>FR990108.1:16897937-19375757 GCA_905404275.2 Hedya salicella
AATCTAGTTTGCGCTTGCCGGAACTCTATTGTTCAGTTTATTGAAACTCGCAACTAACTAATGCTCATATTTATAGATAATAGGGAACTTGATTGACAGTTCAAATCAATTCTTAATTATGAACTGTCAAAATGCTCAGAAAGTATCAAGTTTCAAAGAAAAGTAGTTTTAAGCCACCATAATGCTATATGGTCAATAATTTAAATATTTTAAAATGACATCCACATGCATTACGATTAAAACTAATTGGTACTGTAAACATAAAAAAAATCTGTTAAATCTTCAAAATTATATAAGTAAAACATATCAAGGATAATTAAAATATTAATAATGTCATTATCTAATTAAAATAATCATTTTTCTATGAAAGAGTTTCTTTATAAATATTTAAAAGTGTTTGTTATTTTTTCCAACTGTAGTTACTCAGGAAGCGTAACAAATATTTTTGGTGCCATAGATATAAAGATTTTTCCATCAGGGCAGTAGTCCCCACGTACAAAATTAGAAAATATAAATACATGTCATGAGCTTTAGAGATTTACAATAGGGCTGGCAGCTTTCTACTGGCTTCGATTGCTCTTATGCAACGTTTTTGTGCTCTAAGTAGAATATACCTATATGATGAATTGCCCCAAAAAATTACTGCATAGCGAATGATTGAGCTTAGAAAACAGTAGTATGCAGCTAGTATAATTTTTTGGTCATTGGTATTAGCTAGTTTATAGAGTGCAAATAATAAATTGTATAATTTCTAGCAAATTTCTGTGTTCCATGACATGTTACTACTGATGTGGAGTCCTAGATATTTTTACGCATCAGACTCTTCAATAAATGTCACTTAAAAGGTAATATTAATTTAGGAACCTCAATTTTTTGGTAAATTTGCATAGCAAAAGTCTTTTTTGGGTTAATTTTTAAATCAATACCTTCTAGATATTTTTAATAGCTTGTTGAATTTCATTGGTGTTGGCATCTGAATTTATCAAGATAGTGCTGTCATTAGCGAATAGCAGCATTGGACGTTGAGTGCACTCGACTATATCATTGATAGAAATCAGAAACAATAGGCGTCCTAGTACACTTCCTTGGGGTAATCCATATTTAATTAATATACACTCTGACGTATAACTTATTTCTTCCCTAGATGAGTAAATCAAATCTGAGTTAATTCGGTGTATAACATTCCATAAGTTTGAGACCATTGCCGCAAATCCCGTATTATAATATTTTTGTGTGCTATTAGATATGATATGAAATTCAGCGGTCACCGGACCACGACACACACACGGACTCTTCTTGACTAATTTTGCGGTCACGTAAACGATTGCAATGCAGGCAGCAGCGTCTCGCAGCCGGGTGCCGTAGCTCGAAAACCTGCAAACATCGAATATGGTACTAACTTCGGATTTAGAATTTCGGTGCCATTAGTCTGAACGCATCGACGTTACGCTTGCAAGCAGGAGCTCGAACTTTCCTGCTACTTACTTTACCATAAAAAAATTAAGGGACTCCAAGCGTAAATGTACGATTTTTCATGGTTTTTATTTTGTATCTAGTCCCTGGAATGGCCAAACTAACTTTCGAAATAAAGATGATATGATAGTCCAGTTCTTATTTAACACTTTCTTGCATTCGAAAATTAGAATATATTTCTATGTAATTTAATTATGGATTTTTACAGAGAGGTCTATAAAAATAAAAGTTGCCTATCTAGTCTGTCAATAAACCTATGATGGACTCATAACTCATGCCTATTATTAATTATGAAAAGACCTAACTTGCTACTCAAGCATTTTCTTTAAAAAGCGTGTATTTTTTGAGAAAAGTGGCAAAAACTGGTTTTTCGTCGTAAAAATAACAAAGTTTGATGGCATTTATCTTGGTTTCGGTGACTCTTAAAGATAAACTGAAACAGTATATCGCTCGCTGTCAACATGATGAGGCATATACAATACGGAAAACCGAACAGATCGAAGGTCATTCAGACCTGTAAGCCCCTTACTACAAATGCGTCAGCACCAAAGCATTTTTGTAAAAGTTTTGCCATGTGTATGGTCCAATTGTTTCTTTAGGTAGAGATTTTACATTGTATACTGTTCATTGATATTTACTCGCAACTTTACCCGCGCTACCGAGCTACACGATACCTCCCGTCTACCCAGTGGTGTGCACAGGCACAAGGTTTTGGCCTAGGTAGGCAGTTTTTCTGTGCCCATATGAAGCCATGGTTGTTTAGGGCTTCAGAGTAGGCAGTTACTCTGTGCTTGTATGGAGCCATGGTTGTTCAGGGTAGGCCTCAGTGCCTTTGTGCTTACAGTGATTACACGCCACTGCGTGTACCCCTCCCCCCCCTGCTTCTTGGCCTTGACATGCCATATTTTTGATACGTTCCAACTTTGCATTTTTTTAAATAAAATAAACAGTTTTGATTCTACTTCCTACTAATATAAAAAATGTGAAAATTTGTCAAGGTCTACTTTAATTCCAAGTAATAACGTATATTATGTCGGATCTTTATGGTTACCGGAACCAAACATTGACATCTACGTTTGGCTCTGTTTTTTAGAATAAAGAAGTAGTTTATATATGTAAGTTGATTTTAAAATTAAATAAAATATTACTTCAAATAATTATATAATTAGCTTCAAATAATCCGGCTAAAATATTGCGTAACACCAACAGCTCTATATATTAGCTATACTAATTCGGGAACACAAAACCACGAGGTTGGCGCATCTCGACTAATTCAGGTCAGTCTGCGGTTTCAAACTGGTTGTCGAATGTCGATAGGTAAATGGAAATCTAAATGATTCCGTTTTACAGTGTTAACTATGAAAATATGCCGTTAGATTGACAACATGGACTGATGAATTGTCAACTGGTGAAGGTAGCAGGAGCCTGTTGGATACAGGCGACTCAGAACCGGTTATGAAGGCGTTCTTTGTGGTAAGACTATGTCCAGTAGGGACGTCTTTTAGCTGACGATAATGATGAACGAACGAACGAATATAATACCAAAAGAACTGGAACTCACCAAGCAGCGTTTAATTACCTGCTAATAGACGATTTTCACATTCTTCGGGAATATAATGCGGTCTACTTAACATAATCATCATTAGCCAAAAGGCGTCCATTGCTGGACATAGACCTATCCCAAAGATCGGTCCTACGCCACCCGCATCCAGTGGATTTCAGCGGCCTTCATCAGGTAATCAGTCCACTTTTCATCGTCCTTCCGGTGCTGGATTATCATAATGGGCCAAATTTTAAGCAAAAGCCCCGGAGGGCGGATCCCAAGAAGGTGGTCAGAACCATGAAAAATACTTCAGGTTCCAAGTTGAATAGAGGATAGCCCATACGGCTCTTGACAATAATTAAATAAATATAACGTTGAAGACTACCTACGGTAAATTGATCGACTTTCCTAATAAATATATGATGCCAGAACTTGAAAACATTCTTCAGAGATTTCCCATTTTGCAGCGTATTGCCATTCGATATTGGCAACCATCATTACATTGTTCGATATAAGTCGCCATCTACGACAAAATATGGTGATATTGGAAGCAAATTTTTTATTACAGGCTGTGGGCTCATAGCTAAATCGCGTTAGCAATTTAGAACCGTCCAGAATATACCAGGGTGAGCCTTTTGCAAATTGGCGAGAATTTCGGCCCCGAAAGAGTTGTTTGCACAAAAAATTACGTTTCTTGTCCAATAAATAATATGTGAGGGATCTTCAAAGGGTTTTTGCATGCAGGTCGGGCCCTTCCATGTTTTGCCTGCCATTAATAACGAATTATGAATTCCGCTCACAGAATACGCGGGCTTTTGGAATTTGGGCGCCTAAGGCCAAGAATTGGATAAAAATTTCAATGCTCGTTAGACTTTTTAGTAGTTGAATGCCGTCGATAAAATGAAAAAAAGAGGTGATTCCATTTCGTTTGGCAATTTGCATTTTTTCACCGTTGATGTATTTCAACGATAAATGGTTACAAGTTTTAGGAGTTATTTAGTGCTAATAAAGCGTATATTTCACCATTTTTAGGGTTCCGTAGCCAAAATGGCAAAACCGGAACCCTTATAGATTCGTCATGTCTGTCTGTCTGTCTGTGTCTGTCTGTCTGTCTGTCTGTCTGTCCGTCCGTATGTCACAGGCATTTTACTCAAAAACTATAAGATGTATATTAATGAAATTTAGAGCATAGGTGACTTGTGTAAACCGCTACTTAGCTTGATAGTTAAATAAAAAAAATTTATATTTTTAGGGGGGGGGGCACTCCATACATGTAACCGAAACAGAAAAAAAAAAACAGCAAATATCAATGTGTGGCACATATTTCGACAGTTCTTCTTAAAACACTTTGAGGTTTCAAAAAAAAAAATTGATTTAGTTAATATTTTCCGAAATATTCGCTCCGAAAGTAGCAAAAATTGTGTCCCTCCCCCCCCCCCCTCTTTTTCTAAACGGTGTGTTCAAAAATTATGAAAAATATTACAAATATAAAGCTTAATAAATACTTCCAACGAAAATTGTTTTGAACATGATCGGACATACCGTTTTTAAGTTATTGACAAAAAACTGCGCTTCTCAGCAAAAGGACGTAAGTGCCGGGGAGATACGCTCTTTTGTTAGTGTTTTTGAATGAAATCCATGAGGAATTGAAAGAACTCCTTAAATATTGTAGGCATACATATAGCGATTTTGGTATTATAAGAAACATAATAAGCATTTGCATTCAGAAAGTGTAAATTGGTGAAGTGGAACTGATGCAGAAGACCACAGAATGCCATCGGAACTCCTCAATGATAAATGATTTACGGGTGGCGACAAAATATCTTGATTAATTTAGCTAAGCAACTTCATAGTCACAAATTTAAATGGTCCTAATGAGAATGGTACCATCGAATTGATATGATGATGGAGCCGGAAGGTAGGCACCAGATCTATGTAATAAAATAATGTATCCTAGCCATGTTTGGGCTTGTTCGAATCGTCACGAGATACACTTTTAAGTAACGATTAACTAAAAAGTGTAAAATAAATAAAATTTTAAACAAAAAAATAAAACCGACTCCAAAAAAAAACTAAAAAGTAAAAAATAACGCCATAATTCAGTCTCTTCAAATTACTTACAAGTAACCGTATGTATACTCAATCTATACAGTATATACTATTAATCTTATTTTGGAGTCAGTGCCATCGTGTCACAACTTACTAAAATCGTCAATTTTCAATATTTTACACATTCTTTATTTTCATATCGTATTTTATTTCATCTGTATTGCATTTTTTTGTATAAACGGCTGCGGAACCCTTCATGGGCGAGTCCGACTCGCACTTGACCGTTTTTTTCTTATGTGATTTATCGTGTATTTGTACCGTGTAACATGTTTGAAAGAGGGTTATTTTTTTCTGAAACTGATTTTTAAGAGGCATTATGTAAGATTGTATGGAAGTACAGTATCATATATACATTATCATAAAAATATTATAACTGAGCTAGAAAATTATACAATAGCCCTGGGTGTGCCCCATATTTAATGAATTTGGATATAATTGCGCCCACGCAGCGGAGGAAGAATGAAGGAAACGTTGAATAAGTAATACTGTATTCAACGATTTCCTAAAGAAATGCTTGCTTCGTCTATGAATCGAACCGACCAAATGAAAAAAAAACATCTCATATTTTTTGTGGTGCCAATCGAAAGGATCAATAAAAAATAATTCTGAAGGAAAATAGTATTTTAAAATAAAGGAAAAACATCAAATATTTCATTCAAATTTCAAGAAATTTATTTAATTACTGAAATGTTTAAAAATCTTTTAATGCATACTTACTTAATATAAAAAATTGATATTGTTTCCATTTAGGAAAATATCTACTGTATTTAAGGTATTTTCTCTCTTAGTCGATAAGCTGGGAGCAAATCGCCTACGGTGGTATGGACATGTTATGCGGAGGGGTGAGAGTCATGTGACAAGAAGGGTATTAGATATGCACGTGGAGGGATGAAGGTAGGCCGAGGAAAACGTGGATGGATTGCGTGAGAGATGAAGGATGTGAGTGACGAGGTGACGGGTGATAGAGAGGTATGGAAGAAAAATACATGCTGCGCCGACCCCAAGTAAATGGAATAAGGACAAGCGAATGCTGATTTAAGGTACTCTCCCTTCATGTTGCATAGCCGTGGGACACCCTGTATACTTCGTTTCACCGAACCTTGTTCAGTTACAAACTTACGAACTTATTCGTGAATAGAAACAACCTGTAAAGAATGTTTACAAGGAAATAAGTTTACCGCCCAAGGTAATAATGACGTGTATTCTGGAATTATTATTATGGGATACACCGCGCCGCGGGTATCGGCACGTAAGTGCCTCCAGCACGCCCCGGGCTTTTCTGGTTTTGTACTGAAACTCACATTTTTTGGCGTTGTAGAGATATATAACTAGAAGAACCATAAAAATCTCAAATAAAAACCGAAAGAATAAAAAACGCCATTGCTTTATGAGAAGCTTAATATCCCCAATTGTTCATTTCCGCGCAGTCTTGAACGAACTATACCTACGAGTAGATACCTCGACATAAATAGGGATTGGCTTTGTATAACTCATGTGACAACCCTTTAACTTTTCTTTGTGGTAACTTATCATAATTACGAAGCAAAGAACACTGTATTAATGAACTTCTACAGCTGACACATATTTAATTTTAACACTTATTATAAGGCACAAAAAATTACATGCGTCTTTTAAACACTCCGCCGCCCAAAGGTTATCTGGAAAAGATCGCTATTAGCGATAAGACTGCCTATTGTCTTAGACTAGGTATTCTCAGCGATTAAGACCTGTTTGATTATGATTATCTTATATAAATTATTGACTGACCAACTCACTTGAATAAATAAATATCAAAAAATATGTTTTAAATTTAGATGCACAGGATGGTTATACTTTGGCAGGAATTAAATTTATTTATTTTGTTCAGGAAATAAAGACAGAAATATCATTCAAAAATTTAAAAAATTAAACTAACTTAACAACCAACCTTAAAATAAACTTAAATATAAAATTAAAACTACCTACACAAAATATAGACTAAATTTTCTAAAAACTACATACATAAACTAAAAATTTAATTCTTATAATATATTTAAAATAGTTGACCCCTTTGGCATCGTGCCGAGGATGCTGGCAGCATTCCCTCGCTGAATAGCAAGACCAATTCTTTGGGCAAGGAAGCTGCCGGCTTTGTGATCCCCGGTGGAGTCCACGAGCCTTCTAGCCAGCTCTTTGAAGAGCCTGTGAGCCTCCAGGCCCCATGGACCCAGGGTCTCGACTCTGAATGGGGTAAAATTGTATTCAGGGCCGAGAGCACGGTATTTAAAGCGCTTCATCTTTTCGGCCGCTTTAGCCGCTGCGCCTGCTTTATTGCAAGTTCCGTGGAGGTCAGACGGAGCCAGTGTGTCTACACATGTAGCGTCCCACACCAATATCCTCCCCAGCCTCCACGGAATAAGAGACATTCCGTCCGGTCTCTTGCCATCGTCTCGCGCGATCCCAGTTGGCTTGAGTAGAGCCGGCACGTTAACGAGATAGCAAGAGCTCGACGGATACTGTCATTAAGCACGGCGTGCTTTGAGAAGCGGCCGGCGCTTTTCTGGCAAGATAGCCCGTGGCGTCCCATCTGGTCTACTTCGCTGCCGCAGGGGCACCTATGTGGGGCGCAGATTCGGACTCCGAGCCGGAGACAGGTCGCAATTCGGAGCGAAAATATTCTTAATTTTTATTTCAAGTTATTTGTTTTGATGTCATGTAACCTAACCTACAGCATACAAATGTTTCCTACAAAAAATGTCATGATCTGGAATGGAAAATTTGAGACACATTTATTCATGTAAGTATTACGTTCTTAGGTCTGATTTCTCCAGAAGCAAAAGGTATTTCTCAAAGCTGGACGGTAGAGTCGGCCCACAAATTTGTCTATCACTTTTCGACTCTATTTAATGTAATATGTAGTATGTTCAAAAGTGGTATACCAATTTCTTGGCTGGCCGTACCATTTTGGCAGATACGCGAGCTGTATAATAATACCTATGATCTACTTACGTCGGATACCGATAACCCTTCAGAATTCAGATGTTTCAGAAAGGCTCAAAGCACACATTTCGATTTGGCAGCTATCCTAAGCGTCTGACGCGTCGATTCGACCACGTCCGACCAGTATTAATAACAATTAAATACGACTGTCCTCCACACGTTCCGATTTAGTCGTGATCATACTTTCGACGTCTGCCAAATGGGAATCTCTCGTTCTACTCTACTGCTATTTGGATCGTGGCTCAAATGCAACTAAAAAAAAAAATCCGTCCAAGAGCATGACGGACTATGCTCAGTATAGGGTTCCGTAGCCGTTACTACAAATAAATGCACTGCTGATGAAAAAATATGATGTGAAAAAGTGAAACACAAAAGATTGTATCTTCATGGACTTACGTCCTTATGTTGAAAATCGCAGTTTTTCGGCAATAAGTTAAAAATGGTATATATGCGATTAAAAATGTTTTTCGTTAAAATTATTTATTAGGCATTACCGTTGTATTTTTCTTCATATTGTTTAAAAACCGTAAGCGGTTTAAGAATAAAGTGTGGACACACAATTTATGCTATTTTAGGAGCGATTATTTCCGAAAATATTCACTAAACCAAAAAAATTTATTTTGGAGTTATAAATATTTATTTTTGTTTTTTTAACAACCAAACTAAATAGCGTAACTAAATAGCGTAACTAAATAGCATATACTTCCTCAACTCATTTATACTCCAAATTTCATCAATATACAGAGTGTAGTTTTTGAGTAAAATGCCTGTGACATACGGATGAACGGACGGACATGACGATACTATAAGGATTCTGTTTTTTTCCATATTGGCTGCTGAACTCTAAAAACATGCAACTTATCCACTTGTTGTGCGGGTATGAAGATTTTGAATCCCCTAGCTAGTAAAATAACAGCTGCGTGATGTCCTTTTCACGCTATTTGTGTCAATTCAACTCCTAAATCCAATTATTTTCCTTGGGTCGGTGCTGAAACTGCTGAATTAACTTATTTCTTCTCATTATCATCATATCAGTCTAAGGACATCCACTGCTACATAAAGGCCTCCCAAAGGATCTCCACAACGGCCGTGCACCGCCCTCATAACGTTGGATTCGGATGGTTTCCCACGATCTTAAGCAGATCATCGGTCTATCTTGTTCGGGGCCTTCCCACGTTGCGTGTACGCAGTCGCCACTCGAGAAGCTTTCTGCCCCAGCGGCCATCGATTCTTTGAGCAATGTGCCTCGCCCATTGTAATCCTTTAAATAAATTGATGAAAATATTTTACTAGAAAATAATGAAAATAGGGGGTTCTTGAATTAATTTGTTTGTAGTACACATGAAGTTAAAACAACGGGTTTTGGCACAGGGATTGCAAATTATTAAATGATGATCTTACAATACGGCTAAATTTTATCTCTTAGAAAAGAACCGTCTAGTTTTCTAATTAAGATATTGATGCCAAAAAGCGGAAACGTAGTAACCGCCAATGGATTCCTTTGGCGGTTACTACATTTCCGCTTTATTATATTAATTGTAGTGTGTTTTATTTCTATCTAACTGTCACATCAAGTATTTTGACGGCTATGTAACCGAATGGAAGGCAAGGCATTATTTATGGCGCGTATGGAGATGTAGCCCGCGTAACATTAAAAAAAACTACAAGGATTTGTGCAGAGCGTTTAAACTCTATATTAAAATTTCATGTAGCTTAAATCTAATTGGCAAAATTTGGACATCGCATACGAGGAGTTAAAACTATGCTCGTGTTCTAATGTCTATCATTATGTAGCAGTTGCATAATACTCTTACGCATTATATTTCTAAGTTAATGTCGTATCAAGCGTTTCGACGGCAATGTAACCGAATGGAAGGCAAGGCATTATTTATGGCGCATATGGAAATGTGCCCCGCGGAATGGGATCGTAATGTTTGATCGTTTCCGAGATAATACCAGCGTTACGGATGGCCGTTTCTCTCTTTATTTGCTTTTCATCTGCATAACTGATCATTTCGGGAGTTTTGACACGCATTGTCTAGTGTTGTTTACGGTTGCGGAGGCTTAAATGCCAGCTACGTTCCCTTCGTAACGATTTTAAGCAATCCTCGAAAATAATGACTTTTTTACTGCGTGTGTACTATAATAGTACTTTATGCCTTTATGTATGACTTTTCAGTCGAGTACCGCGTTTAGGCCACGAAGCTTGCTGAGTGGTCTAATAAAGGTATGAGACTTAAAAAGCTAATTATATAACTATATACAATACTTTCACTACGACTAACCCGTAAATGAAACATAGCTAAAACTTATTCAAAAACACCGCGTTCTTTTTTTGAAATTCATTATAGTTCTGTGCGGACTTGTATAATATAGGTGTTATAATTCAGTGGTATTTAATATAAACCATAGATAATATAGTCTAATCTAAAAAGTATGCCTTTTTAGTATGATTCGCGGAGATTTTTATTCACAGATATTGTTCACGAGTAGAAAAATATATTTTCTTACATAAAAACTGATTACTATGTGTTAGTAAGAAATTACTGACAAGATCAAATTATTTTTACCCGTCTTGGAAAAAAGGATGCCATACCGATGCCAATTTGTGTTTGTGTAGTAAAAAAAATCGGTCAAAACATTTTTGAGACAAGATTTTATTGCCGTCTGTACTTTTCTTTGCACCGGGTGTTCAACTACTCATTGAGATGGTTCTAAAAAGGATAGGATTGCAGATTTCCAGAGTTCCTATGAGCACCTTCCGGCTCCATCATCATATCAACTTGATATTATCTATACTATTATAAAGTTGTAAAAATGAAATGTCTGTACAGTGAAGATATTTTCAAAAAAATGATTGTTATGGACTATTTTTTTGGATTTTATGTATGTTTGTATGTGGCGTTGTGGCTTCATTACGCAAAAAAGACTAAACGGATTTCAACTGTTTTTGGTACACGGGTAGCTGGGTATCTCCAGATGGTTATAGGATACTTTTTACCCGACTATGCTGAACAAAAACGAAGGATTATGACTTTTTCTCCTTCGCGAACGTAGTTGCGGGCGCCTTCTAGTATAGCATAAAATTGCATAAGTATGCCAAACCTGGTCTGGTCTGGTCTTTCAATGTATAGTTGAATCATCGAGAGCGTGGAATTGCATATGTAGTAGTATTGTTTGTTTACAGGCATTCTATATTTGAATTTTCTATTTTCTTGTACTATCAGCATACAGAGAGGTTGTTATATATATATATATATCGAAGAACTAAAAACAAAAATAATGTCAGTGTGAAATTGTCAATATTATTTACGTTGTGCGTATATTTTTACATCTGATTTGATTGTATTCTCAATTAATTATTGTGTCCGCCCGTACGACTACGAATAATTTCTATATTTTAGTCAAAGTAAGCAAATAATTTTCAACTGTTATAAATATTTTGAAAATGAACTGACGAAAAATTTTAACTTGCCTTACACCGCTGCCCAGTTAGTTGAAAAAGCTACAGGTGTTTGTCTCTCTACTGTTTATAACATTGTGACTGAGAGCAACAGCGAGAAATTCGCAACAACAAAAAATTCACCTCCCCGAAGAATAAAAAGTTGCGTCCTTGTCCGTCATCAGCAGTAGACGATTTTGATCAGGAAGTCATCCGGAGAACTATATACAATTTTCATGTGTCCCATAAGCATTTTCCAACCTTAAAGGGACTCCACTCCGTGTTAAAATCCGATATAGATTACAAATTTGACATTTCCACCTTACGAAAACAAATACAAAAATTAGGATTTAAATGGAAAAAGACCGAGGACAACCGAAAATTATTAATGGAAAAACACAACATACGACTGCTAAGAATAAATTACCTTATCAAAATTGCGGAATATCGATCTCATGATAGACCACTAGTTTATACTGATGAAACCTACATCCACACTTCACATGTGTCCGGAGAAGCTTGGACCGTTGGAACAGAATTTGGTGTAAAAAAACAAATCAGTACAGGCCAGCGGTTAATAATAGTGCACGCAGGAGGAAAAGATGATTTTATTCCCAACGCTTTGTTAATGTTTAAGGCAAACCAAAAAACGGGAGATTACCATGACCAGATGAACTTTGTCAACTACGAAAAATGGTTAAAAGAAAAATTAATACCGAACCTCAAACCGAATATCGTACTTATCGTGGATAATGCGTCCTATCACAACAAACTTTTGAATCGTGCTCCAACGTCAAATTCTAATAAACAAGAAATGATGGATTGGTTGACAGAACACAACATTTCGTATAACCGGTTGATGTACAAAACCAGTTTGTATGAATTAATTAAACAAAATAAAGAGCGGTTTCGCGAGTACCACATAGATGCAATTTTAAAAGAACATGGCCACTCCGTATTACGATTGCCACCGTATCACCCGACATTCAATCCGATCGAAAATATTAGGTCCATGGTAAAAGGATATGTAGCAAAAAGAAACGTTTCATTAAACGTGCAAGGCATTATGAGTTTAGCAACTGAACGAATGAATACCATCACTGCTGAGGACTGGGAAAATATTTGTCACCACGTCGAAAGTGAAGAAAATAAATATCGATGTCAGGAAGGAGAAATGGATCAAATAACAGACAATTTTATTATCAATACTTGTGACAGCTCAGATGTAGAACATGATAGCGAATAAAAGAAAAAAACAGAGGACTACTACTTATTCCACTTCTTGGGTATGTCATTTTATTAAGTTAAGAGAAAATTATTCTCCTTTTGTTGCAAACGGTACAACCACTACAAATGCAATTCCATCTTCTCGATAATTCAACTATACATACGATTAAGTTGTAGAACGAGTTGCAATTATCTTTCAGACAGTCGCAGTCTGTCTATAGCATCTCTCAAGAGTAAATTGAATAAGTTGAGGCTTTGCAATGATTTGTAACTCGAGATATGCTTAGTAAATATTATGATCGCTTCCGAGATAAAAAAAAAAAAGATTCCGACGAATTGAGAACCTCCTCCTTTTTTGGAAGTCGGTTAAAAATAGCACCATTACGGACGGCTATATTATTCGCTTTTCGTTTACATAACTAATCGTTTTGGAAGTTGTGACACGCATTGTCTATTATTGTTTATGGTTGCCTAAGAACATTTTACTAATTAGATATATGCCATACAAATACATACCCCTCTGCTAAAGTAAACGCAAAATCTCCGGTTAGTTTATGCGGTAAATTGTCCGTGTGTTGGAGTTTGTTTTTTTTGTAAGTGATTTATTTTAATTGTGTGCGTTTGGAGAATAGGAATATTTCCGTAGTGTGCTGTATGTGTTTACCTCACCCCCCGCTAAAATGCAAAAAATTGTGTGATAATGACACGGTTTGTCATCTCCATTTAGTTAATGCTCTAAGGGCCGATTCCACCAACAATCAATTTATATGGCTAACCCAGTATAACTTTAACATACTCTCGCATAGTGACTTCGTAACGTTGAACACCCAAGTAAGATAGACAGTTTGTCCCATGCTTGAGCAATGGTGCCGCGTATTTTTTTTGTTAGGGTCGGTGTGATGAACAATAACAATACTTATCTACGTCTAACAGTTTACTCAGCCGAAATGGGCGGTGTAAGATTTTTTTCAGCTTAGAGATTTTATTCTTAGGCTAATTATTGGTGAAACGTAAAATGAATTTTCTCACGAGAAATTAATGATGTATTATCTTATCTTAAAAAAAACAGCCAAGTGCAAGTCAAAATGCACACGCGAGTGGATTCTGTAAAAAAAATACGCTACAAACGGCCGTATCTATGAAAATCCAGTGTTAGCAGAGCTCTACTCCTAAACAAAATGTACTCGGTGTTTGGTCATTTTATATTGGTTGATGATATAGACGGACAGACATAAAATTATTATGTTTTTAGTATTTGTTGTTATAGCAACAATAGAAATACATCATCTGTGAAAATTTCAATTGTCGAGCTATCACGGTTCATGAGATACAGCCTGGTGACAGACTGACGGACAGCGGAGTCTTAGTAATAAGGTCCCGTTTTACCCTTTGGATAACGGAACTCTAATAAACACTATGAGTCCTAATTCTCGAGAGTCTCAGCAAACTGCAAATTTACTCTTCTCAAATATGTTTGTTTATACGAGTAATATGTCCTTAGCAAACTAAGCAGAGTCATTAACCGGAACGAAATAATCATATTGATTGATGACGGGGTATGGGAATAATCTGGGTAGTTATATTAAATTCCAATATTTAGAAGTAAGGTAAATGTTCTTATGTTTGAGACCCTAATTCCATAATTAACATCGTGTCATTAATATGAATTAAGTTGGAAGATGGTAACTGGGATATTGCCCAGCACTGGGACGTTTACCTTATCTATACTATTATAAAGTTATAAAAATTAAATGTGTGTGCATTGAAGATATTTTTAAGAAAAATATTGTAATGGACTATTTGGAGGTCACTGAAGCGAAATATATATTTTTTGGATTTTTTGTATGTTTGTTTGTGTTGTTACGGCTCCATCACGCAAAATCGGCTAAACGGATCTCAACTATTTTTGCTACACGGGTAGCTGGGTATCTCCAGATGGTTATAGGATACTATTTACCATAAATTATGACTTCAACAAAAATGTGTTTTACATAAAATAGCTTTACACACAGATATACCCAAACGATACCCACAAGTACAACCAACCAAAAAAAAACACTGGACATGGTTTTATTTGCATCAAAGTGCGTGATCGTGTGTGATTAATTGATTATTTTTACATGTTACCAGATCAGCGGAACATGCATTCACGACATTCATATATCGCTGACATGACTATAGTACCACCTGTGTATGTTTTGCAAAATAAATGACTTGATTTGATTTTGATTACCTAATTGTGATCATGGGCATAATTTTTGCGGCTTCACGAGATTTTCGTAATAATCTCTGTACTACAAGTAAATACTACATGTACTTGTAGTACAGAGATTTATTTCGACCGATTTCTTAAACCTCGTATGACAGCAAATCATTTAATGGGAATATATTTTTCATTTTATTTGGAATATGGATGTTTTCCAATCCTAAGTCGATTATTATCAATCAAATAGTATAATATTCTTATTTTTTGTTGTTGTTTTTTCTAAAATAACCTATGCGCCACTGAAATGCTTACAGCCATACACCCTTTTTCTACTACTGTAGGAAAATAGGTTAGATTATAGTATTATTTTATTACTTACCTTCGACACCTGAATGGAATAATCCATAAGCAGCTCAAGGAATCTTAGCACAAGCCAATTGTCTACTTCATCAAAGAGTCCCCGTTTCATTCATTCAACAATTATTTACTTCCGCAGTTCACTTGCAAGAAGAAAACAATACGACGATACACGGAAACTAACCTCAAAAATTTTCACTTTTCACTATCACTACGGACGTTTTTGAAAAAAAGATAACACAAGCACAATTTGTTTTTTTATCAACGGACGCGGAAACAAGAAGAGAAACCGAGCAGAGACAGTTTTAGATAAAATAATCGGGAAAGAGAAATGACCTTTCAGAGTTTGTTGTCAAAACTGTCATTTGTTCGACGCCGCAGCTACAGCGCATGCGTTTAGCAAAAGACCGAAAGCGCAGGTCCGGATAATTCAGGGACTTGTTCGAAATTGAACTTACATTTAAAGCGAGTAGACTAGAATTTCTTTGATGGTAGAAATATCGCGGGAAATCTAGTAGGCTTTTGTAGCATGGCAATCAAGTAAATAAGTTCTTTGCTAAGTTTTTACACCTATGTCAGTTGAAGCGTGTAGGACGTTCATAAGAAAAACGCAACGTGAGTGGAGGAGAAAAAAAGATGGTAACCCTCTTTTTTCTTCAGTGTAGTCGGATAAAAATAATCCTATCATAAGTCGGTGGATGCCCAGCTACCCGTGTACCAGGAATAATTGAAATATGTTGAGCTGTTTTGGCGTAATAAAGCCACAACGACACATACAAACATACAAAATTATAAAAAAAAAAGATTTGTAACCTTAAAATAGTCTGCATCACTTTTTTTTATATCTTCAATGTACTGACATTTTCATTATCACAACTTTATAATAGTATAGAGAAATTTAAATGTGTAGGCCCAATTTCATCGTAATGTTGCCTTTAATCAGCCATTTGGGGCCGTCCACATTTTACTTTTTGGTCATCCTATCTATTAAAGGTGGCATTCCGAGATGGTCTGCAGACCGCAACCACACTTCTCACTGCACTCCAAATTTAACCTTAATAGTATGGTAAAAAGGTAAAATTTTTCGTGTGCTAAGAAGTGTCGTCGTGCAGTCGCTCCGGGACTGCAGCGGGACGTGCGGTTGCGGTCTGCAGCTCATCTCGGAGGTGGAACGACTGCACAACGACACTTCTTAGCACACGAAAAATTTTACCTTTTTACCATACTATTAAGGTTAAATTTGGAGTGCAGCGAGAAGTGCGGTTGCGATCTACAGACCATCTCGGAATTAAATTCACAACCAAAACGATCTCGAATAATTTGGATATGCAAATCCAAAAACTAAAACCTGAAACTTCTCTTTAGATCATTAATATGCGAAAGTATCTCGGATTAAACTCTATAAAAGAAAATTAAAAGTTCAAAATAATCTCATGGACACTCATTACGTAGAGTGATTTATAAGAAAACTTTCGTAAAACGGTTGGAACAGAATCATGTTGGTACTCTCAGAGTTTTAATTAAATTTTCAAAAACTTTCTCGCTCTAATCGTCTGATGGTCGTTTAATAATTTTGATGAAGCTAGAATACTTGAGGCGAGGTTTATATTTCCTAATTATGGCCTTTA
This sequence comes from Hedya salicella, assembly GCA_905404275.2. Classification (NCBI taxonomy): domain Eukaryota; kingdom Metazoa; phylum Arthropoda; class Insecta; order Lepidoptera; family Tortricidae; genus Hedya; species Hedya salicella. The sequence goes on from FR990108.1 coordinate 16,914,902, forward strand.
ATTACTTGAAGTATAAAATAAATAACGCATTATTAAAAATCTGCAAAATTTGGGTTATTTGTGCATATACTTATGAACGTTTTGTGACTTTGCATTTGTGTAAATATGCAACAAATCTGACCACGAAAGTTAGTATAAAAATCAAGAGCGTATCGTTTCTTTTAACATCTAAAGGTATTATTATAATGCTGTAAAATTAAAAAGTCAGTAGATTGAAGACTTAAAAATAATAATTCTACAAACTATTTGAAGGTCACTGAATGAAAAAAATAGTTTTTTTGTATGTTTGTATGTGTCGTTGTGTCTTCATCACTACAAATCGGCTAAATGGATTTTGACTTTTTTGGTACACGGCTATGGTTATGGCTATGGTTTTAGGATACTTATTACCCGACTATGGTAAAAAAAGGAGGTAATGACATTTTTTCCTTCGCTGATGAAGTAGTATTACATAAATAAACTTTTTAACACCTACTGAAATAAAGAGGGGTTTCATAATTTTAACTCATGTACTTATCTGTAAATCTGTATAACTGTTCTACCACTTGAAGATCATTGACTTTTTCTAGATGCGTCAAGGATTTTTCGTCATTTCAACAACTGGGATCATTAAGTTTCTATAAGTTTCCTTTGACAGAGTCGTCTTTACAACCCACTTACCTACAGTACCCTAGATGGCACGACTGGTAAGCCCAATTGATGAATATTTGTTAGTTAGTTCCCCAGTTTCTGAACCTGAATAAGATAAGTTGGTAATTCCGTACAATGTCAATTAGGAGTCTTATCAAAGTCAAAATTACAATACTCTCGTACTGTTGAAGTTTGGTTTACGATTTTCATATTGAAATGCTAGCCATAATCAAAAGGGCTTAACGTATGCGGATTTTATTTCTAAGATATGACTTTATGGAAGAGATACAATAGTAAGATGCTTTGCTTAATTGACGTTCATTTCGGTCCTCTTAGACACTAATTAGAAGCGTAGTACAGTCGGTCTAATTAGTAATAATTGCAATTAGGTATTAAGTAGATTTTTATGGTTTCAACTTGGGACCTCATTCTTGTGATTATTCATTTCACACCGGCTATTACGATTCTATACAAACTTTTAATAGTTAATTTAATTAGTGGTATCCTTTTACTAGACAATTTTTCAGAAATAATATCGAAATATTAATATATACGTTGTTAATTCAGTACAAAATTTCACGCTTTTAGACTTAGGCTGCGCTTGTCTTTCTTAATTAAGGCTTCTGTAGACAATAGACTTATAAAACTGAAGACATATAAAACCTACACGTGATGTTGATGCAAGCTATGATTATCTAATTAATACATTAGCCAATTTAGAAGGTCTACGCCTTATAGGTCACGCTAAAAGTCAAACACTTACTTAACCTGTACTTTCACTTTGACCTGCAGCTTCAGGTCAGGCTTTAGCGTAAGTATTAATTTAATATTACTTTCAACGCACATTTGATAATCTAGAATGCCGAAAAAACAATCGTCTCAAATAAAGTCAAATTAGATCCTTTATTTTTCGGATTGTACAGTATACGTATCTTCAGCCTGTGTTATGTTGGATAACAAAAAAAGTTGACGTTGTCGCTTAAAATAAGAACAAAGCAACACACATTTAATAGATTATTTGGGACATTAATAAATATTCCAAAATATCTATTATACTACACGTTGACTCAGTGGGTTGCACAACGGCCTACGAAGCTGGCGATCCCGGGTTCGAATCCCACCCACGGCAAGAGTTTGTATGATGAGCGCGAATGTTTGTTCCTGGGTATTTTTTATTATTTAGTAGCTTCTGCCCGTGACTCCGTCCGCCTTAAATTCGTTTATCGCGGATAAGGGTATTTTTCCGGGATGAAAAGTAGCCTATATCCTTTCCCGGGACTCAAACTCACCGATACCAAATTTCATCCAAATCGGTTCAGCGGTTTAAGCGTGAAGAGGTAACAGACAGACAGACAGACAGACACACTTTCGCATTTATAATATTATTAGTATTAGTATATTAGTATTAGTATATTAGTATAGTATATTAGTATATTAGTATAGTATATTAGTATTAGTGTATATTAGTAAATTAGTATTAGTATTAGTAATATTAGTAATTAGTAATATTAGTCATTAGAATATTAGTATATTAGTATTCGTATATTAATATTAGTATAGTATTAGTATGGATTTATAGCATTATGTATATCGTTGCTAGTACCCATAGTACATGCTTTGCTCAGTTTGGGACTAGGTTGATTTGGGTCAGATTATCCCTGTTATTTATTTTATTATCACGTTGTAGAAGCAGAGTACTACTATTTTGGTCCATCCCAAGGACCTAATTTATGAGACACGAGTTGACCCCATATAGACACAAAAACACTACCTACTCTGAAGGCCCATGGCTCCATATAACCATAGAAAAACTGCCTACCCATGTCATCGAAACATTTCAACTGATCAAGAACCCTCAGCAAGGCAGTGCCAACGAATCTGACGGCCACAATACCTATTTCAGGTCAAATTCTTGCACATTCACAAAGGTTGTAAAACAATAAAAATTATTAAATATTCCTTGGCATGAACAACCCCATTCCACTGTCTGCGGCCGCCAAAAGATACCGTTCTCAAAAACAGAATGGCCGATTGAAATGCAACACAAATCGTCGATATGGTGACCGTAAAAATATCATAAACGGAGGATCAGCGAGTGTCGCGAGCCAAACGACGCCGGCTCTGTCGTAAATGGTAACATACTTGCTAAACCGTCACCCCCACCTACCACCGTAACAAGAGCCTTGATAAAACGAACCAAACTTCACTAAAACCCCTAAAAAGATAACCAAGCTCAAAGAACAGAGGTCAAACGAAACTGGTGGAAAAAAAGCGGTGTTCGAAATATTTTCTGATTTTTTTATGCGCAAAAAAGTAAAGTAGCACTAAACATACGCTATCTGAGTGCAGTTTTGATGTCGGGTTTTTTAAAGTTTACATACAGATGGTTAAAAAAGAGTAAATAAAAGAGGATTTCCTTAGTCGAAACTAAAAGGATGGTTGGATATTTCATGCGTGTAGTTTTCAATGTTGATGTTGCTTGAATCACTTTGAGGTTCGTGTTTTTCTGTTAGTACGGGGTGAACTTTTTACGTTTTCTTTTACCTTCGAAAAACTGTCTAATATCGGTGAATCTGAGATAAAATGAATATATTTATCTGTAGATACACTTTTATTGTAGTGTTACATTCATTGCAATTATTTGGAAATTGAAATATCTACAATTTGTATTATGTCTATATGTCAGGGCACAATCTATACCACTACTGTATGTCCGCCCGTCTGTATGTCACAAGCATTTTACTCAAAAACTACAAGATGTATATTAATGAAATTGGAAGTATTTCTATTCTATAATCAAAAAAAAATATTATTTTTATTCAATAATCCACTATCATATTCTGGTAGTTAAATAACAAAAATACATATTTCTAGTGGGGCACTCCATATACCATGTTACTGAATGTAAAAAAAAATTGTGTCCCCCCTCCCTTAATCTTCTAAACCATATATCTCAAGAAAAAAGAAAAACAAAACTTAATAAATATTATTAATGAAAATGATTATAAAAATGAACGCGCTTCTCAGCAAAAGGAAGTAGTTACCAAATTTCATCAATATACATCTTGTAATTTTTGAGTACGGACGGACGGACGGACGGATGGTGCCAGTTTGATTGCGGAAGCTTAAGGTGCGTCCACACTTGTATCATTTGCTCGTATCCGATCACCGTGCCGTGGCATGACTGCGTATCGCGCTGCTTGGACGCTCACTGTCGGCGCGCCGATCATGCCACACTCTTCCGATATATAAGTGTGTGATAAGCGTAGCAAATGGATTTCGAGCGATCGGATCGGCGCAACGTCCAAACGCGTGATAGTGACACGCGATCATGCCACGCGACGATGATCTGATACGGGCAAATGATACAAATGTGGACGCACCTTTAAAAAGAGACCTGAGGGGTAGTTGCAAAGCGTTGCGTTTTCGCAGACGTAATAGACCATTTGACAACTTTCTTGTGTGGTATGCTATAGACGACCTTTCAATAGTATTGAATTGAATTGAATATTGGCGAAAAAACTACTTCAATCTCATAAAAAACTCCCCGAAATACGACATTAAAATCAAAGTTTTGGAGTTTTCTCTTGGACGTTTCCCAAAAAACGCTCCATATATACTAAAGCGTTGTGACGTAACACGTTAATATGAGGAAATTAAGAACTTTGTCCTTCAGCTATGTTAAAACTTGCGTTTATCGAAACTGTTTCATACCTAAAGTTACCATACAACTTACGGGTTATTCAATGATATTATTAGTTATTAATATTTTCATACTTGAGCAATGAACTTTCCCACCCAACTTTACGGGCTCATAAAACAAGCTACACGTAAGAAAATATTAAGCTACACGTAAGTTATCGAACTCGAATTTTAACGTAGTTCCCCAGGTAGCACACAAGCTGTATAAGAGCTTATACAGCCAGTTTGAGCGTTATAAGGGCTGTATAAGCTCTAATACAGCTTGTGAGCTATTTCAGTCCGTATTTTGCTTGTTTTATCAGGATCTGACGACATCGACATCGACATCTGATTTGACAACACGTTTGGCTCAGTGGGTTGTACAACGGCCTACGAAGCTGGTGGTCCCGGGTTTGAATCCCGACCAGGGCAAGTGTTTGTGTGATGAACACGAATGTTTGTTCCTGGGTCTTGGATGTTTTCTATGTATTTAACCATTATAATTTATCTATATATTATGCATGTATATCGTCGCCTAGTACCCATAGTACAAGCTTTGCTTAGTTTGGGACTAGGTCCATTTGTGTAAGATTGTCCCTGATATTTATTTATTTATTTTATATGTTTTGAAAAATTTGAGAGCAACATCCATACTGTCCTTAAGTGCATACAAGTTTTGCTTACCAACAAGAGAAACAGTACAATAAAATTGAGCCTTAATTTAAACTATTACGGGCATTTCTCTTCTTCAAATTCGGTGGTCGCATTATTGCCGGGATCCCATGAGATTTTTTTTAGCTATCTAGTAGACGGCAGTGATTCTGCAATTTAACGGAGAAAACATGCCTATCTCACTAGATTCCGGCATTAATGCGACCACTATAGTCAGAGAGGTGGAAATGCTCCGAGAAATACCCCTATCGTCAACAATAGGCGGTCTTATTGCTATGAAGCGATCTCTTCCAGACAACCGTTTGGCATAACCTAAATTTTGTAACTGAGGTTATGGTTATTCCAAAGGTTGTATTTCAGTAATAATTAAGCTTAATAATTAATCTTTATATATTGTAAGTATTATATATTGATGCTTTGAGGCATCAAATCGACATCACGATACCACAAACATTAATCATATTTAACCTTCTATAAACGTCATTTAGCGGTACTTAAAGTTGCTTACTCCCAAGTAAATGACACAAGCTCGAAATGCTTTTGTTCTATCGATTTTCTGTTGATATTTCCAGTCACGCGAACCGACGATAAGTTAGGCCCGTATCCGAGGTTGATTCCTTGCTGGAATAATTACAACAAGACTATGTAATTGTCTTAATACACTTGAGTAAGCAATTTAAAGCCACTCTTGATTGCGGCCATTTTTGAATCTGCGATGTAATCTTGTTTTAACAGGCGCGGCGATAGAGTCAAGCATAGGTCGACTAACATACTGACCAATATCTATACTAGGTATTATAAAGTTTAAAAAAAGACAATGTTTGTATGTGTACTTTTGGTACAAGGGTAGCTCGGTATCTCCAGATGGTTATATGATACTTTTTACTCAACTATGCTAAAGAAAAAAAGAGGGGTTATGACTTTTTCTCCTCCGTGAACGAAGCTGCAGGATTTGTATGTGTCGTTGCGGCTTCATCGCGCCAAATCAGCTAAACTGATTTCAATTATTTTCGGTATACGGGTAGCTGGATATCTCCAGATGGTTATGGGATACTTTTTACCCGACTACGCTGAAAAAAATGGGGTTATGACTTTTACTCCTTTGTGAACGAAGTTACGGGCACCTTTTAGTTAAATTTATAGTGATAGACTAGGTATACAAAACGCGTAAGCGGTATAACTATAGCTATACCAACCCCCATCCCCACATGCTAAGAGTAGGTGCCAATGAGATGGCGTGGCTTTACTGATGTGCAAATGTCGGAATGCTTAAAAAAGGTCTTACAAACATGTAAGTTAATACTAGACTTGAGACCTTTTTTAAGCATTTTGGAAAGTTTCCACAATTTGCACATCAGTACGTGTCATCCTACCTCCTCTCCTAGCAAGTTGATTCATGTAAAGGCAAGCATGCTGCCATTTGAGTTAAAACATGACATGATATGACCAGGCGCGCACTTCACGATTAGGTATCCCGTTCAGTAAAAAGTCAACCGGTTGTCGCAATTCGTAGGCCGAACGTTATACATTTTCGCGGGTTACAAAATTTACACTCCAAAAATCGGCTTAGGCTCAAAAACCCACTTTCCCGAAAACTGTTCTTTCTCTAAAAGTGCCATTATCGCAAAATTTACACTCGAAAAAGATTAAATTACCTCTACTCAAACAGTTCATTTTAAATCAAACAAAAACTTTTTACCTCACTAAGAACATTAATCATAAGAATAAATTGGTTAGTGATATTGGCAAGAGTCGTCTGCGTGATCTGCCATATGTAGATAAGTATCGCAGATACAGGCTACCACATCACTACGTGCTGGACTCGGATGACGTCGAACGGGAACCGGTCCCTGTGGCGGCTCGCACCGCTAGAGCCATGCACTCAGTAACATAATTTTGTTGTTAATGTATTACATTTTTTGAATGTATGAACGCAAAAAATCACTTTGCCTTATTATGTAAGTATTTATAGGTAATTCATTGATTTTACCTATTTGTTCGTTTCCTTTTTAACGTAATTACGTGAGCCACAGTTTATGCACGTCATAATTAAACGGACTCGTCCCAGAATGTTGATAGGTACCTATGCACTTAACGTCAATAACCCAGGCTATGTACTATAAAAAAAATAGTCACTTTAAGATAGCATTCACTATTTAAATCTACTTACTTCTGATAAGTATTCACGGTAGGCGTGACGAATATAACATAAATTTTGTAAACAGAAATAGGTAGGTATGCATGTCGCGGTTGAGCTGAGTATGCACCCAGTTTGTATGTGCCGCCAAAGGCGCCGGGTGCAACCTTGATTCAAGCGGACAGCGCTGGTTTACTTTTTTGATAAATTTATGACGGGTATGCTTGTCTCGATTGAGCTAAGGCTGCACCTTGCCTGTATGTAACGTGATTGACGCTGGGTGCAAGCTTGGCTCAACTGTTGGTTATCATTTTCTTTAAAATGTTACTTTTGTTTTTCAAACACATTATTTAAGTCAAATATACGTTAATCGTTATTTATAAAATCCACAGTAAGATTAATATCGGGGTTAGGGGAACTATTTAATGTTACAAATGCGAACTTCGCAAAGCGAGCATAATTGTGATCGAGTCTATGAAATAAGTAATATTTCCGCGTAGGTTAAGTAACGCTACGTAATCAAAAATACATAGGCCTTCCTTGGCCTATTTATAAAGTTTAAAGTGGGTATAAAAAAAAAATAACTCAATAAACTAAGTGTATGCACATGTTTTTACTATTTAGGATAAAAAAAATGAACACTAAATATGTAAATAATGTATTGTAATATTGTTATCAAATAAAGACATTTTAAAAACAAACAAACAAAACACTCGAAAAATGGGCTTAGGCTCAAAAACCCACTTTCCCGGAACGTGCACTTTTTCCTAAAAGTGCAATTTCCGCAAAATGTACACTCAAAAATTCAGCTTAGGCTCAAAAACCCACCGTCCCGAAATGTGCACTTTCTCTAAAAGTGCAATTTTCGCAAAATTTACACTTCAAAAATCGGCTTAGGCTCAAAAACCCACTTTCCCGAAATGTGCACTTTTTCTAAAAGTGCAATTTCCGCAAAATGTACACTCCAAAAATCGGCTTAGGCTCAAAAACCCACTTTCGCGAAATGTGCACTTTCCGCAAAATGTACACTTGCCCATTTAGGGCATTTTCCCCGTAAGTGAATATTCCCAAAAAGTATACTTTTCCAAAACGCACACTTAACTATAATGTACATTTTTTCAAAACGCACACTCTCACAAAATATACACTAGACGAATCGCTTCTGTCGCGCGTTGCAAATGCGACAAGAGGCCACATGCCGAGGTGCATCGCTGCAAAAAATAGCCATGACCTCCCATAGTAACCACTTTATCATTTTCAAAGACCTATCCATTAAAAAAACAATGCTCGGTTATTGCATGTGTAGAGTGTAAAAATCTAGATGGCTACCTCGTTTTCTAATTTAGATGACATCTGAGAAAGTGCTCCATTTGAGAAAGTGCACTTTTTGGGAAAGCGTTTGGAACTAGGTCTATTTGTGTAAGATTGTGCCTAATAGTTATATTTATTTATTTAATTATGTAAAAAAGAGTAATTATATAACCTAAAGTAAGTTCTTAAATTTGGTGAAGGACTATAATTTATACCGAGTATAAAAAAGTAAGTATGAAAAACCGAATATTTACAACGTGACTCAATAAAAGGCGAAAATGTTGTTTTCTTTTTCGTTGGGTAAATAATCTAAAATCGCTGAATCTGAAATATAACGTATAATATGAAGCTTTTCAATTATGTTACATATATATAATTCATTACATTCATATAATTTACACTATTTATGTCAATGTCATTCTGTGTAAATTATCGTAAAAAAGGGGTGTTCCTATTTTTTTAAGTAAATTTAAAACTCATTTAAATAAAACAATATAACGGATAATATCGCGTATGTTATCTCATTTTACTTCCCGACGTTTTGAAAGCTTTTCGGCTTTCCATGGTCACGGGTGGACTGAGAAAAGATATATTTTCCACCGTCAAAGTTACAATGTGTGCAAACTACCCATTTTTGAAAAACAAATAAAGGTGCCTGCCAGATGGGCCCAAGCTGTAAATACATAATTTAAAACTGTTAAAATTGTAAGCACTTACAAAATATATTAATAGTTACTTGAATTTGCGGTAGTAGATAAATCTACATTAACTCGATTTTACACATTCCATTTCTTACTACCTTTTATCTTTACTATAATAATTATAAATCATTCATTATTTTTACATCAAACTGCGTCAAATAATCTTCAATTGTAGTATATCTTACCTATTGCTTCAATAATTAGTATTCTACACAGATAGACCAAAGTTCCCACTAAAGCATTTCGCCGAACTCAATCACGTTACAATATAGTGTTTCGATTAAAGTTTCAGCAAACACGCTCCAAGGCAATCTTGTCTGCTGAATGTAACATTTCGGTGCAGAGAGCAACTTTGTCACGCTGGAAAAAAAAAATTGATATAAACTACCACGATTTTCACTCATTATCACAACACAAGAAACGGGGCTTAATCGCGTATAAAAATGTTTTTATTGGATCTATATCGGACACCCTAACTTCGTTTGTCCTAATGTATCGTTTTTCCTAACGCATTTTTTTATGAAGCTGTGAACTTTTTAGAATTGTTGTGAAACAAACCGAACCTAACTTTCTCCCAGATCCTCTATACGATGATCTTTTAAAAAATCCTGAAGAATTTACGGTTTCTGAAAAAAATGCGTTAGGACAAACGATACATCGGGACAAACTATATAAAGGTGCGCCCACATTTGTATCATTTGCCCGTATCAGATCATCGTGGCGTGGCATGATCGCGTGTAACGATCACGCGTTTGGACGTTGCGCCGATCGGATCGCTCGAAATCCATTTTGCTACGCGTATCACACAGTTATATCGGACGAGTACGGCATGATCGGCGCGCCGACAGTAAGCGTCCAAGCAGGGCGATACGCAGTCATGCCACGGCACGGTGATCGGATACGAGCAAATGATACAAGTGTGGACGCACCTTTAGGGATTTCGAAGGAGACCCGATTTTATTTAATTACCTTTCGTTGGTAATTCTTCGTTTTGGACGTTGCGTTACGTCCATGGTCTCGAAGGACCTATGTTCGACAAAGAACATATAGTAAATAATTATATAAAATCATATGTTTACGCGATTACTCGTTCTCAATCACGTTTGTTTGTGATAATGTCAAAAAAAGTATTTTGTAAAATTGGTTTAAATCAAAGAGAATCAAAATAAAATAAAAACATCCACTTTTAGCGGGAGCGCTACGTAAATATACAATCGCACAAAATCTAAAAACCGGCCACTTGCGAGTCGGACTCGTGCAGCAAGGGACAAACTATACGCTAAAAACGGCCGCATCTATGAAAATCCACTGTTAGCAGAACCCTACTCCTAAGAAAATTGTACGCAGTGAGGGGTTATTTTATATCGGTTACTGACATAGACAGATAGTCATAACAAAATATGATATTCTGATTTTTTCGTGGGTTGTGCTATAAGAGCTACCTTCATACCAAATTTCAGGTTTCTAGGACACCTGGAAGTACCTCTAACCCTTATAGGTTTCGTTTTTCCTTTTGAGGTACGGAACCCTAAAATAACCCATAAACATGAAAACACACACACACACACTTACAATTTATTGTATAAACTGTAATAACAATAAATTTGTCATTACAATGCTAAACAGCACACGGTCTTATCGCTAAAAAGCGATCTCTTCCAGACAACCTTAAGGTAGAAGAAATGGCGCAAAGTAAACAACCAATGAGTAAGTAAGTGGTGCACAAGAAGATTTATAATTTATGCAAGTTCGTAATTAAATAAAACCGCTACTAGGGCCTGTCAAATGGTCGCTATTGGTAGGCGTAGTCAGCTGTTATGCAGTTAAAGTCAACGAATTCGGTGTTTGGCTTTAATTTCTATAGGAACTACATTAGATTACAGATGTAGTGTAGGTCGGCGATATTCCACTCCTCGGTTGGATTACGGAGCGGTCGGGAGGCAATCGTTTGCCAGATTCGTTACCATCCATTATTAAGATGGGTAGTTTCAACGAATAAAAAGATATTTCTTCGTAATAACTTTGAATTTATTCGTACATGGACAGAGTAACAGTTTACAGTCAAGTTCGGGCAAGAAGTGGTGATAAAAATAGATTACAACAACTTTTAAAATCTTTCCCAACCCCGCCATATTACGTCACACCACCTGCGTAGTGGCGGGATTTGGTTTAGTAACAAACAATAGATTTCTTCATTAATTAAAGTGCCTCTTTAAGTGTTAATAACATTAAAATAATTGTTCATGTTATTTATGTATATTATTATTACTGACATGACATTTTATATCGCAACACTATAACATTATATATTAAATCAATAGCAATTCAAATAAACTACTGTATAATTTTTCTTTTAGCATATAAAGGTAAATAACATGTAATTTAATTCACTTTATAATTAATTATATTTATATAAAAGAACGAATCAAAACGGAATGCCGCCCACATGTATAATTGTTTTCCATCTTATTTTCACGGAAACGTACGAACGTGTCTTGCTATTTCAGTCGGTCACAGTACAAAAAGTACTGTGGTTGATTGAAGTAGCATAATAAATACGAATATTTCCGATAAAATATGAAGGAAAACAATTATGCACGACATCTGTAGATTAGATGTTTATTTGCACTATCTTGACTTCTACTGTGTATTCAATAAACTGCAATATAGTGTTTTAGTTAAAGTTACGGTTCCCACGCTCCCAGCCAATCTTGTGCCGGTTGTAAACTTTCGATGCAGATTGCAAGTTTGTCATGCTGATGTACCGTGCCTATTGTAGTGCACTAATAACTGTCACGAGAAATTGGAAAATCCTGACTTTATGTAAATTAGTCCAGACGAGAACCCGCCCGCAATTTCGTTCGCCCACGAAAGAAAAAAGTCTTAACCTTCTTTTTGCTGTACCATTGTCGGGGAGAAAGTATGATAGGATACGAAATGTTGATAGGATACGAAAATCAAAATTCTAATCGGTCCGTATTGTAGATAATAAAAAAGTATTGGACACGCATTTTTTTGTTTTATCAAATTAATCAAAAAATACTGAGATACATCGCATCAATGTTTTGGAGTGGGTTCGTGACGACACTACTAGGTATAATCTGTATCATACGGTGGGAATGTCACCCACAAGGTGGTTGGACGACCTGGTTAGGGTTGCGGGGACTCGCTTGATGCGGATCGCCTCTATCCGGCCCATGTGGAAATCTATTGAGGAGGCCTGTGTCCAGCAGTGGACGTCCTATGGCTGAAATGAAATGATGATGCTGATACGGTGATGTCACGCGACACGGAGATACATTTATCTCCGTTATTTTTAGATCACGTAAAAAATAAAAGGAAGTTAAAGGGAAGAGACCAAGAGGCCGTAGCCCTAAACGATGGGTAAACCAGGTGTCGGAGTGCCTCGACATGCCGGTTAATGCAGCCCTTCAAGAGGTAACCTATCGAGCTTCATGGAAGGGAATACTTGCTAGACTACGTCGGCAGAGTCACGATCCTCAGCATTGAGGGACCGATTGAGGAGGAGGAGGACAAAAACTACTTGTCCAATATTTTTTAATTATCTACAATACAGATTAATTCTAAAAAAAGTGTCGTCATCCCTATTGAACTGTCTTGCCGTACATAAGTACACATCACGCCAAACAGCGCCAAGGAGCGGCAGACATACATACATAGTCATCTCTTCTGAGTCGTGTTCATCATTCCCGATGGTCGTGTCTGTGAAAGTTCTCCATGGCCCTGTATACGAGCTGGTTCCATCTTCTCCGGTTTGAAGCTTCTTTAAAGGCCGCTGTAGCAGGCAGTCCGGTAAGGTCGGTTACTTGGTCGCACCAGTGGTTACATATTTATTATTCAAAAAATTTACACAGCATTACAGTAAAACCAAGGCACTGTGAACTACAAAAAACAAAAACAAATAGAAAAAGTTATACTACACCCTTAGGCCAGAAGTCGGCACTTACGATGGTGTCCTGCAGCGGCCGCGGCACGCGCACCACAAACGAGCTGAAGTGCACGTAGTGGCGAGACTGCTGGTGCACCCTCAGCGAGAAGCCAGTCTTCTGGCGGACGATGGCCGGGATCATTAGATGGTCCACTTTAGGAAATATTATTTTTCGTTTTAGTTGTAATAGTTGTATTAAATGTTCAAGTAGACGCTTTCCTACCGCCTTGTAGTTTCTGTTTCTGCTGTAAATTATAATTAAATAAGTAACGCTATCGGTAGACTATGCCTAACTGTAATGTATCATAAATTTGTAAGGTAAATGTCCTGACACCGCAATAGGGTACAGGCCTGAATTTTTTTTTATCGCTTTTCTTAACTATATATCAAAATACCGTAAAAACTATTTCAAAATGTGAAATTAAAATTAAAATCGGCCAAGATATACGCATAATACAGGCGTTTTAAACTAGTAATTAGACAGAGAGGTCCGATGTGCCCTGTTACGTCACAGTGCACTCCGGCCATATAAACTCCATATTAAATTCTGTTTTGCAAGAAAGAGATAGAATTAAATGTTTGATGGCTTATATCTTGGTTATTCTTATAGCTATTCGAAAAACTATTTTTCTCTACTGTTTGTTACAAGCCAGAGCTTTTAATAAAGCAAAAATAAAAATTCATGCATATTCCCTATTCTAATAATTGATATCCTATGCCTCCCCCTACATTTATTTTATTTTATTATTTAACTATTAAACTAAGTAATAACTTTGTTCACATAAGACACGTATACCTACTCCAAATTTTATTAATGGAAATCTTGTAGTTTTTGATTAAAATGCCTGTGGCATACGGACGGACAGGCGGACAGACGTCCGGGCGGACGGACGGACGGACGGACGGACATGACAAAACTATAATGGGCCCGTTTTTGCCATTTTGGCTACGTACCCTAAAAACTAGCTACAAGAGGGAAGAATCAAAGTCTGGTAAATCTACGTACTGAATTTATTTCAGCAACAATAACAGTCAGATTTTTTTTCTAAATAATTCTTAACTATTACAACATTAGCTTTCCTTATATATATTGCAATGAAATGCCTTACAAAGGTCACAAAAAACTCCAATTCCATCACAGGATTCCTCCCAGATGCTGTAAATATGTTTAATGAGTACTGCATCAGCCGTGGAACGTTCCCTTGTAAAACCGAACTTTTTACAAGTAAGCAGTTTATTTATATTGAAGTGTTCTAGCAGATCCTTCAGTATTAACTTTCGAAAACTTTACTTAATATGAGTAAGTATAAATATCGGACGGAAATTAGTCAAGTTACTTAAGTCACCTGATTTAAAAATCGGTATGACTTTACTTTAAAATAGGAGCAGTGTTACCACTAGCACACTGTGGACACTCCCTGCCTCCCGCCGGACACTCCCTGCCGCCCGCTGCCCGCCGCCCGCAAGCTCCAGCCACCCGCGCTCTTCCCACTAACGTTCAGCCGGTAACTACGAGGTAACCGAGCGCGGGTGGGCGGCACTTTTAGGGAGTGTCCATACTGTACGTAGTACTCTTTATTATACTGTGCCACTAGTGGCCAGTTGGAACGAAATACTTCCCATTTAACCACTAGTGGTAACATTGCTCCTATTTTACCACCATTGGTTGAATGGGAAGTATTTCGTTCTAACTGACCACTAGTGGAAACACTGCTCCTATTTTACCACCAGTGGTTGAATGGGAAGTATTTCGTTCCAACTGACCACTAGTGGAAACACTGCTCCTATTTTACCACCAGTGGTTAAATGGGAAATGTTTTGTTTCAATTGACCACTAGTGGAAACACTGCTCCTATTTTACCACCAGTGGTTAAATGGGAAATGTTTTGTTTCAATTGACCACTGGTGGTGAAATTTATTGGTGAGATGGTCCAGAGGGCATTTGTCAGCTCCATTGCATTGAACTAAGGTTGAATATGCCTACTATTGGGACAACGAAGGGCACATTTACCTTAGTTATTTGGAATTTTGCAGTTACAGGCGCAGCTAGGGTACTATGTTAAAACTGTGTCAGTTACTTATTAGTACATTTTCAGCTATTATCTCAAACAATTTCAAAAATATTTGTGAAACTTGTTTAAAAAAAATGTCAGTCTCACAATCATTTGATTTGTCACACTACGAAGTTTGCAAAACTTTTTTGTTTAAATTTTCTAATATCCCTCGTAAATTGTTCAAGAAATATATTTTCTTTGTACATACATTTCCTTTTTACTACTTTATAAAAATGCAGTAAATATCTATTTCTTAAAATTCACCTGCCCGATATCCCTGCTTCATGTTGTTAGTTCAACGCTAAAAGACAGTATCACCGTATCGACATCGCGAATTGAAACTGGCGTGTACGTTTGTCTCACTATATTAAAAGGTCATAACTTCACAGACATTGGTGTCTTATAAGTCCATTTAGATAACATAGTAAATGTCGAGTCAGGCGGTGCATTATTAAGACGGTATAAATTCAGCCAGCGTCTCAGGGGGATATCTCACTAGTCCACAGGTAAAATGCAGTATCATGTATACATTTTGTAGGTTGAAACTACCTTTTGCTTTTGGATGTCGGTATTTGAGATAGTACTGACGGCTACACTTGGAGCTGAAGTTTATCAAGTTGGTGTTGTTGAGGTTTTGCTGTGTATTGAATACGTGGAGATAAAATTTCTACTATGTTTCAGGAACGTCATTTCACAAGGATGAAAAAAAAACATCAGAATTTATCCGTGTCACCGTGAATAAGGAAGCTTATGTTTATAATCCCTGACCTAACTCAATTTGAGGACCAATTCTCATCTATACTACCGTTAATGAAATAATTTATTTCAGGCACTATGAGTAAATGGGTCAATCATTTTTTTCCATACAGTCAAAGGTAAATATAAATAAGCACCAGAAAACCCCATAAATATATATCCAAACCTTATTAATACGACAGTAGAGTCGTTGTGTAAGATGTTTTTGAAAAATTTGGTGTGTATTTATTTTTGCACTTGACTGTATACCTCTTTGCACTGGTTACATTCCTCAGTCACTCTTTAAAACTACAATTTTAAACGACATAAAGGCAAAAAAAATGTTCTGCCTATATAGGTAAATTTTTCAAGGACTCTCGTCAGTATGTTAATAATAGATAGAGCCAGATGCCCGAAAAATATAGATTTTTCGGAAGCTCAAAGAGCCGCAGTTTTCTGTTTCAGGTTTATCATTTTTGGACTTTTTTTAGGGGAACTTGAAGAGCCGCAAGGGACCCTTAAAAGAGCCGCATGTGGCTGGCTAACCGCGGTTTGCCGACCCCTTCCCATACTTCTAAGTAACTCTGCTTCTATTATCTCTCGGATCACGGTATAGATAATAACAAGATAAAATTGATCCACAGAAATACATTCAAGACCAATATCATTATAGACTAAAATATATGTTATTTTGAAGTTTAAACAAAATTACTGGAAGGTATCGTCTAGATTAGTTAAGTAGCTTTTAAAATTAAGAGGAACGTACATACATACACCGGCACAAACTTTCACGTTTATAATTATTAGCATTAAATATAACAATAAAAAGAAGTTAACAACTCGGTCATATTTTTTACTGCGATGTGTTACGCATGTTCGAAATGAAATTATAAAATCAAATTCAAAAGGCCATGATTCCAAGAGAAATCGTAACAGCGCTATCCGATAATTTTAAAAAAAGGACATTGATTACAACGCCATCTCTCGTAGGAAATACAAGTCAAAACGGCTTAGATAGCTCTGTCATGCGCCATTCGGTTAGCGATAATACTAGAAGAATAGATAATTATGAAAATGGCAGATGCCCGCGAAAAGTAAAGTCAGTATTTTGCCTGTTTTTGTTTAAAGCTGTTAGCGATGGTAGAGAATGAAACGCTTCGGAGTTTTACTTGCTTGTGCCCACAGAGTTCAATTTGAAAATCGTCTTGTCCAATAGACGACAACCCAAGTGCAACAAACATGCCCGCCACGGATGCAATTTCACAGTTGTCGCCTCATGTATCTGCATCCTAATGCGATACACCTGGGATCGCATTCAACTTTGCAAATAGATATACAATACCGATCCAATAACAATGAAATATGATTATTTAGGTATTCCAGTGGCTAAAGTTAGCAATTCGTTACATATTTGATCACACGCTATTCGACTTATGCATATTGTTCATAAATTATATTGCTTTTAACTGTCAACTCCTATACAAAAGCGAACTGTCAAACTGAGCGTAAGCGCAATCTAAGTGCGATACGAACTGTCATTCAAAAAACCAAATGTGATTCAAAAGAGATGTGTCAAAATTGCGATTAAGGTTGCACTGTACTGTTTGTATGTATGTATGTAAAATTGTAAACACTTTATTGTACATAGTAACCAGTTACAAGTGCAATCAACTTAAAAGATATATAAGTACAAAGTTACTGGGATCTTCGACTAAAAATAAAAAATATATTTAAAAAAAGCGTACTCACACCTAAAAGGCGGCGACGCATTTGTGACTCCTCAGGTCTTGCTGTTTTGCTGTGACTATGGGCGACGGTGATCGCTTACCATACCATCAGGTGAACCGTCTGCTCGCTTGCTCTCTTTAACATAAAAAAAACCGGCCAAGTGCAAGTTGGACTTGCGTACCGAGGGTTCCGTACAAATTTTCACTTACCCTAACTTTATTACCCGGTACCGGTTGAGTAAAGTTTGCACCTGATACCTATAGCATTGCATACAAATGAGTTGCAAACTTAACACAACCGGGTTGTTCAAATAGGTTTTTTGGAAATAAAAAAAAATTGCTAGTTGGAGACATGGCTATCATTTTCGTGTAATATTTATGTATATTTATACAAAATGTGAAAATTTCAAAATTTTCGCGTGGTAAACTTAGGAGATAAAGGGGGGAATGGTGTTTTTTTTTCACATTTTCCTTAATAAAACAAAAACTAATAACAATAAAATAATCTTTCCCTTTCATATGATACCCTACTTGACCCAGTAGCTAGAATTTTAATTTTTACCCCCCTCATATTCGTCATTTTTATAGAAAATACAAACATATTTTTAAATATTAACATATTTTTAAATATTTCTTGTGCAATACGTGTGGGCTAACCATGTTTATCAATATACCAAATTTCAAATAGATAGCGTTAGTAGTTTTTGAGATATGGCGCTCTAATAGTCGGACAGACAGACAGACAGAGTCGCACAATAAGGGTTCCTTTTGTACCTTTTTGGTACGAAACCCTAAAAAATTAAATAAGGGACGGTCCCCAGTCAACAGAATTCATATTTTCTTAGAGATTCTTACACTGAAGTCCATTCGTTCAAGTGACACCACAGATTAATGTTAATGCTAATAGAATGAAACTGAATATAGTACTTAATCTGTGTTACTAAAGAACAATGCTGATATAGCCTACCTGAACACTGTTTTTAGTGGTACTTATCACGTAGGTATATATTTACAGAAACGCTTTGTAACATACCTAGTGCATTTGCGTTTAGTAAAAGTTACAGAATACTCACACTGCCATCGTATTGAACGTACTTGACAAACTCCGGCAGTGTACTACACTTGATGTAATGCCTCGACTAGACAGGATTGAGTGAAATTTGAGGATTATTCGTGAGTAAATCGTGAAAAGTTTGTTTGGTATTGACAGTAAGCTAAACAAGATTGGTAGAACCTACCTAATTGAAGTTATGAGATTGCACGTCAGCCATGAAATTTGTATATTTTATTATCAAAAATGACAAAGGAAAAACTATATGAGAGATAGATAGTCAAAGTCTTAGTCGTTTATTGAAAACATTCAAAATATAACATGTCATCATTTATATTATCAATAATAATAATGAAAACAATACATAAGTTTACCGGGCTAGAGTGTATTAACCATCAAACACCATATAGCATCTTAGATACTAAGTAACAAAAGTCATCGCGTATAAAGAGCGAGTGGCTCTAGTAAAAAGTACACCAGTACAATGCAAGCATCGCACAATTCACATGTCAGTAGTAAATATGATAGCTTTATAATAATAGGCTATTTTTCTGTGGTATGTTATCGACCTCTTAATAATAGAAATATTGATGAAAAAATTACTTCAAACTCATAAAAACTCCCCAAGATACGGAAATGTTAAAATCACATTTTTGGGCATTCAGAAATTAGCGTAGATCTTGAACGTATTTCGTCATCGAAGGAAATAGGTCCAGATTTCCGGTGTGAGTCTGGTACGTGCGTGCTCATGCGGTTCGCGCGAGTTAGATGTCCATATAACAAGAGCGAACTCTCCGGCTTGAAAGAGGTCAATCAGTTCATCAGCTGTCGTAACTGCTTCCCCGACAGAAGAAGCAGAAGAAGCAAGGTCATCCCGACACATAGACATCTCTTTCTAATACGGCGGCCGCATTTGGCCATTTATGCCATTCATCGGCAGCTAACTGTCGTAAGGTTCTAAGTGCCAAAAAGGCAAGGAGCAGTTTTCGAAACAGACACGCGTAAATTCGTATACTTCAAGCGAATCAGTATCACCGAAATAGTCTATAATGCATTGATATTTACGATCTGGTGCATTTGTGTGAATGCACTTTATTGCTGTGATATAAGAGTCACTAAAATTGGAATTACCTAATTAATATCTTTGAACTGCAGATCAACCAAGTAGCTGCCGTCAGCGTTACGGAAAGTAGTCGATATGTAAATATTTTCACATCTTTGACTGTCGGGGCCGGGTTGCGAAGAAACGATACGAGCATCCCCTGTTTTTATGTACTCTAAGGTGGTTTCATGAATGGCTGGCATATCAGAAGTTGGGCCTTTAATTTTATTGAGTGATAAAATTTCAAGGGCAGGTTCAGCGCGGTGATGTCCTGACGCGCACTTGTTAGTTGCTTTCGGTTTGTTTCCTTATAGGAAGCGATATCAACAACAACAACAACAATTCTTTATTGCACACCAATAACAGAAACAGTACAATAGAGCCTTAACATAAAATAGGTAAACAATAGGCGGTCTTATCGCTAAAGAGCGATCTCTTCCAGACAACCTTTCATATCTTATAATAAGCAATTATAACTTTAACACTTTGGGATTGGGCAGGAATCAGTAACCTTTATTTTCGCTGTTGCCTGTCAAGTAGTCGTATGAAGGCGACTAATGCTGTCGCACGAAATATTTAAATAATACCTACTAACTAGGATTCGACGAGGAATGTGGATTGCTATGGTAGTCTTTAACTGCATACATTTAGTTAGGCTTTCTTCTATGTCAGGCGTCCCGTTGCATCGATATTTTTTTGGGAGCTGACGTCTACGCCAAAATTATTCAAGATGGCATTATAAATGAAAGTGAAGTCCAAAAGGGTGAGCTTCTGAACAATTACACAAAAAACGAAAATTAGGTACATTATTTGTAGAAATCTAACATAATCTATTAATAATATGGATGGATGGAACGGATGATATCACGTGCTTCTGGACTGGACTATAGAAGACATTAATGAAACTTAAAATCTATCCTCGGAAGATCGGTACTATCTTAACTTCCTCGAGACCACTGTTCACCAAGAAGATGGAAGATATGTTATTCGAATGCCGATAAAGACTGGAAAAGAAAACACTTTAGGTAAACTCAAAAACATAACCAGAGTCGGACTCATACACCAATGATTCCGTACCACTACCACTTCAACTATAATAGACTCATTTATTGAATATAACAGAAAAAGCATGTGAACTACCCGGTTATTTCAAGTTAGCCTCGTATCTATGAAGTAGCATACAAATGAGATGCAAACTCATCTTCCACTGCCTACAGCGCCAAAATGGCCATAATCAAATAAGTTGACAGCAGTCAGTTCAGGGATAATATATAGAGGTCAGTACCACAGACAGACGTGTGTGATATATACAGATACACACACAAACACAAGATGACACAGATACACACGTCAAGCTAACACCTCTCTTTTTTTGTCAGGAATTAAAAAAGCATATGCTTTTCGGTCACGTTATAATACGAGTACCTATAGGCATCAGGAGACAACAATATCACTCGAGATGTAGTCTACTGATATTGTTGTTAGTTGATCTTCTTTGGTGGTGTTTTAGTTGGTAGATCTACTTTGGTTGCCGATGTTGTGGTTGGTTGAACTAAATTTAGTATTGCACTGAGTTTTTCCTTTCTTTTCTTCTCCTCTGAAGAAGTTTCTGCAGCAAAGACCTCATCCTGTTCAGCTGAGGAGAATACAAATTCTTCAACGGTGTCAGGTAAGAACGAGTTAAAGTTATGGAATGTTTTCGAAGGGAATCTGTAAAATGGCGAAAACGATGGTTCACTTTCCTTTCTATATATTTGCAATTCAATATTTTCTTTGTCCCAAGATTCTTTGGTGATCCACGGTAACGCTTTCCTTAACCAAGCAGGCACCTGGGCATCCATATACTTGAAGCGGTTGTTCCACACTCCGAGCGCTTCGTGGAAGTTTCCTCTCAACCATTGAGGAAATCTATAACAATTAAAAACAATAATTAACACAAACTTTAAAACTAATCTGTCCTGATATTATTAAAAATTCAATTGTATTGAAAATTAAATCA
Organism: Hedya salicella; assembly: GCA_905404275.2. Lineage (NCBI taxonomy): Eukaryota > Metazoa > Arthropoda > Insecta > Lepidoptera > Tortricidae > Hedya > Hedya salicella. The sequence goes on from FR990108.1 coordinate 16,936,651, forward strand.
TAGAGAGGAGAAACGAGGTTTCCGAAGAAAAAGAAAAAAAAGCATTTTGAGTTTTTTATGTAATAAGTGGCAAACGGGCAGACGAGCCACCTAATGGAAAGTGGTCATCGTCATGGAAAGTTGTATCAGAAATTGTCATCGATACATCGATAAATTTGTGTTGCTAAAAGCAAACAAAAGCAATAATTTGATAAAAATGATACGGCCGCAGGCCTCTAACTGCTCAGTGCCACACTGCCGTGCTAATGAATAAAAGCGCAAGATACATAGAAACACTTATCAAAAGACGACCTTTTAAAGTATCACGATAGCACAACCACACGTTCAAGGTCGTTAGCGCAGGTTTAAGCCTTAAGGGGCCATTATAAGCGAATGACCTTTGATCCGTAGCTCGTCACTTTCCTGTGTTATATATGTCTCATCGTGTTGATACTCGTACCAATATACTGTTTCAGTTTATCTTCACGAATCACCGAAACCAAGGTAAACACCATCAAAATTTGTTATTTTTACAACAACAACCAACATTTTCTACTTTTTTTAAAAACTATAGAACCGATTTAAAACCCCGTTGACAATTTTAAAGTGAACATAATTACTCACTTATTGGTTTTAGTCCCATGTCTAAGCGTCGCTTGACGCGGGAGCCTATACCAATTTAAGATGTAATTGTGACTTGTGACTCCTCTGGTGATGCAAGGGTCTATAGGCGACGATGATCGCTTACCGTCAGGCGACCCGTTTGCTCGTTTGCTTCCTATAACATAAAAAAAATAAGATGGAAAAAGGACTTTACGAATCTATTTTTTTCATGATTTATTAAGTACTAGCTTCTGCCCGCGACTTCGTCCACCTAAAATTCGTTTATGGCGGATAAGCGTATTTTTCCGGGATAAAAAAGTAGAAAAGTAGCCTATGTCCTTCCTTTGGACTCAACTATTTCCATACCAAATTTCATTCAAATGGGTTCAGCGGTTTAAGCGTGAAGAGGTAAAAACAGACAGGCAGACACACTTTCACATTTATGATATTAGTATGGATATATTAATATGGATATTAATATATAATATTATAACATTTCAGTGGACAAAACTATAGGCCAAATACCAAGCTACAATATCCATACTAATATTATAAATGTGAAAGTGTGTCTGTCTGTCTGTTTTTACCTCTTCACGCTTAAACCGCTAAACCGATTAGAATGAAATTCAAACTATCTCCCTGGCCTCCAGGGAAAGGACATAGGCTACTTTTTATCCCGGGAAAAGACACTTATCCGCGATAAATGAATTTAAGGTGGACAAATCGTACGTTACACTTGTACGCAAAAACTACATAACAGATTTGCGTAAAACTCTGCAGCTTAGATATCAGAATAGGACATAGGCTACAATTTTTAAAGGTTTTCATTCCTAAAAGGTTTTTTTTAACAATAAATGGAAAAACATGACCTTTTCTTCATTTGACATTGTGACATTTTCATTTCTATACAATTAATAAACAATTGGTAGCAACAGTAATACTACCTACACGATTAATCAAAGAACACACCTTCCGTATATGACGTATCATACAAATAAGAGTATATCTGAATATAGCCGGATAATAGCCCGTTGTGCATTTTGGACTTGCGATCATCTCTGAATGATAAACATTTTGTTACAAAAATATGGTTCATAAATAAGATAAATACATAAAACGAGTTCTTTTACAATAAATGGAAAATCATCACTTATTGTTAACTCTGAAATTTTATTCCGAAGAATTATAAAGAAATTGCTTTGAAACCAATATGACGCGTTAGTACCTGTTTGCGTAACTGGATGGCGTTAGTTGCATACGATATCAACGCTGAAGTACTGAACTTAGAGACTTGAAATTTTTGCAGTAGACACTATATATAACGTAGGCAAGGAATAAGACAGGATTTTTGGAAATTCATCTCCTAACGGGGTTAAATTGGGGTTGAAAGTTTGTATTGTAACATCTGTAATTATTTGAGTAACTGTTATTATATTTCGGCTATAATTACTTCATTTTAAACTAAGAAAATTAATTTCAGCATTTTTGGAAGTCATCCCTTAACGGTGTTAAATTGGGGTTGAAAGTGTGTATTTAAAATCTGTAATTATTTAGTAACTGTCATAATATATCACGTAAAGACTCTTAATTTAAAACTAAGGAATCTAATTTCAGCATTCTTGGAATTTCATCCCTGAAAGGGTTAAAATAAGGGGTAACGGTCTGGGACAAAAGTACAATGGCGCATTAAGGGTGTTGTGAAGCGCAGAATAGAACTTAAAAAGATATTCGAGGGAACAAAGTTATATGGGTGGAGTCACTATGTTATTAGCTGGAGACTTTTGTCAGAGTCTGCCCGTATTTCCGAGGGGAACTCGAGCTGATGAAGTTAAAGCATTAAGCCTTCAAATATTTGGCCTATAATCAAAAAACTCAACCTTAAGATGCTAGTGCACCTCAAGGGCGATATTTGCGCTGGATAATTTTCCGACCTTCTTGTTAAAATAGAAAATGGATAATATCCCGAAACTGAGGGAAGGAATACAATCCCATCGAATCTCGCCTTAGTTGTGCGGACCATTGACGACCTAATTTCTCAAATTTACCCAGATGTTCAAAATCTACGCACCAAGTCCATGGAGTGCTTGTATGAACGAGCGATTTTGCCACCTAAGAACGACCAGGCTCCCGTTATTAAAAACATTTTATTGAAGTCTTCGAAGGTTCAGAATACAAATACAAGTCTGTACACTCGATCTGTAGTGAACACGGGTGGTGCCATAAACTATCGTGTATAGTTTTTAAATGGACTTAACTCACCCGGCCTACCTTCTCACATACTTATCTTAAAAGTGGGTGCTCGAGTAATTTTGCTGCGAAATTTCAATCAGCCGAAGTTGTGCAATGGAACCAGGCTGCGTGTAAGCCTTACATAAAAACGTTATAGAAGCCATTGTAATTACTGGCTGTGCTCAAGGTAAATCTGTGTACATATCCCGGATACCTTAATACCCTCGGAATACCCATTTTATGGGAATTTTAATTTTTTTTTAAAAGACTGCAGCTCCCCTTTTAGGTCTGTTTCGCGATGACGATCAATAAGTCTCAGGATGAGTCACTGAAAACAGCTGGAGTAGATCTTAGGGGGAACTGCTTCTCGCACGGCCAGTTTTACGTGGCTTGCTCGAGAGCAAGCTATCCACGCAGCTTGATCAGCGGGGTTATTGCCTAACGAAATTTTGACACTTGGTATCCGAATCAATTGTCATAGCCGTTACAAAATCAAGACACTTGATTCTGGTTGCGAGCGTCAAACGCGTTAGGCAATACGGGGGCGGCCCCCCTATTGCCTAACTCGTTTGTCGCTCGCAATCAGTTATTGTGGTATATAAACAAATACTGCAAAACCTACCTAATGTTCAATATTATCAATAGTTCAAACTCAATTGTCCAATTATATCTGTTATTTTTTTCAAATTACAGGTATATAACAAAGTAACGTTACTTATAACTATTGACAGACAATGCATAGCCTAAACTGCCGACGGTAGGAATGCGAGAATTGAAACACATATTCCGTTACAGATGTACGTAGAGGCGCACTAAAGAAGGATTTTTAGAAATTCGAGCTATACGCAGACGAAGTCGCGGGCAAAAGCTTGTATATATATATTTTAGCTGATTTGCAGCAAGAGGAATAATTTTATATCACTTTAAAAACAGTGAAATCTACCGAATTTTTCCGGGTAGCCCCTTGATGTAGAGGTGAGACGTTTTACTGGAATAGGTTTTTGGAACAGGTCTTATCGAGCACTCGTTCGTACGCGTTCCCACGCGGCCGCCTTTAGCGTACGAGTATTTAGTACGGCGACTTTTAACGTCCAATCGACACTCAACTCCCTTTAGGCGCCGCGCCGACCATGACCGCGGAGTCCGTCCGTATACTCCGTAACCCCACGACCTTCATGATCCCAGCATTCGGATTATTTCGGAAGGGCTCGGGTCAAGTGTCTGTACTTGCTGTGACTTTAAAGACAAGAACTCCCAAGACGGACGCATACTACAATGGCCCGTTTTACTCATTGAATCCCGTACTCGTAAGCTCGTGGCGCTAGTCTTTGGCACTAGTATTTTTGTGGACGCGTACTTGTAAGACTCAGTACGCGTTTTGCCTAGTACGTCTCACATCTAACTTAATGATACGTACAAGTTGACGGTTCTCAATATCCATCTGTAGCAGTTGGTGAAGTAGGTGCCACCTGCCGGGCTCATCGTTTCATCGTCTGTCGCGTAAATAGGGCTCGACAGCAGGGCCAGTATGGACGTGAGGAGGTCATACCCATCTAACAGCACCACTATTCCAGCTTCTATGTTCTGCTTATTAGGTTGATAGGCCGCCATTGGAGGCTCTACGAAAAGAAGCAATTAAGGTATTGCACTATATCGCAAAATAAAAAAATACCCTCATTTATAAAAATATATATTAAACTTTCCATACCAAGGATTGCCTTGGGGATTATGGTGAGAACCAAAATTTTTGGCAAGTAGTTAAGGCATTTCATAGGCTAACTTTCGTATCATAGCGGAATTCATTAAAATTATGCAAATAAATAAATAAATATTACGGGACAATTTTACACATAATCGAACTAGACCCATGGCAAGCTCAATAAGGCTTGTGTTATGGATACTAGCCGTCGATATATTTAATCGATATATTACTTATATACATTGAAAACATCCAAGACTCAGCACACAAATATTTGCCCTTACCGGGATTTGAATGAAATGCCTTAACTACTTGCCAAAAATTCGATCCTCACCCATTAGATTTTCTTTTCGATTTCGATGCAGCGAGTAGATTTTTTTGTACTCATTGGAGTACAAGAAAAATCTACTCAGAAATAATTAGTTGGCATATGAAATGCCTTAACTACTTTCCAAAAGTTTTGTCCTATTCTACTATAAATAAAGTAATTCGTTTCGCGGAAACTGCTCTAACGATTTGAGCGAAATTTGGTAAATCGACATATTTTGGCCATTATTTGAAAAAAACTGACGAACTGGTCAAAAAATACTTTAATTTTTTTTTCTACTTTAAGGTACCTAAACTTTATTTACCTATTTACGTTACAGGACCATCTTTGTGTAACCGTCACGGGCTTACGTAATGTGTAGGTACAAAATTTCATTTTAATCGAACCAGTATTTGCTTCACAAAAAATTTGGTTGTGTCAAACGGACAGACAGATACTACTACTACAGAGGGTTCCGTATTTTCCTTTTGAGGTACAGAGCCCTAAAAATTAAAAATCGTCCACCCACCGAACAAAACTCGATCGCCCAGGTTCTGTTAAACATAAGGATACATAATTATAAGAATCCTAAGTAAAATACAAATACCGATATACATACCTGTAGTAGGAATAGCCAAGTCTAAGCCGAATCGAGGTCTCCAGAAGAAAGTTCCTGGCATCGCGGCCTGCAATATAATAGATAGTGTAGGTTCCACTGCCGAACCGTCCATAGAACTCCATTCACGATTTCTTGCATATGCGAGCTAACCTAGTAATATAGTTGCATATGAATAGAATAATATGCAATGAAAAAGTAGTTAGCACCTAATTGTATAAGAAGTGCGGAATTATTTGTTTGACTAGCGAAGGCAATTACAAGATGGCTTTTAGGTTCACGTTAAACACTCTAGTTTTCACTTTGATAGTGAAATATAACGAAAAGCGATACCAGATCATTACTTCTATACTATTATAAAGTTTTAAAAATGAAATATATGTACATTAAAGATATTATCAAAAGAATATTGTAACGAACTATTTGGAGGTCAGTGAATCGAAAAAAAATCGGATTTCAACTATAACGTTTTCCTTCGAGACCGTGGATAACACGCGACGTCCGAAACGTCGAAGAAATACCACCGAAAGGTAATTAAATAACTCATATTTCCGACCGACGACCGGTTTAGCTCAGTGGGAGTAACGTTGCCTGCGAAGCTGAGGTCCTGGGTTCAAATCCCGGTAAGGTCAAATATTTGTGTGATGAGCATGAATATTTGTTCCTGAGTCTTGGTTGTTTTCTATGTATCTAAGTAATATATCTATTAAATATATCGTCGTCTAGTACCCACAACATAAGCCTTATTGAGCTTACCATGGGACTAGTTCGATATGTGTAAAAATTGTCCTGTAATATTTATTTATTATTTATTTATATTTATACGCGATTAAGTCCCGTTTTGTTGTGTTGTAACAGTGAGTGAAGATCGTGTAAGTTTAAATCAAGGATTTCAACTACGTTTGGTACACGGGTAGGTGGGCATCTCCAGATGGTTAATGGATACTTTTTACCTGACTACGCTGAAGAACCAGGAGGGGTTATGACTTTTTCTTTTCCGCGAACGAAGCCGAAACCTTCTAGTATTCTGTAATAACACTTTGACTCTCCTTCGCTTCCATCAATGATTTGGCTCAGCACGCCCATGCATTATATAATACACGATTGGGTAGTGGTGGTGATTTACATGTAGATGTGGACGTGCCGAGCTAGCCCACAAGTGCATTACATGTAATGCATGGACTGGATTCATCAGTGTATGTGTATGCTACACGTATTTTGTGCTGCTGCAGTAACTGGCTCTATTTTTCTTCTTTGTTTTTTAAATAAGTATCGAATTAACGAAGTTATCGAATTAATTCCACAACTGTGCGTTTTTCTTAAAATTTCCTCCCCTCGCACGACTGAACTGTGGAATAAATTGCCGCATGCAGTATTTCCGGACGCATGCGATCTTCAAACCTTCAAGAAAAGAGCGTACTCCCATCTGAAAGGCCGGCAACGCACTTGTGACTCCTCTGGTGATGCAAGTGTCTATGGGCGACGGTGATCGCTTACCATCAGGCGACCCGTCTGCTCGTTTGCCCCCTATGCCATAAAAAAAATATATATATTAAATATGGTTTATATTTCAACTCCAAGGAATTAAACAATTACTTACATGCATTCCGTTTCGCCTTTCCAGCATGAGAAGTGAAAACGAATATAATACATATATTTCGTCACTACCTTGAAAAATAACCCGTACTCATTTTGTTCCAAGTGAAAATTCATTAAGTGTATAAGAACCTAGTGCGTGCTTATATCGTTTTTCCTGAAATTATTTAAAGATACAAGCCTTATTCAAAGTAGTGACTATAATATTATATGTAACCATCATTTAAAGCCTGATTCACTTAAACAATGGGACAACAATTCTTAAAATCCCAATAGCGTTAAGGATTAGTTTCTTACCTTCGTCATTGGTAGAAACCAAAATAAAACTAATGACAATAATTCTTTGTAAAACATGATGAATATTTTCATATCTGAATTTTTCAGTTCACTTAAACCCGACCTGCTACTCAAGCGAACACCTTTAGTAGTAACCAAAGTAGAACCTAGACTACTAATCCAATAGCCAAATAGTAGATCGATGGAAAATGTTTGTTTGCTAATGTTTTCGCAATCAATTCAGGAGTTTTCATAACAAAAATTGGTGTATGATATCCGCCGGCTTTATTTAACCGGTGGAAATCACTTTGTCAACACGTTTTGCCAACAAAAACTAGCTCGGAAGCGCGTGAGGACTTGCCAAGCGAACTCAAGTTAACTCGAACACTTCAATGAGGGCGAAAACTAAACTAAATTACAATTAAACGAGTGCAAAGCTTGATGTTGAAACTGAGATTAACTTTAGACTTAAGGGGCTCACAGCTCTGAATGACCGTCGATCTGTATGTAGCTCTTCGCTTTTTCGTGTGGACAGTGACTGTATCTACCAATATACTGATTCAGTTTATCTTCAAAAGTCACCGAAACCGAGATAAATGCCATCAAACTTTGTTATTTTTACTACGAAAAAACCAGTTCTTGGCACTTTTCTAAAAAAAAACACGCTTTTTAAAGAAAATACTTGCGTAGCAAGTTAGATCTTTTCATAATGAACAATTAAGCATAAGTTTTGAGACTATCAAAGGTTTATTGAGAGACTAGTACCGCAATCTTTATTTTTATAGAGCTCTCTGTAAAAAATCATAATTAACTACATAGAAATACATCTGATGAAAGTTAGTTTGGCTATTCCAGGGACTAGATACGAAACAAAAACCATGAAAAATCGTACTATTACGCTTGGAGCCCCTTAAAAAGTATCTCACACTTTGGGGGTTCAATTCTCACTACCGGCCACCTGGGCGTGAGCGCGTTCGCTATAACTTCCTCACTACTATGTAAGCGATTATGAGTTCACAGGAACAGGAACAGGCCGGAAGCTAGTGTACATACATAACCTCTCCCTCCACAATTTCAAAGTCCTCAGTAGAACGATTCTGAGACAGAGGATTTGAAATCATAACTTTTTCTTACGTCTAATGAAAACGGTTTGCAGCCTTAATCTATTTTTTTTACCCTACTAAGGTGGCAAACAAGCGTACGGCCTGCCTGATGTTAATCAGTCATCGCAGCCTATGAGCGCTTGCAACGCCAGGGGCGTTACGTGCGTGTTGCCGACCCTTTAAGAAGCTATTCACTCCCCTCTTGAAGAACCCCGTACTGTGACCTCCAGGGAAAACCGCGGCAGGGAGGTTATTCCACATTCGCAGTGTGCGCGGTAGAAAAATCCTATGATACCGCACGGTGCGCGACCATTTTGGTTCCAAGGTGTGTGGATGAATATCCTGCCGATGGCGAGCGCTGCGATGGTAGAAGGTGGCTTTAGGTATCATGTCGAACAATTCCTCGGAACACAGCCCATTATACAGACGGTAGAATACACATAAAGAGTTTATATAAAGCCCTAATGTTCCAACACACATACACAATTTCGCTATGCTTTCACTGCTAGATACTTTTCACTTTTTTACTGCAAGTCTGTCAGATTGACTCCATCCAAATTTAATGGTTCCGTTTCTGATAGGGGTGAAGGCATAATGATCACTGACAGGTTTATTACTGGTATTTTTCCAGCGGGCCTATGATGGTCGCGTTTATCACGTGATAAATGATATGATAACGCGCCTGTCACTCTCGCACTCATTTACGAGTCAGAAGGTGACGGCCGCTATGTCATTTATTTATCGCGTGACAAACGCAACAATCATAGGCCCGCAGACCTACTATTTTTTATTTAATAACTTTTGTCACCCTCTCGGCATATTATACACTAATAATTTTGAGTCCATATAAGTTTTTATTTCTTGACACTACTTGTCACAGGGTTAATCTTTCGTGGGCAGGTAGGTTCGCCAAAAGGCATTTAGCTGGCACTGAAAAGGCCTACCTTTTGATCAATCAAATCACTAGGCCTCTAATATGACGCACTCGGGGCCGGAATTGGCTTGAATTGGTTTCATTTTGTACAAGTGTTCAATTTGGACCAGTCGGCGATAAAGCTGATCACATCCTTTTGGTACGTTTATCCCCATTTAATACACACACTCGAAATGGATGTAAAGTTCTTCATTTAAATAAAACAATATTAACGGAGTATATCTCGTATATTATCTCATTTTTGTTCTCGATGTTTCGAAAACTTTACAGCTTCCGATATACGTGTCGACTGAGAAAACTGAGAAAAGATACATTTTTCTCTGTCAAACTTACAATTTGTGCAAACTACCCACTTTGAGAAAACAAATACTCGCACTTATGCGCCAGAAGGACTTAATTATTTTATCTCAAATTAAACTACCTAAATTTTCATTTTCTTCTTTACAACATTAACCTTTCAACATTCTTCTTCATTCTTCGACGTTTTGGACGTCGTGTCACGACCAAGAATTACCAACGAAAAGTGTTAAATCATATTATACGCGCCCTATATAAACCCTGTTTGTTGTATTGTGAATATTGTGATAATGTAAGAAAATTGTCTTTGTTTGAATCAATGTTATCTCTGACATTACATTATGATTTTTAGTTATTATATGTAACAGCGGGATACGACATCCGTCAAATGAATAAGACATTTGTTTATCTGGAAGTTTTGGGAAACTTAATATAAACCGAAAGACATTTATTGTCCCCAAGGATTTCCACAACGATCAGCCGTGCACTGCTCTCATCCAACTATCTTGGCCAGATCGTCGGTCCACCTTGTTGGGGCCTCCCACGCTGCGTCATATACGCGATATTAAAACCGTATATTGAAAATGTATAATCGAAACCCCGAGCACGAGAGCTATGTATGTACCTATGTATGTATTTGACGACAGGTTTGGCTCACTTGGTTGCGCAACGACCTACGGGCAAGTGTTTGTGTGATGAGCACGAATGTTTTTTCCTGGCTTATGGATTTTTTCTAAATATTTAAGTATTGTTATTTATCTATTTTTATTTATGTACATCGTCGCCTGCAACCCATAGAACAAAATTTGCTTACTTTTGGGACTAGATCGATTTGTGTAAGATTGTACCTGACGTTTATAATTATTTATCTATGTATGTAATACATAAACAAGTTTATGGTGTCACAACTGCACTCAGCCTCTATGTACACCGCTGTATAAAACGCTGAATTCATTATTCAGATTGAAATTAATTACACCACTCATCGCTAATGAAGCTGTTGGCTGAGACAATATTAGCACGCCCTCGGCCCATCAACGAGCCTTTGTCCTTTAATATAGCCATTTTGAGTGTTTGGGCAGCTTCTCAAATTATTACTACTGCTTCTCAAGATAATTAATTTAAGTGAAGTTGAAATATTTAGTGACAGTCTTGCGGCGATGGATGTCATTAAAAACCCTTTAAAAAGTAAAGTACTAATAATTTTTACTATACTTTTATTTACTATTAAAGTAATAAGTTGTAAGGAAGATAAAATTAATGCAGTAATAAGTAGTGCGGCAGTATTTCCTGAACGATGCGACCTTCAAGCCTACTCTAATGTAGGCGTTTTACATGGCCGTATTTGCCAAATATTCGTGTTGCGTCCCTTTCGTTTGACATAGAAAACGAAAGGGATGCAACACGAATATTTGGCAAATACGGCCATGTGAAGCGCCGGCATAAGAAAAGAGAGTACTCCTACCTGAAAGGCCAGCAACGCGCTTGGGCAAACTTAACGCAACTCAAATAAATAGATTGCTGAGATGTAACGACATAGTCGCACCATGAGGGTTGCTTATTTACCTTTTTGGTACGGAACTCTAAATCATGTTAAATGTTCCCACTAAATGGGCCAGTGACGAGCACCTTATGTTAAAAAAAATATTATGTGAAAGCCATTTCTTGAGATCAAACAATCAATGTTACTCGAACATGCAAACTTGACTGTATTTATTCAACATTTTCATTAACAATTTAAACAACTTTCTTGTTGGTACATCATCATTGTTATGGGATGCAATCGATTGATTAGAAGACAACCCGATCACTGAAAGATATGATTCTAATATACATCCGAGATTACCCATTAACTTAAAAAAAACCGTGAAGAAGAAAATATTGAACATGAGTGTACTAAATGAACATTTGCAAAAAATCTTGCTCATCCTTTGTATAGTGAATAACGCTCTTCTGTAATGCCAAATTGATTTTGTATGGAGAAGTCGATTTTCTTTAAGATTTCGAATTTCCTGTCATACAAATTTTATTTTACACTCTAAGGAGGCAAACAAGCGTACGACCTGTCTTATATTAAGCAGTCACCGCAGCCTATGAACTATTGCAATGTCAAGGACATTACGTGCATGTTGCAGATCCTATTAAAAGCTAAAAGCCATTGTAAGTAGCCTCGGAAAGTAGTCTTTTGTATGTACTTTAACTTCCGTGGCATGCTGAACAGCCTAAACGGCTTGATAGTTTTAACCCTTTGAAAGCCAAGAACCTAAAGATGGCGTGTGCTGCACGCCAGCGACGCCTAAAGGTGTCGTACATCGTCGCAATAATTATTGCTTGCGGTGACTGACAACGTCATTCAAATATGAAAGCATTCAAAGGGTTAATGAGTCGTTGGATTCGTCGTGGTTGTGAGAGTGGCATAGGCTATAATGTTTTTCAATCGGGTTTTTATTTGGAGTACTGATGATAATATATGATTGGTAATTGATTTACCCTCATCTGGCATAAACTTTTTAATCATATTCATCATTTGGTATAATTCGTCATTTAGCATAATGCATTTTTTCTGATCACGTAAACATTTCAAGATTGTTATAAAACCTTACCTAACCTTAAGCATTTAACAGTATGATGCCTTAAAAAGTCCTAAAAATTCTACAGTTTCAGACTAAAATGCATTATGCCAAATGATGATTTTGACAAAAAGGTTTATGCCAGATGAGGATAACTATCGTTAATGACCTCTGTTAAGAGTATGCTGGTTACTATCACTAGTGGCGATAAACGAAAGCAATTAACTGTTCCGTGACGAAACTTAAAACAATTGCTATTAAGGTGAAAGTATAATATCAAATGAGTTGCATAGTACTATAATGTCATTACTTTTAAATTGCATATCAATCATACGTCAAAATAAATAAACAGTGGCAGTTCACGGTGTTTTTTTTGCTTCATGATTGCGGGTTCGCGTGCGGGCAACACTTTACACCAAATATAATCTTTGAATAACAAGGTGGAATTGTTATGAGGACTGCAATTGCTCGAAGAAAGTGTTGGTTTAGATAATTGGGAATGACGCTGGTTAAGAAATTTCTGCAAACAGACGCAAAGTGGAATGTTGAGGTGGTGGATTTAATATAAAAGAAATCACTTAAAGTTGTAAAAAAAAATTAGATATTACCTGGTGGTGAAATATATTCGTTAAGGTTCTGGACGGAATAAACCATTTTGTCAACTTTCTAGCTCGTCAACAATCTTTTTCATCCAGTGTCCAGTCCAACCTATCTTGTCAACATTCCCAAATCGTCTACTTCTTATGGTCTCCTCTTGGGAAATGCCGGTGTGGCCTACTTATTTATTAATTTATATCCTATCTTGTCAACAATCTCAAATGGTTCACTTTCTATATCGCCCCCTTTCCCAACTCGTCCATTTTCTTGAAACGGTTTTACCAAAATAGATCAACGGTTTTTGACATTTGTTCAGGAGGTGTTTTTATTATGCACGTTTAATCAGGTAACCGGTTTTTTTCTTTAAGTGTTTAAGTCAAAAGGAATATGCATTATTTATATCTTGATCGTGTTTTTTTTATCCATAATCTGCTATTCGATATTCAATTAGTGAAATTTCTAAGTCTGTAGTTTGGTCAAATTGGGAATGTGGACGAGTAGGGAGTAGAAATAGGAAGTGGACCATTTGAGAATATTGACAAGATGAGAAGTTAACGATTTGGATATGTTGACAATACAGAAAGTGGATGATTTGGGACCTAAACAAAATTATTGACTATGATGAGTATTTCCTATAATTATTCTTTTTTACAAGCTTTTTATTAACTTGCAACGTTCGTAGGTAAGTAATTGTGTAACTTGTGGGTTCAAAATTTGCAAACCATTTTATAACACTATCCTTGCGTCCGATTGAGCCGAAAGGCATACTTATGTAAGTTCAACGCAATACCATCGTGTCTCGGCTCCTTAGAGCCGTCTCGGTAAGAGGTTGAAGGATGTTCAAAGCAAAATACAATCGGCAATAAAAGCTTGTCACAAAAATGTTTTTTTTGACAGAAACTTATTTATGTGTGTGTTGTGGTGGCACACGACCGGTTTCTGTGGAGATCTTTTGGGGAAGCCTTTATCCAGCAGTGGACGTCTATATGCTGATGTGATGATGATGATTTTCACTGGTTACTTCTCTCTCAAATATGCAGTTTCAACGGGAGTAGATTCGGCATAAATAAAACAAATGTATTTAACAAAATGACTATAATTCGTTTGACTTCATTTAGACGTAGACTTTTATTTTAGACTTCAGTTCCTCCTGTACTGTGAGTTAGTGGATTCCGGTGGTGGAGGGTGGGCCGCGATGTAGGCGAGTGAGCGGGCAATAGCTTCAGGAATAGCCTGGGTGGGCGGAGGAGTGGGGAGGTGATCACCCTGGAAAATAAAGATAACGATTACCAAATATCCCGCATTCAAGAAAAATCCAAAATTATTTTGTTGGTTAACCAGTCTTCATTTAGGTTTTCCGCAAAGTTTTGGTACTTAAATAAGCACTACCTATTCCGACCTCGGGTCATAATAATCATTACAACTAAAAGTAATGTGGGTTTTCTAAAATGGAAATATCACCAGTTGGCGCATCCATGACGTAAGGTCTAATTGACAAGAAGTGTCAAATTCTTGTGCTGTGATTGGTGGATGTTGACACTTCTTGTCAGTTAGACCTTACGTCATGGTGGCGCCAACTGGTGATATTTCCATTTTAGAAAACCCTCATTATGGCGTTACTCTGTTATAAGTTATAACCTTAACAGACTACAAAGTAAATCCCACTACGGAAGGTACGGAAGCTTAAAAATAGGAGATACCTGTAGAGTAGAGAGATACTGTCTAAGAAAAATACTAGTATTTGAAAGAAATATAGACGGCATTACCATCCGTGATTACTGTCCATACATTCGACGTATTGAGAATGGCCGATAACTAGCTTGTCTTAAAGACAACAGTTTTTCTTACTTAGAGATATTTCAGAGTGATATTTACCTCCATAGTATGCTCAGTGGATGCACATTTTGTAACCAGAGCCCGGCCTCGATAACGCGCGGCCGGCGGCGGCATTACCAATACATTACGTGCGATGCCAACTAACTGCTGTGCGGTGACAGTCTCGACCGCGCAATGAAGACAGAATTCGCTCGCCGTGCCACTAGTTACGCGTTATCGTGGCCAAACCGTCAGTCTGTTACATTGGTGATTGGACTATTAACACGTTCCCGCTCTGAGTGACCTGTGACCCCAATGATGACTCCAAAACTGGTAGTTAGGAGTCCATGTTCAATTACGAGGACACGTTTTCATACTGACACAGCATACACATTTGGGCTTGTCATATAGTCAGATCGTTTTGTATGGGGCCAGTCAACATGTTAAAATCTGTATTTTTTTGTGTAGTGGGATGTGGTTATAGTTACCTGGGGATGGTAACCGGTCTCATCAGCGGTGTAGGAGATCCGGATGGGGGTACCATCGGGAGCCGTCCACGCAGCCTGTCCTTGTACGGAAATGGCTTCGTCCTCCTGCAAAGACAAAAACTTTATCAAATATACAAATTTAAACAGATCCTCAACGGCACATCGAAAACGACTGATGACGTCTTTCTCGTAGTATACTGAATGGAAAGAGATAGACTATAAAGAGTCATCTACAACCTTTCGCATAGTACTTTAACTCTAAGGATTATCTGATCTTTGGCTAGAATATTATATTAAGGTCAAATTTGAAATCAATTTCATAAATTGCCTATCGATAAATCATGCCTGTAATATGAACTTTTAGTATAGTATTATCTATATCTACCAAGTTCAAACTAAATAGACCTTGTATTTGTAACTGATTGTTATGTACAATAAAATGTATACTTACATACATACATACCTGCCGTTTTAAGATTGATTGACACATCATTAGCCATCATTATATTCATTATGCTTTTTAGTCTATCGTTTATTTGAATTACTATGTCGACATCTAACCTTCAAACGAAACATTCATTTTAATTTGTATCGCCTCCGATTGAAATATCAAATGATAACCTTTAGAGTAATTTATTGAACGTTTCTGGCATTTTGTTGGCTAGCTCATCATGTGACTTCTCAACCGAATATTAGATTAAGCTGTTGACCTTTCCATCTAAACGCGACCTTATTCCTCCTACCTACGATCATAATTAGCCTGAACGATCATCGATACAAAATAACTTCATCAGTTTGCATACAGTTACAATAAATGCAAATATTTGAGTACTACTTACTAATTATGCAAAATTGTGATAAGTAAGGCCTTGATAGCCCTTTTAAGTGCGATGTTAGCTACAGAATTGATTTGTTAATTTTAAGATTGTGAGGGGTAGTTTATGAGACGATCAATTCCATGTATATTTCAAGACAATATCCTGTCATGATACACAAACGGCATTTAAAATCGACCAACAGAATCAATAACAACAATCCATTGATGGGAAAAAAGAGGCAACTCCCTGATATGTCTTTAGAATTTTTCAACCTTCTTAAAGTTGCTACTTCATATGTTGTATGGTATGTTTCACATACCTATGAAAGGACATTTCATGCCATTAAAGTAGTCCAAATTATTATAGTTATTGCACTAATGGCAGAATATGATAACAAGTCACACGCCAAGCATTCGCAATATATTTTTGATATGTTTGTAGATTCAGACTTGTAAACATACATGTGTGGCCAATTGCAGAGTAAATCTTGATGAATGTTTCTGATTCACCCATATTGTATCAGCATGCTCGGCTATCCTTAGGCTTGCCTGTGATCATAATACCTTTACTATGTCTGTTGACATTTATCTATAATTACTCATCCGTCCTACGTTCTTTAGTTCTACGCGATACTCAGCTTGGATACCGTTCCTGTTTGGGTACGCCTGCTAGCCTCAGTTGCCGAAATCAGCATGCTGGGCTGTGTTATGGATTGAAATTCTGATGATGATGCCCTAAAAATGATATCTGACCGTCTCTAAAGACGTGTGTACGTGTTAGTCACCCGTCTTCCAGCGCTCCACGCTTTTCAGCCTGGAATACCGTTGCTGGTTTCATACGTTGGCCTTCTACCTTGGTGATGAGACCTTTGCTAAGTCTGGTGATATTTATGTCACTTACCCGTCCTTCATTCTTCAGCTCTCCACGTTCCTCAGCCTGGATACCGTTGCTGGTTTGATACGCTTGCTTGTAGGCATTGATGCCAACATCAGACTCTTGAGCGAGGATTTGGGCATCCGCATCAGGCCCGCGGGCGGCGTTGTTGCGCAGATGGGACACGTCGGCTGAAGCCGCGGCCACAAGAGCGAGGATGATGAAAGCTCTCTGGAATGTCAAAAGGTAAAATTAAATATTGGTAAAAAAGTAAAGAAACACGCATACTTTGTTTGACAAGGCGATGTTATCACAGTTTTAAGAACCAACATTGTTAGATTATAATGTGATGTTATGGGCGGAGACCGTTCAACGCTGTTTGACAACGGTTGTTAATTATTTAAGTTATCAGAAAGTGTCAGGTGTCACATCTAGAAACATATTCGCCTTTAAACCTCTCAATTAAGTTTTGTTCAATCGAGTCTAATCTAGTCTTAAATTTATTTGGCACTTTGAATGCTTCAGACTATTTGATGCTAACTGTACCTACGATGATCACGAAATTATTCCTGAGTTTTAGATCTTATTTATGTATTCTTATTTATGTATGTATAAGGCAAATGTGCCAGTGATCCACGCTGGCTCAATAGTTGGCATTGCAATAAAAATGAAAAATAAGATAACAAACATTGAAACGTTTCCTGTAGGTGTAGATAGTGAAATGATCCTTTTGTGTAAACCTAGCACTTATGTAAGTGTTATTTAATTTAAATATCAGATGGCAAATAAAATTAAATATCATTAGTTCACATATTGTCACTACTTTGAAAAACGCTTGTATTTGATCAGAATCAAACTCCAAAAACGGCAGTACCTAAAGTTGTTAGCGCCATATATAGTTACTAAGATTTTCGGTGTAAAAATTTGGGATACGCGTTGTTTTCAAAGTAGCGACGATACTAGTACATGCATACACCGTCAATAAAAAACCGACACAACTAGAGAGAATGTGACAATTTTTAACTATTTTTTTAACGATAGCTAGAAAACTATTGATGAAGTCACCATGCATCCAAAAAATCAAAATGCCACAGATACACTAAAACTCAGATACACGCATTAAACTTAAGAACCCTCTTTTTTCGGTGGGTTCAAATTAGTAGAAAATGCCTAAATATTATGACTGCGTTTGTACCAACTCAACGAGTTTCCAAGACTAATAACCCCAAATGTACTTTAAACGTAGTGACCCCAAGACTCCTCAAGCAAGATCGCTCTCATAGATTCATTTAATTAAAAAGCTAACAACCTTATACAAAAAAGACTTGGGTGGCACGCTTTATGATTTCATCTACACGTCATTAAATTTTTACACCGCTATTAAGATGCCTTTTATGGTTTGTAAAAGATTTTATTTCGTCCATGGCAATAACGAATCAACCGTTTTGATATTTTTTATTAATTTGTATATATCTATAATATTCCAACACGCAACAAAAAAGTAGGATAATACAAGCATTTCAATAAAAGTATCAATCCTATAAGTACTTTAATTAGTACCTGTGCTAAAATTATCAAACTTTTTTTAATGATCGACTTTTTTACCTTCTTATAAGTTGCTAATTTAATAAGGCAGTATCGAACAAGGAACATTGACCTTATAAATGGTTAATACTTAAAAAAACACAGAAAAAAAGTTTGCTCTATTATAAATAAACCTATTCCTATTTAGTGTTGAGATGATAGGTAAAATACCACGCGTGTCGATAGACTCACTCACCATTTTTAAGTGTGTCAAAGTTAACCAACGAACTGCAACTGTGATTATGAGAAAAGGCTTCGCCGTTTTATACTCATCTCCTTGTATCGACATTTAAATTATTTAGCAACGGTCAAAATTGGTGATCATCATTTGATTTGTTTAGTGGCAAGGTGAACTAATGTTTTGTTTGTGAAACGTAATAAATTAGCGTTTTTTTAAGTAGATTATAAAGAGCAGTGAGTGAATGGTGTTTGCAACGCTGGTTTTTGTCTTGAAATTTTTCTCACAGTTGTTAGATTTTGTTACAGTTATTATGAGACTATTGTCAATATGCGGAACTTATTATGTAAAAGCTTAACACGGGTTTTGCTTAGATGGTTATACAACGGCCTACGAAGCGGGCTCGGATTTTAATCTCGGTAAAGGCAAGTATTAGTGAAATGAGAAAATAATATTTGTTCCCGAGTCTTGCATGTTTTCTATGTATTAGTGTTAGATTTATCTACTGGCGACTTCGTCCGCGAAGAGATCCAATTTATAGCCTTTGTTATTCCGATGTCTGAACAGCATTACTGGAAAGTTTTGTAGAGATCCGTTCAGTAAATCGGCACAAACCCCACGATTTACGTTTATAATATTATTATTGTTAGGATTAGGATATATTGTACGTGTGTATATTGTGTGTGTATGTCTATTGTACTCCTAGGTATTGATTCAGTATCTTATAAGTTGTACAATATTCTCAAAGTGATGATGATGATTATTATTTCGCTATTATTCCAATTTCCAATGAACACGGACCAAGAATCAATAGAAGTATTTTTTAGTAACTGAACTACTTACATATGTACATATTTCTACATTAATACATTTCTGCTCTGGTAGATTTGGTTGACTGATTTGACTGATAGTGAGGTCCTCGAGGTATTAAGTTTATTAGGGTTCCGTAGCCAAAATGGCAAAAACGGAACCCTTATAGTTTCGTCATGTCCGTCCATCCGTAAGTCACAGGCATTTTACTCAAAAACTACAAGATGTGCATTGATTAAATTTATGTAGGCCGCTACTTAGTTTGATGGTTAACTAGTAAAATAAAAATTATCAAGGTGTGGCACATACTTCGACAGATCTTTTAAAATCGATTTGAGGATTATATATTTTTTTATTTATTTAGTGGATATTTTCGGAAATAATCGCTCTGGAAGTAGCATAAATTGTGTCCCCCCCCCCACCCCCTTTTTTCAAACGGTATGTCCAAAAAACATGAAAAAAATTACAAAGATACAGCTTAATAAATACTTTCAACATCATCGAATATACTGTGTTTGCGTTATTGCCGAAAAGCGGCGCATCTCAACTAAAGGACGTAAGTGCCGTGGAGATACGCTCTTTTGCTAGTGCACTTTTTCATATCGCATTTTTTTCCATCTGGAGTGCATTTTTTCGCATGAACGGCTTCGGAACCCTACACTAAGCATGGTCCGACATGCTCTTGGCCGGTTTGTATTTAAAGTAAACTTCGAATGAACAATAAATTTTGATAAATGTTTCTACTTATCAAATTTTGTATTACAAAATCAAAATGGTATATGAGAAATGAGGTCCGTGAAGTGGTTTGCAGAGGAGCTCCAGAATAGAGCTGCGGTGTTGTATGCTTTTTTGTCACTATCATACGTAGTACATTACGTAGTTTCATTTGCCTGAATTTTCATAATTCCGAAAACCTCGTTTTGATGAATGATTTGTTACTTTTTAACCGACTTCCAAAAAAGGAGGAGGTTATATGTTCGATAGTTTGTATTTTTTTTATGTATGTTCACCGATTACTCCCCTAATTGTGGACCGATTTTAAAAAATATTTCATTATTTGAAAGGATATATATACTCCTGAGGTGGTCCCATTGCTACCAACTTGGGATCTGTTGATGGGATCCCAGCGAAATCGAGGGCAATCCTCAAATTTTATAGGCACTTATTACGTTTTTCATATAGTTTCTTAAGCTATTTAAGTATTTGCATATGGTAGTCATCATCTCATCATGCTTAAGACGGAAGGTACAACTCCTTAATAGTTAAGAGTTAGAGGATAATTCTTAAAAAAATCATCTATTATAGATAGACACGTTAAGACTGTTAGTCATATTCTTTATAGTGTGTCCCTGAAGTAGTCTCCTTATCACCAAGTCAGGATCAGATGATGGAATACCAGGAAAATCGAGAGAAACCCTCAAATATTAAAGGCACTAACAATGTTTTGTGTATATTTTTCTAAAGTTATCAGTTGTTTTCCTCTGGTTGTCATCATTTCATGCTGAGCTGATGATGGAAGGTACAATGAACTAACCAACTTTTACATTTCTTACTTCCAAAGACTCGAGATGCGTGCAAAGTGCGTCCTCAATCTTCCCATTCTGGGCTCTACAAAATACTTTATATCACTACTAAAATCTATCACTAAAAAGCAATTTTTTTTTTGTATAAAAAGAACCGACTTCATAATAAACTAAAAAGCCAAAAATAATATTTTATGTATTGTACGGATCACATTTGAATCACCTTTTGAAGTCGGTGCCAAACCTGAAGTAAATAAAGTTCTTTATTCAACAAAAATACGAATTACTATGACTAAATATATATGTAGGTAGATAATAACTTAAGGCTCGCCGCCGCGGTTCTTAATAGTAATAAATTAATGGTTTGGCACCGACTTCAAAAGGTGATTCAAATGTGATCCGTACCGTACATAAAATATTATTTTTGGCTTTTTAGTTTATTTTGAAGTCGGTTCTTTTTTTATTTTTTTGGGATACTACCCTAATGTAACCTAATTATATTATGTAATACATACACCACTAAGCGCGTCAGTTATTGTTAAGCAAAAACTCGCTTCCATTTTTATGAAAATTTGGGTGCTCTGATAAAAATATATTACAAAGGGAGACAAAACTACATTTCAACCTTTTTATTACATACATTTATCCTTAGACATTTAAACATAGGTACACATTGAATGAATACTTTAAATGAATACTTTTAAAAATACAAAGTATACTCGTATTAAAGTGAGTAAAGTAGTTGCTGTGTCAAATAAAATACTCGAAACGTAACGAATTAATGGTTGTTTTTCAGAAAACAATCTGTTTGGTTTTTTTTTTTGTCATTATATAGATGCTCTCAAGGTATAATTAATCTTGGGTCCGTAGTATAGTTTCTAAAATCAAGATTCGTACTCACGAAATAAGAAATTGGATTATGATTATTTTGTCCTCCCGATGACGAAGTTGCTTCTAGTATTATTATAAACGTGAACATTTGTGCTGATGTGTTTGTTCCTCTTAATTTTTATAAGTACTGAACGTATATCAACGAAACTTTTCTTGTTTAGACATCCTGATGTCTAAACAAGATTACTGAAAAGTTTTGTCTGTTATGTGTTATTCTGTAACACAGGTTATAAAATATATCTCTACGCGGACGAAGTCGCGGGCTACAGCTAGTTATTTAAATATATTTAGAGCAGCCTCAATACAGTTCATTAGTAACGTGTATGTTACGTTTCTACCAAGGACCATTAAAACAAGAGGACTGACAGTTGCCATAATTTGGATCGTGTTCCGATCGCAAGGAGATATTCTGGCAAAAACTAGATGGCGCTTTAAAACTAAACATTTAACGATGTTATAATTGAATGAAGAAACATAGTATAGTAACAATTAGTTAGCAAATAGCTAATAATAAATGAATCGTAACATGTTAATACTGTGTCACGCTTGCAGAGTTGAATAATTAAAAAAAAAATCTTATACATAGATGGTGTTGTACATATCAGGGAACGGCATTTTGTATGGCGATGGTCAATCCTCTTGTTTTAATGGTTTCTATGGAAAATAACTTCCTGGACCTTGAATTTCATTCGTGTAAATAAGACGTTAAATATTGATGCTTACTCTTTAATTTAGCAATTACTAATACGTTTTGAGAATTGAAATAAAAAACGTAAATACCATACGGAAGTATTAACATATATTGTTGCCGAAAAGATATAAAATGGCCGACTTAATGTCATAGGGCATTATTTACAACTCAACCTCTTTTGTTTTACGTTTTACATCTTCAAATATATTTTTTTCTAATGCCGTTTTGTTTTTAAGTTTGATAGTTTCTGAAGTTTGCTCCCTAAAAAAATGGAACACTTTTGAACTGTCCGTCTGCCAAGACCCTTTTTCTCAGGAACGCGTGAAATTAATATGAAAACAGGTGGACTGTGCCAAGTTGTGGGACGTATATAGGCTGATGATGATGAATTGATGATTCAAGACTGCAGTACCGTCCCTTGAAGCTGTAAAAAGTCAAACTTCGAGGTCAACGCAAACATAAGTCTTTAAAAATAGTGTTTTTTGATACAATTTGCCGTAAATTGAAAACCTATAGGGTACTTTCAGTTGTCCTAGAAACTTCAAATTTGGTTTGAGGATAGTTATTATAGCCCTTACGATAAAAATATGAAAATCTAGTAATTTTTTATATCGGTCTGTCTATGTCAACAACCAATGTACAATGACACCACACTGCGTCAATTTTGCTAAGGAGCAGGGTTCTGCCAAAACTGGATCTTACATAGACACTGTCGTTCTAACAAATTTCAGTTCTTCAACATAGATCAAGTAGTCTCAATTAATTGAGATTTTTAAATCATCAAGAAACCTTTCTGGGCTAGCCGTGAACCCAGCTCGTAACGTATTATTACCATAAATTGAAATTAAGTGACATTTATTTATGCAACTAATGGATTCGTTAAACTGGATCTTGACCAAAAGGTCATTTTTAAGAGATTAATGTATACCTATGGAGGATTTATTAAAAAATCTTTATTTTAAGCGAATAAGCAGGATTTGAATATCTACTATCATAATGTTGTCAAAATGAAACGTCTGTATTCAAATTGAAGTTATTTTCAAAAAAATAAGTGTAACGCAGTATTTGAATGTCAGTGAATAAAAAAAAAATGTTTTGTATGCATATACCAGGTGGAAAGGCGATCCTTTCCGCAAAAGGTGAATTGTTTAGATTTAGTACTTTGTTTCCTTTAGAGAAACTAGACTGATATTCGCAAGCGTTTTGAAGTTATAGGCAGTTAACTTTTAATGCAAAATACTGCAAGTGACAACCCTCATTAGGTTCAGTAACATTTAACAATAACAGAAGGGTCAGTGACCTTTATCAAAACAACATTTCTACCCATAATATTTCCCAGTCAATATTACAATTGTAGTGTACACTTACATGTAGTTAGATTGTACTTGGTTGTCACGAAGAAAAACAGTAATTAATTTTAATATTTTTGCTAATTGTTCGTAACAAAAATTTAAACATTACGAATCGATTCTCCATCTCTTAAACTAACCCCCTTTGCCGAAAGAATCGTCGTGCCTTTCCACCCGGTATATGTCGTTGTGCCTTCATCACGCCAAAACGGCTAAGCAGATTTCAACTATTTTCAAAACACGGGTATCTGTGCATCCACAGATGGTTAAAGGATACTTTTTACCCGAAAAATAGACGGTTATGATTTTTTTCTCTTTCGCAAAGGTTCGGGCGTCTTCTAGTCTAAGTACATTATTATAGAGTTGTAAAAATAAACCGTCTGTACATTGAAGATATTAAAGAAAAAAACCCGGCCAAGTGCGAGTCGGGCTCGCGCACCGAGGGTTCCGTACAATTTTTTACTTACCCTAATTTTATTACCCGGTACACCGGTTGAGTTAAGTTTGCACCTGATATCTATAGCATGGGATACAAATCAGGTGCAAACTTAACGCAACCGGGTTGCTCAAATAGGTTTTTGCGAATTAAAAAAAAATTTGCTAGTTAGAGACATGGCATAATTTTAATTAAAAATTGTTCAAAAATGTGCAGGCTAAGCCCTTTCATATGATACCCCATTTGACCCAGTAGCTAGACTCTTAATTTTAACCCCCCCTCATATTCGTTGTTAGAAGTTGTGCTTTTATAAAATAAAAATATATTTTTAAATATTTCCTGTGCAATACATGTGGGCTGACCATGTTTATAAATATTCCAAATTTCAAATAGTTAGCATAAGTAGTTTTTGAGATATGGCGCTTTAATAGTCGGACAGACAGACAGACAGACAGAGTTCCTTTTGTACCTTTTTGGTACGGAACCCTAAAAAGCGAAACAGATTATTTAACCGTTATTGAATTGAAAAAATATATTTTCCTTTTAAGGGTTCCGTACCTTAAAAGGAAAAAATATCTGTCTGTATGTCTGTCTGTCAAGATTCTTTATTCCAGGAACGCGTCCTCAGTCGGAAGTTGAAATTAAAACTGTATACTCTGTTTGACGATACCTTGATGCTAAAAATCAAACTTCTATATTTACTTAAATGAAAAGAAGGCCGTTTATGCGACAAACAACGTATATTGCGACACTTATGAAATTTATAGGGTACATCCAGTTGTTCTACACACTTGAAATTTGATATGAAGGAAGCTCTTATAGCACAATCAACAACATATATCTGAAAAACCATTTTTTTATGTCTGTATATCTATATCAGTAACCAATATAAAATGATTGAGCAACGTGTACATTTTGCTTAGGAGTAGGGCTCTGCTAACACTGGATTTTCATAGATAAGGCCATTTGTAGCGTATATTTTGTAGGGAACCCTCGGTGCGCGAGTCCGACTCACACTTGGCGGCTTTTTTATGTTTTACGTGTCGTTGTGGTTTCATCACGTCAAAACGGCTTAATGAATTTCTAAAATTTTTGGTACAACGATAGCTGATCATTCATAAATGGTTATAGGTTAACTTTTATCCCACTGCACTGAAGGATATAAATAGTTACGCTATTTTATCTCCGCTGACAAAGTTGCAGGAACCTTCTCAGTAGTTCTATATATTCTTCTGGTAATAACTTCCTCGTCGTAATGGCATAAAATATATAAAATGTAGGATTTATTTATCTCTAAACGGATATCATCCTATGCGCTGGACAGACCAGATCCGCCAACACAACTCAACAACACCAAGACAAAACTTCACGAGGCATTACACACTGCCGTAGATCGCAAAAAGTGGAAAGCGATCGTCCACAAAATAATTCGTGGAGGTCACGACCCTCAGCAATGAGGAACACGACACAAGGAGGAGGGAGGGAAACAGATATCACCTGTTCGTCAGCCCAACTTTGCGTTAAAGTCTGTCATAAATACCGTGTAGGGGCTCCGGAAGTCCCATGCATGGCCTTGGAAATATCCTCATACATAGTCTCCACTTCCGAATTGGGGTGTGCCAAAGTTGGTGCGTATACCTATATATCACCTTCAGCGAATACGTTCGGTAATTTTGGGTATAAGGTTCACCAACCTCGCTGACACACTCGCGGTACAAACCACGTTGTTGACGAGTTACTTATGGACGATGATACAGACACCGGCTTGGGACAGTTGTTGCCAGACTTGGGGGATTATCCTGTTCCCCCTCTCTCCGAATTTTTGATAATCCTATGATCTCCCAACGAACCTTCTCCATTGCTTTTTTCAACTCTTCAATCTTTTCGTCGGTCCTCAAATTTTGAGCCTTATACCTTATATATATAATTGCGTCAAAAGCGAGGTTATGGTCTTCGCTGAGCGAAGTAAATCGATAGGCTACGTGCCGCCTTTCAGACTTTATGGTAACGAGTTGACGAAGACTGATCGGTTTAAATATTTAGGTCACGTAATAACCAGTAACTTAAAAGATGACTGTGATATAGAAAGGGAACGCAGGGCGTTGGCTGTTCGAGGGAATATGCTGGCCCGCAGGTTCACGCATTGTACAGGAGAAGTAAAAATAACATTATTTAAATCTTTCTGTCAATCGTTCTACACAAGTGGCCTGTGGGTAAGTTTTACCCAAAAAACACTCAACGCTTTGCGTGTCCTCTATAACAACATGTTTAGAATGTTGATGGGACTACCCAGATTCTGTAGCGCGTCAGGCATGTTTGCCGATGCCCGCGTAGATGGTTTTCACGCCATAATGCGCAAAAAAATTGCTTCCATCAGAGGCAGAGTACTGGGTAGTTCCAACAACATTCTAAGAGTACTTGCTGACAGAGGAGACAGCCCTTTGCAGATATACTGGATGTCGACGTTAATAAACCCTCACTCTGAGGACATTTATTTCGTCAATTAATATGTGTATATTAGATATTATAATTAATTAATTAATTAATAATTTAATCAACTAACCTAGCTACTTAAGTATTTACTAACAATATATTGGATCACTGTTGTCTTGAATAAATAATTTTGAATTTGAATTTTTGAATTATATATGTTGCCAGGGCCAGTTGTTGGTTGACAGTCTCCAACTCCACCGTTGGACCAACCGCTACCGTAGCCAGGAGCGGCAAGGCTATCGGAGACTGGGAGCCGTTTCTTTTTGTACTTATCTTAGGGTGTTTTGCCCTAATCGCCACTACCAATAACCGATCGATCCAATTTTTCGTAGAGATTAAATGTCTTTATAGGACTAAATACTAAGCAAATACTCTAAAAGTCAGAAATGATAATTAAAGTTCGACATTTCTACTAAATGCTAAATTCTCCATACTAATTTTGACGATTAGCTCAGTGGGAGTAACGTTGCCTGTGAAGCTGATGGTCCTGGGTTCAAATTTATTTACGCGGCAGGCAACAGTATGTCCAACACGGATACTTTGTATCGAAGACCTTTCAGACTCGCTCGGGAGTCAGCCAGGGTTCGATACTGGGCCCGTTGCTCTTTGGAGTTATGGTAGATGATCTGACGTCGGTTCTTCGGTCTGCCAGGTGTTTACTTTATGCCGATGACCTAAAACTGATTTACGGTGTACAGGAGATTTCCGATTGCGTATCACTCCAGAATGATATCAACAGAGTGTATGAGTGGAGTAGCAGAAACAGACTTGCTTTCAATGTGGCGAAATGTGCCGTCATAAGTTTCAGTAGGGCTCGAAATCCTCTTTGTTACAATTATCTTCTGGGTTCTGAACCAATACTTCGCGTCAACTCCATTCGGGACCTAGGTGTTACTCTCGACACCCACCTAAACTTCCATGAGCACTTAAACGCGTTGACCCGTGACTG
Organism: Hedya salicella; assembly: GCA_905404275.2. Lineage (NCBI taxonomy): Eukaryota > Metazoa > Arthropoda > Insecta > Lepidoptera > Tortricidae > Hedya > Hedya salicella. The sequence goes on from FR990108.1 coordinate 16,964,355, forward strand.
CTATAAGAGGCTGGGGTTTGTTGTACGGAACGCTAGGGACTTTCAGGATGCCAGAACCATAAAACTCCTATACACAGCTCTGGTTAGAAGTAAGCTCGAGGCTGCCTCAGCTGTTTGGAACCCCTATGAAGTGACATACGTGTTGCTTCTGGAGTGAGTACAAAAAGTGTTCTTGCGGTTTTTGTACAAAAAAATGTACGGGTACTACCCGTATTTATACCCAACCAAATTTCTTCTTGGCGTCTTGGGTTTTAACTCTCTGGAGGTCAGACGCAATTTTGCGCTTCTCACTTTAGCCTGTGGCATCTTACGTGGAGACTCTGGCTGTAGTGAATTGGTGGCGCAACTTGTGCGTCTATTCGTTCCCTCCCAGATCAAATTTGATTTTCGGCCGCGTGATCGCCATTTGCTAGCGGTGCCAACATCGCGAACAGTGTCTCGTCGAAATTCCCCTCTGGTTCGTGCCTTGCTCCTTTTATATGGGCTCCTCGCATCAGCACCCGAGTGTGATGTATTTGCTAGTAGATGGGTAGTACTGCGTGATGAATGTTTGAGGTTCTGCGAGGCGATGGATGTCCGTGCCTCCTCAATTTAACTTAATTCTTGTTTAAATGTAATTTTATGTCATAAGTAACTTATCTGTAACTTCACAGTGCTTTAGTTCTAACTGTTATGCTGTGAAATTAAATTATAAAAAATAAATAAAATAAATAAATAAAATCTCGGTAAGGGCAAATATTTGTGTGATGAACATAAATATTTGTTCTAGAGTCTTGGATGTTTTCCATGTTATAAGTAAATTTGTCTATTAAATATTCATTTGACGACCGGTTTGGCTCAGTGGGAGTAACGTTGCCTGCGAAGCTGAGGTCCTGGGTTGAAATCCCGGTAAGGGCAAATATTTGTATGATGAGCATAAATATTTGTTCCTGAGTTTTGGATGTTTTCTATGTATATAAGTAATATATCTATTAAATATACCGTCGGCTAGTACCCGTAACACAAGCCTTATTGAGCTTACCATGGGGCTAGTTCGATTTGTGTAAAATTGTCCCGTAATATTTATTTAGTTATTTATTATTTATTTATTATCGTCTAATACTCATAACACACGCCTTATATTTTTACACTAAATTGTCCTGTAATATTTATTTATTTATTTATAATTGGGAGCATTTAGTTTCCCAGAGCTATACATTTTATATCTTTACGTCATAGTATACGTTATATGGACACACAATCTACAAACAGTCTATTTTTATATAGTATCGTTTTTTAGATAAATTTTCATTAAACCTCGATCTGACATTTCTTCTCTACAGCCGACTGTATACATTTTTAATTTCATCTATATGATTTTGTAAGAAAAAATTAAGTCACGACAGCTAACTTTTGAATTATTCTTGCTAATCTGTTCAGACCAAAGTAAAAATATATACAGCCAAAAAATGTATTCCAAAAGGCTACGAAGGATGTAACGTCCTTACGTATTTTCCTTGAGTATTTTGGTCGTGAAAAACTGCGTTTAACTTCATGTTTGCTATACAATTATTATATTTTTTTTTAATTATTAGGATTCCAAAAAGAGATTAATTTCTTAATTTTCTTTAAAACTATTAAGGTGTTAGTATACATATGTATATGTGTAAATACTTTATTGTAGTAAATACCTAGATACTACTGACTGATGACTATGATAGCACCGGTACACAGTCAGCATCAAATAGTTCGAAGAAACCAAAGTAGCCAAATATATCGAAAAAGATCTTTTTTTGCATAGCAGTAACGAGGTGTTGCGATATATTGGGCCACTTTGACTGCTACTAACTATATGACGTTGACTGTACAATACCTGCAATACAATAGCGATGATGCCTCATGTCCAATTTTACAACATACTGTAGTGACGTAAATAAAGTAAAGTTTAAAATCGCTTTGAAATAATAAATTTCGCGTTTATGCAATTTTTTTTGTTATTTTTTTTACTCTAGTGAAGGAATTTAGAGGTTACTTTCTACACGGTTAAAACAGGAGGTAAGGAGTAGGAAAGATATAGTATGAAAAATCCAAAAGAATGTATTTCGCGTTCAGTATCTAGGCTAAGCATGGTCCATAATATATCTAAATAATAATGTATTACTTAACTGCATAATTCATAATATTTTCTTCTGTTTCCGCGATTATTATTCATTTAAATAAAACAATTTAACGGATTATATCGCGTATATTATCTCATTTGAGTTCCCGACGTTTCGGAAGCTTTTCAGCTTTCCACGTCCACTCAACCCGTGACCATGGAAAGCTGAAAAGCCTCCGAAACGTCGGGAACTCAAATGAGATAATGTAATCCGATAAATTGTTTCATTTGAATGCATAATTCATGCTAAGCTCAGGGTGGGTCGCATTACCATAACTATTAATAAATGACTAGCCACACATCCAAAATCCTCGCACTTTTGACACGAGCTTCTCCTTGTACGTGACGTCTGACCTTAGTCTCTGAATATTTTACCCATTGTTCACAAACGGGGCGTGACCCAATACACGGCCTCTGACATGAGTCTATAGCATATGGCCAATTGGCTATTGTATTGATTGTACACTTGATAAATGGAACCCTGACCCAATATTGAATTAAGGTTCGCTCAAACCAATGCTTAATGCCATATAAATCTCGAAGAAATTTTGATTTATTAATTATTTTTATTGATGTATTATTACCGCTAAGAGATCTTATACATCTCAGTAGAATTTAATCAAATATTTCATTTTATTGCATGTCGTGACGCCTAGGACACCTTATACATCTCTGAAGAAATTATTAGTTAATATTTTACATTTACATTGATCTGGAGAATCTGTACCTACATCTCCTCTGCGTGTACCAATTATAAATTAGTTATAACACACTTTTAAAAGTTTTAAGTATAATTAAGACAATATTGTAATAGTTAAGAATTATTTTGAAAAAAAGACTGACTGTTGAGTTTGTTTCGGCTTTCTTCTTGACAGTGGTCTCCTCTTGGGAAATGCCGTAGAGTCAGACTTGTAAAAGTGCCCTTGTGGCCTACTTACAGAATAAACAATTAAATTTGAATTGAATTTAAAATACGCTGACGGTGTGTTATCGCAGAAGCGTGATTTATGCGTCACGATTTTAATACTTGCCTCCCACATCGAAGCTTAATGCTGCGTATCCGCCATGATGTGTCTTAAGTCTTAAGTCTGGATTTCACTGTAGATTCAGCCGCGTAAACGCACCGTCAGCGATTTTTGAGTAGCGGTAAAAACAGCATAAGGTAAAGTCGTGACGCGTAAGCCACGTCACTGCGATAGCGTACCGTCCGTCATTTTTAAGCATTCGTCATTTCAGCCATAGGACGTCTACTGCTGGACACAGGCCTCCTCATTAGATTTCCACTTGGGCCGGATAGAGGCGACCCGCATCCAGCAAGCCCCCGCAACCCTAACCAGGTCGTATTTATGCATTGGTTTGTAGCTATCGGTTATCTTAACTTTGACCCTAATGCTTTATTATTGTCTTAATTGTTTTTATCTGAGAACCTGGTGACGAGATTTCGGACTTTTTTTATTACTTGTACTGTAAGTTGTACCTTATGGCCAACGTTTATAATATTAGATCAAACGAGAATACTCGCGTTCGGCTGCCTATACCTACATTGAAGCGGACCGGCGCGGAGCTGTCAGAAATTAACCAATCACATGACGTAGATTCAAATGTGCTTGTGTGGGTTTCAAGAGCGACGCAACTTGATCGGTCCATTTTGTACAGCTCCGCTCCACTGCGCTTCAATGGATAGGCAGCCTTATCGAAGATACTCGTAGCTTTCGACCAAGTCACATCGATTTTAGATTATTTACTATGCATCTGTTTTCGAGCAAGATCTCGACAAACATGAGGGTTTATAAAATTAGAGACAAGGTATATCAATTACATTATTTACTAACTAATGGCAGTGCAAATTGTGGTATGCGTGGGTTTGAGTCTTAGAATCGGCGGAAAGGCTTGGCGGCCTTGCCGAATGCGCTGGCGGTGGCGACGGGAGCGACGACGGCGGGACCGGCGCGGGCGACGTACTTATCTTCAGCCTGAGGGTGGGCTTCGTTCCAAGCCAGGGAGCGGGCGATCAGTTCTGGGATCGGGGGAGGAACTGGCAGATGAGCACCCTGAAAGGAAATGAATAATCGATCAATTGTGAGTCAGCTCGTATACGGCGGATTCCGTATTTCCACACATTTTGGTTATAATAATATTATGTGTTGTCATAGCAGTCATAGTAATGTATATTCTATAACTGAGCTAATTAAAGTTCGAGTAATGTCCCTCCACTTGGCGCGGTCAAAGGCCATTACTAACTGTGTAATAAACGAAAGTAATCCTACCGCATTGGGCTCTTTTAAATCGTCTCAATGAGTATATAGTTGGCAAATCTTTGTCTGTGAGAATATACTGGATTCAATCAATTCAGACCAGCTTGACAATACTAGCTCCTCCCAGCCGGCCGGACCCAAGAATACAGTCGGCAATAAAAGTTTGTCACAAAAATGAGGAAACTTATTTTAGTTAACATGTTACCTGGGGCTGGTATCCGTTTTCGTCAGCGGTGTAAGTGATCTGGTAGTTGACGCCGTCAGGGCCGGTGTACCTGTTCTCTCCCTTGACTTCCAGCACAGGGGTGTCCTAAAGGAGAACATAATTATTACTTAATTCATGCTCTAAGACGTCATAACACCTCATAAGACGTCAAGATAAAAAATCTCGCACCTAACCGTCCTACAGTTGCACCTACAACAATACTCGTCGCCTTTTCTGTTCTATGTAATCGCGTATTAAAGAGTTCGGCTTTGCAAGCAAAATCAGAGCTCACGCCCGTAATAGGCTTATGTCCAAAAGAAATATAATTATGCCGTCAGTTAGATTGTCAGAAAATATTGGACAAGTATTTATTCTTTTGTCAATTAAACAAAAAAATATGAAGATAAAGCCCGTTAACGTTCCTGTGACGTCACGCCGCGCGACCGTTTTTTGCATGGCGTGACGCCACTCCCAAATTTTCAGTCGTTTTTTGTTTGATAGACAAAAGAAAAAATAGGTGTCCAATATTTTTTTATTTTTTTTAGGACTAATTAGTTTCTTATTACCCAGGAAACTTGGGTCTTAGGTATAGTCTTGGGTGTTAACTTGGGTCACCGATGTCGGTCAGGGCGTACATAGGTATAATTATTCAGTTGCTTTCGTCATTTCTGATTTAATCTAGAAAAATCTAGTCTATGAAGAACTTACCGAGTTGGGATTTTTGACAACACCGCTGGCGGCACCGTAGATGCCGTTGCTGGTCTCGTACGCGAAGTTGAAGTTCTCAGGGTTTACTTCGGCATCGTACTTCAGGACGGAAGCTGCCGCGTCATCACGGACGATGTGAGACACATCTGCGTGAGCGCAGACCACAGCCAGGGCGACGACAATCAGGAATTTCTGGATAAAATACAGATTATTATTGTATCGTTTTGAGTTTATACAACGACTCTGCTGCAAAAAGCCAAGTGCCTTCTCCCTCCCCCTTTCCCAAATTTATTTGAGGTCAAGCTTTTACTGCGTCAACCTATTCTGAATTGTCTCTAGTAGAATATTTTAAGTTTTGAGGTCTTTCTTGACTGTTTTACTTCGATTAAATGTTGAGCACTTTTTTAGATTAATTTAAAAAGCTTCGAAATTCCATGGAGAAAAATATTAATTAGCGTTGACTATTGCGTAAAAATGTAAAATGTATATTATCTCGGAAACTAAATTTTTCAAATGCCATACAGTTGTAAAATGGGTTTCTAGGATTTATAAGATGTATTAAATTAATCTAGATAGTTTGGGATTTTGCAACATTAGATCCATTTTATCTTAAACTACAATTTTATGAATTAATCATTACAAATTCAGTGATATTATGGATTCAAAATAAGTATTTTTCGAAACTTAGTGTTATTTCAGGATATGTTGGTATCACGTTTTATAAAAGGCTTGAATTAATTATAACAGAATATTATTTTACAATCGTGAATATTAGAAGTACAACTTACCATTTTGCTAGGTCGTCAGAGAACAGTCTGGCCGACAAAAGTTGTCCTTCTCCTTTTATACTAAAATGTCATCTTCACACGATTAAATTAAAAATCTTGTTTCTTATTCCTAACCCAGAATAGATGAAGCAGCGCAGATGTGTAAATTTTTTTGTCCTTCTGTGTAACTGCCTAAGAATAAATTATTCATCAAGAATTCTTTGGTCTAGGTAGCATTATTTGATCGTCTTTTAAATTAGCATGAGATTATAGCTATTTCTATTTTTAGACCTCTAACGAAAAAAGTTATAATAATTTCCTCAGTGCGTCTGTGAACCGTTTTGAATGCAGTTTCTTTAAATAATCAAACGGGTTTTCGGTTTTTGGATTTTTCGGAAACGAAGGCTGATGAACAGAGAACATTTTAATATTAAGAGGGAATATTTTAATACTAATAGTGGACACTCGTTTTATCGCTCCTGTTAGTTGAATTTGAAGGTGCCAATTAATGGGGCAGTGTCGAGGGCTAGGGTACTTACTTATCTTATCTTAGCTTGTAGCTTTTCTCGCAGTCATTATCGATGAAGAAATATCATGTCAGCTATACATAAACTGTGAAGTTATCAGGTTCCATTTTAAACTTAGCTTTGTGGTGTGTTCTTTGAGTAAATCTCAAAACAGGTACGTAGAGTACTTTTCTTCACAGTTTTGAAAAAACAAACTGTTCACATAACTCAAATACATTTTATAACAAAATAATTAATTAAGGTCAGGTGGGGTAAGAGAAATGTTGTAAATGTGATACTGAAAACTGTAATATGTGTCAATGGAAATAGAGTTGGGTTGTTTCTTCCTTGTAGACGATTCCGTAAATTAAGTTTTTGTTCATTATAAGTGTCATGACAGATAACACCTAATTTCAGCTAGTTTTACAACTTTTTTTAAATGAAATAAGTGGCAAATGGGCAGTCGAGCCACCATATGGAAAGTGCAGGTCATTTGTCGCTCATGGATATGTGCGAAACCGGAGGAATTGCCCATACATTGCCAACCATTACCTGCCCTATTAACTCGCTTTTTGAAGAATCTTATGTTTTAGCGCTCAGGAGACACCTCAAGGGGCCGCTCATTCCACAACTTACCATGATATAAATGTTTGATATATAATTATTCCCACGTAAGGGATCTATGTCTTTACAAGCCGGGCCTATAATGGTTATGTGTCTCGTGATAAATCCTTACTTCCTTAATTATAATTAATGATAAAACGAACTTACCTGTACGTGAAGTTCTATCATAAGTATGCGATATATATATGTATTTACTATACATGTGTGGTTTGTCCTTTTTCACACGATGACGAGGCAACGGATTGACGTCATTTTTGCGTATACATAGAATAGAGTTTTGAGCTCTCTCTAAGAGACAAAGGCTTTCATACCGGAATAATGCACGGTTCCTGAGAGATATATAAATAGTAGGCCAAGCGGGCAAAACTGCGGAAAAACTCTGTTACCTTAATGTTACGACGAAGGCAAGATGTACAGTACATACTGTGATCCATTAATATGAGAAAAAAAACTGTTCAAATTCATTCCATTTATATATTACACAGGCAAGACTCCACGTTCAATATTAACTAAATCAGTACTGTAAAGAGTTTCGTAGCCTTTAGTCATGTAATGCATATGGAGGGGTTCCCTGCCTTTTCGCCGAATATTTCATTGGCCCACTGTTTCATTTCCCAACTCACGATTTTTTCTGAAAGCATATTTTTTTCGGAATTTTCATAAAACAAACCTATCCTTATCTACTACATTCTATAAAAACATAAGAAAATTCACTAAGAAAAAGAAGAAGTTTCGGAAAAAATTGGGTGTTAAGAAATGAAACATTCGGCGAAAAATATTACGGCGAAAAGGGAGGATACCACACGGACGAGATATGGAGACTGACATAACACAGTATTTACTGATCGTGTAATCTGGTATATTGACGGATAACAATATTTCTCACAAACAGCCATTACATTCAGAAATCTAAATTTTCGTGATAGATATATTATTCATTTAAATAAAACAATTTAACGGATTATATCGCGTATATTATCTCATTTGACTTCCCGACGTTTCGGAAGCTTTTCAGCTTTCCATGATCACGGCTGGACTGAGAAAAGATATATTTTCCTCTGTCAAAGTTACAATTTGTACAAACTATCCACTTTGAAAAAAAAAAATAAAGGTGTACATACATGTCAGATGGGCCTAATCTGTAAAGACAGTTACATATGTGCCAGAAAGGCTTAATTATTTAAATGAGTAATAATCGCGGAAACAGAAGAAAATATTAGATATATTATTGCCATTCAACAATACAGTAGACTAGGCGATCAATAAATATCACGATATGATAAGTATCTATCGATCTCGTACTTTTCATTCAAGCATCTGTCAATCTTGTTAGAAAGTGACACAGGTGCTTTGTCATTTATCCGTTTCACAGACCTACCGGGGTAACACAACTCTCCGCGTATTTCCTTGTCGTGCGAGATGGCATCGCCCGTCTTTTTTGTTCTGTATAGAAAGGAGAGGAACAGGCAATCGTTGTCGCGTGACAAAGAGTTGCTTTTTCTATGAAACACACATTTTTGTGTTTCTGTGTTTTTTTATGTGGGAAAACTAAAACATTATTATCTATTGTTGCATAGATACAAGTAAAAGCGCAAAGAAAAATACGATTGCTCGCACGTGGTCACACAAGGACACGAACCCGGTACCTCTCGATTACGCGTCGAGCGTGTCAACCCCTCCACCAGCGAGCACTGTGTCAGTCGCCTTGTTTTCTCGAATTTATCCATCCGCTTTGACTCATGTACCTATGTAATGTTTTGAATGGTATTATTTTTCTTTGCGCTTTGACTTTTTATGTCACAAAATAGTTGCTTATCACAGTTATGTTAGAGGACTTAGAGGTGCCGTGGTTGCTTGAGTTGCCGCCACTCCATAGCCTAAGATTTTTTTGTCTCATTTGTAATTCTCTAACCTCTCTTCTAATTGTATAACGGGATGGATATAATAGTCTGTTCGGTTCGGAGTTTTATGTTAATGGAATGATGACTTTAGGGATAGTTCTGCACACTTTACAGTGTGGCTCGGTCAAATTGCATTTTGATTTTTGTTAATTATAAAGTGGAAATATTTAACTGTACCTCTATTTACAAATACAGCACAGCATTTGTCTTCTCTAATTTCTCTATTGCATAAGTATCTAACTAATGGCTAATACTAAATAAATTAAAAAGTCAATGAAAGCCGAACTTTTTTAATTTAATTCTTAGCAAAAATATAGCTGACGCAAATATGCTATTTAAAACAAAAATACTTGAAGCATAAAAAAAATATTCTACTTCACTACTAAGTCCTAATCCTAATCAAATTATAAACGTAAAAGTTTTTGACGATGTACATTGGTTCCTGTTAATTATAAAAAAAATAAAACAGTACGGATCTCAACGAGACTTACCGGTAATGTTGTTTAGACATCAGAATAACACTAAAGATAGATATTATTTCAAATTTAATCCCTGTAGGGAGTTAAAAGGAGATGGATATTCAGTATGGGGAACAAGTTCTTTTTTTATATAAGGAATTTGAAACTTCGCTAATAGACGTTCTTTGGGTGTAGGTATAGTCGTTATATTGTATTTTATAATGTATGTTAATGTATGAAGATGTATGTATTTTAATTAAACATTTTATAGTATTCATTAAAGCTGTGCTAACAACGTCTTTGTAGCAAAATTGCTATTTTAGAAGCTTTTATTTAACTTGCACTAACTAAACTATGTATGTTCGGGTGGAAGCTTGCAAGTTAAATTTAACCTACTTCCCGCTTTCCAATTGAGCTAAAATTTGGCATACTTATGTTAGGTCGGTGATAATACAACAGTATGATACCATCAAGCTGATCTGATGATGGAGCAGGAAGATGGTCATAGGAACTCTGTAAGAAAATAATCCAATTCTACCGAGTCTGGGCTCTTTAGAATCGTCTCGGTGAGTAGTTGATGGCCGTTTAAAGAAAAGTGCATTTGGCTATAAAACCTTGTCACGAAATTTTTTAACAGGAATTTATTTAAAGTAGTTTTTAAAGATAATGATTTATTTGCACATTAACGCAATCTAATGGCTCTGTGCATTACATGCATTCGTTTCTACTTCACGCTGTTAAATGTTTTCCTGGTTTGATGTGGTCCCGTATGATAGTACGAGTGCTCTAACAAAGACCTTCGGTCTTTAAGTAGCATTTGCTTTGGTTGATGTCGTTAGTCGTTTGGTCCTTGGGTTTTTCCTGAGTTTTATTCAATTCTGGTGCAGTCTTGGTTGTTTTCCTACATAAATGAAAGCTAACCCATCTCATTGTCTTTAAGATGATCCTTGAAGTAGGTTAATTAATGGAGTTTCAATCCCCTACACCGTTATTTATAATGATCGGTGACGAAGCGTATCTATTTCGAGGTAAGTGAGACCGCTGTATATTTATACACGCTAATTTTTTTGGATGAACCTCAAATCGTACAAGTATTAGTCTATTAGCGTAGTAGCCATTAATTCATTAGGATGATACCCTGAATAGCTTGTAAATATATAAATGAAGTAAATAATTAGTTGTAAAAACGAGTTACTTATTTAATTCATGTCATAAAACCTCCTGACTCAATCTGAAGCCCCGATACACGAGCTCTACGCAAACGAAGTCACGGGTTACAGCTAATATATATATATATATATATATATGCAATTTAGTATCTGTGATATTCTGATGTCTAAACAATACTCGTATTAATGGAAAGTTACGTTGAGTACTTTTTAAAATTAAGAGGCTAGTATTTAGTTTACGTTTAATACTAGCTGTTACCCGCGATTTGTCCGAGTAGTGATACAATTTGCAGCCTATGTTGTTATTCTGATGTTTAACAACATTATTGGAAAGTGTGACTGAGATCCGTTTAGTAGTTATAAAAATTAAGAGGAACGTACATACATCGGCACAAACTTTCGCGCTTATAACATTATTAGAAGGTGAAAGGCACCAGCTTTCGTCAGCGCAGGAGAAAAATATCATAACCCTTCTTCTTCTCAGCGTAGTCGAGTAGAAAGTGTTCTAAAACCATTCATGAATCCATGTACAAAAAAAAGTTAAAATCCGTTTGGCCGTTTTGGCGTTATGAAACCACAACGACACATACAAACCAACATACAAAAAATTAAATATATATTTTTTATCGTCAGTGACTATTTCGTCCGTTCCATTTAGTTTTTTCAAAATTATCTTCAATGTGCGGATATTTTGTTTTTACAACTTTATAATACTATAAAGATTAGGATCGAATGGAGCAATTATTTTCTTTGGTCAGGGTCATTACCCTGACCAAAGAAAACAATTGCTACAATGAAAAGCGGGGACGCGGGTATCGGCCCCGCGTTTATTAAACCTTCCAGATTACCACTAGTTTAGTCTACCAATATGTATATATATACTACTGTATATAATATATAGGTATGCAAGAATTCTGTGAGAGAAAATCACAAACGCGTTCGAGACTTTATGTACAAACTTTTTATAAGGTCCAATATGTAGCTAAGGGTTCATTCAGCGGGCCTATGACGGTCGCGTTTATCACGCGATAAATGATATGATAACGCGCCTGTCACCTTCGCACTCACATACGTGACGGCAGCTATGTCACTTATTTATCGCGTGACAAACGCAACCATCATAGGCCCGCAGGAATCACGAGAAGATTTTTGAGCCGCATTTAGACCCCTCCCCCCTCCCCCTTAATGATCTTTGGTAAGGTTCTAGGAAACCTCTCCCCCACGTAACCACACGTGTATTATTTAATTTGTTCACTTAAATTTGAAAGTAAATGATATTGTATTTAGTTGACCTTGGGCTTATTTTAGTTTTTTCTTATATAAATGCAAACGTACCTCTGAAAAGTAGACTCTTATTTTAAGGTATAGGTATGGCTACCAGTAGCTGTGCTAGCTGTTTTGAAGTGCGAAATGAAGATTTATAATTTCCTACATGAGTAAATATAATTTCTTTTAATACATATGTCCCCTTGTACCAAGTAGTCGAGTAAATTAATGTCTTGTAAATATGGTTTCAAATAAAACTGACAGTGACAATATTTGTAAGATTTTTTTAATGGTTTAGTATTTGGTTGAGCACATTGAATGAGTAGTTTCTTAACTCATCCAATACCATTAAACTCAAATATTTTGCTTGAGTTACTTTTGTGTTTAGCACAGCACTATAAGTAGACCATATAAAAAGATATAGTTAGATATATATATTCCGAGTAGTTCTTATGTATGAGTCTAAATGCTGGGCTATAAAGAAATGTCATGAGCAACTCCTGCATGTAAACGATATGAAGATTGCACTGGGCAGGCGTGTCACAAGACTAGACCGGATATGTCCGTGGAAGTTTCAAAGTATTTCCAAATAAAGGGAAACTTCTTGAAGGCCGGTTGCGATGGTACGGCCATATTCAGAGAAGAGGAATAGACCATGTCGTAAACATTGCAACCGAGAGGAAGAGGCAAACCAAAGTCCTCAGTGTGATCCAATATAAAAACCGACAAGAGGAGCCTCAACATTGAGGAACAGAAGACCCGAAACTGAGCGCTTTATCGAACATTGACGAGGAGGCCCGACCCTAGGTAGGTTGGATAAGGGAAGGAAGAAGAAGAAGATACAGATTCCGAAGTCGTGATCTTCGCACGCATTCGTTCACATTGCTCGCACGATTTTTTTTACTTGCTTTCTATGTAAAAACCTCGCTCCATTAATCCTTTTTCCACCAGCGCTGCACCGAGTAAGGCTAAAAAAATAATGAATCCTATTGGTGAGTTATTTTCTCGCACTTCGATACCGCGCACAGCACTGGTGCATACGCAGTCTAAAGCTGCGTTTCCGCTAAAGCTCGTGTTGGTTGCAACAGTGACGCAGTCTTGTTGGACTGTTTCGCAGAGCTCAGCTCGGCTATGCCTTATTGGAAACGCACCCTTATATTTTATCCTCTATACCGTCCGTATTTATATTTTTTTTCTTTATAGAGTTAACCCTATTTGTTCTCTATAAAGCAGCTGTTCGTAGTAGATGTACCGCATGTTTGTATCGCATACAATTTATATATGTTGTTGTGCTTTATAGTGAAAAAACCCACGTGATTACGAGTCGGAACTCACGCAACGAGGTTTTCATACCACTAAAACACACATTGCATATTACTAAATATAAGATATGAAAGGAATTAACAAGTGTACGGTCGGCCCAGACATCGGTCTACCACTTATCGGCTCAATTTCTTATGTAGTAAGGTTCAAAAGAGGTAGACAAATTTCTTGGCCGACCGTACCACTCAGTTATCTTAAGTTAGCTCCTGATACCTTATTATAATCCTTTTAAAAATAGTTTTCAACTTTAAATTGTTTAATTTTCGGACTTATTGAAGATTTCGAAGTTGATTGCATTCTACTCGTAGTTATCGCCCAGTTTCATTAAGCTTCGATTATTATGCGTCAAAAAAACAAAACATATCAATTACATCATTTATTGACTAATGGCAGTGTAAATCGTGGTATGCGTGGGTTTAAGTCTTAGAACCGGCGGAAAGGCTTGGCGGCCTTGCCGAAGGCGCTGGCGGTGGCGGTGGCGACGGGGGCAACGACGGCGGGACCGGCGCGGGCGACGTACTTGTCTTCAGCCTGAGGGTGGGCTTCGATGTAGGCCAGGGCGCGGGCGATCTGTTCTGGGATCGCGGGGGGAACTGGCAGATGAGCACCCTGAAATTAAATGAAAAATTGATTAAAAAATGTGATAAAACAATTTAACAGATTATATCACAGTACATTATCTCATTTTAGTGACCACCCGTGACCATGGTAAGCTGAAAAGCTTCCGAAACGTCGGGAACTAAAATGAGATAATATACGCGATATAATCCGTTAAATTGTTTTATTTCAATGAGTAATAATCGCGGAAACAGAAGAAAATATTATAAAAAATGTGAGTTAGCTCCTATACGGCGTATTTCGTGCTACCACAATATTTTTTTTTATTTCTGTTTGCTTTTATTATGTGGTGTTATAGCAGTCACAGTAATGCACTTGCTCATTCTGTGAAAATTTACTACATATACCATCGACCTGACCTGAAGATTGAGCCGGAAGATGGTCATAAGTACTTTATTATAAACAAACTCAATCCTAATGAATTGGCCTCTTTAGAATCGTCTCGATGAGTAGTTAATAAATCTTCAAAAAAAAAAACTGTCGTTCTGCAGTTAAGTCTGAAATTTTGTGCATATATATTCCCTTCCCCCGGGGGTGGTCGGACTTGAATACAGTTGGCAATAAAAGCTAGTCACAAAAATGTAATTTTTGATGGAAACTTATTTTAGTAAACAAGTTACCTGGGGCTGGTATCCGTTTTCGTCAGCGGTGTAAGTGATCTGGTAGTTGACGCCGTCAGGGCCGGTGTACCTGTTTTCTCCCTTGACTTCCAGCGCAGGGGTGTCCTAAAGGAAAACATTTTACATAGTTATTACTTAATTGACGCTATTGATATAAAGACACCTACAACAATACTCGTCAGCTTTGCTGTTCGAAGTGTAATCGTGTATGTGAAGAGTTCGGTTTTGCAAGTAACATCGGAGCTCACGTCCGTTTTCGAGTGGGTAACTACAATTGTTGGAGATAAGAATCTTGAAAAATACCCACTTTATATGTATAACCTAACCGTTTAACATATACGCCGCCCAGAGTAAGACAGACGCGCGGGAGTATTCGAGACGGGCGTTAGATTGGTAGCGGGCGGAAGGAAACCTATCGCTCGCGCGTCGACAAACTGTCAGCCACAGCGTCTGTCAGTGCCCACAATAACTTAAGTTTGGCAATTCTTGGAGCTATACCAGTTACTTTGATTCTAAAGTTGATCTCGTCGTTTCAGTCATGTTCGCCACTGGAGAACCCTTCTACCAAAACTACAGATGATTCTACGAGCGATGTTCCTCGCCCACAGCCATTTTAGTTTAGCAATATTTAGGGTTAAATCAGGTACTTTAATTATTCAAGATGCTTTCGTCATTTCTGATTGATTCTAGGAAAATCTAGTCTATGAAGAACTTACCGAGTTAGGATTCTTGACAACACCGCTGGCGGCACCGTAGATGCCGTTGCTGGTCTCGTACGCGAAGTTGAAGTTTTCAGGGTTTACTTCGGCATCGTACTTCAGAACGGAAGCTGCCGCGTCATCACGGACGATGTGAGACACATCTGCGTGAGCGCAGGCCACAGCCAGGGCGACGACAATCAGGAATTTCTGGATAAAATACAGATTATTGCTTTAATATTAAAAGCCTAGACTTCGCAAACTTATTTGGGATCCAGCATCTTGGTGCGTCAACGTCAGGATACCTATTCTGAATGATCACTAGTAGCATATTTTAGATTTTGAGGTCTGTCTTGATAGTTTTACTTGGATTTAATATTGAGCACTTTTAGACAATATTTCAAAGCCTCGAAATGCCATAGCTAAATTATATTAATTTTAATTCCTCTTGAATAAGTACCAGGCAGGAATAAGCGCAACAAAAAAGTCACCAAAATTCAAAGGCGTGTTAGAAGAAATCAAAATAAGATGACCTTTGCAATATATATATATATAAGGAAAGCCCTTATATGACAGAATAAAAGATTCGTCACAAATTTTCTTCAACTGTACCTATTACTACTTTTAGAAAAAAAACAGCGCTTTACATCACAAGATAGGCATAGAAATAATGACTTCTAAACAGACTTACACAGAGGTTCTCTATATATTGGTATCTTTATTTGTATGTAAATTGATTGCAAGTGGTGTCACTTTTGGATGGATCCATATAAATTTAATCAAGAGGGCGTATTAGTTTCATGAGATGTCGAAATTTTTCAAACACGTATTACATAGCAAAATTGGCATTATACTTGGAAACTGATGCATGTCATATGCTAATTACTATAAAGGAGCTCTTCAAAATTAACTCTATTTAAGATGGCGATTAATTAGTGAGAAATGATAATTCTTTTTAATTCTTCAATGTTCTCTAATTTCACCTTACTCCATTTGTAACGTAATTTCCGTTTAACAGACAAATAAGTATTTGAAATGGTCTACGATAGCAGGCGCAATCAACCATTAATAACTAACAAAGCATGGTGAGATTGGGTCTTAATCTACACAATACTAATCTAACCATCGTAACATGACTAATAAATAAATAAAAAGTACGGTATGCGAATTATTCTTGATTTGATTTCTAAAATACCATACCGTATAGTAAAATGTGTTTTAAGGATTTATAAATTTCAAATTCATCTAAATAGTCGAAGATTTTGCAACATTAGATCATATTTTATCTTAAACTTCATTTTTTATGAATTTATAACTATCAATTCAGAATGATATTCAGAATTAGTAATTTTAGAAACGTAGTGTTATTTCAGGATATTATGTATATTTCGTTTTATAAAAGGCTTACATTTTGAATGAATTTATCAATTCAGTTCAGATATTGTAAAGCAATAGAATTAATTTTAACAGAATATTATTTTACAACCGCGAATATTAGAAATACAACTTACCATTTTGCTAGGTAGGTAGTCAGAGAACAGTCTGGCCCACAAAAATTGTCCTTCTCCTTTTATACTAAAATGTGAGCTTCACACGATTAAATTAAAAATCTTGTTTCTTATTGCTAACCCAGAATAGATGATATTAGCGCAGACGCGTCAAAGTTTTCGTCCTTTGGTGTAACTGCCTATCGATTAAATATTAGTTTGCTTTTTTTTGTGTAAGTATTATTACTATCTTTATTTCGTTATAGTCATACGTTAGGCATTTTACAAAATGAATATGTAAAAAGTAAAATACAAAAAGCATATACAAAATATAAACACATTATAGAAAGCTTAACCTGGGGTGCCGCCGGCAGCGGGGCAGGGCTCAAGTTACTGGTGGTTAGGGCTGCCCAGAGAGGAACCTCTTGACAATGCGGACCGTCTCCAGGATTACTGCCTTCTGCATCTGACCCTTGTTCCAGCCATCTAGCAAGAGTCTCTTGAGGTGTTGATCGAGACTCTTGGCTATAAGACCGTTTACCGAAACGAATATGGACAATAATCGTCGAATCAACATCCCACATGGCGGTCACCTCGTGAGCCAAGTCAAAGTACTTGGCTCACTTATTATTATTATTTAAAGTAGCCTCAGATCATCTTATCTTTTTTTACAACTTTGACCCCCAACGAAAGAAGTTATATTAAAGTGAGTCTGTGAACCGTTTTGAATGCCGTTTCTTTAAATACTAAAACGGATTTTCGGATTTTTTGGAAACAAAGATTGAGAATATTTCAATACAACTTCCAATAGTGGACACCCCATTTGTCGCCCCTATGATATAAGGTTGAAGGTGCTAATCAATGGGGTGGTGTCGAGGACTGTGTCATTTATCTTATCTTGTTTTCTCACTTATTTATCCATCGAGAAATATCATAATATCTGCTGTACATAAACAGCGCTATCCATTTTAAACTTAAGTTTGTGATGTGTAATTTTAATGCATCTTAAAATAATAGGTACGTAAAGTACTTTTCTTCAGTTTTTTTTAAACTACCAAGTGTTCATCTACTTGTTAACGTAACTCAAATATATTTTATAATTTATGAGTAATTAATAAATATTTATTTTAATAAATAACCTTATTCACGAGTTAAAAACAAATTTTCCGATTTAATACCTACTTCACGAGCAATCTTATTTTTCGTTATCCTGTTAGAGAGTCGCGTCTATATTAATAATCTTTGATTTATTCAATTCTTGCCTATTATCCCAACCGACACACATGTCAATTTATGCAAAAAATACCTAGTTTACGATTGTGTGAAATCATCATTATCACTGTTTTGTTATTATTAAACATTTGAGATGGAGTTCCTTGGGATTTTTTTCAAAGGTAACTAATATAATTAACTCAAATGTCATTTAATATAAATAGGTACCCATATCTATTCAATATCATCATCGTCATCATCATCATCGTCAGCCTTCTACGTTCTATTACTGAGCACTGGCTATTATAAAGTTGTAAAAATTAA
Organism: Hedya salicella; assembly: GCA_905404275.2. NCBI lineage: Eukaryota > Metazoa > Arthropoda > Insecta > Lepidoptera > Tortricidae > Hedya > Hedya salicella. Next base: position 16,982,633 of record FR990108.1, read on the forward strand.
ATGTCTGTGCATTGAAAATACAACAAAGTGATACGTATTTGAAGGTCACTGAAACGAATTTTTTTATTTTTTTTATTTTGGTATGTTTTGCAGCTTCCTCACGTCAAAACTGTAGAATGAAATTCAACTATTTTTGGTACACGGGCATCCATAGATGGATATTTTAGGATACTTGAGGAAAAGATGGTTATGTTTTTTTCTCCTCAGCAAACGAAGTTGCGGAGACTGAAATGTGTTTTTCCAGTGATGACATACGGTACTGAGGCACTGATCCCACCGTGGGCGAGGAAACGATTAGCTATCGGCGAATTTCTCGCCCACGACACCAACAAAAGATATAGATCCTGTGTTAGTAGAAGAGACACATATATTAACAGTTCATCGCTGCCTGTTCAGAATGCCGTCGGAAACTCTTCCATATATTCATCTCTTTTATTGAAGAGTTGGGCGAGAAAATAGTCGATGGTTGCTCGCTTTCTCGTCGGCGTTGGGACTAGTGCCTAAGATGTGGTCACTCACAATGGGCCTCATAATTAGCGATTTTATTTGACATTATCCGAATGCTATTTTAAATACACACGGACTGTATCACCTTTATATAAACGCGAAAGTGGTGTGGGTCGAAAACGGGATTCTGTACCGGAAAAAAAAATTCCCAAAAGATTAGTTAAACAAACACTGTTGCCACGCCAGCAAAATCCTAGTATGGAATAGACTTGACATTATTGGCAGAATAAACTTAAAACAAGTTTAATGTGGTTATCTTTATACCATTCAGTGATACCTATGGGTCACCTTACAGCCCTATGAGACCTTAAACACCATTTGGGTCCACAGCACTTTTCGACAAACCTAAGAGTCTAGGTATATGTGTCAGATATTATTCGCAATATTATTATATTGCGAATAATGTAATTCGTAATATTAATCGTAATTCATCTTAATAATTATAGACGTATAAAATTGAATATTGTAAGAGTTAATTTAATCAAGTAGGTAGCCACAGTAGTATTCAATGAAACCACTTTTGCGTCGTTATAAACGTTAATAAGGTACAGTGAGGGAAATTTAAATACGTACCTTTTCCGCTCTAGTTACAATGATAATGAAGACTAAACTGTTTCAATTTGCGATGGGCGACTTTGAATGATTTTAGAAGTCGAATAACTAGTTACTATTTATTTTACCATTCGAATAAACAAATATATAGTAGTGTACTAATCACCTAAGTGGAATGAAAGTTCGAGTTTCGACTTCGACTGCTGTTCGATGTGGCGATTACCGCTAAGTAGCGATGGGTGACTGAATGATGTTGGTGGAATCATTCGATTATGCTCTCTGTAAGTTCTCCGAGTTTCGACTTCAATCGAATGAATCTCGACTATTTAAATAATTCGAATAAACTTAAAAGTCGAATGATTCGACTTGACTCATTCGGAGTCGGTCATCGCTAGTTTCAATTTCCCTTGCTGTACATATAAGCTAATATATATAACTAGCTTCTGCCCGCGACATCGTCCGCGTTAAATTCATTTATCGCGGATAATGATATTTTTCCGGGATAAAAAAAGCCTATGTCCTTCCCCTGGAATCAAACTATCTCCATACCAAATTTATTTCCAATCGGTGCAGCGGTTTAAGCGTGAAGAGGTAACAGACAGACAGACAGGCAGACAGACACACTTTCATATTTATAAATATTAATATAGAAGATACAAGGAAAACGGTATTGATTATAGTTAAGTTTCAATGCTTCGTCAGAATATTATAATTGTCAAAATGCATACTAATATTCATACTAATATTACCTATAAATGCGAAAGTGTGTCTGTCGGTCTGTCTGTTACCTCTTCACGCTTAAACCGCTGAACCGATTTGAAGTAGATAGTTTGAGTCCCGGGGAAGGACATAGACCACTTTTTATCCCGGACAAATACCCTTATCCGCGATAAACGAATTTAAAGCACGGACGAAGTCGCGGGCAGAAGCTAGCATAATAATAACTAGAAATTGACTTCAACTTCGATCGCGGAGAAGAGAAGTCATAACTTCGGTCTTTCTTCAGCGTAACTGAGTAAAAAGTATTCTGTAATCGTCCTCGGGTGACCAGCACTCCACGTGCCAAAATGGTTGAAACCAGTGCTGCTACTCGTATTTTGTTGGGAAAGGTACATGGACATACAAAAAAACCGATTCAGTGACCTTCAAACAACACACTTAACTTATTTTTATGAATATACTAGCGGCCGCCCGCGATTTCGTCCGCCTTAGATTCGTTTATCGCGGATAAAAGGTATTTTTCCGGGATAAAAAGTAGCTTATGTCTTTCCACAAAACTCGATATTTTACTAATTTAAATGTGAAGCATATTATCAAAAATTCAAGTTCCTAGCGTAAAAAATATTTACTGTCCATAAAAATTTTCATCCCCTTTTTCGACCCTAAAAGGGATTAAATCTGATATACATTATAGCCTATGTAATATTCTGATATATAAGGTACATAACTGTAAAGTTTCATAAAAAACAGTCCAGTAGTTTTTGAGATTAAGTGGAAAGTACATACATACTTTCACGTTTATAATATAGTAAGGGTAAGGATAGGTACACATGTCGTCTATACAACTTTGTAATAGTATAGATGTTGACGATGATCATTATCACAGCATAATGATCATCGAAACAACAACGAAGTACGTATAAATAGTTACATCTGCCGGTCTAGCACAACTCCCCACGATTCCCTTGTCACGCGACATAGCATCACCCGTCTTAGTCACATTGTATTGAAAGAAAAGAGACACACAATCCTTATCGCGCGACATAGAGTTGCGTATCACAGTTGTGCTAGAGGTGCTGATCTATAGAGATCAGATGTAACTACTTATAAGTACAGTTTCTTTTCTCAACGTCTCCCACTACCCAAAGTCAGTCTGAAAGAGATCGCTGTTTAGCGATAAGACCGCTTGTTCTTTACCTCTCCTTGAATGTATTGTTTTCTGTACTTAATTTTGTGTGGTGTGCGATAAAGATTTATTGTATTGTATTGTATGATGATCTGTAATGATGTTCAGATGGTATTTTCGGCGTAGGGCGTTATAGCGAATAGACTCTTGTTCGATAAGTAGTTTGATCAGAGGTCTGATAAAAAAGTTAGTGGGGGCCATATCCAGGACGCACGTCGTCAGTAGATTTCTGCAACCCTTACCACCCGCAGCTTGAGTCCCGCACCCTAGGTTTACTTTTTAGCGAGGACCATTAATCGTTAAAACAAGAGAACTATTAATCTCCATACTTAAGATCGTGGTCCAACCGCAAGAGGATATTCAGGCAATAACTAGATGGCGCTTTAAAATTAAACGTGTAAAGATGTTAAAATTAAACAAAGAAACATAGTATAGCAACAATAACTTAATAAACAGATATTTATAAATAAATTGTAACATTTAAAAAGCAATCTTGCAAAGTTGAATAATTGTAAATAATAATTCTGATACAAAGATGGCGTTGTAAAAGAACGGCTTTTCTATGGCATTTGACAGACCTCTTGTTTTAATGGTCCTTGCATTTTAGTAATGTGTTCATATTTGTGTAACTCTCTATAGCCATATTATAAAAAAAATAGTCTAAGATAAGTGATAAACGAAGCGAAATACATGTCCCACTATTAAAAAAAAATTGGTTTATGACCGGGGCTCTTATTTTGAATATACTTTCCTTTGAAAGCCCAAAAGCGCCCAAGCTCGGCAGGATTGCGTTATGATATTACAGAGTTCCTATGACGGACAGCGGAGTCTTAGTAATAGGGTCCCGTTTGGGTACGGAACCCTAAAAACGGTCATACAAGTATCCAAACATCTTCACATTTTTTAACTTTATTTTCCTAGTTTATTTCCAAGGCTTCTTGTAGATGTAGGTATTAAATTATGCTTCGAAATATGTAATGTCACTATTTCTATATTTGAACCCAGAACCGTCAGCTTCGCAAGCAGTATCTTTGCCGCCGGGTTAAACCTGTTGAATTCTATTGCTCTGCGACAGAAGAGCATATCGACAAATCAACCTGTTTTCCCATTCATGTATGTATGGGAAGGCTAATGATGATATATGTAAGAATTCCCCTAACAAGATGGACCAACGATGACTGAATGAGGACGCCGTCGTCGTTGTGAAGATTCTTCGGCCTTTGTTCAGCAGTGGATATCTTTAGGCTGATATGACGCCATTTCAGCCATAGGACGTCCACTGCTGGACACAGGCCTCCTCAATAGATTTCCACATAGGCCGGATAAAGGCGATCTGCTTTCAGCAAGTCCTCGCAACCCTAACCAGGTCGTCCGACCACCTTGAGGGTGGCCTTTCCAAGCTGCGCTTGCCGGTACGCGGTCGCCACTCGAGAACACTTCTGCCCCAACTGCCATCGGGTCTTCGAACTGCCCCTGCCCATTGCCACTCATTCTTTGCTTATCCTGTTTGCTATGTCGGTGACCTTGGTTCGTGTACGAATCTCCTCATGTCTGATTCGATCTCGTAGAGAGATCCCGAGCATAGCCCGTTCCATCACTCGCTGAGTGACTCTGAGCTTCCTTAATAGGCCCATAGTTAGAGACCACGTCTCGGCTCCGAGGCCATCACCGGTTATACGCACTGGTTAAAGACTTCGTCTTCAAGCAAATGATGATGATGATGATGATGATGATGATGATGATGATGATGATGATGATGACGATGAAGGATTATATACGGAATCTTCTTCGATATACGACTCGCACTTGGATAGTTTTTGCTCATTTTTATACGTGAGTCATTAATATGCAGTCCAGACTAATGAATCTTGAGATATTTAACCTTTATACTTTGTCTATGCCTTATGGAAAATGTTTTATTCAAACCACAATGATGTAGCCACAGGATCAAATCAGCTCCTTTTTATGAACTAGGTATCAAAGCACTCGGAGATAGGAGTATTGGTTGGTCTATCCGTTGACATAAGTACATACATTTTGACCACTTTATAATAGTATAGATATATACTATTATAAAGTGGTGAAAATGAAATGTGTGTACATTGAAATAATTTTCAAATGGAAAATGTTACGGAGTATGTGGAGGTCACTTAAATATTCAATTATTTTTTTTCTCTAAGTTTGTATGTGTAGTTGTGGCTTCATCACGCCAATTCGGCTAATCGGATTCCGACAATTTTTTGTACATGGGCATCCATTGGATAATATCTTCAATGTCCCTACAGACACTTAATTTTTAAAACTTTGTAATTGTAGGTAGGTTTATTTCGACGAAAAGAAAGTTTGACAATAATGAAATTTTTGTGACAAACGTCATTGGGCATTTTGTCCGGACATATGACCCACGGCGTACACAAACGAAATAGGGCTAAGTATGTAGGTAAATGTATCTGTTACTCAGTGGTATGAGTCGCATTCTTGTAAACCATTGCATGGGAGAATTGAGAAAAAAAATAAAAGACATTTGTTATTATTATAGCAGTTTTGCAAAGAATTAAGTCAGAACTATTGGAACAAAACTTTATATATATATGGCTTTTACTCTTCGCGTTTTTGGCGAGGTGGATTCTTATAGTGTCTATGTATCATATATGTGTATATCAGTTATTGTAAGCAACTTCACGTGCATGACGCAACACTGTATACCTGGTTTCCAGCTATACAGGCCTAGCCTAGTGCGAGATCCTCTGGAATCTTTGTATACCTATTTCTATGCAATGCACGAAACTTTCAAATGAACCAGAGCTGAAAATGTACCTATTGTTTTTGTGCAATAAACAATTTTTTATCTTTTATCTTTTAATGTGTAGACTGCATGAACCACACCTTTGCACAGTGCGGAAAGTAAAGACATTAATGAATAGTATCACGACATCGTACACATACTGTTGAATAACTTTTTTTCTGCCGGTTGATAGGTACATAATAAAAATATACATATTTAGAAAAGTTAGATTAAATTCTCTATTTTAAAACTAGTTTGGTCCCTGTACGCGAAAGTTCGGAAAGCGGGTCAAAAACGCCCAATGACCTTTTAAGACTGACTGTCTTCTTCAATTTAAGAGCTACGCTCTTGTCGATGTTGCAATCGCCAGCCGTTTCTCTCTTCACTTCTTGGCAAGACATGACTTTAACCTTTTATTTTATTTGCTCAAAGTAATTTCGTCTTGGCATTCCTGTACATCAACAGTAAATCAAGATGTAGTCAAGATATATTGCTAGAATAGCTAAAGACAAACAGGCGTTTAACGACAAAAAAAAACATTATTCAGATCCAAAATATCAATGAAAACCAGAAAATAGTTTATAAAATCATATGTATGGAGTGTAGCATTGTATGGCAGCGAAAACGTTAACCCTGATAGAGAAAGATAGAGCGTGGTTGGAGAGATGTAGTGCTGGAGGACGATGGAAGGCATAAGCTGGACGGAAAAAAATATTAAATTAATAGGATAGGAGAGAAAAGGACAATACTAACACTAATAGAAAATAAAAGAGGAAATATGATAGGCCATCTGCTAAGACATAGAAGTAAAAATCGAGGGAAAGACTGACTGTATTTTTCTTTAAACAGCTAACCAATACTGACGGAGACGATTCTACACAGCCCAAACTCGTTGGGATAGCGTTAATTTATTTATTTGAGAGTTTCTATAACCACATTATTGTACTTATTGTCATCGAATTTACATAGGTATACTACACCCAATTTCAGCTCAATCGATCTCCGGGAAGTGCTAAATCATCCTTGCGAAATATGGAAACCTACATACAAATGTGAAGTTAATTAATAAAAACTTGAAAAAATTACAATATCGGTTCATTTGTTTTGGGGTTAAGATATCACAAGACAGACACACAGCTACTCGGATACAGATTTTAGACTTGTAACACCGCTCTTATTTTTCTTCGTGGGTACAAAGTATTAAAAACATTAAATAACGTAAAACCACACAATATGGTCTAAACTAAATCGAATTTTACTCACCTAGTTGGGGTTATATTATTATAATGTGCTAATAGGCAAAATCCTTCGGCTATAATTCTAACGTATGGTTTGAAAAAAAAAATTAATAATGATTATTTCAATGTTAATTTCTTTTCAGACCACAGTTGGGGTGCCTGGACTGTAGTTTGGTTGTTTTACGGAACCTACATTTTACTATAGGTTTTGCCTTATAATAAACGAATTTATTATTATTAGAAGCAATCTTATTGTTTTAATCACATAGCTTTCAGTTCCATAACCATCTATCTACTTTTGCTTTTTTATATTCGTCTATAGACATTGGGGCACCGATTTTTATTCTCTTTTTATATAACCAAATGCCTGTTTTTTTGTAGCTAAAAATATTTAAGATAAAAACAACAGCCTTACTTTCATTACGCAATCCGTGACGCTTAATTCATGCCTAACTACTATAATATGCTAAAAACTACTGATCGTGAATCTAAATAAGATAATTTTATTGCATATTTATTATAATTTATGACCTTGAACTCAGACTGTGGTCATCTGAGACCCGCATGTCAATCCGAGGTAACAAGATCAGACCATGACTGGGCCAAACGAAATCCGCTCTTGATATCTTGATATAGAAACCTGCCAAATTGATTTTATGCTTGCATATATATAGGGTGGGCCATATTTTTTTGCAAATAGCAACACTTAATTTTTCGGAAACGGTCAGAGTGAGCGGCGGGAAATTGGCGGGAAACTATGGGTCACTTCGTGCAATTTTATTTATAATGGATCGTTTCACGGGCAAAGCAACGGGCTTTTTGTGTTAAACAGTGTTATAAAAAGATGATGAGACAGCCGCGATCCCTGCTGCATGTGACAGTGAGTTTCCCAAGGTTTGCGTAGTCGATTGCTGGAGTGCCAACGACGAGACGGAGAACATCTGGATGATTTAATTTGTAAAAAATAAATTGCAATTATCTGTAACTAGGTTAAAAAATAAAATATAGAGTAACATGTATAGTTTAATTTTTATCGATGTTTGAAAAGTGCAAATATTTTTGGCCCACCCTATACAAGGTGTCTCGTGAGGAATCCAGAGTATATTAAACACACATTCCTGAGGTTACTTGGAGTAAAAAATATAATTTGAACCCAAGTTCAAGAAAATAAAGGTTTTTTTTTAATCTTGTATCGTTGATTTCTGTACATAAAACTTGAATAACATTCACTTCTCTATGAAAATTCTCCCTCTTAATGAAATGGTAACGATTTTTTTTTCTAAAAAGTATTAATTTAGTGAGTCGTAGCTGTCGCTTTGATGTCTGTCAATAGCGACATGACACCTTGAAAACATACGTAACAACGTTGCGATCAAAAGAACTTAATGCACTTTAGTAATCACAATTAATAGTTTAATATGATATGAAATTAATAATATCTTAAAAATTAAGCTAGATCTGCCTGGTGTTCATTTTTTTTTGGTCCTAATGATAATTATTCGGGTTGCTCACCAGCACGTTGTATACAGGGTATTTTCAAGACGTAGCACTTAACCACTCACTTGCTTTCGATAACTGTAGTTACTTGTCACCTGTCTTATTTCAAGTATAAATGGAGTTAAATCCTAAATCTGAAGCAATAAGTGAGTGTTTAAGCAATGATTTAGTGCAGCGGGCCTATGATGGTTACGAACCCATGATAAATGGGTATTTTTACAAAAATATGTTCCCGCGACATGTCTCAGATTATGGACTTTTGGGTTTCGTTTTGCAAATCAAGAGAACTGTCAATTGTAATAAATAAAAACAGTTTTATTTTGTTTCATTATATCGGTACATGTTGTATAAACGGATGATCTGATTTTTCATACTAAATATATTGAATAATGTTAGTCAACATTATCCTCTTGTATTAATATTTATATCATAATATTTCATGTGCTTTTGGTTCAAACTTTCATGACCTCTTTTCTTCAGAACACGATCTTGCGCCGAGCATGTGTATTAGGGATTGCAATCCGGTCCGACGGAACCGGTAATCCGGCCGAATCCGGTACTTTCTGGCAGCCACCAGATCTGGTAAAAATTTACCGGATTCGGTAGACCCGAAGACACTGAAAAGGTGCCACAACAGACATACAATACGGACTACCCAACACAAGAAAGCTGATGTCAAGAGTCAATATGATCTAGATTTAGTTAAGCTTTAAAGAACCATGTCTTTCTTAATTATTCTTTGAGACATTAATTATATTTGTTTGGCCAAATTAGAAAAACAGATTTTTCAATTAACGTTATTACAATTATAACATGCCTCTTTCCTAGTATTTAAAGTGCAATGTGATGTGATTATTGATTAGTTCTTAATATATGTTTAAAATATTACGGGTATGAAGGGAGTATAGTATTTTATTATTGTTGATGTTACCTCTTATAATATTAATAACCTTGATTAAATATTACATATAGTAGAGAAGAAAAGTGGGATCAAAGTTAAAAGATCGATCATGAATCCTGATTCAATACACCAAATTAGTGTTATATTCTTAGATTTGGCAATTAAAACTATAAAAAGTCTTTGTTTTTTTTTTAATGAAAATATTTAATTTTGTTATATTTACAATGAGACAAGGTTACAATGTCTTCATGTGTGACTGTAAATAGGTTAATAATGTTATTAAGTTAAAGCTAAATATTATTGAAGCAGGTGCTTAAATTTTCATATTACTGTGAAATAAGTGGCTAGTGAGACTGATTTTTGACTTAATAATGGTGATTTTTAGCGCTAAACCATTGTTTCATTAGTTAATTTGCGAAAACAGCTCTACATGTCTACTTTACGGCCAATAAACTGGACAAAAAAGCATAATTTTGGATAGACGCAATAGCAAAACTGTGTGTGAGAATTGGACCGGATTGCAATCCCTAATGTGTATGTGTCAGGTCTTTCTAAGACCGTTGTGAAACAAGTGTAAAGATCGTTTTCAATGGCCAATGTTGGACGTTAGTGAAGATATAAAAAAAGAAACTAGTTTTGAAACTTAAAAATCAGCCTGTATGCCATTGAGTTCGCTGTCCATTAAAATAAAGATGTCATGTCTAAATTGGATGCACGTGTTGGTCAAACAGGGCACGTGATCAGTTGGACGGCCAGTGGGCAGTTTCGAATACTTTTCTTGATAAAAAATGAGGCACTTAATTTATTATGCCCACTAATTTACAAAAAACCGTATTTTTATTTCGTTAATATAATTATTTTATTTCAATAATTAATAGTAACCAAATAAAAAAAAATAAACAAGCATTGAAATATTGATGTTGTGGTCCTTATTTATAATAGGCTGCGAAGTCTGGGGTTTCAGTTTTTTTTTCATTTAAAAATTTATATTTAAAATTTATAAAAAAGTTTTTTTTGGAAATTTTGAAAATTTTTCACTGAGTAGGTATGTGATTCGAGTTGTTGTTTTTTTTTCAAAGCTTCTTTGAGAAAAACACTTTGCATACCTCGGCGTAAAAAGGGATTGCCAGTGTCGTATCATTATCCGTTCTCAACCTACTTGGCTGGCAATTTTTCCGGGCCTCTGCAGTAAGGACCCATTTTTTTTAATAAGAATTTCCCCACAGTCTAAAACCACACTGCGCCATAAGCCAGATATGTGCGTTGCATCCCTTTCGTTAGACCTAGAAAACAAAAGAGATACAACACGAAATTCGGCAAATACGGCACAGTGTGGTGCCGCCATTACAAATATTCCACAAGGCTTTTGGCGACTAAGGGCTTTTGTGCGATGATTTATTTGCTTCCCGCTGCGTACAAGTCATTATTGGCTGTCTTCTGACGTTTCTACCGTACTTTTCTCTTATAAAATACCACGTTATGGTATGATACTATCAGAAAATGTTTTTGGGTGGATAAAATTTTTCTTGTTGTTGCGCAGGAGACGATAGTTAGTTAAGTACCTTTAGTAACTAAATATAGTAATATATACTAAAAAGTTAGCTATATTATTGAAGAGTTCCTGCACCAGTGACTGATCTGGCGATCACCACTACCACCCCACCATTTCTAGTTACTTAGAAAAATGCAACTTATTTATTTATTTAAAATTTATTGCACAAAACAAAAGCAAGTACAAATGGCGAACTTAATGCCAAAAGGCATTCTCTATCAGTCAATCATAGGGCCAAACAGAGATACATGAAAATGGTGCAGTGGGGAAAATCATTCAGTACTAAGAGTGTTAGGATACACAAGCAAATAATGCATAACATAATTACTTATACCTATAATATATATATATGATATACAATATATATATAAAGAATAAATACAAAATATATACCAGCTACTGCATGGAAGATGAACGCTACTTGAGTTCTGGTTGCAGCAGAGGCCTACGTAGCATCCGCTTGAAAACTACCTTGCTTATTGGGGCTTGTCTGATACAAAGAGGGAGCGAATTCCAGAGACGGCTTGCCTGAGCGGCGAAAGAATTTGACATGAAACCAAAATAATGCGGGTTATTAACATACTAACAAGATGGGCCCTTGAAAAATGGACCTAAATATTGGTTAAAAACGTATATTTTTTTCCTTTATATCGTTGAAAGTCTTTGTTTTAGCTACAGAATAACTCAAGGGACGTAACCATCGCCATGGCAATGAAGTACAGAAGTTGATTTGTCCTTTGGTCTCGACATTCTCACTTACATTTACGAATTTATGTGCTTGCAAAAAGGATGTAGGTAGATTTATTTTTAACTAGCTGCCCGCCTCAGTTTCTCACGGGTTTACTAGGGAACAAGATAAGACCTAAGCTTCCCTTTATTGTATATATGACCATATGATCACTGAGAGATCACTCACTCACTTCATCATCACCATCATCATCATCAGCCAAAAGATGTTGACTGCTGGAGATAGCCCTTGCCAAAATAATGCTACCACCACCAAGATGACAATAGTGAGAGTCACTGGAGTCTGCTGGATATGAGTGACGCTGAACTGGCCAAGGTGGCGTACCGAAATAAGATCCTATATATACAATAGAGAACCTAATTTCATGAGGGAATTTCAGTTTATTAATCCATAACAGCTGTCAAGTGTCAATGTCAACCATATTTGGAGCGTAATAAATTGTTAAACAGCTTGCTGAAAATGGCAAGATTCATAATAACTAAGGCCTAGTCCATCAAACTGTTAGTGTTAGTTGATAACGACCGATAACGGCTGCTCCTCTCTCTAACCTGTAACCTCTTCATAGCGACGCTGGTGTTCGTAATAAGCTGTTAATATCCATGCTAATATTATAAATACAAAAGTGTGTCTGTCTGTCCGTCTGTTACCTCTTCACGCTTAAACCGCTGAACCGATTTGGATAAAATTTGGTATGGAGATAGTTTGAGTCCCGGGGAAGGACATAGGCTACTTTTATCCCAGAATAATACTCTTATCCGCGAAAAACGAATTTAAGGCGGACGAAGTCGCGGGCAGAAGCTAGTACTAAGGTTGACGGAAGTGAGCTTAAACATTTTTTAATGCTGTGGATGGTTTACCAGTACTGTATTCGTTTCAAACCAAAGCTCCATCTACAGGTATAACCACGATGTAAGCGTAAAGCTTTGAAGTATTGACTTAGTAAAGTGCGTCACCGCTAGATGACTCGGCACAAGAGGGGTTCCTAACCATCGTACGCTTTAGTTATATCTTTTTTTTAATATTTTTTTTTGTTTTCAGTAATACTCAATCTGTGAATTTACCTATTACGATTGAAAAGTTATTAGCCCTTTGACTTTGACCGGCAAACAGATACAGAGATAGACGGTGGAGGCATATTATTAATAGGTTACAGTTGATAGCCTTTGCAAAAAACCAAATTTTATCCACTTAAATACAGACCTGAATAAGAACTATTCTTATAGTTCGTTTTTGTAGCATTAGAAAAAAAAGGTAAACAATCTTGACAAGTCTCTTTATTGAAAAACTCTTTCAAAAAATAAATCACAGTAAATATCTAACAATTATGTAGTAAGCACGGTAATTTACATTATTTTGGCTACATAAGCAATAAAACAATTCCACCCGTGACCATAGAAAGCTGGAAAGCTTCCGAAACGTCGGGAACTAAAATGAGATAATATACGCGATATAATCCGTTAAATTGTTTTATTTCAATGAGTAATACTCGCGAAAACAGAAGAAAATATTACATAAGCAATAGTTACAATTTTTATAAGCGGTTTTCAATAAAAAAACACGTCTAAATTGTTTACCCTTTTTCTTATGCTAATAAAAACGAAGTATAGTGCTCACCATTCTAATTAGGTACCTACCATGAATTTTTACAAAGCACGTAGGTACATATCCAGGACACAACGTCGCAACGTAACACGAAGCTGCAATATAACACAAACGTAGCTATTTGGCAAGACACCAATGGCAAATAATAAGTGTTAAAATTATTTAACACTTATTATTTATTCATATCAATTCTACAAAATTCAGTCGGATACGTAGCAGTAATTCGATTATCGCCCAAATTCAGATAATGTATTCAGTGGGCTGCGCCGAAACGAACGATGCCCAATTCTCTCTCCACAACATGGATTGGCAAAATGCAATGTGAATGTTAGGTATTGAAGGATGAATTAGGATGCGATGGAAAGCTAAAAAGCTTCCGAAACGTCGGGAATTCAAATGAGATAATAAACGCGATATAATCCGTTAAATGTTTTTTTAAACTATGTTCTTATAAATACAAAGATCGGAATAATGAAAAAAATACAATACTCTGACTGGCTTTAAAAATCACGAAGATCGTGATGGTAAAACATCAAGATTTTCGCAAAAAATCAATACCTCAAGAGATTTAATTTGTTGAAATGAAATTCCCAAAATATGAAGAAAAACAGAATATCATTGCTGTATGTATTTATTCTCTGCACATTATTTACAAAAGCCATTATTTTTCCATATTTCTTTGTAAAAAAACAGCTCTCGGAGACAATTTATGAACACTCTGTGGGAAAGAGGTTATTAGGGGAATAATTCATGAAGTGTGCGAAATATTAAACACATATTTCACGATGGCTATGACATTTTTTTCTCTCGCTAATCCCCTTTATTGAAAACATTAGGGGGATAATGTAAACGCATAATATCCCGAGTAGAAATGAAAAAAAAAAACAATATTTTTCACGTGACTTGTGCAAAAGGTTCCGATTCGCGCATTTAAGGTTAACTGGAAGAGGTCTTTAAGAATAAGTTTGCCTTCTTACTTGTATAGGCTGTTTCGTATATGGGTTGCCTTCAAAGAAAAACAATGTTAAAGGCTTAATAAAACCTCGTTGATGATACGTGCCGTGTTCAGGATTACTGCCTCCTTACGCGATATAACTGACCCTTGACCCAACCATCTAGCGAGAGTCTCTCAAGATGTTGGTCGAGACTCTTCGCTATAAGACCGTTTACCAAAATTTACTATTGGAACAATGATAGTTGAATCAACGTCCCATATGGCGGTAACCTCATGAGCCAAGTCAAGGTACTTGTTGAGTTTGTCCTTCTCGGCCTTCGCGAGTTTCTCGTCAATATCTTCATGCGGGATGGTGATGTCGACGAGAACTGCCGGGCGCTTAGATTGTTACCTATCAACACGATATCAGGCTTATTGGCTACAATAGTCCTGCCCGTAATGATAGATCGATGTCAAAGCGTGGCACGGCCGTTTTCGAGAACCGGCGTCGGTGCGTACTTATAGTACGGCACCTCAGAACTTACAAGACCATATTTAACAGTGAGTTGCTGGTGAATAATCCTGGCTACTTGGTTATGTCTGTGCAAGTACTCATCGTTAGCAAGATGAGAATAACCGCAGATGATATGCCTGAGTGACTCTCCGGGACGGAGGTATCCCTGACGAATGTTATTATATCACAATAATAATGGTGTTTATTTTCCCACAATAAAAACGCAGAAACAGAAAAAGTTCTGTTTTAGATAGATTTTAGATGATTTTTAGGAAGAGAGGAAGAGTAAAAAAAGGTTTAAAGTATTCTTGAATACCTAGTGTTATGTTTTTTAACGGCAATATTTCGATATTGCATCCCAGTTCCAGCCAGTTACGATCCAGAAAGATTTCCATTTCGCGCTCCGCCGCATTTGGCTGCGTATTAAAATATGCAAGGGCGTTGAATTCTGTACATTCGAAACTGCTTTTATCATGTTGAACAAGATGTTAAAATAATTTTAATTCATTATGTTTGGACGGGTAAATGTTGATGGACTTATAATAAGCGCATTCTCTACAATAACTTTATTCTTAATATTTTCTTCAGTTTTCGCGATTATTAATCATTTAAATAAAATAATTTAACGGATTATATCGCGTATATAATCTCATTTGAGTTTCCTACGTTCCCGAAGTCAACCCGTGATCATGGAAAGCTGAAAAGCTTCCGAAACGTAGGGAACTAAAATGAGATAATATACGCGATATAATCCGTTAAATTGTTTTATTTTTTTTATTTAAAAAAACACGTCTAAATTGTTTACCCTTTTTCTTATGCTAATAAAAACGAAGTATAGTGCTCACCATTCTAATTAGGTACCTACCATGAATTTTTACAAAGCACGTAGGTACATATCCAGGACACAACGTCGCAACGTAACACGAAGCTGCAATATAACACAAACGTAGCAATTTGGCAAGACACGCTTAACGTTCAATTGCGTTTTAGGCGTGTTCCTTGAAATGGCTAATAAATAATAAGTGTTAAAATTATTTAACACTTATTATTTATTCATAACAATTCTACAAAATTCAGTCGGATACGTTGCAGTAATTCGATTATCGCCCAAATTCAGATAATGTATTCAGTGGGCTGCGCCGAAACGAACGATGCCCAAATCTCTCTCCACAACATGGATTGGCAAAATGCAATGTGAATGTTAGGTATTGAAGGATGAATTAAGATGCGATGGAAAGCTGAAAAGCTTCCGAAACGTCGGGAACTAGAATCCGTTAAAATGTTTTATTTAAACTATGTTTTTATAAATACAAAGATCGAAATAATGAAAAAATTACAATACTCTGACTGGCTTTCAAAATCACGAAGATCGTGATGGTAAAACATCAAGATTTTCGCAAAAAATCAATACCTCAAGAGATAATTGAATCTTATAGTATACTAGCATTTACCCGCGACTTCGCCGGCATGATGAGGATGAGGATTCACCTATGCTTTATAGGTCCTACGCATTACCTCAGGAACAGATTCCTGAGGTAAGGGAGCGTTATTGGAGCGGTTCCTAATGTATCGCTTGCCATAACGCATTTTTTTCAGAAATCGTAAATGTTTCAAGATTTTTCAAAAAATCATCGTATAGATTAGGTTAGATTTGTTTTATAACAATCCCGAAAAGTTTACAGTTTCGTAAAAAAATACGTTATGGCAAACGATACATTAGAACAAATGACGTTAGGGGTTCCGATATAGATCCCGTCTCTTCAAAGGCTGGTTCGGATTTACCGATATGTGTCAAAAAAGACCTACACAGTTTCAGAGTCAGATTTACTGCTAAAGTAATTACTAAAAATATTGAACGACGTGCACAGAATTCGAGTGGAAAAATGCAATGTCGCACCTGCTGTACTAATCTATTTCACAAATTACGAAATCATATCCAGAATATCGCATTGCATGGGAATTTCATTGAATATTTCGTTTTGGTTAAGTCCTAATACGTTTATAGATAGGTATGGTTTATGTCTATCAATGGGTTTTTCTAGTGGCTTCTACCGTAAGTGTACCGCGGTAAGTATTTGGGGTTTATTCTTCAACTACTGACGTTTCTGGGATAACACGTCGATTCCTTATTTTGGAATAATCACGCTAATCGTTTGTTTGGTTGTCACTTTCTAAAATAACAAACCAACATACACACTTCCAATATATATAAGTTTGTCCGCGACTTCGTGCTCCTACAATTCGAATTTTGCATTACAAAGTAACTAAATCCTTCGTTAGTATTCCTCTACAAGTTCAATGAACATGTGTAATCTCATGTTCTTATTTTCAGGTCGTGCCTAGTCTGTTAATAGATAAGTTATTGTTATTTATTATGAATCACGTTATTGTTTAACGCATTCACTCCCGAGCCAGGCCTCTTTCTTCTTCGTTGGTTTCACTTTGCTAAAGTGGTCGTTGTCATTATTTCAGGTGTTGGTGGCAAGCTTCACAATACGCCGCCATTCTTCTGTGATAGTCGCTTTCCTCGTGAATTCGTGTAATGCTGATGAGCCATTTATTGCAGCTTTTATTTGATCAGTCCATCTCATAGGCGACCTTCTTCGTGGCTTGGTACCCTCAACCTTTCCCTGGCCCACACGTCTCTAATAGCCACCTCCCCCGGCGGCATACGTAGCCAAAGAAGGTGGCCCCTAGCGGATTTAATTTTTTCAGTTCGTATAGGTGATCTACCGCGCCATCTGGTTCCCTCCACCTCTCCCTGTACGACCAGCCGCTCTATGGAGTCGTTATCCTGCCTAGTGACATGTCCAAAGTACTGCAGTATGCGCGACTGCACTACGGTACCTCCCTTACATTTTTCTGTTTCTTCGGGAACCATATATAGGAATGAGAAGGACACATTGCTCGTAAAACCGACGGTCGTTGGGGCCAACGAGTTCTTAAGTGGCAACCAC
This sequence comes from Hedya salicella, assembly GCA_905404275.2. Lineage (NCBI taxonomy): Eukaryota > Metazoa > Arthropoda > Insecta > Lepidoptera > Tortricidae > Hedya > Hedya salicella. The sequence continues at coordinate 17,000,326 of FR990108.1, forward strand.
GTAGCGGAAGACGCAGCGTGGGAAGGCCTCCCACAAGGTGGACTGATGACCTGGTTAAGGTCACTGGAGTCTAATGTATGCGGGCGGCAAAAGATCGGTCACGGTGGCGATCTTTAGGCCTGTGTCCAGCAGTGGAACTCTTTTGGCTGATGATGATGTATGAAACAAATGGTTCGGAAACCTCGGCGCGTAAATTCGGTTCACACTTGGCCGGTTTTGAAACCTCATAACCGTCCACCGCAGGCTCAAAAAATATTGCAAATTCAATGTTTTTCCAGTAAAAATATAAGTATTTACATTAACCAGATAAATCACCGACCGAAATCAACAGAACGCATAGGGTTATTTCAAAGGGGAAGTAATTTAATTACAAAAAGGTTCTGATAAAATGTTCATTTTTAATTTTAACTTTTTTGTTGGTTACTTTATTATTGCTTTGTTATTGAATGTACTTTTTCATACCAAGTTACAAGCCGATATCCCTACTGGAAGTGGAAATATGTGATATGATACAAAGATGTAAAACGACAGAAACCAAAGTTATGTTTTTGTCGGAAAGCGTGCAGACCAGGGGTGGTCCAGTTTCTCAAAAGCTTAGAACTATTATTACAATCGGAAGTTTTTTTTCAACAATATGAATTACAAAGAGACTCCGCTTGTAATACAAGTTATAAGCGTTTATGAAACGGGCCCCGGATCATAGAGTACCTGGCTATAGAACTGGTTTAAGGACTATAACAAGCCATTATGACACCATTTATAACTTACTGATTAATGTTATCTAACCGACTAAAGAGAAATAAGGGATTCAAATCGGATGGGCGGCTTTTAGGAAACTGCAGGGTGTCTTCCCATCCAGGGTACCTCAGTGCTTGAAGACTAAGTCTTCAACCAGTGTGTATTACCGGTTATGACCTACACTGTTAAAAAATATGTCTAAAAAAAACTATCGTAACAGACTATTTGGAGAACACTGAATTGACAATTTCTTTTTTAATTTTTTGTATGTTTGTGTGTGTCGTTGTGGCTTCATCACGCCAAATCGGTTCACCGGATTTCAACTATTTTTGGTACACGGGGAACTGGGAATCTGCAGATGGTTATAGAATACTTTTTACCCGACTACACTAAAGAAAAAAGAGGGTTATGATTTTTTTCTCCTCCGCGGACGAAGTTTGCAGGGCACCTTCTACTAAGCCTGTAAAATTCCCGAAAAAACAAGGAAATATACCATAAATTGTGAAATTTTACATAATATTACAATTAAGAAATAGTAAATTAATGAAAATTACGTAAGGTTTCATAATTTTTGATAAATTTCCTAGCGTTTTCGGGAATTTTACAGGCTTATGTGTTTTTTGCATGCAAAATTACATACTTTTTAATAGTGTACGGAGCCGAGACGTGATCTCTGTCTCTGACTATGAGTCTCTTAGGGAGCTCAAAGTTATTCAGCGAGCTATGGAAAGGGCTATGCTCGGAATCTCTCTACGAGATCTAATCAGAAATCAGGAGATTCGTAGATGAACCAAGGTCACCGATATAGGAAGGAAACAGGAAACAATACTGAAGTGGCAATGGGCAGGGCACATAGTTCGAAGAACCGATGGCCGTTGGGGCAGAAAGGTTCCCGAGTGGAGACCACGTACCGGCAAGCGTTTAAAGGCCATCCGCAAGAAGGTCGGACGACCTGCTTAGGGTTGCGGGGACTCGCTGGAAGCGGGTCACCTCTATCCGGCCCTTGTGAAAGTTTATTGATGAGGCCTGTGTCCAGCAGTGGGCGTTCTATGGCTGAAATGATGATGATGATGATTATGAAAGGAAAAGGAGATACGGCCTACGCATTTCCACAGTCGTTTTTAAACAGGTTTTTGTTTTGTTACGATGTTTCTTATTAAATATTTATATTATAGTTTTGTAAATATATGTAAAATAAAAAGTTCCTGTCAAAAATTTGATTTTCGTGACAAGATTTATTTCCGATTGTATTTTTAATTGAACATCTATCAATTACTCCACGAGGCGATTCTAAAGAGCACAAACTCGGTATTTTATTCCAGAGTTCCTATGATCATTAGATCAGCTCGATGGTATCAGAGTTGTCATATTGAATTGTGACCACAAGTATGCCAAATTTAATACGTTCACTGACAGTGACACAACATTTGTGATCAAAACATTCTCACTCCGACGCCGGTGACACGCTTGCGTAATTTTATGTTTGAACCTTTTTCACGGCAAATTCGTATTATTAAATTTTCAAATTAAATGTAACAGTAACAGTAATTTACTCCTATCCTGGGGAAACGTTCGCATGATTTTAGGTTTAAGTGCCAGTGACTCAACGTTTGTGATTAAAACATTCTTACTCCTGATGCCGGTAACACGCTTGTGGGATTTTATGTTTAAGTGCCAGTGACACGACGTTTGTGATCAAAACATTCTTTCTCCTGATGCCGGTGACACGCTTGTGGGATTTTATGTTTAAGTGCCAGTGACACAACGTTTGTGATCAAAACATTCTTACTCCTGATGCCGGTGACACGCTTGTGGGATTTTATGTTTAAGTGCCAGTGACATGACGTTTGTGATCAAAACATTCTTACTCCTGATGCCGGTGACACGCTTGTGGGATTTTATGTTTAAGTGCCAGTGACACGACGTTTGTGATCAAAACAGTCTTACTCCTGATGCCGGTGACACGCTTGTGGGATTTTATGTTTAAGTGCCAGTGACACGACGTTTGTGATCAAAACATTCTTACTCCTGATGCCGGTGACACGCTTGTGGGATTTTATGTTTAAGTGCCAGTGACATGACGTTTGTGATCAAAACATTCTTACTCCTGATGCCGGTGACACGCTTGTGGGATTTTATGTTTAAGTGCCAGTGACACGACGTTTGTGATCAAAACAGTCTTACTCCTGATGCCGGTGACACGCTTGTGGGATTTTATGTTTAAGTGCCAGTGACACGACGTTTGTGATCAAAACATTCTTACTCCTGATGCCGGTGACACGCTTGTGGGATTTTATGTTTAAGTGCCAGTGACACGACGTTTGTGATCAAAACATTCTTACTCCTGATGCCGGTGACACGCTTGTGGGATTTTATGTTTAAGTGCCAGTGACACGACGTTTGTGATTTTAATTTCATTTAGGCCGGTGCAAGGGGCTTAGTGGATCGTCGCCAGCGCCGAACGTGTTAAAGAAGAGGTCGCAGGTTCAAAGGGTAAAACGGGACCTTATTACTAAGACTCCGCTGTCCATCTGTCTGTCATTATGTGCATGTCTGTCAGTCTGTCTATCACCAGACTGTATCTCATCAACCGTGATAGTTAGCTAGGCAGTTGATATTTTCCCAGATGATGTATTTCTGTTGCTGCTATAAAAACAAATACTAAAAACGGTATAATTTTGTCTATGTAGGTCACCAATATAAAATGATCGAACACCGCGTACATTTTGCTTAAGAGTAGGGCTCTGCTTACATTGGATTTTCATAAATACGCCCGTTTGTAGCGTATATTTTGTACAGGAGTATGTACAAAATAGTGTGCGCGAGTACAACTCGCACTTGGCCGGTTTTTTCCTTTACAATCGAACTCTATGCTACATAACATAATTTTTAATAAACCAGTAACATCGATATTTTCAGGGCCCAATCTCACATGATTCAGCCTATCAGGGATTCTCGACAACTAATCCTACCTATACGGGGCTGAAATTCACCTCGTGACCTAGTTCCCTTACTCGCGTAGCCAGATATTTCAGAAGTTCAATGTTTCAAATACTTGCAAATAGTTTGGGAAGAATTTCAGCCGAACCACTTTCACTTTCAAAATCTTTTTCAGATTAAAATCTTTAATCAACTTTATCCTACGTTTCTGTTAGACGTCGGGTAAAAAACAAAAAGTTCGTTGGAATCTTTTTTTACTCGACTTCAAAAGAGAGGAAGGTGTTCAATTTGGATTGTTTTTCAAATATTATAATTTGCTGACCAATCGTTTTCTGCCAATTATAATATACTAGGGTCTGCCCGCGACTTCGTCCGTCTTAAATTCGTTTATAGCGGATAATGGTATTTTTCCGGGATAAAACTATCTTCATACCAAATTTCATCCAAATCGGTTCAGCGGTTTAAGCGTGAAACGGTAAGAGACAGACTGACACACTTTCGCATTTATAATATTAGTATGGATTTTAACTGGTTCATTGTACTTTTTAGGTTTCCATAGCAAAAACAGAATCCTTATAGTTTCGTCGTGTCCGTGCGTCATCGTCAGCCCATATATCAAAGGCATTTTTCTCCAATCCTAAAAGATCAATTTTGGAGTATATTTAAGCCGCTACTTAGTTTGGTAGTTAAATATCACAAAGAAATATTTCTAGGGCAGGCACATACTGTATTAAGGTAATGTTCTTGGAAATAATTGCTCCAAAAATACCGTAAATTATGATTATGACATAATTTTTGGAGGGGGCCTCCGAAAAATATAAAAAAAAATTAAATGTGACAGTTTTTGAGTTATTTCCAAAAACTGGGCCACTCAAGGTTAAGGTAAAGTGCCGTCTCTTTGCCTGGTGAACTTTTTAACAACGTATTTTTTTCATCTGTAAGTAGTGCATTTCATACGAATGTAACAGCTACGGGTTTCACTCTGGGCATAGTCCGAGATGTTCTTGGCTTTTTTTATCCTATATTTCTGCCCCATTAAATACTAGCAAGTATTTACGTCGGTCTTTTAATGTTACGTAGAAAAAAGCTCTTGAATAATCCTAAGTACATTTCATAACGTATTTTGATGAACTAGCTTTACCAGTCTAGTCCAATCATACGTACGAGTAATACTTTCATTCGAGCGCCTAATGATTTTTGAATGGCAATAAATTTGCTTTCCGTTTACCATTTGGCGTACTTCAACGTAGACCAGGTTTTTTTATCGTCTGTTCCTCCTCTCATTTGGTCAATTATAACCACTTTTGAGGTGGTTTTCTATGAAAAAAAACCTTTTTCAGCGCTTACTTATAGCTAGTTCAACCTGACTTCCACCGATTTATATTATTTGTGCCTGTGCCTTTCATCCGCCGTTAGCTCAGATAAAACAGACTAAATAATATAAATTTTAGCTTTGGCGTTTTCGCATTGCAAATAATAATACCTAGGCAGTTGATTTCCACTTCTCAAACAATTTACAGTTTGAATGCAGACCACCCGTTTAAGCTTCTTAGTATTGACTAAGATCTTAGGAAAGATAGTAGCTATTGAGCTACTATTAATTATCTCTATTTTAAATCATTAAATCATATCTCGATTGAAAATATACAGTAAATTTACGGAGAAAGCAAACATCACATTTCAAAAGCGATCCATGGAAGTAGCCAATTGATTAGATACGGAAATTTTGCCTGCGTCAAATCTCTGCCGCGCCGTAAGCCAAGGTATTACAGTCTAAAAACGGGAATTCATGACTTTAAGCAGCGAAGGTACTTTGTCCGCGATAAGCCTATCTCATCACAAAGCCCTTCAGGTTCATTAGGCATTTTCGTTTGAAAACGTTTTCTAAAAACCGCCCTACCTCCGCGAGTGATCCCGCAAATTGCCTATTCAGAGTAAAGCTACGTACCGAAAGTCATCCGCGTTTTCCATGACTGTGCTGGAATTGTATGGAAATTCTTTCCGGTTCGATTATGCGCGGTTAGCTCGAAATTGTGATATTGTTATCCTACGAATTGGGGGTAGTTCGTAAAAAGGTTTTAAGTGATTTTCGTTAGGTAGGTAGATTTTCGCCTCAGGTATCCATTACGGGTAGCGTACTGTACCCAGATTTTCGTTACTGTACGAGTAAATATACAATATTCTTTGACACAGATGTACTGAATTTGTTAGAAACCACGACCATCTTGGAACGTTATGTACTACGAAAATACAGAATATAAAGGTCACATAAAGGTTTACTAGGTACAAATTCCAGACCCTTTTTAGATCAAGGACAAAGTACCTAAAAAGCAGATTAACTTCCAAATTTTACGTACTTACACAAAATATTACTTAGAAATGACCCGCTTAGCTAAAATGCCCTGTGGTTTCGTAGGGGACCATGGAAACTTTGAAGAATCCCTCGTCTATCCGAAATTTCAGCTTTATCCGCTACGTAGTCAGTATGCAGTTAATCAACGGGACTTTTCTTTTTTAACCGACTTCCAAAAAAAGGAGGAGGTTCTCAATTCGACGGAATGTTTTTTTTTTTTTTTTATGGATGTTCACCGATTACTCAGAGACTATTTGACCGATTTCAAAATTTTTTTTTTGGTTTTATAGAAGGTACTTTCTAGTTAGTGCCATTTAATTTTGGTGAAGATCTGATGATGGAATCCATGAGGAATTGAAGGAACTCCTCAAATATTGTAGGCAGACAAAATATCTTGATTAATTTAGCTAAGCAACTTCATAGTCACAAATTTAAATTTTCCTGATGAGAATGGTACCATCGAATTGATTTGATGATGGAGCCGGAAGGTAGGCACCAGATCTATGTAATAAAATAATGTATCCTAGCCGTGTTTGGGCTTGTTCGAATCGTCACGAGATACACGTTTAAGTAACGATTAACTAAAAAGTGTAAAATAAATAAAATTAAAAAAAAAAACCGACTCCAAAAAAAAAAAAAAGTAAAAATAACGCCATAATTCAGTTTCTTCAAATTACTTACAAGTAACCGTTTGTATACTCAATCTATACAGTATATACAATTAATTTTATTTTGGCGTCGGTGCCATATAAAGAATGTGTAAAATATTGAAAATTGACGATTTTAGTAAGTTGTGATACGATGGCACCGACTCCAAAATAAAATTAATTGTATATACTGTATAGATTGAGTATACAAACGGTTACTTGTAAGTAATTTGAAGAAACTGAATTATGGCGTTATTTTTTACTTTTTAGTTTTTTTTGGAGTCGGTTTTTTTTTTAATTTTATTAATAGAGACAAATTTTCGACTGAAATCTCATTTGAAATATGCCAAATAAACATATCCAAACGGTTCGGCAAGTCACACAGAAATTTCAAAAGAATGTAGGTTTTCTAAAACTGTACCTGCTTTAAATAGAAGTACCTATTGCTAATATAAGCTCAACAATAATGTAAAGTGTAATTATTATTGCACTTCGAAACTCAACAGTTTGTAAGGTCTCGGAAACCGCTAGCAAAACGAAAGGAAAACTTTGTAAAACGTTTAATGTTGTTATGTCTTCTATAGAAATTATTATGAAAGTTTAACCCTTCTTACGTTATCCATATTTACGTTTTAAGGCTTTAATTTCATGAAAATTATGGAACGCAACTGTGCCTTTTACCGAACAACACATAAGACAATAGGGTATTTTACAGTTGACAACAATGTAAAAAATATATAAGACCCCGATATAACAAGCAAAATAAAAAAACTACGTTAAAATTTTGAGTTCGATACCTTACGTGTACCTTGTTTTATGAGTCTTTAAAGTTGGGAGGGAAAGTCCATTTTTAAAGTATGAAAATATTAATAACTAATAATACCATTTAATAACCTAAAATGTTTTGTAATTTTTGTTATATGAACATTTCGACAAACGCAAGATTTAACATAGCTGCAGACCAAAGTTCTTATTTTCCTTATATACAGGATACAAAGCGTGACGTCACATGCAGGCTTTAGTATGAAGCGTTTTTTGCGAAAGTCCAAAAATGTGCTTTTAACGTCGTTGTATCTCGGGTATTTTTTTGATATTCGACTAGTTTTTTCACCAATATTTATATTATTAAGACGTCGTCTTATAACATACCATATTTTTTATGTCAAATAGCCTATTACCATTTATCCCTGGCTTCAACCGCGTTACAGAGATTCAGACTTCATAGAGACTTCCACCCACCTTTTCCCTTTCCTTTAGGGACGATTTCCGGGATATAAACTATGCTATGTCATTCATATGGTCTTTACTCATTTTCACCAGTGAACGTAAATTTGGTAGCAATTGGGATGTACCAGTTTTTGCAAAGGAATGGTAATTCAAAAACCATTTAGAGGAATAGGTTTAATAAACCGCTTGCAATTGTCCGTTGTCACAATTCCTAACCAAATTTTGCTGTGACGTAATTATTTAGGCTTTTGTAATCGTCAAAACCTCGTATCTAGGTTAAGGATAGTACCGATATATATACTCATCCGAATGGAAAACGGACAAAATTAGTATCTTAAATTAACCTATATTTTACGATTTTGATGTAAAATCGAGGTCTAATTTTTTTTTGGACATCCCAATTTTGTTGCAGCGATCATGATAGAGGTGTGGCAAATTTCAACCAAAATGATGGACTAGGGTCTAGGGTACAGTCAGCAATATTAACTACATTTCATCGTTTAAATTGGTATTCCATCATCTATAGCGCAATACCATCATCGCTGCACTTAAAAACGCTAACAAAACGATCACTGGTCATGACAACACTCTCGATCAAGTTGCCTTTCAAACAAAATAAACTAAATTCAAACCTAATCAGCAGGATACAACATACAGACACGCTCGTGCTAAACTTAATAAATAAATAACGCAGGGACAATCTTACACAAATTGACCAAGTCCCAAACTAAGCAAAGCTTGTATTATGGGTATAAGAATAAGATACCATTTAATCAAGAAGGATTCATTGAACCTCCTTTGCATCGTCATAATCTACAATTTATTGCACATTTTTACATTTCTATTTCTACAATTTTTACAATCGGCCATACAATTTAAAACAATTACAGTCATATATAATTGAATTAATCAATTAATCAGCTACATGCATCGACATTAAAAAAATATTTATTAAATTAGAAAGATTTAACATAAACAACGATTAAAATAATGTATAAATAAAAAATATACAAAATAAAAGGCATAATAACACAAAAATTAAAAATTAGGTTAGGCATTAATAAACGTTACAAATAAAACTAATGTCACAGCTAAAAGGAATTATTTTTATTATATTAGGGACAGCAATTTTATGTTTATTCCTGAATAGGCGATTATATACATAATATATAAATAAATAAATAAATAAATAAATAAATAAATATTACGGGACAATTTTACACAAATCGCTCTAGTCCCATGGTAAGCTCAATAAGGCTTGTGTTATGGGTACTAGCCGACGATATATTTAATAGATATATTACTTATATACATAGAAAACATCCAAGACTCAGGAACAAATATTTATGCTCATCACACAAATATTTGCCCTTACCGGGATTTGAACCCAGGACCTCAGCTTCGCAGGCAACGTTACTCCCACTAAGCCAAACCGGTCGTCAAAATATATATAGATGTATTATAATACTTAAATACATAGACAACATCCAAGACCCAGGAACAAACTATCGTACTCATCACACAAACACTTGCCCTGGCCGGGATCCGAACCCACAGGACCGCCAGTTTCGTAGGCCGTTGTACAACCCACTGAGCCAAACGTGTCGTCAACTTATTTATAACATTCTTTATTTGTCGGGAGATCGAAATTCATCTGCTTTCATATGCAGCTATGGCATTAAGTCCGCCTTTTGTACGATATGTTTTTCTTTTATGCAATAAAGATTAAATAAATAAATATGACAATTTAACGGATTATGTCGCGTATATTATCTCATTTTAGTTTCCGACTTTTCGGTAGAGAGCCAGGGGTATCTGCTACAATTAACATCTGACTGCTGAGTTGCAGAATGTCAAACGTGCGCTTCGAGCCAACAAGCTCCAGATACCACGTTCCAAGCAGAATCCCAGTATGAAGAAACCAACAGTCAAGCGTAAACCTGCCGTATTACCATATGTGAAAGGGGTCACAGACAAGATCGGAAACATCTTGAAGCGTGCTTCTATAAAAACATATTTCAAGCCGTTGAAGAAGGTGTCTCAATACCTTAGACCCGTGAAGAGTAGCAACCCTTTGCAGAGTGCAGGCATCTATAAGCTGGACTGCGAGTGTGGTCTTTCAGTTTGTGAGAAATATTGTTATCCGTCAATATACTAGATTACACGATCAGTAAATACTGTGTTATGTCAGTCATCATATTAATCGCGGAAAGAGAAGAAAATATTAAATAAATATGTCCCAAAAATACCATATTTCTTAACAGCAACATATGAAAACACAATCTACGCTTAATTTTCTGTAATCCCTGAGATGACACGTCTGGCGCCGAGCGCGATATTTCTCGAGACTTAATTACAAGATTGGAACTAATCTGCGGCTTAGGGCATTTTAAAATTGGAATAGCGTAATGAGTTTGAGCTATTGGCACCTTAATCGGGGAAAAGTTATATAAATAGTTAATTATACATCCATACATACTTTCCCATTTAAATTTGATATTACCAAGGACCATTAAAACAAGAGGATTGACAGTAGCCATACTTTGGATTGTGCTCCGATCGCAAGGAGATATTCTGGTAAATCCTAGATAGCGCTTTAGAAATGTAAGTATGTTTTAATAGAATAAAAAAATATAGTATAGTAATAATTAATTCGCTAATAGCTAATATGAAATAAATCGTAACATTTAATAAGTGTGTCACACTTGCAAAGTTGAAAAAATGTAAAAGAATATTCTTATACATAGATGGCGTTGTACATATCGGGGAACGGCACTTTGTATGGAGATGGTCAGAGACATTTTATTTTAATGGTCCTTGATATTACCAAGTTAAATGGGAAAGTATGCGAAAATATGGATATTTGAATGTTAGATACTCAAAAACGTGGGGATCGTCGAACTAATTTATATGAAACTACTTGACACACAGAAATTAAAATCTACCCTTTTTCCCGGGTGTTAAAAATGCTGCCTTAAACTTAGCCAAGTTTTTAGCTAACATGTCAAAAAAATACCGTATGTTTTAATCGTGACATGTGAAAATGCAATCAGCGCTTAATTTTCTGTAGATGACACGTCTGGTGCCGTGTACCTACGATATTTCTCGAGACTTAATTACGAGATTAGAACTAATTTGTGGCATAGATTCTTTGTCTATGTAATTATGTATCATTATCTACATTGTACACCTACACAATCAAGTATATTTAGGACCGAGTTGATTTTCATAGGTTTATTCCCATACCTATTTACTTACTTACTTGAGGCATGCTCTTGACCAAAATGCCAAATATGGCAAGTTATGTTTCAGTAGGTTATTGGTTGCATTGCATTGCATTCTTGAATTTTGAACGTTCTGTCATTCCATAAGAGTTCTTAATTCGATTTTTTAATTTGTTCTTGTACAAGACCGCAAGTAAGTCCCGTACTTCTACGGATAGATTTATTACTGAAACTTTACAAGTGAAAAACAATTGTAAAGTAACAAACGCCAGATTAAATAAGGAATTTGTGACTATGTATAGCGGAGCGAGCGAAGCGAGCGGAGTGTCAAAATGCTTGCTTGTATGGACACTCGGAGCCTCAAAGTGCTTGCATGGGCAAGCAACCATCTCGCTTCGCTCGCTCCGCTATACATGGTCACAAATCCTCAATTGACAACCTGTTTCTCACCTAGTTTACTATGCGTATGAAATTAAGGTTCAAGCTGCGATCTTTAATGGGACAGCGTCGAGGATTGAGACATTTCCCTTCTAGGGACAAAACAAGTTTTCATAGGTAAAAGAAAACTCAATCGACAATTGTGTCATGTAAAAAGATTTTAATTTTAATTTTATTGTTGCCCCTGAAACTATGCAAGCAACAATTAGTGAGTAATCACGTAAATCGAAAGTGATTAGCGGGCCACTCGAAGCCAGCACGCTGGCGTTGCTCACGGTAATTTATTAATGAGCTCGCGTGATGCGGTAAGGCTAGTTCTCGCCTCTCTGCTAATTCAGCAGCGTTTATTGAGATATTTGATACGGTATTTGCATTTTGTGCGGTTAGAACATTAGGTGTATATTTGTAACTTTTACAAATGCAATGGAATTGAAATTTTGATTTCCTTTTTTATTTGAGTTTAATTCAGTCAAATTTCTAACAAAGAAAATACGAAATCAAAATGTGTTACGTATAGCAGGCACAATGTCAAGTAAATTTTTTTAGCATTGTTCTTTTCTGGGGGGTGTTAAGCATTTCGTATTCAACTAGCAAAATCCCGGAAAAAGCTAAGCAAGTACGGGGTCGGCATCTTAAAAATAATATTTTTATTTTTCTATTCCTGGGAACCCGGGAAGTTAGTTACATGAAATACAATGTTGTAAACAGGAACTACGAAAATAGTTTTTTTAATACCTTGATACGTATGTACCTATTGATGTTATACTAATTTTCCGCCTCCATGCTCGTCAACATCTACGCGGTGTAGGTACTGCGGTTGAAATTTAGGTAGTTTCACAGAACGACGACTTCTTGTCGAATAAACAGACAGGCACTTATCAGCAACGTTCAGCAAGAAGCAGATTCAGATACCTTTTCATAAAAGGTAGATAGTCACTGACGCAGGTGTTATTTGATTATAAAAATGTATATTAGAACAGTAATGACATGCTTCTACATTAAGTGTTGGAAGTTAGACAGGCATTTTAATTATACTTCAAGACCCAAATACTTGCTTTTAGCAAACTATTCTTCCCAAACTGCCTCAATTCCCAAATGTTTCATTTCCCAACCTCGCGCTTTTTTCCGAAACCGAAGAAAATCCAGATATTTTTTGAAGCCATTGTGTAGAACCCAATAGGTTAGGTTAGGTTTGTATCATAGAAATTCTGAAAATTTTACTGTTTTCGAAAAAACCTAAGTTTGGGAAATGAAATATATGGGAAGTGAAACAGTTTGGGAAACATAATTTCCCAAACATTAGTAAACCTTCAATACCACAGCCTTATATTGTAATCGCTCATCGCTTGCATTTGTCCCGACTACTAAATTATTAACTCAATTACATATAATTGACGTAATAACTTATATAATAGCGTTCCTGTAATGACTAACCACTAATTTATTCATTCAAGCGACACCATGTGGATCTACATGAAAAACTTTGTCGTCGCTTTCTGCTCCGAAAGTTCTGTCCATGGCGTTAAATATCTTATTAAAGATAAAAATATTGTGTCCAGGTAAGAATGTATAAAAAAACCGGCTAAGAGCGAGACTGGCCGCACCGAGGGTGCCGTACAAACTTTCGGTTAGCCTAACCTAACTGGCCAGTTATTTGAAGATTACACCTGGTAGCTATGGCGTCAGCTACCAATGAGGTGCAAACTTAACGTAACCGGGATGTACAAAAATAAAAAATAAAAGTTGGATAGTTACATTTTTCCTGTAATATTTTTAAGTTTATACTATGTATTATAATGTTGTAAAAATTAAAGTTGAAGGTAACTTAATCGAAAAATATTGTATGTTTGTACGTAGCTTCATCACGTCAAAACGGATAAACAAATTTCAACTATTTTTGGTAAACGAGTCACCTGGGCATCCACAGATGGTTTTACGATACTTTTTACCCATCTACGCTGAAGTAAAAAACGAGACTTATAACTTTTTTCTCGTCCACGAACGAAGTCGGGCACCTTCTAAAGTAGGTTTTTTAATTAGGCGGAGGAAACTGACAGGTGTCAACATGAATATTTCGTTGTTTAGAAATAATTTTACAAAATTATACATGAAAATACGTGTAACCGGTGATATTATGGTAACTTTTATTCATAAGAAATACTATACTTCTGCCATAATGAAGTAATCACCATCGATGTGTGTCCGTAAACTTCTGTTTACTCCAGCTAATTAAAAATCCTACTTTAGTTAATTAATATGCTTTAATAATTCTCACTTGGTGAACATTCAGAATCAGAATCAGAATCTTTATTATTTGTTAAGCATAGGTATAATACATGTTGGTGAGTATACAATTTTGACCTCTATGTTTTACCCATAAAAATAGGTGTACAAAAATTAGCCTATCATGCTAAATGCATTTAATTGATTCGTGAGCGTACAATGTAGACAATATATTACATAATATTAATCTGTTACGATATTATTTACTATAATTAATTACTTATATAAATTTTTAAAATAATTATCTATAAACAGCCATCATCATGTCATCATATTATGTCATTGTGTCGTTTAAGTAATCCTTGATTGAGTAGTAGCATCCTTCTGTAAGAATCGATGTTAATTCTGTCTAAAACTGGCGAATATCAAGGATTTTAAGTGAATCTGGAATTTTATTGTAAGTTTTTGACGCTATACCCAGGATACTACTTCTCATCAAAGCCGTGTTACTTCTGTTTAAACCTCTTAGTTTTCTTTCGTACTGTGAACGTGTTGGGAAACTGCGATCTTCTACTACTTTATTAAATAAACCAGGGTTAGCCTTAACAAATATGCCCACTTCAAGAATATATAATGAAGGTAGCGTTAAAATCTTGAATGATTTGAAATAAGGTACACAGCTCTCTATTACGGACAGCCCACACATAGATCGTATACAGCGTTTTTGTGCTTTGAACACCATTTCTTTATGTGCTGAGTTTCCCCAGAAGATTATACCATATCTCAATATTGAGACTACAAGTCCGTGATATGCCATTAAAACTGCCTCACGGTTTACAATTTTGGATAATTTAAACAGTGCATATGCTGATTTACACAATCTTTTACACAAACTATCCATATGGAGTTTCCAGTTAAGCTGGTTATCAATAATCAGTCCCAAGAACTTTGTTTCTTCAACTTCATCTATTTTATTTCCTTCATAGTTAATTTCTAAAGTAGGTATTTGTGTTCGCTGATGAAAGTGCATCAAGTTCGTTTTATTCAAATTAATTAGTAGATTATTATTATTTAGCCATTTGATTATATCTCTTAATACGTTATTAATGTCTTGTTCATAGTCGTCAATATTATTGTTAGATTTAATTATTGATGTGCTATTATCAGCGAAAAGCACCATAGGATGATGAATATTATTAGGTAAGTCATTAATATATACAAGGAACAGAAGCGGACCCAACACACTTCCTTGTGGGACACCAAACTGAATAAAATGTCTGTCTGATAAGTATTTGTATTCCTTTTTCTTCATAGGACATATTCTTGATATTTCTGTGTATTGTTGCCGTCCACTTAGATAAGATTTTATAAGATTAAATATATTACCTCTAATGCCATATCGACTTAATTTACATAAGAGTTTATTGTGATCTACATAATCAAACGCTTTGGTCATGTCAGTGAACAGAGCACAGACTGGGTTTTTCTTATCGACATTTTCTATAATGAGATTAAGCAGATCAACAATAGCCATATTGATGGTGACATTCTTTCTAAGCCCCTTTTGTGCCCTACAAAGCAAGTTAAATTTTGTTAAGTAATTATGTATCCTTTTGTATATTGCCTTTAAAATATTTTAGAGATAATTGAGATCAGAGACCAATGTCGATAATTTTGTGGGCATTCTCTATCTCCTTTTTTGTATAAAGGTTTGATTACAGTTGTTTTTAGGCCGTCTGGGTAAATACCAGCGTTAATGCACAGGTCATGATGTGGCTTAGAGGTTTATCCAGAATATCACTGACGAATTTAACAACTTGTCATATCCTACGCTTTTTTTGTTTTTTAATGTCCGTATAATGGTTTTTATCTCTTTCAGTGTAGTTAGTGACATATACATTGATTTTTCATTATTTTGAATATTTGGTTCAAAGGTAATTATCGCACGATGCGGTTTCTCTATGTATAAAGTGAAAATTAAAAACATTGGCTATGTTTTTGGGATCTGTAACAATTTTACCAGAGCTGTCTTTTAATTTTTGAATGGGCTCCTTCGGACAATTTGCCTTGCAACTATTAATAATATTCCAAGCAGCTTTTGATTTATTATCAGAAGTTTTAATCCTATAATTATTTTTTGCTCTTTGGGTTAGTTTTATAATTTTTTTGCATTTTTTTGAATAATTTTGTAAAATTAATTTATTAGCTACAGTTTTCGACCTTCTATATTGCCAGAGCAATTTTCTTTGATTTTTGCTACATATCTTTATGCCTTTAGATATCCATTTAATATTATTTTTTGTTCTCATTGTCACCAACTTCACGGGAAAACACAAGTCATATAATAAACGAAAATCTTCAATAAAAGCATTATATGCTATATTCGGATCAATAGCATTATACATCTCGGAGAAAGACAAGCAATGAAGATAAGATCGGAATTTAACGAGATTTTCATGTAAATAGTGCCGTTTCTCTATTCGCCAGTGTTTTAATGTATTTGTCCTATTTATCGGGACTTTCAATATTTGAGCTGTGTGGTCAGATAAACCTAAATCAGTGACTTGGTGTTTTTGACCTCGTTTTAGATTGTGAGCAAAATTATCTAAACATGATTTGCTTACAGGTCTTGTCAGCTTTCTTATTTCTAAGACTAAGACGTAACTTCGTAAAAAATATTCAAATTCTAGTGTGATTTTATTGCTTTTTAAAATGTCAAAATTAAAATCGACACATTATTATTTTTCTAGCAGGGTTATTCTTATGAACTAGTCTTAGAATTATGTGTAACTTTTCATAAAATAAGCTTAAATTACTGTATCCTGGAACTCTGTATACAAATATCAAAATAATTTCATAACATGGAAGTTCAATTGCACAACACTCTAAAACACATGAAACTGAATGTTTGGATATATCCTGCAGCGTCTTGAAAAGTAGATCGGGCCTGACTAATATGCATGCTCCTCCTCGTTTTGAGTATTTTTTAGGCTGTGAGGTGATAATTTGGCAGCACTAGTGCATCTTCGTAACCAGCTAACATAAAATGTTCCGTTATGCAGATTATGTCAATATCAATTTGTTCTTTTTTAAGTACGCTCAAATTAACGCTAAGAAAGTCAGTTTTATTAATTAATCCGGCTATGTTTTGGTGTAGAATATTTAAGTAATTATGGACGAAAAAGCTCTTGTTTGTCATTTAACTCCAAATTTGTGTCTGTGTAATTACTGCTTGATTGCAGGGGGTCGTTATACTGATCATAAGTTTCTTCTGCTGTGGACTGTTCAATGTATGAGATAGCATGGTTAACGCTCATTAAAATACATTTCATGCCGTTGTTCTTTATCTCTCCCGTGTGCCTGTTAAACATATCATAGTCATAAGATAAATACCGATTTGAATCTAGAGGATAGGCGTAGCGATGTGTTTCAATATCTAAGTACAATAGGTTATTAAACATTTCAACACGCCAATTAAATTAGTTGCTGCTATCGCTACATTTGTAAGTCGGTGAGCATATTATAAAATTAGTGTGCTGTATATTTTGTACTATTTTTCTGATATAGGTTATCAGTGAAACATAGTTTCTTCTTGTTTCAAAGTCGTCTTCACCCAGTAGTATAATGCAGAAATCAGTTAACGTCATGTTTTTCGTTTTATGATTAATATCCCGTAATAGTTCTTTGATGCCACAGTTTGGTGTCAAGTAATGAAGAATTTGAAGATGTTTCGCCAAAGTGTTGTTTGCAATTCGACGTATTTGATTAATTTTGTTTGAGCTTAGAATGGCGACTTTATTCTTTTTGGTAGGTGTTACAGTGTTGCTGTTCACTGTAGTTTGCGAGGAATTGGCACAGTTTCTTGTTGGTATGCAGTTTAGGTACTTCCAAATTAGTCTGGATGTCGTCTGATGTAATGTCTTTTTTTATGGGTGTTGTGCTGTTTCCCAGTTCATTATCTTCCTGCTGCTCATTAAACTCCAGTCCAATTAAGGAAATTGGAGTGCTACCTATGAGTGTTTCCATTCGCTGTTTCGGTGAGTTTTTATGACATGTTTCGTCTCGATGTTTGTGTTTTTTGCAAGACCCTTTTTGCTTTGTCTTGTTAGGAGTGGCATCGTATAATATTTTTTTATAAGAGTTAATGTTCGTTTGACAGGTCTGAATGGTTTTTTTAAGTCACAGACCTCGCTATTTAAGTTTATAATTTCCTCGTGTGCACTTGAGAGCTCTGTCTTTAAATGGTCGTGTTCGTTTTTTAAGTCTAGAATTTCTGAATTGTCCATAGCGGAGATACCTGGAAAGCTTAGTTGACTTCGGGCTGTTACAGTTCCACATGGTACAGTTTAGAACTTCACTTATATCACTTGAAGTATTCAAATCTTTTTCTGTCGAAAGATGTGTTTCATTTACCTTGTGTATTGCTATAATGTCGGCATCAACATTCGGATTGCACATTTTCCTTAATAAATTGAAATTTAACATCAGCAATCAATTTCAGTCCACTGCTATCCACGCATCCTTATTTTACTTAATCATTAGAATTTCCATCTAGTCTAGTCTAGGCGGCTCCACCATCAAAGTGCACCACATCCCTCCATTTAATCATTTCTTACAGATGTTACTGGTGCTTCATGCTCATATTCGCATTGTACTGCTGCGGACAGTTTTCAATGCTGCTCTCGCATCGATTCCTGGAGATTCCCATCAGAATGACTGTCAAGAACAACCAGGCTCTTACGAAAAAGCTCCCGCTACCGTCTATTACATTTTGCTCCGAAAAACCCACTGATGAGTGGTATGAGCGGATTTTGGATGATATGTAAGCGTTAATATTGCATTATTATTATTTTCAAAACTGGCCAGTGCCACCTGAAGGTAGGGAGTAGGGAACTACAGGGCCGGAGATTCAGTAGCGGCAGTCTATGCACTATATTGTTTTTGTTCTGGTTACCTGGGTTACCCACTCACTTGCTTGAAATTAAGGTTTCAACTCTATTTATATTATAATAAGAATGGTGACTGGTAACTTTAGTTGCCAAAAGCAAAGTGAATGGTTGTGGAACATAGTTCACAGAGTACCTCCGTACGGCCATTGGACGTAAAGGTTTTCAAATAGGGACTACTAGAAGGACCACTACTTCGTTTACGGAGGAGAAAAAAGTCATGAACCCTCTGTTTGTTTCGGTGTAGTTGCCTAGTTAGGTCGCTATAACCATCCTCGGATGTTCAGATACGAGTACTATTGTATTAAAAATGGTTGAAATCTGACCAGCCGTTTAGAGCTGAAGTGTTTTTTTTTAGTAGTATAGATAAGTCGAATTGCTCAGCTAAGTAACGGTCCACAAGACGATTTGATAACCTAGTTAGGTTCATCTGAAGCCAATGGGAAACATGAGATACTTAATTGTAAAGTCTTTGGCGTAAGCGACTGTCATTTCTTCAGCTCAATTTTAATCTGGTGAAACTGGATTATTTTGAAAACTAAAAAGCATTTAGTAGAGACGTGGCATCAGGAAAATTACAAGGGAATCCAAAACGGATTAATTTACTAATTTTTAAAGAAATAAATCCTTTGGTTGTTAATCCTCTCCTTGGGCAACCCGGTACGAAGCGGCTTATATGGACGCCACGCCACTGGGCCAACTAGTCACCTAACCCTATCCAATTTCATTTGGGATGGGCTCTCCGCGACATTATTCACCAATTGTGTCCATTCTGGGTCGTCGTGATATCTTCTAGAGTTTTTTTTTATAGGAATAATAGGAAGTTTTCAATTCTGTCATTCTTTTAAATTGGATCCTTGACGGTGCTCAAATCATTGAATCAAGAAGAGTCAACTTCTGCTACAGAAAGCTGCCTCCTGGTTGCACTCGAGACGAAGTATTGGAAGCGATGCGCCAGGGCGTCGGTGCTCTGACTCTGCGGTATGTGCACAGTCGGAAAGAACTAAACGCCACGCTTATGAACATGCTAGATGATGTTCTGAAGTACAACAACATTTCGGTAAGATAAATAATTCTTCATCATCCTTTTTAAATTATTATTAAATTGGCCTGCTAAATCTTACAAGATACCGATGTGCGATCATCAAAATGATTTATTGTAATTTGATCGAACTATCCTTTTCTCTTACTTTAGACTCGTGGCTTTGTGGAACGAGTGTCGGTTCCCTGTCACGTGCTGCTAAGTCGTTGCCAGCTCAGAGGGAGAGTGTTGCCCTGCACAGAAATCTTTCAACGGGTCAACGGCCACTGTTGCCGGTTTTATGACAAGTATGGCAATTTTTTTATCATAATTTTGTTACGAGCTGTTATTTGTAGTCGCAACTTCCGTCAGTCACGGGTCATGCATGGGGCCCAGTCGTTTGGAAGGCATGTGTGGGGCCGAAAGCCTAGAGCAGAGAGACCTAAGAGTGAGAGGCCCTTTCGAGACATTTAATCTGACGACCGGTTTGGCTCAGTGGGAGTAAGATTGCCTGCGAAGCTGAAGGTCCTGGGTTCAAATCCCGATAAGGGTAAATATTGGTGTGATGAGCATGAATATTTGTTCCTGAGTCTAAGATGTTTTCTATGTATATAAGTAAATATATCTATGAAATATATCGTCGCCTAGTACCCATAACACAAGCGTTATTGAGCTTACAATGGGACTAGTTCGATTTTCGTAAAATTGTCCTGTAATATTTAATTTAATCTAATTTGCAATGGAACACCAGTATCGGGTAATTGGTATAGGACTAAAGGAAAAGAGAAGATATAAATTATAACATGGTTCACGCTATTGTCGGTGGAGTAATCGCCATTCTTCCCTATTGATATTATGAAAATAAAATGGACAGCTGCAATGATATTTTAAGTATCGGATACCTGCCAGAACAATAATATACAATGGCAGGCGCCGACTTAGTCTATTTTATGGTAACGCCCAATTCCACCATTGTCTCTGTCACTTTCGGTTATGGTTTTGGTTATAATTCTTGATTAAAAACCAGAGAAATCGGCTCTATTAAATTAGGCTCGATTCTCATCTTACTTAACTTACTCCGTTGGCTCAACATTCAAAGTGAATTTTAGACTCTGACACAAGAGCATGCTTTTATTCTCGGTTCTGCGCAATATCGCGCCAGTTGTTGCAGTACTTTTTTAGAGCTCTGATCATATACTTATTGCTTTTACTTTAAGGTTATCACACTTACCAATTAAATTACCATTCACAGTCCAGACACCTTCATATCATCTGGGAATGTGTTCGGCAATAACCTCATAGTGGCGACCACCATGGACCACGGGGAAGCTTACATCTCAATCCACTCACCCAAGTCCGAGCCTCAGATGGAACAGGATTTGCACACGATGAGTAACGGGTACTACGTGATGTTCTATGTGAACCCAGTAGTGGTGCTGAAGTCTGAAGAAGTTCATGAAATGCAAGAGAAAGTGTAAGTTTTTGAAACAGAAAACTAAGAGACTAAGAGGTCATAGACATGGTATTAAGAGATACAAAAATGGGTCACAATCATACTTGTTGTCTTGTGATATATCCAATTCAATATATTAGGCAATATAATGATCATAATATTCGTAATGTAATTTCAAGATCGCGAAAATTCAATCTAATAATGGGTCGATTATTCGCACTACGCCTGGGAATGGGTTATAGGAATTGAGGTTTCAAATATCAGATGAATACGTGTTATAAATACATAAGTGTGTTTGTTTATAGAGGAGCCTGTGTTCATCCGGACGAACAAGAGCTGCGTTTCTTTGAAACTTATGACTATTTCAACTGCGCGGTAGAACTGAAGATCAATAAAAGCATAGTCCTCTGCGGGTGTGCGGCAGCCAACATGCCTGCGCCTGACCTGTATATTTGCAACTTTACACAGATGAACTGCCTTCGGAGCCATTCTGGTATGTCACCTGGAAAAAGTTACAAATGAAATATATTGTTCAATTTCCCAAACTTAGATCTTTTCTCAAACCAACTTTTCACAAGTTTCAAATCAAATCAAATTAAATCAAAATATTCTTTATTCAAGTAGGCCTAGTTACAAGCACTTTCGAAATGTCAGTTACATGAGAGTGAATGTTTGCTGGGAGTAATACAATATGATCCAACATTTGCTGCAAGGATTAGGGAAACCCAGAAAAACCTAATCAGATCATTTAACTTAAGTGTAATATTATTGATAAAATCATCATTTTTAAAATTAAAATAATCAATAAGATAAATCCCAAAAGGATTGTCAATAAAAAATAAATAATCTAGAACGTGTCTAGAATAAATTTCTAAATGTCAGAGTATATAAAACAATTAAGATTAAAATAATAATAATACCTTAGGTATTCGTTAAAATAATTATTCATATACCTACATGACGCTATAATTTACATTAATCCCACGCGGCTTCATCATTCATGTAGTCTTGTGTGTTATAATAAGCTTTAGAAAATAATTTTCGTTTCACAATATTTTTGAATTTACCAATACACAACTCAGTTATGCTGCTAGGAAGTTTATTATAAAATCTCACACAATTACCCATGAATGATCTCCTTATTTTATGGAGCCTAGTACCAGGCACTGCGAGCTTATGCTTATTTCTAGTATTAATATTATGTATATCACAGTTCTTCTTAAAGTCGGTAATATTTTTATGTACATACATAATAATCTCATAAATGTATTGACAATGCACTGTCATTATATTAATGTCCTTAAACTTATCTCTAAGCGACTCTCTATAGTTCATTTTATATATCGCACGAACAGCCCGCTTCTGCAGAACAAATATAGTATTAATGTCGGAAGCACTGCCCCATAGTAAGATGCCATACGACATAATACTGTGGAAATAACTGAAATACACTAATCGAGCCGTTATCAGGTCTGTTAATTGACGAATCTTACTTACTGCAAAAGCTGCAGAACTCAGTCTATTCGAGAGATTAGCAATATGGGGACCCCATTGGAGCTTAGAATCTAATGTTATACCGAGAAAGACTGTACTATTAACTAGTTCCAGTTCCTCACCTTTAACCGTAACGCTTGCTTGCTCGTGTTTTACGTTACTCGTGACAAACTTAACACATTTAGTCTTTTTCTCATTCAACAATAAATTATTTATATTAAACCAATTTACTACTTCACAGATAGCAGTTTTGATTTGCTGACCCAGCAGCAACGTTATTTCATTTTTATGGACACCGTCACTTCCGTGGATGGTCTTATTCACGGTCATTGCAATAAAACTATATTTTGTTCATGAATTTGCTAAACAATTACGAGTATCTATATATAATAAGGAATTCGTTTTCGCGATTGTTTCATTTTTCTTCAAGGATTAGAAAAAATAATTCACAGAAGTGAGATGAGCATAAAAGAATATCACATAACTGTATCTTAAACGACCTAATCATAATCTATTGAATTATACAACAAACATCCTTGGCTTTTTCATTTCGGAGGGAAGGTAGTTGGGGGATGAAACAGTTGGGTTCTACAATACTTATGCCTCACAGCGTTTCACCCTACATCTAAGTTGCCGGAGGTTTCCTGTTTGTGTTTTTGCGCTCCCCCCACTGAGTCCGATTACTGGCAAGTCAAGCCAGGCCTACCCAGTTCAACGTCACGTTAAAGAAATAAGGAAACAATTATTCGTACTACCCTAAGGTTGTCTTAAAGAGATCGCTATTTAGCAATAAGACCGCTTGTTGTTTACTTGTCTTAGCATGTATTATTTTGTTTTGTACTAGGTGTGCAATAAAGTGGTGTTGTATTGTATTGTATCGTAACGTATTGTATTATTTTCAGCCTTGAATAAAATACCTACTGGTTTGTTAACTGTTCAAAACCATGATAATTTGGGCCAATTGGCTGCAAAAAAGGGAATACTACTGCAAACCTGCACCGAGACCTGCTCGTTCACCTACTACAAGAAAAGCTTTAAACCCAGGGATCTGGTGCCCGAATATGATAGTACAGGTTTTTTGTAAGTATTAAGTACAGTCAGCATCAAATAGTCTTACATGTAAAGTGCCACAACCCATATTTATACTAGTTTCTATCAAAAATTTCTAAAGAGCCCGAAATCGGTAGGATTGCGTTTGTTACAGAGTTCCTATGACCACCGTCTGGCTCCATCATCAAATCAGCATCATAATATTTTATTGTCACCGAACTTACATAAATATGCCAAATTTTGACTCAATCGGACACCAGAAATTGGGTCATATTTAACTTACAAAATTTGACCCAAACAAACAGGGCAAGTTTAATACAAGCTTGTAAAAATGGAATACAATGCAATGGTAGAATTTTGGCTCGATCGGAAACCAGAAATTAGGTCATATTTAACTTGCAAAATTTGATCCAAACAAACAGGGCAAGTTTAATTCAAGCTTTTAAAAATGGATTGCAATTCAATGCGATGGTAGAATTTTGACTTGATTGGAAATCATAAATTGGGTCAAATTTAACTTGCATTTGACCCAAACAAACAGGGCAAGTTTACTACAAGCTTGTAAAAATGGATTGCAATGCAGTGCAATGGCAGAATTTTGGCTCGATCGGAAACCAGAAATTGGGTCATATTTAACTTGCATCTGACCTAAACAAACAGGGCAAGTTTAATACAAGCTTGTAAAAATGGATTGCAATGTACAGTCAAGGGCAAAGATAAAGACTGACTGATTGATAAATATAATAATCGAAATTAAGAGGAAAATAGAGACATATTTAAATCAAACGAATAAATTTTTCTACATTATGTTCCTTGTAGTTCACTTAGACCAACACTACTCCAGTGCCATTAATCCGTTTCTATGGAAGCTTTTGTCAAGACCATCAAAATAGCCATTAGCGGCGTCAATGACGTTGGTCGTTTTTATTTGTTCCGCCACGTTTTTAAATTCGGAAACAGATGGAAATCGTTGGGGGCGAAATCAGGCGAATATAATTATGTGGGTGGGGCAGTAATAGGGTACATGCATGATTTTTTTAGTCGCTTTTCGTAACAAAATATCAATATACCGTAAAAACGACTTCAAAATGTGTAATTAAAATTAAAATCGGCCAAGAAATAGGCGTGATATAGGCATTTTAAACTACTTATCAGACGGCGATTTGACAGAGAGGTCCGACATGTACTTATACGTCAAAGTACACTACGGTCATATAAACTCCATATTAAATTCTGTTTTGCTAGAAGGAGATAGAATGAAATGTTTGATGGCTTATATCTTGGTTATTTTTATAGTTACTCAAAAAAATATTCTTCCCTACTGTTTGTTACATGAATGAGCTTTTAATAAAGCAAAAATAAACATACATGCATATTCCCCATTCGAAACGCAATCTTTGAATATTTTCCATCGCAACCTTGGGCCTTGGCCGCGTGTGTGCCGTTGCGTTATCGTGGTGGAACAATACTTTTTTCTTAGCCAAGTGGGGTTTTTCTTGTTTCACACCGTCGCTCAGTTTTTAACCGACTTCCAAAAAAGGAGGAGGTTATATGTTCGATAGTGTGTATATATATATATTTTTTAATGTATGTTCACCGATTACTCCGCCAATTGTGGACCGCTTTTTTTTTTTTTTATGTGAAAGGATATACTCTTGAGGTGGTCCCATTGTTACCAAGTTGAGATCTGTTGATGGGATCCCAGGGGAATCGAGGGCAATCCTCAAATTTTATAGGCACTTATAACGGTTTTCATATATTTTCTTAAGCTATTTAAGTATTTGCATATGGTAGTCATCATCCCATTATGCTGAGCTTATGACGAAAGGTACAACTCCTTAATGGTTAAGAGTTAGAGGATAATTATTTAAAAAATCTTCTATTATAGGTAAGTACGTTAAGACAACAGTCTTAAAAATGAGTGTTCGATGATCAACGCAGTCAAATGCCTTAGAAAGCTCACAAAAAACTCCAATTGCATCACAAGATTTCTCCCAGATGTTGTAAATATGTTTAATGAGTACAGATGCTGCATCAGCCGTGGAACGTCCCCTTGTGAAACCAAACTGTTTACTACTAAGCAGTTTTTTTCTATTGAAGTGTCCCAGCAGATCTATTAACATTAACTTTTCGAAAACTTTACTTAATACAGGTAGTATAGATATCGGACGGAAATTAGTCAAGTCACTCAAGTCACCTGATTTAAAAAGAGGTATGACTACTAAGTTTCATAAGATCTGGAAACACGCCCTCTGATATGCAATTATTATAAATGAAGGCTAGATAGGGTACAATTGAATCTATGATATGATGAACAATTTTTACTGAAATCCTCTGTTTTCTTTAAATGCAGTGACTTAAATGTTTTAATAACTTCTATTGAATTTACTTGACTAAATTCAAAGCTTACATTGCATTTGCTAAAATTAACATTAAGTAACAAACGGGCTTCGGTCGCAGATGATTGAAGATATCTTGTAGTATTCTTTGCAATGTTGGAAAAATAATCCTCGAATGCCGAGGCAACATCGTGGTTCGAAATAATCTGACCATTTCCTGTCATAATGTTGACTTGACTTTGCGAGTTTTTGTTTTACCAGTTTCCCTATTAATAATATTCCAAACAGTTTTCACTTTATTGTCAGACATTTTGAGTTTAGAACTAATATAATTTACCTTAGCGGCTATGCACAGTTTCTTAAACATTTTTGAATAATTCTTGACATAGTCCAGTAAATCAGTATTCTTGTTTACCTCTTGCTCTCCATATAATTCATAAAGCCTATTTCTACTTCTATGAATCGTTTTTGACCCAGAAATAGTTTTCATTTTGAAATGAGTATTAAAATTATTTATAATTATGACAAATACATTTTTGTAAAAATAATTTAGGTCATCATGTGAAAGGGATAACATACATAGATCATTATGAACTTCATTTTTGAATAATTCTAAACGATAACTAGTTATGGGTCTGTATGTTATAGTTTGTGGTATTTCTTAGAAAGTGTTTGGGAAAGATGCTCTCTGACCTCTATGATCTGAACTAAAGGACCTAAATATTGCCTTATCCAAGCATTTACAATCACAAAAAATATTATCTAGACAGGTTTCACTACTAATTCCCACGCGGGTTGGCTCAAAAAACAAATTGACCAAGTTAAAAGATTTAAACAAACTTAACAACTTCACAGTGTTACTATTCGATTCAAGTAAATTAACGTTGAAGTCTCCACATACTATAACAATATTTTGCCTTTACAAGCTATTTTTAAGACATTATTTATTACATTCTTTAAATCCCTGAGGCTTGTCCCTGAGGTAGTCTCCTTATCACCAAGTCCGGATCTAATGATGAAATACCAGGGAAATCGAGAGAAAGCCTCAAATATTATAGGCACTAACAATGTTTTGTATATATTTTTCTAAAGTTATTCAGTTGTTTTTGTCTGGTTGTCATCATCAGACAAAGAAACTGAGCTGATGATGGAAAGTACAAATTAATATGAACAAACCAACTTTTACATTTCTTACTTCCAAAGACTCGAGATACGTGCAAAGTGCCTCCTCAATCTTTCCATTCCGGGCTCTACAAAATTTTTTAACAAAAATAATAAAACCGACTCCAAAAAAACTAAAAAGTAAAAAATAACGCCATAATTCAGTTTCTTCAAATTACTTACAAGTAACCGTTTGAATGCTCAATCTATACAGTATATACGACTTCAAAAGGTGATTCAAATGTGATCCGTACCGTACATACAAGATTATTTTTGGCTTTTTAGTTTATTTTGAAGTCGGTTCTTTTTTTATTTATAATTTTTTATTGCAATAGGTTTGCATAATATGAACATATTCTGTCTGTCTGTCTGTCCGTCTGTCCGTCTGTCTGTCAATCAACACCCTTTCTCTCAGGAACGCGTGGAGGAGGTATCAAGTTGAAATTAATATCAAATACTTATTTCTGCGGTCCCTTAAAGCTGTAAAAAATGTAAACTTAATAAGTTAACGCAATCAAAAGATACAGTTATTAAAAAAGGCGTTTCCATACAAATTGCCGTCTATGGGAAACCTACAGGGTACTCCCATTTGCCCTATAAAGCTGAAATTTGGTATGACGGTGGCTCTTATAGCACAACCCACGAAATAAATCTTTTTTTTTTTAATGTGTTTTTTTCCTTTATCGGAAACCAATATAAAAAGACACCACGCCGCGCATATTTTGGTTAAGGTGCGTCCAGACTTGTATCATTTGCTCGTATCCGATCACCGTGCCGTGGCATGACTGCGTATCGCGCTGCTTGGACGCTTACTGTCGGCGCGCCGATCATGCCGTACTCGTCCGATATAACTGTATGATACGCGCAGGAAAAATGGATTTCGAGCGATCCGATCGGCGCAACGTCCAAACGCGTGATCGTGACACGCGATCATGCCACGCGACGATGATCTGATACGGGCAAATGATACAAATGTGGACGCACCTTTAGGAGTAGGGCTTCGCTGATACTGGATTTTCACAGATACGGTCGGTTTTTTTTAGCGTATATTTAGAGCGGAACTCTCGGTGCGCGAGTCCAATTCGCAATTAGCCGTTTTTAGGGTTCCGTACTAAAAAGGTACAAAAGGAACCCTTACGGTGCGACTCTGTCTGTCTGTCTGTCCGACTATTAAGGCGCCATGTCTCAAAAACTATCTACCTAAATGAAATTTGGAATATTTATAAACATGGTCAGCCCGGGTCTCCTTTGGAATCCCTAATCTCGTTTATCTTAATGTATCGTTTGCCAAAAGTATCATTTGCCATAACGCATTTTTTTCAGAAATCGTAATTTTTTCTAGATTTTTTATAGGATCTTCGTATTTATGTTATGTAAGTAGATTAGGTTAGGTTAGGTTTGTTTTATAACAATCCTGAAAAGTTTACGGTTTCGTAAAAAAATGCGTTATGGCAAATGATACATTAGGACAGATGACGTTAGGGATTCTGATATAGATCCCTAGGTACTGGGTCAAATGGGGGATCATATGAAAGGACTTGACCTATACATTTTTAAACAATTTTTTAAATTTTTTATTGTGTTTAGTTTTTGTTTTATAAAGGAAAATGTGAAAAAAAACACCATTCCCCCCTTATCTCCGAAGTTTACCAAACGCAAATTCTTAAATTTTCACAATTTGTATTAATAAACATAAATATTACACAAAAATTATAGCCATGTCTTTAACTAGCTATTTTTTAATTTGTAAAAAACCTTTTTGAACAACCCGGTTGCGTTAAGGTTGCACCTGATTTGTATGCAATGCTATAGATATCAGGTGCAAACTTAACTCAACCGGTACCGGGTAATAAAGTTAGGGTAAAAAAATTACGGAACCCTCGGTGCGCGAGTCAGACTCATACTTGACCGGTTTTATTTTTTTAATACTAGTAGTGCCAAACTCTGGGAAGAGGTAGGGTAGGGATAGATTTGAAATGTTTGGAGTCTGAAATCTTTAAAAGACGCATTAATTTTGTCGCCCTGGACCCATTTGACTACTCCTGTTTACCTTACCTTTGGTACATAAGTCAGGAACCCTTTACCTTTCCTTTCCTTTTCTACGAACTTGTATTCACTTTCGAGTCAGTGTCTGTAATAAGCTCGACCATTGCAGAACCGGGGTCGACCCTAAGAGCGAGTATGTCATGCATTTCACTTACCTTACTCGGTTCTACCGGATAGACGAGTTTGTCCTCGTCACGAACTGGATATCTTTAATAAGTATGTTATAAAGTGTTTATTGTGTTTGTGTGGTATATATATTACGTCGGTTTTTTTTGCTTTCAATATCTTTCATCAAACACTGATTTTAATAATCAAGTACACATATTACCCGCTATTATTTTTCTGGGCCGCTTATGAATGTATGCATGCATGTCCTTGCGGCTTCATGACGTTAAAACGACTGGATGAGTCTTAACCATTTTCGATACAAGGATAGCTAGACTAGGGTGAGTATAGAATACTTTATACCCCACTGCGCTGAACCAAAAAAGAGGGTTATGTCATTTTCCTCTTCCACGAACGAAATTGCGGGTACCTCCTAATTTGTTTATTAACACCTCAGACCAAGAAAAAAAGATAGACATGACATTACGAACAATCCTGTGAAGCCGTTTTTAGGGCAAAAACGGAACCCTTATAGATTCGTCATGTCTGTCTGTCCGTCCGTATGTCAAAGGCATTTTACTCAAAAACTATAAGATGTACATTAATAAAATTTGGAGCATAGGTGTCGGGTGTAAACCGCAACTTAGTTTGATGATTAAATAAAAAACGATACATGTAACCGAAACTGAAAAAAATATATTATCACCAATATCAGTTTGTGGCACATATTTCGACAGAACTTCTAAAAACACTATGAGGTTTCTAAAAAAAAATTAATTTAGTGAATAATTTCGAAATATTTTATAAAAAATTGTGCCCCCCCCCCCCGCTATTTTCTAAACGGTATGTTCAAAAAATATGAAAACATTTACAAATATAAAGCTTATACTTCCAACGAAAATTGTTTTCAACATGATCAGACATACCGTTTTTAAGTTATTGCCAAAAAACTGCGCTTCTTAGCAAAAGGATGTAAGTGCCGAGGAGAAACGCTCTTTTGTTTGTGTTTTTTCATATCGATTTTATTTTTATCTGTAGTGCATGTTTTTTGTATAAACGGCTGCGGAACCCTTCATGGGCGAGTCCGACTCGCACTTGGCCGCTTTTTTTGGCATGGTTTTGACAAATCAGACAACTTCTCACACATGATTTGTTTGTATTTGTAACAAGTGAAGTTGGCTTTGGCATGGTTTTATGGTTTTTTGTGGCCTCACTAGATTGTTCGTAATTTCATGTCTATCTTTTTTTATTAGTCTGTGATTAACACCTTTGTAATAAATAACAAGTTTGCAGCCTTAGTTTGTTCTACAGATAACTATTTTTTACATTTTTGCGCAGGTAATCTAGGAGGGGTCTACGGCCTGTTCCTCGGCTGCAGCATGCTGACGCTGGCTGAGCTTATATACTATCTGTGGAGTAGAGTTGTCAGCAAATTGTGGAACGCGGACCGCGCGCGAAGTGGCCGACGTCTTTGTTAAATCTTAGATGAATATGATTTCATAAAATACTACACAACACGACACGATACAACACACTATAATACTCTTTTCTCAAACATGCAATTAGATGTTGATGTTATGTTCCTTATAATAGGCTGTGAAGTATGACGTTTCAGGTGCGGCTAAGACAAGAGGTCGTTAATAGAAATTAATACAAATCATGCAGTCCTAGGCCGGCAAAGTCCTCATCTTTAATTTCCATTTCACGTAAATTTGTGGCACAGGCAATTATGACATTCTGCCCCTATGCGTATCAAAAAAAAATATCTTTTTGTTGTTAATGTACTTAAAAAAGCACTATACATACCTCGGCGGGAAATATGGGGTTGCCCGCCTCAAACCTATCCGGGCTCGCTTTGCTCGGTCGTCTATATGTCTTCGGCCGGCAACCCCTTTCATCCTGGCCTCTGTAGTAATGTACTATTATTGCACGACACCTTATAATATGTATATATTATAAGGCATAATTTAAATTCGAGGTGGACAGCTTTCGTATTCATTATGAATGTTTTATCAGCGATGTGCGCAGTACTATTGTCACTATTAATCCATACCCCTAGATTAGATTAGTATCGCATCGAATCGCAGCAGAACTCGCCCTTGGGTTAGTTTTTGTAGTCAGCGTTTTCACCAACAGACCAATATTTTTTGATCCGTGATCTGGAACATGTACCACTATTTTGCGTGTCTAGTTATATCAGGGATGCAACTAAAGTCGTGAACGACAACACGAATATTCAGAATGAAGCAATAGCGCATAAAGACCAAAACTTAGATTAAGGTGCGTCCACATTTGTATCATTTGCCCGTATCAGATCATCGACGCGTGGCATGATCGCGTGTCACGATCACGCGTTTGGACGTTGCGCCGATCGGTTCACTAGAAATCCATTTTGCTATGCGTATCACACAGGTATATCGGACGAGTACGGCATGATCGGCACGCCGACAGTAAGCGTCCAAGCAGCGCGATACGCAGTCATGCCACGGCACGATGATCGGATACGAGCAAATGATACGAGTGTGGACGCACCTTAACTGAAATAACATAAGTAGAAATAAATTTCATATCATTTTGCGACTTTCTCATACTTGTCACATTCTCATAGTCTCGAATCGCGATGCATTTGCTTTTTTTTTCAAATTGAATGTATGGTATGATATATGCATCTACCTTTAAGGGTCTAACTTTTTTCTTCTTACATCCACAATTTGATATACTCTGTTTTTGAAACTATAAAGTACTATGCCATTCAAATACGCTTTAAAATTAGGGGAGGGTGGGGAATACTGGATCTTTGCCTATATTTAAGAGTAATAATAGATTTACTTATATCTATGTCGGGGGGCGAATTGAAAATATGGCTAATACGATATTAAATTGTAAACAAGACAAATATGTAAATTTATTATTTCTCTCTCTGAAATAAAGGCAAGGATCCACTGTTCCCCAGTCACACTTAATGTATTTTGCTTAACCTAACCTGATATGCATTTTTGTATATCTAGATATATTACCTCGAAAGTTTAGAGTTCGAAAAGAATTGCTTTTTAGCCCTTCTCGTGAAACAATTTGTAGCGTAATAACTGTAATCAATATATTTTTGCATTTCATAATGTAGTTTCATTTTTTATTTGTTTGAATAAACACTAACTACCTGCCTAACTACTAACTAAACAACGAATAGCAGTCGGATGTCGGATCTATAAAAATACGCCTAAGTTAAATCAATAGCAAAACTCATTCGTCTTATTTCGAATTAATTGCCTTTCTACATATCACAGGCGCTATACAAAAATTCGGTTTTGGTACTTGCGGATCTCCCTACAAATATAAATCATGGTCACCCTATCATTTTTAGCATGTATGGAGTTACCAACACCTTCTAGTATACAAATTAATTAATACAACGTGCATTGGTATTGATTCTGCTGGCCCAGTTACTGGAACGTAATTAGCACGGATACTTATTAGATAAGGCCGACATCTGTGGCCGCAAAATAGGAAACAGCACGTAGTTTTATCTTCAATGTAACGACAACGGAACTGGGTGTTAAAATAAAATGATATCTGCCTTAATACTACTATATCCATAGATTTATTTATATAGATTTTCGTATATTTTTAAACAGACCGTCGTATTTATATTACAGAACGGTTACTCACATCGTTAAAGTCGAGTAATGCTCGACATTTTTCAGTCCGTTCTGTGGACCTTAATTGTAAAACAAACATCATGCAAATTTTCACGAATATTTCGTTAGTTGGAAAGTGTGGAGGATTCGTACACGTTTTACTCTAAGCCTTGTAAAACAAAATCTAACCACTATTTTTACATTAAATTAAACGCTGCTAGGTAGTCTATTTATCTGGCTAAAATAATAGTGTACTTCGATGCTGACACTAAGCTACATTCTCAAGTTACGATGGTTGATCTAAAAAATGGGATTCGCACCAATGTATCCATGTTCACGTATACATTCGCTATGGCGGTTATGAATATACAATGTGGCAAATATAAACGGGACATGACCCTTGTGTTGTCGTTTCATCAAAACTTAGTTAATTTCATGGACATAAAATTATTCATCCAAAAGCATTCTCGTCTGGAACCTTTAATTAGGATTATTATATAACAATCCCAAAAAAGCAATAACCTAATCTTCTATTTGATGACCTTTTAAAAAATCAAGACAAAATGTATGGATTAAGGAAAACATCTTGTCGATTTTAAAATGAAACATTATACGAATCGTTTGCCTGCCATAATTTACGCTAATTGCTATCGAGACTATTATTGTTTTCTGACGCACTAAGTTTAGTTTAATAGAAATCGAAAATATAATTGACACTTTGATAGGGTCGATGAATTGAAGATAGTGAAGTGAATGGTCAGACAACCAAATAAAAGAAGGTAAAAGGATTATTACGAACAATCTAGTAAAGCCGCAAAAAATCATGCCCAATTAGTAAGCACACACACTCACGCACACAAATATAAACAAAACCATACACACCTATTACATACATACACCCAAATAACACCAGCCAAGAAAAAAGCAAGCACTGGGTCTTATTTGTATTGGTGTGTGTGAGCGTGTGTGCCTGTATACTAATGAGCACGGTTCTTTGCGGCTTCACTAGATTGTTCGCAATCCATTCTTTTTTTCTTGGTCTGATAGGAGAACAAGTGAAGACGTCTACTGAGAAATGTCACACAGAGAAAATATAAAATTTTAGTGAGTCTCTCAAAGTCGTTGTCATCTCAAGTTTCTAGTGGCAGCCCTTACTGACCCATTATATATTCAACCCTGTATATGTGGAGAAATTCAAGATTTAAAAATGCTAGAATCGTAAACGGCTATAGGTACCGTAATTAATATGGTTATGTAGGCGACAAATCCTTATTCAGGTTTCTACCGCTGTCGTTATAGTCCCTCAACTCGAGGGACACTTACCTACATAAGTCGCTTGTTCTTGTTGACCTTTTTATTTTTTAGAGATTCCCATTATTTCGCGGAGTCGATTTTCTTGAGCAGTCCTTTGAAGGCACAAATTTTCTTTGCCTTTAACTCTTAAACTATCTTTTTAATTCATCTGATATAAACTTAGAATAGCGCCCTACTAGTTAGTACTACAAATAGATACAAACTAGAAATCGTTTTATTACCAAACTTCCCGTAAAAGTAGTGTCGGTACTTTCAGAGCAGTTAAAGCTTCTATACGAAAGGTTAAACTTAACAATCAACGCCTCATAAACGTAACGCAAATAACTAATAACCATAATGCTAAGTGATCTAAAAGCGGAACGGACTCATGAAACTTGCTAAATCGAGTGTTGTTTACTGCGCAGTGAAGATGGCGCTGTGCTCAAGTTAAAGAAAAATAATATTCAGTATTTTTCCTTTACATACAACAATTATAAAATAGGAAAATAAAATCTAATCTAATAATCGTAACACTTTTTTATTAATTTCACTAAACTATATATTAACGCGAACTATTTTTAAGAAATAATTTAATAGCAAATTCGAAGGCAAGATGACAAGTTAAATATTTTTTTGAAGTACCCGCATATTAAGTCAAACATGTTATTTGTTGTGTTTGTTTGCCACTATGTTACCTATTTTCCTTTATAGTGGTAATTTTCAGTGAACGAGTAAAGCATTTTTTTCCTTCGCTGGTAATTTTAAAGTAAATATACGCATATTTGTGTGTAATAAGCGGCAAATGATCTACTTGATGGGAAGTGGTCATTATCGCTTATGGAATAAAAATCTTGTGGTGTGTACTTTATGAAATAAACGATTTTCTTCCTTTCATATAATTATTATGTGCTTATATCAGAGGAACAGCCTACTTATAGAGGTTGCTGATCTTTGACCCAGCTTACTGCTTTGTTGAGGAATCCCATATTAAGTTATTTTGGGATAATCTCGAATGATTTTCAACGCGGTGTAGTTTCGAAAACAATGTTTTTTTACCATATACAAAAGGCTTTATCTAACACGTAAGCATGGGAATGTTAAAAGATAATAGCGTTTGATATGAAGGAATTATGAGAAATTGCATGAAAAATGTGAATGCACCTACATCCCTCTTGGAATACCTAAGCGGAAGCTCATAGCAGAATTGTCTCACAATGTGTAATGTTATATTAATAATTTAAATAGCTTTTGACGTAGAGTAATTATTGAAATTGTTACAGATTGGTTCGTTATCAACGCACAGGTAAATTAAATTAGCTACGACCACTATTATCAATATAATGCAAACTGCGATCAATAAAGAGATAAACAGTTAAATAACTACGTTATCAGGAGATTGCATACTTAATTTTAGGCGAAAAAATGAGACGAAGTAAAATAACGAGTTGTGTGTGTGAGTAATATAGTACCAACGTAAAGGCGTACTATCAGCCATACACTTAAGTGACCATTGGTAGACCTTATTGGCATTGACATAAGGCCTACAAATAGTCAGTTAAATTTGTTGCTGTTTGTACATCGCGGTTGATCTCATAAAACGTTGATAAGGAATTCATTTCAAAACAAAGGTATCCCCTATAACGAGCTTATCGACGTGTGTGTTGTGTACACACAGAAGCTACTACAAGCAAGGACAACCCCGGCCAGAAGTTCGCACATGCGCAAAGGGTAGTAACCACCTCGCACATAGCACGACTCGACGCGTCAACTCCTAAATCGGTCAGAAAATTACAAATAACAGTGAATTACTCAAAAACCGTGCACGATTTCAGAGATTACGAGTATCACACAGTACGCGAATAGAAACGCACGCTTGCGTTCTGAGACGAAACAAACCAGTGCTTCTGCTATGTAAACATGGACGAACGTAAGATCTTCATTTTTATCGCATTTCTAACCCTCTATTGTTTGTACTCTCTGAACAGCTGGTTCCGATCTGAGACTATCCAAGAAGATATCCCAGAACCAGTAGTTGAAATGCCGATTGTATTTCCTGAAACAATTCCCGATACCCCAGTTATTAACAAGGAGAAGATCAAAACAAAAACAAAAGCCGTACCACTATTTGTCCACAACGCGTGTAGCGTCTTGGAACTGTTTACGAAAAAGCCAATAGTTATCAAAATTAAGAAATCAAGGCCGATAGAACAGGACAACAGCAATAACACTATTGCCGTAATTGGAATAACGGTTTTCTTAGTCGCATTGGCTATAAATGCAGTTCTTGACGTACTCAAAGTGAAAGAAGAAGAGCGAGAGCGGAGGAAACTCAATCCTGATGGAGAGAGAAGGCAGTCGTTAGCAGAGTTTGCAAATAAGAAGCAGTTGAGGAGGGAATCCAGCAGATTCGGGCTTCACCTGTTCCAGATAGCTGAATCTGTAGTTAGCACCGGAGAAGATAAGAGTAACAGACGGCAGAGCAGACCCTATACTCGAGGAGATTCCACCAATTCCTACCTGGCTGACAGAAAGGCTCAAACTGATGGGTCTACGCCAACAGAAACCACGGAACCCCGACTTGTGAAGAGGCAATCGGTTGCTAAGCTGTTCGGTATGTTTTCCATCTATTTTTGAGGTGGATATTTTTAACTCAATCTTCATTGTTCACACGAGGTTTACTTACAATAACACAAGTACGTTGAAGCGCTCTTTAGTAACATAAATTGAAACATTACTGTCTGTGATAATTCATCAGATAATTTGATAACCTGTCATCAATTAATCTTTGTGTAATATATCAGATACTGATAAATTATTTTTAGACATAAACAGTTTCCAGAAGCATAAAAAGTAAATGTTTATTTTATGAGACATATCTCACTTAATTTTGGATTAAATTTTGAAAGCAGATACAATCATATATAGTGAGTTTTTGTTTTATCAAGCAAACGATTTCTCAGAATTTAAAAGCTGACTTATAATTGAAACGTTATGATTATAAGCAGACATTGTAAAAAATCCTTAAAATTGAGCTTGTTATTGCTATTTTTCCTTAGTATTTCTTATAAAAACAAATGTTTACTATTGTTTTAATAAAAATAAAAATAACGGGTGTTTTAAATATTGTGCCTTGATTAAATATTAGTCTTCGGTCTCTTTAGTCTATTTTAAAGGACAGCTAAAAGACGTTATCAGAATCAAGTACATCTCATGGTGCATTCCATGCCTTTTAACCCCACCATGGGTACCAAGAGTACTTACCAAAGTGCCTTTACTTCGCCCTAGTCTGTGAAGGAGTTTAATATCTCTGAAAATCCTCTTGCTATAGTATTCGTGCATAATATGTCAATGTCGAACGCAGCGTTGACGGCCTTGTAGCTGCTATAATATGACCCCTAGACACGTATCAACTATTCGTAATCAAAGGTCTCGTACCTTGGTTAGTTTTCTTAAGCCAGGTTCGACAAGCAGCTTATCAGACCAATATATTTTGACTTGCGGTCTGGATCATGTACCACTACTTCATGTATCTAGTTATATCAGAGATGAACTGAAGACTGTTCTAAAAAAAACAAAATGGCACCCCAGGTCGGATTCGCTTCTACGGCGGCTAGCTACCCCAAGTCGCGAAACGAAAAGAAAACTTACATAGCACTTCAAAGAAAACTGTGTATTTTTTACGATGTCAAATTAAGGAAAAATATGTAAGAAACAGCGCTTCAGCATGTTTGGTTGAATGTCGAAAGAGAATGTCGATGTTTATGATTTAACTGTCTAATCTATCTCTTCTGTCACTGTTTAATTCACTCTGTTTCGAAACAAGGTCTGTCTGACGACTGAAAAAGATTTTCAGGTAACTATAATAGTGTATCTGTAAAAATTTAAATGTCAACAACATTTTCCCGGCCGGGAAAAGATAAAAGAAGCGTAAATTAACTTTGATATCGTCAACGTGTCAACTCGGCACAGAATGTGTTGGTGACATCTTTTTACGCTTTTGTGTTGTTAGTGTGACATTATTGCACTCCTCTGATATTTTCATCTTCTGTAATCGTGACAGCTACAAATTGTAATGTTTATTTTACGTAAGGAATGCTGTAATGTTTCCTTTTTACTAGATTGCACTTGTTTTATATTTATAGAACATTGCTTTCCATATTTTTAGCCCCATCAAATACCTCACATCTTATATCGGTAGTTAATATATTTTACCTTACAGTAGTACAGTGAAGGCGAGTAAAACAGGTAACATCATAACAAGAATCTCTTAATGTGTTACACTTTTGAATCTTTTATAATGTGAGACTGTATGATAGTGTTTTTCTTGCATGTTGCTTCTTTTCCCATTGATTTGTGTTGTATTTGAGAGACCACATTCAAAACCACTTAGTTAGGTGAGGGGGGCTAAGCTAGGTTAATCACAGATCTGTGACTATTACCAAGAACTATGAATTAGTTGGTTGCATCGATGTATGATGTCATTACTAGTACCTATGAACAGTTTTTGTTATTTAAGAGTCGTTGGATTTGTACGAAAATCATGATGATTTTACTAGTTTTTAAATGACTTTCTCCACTTAGATATTAGACATATTCTTATAGATACAAGATCTACTTAAATAATGAAAAAAATAGAAGACAGACTGAATCGGTGTTCTTAGTTGTTGTACAAAAATATCGATAACACCTGCCATTCACGCCCGATTGGTCTGGTTATGATGTTCTGAACGACTAATCAAAGGTTCTACATGGATTCACTTATTTCATTAAGAGCACTGTGGTTATTTACGTAATCTGATACAGAAACACCGAGCGTGTTATGCTAATTGCCACACGTTATTTTATTATCAACTAGAATTTTCCCGCGGCACGACCTACAATTTTTCTATGCCTTGGGAACTGTGCATTTTTTCGGGATAAAAACTATTCTATGTCCTTTGGAAAGTTTCATACTATCTCCATGCCAAATTTCATCTAAATTGGTTCAGCGGGTTAATTAAACGTGAAGAGGTAACAGACAGACAGAGTTATTTTCGTATTTATAATATTACTAGCTCCTGCCCGGGGGTTCGTCCGCCTTAAATTCGTTTATCGCGGATAAGGGTACTTTTCCGGGATAAAAAGTATCACATGTCCTACCCCGGGACTCAAACTAACTCCATACTAAATTTCACCCAAATCGGTTCAGCGGCTTAAGCGTGAAGAGGTAACAGATAGACAGATACACTTTTACATTTATAATATTAGTAGGGTTGTTAGTGAAACATTTTACCTAATCTAACTAATTCTCATGTAAGACCGCTTATACAGCGCCACATACGTGAAGCTGCCATCAATGGTTCATGTACGGGCAGTCTACATTTTCATGCTCTTTAATAATACAGACCTTAGCCATGAGATGATTTATTCCAGATTCTTAAAATCTTTTTCACGCCATATTCAAGGAATACATGAATATTTTACATTATATAATGTTTTTTGTTGCGAAATAAACAGATATACGACGAATGTTGCCTCTTTGCTTACAAGCAAATGCCTTTCAAACAAACGACATCACGAAATTCTGTAAGAGCGTTAGAACGCAGCAGAAATTAAATTCAATTAAGTTCATATAGGTATGCCTGAAAAGGTATTGTACAGGCATTTCCCAAGTATGCAGTAAATGGGTGATAGCGAGGCGCATCTGTGCACTTTATTCATTAAGACATTGTGAAGCGATGTAAAGTGAAATGCCGTTTCGGGTTACTGAGGACGAGGAAAAGCCATACAGCTATAATATTAATTGCACAAGAGCTCGAGGCTTGTAATTAGTTTTAAACATACATGCTTAAATAAACGAGACTTTATATTAACGCAAATTTCAAAAAGAAATGCACACAACTTACATATGAATTTGTTAAGAAGATGCCCGTAACTCCGTTGGCAATGGAGAAAAAATTATAAGATTTATAAGTTTTTATACCCCTTTTTTAATTTTACCAAAAATAGTTGAGATCTGTTTAGACGTTTTGGCGTGATGAAGTTTTCGTTTCAGTGACCTCCAAATAGTCCATTACAATCATTTTTTGAAAATATATCAATGTATAGTACATACATTTTATTTTTACAACTTTTTAATAGTACTAGCTTCTGCCCGCGACTTCGTCCGCCTTAAATGACTTTATCGCGGATAAAAGTATTTTTCCGGGATAAAAAGTAGCCTTTGTCTTTCCCCGGGACTCAAACTATCTCCGTATCGAATTTCATCTAAATCGGTTCAGCGGTTTAAGCGTGAAGAGGTAACAGACAGACAGACAGACAGACAGACACGCTTTCGCATTAATAATATGGATTGTTAGTAAAACATTTTACCTAATTTAACTTAATCTAATGCAACAATGGTTCACGTACGGGCAGTCTATAATTTCATGCTCTTTAGTAATACAGACCTTAGTCATGAGATAAATTATTCCAGTTTCTTAAAATCTTTGCCACTCCATATTCAAAGGAGATAAATTATTCCAGTTTCTTAAAATCTTTGCCACTCCATATTCAAAGAATATACAATACCAAATTTCATTCCAATCGGTTCAGCGGTTTGAGCGTGAAGAGGTAACAGACAGACAGACACACTTTCACATTTCTAATATATTTATAAGAATAAGATAATCCCTGATGTCACGATATAGACAGAGAATAAAAATAAAAAAAAAACAAAATTTAACGCAAGTGGAATCGCGGAAGCAAATTGGCCGCAGTCAAGATAAGTAAGTATATATACGTAGTTAAACTACAATTTATCCGCAACTTTTCCTGCTTATCGCCTCAAAAACCCGTTGCGAATCTTTTTCTCGCAGATCGCTTAGCTTTGTGCTCTAGAAGGAACGCAGGCTTAAAGTGTTGAAGCAGGATTTACTTGTCAATTATGATTCCTTACAAGTGAAGAACTGCTGAGTTCATAACAGTATACGTTTAACGTTATATGAAATTAGCATACAATGTACATTAATGTGATTATGAACACGTTCCAACA
This sequence comes from Hedya salicella, assembly GCA_905404275.2. NCBI lineage: Eukaryota > Metazoa > Arthropoda > Insecta > Lepidoptera > Tortricidae > Hedya > Hedya salicella. Next base: position 17,041,671 of record FR990108.1, read on the forward strand.
TCGGGTAGCATAACCCATTCTGATGAAAGATTTATTATAAAAGATAATAACTTACGAAAAACGGTAGGTATCTACATAAAAATAAATATGTTTAAATAATGCTTGTCCCAAAATCGTTTGCCATAATTTAGCAAACTTAAATTGAAAATAAAAATCATTTTGTGAAATCCATTAAATAAGCTTATTTTATTGCAACCCTTCTAAACAAACGGTATCAGAGAAAAATGCAATTACGAGTAACTAATAGGAATGAATGGAAGTCAAGAGGCCTATGACGATTTTATTAAGATTTCTTTAATGATGGTAGACTTATGTTTTAATGCTTACACGCTTTACTTTATTTGAGTGCCAATTGTAGGTAAATATATCTCCTACAAATATCTTTTAGGAGGTTTTAGGAAATGCCTCAATGAATCGAGAGCATCGGACCAAAAGCGTAATGTCGGATATTAAAAGCTATACATATATCGTTTTGCTCCCAAATAGTTATGCAATGCTAGAAGTTTGTATCTTCAAACAATTCAAAACCTATGTTATTTATAAAAATAAAAATATTTAGAAATTAATCATAAATAAATATTACGGACAATCTTCAACACAAATCGACCTAGTCCCAAACTAAGCAAAGCTTGTACTATGGGTACTAGGCGACGATATCCATATTCCATACTATTTCCATACTAATAACATTATAAATGCGAAAGTGTGTCTGTCTGTCTTGTAGGTAAATATATATTTCCATATTAATAACATTATAAATGCGAAAGTGTGTCTGTCTGTCTTGTCTGTCTGTCTGTCTGTTACCTCTTCACGCTTAAACCGCTGAACCGATTTGGATGAAATTTAGTATGGAGATAGTTTGAGTCCCGAGATAGGACATAGGCTACTTTTTATCCCGGAAAAATACCGTTGTCCGCGATAAACGAATTTAAGGCGGACGAAGTCGCGGGCAGAAGCTAGCACATAATATATAGATAAATTATAGTACTTAAATACATAGATATAATAACAATATATATAATTTCGAGATAAAGAATTTTCATGTCCATGAAGATAATTGCAACATTTAAAAGGCCTAACACAGGTTTTGGAACGCTACCCAAACATTTATGACATGACGGCACCACACATTGGCGCGAGTCGAACCGAGCGCGAGATACTATTGATGTTATTGTATGAATCCTTCTCGTATTTAAAAACGGAAATGTATGTCGCCTCCGTCCACTCGCGCTACTGTGTAGTGTCACTAAAGCGGTCCTGACGCATCTAATCGTTGTTTCACACAGGAGCTCGCCCGGTACCCATGGTGCGGCGCTCTTCTTTCCCCGCCCTGCCGCTGAACCCCGACGTACAAGCCCTGATGCTGAGCCACCGGCAACCATCTTTCGACAGCGATGACGAGGACGGCAAAGGTCGTCGTGTGAGGATCATACGACGATATTGAATTTTTTTTCTAGGACACGTGTTTTGCTGATTCCAGTAAATTGAAATATTTATATACATGACAAACGTTAATACATTGGTATAGCTAACGTATTTTCAAATTTTCTAGTTCAATAAAATGTGTAGTTTATGACTGACGATTTGAGTAAATGTAGATTATTTCTGTCATTTTCTAATATCGTCATTAAAATATTACTTTCCTGACTGAATGTACTAATTTGACTATATATACTTTCACAAAAATATCTGCTCATGCAGCAATAACGCAGTAGGGATTGCTACAATAATATTTCATGAAATAAGAAATAATGGCATTTTTAAATTTGCTTTACTGTAACTTTGTGTCTTTAAATTTACCAGTCATATTTATGGCATTTGACAAAGTTAGTTATTGTATGTACAATGTATTTATATAAAATTTGAAGACACGAGTCAAAAAACAATTAGCTGGCAAACACAGCATAATAACCTAAAAATAAAACTAAAAATGCTGCTGCTACTGATTTATATTTATCCCTCCGTACAAAATTAACGAACCTTCATAAATATGCCTTTATGAAATTCTAGTCTTAATTATTTCAATTTAAGTAAGTTTAGTAAAATTTGCTGGGTAAATAATTGTACAAAATAATTAAGACAGGTCAGGTTTACTCATAATCATATTTGATTGTGCTTTATGTTATTAACTAAAATAGTAACAACAATCGTCAACTCGAATATAAGTTTGCAAAAAAAAACTTTCTTGAATAGAATGAAGAAATTTGAATTTTTAATAAATTTAATCGGATACATTGTAAAAACAGCCTGTCATTTTCGTTGGTACAAAAAATACTTATTACAAAAAGACCTAGTAGTAGAAAAATACCTAGTTCACGAGAAACTATGTTATACAACCAATCGAGAACATTTATATGTTTCACAGAAGTGGATATTTTATATATTAAATATTATTTTGCGATTATACGGTACGTAGACACAGAAATAATTATTTTTATGTCATTCCTATTGTTTTTTAAATATTTTTATTCTTCAAAACTCTTTGTGATATTTCTAAAATTCGCTCGACTGTATGACATGTTACCTGTGGTCTTTATGGTTTCGAAAAAAAAAAGTTATGTCAGTGCTTGCCTGCATAAAGATCATATCATATCATTTCTTCATAAGAATTACAATTATGCTTGAAATTTTTAAATTAAGTTCTAGACTAAAGTTTTAAATGTATACAGTGAAGCAAATTGTATAAATGTCACAACGAAGTTTAACAATATTTATCAAAAAACCAATACGACATAAAAATAAACCAATTCCAGATTATCTGTCGGCGTAACGTTTATATTAAATGTAACTTAGAAACTTAATTTTCCTAATTGTCTACACAATTGTAGCAATAGTTATACATAAACATATATACATATTAGTTTCTGCCCGCGACTTCGTCCGTCTTAAATTCGTTTATCGCGGATAAGGGTATTTTTCCGGGATAAAAAGTAGCCTATGTCCTTCCCCAGGACTCAAACTATCTCCATACCAAATTTCATCCAAATCGGATCAGCGGTTTAAGCGTGAAGAGCTAACAGACAGACAGACAGACAGACAGACACACTTTCGCATTTATAATATTAGTATGGATACGTAATATTTGGTTACCGAAAGGTACTAAATGCCTAAATTATATTTCAATAATACAAAACTTTAATATTTGTAGACAATAGATTAAATATGTCATGCAAATTTGCGAATAAATAAAAATAAAAACTATTTTTATTTACTTGCTCTTCTTCACTACAATAGTTTTTTTTTGTTTCTAGTAGCAAATAGCTGTCGTAGAGTATGTGTTTTAATAACATAAAATATTGGTGTGATAAAATAGGTCTAAAAATTATAAAGTGTATATGTCATATAGATAAAGAATTTCACATATCTAATATAATAATGCGTATTTTGAAAGTCTGAAAACTGTACTGCGTAATGGATAAATGTGATAAAATTATGACCTTAAAAGAATGAATGTAGATACGTATATAAAAGTAACCTTTTACTAAAGCTGTGTACAGCTCTGCCCATTTCTTGTTTTGCTTTTATGATTGCTACTTGCATGTACCTATTGCAGAAAGATTTGTAATAGATAAAGTATTGGGACATATAATTTAGCATTAAAATTGATCAACTGATCAATCAAAGAGTCAGTTTTTAAAAAAAGTAAAAAAACATAAGTAACAGTAAAATAAATCAGTGTATAAAATCTTTAAAACAATATAGCAAAAAGTAACTAACTGATATTATTTAAAAAAATCAATGTCTTACATCAGTCATGTATACATCCCAAGCGCTTTGCAATATTTTTTTAACTTTTTAAAGTAGTTATTAGTATATAATATTCGTTTTTCATATTTTGCCCTCTCCCAGTTGTATTTCTAATAAAATCATGAAGGACAATATTGATGGATGTAAATTTTTTTTATCGTGCATTTATTTGACTTACAGAATGTCGTTTAAATAATTACTAAATATCAATAAGTCAGGGTAATTGGGGGGACTATTGTAAATTTAAGAAACTTTCTTATAAATAGGTTTTATAGTATACTAAATATATAAGCATAAAATTTACCTTTTCTAAACATATTTCCTAAATTTTCTGTGAATATTTTCTACCTTTTTATGTATACCTAAGGTATCGTTCACAATACCTACACGTTATATTTACTAAGTAGCATTTGTACGTAATAGTAGATGTACTGAATGTTGCTAATGTAAATTAATGCTTGAAAACCTACGAAGCTTTTAAAATTACCTTTTGTTTAATATTTTCAATGTTGTAATTCAATGAACAGCTATTATAAAATAAATCTATTTATTGTCGTATTCTTGAAAATGTGTTTAATTTAATACCTATAATTTGAATGATCTTCTTTAACACTTTGAACGTGCAAACTTTATGCATTATTATTTAGGAGAAAAAAATATGTTGTGGATCATTTTTGTATTAGTTACAATTATATAATATTATTAAAAAATTCGCCACAATAATAAAAATATAAATAATCAAATTAGTTTATAAAGTCTAAACGGGATACCTACCCCGTTTTATTCCTGCAATAGGGATGTGGACAATTTTTAAATAAAAATAAATTAAAAAATAATCTTTTTTTCAGTCGAATCAAGTAAATAAATAAAAAACTTTTCTGTGGTGTGTTATAAAACGACCTCTCAATAACATGAATATTGGTGAATTCTTCTTGAATCTCACAAAAACTGTGGAATAAATTGCCGCCTGCAGTTATTTCCGGACCGATGCGACGTTCAAACCTTCAAGAAAAGAGCGTGCTCCCACCTGAAAGGCCGGCTACGCATGTGACTCGTCTGGTGATGCAATTGTCTATAATAATAATAATAATTCATTTATTCATAAGACAACACAGGTCCACAATAACGTTAAAAGTAAATTTCATTAAATTAAATTTAACTAGATTAGTACAATGCATTACTGCCCGCGATCAAGGACAAGATGCTGTAGGGACTGGCACGCACTCTGCAGAGCAAGGACGCGCACCGCCTGCGCAGAGTGGCAAAGAAGCAGGCGGTGCGCGCCTCCGCGAACATGCCTGATGCACTGCAGCGACGCGGCAGCCGCAACATCACCCTGAACGCATCATTGTACTGGACGCGCAGGGCGCTGAGTGACCTACGAGTGTAGTGTCACTCTTTTTCGTATCTCTCAGCATATTGCTCACAGGTACTGAGGAGCTTCCTAAGCCCAAAAACCTATGGGCGACGGTGATCGCTTACCATCCGGCGACCTGTCTGCCTCCTATGTAATAAAACAAAAACTTCGGAGATAACAATTTTAAAATCATATATTTGGACTTTCCCAAAAAACGCTAGTTTGCGACGTCACAGGTTAAAATCTTGTATGGGGAAATTAAGAACTTTGTTCTGTAGCTATGTAAAAAAAGCGGCCAAGTGCGAGTACGACTCGCCCATGAAAGGTTCCGCAGCCGTTTATACAATAAAAATGCACTACAGATGAAAAGAATACGATATGAAAAAAAAACACTAACCAAAGAGCGTATCTCCCCGGCACTTACGTCTTTTTGCTGAGAAGCGCAGTTTTTTGGCAATAACTTAAAAATAGTATGTCCGATCATATTGAAAACAATTTTCGTTGGAAGTATTTATGAAGCTGTATATTTGTAATTTTTTTCACATTTTTTGAACATACCGTTTAGAAAATAGAGCGGGGGGACACCATTTTTGCTACTTTCGGAGCGAATATTTCGGAAAATGTACCCTAAATCAAAAAAAATTATTAGAAACATCGAAGTATGTTTAGAGGAATTGTCGAAATATATGCCACACATTGATATTTGCTGAAAAAGTTTTTTTTTCAGTTTCGGTTACATGTATGCAGTAGAAATATACATATCTTTTATTTAACTATCAAACTAAGTAGCGGTTTACACGCGACACCTATGCTCCAAATTTCATTAATGTACATTGTATAGTTTTTGAGTAAAATGCCTGTGACATACGGACGGACAGACAGACAGACAGACAGACAGACAGACAGACAGAATATAAGGGTTCCGTTTTTGCCATTTTGCCTACGGAACCCTAAAAATTGCGTTTATCAAAACGTTTATCGACACAAAAATAACCATGTGTTTTATAGGTTGTTCAATGGTATTATTAGTTAGGTATTAATTTTTTCATAATTTAAAAATGGCCCTTCCTAACCAACTTTAAAGGCTCATAAAACAAGCTACACGTGTGTATTGAACTCAAAATCTTAATATAGTTCCTTAATTTGCTTGTTTTATAAGTATTTTATATATTTTGTACAAATTACAAGATCAGGCCATTCCATTGTGTGGAATAGAAACCTATATTATGAAGACAGTTTCAGAACTTTATTTTAGTTCATCGTTGAATTGACAGTTACCGTCTGTTGTCACGCCACCTCCTTGCCTATTAGCATAAAAAGAAAATAAAAAACCTATACATTAAATAAAGTAGCGATCAATACACTCACGATTACAATTCAGCTGCAATATTTTACTTAAACTAAAATGAGCCAAGTGCGTTGTGATTCGTGCACCGAGGGTTCTGTACAATAAGTACAAACTTTAAATTATTGAACGGGCTGGTTAAGTTACGTTTGCACCTGGTGTCTGCCGAACCGCATACAATTGAAGTGCAAACTTATCCCAACCGGGTTATACAAAAAATATTTTGGGAGATATAAAAAACCGAGACCTGTACACACGCTTGGTAAATTTCAGAGATAAGGGTGAGAAGTATTTTTTGCACATATTCCTTGATGAATCAAAATTTAACCACAGTAAAAAAAAAACATGTTTGAGAATGTGTAAATATCTTTGGCCAACTAAGACAACGAGGTACAGAAAAAACTTGCCGGTGTTTCTCAGACTATTCGCGTGTTTTGTAAAGACGTCGAGTGGCTGGCGCGCGCCCAGCCGCATGCGCGTGCGGCTGTCGAGGTCAGACTCGGGCGCGCGCGAGTTTACAAGATTATACGTCACCTCTTCAATGGTAGAAGCGATCGATTTTTAGCGATAAGACCGCCTTTTGTTTACCTCTATATTTATTTAATCTTTAATTATTTATTTTAACTTTACTACAGAATTCATACTAATATTATAAATGCGAAAGTGAGTCTGTCTGTCTGTGTGTCTGTTACCTCTTCACGCTTAAACCACTGAACCGATTTGATTTTGAAATTTGGTATGGAGATAGTTTGAGTACCGGGGAAGGACACCGGCTACTTTTTATCCCGGAAAAATACCCTTATACGCGATAAACGAATTTAAGGCGGATAAAGTCGCGGGCCGTAGCTATTGTAATATAATTCGGCCAACATGTAGTGCCTATATTAGTGACAATTGCTTAGCCAAAGCCGACCATTTCCAAAATCTGTGTCACTGCTGACGTTCGCGTGTCGGACCCTGCGTGGTGACTCGGACTGTCCGGAACTGGTGACGCACCTTGTGCGTCTGCACGTACCAGACGTCCCCAGGATAGCCCTCAGACCGCGCCGACGCTATCTGTTGGCGGTGCCAGTGGCGCGCACCGCGTCGCACAAGAACTCTCCGCTCCTTAGTGCTCTCGCACTGATGAATACGCTTCTCGACGACAACAACGTACAAGGTGCAAAGTGCTAAAAGGTTCGAACTACGTACGCTGCAGCATAATGATCTACACGTCGAAACCTATCGTCTAGTATATTTTTTTTCTTAAAATGTCACTTAGTATAGATTTTAAAATGACGCATACAGTGCGATCTGAGTCAACAATATGTAAACTAGCACGAACACTATTCTAAGTACCACATTGAACTGTACGCGATGTTTGCCATCTCACTCCCTCACGCGCACAAAGTGCAATGTGCCACATCGTACTCAGTTCGCCGTTGATCGGCTAGGCAACGGTTGTGACTCTTCGACCTTTGCGTAGAAAATATTAACATGTTATTACGTTACTTTCGCATGAATTTTTAACTTTTTAGTAAGAATTTTATTGGGTGTCATTCTGTCTACCAATTTACCACAAATATAAGTTTGTTTAAAATGACGCAGAAACGTGCGAGATGGTTGGAATCGTTAAAATCAGGGGCAAAAAGATCGGGTACGGATTGCACCGAAACAGAGATAAATAAACCGGCTACAATAAATGGCGGTAAGTAATATTTATTTCCGTTTTCTTGATATTTTTTTATTTATAAGTTTAAAAAGGTATAAAATGTTCTATGTGACACATAGAACTACATACGTACGAAGTATTATTTAATAGAACTACGTACACGGGACTATCTACCACTTAGATCTGTATTCGCGTAAACTGTTTTTTAAAAGAACTGTGTACACAGGACTATCTACCACTTAGAACTGTATACGTTACTATCATAGTTGTAGTTAACAAAGTACGTAAATCTATGTGCCACTTAGAATTGTTTACGTCATTTATTCAGTCACTTGGATCTGTTTACTTTTATGAATTTATTTTTAGACACTTTCAAAATAGTTATATCCTGTCGTTGTAAGTGCTAATTTAAATATCAAAAGGAAGGATAATATTGCTATAACGCTATGCTATGTGTAAGACAATAACTATCACAGATTAAGGTTTTATACGGGTAGTTTTGTTATACTTACGAGTATACCTAGCTTTACTTTGCATCACTAACAGCATTAAATATAGCATTACATAATTAATTACGTATGTACCTACCTATATGCGCACTTTGTTAACCGCTTTGTCTATGTTGCTTTTAATATGCATGGTATTTGACTTTCAGAGTCACCACTAAGGATGGATGATACATCATGCGAAGAATTATACAGGGCGCTGTCAACTGCGTTTGAGGAGTCAGAAGATACAAGCATATATAGTCAACTTGATAATCAAATCTCTAGCCCATGTTTCGTTGACGACTCTGATTGTGATTACAATCAGAATTATAGTTGTATGAACGAGTTGACGAGCAGTGAACATATAGAGTGCTGTATTACGAGTAGTGAGCCAGGTAAATTAGGAACTGAAAATATTGACCCAAACTCTGAAAATGCTGCCTATACATTACACCCATTGTCACCCCTGTTAGAAAATACTGACAGGCAAGTCAACCAAAACATTGTTTGCAAGAATACTCGTACTAATCATTTTGAAAATATTAGAGATCCTTCTTTGAATGTCACTGCACCACCATCATCGGTTTTATTTAGTGAAATTACATACTCGCCCCAGTCAATGAACGCATTATCATATAATAATAGTCCGTTGCCTAATGTCTTTTCTGAACTTAACAGTCCAATGAATTGTATAATTACAAACCCAATGAGCAGGCCTGGAAGTCGTGTAAACTTTGATAACACGCCAATGCCTTCCGATTCAAGTGACAATGAAACTGATTATTTTAGAAAGCAAATGTTAAAGAAAAAATTCGCCATTAAAAATTTTATTAAAAGAAAAGAAAAATCGGTAGGCTATCTCAAACACAAGCGACTTCGTTTAGATTCATCATCATTGGATTCTATTGGTTTAAATGAGACTGCGTTGAGTGATGAGTCAACCCAAGTACACAAAAAAAAGTCACGCAAGGGTGTTAAAAAAACTAATCCTGGAAAAAAAGAAGCAAAAATGAAAAAAGTTGGATAGATAACGTTCGAAAAATGAGATGCAATTTAGGTGAAGCTTACGCATCAAGGGATGGCACGTTGAGACAAGCAAAGGAAATGAAACCTGCTTGCAAATGTAATCTCAAATGCTACGAAAAGTGCCCCGAGTTGCTAAGGAAAAAAATATTTGCTAAATACTGGTCTTCAGGGGAGCACGTTATGCAATGGACTTTTATTGCAAAACATGTCAAAAAAATCGATAAACAGCGGCACACTACTAGTCCCTCCACATCTTCCAGACGTTCTTTTACATACAAATATACTATGCCTGTTGGAAATTCCGTAATTAAAGTATGTCAGGTTATGTTTTTGAACACATTAGGCATCAGTAAAAAGGTGGTTTATACATCGTTAGAAAACGATCAAAGCGAATCAAAAATCATAGATAATAGAGGCAGGCATGGAAAACATAAAACTGTGATAACTGACGCAATGATTGAGAATGTGATTCGTCACGTGAATTCATTTAAACCCGTTGATTCCCATTTGATTAGAAAAGATTCTGCGCGAAAATATCTTGATCCTGACGTAAGTTTCAGAAAAATGTTTAAATTGTATAAAGAGTGGTGTGTCAAAAAACAAATCCCTAAGCGTGATAGAGCAAAGTCAGTCAGACAATATCGCGATATAACAAACACTCACATGAATATTGGATCTTTTATCCCAAAAAAAGACCAGTGCGATATATGCCACACATTTAAAAATCTAAGGAAACCATCTGAAAAGGAAATATCCGATTACGAAAACCATTTAAAAGAGAAAAGAACTGCTCGTGACCTCAAAGCTTTAGAGAAAGCCGAATCTAGGAACAGTTCACATATTCTAGCTGTGACATTCGATTTTCAAAAAGTTTTAAGTTGTCCATATGGAGAAATCAGCGTGTTTTATTATAAAAGAAAATTAGCGGTATACTTTTTGAAATGGGTTCTAAAACTGGTAAATGCTATATGTGACATGAAGCTACTGCTAAACGCGGTTCAAATGAAGTAGCTAGTTGCCTTTACCAATTCATTTATGAACAAGTTCAGAATAATGACGTGACTGACTTTAAGTTTTGGTCTGACAATTGTACCGGACAGAACCGGAATCGCATCGTGTTTTTCATGTATTTACACGTAGCCAAAAAGCTTAAAATTAAAATCAGTCACAAATTTATGGAGGTAGGTCATACCCAAAATGAGGGTGACTCTGTTCATGCTGACATCGAACGATCTGCCAAACGAAAACTTATTTACACTCCTGACGAATGGTATACTCTAGTGCGTTGGTGCAAAACTAATGAGCCGTCATATGAGGTATACGAGTTACAGCAAAATGAAGTTTATGATTTCAAAGCACATTTGGAATCAAAGGAATGGAGTAAAAACACAGAAAATGAAAAAATATCCTAGACAGATATAAAAGAAATATTTGTAGACTACACATCAGATGGACATGACCATACGGAAGATATTATTTATTATAAAAACCGTTTGAGCCAAGAAAGTTATAAAATTTTGAATTGTAGTACCCAAACTTGTACGCGGGTCACACGGAATACACAATCCGCATCAATAACATGTGAAGAGGTGTTAGTTCCAGCCTACAATAAGCCATTGCCTTTGCCTGCATTAAAGGTCCGAGATCTGCTATATCTATGCAATAAAGGTTTAATCCCACAAAGACATCATAACTTTTTTAACTCATTTGAGAAAAAAGCTGATAATTCACCTAATTCTGCTGAAGATTAATCAATGTGATAAATACGAGTATGATAAGATTGAAGTTCCTAAGTCAGAGCTGTAATTTACTCTTAACTGTTATAATATTATTATTTGGATTAGTTTATCTGTTCTTTATAGATAAGTTTACATTAAGGGTATGCCCTATTATTGCAGTTATTTTCTGAGAAGAATATTATGTTCGTTTTGTTTTGTAAACACATATACAGACATTATTTTTAGTTTCATATTCGATTTTGAGGCGTTTTTTTAGTACATAATAATTTTAGATAATTTAGTCTGAAAGACTGATAATTCATGTGATTATAAAATATATATTAATCAATGTGATTAGGTAAAGTGCAAATTAGTATTATTCATGATTGAAATTCCTACGTCAAAGCTTTTCTTAACTGTTACATTGTTATTTCATTTTTTTGTATCTCTTTTGTAACGATGTTATGTTGGTATAATTGTGTAAACTGAGAATATGTCGCTTATCCTTAGAAGAATATGATTAATTTATTTTAAAAATACAGTTATCTTTTGTTTTGAGACATTGTTCATTTTAATACATAAGTATGCGACAATTCTTGGAATAGGTACGTAAGTTTGTGTGAAAGACAGTTAACTCATGTGATGTTTATGAAGATTAAAAAAATGTGATATTAACATAATTATAAGGTAAATAAGGAAAAACAATATGAAAAGATGCTCACTTTTTCTCTCTTATTCCGTCATTAAGACTGATATTTAGTAAAACGTTTGTAAAATACACAATTTGATATATTTTTTGAATAAATAACACATTTATCATACTTTTACTTTTATTTAGTACTTCCTACATAATTATTAAGTTAAAACTAATGAAACGAATATGGTTTTATCTGCAAAATGTGTCAAAATTATAATAATGTATATTTATACAGAATCATAATGCAACCAACAATTAAGTAAGATATGGTGCGTTAAAACTATGTATTACAATTTTGAAAACTAATCAAAATACAGGATTTAAATTTGATGACTAAACTCACACATAGAATCTTTTACAGTAAGTGGAACATTATTTTTACCAAGTATAATATTCTAAGTCCCAGATAGACCTACATACGGAGAATTTATAAAAAAAAATAACCAAGTATAATGCTCTAAATACCAGATAAACCTGCATACGTGCTTCTTAAAGAAAATTGTAACCACGTATAATATTCTAACTGGTAGATAGAACCGTATACCCAACCGTGAGCAAACAGTCATAACTTAATCTAGTGTTCTATCTGCATTTTCTCGGAAACTACAATTAAATTTAGGTATATGAAAATAAAAAAAACTATGAAATATAATCATAACCATGTTTGCCAAATTCCAACTTATTATCTTAAATACTAAAAAAGTTATAAGAATTCTACCTTTGTTTTGCTCTCCTGTAAAGTTGTCATTTTTCAATTAGAACCATATACGTTGTTGTCGTCGTTCTGGCATCGATGGTTGCTAGGCCTACTACTGTAATGTAAGTGTTAACTGTTAAATAATTTATAATACTAAATGTGAAAAATTGTCCTAATGTAATTTTCTAAGTTTAAGTTTCATGGCGCTTTGGATGATTCTGTAAAGTCATGTAAACATTTGTAAAATAAATAAATAAATAGACACGTATATACTAAACATTTTCATAGGTCGGGCGAGCCCTTGGTTACGTTTTCAGTCTGTTTTGACAACCTGCTTAACGGACCAATATTTTTTTACCTCTGGAACATGTACCACTTCTTCACGTATATTAGAAACGAACTGAAGGCGGTCGAGTGCAAAATTTATGAATACATCCCAATACACCCCTAGAATTAAGTAATAGTCCTTTTGAATAGATGTTGGGTCTTCATAAGTTACATTTCCTGTAGGAAAAGTGTGCGCAGGAATTACACGATATAATCCCGCTATTAATTTGCACAAAAATATGCTTTCGTTTTATTCTAATGCTATGAGTGTATTTCTGTATTTCCTGATAATTATAGGTTCTTTCAAGGCAAGTGTAAATTAGGCTTTTACTAAAGCCACCTTTAGACCACGTAGGCGCTTATGAGTACCATCAGGTGATAGTGAGGGTAATCGCTGGTCCATTATTGAATAATAACTTAACTAAAAACACAGAACAATATAATCACAACTAAAAAGAGAAAATATATAAATATAATAACAAAAAAACTATGAATAATGGACCTGCCGGAATGAGCGCGTGTAACGGACTGAGTTTTAAGTCGCTGGCGAACTCGCAGACACTTTATTTCACGCGTGGCCTTGAACGAGTGTCGCAGTACTGGCAGAGTTTAATAAACCGATTCTTCTGCCAATAATGTAACGTACTGTAATGTAATGTACTCATAATCGGAAGTGGTGCGTGCACGTAATTAACTGAATCATGACCTTAATATCTGTAGGTAATCAGTATGTAAGAACTCTTTATTCTGGCATTGGTCTTGATTTTACAAAAGTACCTACTTCTATCGTTTTTTGATCCTTTGGACCGTTGCCGCATGTAAGTAGATCAGATCAACAAACCAAGAAACTTACTTTCACTTTTGTATCTAAATGGGGTAAGAGTAATAATTTGCTCTGACGTCATCATAATCGTATTTTTTACCATACAAGAACACTTTTCGTGTAAAATCGAACGAATTCAAAACAATAAATTACGCCTTTGTGTCTAACTATAGATGCATTCAAAAATATGTTGACTACATGTTTCCTACAGTATAATTAATTGATGGTGACAATGTTTTGCGCACTAGGTTTAATTTTAAATTATGATATATACATACGAGAATAATTTTCTAAAACACATGACATAACTTGAAAACTATTATAACACTAAACACTCAGTTACCTAGTAATCCGATTTTATTTTTATAATCTAGGTCTATACATATTTCAGTTTCAAATATAACAATTTTATGAAGATTTATTAGCGATATTAGGCCGTTTCACCTATATTCCGTCGTCTGGCATAATTCTTAAACCGAGACCTTGCTATAGTTTTAAAAATATCACGCTTCGCGCGTTCGCGAGACCACGGGATGCAGTATTCGGCCGTCGGGATCAAAGACAAGACTCTTCGTTTATTTTTGTTCAAATCTCAAATTTGCTTTCGAAACGAACTAAGATTAAGGAAAAACTCATATTCTGTTTAAAACCTAGATAATTTTAAACAAATAACACGAAAAAAAACGTATCAGTGAATTGTAAATAAACGCGGTAAATTCAAAATGTGTAAAATAAAATAAAAAGGTTTACAGTTTTTCTCCGAGCAGATTTCTTAGCTTTTAATCACAAGTGATTATATCAAAAATAAAAAATGTATATGAAACTTGAAAACAAATTGTATTAAATTACAATGGATTACAGTGATAATAAAGTCATACTACCAACTGTAGTTCTTCATTGGAACTATAGGGGGTTCACCGAGTTCCCCCTACATCTGCTAAATGGCGAAGAGTTAGAAATAACTGACATTTATCTAAAGGAGAATCTAATATCTCGCCTCCCAAGCGACATTGGAAGGTTGGAGCATTTAGAAAGCCTATACTTGAGCGGTAACGATATCTCTGCGTTGCCTAGAGAGATATCGAAGCTACGAGCTCTGAAATGTCTCGATGTGAGTGGTAACAGGTTGAAGAACATCCCGGAGGATATAGGGGATGTGAGAGGCCTCAAATTTCTGATATTGGACGAGAATGAGCTAAGTGAATTGCCGCTGAGAATCGGGGAGCTGAGATCGTTGCGGTATCTATCGGTTTGTGGTATAGTCCTGTTTATATAGTTTATGTCGTGAGTGTTGACGTGTTTCACAAGCTTTTATTTAACCTGCTGTGTTAGAATTTTTGTGTGGATCATTTGGAAACTAAATTTCACCCATTTCCCGGTTTCCGATTGAGTTAAAATTTGGTATAACTACTTATTTAAGTTCAGTGACAATGAAGCTAACCTAATGATAGATCCGGAAGGTAGTCATGAGAAGTCTGAAATAATGCAACGCAATCCTATCGAGTTTGAGTTCTTTAAAATCTATGAGTAGTTGACGGATGTTACAAAAAAAGTAAATTTGGCAATAATAGCTTTATTAAAATAAAAGCTTGACACAAAAATAGAATTTTTGACGGAACCATATTACAGATATTCCTCCAGAAAGTAAATTTATAAACATTTATATTTGTTTTCTTGAGGAACGATTTGAGACCATTCCGCCTTTTAACATTATTATTAGAGTGAGCGATTTTTAATAAATACATGTGCATGGGAGTCAAAATAATTGGGTTAGCTTCTGTTAATCACATGTAAGGCGTTTTTTTTTCCTATCTGAAATTCATTTGTTCACGATTATTGTGTATCCTAATAGAGTAAAACCAATCTTCAAATTAACACTCCTCAACTGAGCTTAGATACCTTACTTTAACATTGATGCCTGTTTCATAGGTCGGTTATCAGGACAATCAAGTTCCGAGTGACGTAGCGATGCAAGTACTTAGATAAGGGCTAGGGAGGGGATTGTTTATGGTTCTAAGACTATTCAACCTTATCAGGAAGGTTTTATTGCTCATGTAGGACTAAGTTTAGAAAAACGATTATTGGCCGCCTAAATGCCCTAAAATTTGAGTTCTACTTCGTATTTCCTACATATAAATAGTGAATGAAGCTTTAACGCGAGGTATGTTACGCATTCCAATATTGAAGTAAGAAGAATCCGGTCAAGTACGCGTCTGACTCGTGCCCAAACAAAATAATTCTGAAAATCTTATTTTTTTATGTCTGTCGGTCCATCTTATCTTACGACTAGGGATTTTCACGGATACACTTCGACCCAGTGGGATCTTTTGTGTAATTACCCCTTCTTGCTACTCAATGGCTTGTTCTGTCATCTCCATAAACTGGATGATAGATGCCAATGGTATATATACATTATCGCTTGCTCTTTATTTATATCAGCTCAACTGGAATCGTTTGTGTTGTTTAAGTGTTGCCATACAAATTAACTTGTTTTAAGGTTTTTTTATAGTCATTATAAGTAAGGACAAACTAGGAAAGTGAGTTAAAATAGTAATAGAAATACAACTTTAAAACTAATATTAAGGTTTGATGTAAAAATGGCGTTCGTGAAATCACCCACTAGGTCTAAGTTTAGGTAATAAACTAGGTAGGTACCTATAAATTAGTTTTAAGTTACAGGGCACCACCGAAAATCAGCGTCGTCAATTCTTTTTATTACTTGTAATTGTATTTCTTGTTTCTGCTGGCGTTGAATAAATATGTTTTCTTTCTTTCTTTCTTTCTTTCAATGGTAGCGTCTGGCATTCCTTTGGCTGTGGGTACCCAATACCAAATTACTTCATTCTCTGTCTGGCGAGGGCATGATATTCACATAGTATGTGTTCCATTCTTTCAGCCTCCTCACCGCACATTCGACAAAAAGAATTATCAGAAAGTCCAAGTTTGGTCAAGAATTTGTCTGTCTATATCAGTAACCAATATAAAATGAATGATGAGTAGGGCTCTGGTAACATGCATCGAAAATTTAAGCTATTTTTAAGCGCACTTTTTGTCAAATCTAGTATATAAAACAGGCTGGTTTTCAGATATGTGTTTTTTGACTATATAACGTATTCAGTGATTAACGCGGAAACATGTTTAATGAAAATTTCCTCTATAGAAAAGTTATCCGAAAACGCGTCTTCATATTCCGTTTTTTTGTCTAGTTAGTACAAACGACAGATTAATTTACGGCTAAAGTATGTAAAAATGTCATTCTTCCCTTTATCTTTTGAGTGATCAACTTAAATGTTAACAAAACATAATAATATCTTCGATTTCATGGTACGTTTACATCAGGCGCTTACGCCAACAAACCCTAAGCATGTAGTGTATTAGCTTTCTCTTTCTTTCATGCGCGCGAGCAATAAATGCGTCCCTTAGTACAAATCACGCTTATTGGCTGGCTCCGCGTTTGGGGCGTGATTTACAAATGACGAAGCCCTTGCTTGTGTTGTGTGTTTTTATCAAAATGAACAAGAAGAATTTAATGCTTTGTTTGTTGATATGTAAGTCTCACAAGCACTAAAATTGTTCTGTAATAGAATAATCTACTACATGGATGAAATATAATTACTATTAAAGAAAAGCTTCCACTGAAATTAAAATGGCACCTGTATTTAACTTTTGGAACACGGTTCTTTTTAACCGACTTCCAGAAAAAGGAGGAGGTTTTCAATTCGTTGGAATGTTTATTTTATGTAAGGTTGTTTTAAAATTTATCTTTCAAGCGTATTGTTACTATCGTAACAGAACAGAGTCCGTTCTGCAACAAGAACTCATTGCAAATATACCGCCATTTACACTTTGTTTCTTCATGCAACTACGAGGTTTTTAAACATACTTAACTGCATCCACACTTCAATAACATATGCGATGACATGAATATTACGGCACTATACTTTAATAAAAATAATATAATAAGCAAGGTTGAACTTTAGAATACCCTCCTTTGGAAAATACTCTACTTTGGATGCAAATTTCCGTAAAAAGTTGCGTTGCTAGTTGTTTGAAAGTCATCAAGGATGAGAATCTATTATAATATTATATAATATGAAGAGATAGGTAGTCAATTGATACATAGACTAGGCTGAAACAAAATAATCATTGTTTGTTCCTGGATCTTTGCCTGAATATTGACTATGAATACCTACACTTATATCAATCGAAATACTGATTCAATATTAGTATGGTTATTAAATTATATAGTTATTACAAGAAAATTTACAATTGACTGTGTGTATTCATAAAAGGTAAGGTAAAAGAAAAATAGTCACAAGTTCTCCTATAATGACACTCCTCAAAAGTAGGTTTTTTTTTTAATTACAACCAATTAATAACTATCTATACTTACAACTAGAAATAATACAACTCTGAAATGAAAAAAATAACTTTATTTCTTACACAATATTTATTTAAGATAAATAACACTATTTATTAATCTATAATTTAAGTAAAATCTCTTCTTAAGATTTTGTTGAGGGTATAGCTTAAGTATTCATTTCCAAAATTGGAACGAGGATTGAAGCTTCCCCTCAACAAAACAGTATTATGAGCGAATACAATTCATTACAAATCTGAGACTGGTTATCATTGTAGACGAACGCACTCTAACATTTACCTTTTACTGTTTTACTAACTTATCATTTCTTAACAATTCAAAGACAAAGTAATGAAAAAAATATTGTAAAATACTGTCACAAAATAGCGTATATGCAAAAAAAAAACAATATGTGATTGAGTCCCGTTTTGTAGTATAAAAATGTAGTTATTTACTATCATAGTATAGAAAAATATAAAAATGAAATATACTTAACGCAATGACGCCCTGTTTTACTACTAATAAATATCAGTGTAACCCTATCTCCACTTACTTCTGTCCTTAATTGGTATAGCCACAGGTCTTTAATGGGATTTAAATCTGGTGATCTAGCAGGCCACGAAATGATATTTCTATTATAACGCCGGCGAAAACACTCAATCGCACTTTGGGAATGATGTATAAGACAATTATCCTGCACAAATGAAATTATGGGTAATTCTTCCTCCGGATACACATTTCGAATCATGGTCTCCTCCAGCACATTGACGTAATCAGCAATTAGCCCGACTGACGAGTTCTCCCTGGTCAGCCCCGCTCATCCAACTCCACATATTCACTGTAATGCGACCAGATTGCACATTGGGCACTACGTGATCGTTATTATAACGCGTATTATTTCGACACCACAAGCTAAAACGTCCGTGTTGACTAGTGAAACGTTTTTTCGTCAGTGAAAATGACATTACTTCAATCGGCATTTAAGTATTCTCGAGCAAACTTTAGTCTCGCTTCTTTGAGCTATGGAGACAGCAAGGGTTTGACTGCATGCTTGCGAGGATGTAAACCCTCACTGTGTGGAGAACACGGCGAACAGTGTCCACGCCTATGTTAAATAAACGGGTGTAATGGGTTTCTTCATATTCCTGGACCATGTTTTGACGCTGCTGTGCGCTTATAAGTCGAGGTCTACCGATCCTTTGGCGGTGCAGATCCTATATGATCCTTCCTCTCTGAATTGTCGCACCCATAACACAACTGTTTTCCTCTGTAACAATTTTCAGAAATGTATAATCATTATTAAATTAGCATACAGATATAACTAATATAAAAAATCTAGAAAGAAATGTAAACAATAATACTTACGCTTACACCGGTTTCTGTGGCAATTTTGTCAAATTTTTGCCTTGACTATGCAATGTAATTATTTGTAACATTGTGGCTAAGTCAATATTGCAACGAGAACCCATTATTACAAAATAAAAGAACATACTAAAACATACCAAAACTCAATCAAAAATACAATCAAACGGACGGCAGCTGCAAGAGAACGAACGAACAGTTTCTTTGTATAAACACTATTACGGTATATTCATAATCTTAAGTGTACCCTCTAAGTATGGGCGGTTATTTTTATATAATTGTTGCACTATTCAACAACTATTCAACACGTGACTTCATTTTAAATATTTATTTGTTTAAATAAAAATGTTTTGTTTAAGCAGCTGTTAAATAATCTCAGTAAAAAATTAACTTAAAAAAACTATTGACACTAAACGCATGCCTTGCAAACGTAGGTGATTAGTGATTACAAATACGGTTATAAATTTCATCCATGTCGAATATGGCTTGATGGCTTAGGGGTTTAATGATTTGATCACGAATGTTTCGGTTCAAATCCTCTCGAACACGGTATAGGAAAAAAGCGTTTTTGTATTTTGTGTTTGAATTAGTAAAATCATCGATGGCTTTGGTTTATATATGACGGTGAATCTAAGTAATATTTAATTGAAGGTGCATTTAAAAAATACTGGATTATGAAAATACGTTCCATAATGTAAATTGAATATTTGAGTGACTTGCCGTGTGTGTTTGGCAATCGTAAGTTCAACCGAGTTTTTTTTTTAATATTTTGATGTTATCAACGCCATCTAGTAAAATCTTATGAAACCAATGTCGTTACCGGATAGATGGCGTCTCGTTTCGCTGCAAAGCAAACTTTCTGACAAATGTCCATGCAATTATGCTGTCCAGTGTACATCGTAAAAAACGGGCAATAATATAAGTTAACATAATATACAGATGATGAGATTTTACAGTCTGTAGTATCCAAACCGCCGAAACGTATCTTTATGCCTAGAAGGGCTCGTCAAGAAACCATGTGATCATTTTTGACTTGCTTTTCACCCCCTCCCCCGCGTGATATTTGGTGATTATAACGCGACAACGAGTTGCTCGTCAGTTTTCAGGCTTGGACAGTATAAATCATACGGTAATTTTTGCAAATGAGGGTATGGTCCACTAAGTTTTGGTGCAATTCCCAGCGATAGCCGCAGCAGAAAAGAGGCAAGTCTTCCCATCGTAATCTTCGGGTTTAGAAACGCATAGCCCACAAACACGCTCAGAGCGGGTTATTTTGATATAACAAAACTATTTTAATTACTGTAAATCTAAGTATTAGAACGGACGTTTTGGAGGTCACTGAAGCGAAAAACCTTTATTTTGTTTTTTTTTTTATATTTGGATGTGTCGTTGTTGCTTCATCACGCCAAAACGGCAAAATGCATTTCAACTGTTTTTGGTAGACGAGAGACTTTACCCGACTCTGCTGAAAAAAAGAGGATTATGGTCCTTTTTTCCTTCACTGACGAAGGCACCTTGTACTTTTTGTGACGTGATATTTTGTCAAAAAAAAACAAATAATGCAACCACGGGACGGTTCAAATGCTCGTAGAAATACCCTTAAAATGTTAGTTTACAGTAGTCAAATTTACTCGCCCTACTTGCTTGCTTTTACCATCGCTCGTAAACTTAACGAAGTCATAGCAACATTTCGGCACCTTAAGTCTATAGGATGGGGTTTGAATCTGCTTGTTCATCCAATGAGTTTCGTGGTGTTTGGCGCCTCGGAATAAATGTCTGAGATAAATCAATGGCTGCCCGTTTCCTCATTGATTCGCTTGACCTGTTTGTGTCATGTCTGTGCCGTGGATCGATTTATACGTTACGATGGGTTGTCTATTGTGTAACTGTGTCCGATTTGTGTTTACGGCAGTATTCGTGAATTAAGTGTATTCTTAGATGAGGAATCGGTCGCCGTGGAATGTAATTAGTGTAATTGAGTCATTCTCTTTTCATTAACAACTATACTTTTTCAAACTTGGAGTCGCTACTAATTTTATAACAAATAATTCTGCCATTTTTTGAGGGGGGCGAGGTAGCACACATATAAACAATCTAACTACAAATGCATTCTTTCCTCTCGTTACTACGCACCCAAACTAAAACAATACCACAATACTAATAATAATAAATCAACATTATATAATAATAAATTATAAAAACGGATTCGATTTTCATGCGAAACGTATAATTTTCACGTTAGCAAAAATAAATGGCATCAAATAAATGGTGGTTAGTTTGTATGTTAGATGAGACGAAAATTATTTGCCACATGTGCTTTTGAATCCTTCGCTACGCTCAGGATTCTAAATTAGGAACTCGCGCAGCGTGATTATATAATGTTCACGACGCGTTTCCCCTATAAAGGTCACTTAAGGTTTTTTTTAAAGCGTATATCGTTTTCTGCTTGTTCGGGATACAAAATGAGTAAAAAACTGATTGGATCATTTCTCTATTCTCTATTTATTTATTTTATTTTATTTAATCTTTATTGCACAAAAGAAAAACTTATCGTACAAAGCGGACTTAATGCCATAGGGCATTCTCTACCAGTCAACCTTGATCCAAAGCAGATAAATTGTAAAATCTATTCCGTATTATACTTCTGGAACCATTCATTAGTCCAGGCTGTTACCGTAAAAACACCCATCATATACTTAGTCCAAAATCACCGAACAATGGTCGAGCTTAAATCGAACTTTATGTTTTTCGGCAAAATAAATACGCTTTCATAATATTACATTTTAAACGTATTTTATTCCCGCAAAAACGCTGTCCGCTATAATCGATTAAATCATGACGTTATGGCGGTATGCAAACAAAACTTAGAGAAGGAAACATAACCTAACAATTTCCACTATGATAGTTGTTTATGACTGGATTGACAGATGACAGCGTATTGTTCTGCCATTTTGACGTCACGCCATGTCAGTTCAGGTTACGTGATATAGATTAAAAATATTGACTTTTAATGTCTATTATTTATGATTATTGATTTAAAAAAAAACCGGACCATACTTTGGGTGCCTGGACTACAGTAAGATGGCTTTACGGCAAGGACCATTAAATCAAGGAGACTGACCATCTCCTCCATACAAAAAGCCGTTCCTCGATATTTACAACGCCATCTATGAATAAGAATTATTTTTTACAATTATTCAACTTTGCAAGCGTGACGCAGTATTTAAATGGTACGATTTCTTTATTAATAGCTATTTGCCAACTATTTAATTGTTCCTATACTGTATTTCTCTATTCAAACAAAAACATCGTTAAGTGTTTAGTTTTTAAGCGCCATCTAGTTTTTGCCAGAATATCTCCTTGCGATCGGAACACGATCCAAAGTATGTCAAGTGTTAGTCCTCTTGTTTCAATGGTCCTTGCTTTGCGGTAAGTAATTTAATATTATTTCAGATAACAACTTGCAATGGCTGCCCCAGCGGCCCGTCTACAACTTCTACCACTGCGAGTTCAGGTTTTGGCGGAACAACCTGAAGGCGATCCCTTTCTCTCTGTGGTACCACATGTTCAGGCACCAGCAGACTAGGAGCTTCGGTATGGGGTATGTATTTTTTTATGTTCGCTACCGGTATTCATTTAAACTGAAATATATAGATATTTCTAAATTTTTATTAAATTTGGATAATATTACTTAACACAACGAAACGGGGCTTAATTAAATATAAATATGATTTATTTAATTACCTTTTACGCCACATCTGGCCATTTACCGCACGCTACGCTTTCGGTAAAACTAGCATTTTGGCCAGATGAAGACGTAAAATTGTGTACTCACCACGCGCAGTAAAAAAAGAAAGCCCTCTATCGCATATTTACAACCCACGCCTGCGGCTCGGGTCGCAAATACCTGCGATTTTGAGCTTACTTTCTTTTACAGCCTTGAAGTGACCTATAGTTTCCCGCCAATTTCCGCTCACTCTGACAGTTTCCGAAAAATTCAATGTTGCTATTTGTAAAAAAATGTGGCCTACCCTATATATGACAAACTGTACGAACACAGCTATTCTGACGCTGATAGTGACGCAGACGAGGCGTCACTGACGCTACAGCTGCGTTGCTCGGAATCCGAGCTTCAGTGCGTATTACTTCCTGATAGACGTGTTTACGACGCCCACAAACATAGACAATTGCTTTCGTTTGTTTAGGATTCGATACATTAGCTGGGAATAAATAGTAGTTTGTGCAACTGATAACAATAAACAAAAAACACTCGTGTGATCTTATTATGAAACTCGTGTTGGGCCTAATTATGTACAGTTGCAAACACTAGTTTATCTACATCCATATGTTAAATTATTTTCTTGTATTTCATGTGCATAGCAATTCAGTCCGGGGACCTTATTTACCAAGATATCATGATGCGTCCAGCGGTGGTCCGGATCTATACTGTAATGACTTCATAACTAAGTACATCGTATACGATGGCGTATAACACAACAACATAATAGTAGATTGTTTGACAAGGGGCTAAAATAAGCCATTATGACACGAAGTGATTATTTGGACGAGCTCACGAAGTGAGCGAGGACAAGTATGTCTGAGTGTCATAATGGCTTTTAGCCACGTGTTATACACTCCGGTTTTCACGTCGACTGCGAGAAAATCAAAAAGACATAACATTAAAATTGTATATTTCATGAAAAACTAAAAGTACAGTTTGAGCAATTCTATCAGAAAGTTTGGCCAATCTTGGCCAGGTTAGTTTGTTTGTTTTTAATTATTCGTAAGGAGTATTTAGCTGGCCGCAAGTTTTTTATTTCAGTGTCATAGAAAGTATGGGATTATATGGCTTTCTTTTAAACCGTAGGGGCCAAATGTTATATTTTGGTCTCGCTTCGGGAATCTAATATAACGTACTTTTTGAGCAGGAAACAGTGAAATAGTCGATTTTTTGACAAGGGGCTAAAATAGGCCAACATGACACGAAGTGATTATTTGGACGAGCTCACGAAGTGAGCGAGGACAAATACGTCTGAGTGTCATAATGGCTTTTAGCCACGTGTTAAACACTCTGCTTTTCACTTCGACTGCGAGAAAATAAAAAAGAGTTAACCTTAAAATTGTACATTATACGAAAAACTAAAAGTACAGTTTGAGGAATTCTATTAGAAAGTTTGGCCAATCTGATCAGGTGTTATGTTTGTTTTTAATTATTCGTAAGGAGTATGTAGCTGGCCGCAAGTTTTTTTTTCAGTGTCATAGAAATTATTTGTATGCGATTATATGGCTTTCTTTTAAACCCTAGGGGCTAAATGTACTATTTTAGTCTCGCTTGGCGAAGCTAATGTGACGTACTTTTTAAGCAGGAGAAGTGAAAGATATGTTTCTATTCAGTGACCTCCAAATAGGCCGTATTGCCAATGGCCAATAAAACAAGCTTTAGTTGCCATTCTTCGAATCGTGCCCCGAGATATTCAGTCATAAACTAGATGGCGCTTTAAAATTAAACATTTCACCATCTTATAATTAAACAAAGAAAATTACAGTAACAATTAGTTCGCAAACAGATAATGCGTAATAAATAAATCGTAACATTTAAATAATGTGTCTTACTTGCAAATTTGAATAATAGTAAATAATAATTCATACACATAGATTGCGTTGTAAATATCCGGGAACGGCTTTTGTGTAGTGATTGTCAGTCCTCTTTTGTTTTAACGGTCCTTGATATAACTGTTTTTTTTTATATCTATAATCTACAGTCATTTCATTTTTACAACTTTGTTATAAGTAGTATATATTACTAAAAAAAACGTACTTACGGCGTATTATTTTCTTTTTCAGAAAACCACAAGCGATTTCAAGCAACCATCAAGTATGTCGATTAACAATAACCAGTGAGAATGGTTCTCAAAAAATAGACGTCCAGTGTCCACCGCAACACCAAAACATACTCGTAAATCCGCATTCGCCACCTGATCTCTACGAGCTCTGTAGAAGAAGATTGTACCAAATAATATCTGACACTGCCAAGAAATTAACAACAGAAACCCAAAGCATTTATTCACATTTTACATACGACAGACAAAACATAACTCACATGCAGCAAAATTTCAAAGATATCAATTTAGACAATGTGAAAAACATACCCAGCGTAGACAAGAATGGCAACTACCAAATCAAAGTCATACCGTCAGTTTCCAAAAATGGAAGTAAAAAAAAAGAAAAATGTTACTATACACCATCTGATATAGTAGATGAGCACTACAACTTTTTACCAATGTTTATGAAGAGAGATCTACGAGTTGGGCCTTTATCGAAATGTGAAAACGTCGCCTGTCAGAAAACTATATTTGATTTCGTGTTTTATGAGTTCTGTATTGGGTAAGAAAATGCCTGATTTACATTTTGGGTTCATATCTTGAAGTAGAGTCTTATTCCTTAGAGCGCTTAGGTATTGTGTTGGAGCTGAATCAATGAAAGCAAACTGTCATAATGTTTGATTTGGATTCGGCTGCGAGGAAAATGAAACAGACCCTCGTGGCCCTGTGGCCTTAAAAAATATAAAGGTTAGGTACTACATTCACAGATCTATACTAGAACAAAGTTGTAAAAACTAAATGTCTGTACATTGAAGATGTTAAAAAAAGTAATACTATTTTAAGGGTCACTGATTCTAGGAATATTTTTTTTAGATATTTTGTATGTTTGTATGTGTCGTTGTGGCTTCATGACGCCAAAGGGGCTAAACAGATTTCGAAAAAAATTGGTAAACGGGTAACTGGGCATTCACAGATGATTATTAGGATTTTCTTTACTCGACTACGCTGAAGAAAAAAAGAGGGTGATGTTTTTTTCTCCTCCGCTGACGAAGTTGCGGGCACCTTACCTTTTAGTATTAAGTAATTATGTTTATACTACAAGGAGCCCGCAACTTCGTACGTGGAGGAGAAAAAGTCATAACTTCTCTTTTTTTCTTCAGTGTAGTCGAGTAAAAAGTATCCTATAACCATCTGGAGATACCCAGCTACCCGTGTACCAAAAATAATAGAAATTTGTTTGGCCGACTTCGCGTGATGATACCCCAACGACACACGAACAAAGAAAAATAAAAAATAAATGTTTTTTATTTCAGTGACCTCCAAATAGTGCATTACAATCATTTTTTTGAAAATATATTCAATATACAGAGATTACATTTTTACAACTTTATAATAGTATAGATGCAGAGATGGGCATCCAAGAATAAATCATCATTCAAACTCGCCGTCATTCAAGGATAGCTTATTCTGAATAACCTGTTTAAGAATAATTCACAGCAGAAAAAAATGAGCGAGACTAATTTAGTCGTCATTCAAATAAATCAATTTATAATTGATTATTATAAATAAAATAGTTTGATTTTATGATTTTTTGTTTGTAAAAGTTGTAGTATCGTTATGTTTAGTCTGTTAAATTTTTCTGTTTAATTTTTTTTCATACTAGGTACATTACTAGCTTATTCGTCTATGTTGATCCAGTCCTGAGTTCCGTTAGGTACCCCCAGGGTCCATCACCTGATCCATCGGAGTCTATAAGATGCTGAACTCTCATATTTACGTACTTTGTCCTCGACGACAATAAGTATCACGACTTAACTTGAATTTTGCCATTCAATCATTAATATCAATCACAGGTTTAATATATACTAAAAGTTAATTTAGTTTTTTAATACTTTCGAAACACTAAAGATTAAAATATTTCAATCATTAGTGGTTAGTGTTCAATCACACTAACATTCGGCCAACACTGGTCATAGGTATATTAATAATCTGTTGATATATCATAATTACGACATAATGTCGTTGTGTGGCATGCATAGGAAAGCGCAGCGTGGGACGGCCCCCCACTAGGTGAACGGATGACCTCGTAAGGGTCGCGGAGAGTCAGCGGATGCGGTCTGCGCAGGATCGCACCCTGTGGCGAGCTATAGGGAGGCCTATGTTCAGCAGTGGACGTCCGTGGCTGATAGATAGATAGATAGTGGCATGACTTGCTAAAAAACCCATGTCATACCACTACATATGTAGATACATAGGTATACTCGAAAATCATACATTCCCACTTGCGTAATCAGGAAAATATAAACAATAGGTTACCTAATAAACTAACTACAAACTACGTATTTAGGATTTTTTTGTCAAAAATACTCATGACTTTGAATTAAGTATCTTACACCTGGTTAAAAATAACATACATAAAAAAAAACACTAAATATAATCATAATCAAAATAACAGTCAATTAACTAAAACGTTAGTTTAAATAAGCGCTTCTCAAACTAATTCATTCAACACGTTATTCGTCAATCAGAATGACGAACTTTCGAATTTAGTCTATTTCACGTCATTCAGAATGACGAGCTCAAGAATAAATCTTATTTGAAATTTTTTGAATGAGAATAACGTTTGGCCGTTTAGTCTTATTCTTATTCAATTCAAACTTATATTTGCCCAACTCTGTACAGATGTAAAGTACGAGAGCGGCATTGTGAAAACTCGCATTAAACTGTGTTTGGCTCATCTAATATACGAATTAGATGTGTGCGTTACAATCTGACAATTCTAATCATAGACTTCGTCCTTGACATCGTTTTCTTAAGTCAAAATTTGTCGGACGAATATATTTTCACCTCTGATCGCTATCGTGTACCACTTCTTTTTGTTTAATTTAAATAATTATTTTATGGTCTAAGAAGACCCTGATTGCCAATATTGGCAATCTCTAAAATCTCTAAAAAGATCTCTTAAATCTAGGCTATTGGATCCGATGATAAAAATTCCCTGTCACTTTGCCCCAGCTAAACATTTCACCAGTACATCAATGTCTTGATATTTCCATTTCGTATATACTAAACCGCCCTTGACCCTTACTCGCCCAGACGCATATAGCAGCAGAACAGCTGAATCACTTGTTACGAATCTAACGTTCTTTTGTTACCAGATTTGGTGCTATACACACCTTTCTTCACACACTAAGAATATAAGCGGTTTGAACTAAGGGTCCAAACGGGTTAATGAAATAATGATCTTTATTCTGTAAGTAGGCCGCAAGGGCACTTTTACAAGTCTGACTCTACGGCGTTTCCCAAGAGGAGACCACTGAGAAGAAAGCCGAAACAAACTCAACAGTCAGTAGTTTTTTCGAAATAACTCTTATATCTATTACAATATTTGTACTTAGCTTATCCTTAATATATGTTTTGAGTATAAACTCAATGCGTAGTTCTTCAAGAAAACATATCAAAACTTATAAAAGTAAAAAAAATATAGAATATAAAAAAGGAAAATAATCATTTATCATTTAAAACAACTTTCATACGTTTGATATGCCACCTTACAAGAACC
Source organism: Hedya salicella (assembly GCA_905404275.2). Classification (NCBI taxonomy): domain Eukaryota; kingdom Metazoa; phylum Arthropoda; class Insecta; order Lepidoptera; family Tortricidae; genus Hedya; species Hedya salicella. Next base: position 17,070,653 of record FR990108.1, read on the forward strand.
GTGTCCCGGTAAAAGTAAACCCTCATGTGCCATAACCTTTATTGTCATAATCATAATTTGGCATAATTCATTTTTTTTCTGAACACGTAAATGTTTCAGGATTGTTATAAAACAAACCTAACCTAATGCATTTAACAAGATGATGCCTTTAAGAGTCCCCAGTAAGCTCGGTTCTCCATACAAACGTAGTTACGCTCTCATTTTCAAACGACTAGCTAGTTTGCTCTGAAACTTTGTACTTAGAATCAATTTAGGTATATGCAGGCCTGTAATTGGTTTATGTAGCTTCAGATGCCATAGTAAAAAAATACAGCTAATTTAAGTTTTTCATACAAAACTTGTTTTTGGTGTATTTCGATTGTTTTATAAACTGCAGGCATATAAACTAGTTTCAGGCCTAGTTATACCTCATGTTACAATCCAACACGTAATTTGAAAATAAGAACGAAACTCCGTTTGTATGGGAAGGTGCAATTCGGCCGAGCTTAATGGGGACTCTTAAAAGTCCTGAAAATTCTATATTTTCAGAAATAAATGCATTATGCCTAATGATGATAATGACAAAAAAAATATGACAGATGAGGATAACCGGTCCATACGTGACGTGATGTGACGTTTCAAAAGAAACCTGGTGATACACAATTAATTCTTAATTTCAATTACGTCTTTTAAACAACGTAACTTACGTTATAGTATGTTATTATAGGCATTTAAATGAAGGTAAACAAAAAACCGGCCAAGTGCGAGTCGGACTCGAGCACCGATGGTTCTGTACAAAATATACGATACAAACAAACGGCTGTATCTATGAAAATCCAATTTTAGCAGAGCCCTACTGCTAAGCAAAATGTACGCGATGTTCGATCATTTTATATTGGTTACTGACATAGACAGACGGACATAAAATTGTTTTTGTATTTGTTGTTATAGAGCGGCAACAGAAATATACCATCTGTGTCAATTTCAACTGTCTAAATAGCTATCACGGTTCATGAGATACAGCCTGGTGACAGACGGACAGGCAGTCGTCCGTCCGTCTGTCCATCCGTCCATCTGTCTGTCTCTGTCTGGCTGTCTGTCTGTCTGTCCTGAAAGAATACACTATAGTCTTTCTTACAAACTACGCAAATAAACATATATCATTTGCGACCCGCCTGCTTCTAAGCTAAAGGTGCGTCCACACTTGTATCATTTGCTCGTATCCGAAGACCGTGCCGTGGCATGACTGCTTACCGCGCTGCTTGGACGCTCACTGTCGGCGCGCCGATCATACCGCACTCTTCCGATATAAGTGTGAGATACGCGTAGCAAATGGATTTCGAGCGATCGGATCGGCGCAACGTCCAAACGCGTGATCGTGACACACGATCATGCCACGCGACGATGATCTGATACGGGCAAATGATACAAATGTGGACGCACCTTAAGATTACTATTACTAAGATAAATCACTTAACTACTTCAGAAATACAAAATTTCTGGGTCGACGTGTATAGAAGCTAGACATGAATTTAGTCATTAATAGTTCAATTACTAAATGTTTCAATAAATGTTCCTTTATTAATTTTGAGTACATCTCTGAATTTAATACCTAATATAAATTAGCTACAATTTTCGTAATATTGCTCCAACACATTCTATCGTTGCTTCATTTTTTTACATGCAGAGCGCCATTATTTTGTGTCCGTAATGTATGTCTATAGCAATTTTAATAAACATTACCAATTTAAATCTTTGTTTTCTTGCAGGGAAATCATTCTCATCGACAGAACAGAGTCTGTCATATTAAGCGCTGTATTTTGTTCAAAAAGCTGCGCAGAAGTCTGGAAACAAGGAAGAACGAGTACTATACCATGGAGTTTAGTAAATAACGAATAAAAAGTAATAATATCAAAATTTGTTTTACTTGTCTATCTGTACATCGCAAGACGGTGACGGCGAGACTAGCTTAATCGCTTAATCCGCAACATTTAATTAGGGAACGGTACAAAAGGAACCCTTATGGTGCGACTCTGTCTGTCTGTCTGTCTGTCTGTCTGTCTGTCTGGCTGTCTGTCCGACTATTAAAGCGCCATATCTCAACTACTACTTATGCCAACTATTTGAAATTTGGAACATTTTTAAACATGGTCAGCCCACATGTATTGCACAGGAATATTTAAAAATATATTTTTATTTTCTAAACAAACGACGAATATGAGGCGGGGTAAAAATTAAGTCTAGCTACTGAGTCAAATAGGATATCATATGAAAGGGCTTTACCTGCACATTTTGGAACAATTAAAAAAAATATATAAGGGGGGGGGGGGGGGGGGGGGGGGCTTTATCTCCGAAGTTTACTAATCGAAAAATTTGAAATTTTCCCAATTTGTATTAATAAACATAAATATTACACGAAAATTACAGCCGACTACCCTATCTGTCAGTCAACTACCCTATTCTTTGCTTTATTTTTTTTTGGCAACTATAAAAAAGTGTTAACGTGTCATATTGGCAGTTTACTTTTGTGTCATAACTAGTGGTTATTACCAGCCAACGACACGATAAAAAATCACAGTGATCGGCCGGTCTAGAAAAGTATAATTGTGAATGGTCACGAGGGAACGTTACAAAATCACTTAGTTTATGTGAGCAACAAGTGTGATGAAATCACAGTAAAATTGTTATAATGATCTAAATACATTACAGTAAGTAACTTTAACGTAGTAAATCAGGGTTAGTCGTGGATAACAAAATCACAGTGATTTTTTTACAACTGGTACGAGAGTCACGGTAATTGAAATTGAATTGTAACGCTTTTCAGCATTTCTAATTAAGACACTTGTCACAATGAACCTACAGATGCAGAATACTTTTTACTTTTTAAATGTATTCTTCCTCGAATAACGCTTAGCCCCTTATATAATGAGGTAGTTTTGTTTTATTAATATCAGTGGCTAAAATTAAAAATAATTGAAAAATACAAAATACGTTCTGCGTAATTTTATACCTATGTCATATTGTTTTTTAGATATCATTTTTTAAATCCTGTCCCATATAGCCATTTTCGATCGCAGAATCTTCAAAGCAGTTACATGTCACAATAGTTTCGTAACTGTTACGGCACATTGCGACTGTGGTGGGTTTTGGTTTCTACGTGTAGTAACAGTTAATACACAATGCCACCACTAAGCCACTAGTAACTGTGTGTTGTTGCTGTGTCCACGCATAACGAAAACATTTGTGTGTACACGTTTTTATACACTTTGCGTTTAGTTCGTGACTAGTGTAGAAACTTGGAATATTGTGAAGTAACAGTGTGGTAACTCGGTAACCAAAAGCATACGCGAAGTGTAGTAATGTTACGTCAATGTTTCTGAACTTGTAACGGTAAATGACAATAAAAAGCCTTAATAAAAACCTAAGGTTTCAAACTGTCACCATAGCTTGCCATTGGCATGTGAAATTTAAGAAATATAATTGTTTAATCATGTATGAGCCAAACGAAAGGAATACTCAATACCTTCTCTAAGTGCATATCCATTTTGAAAATATGCTATTTAGAAATAAAAACTACTACAAAAAGCTAATCAACCACTGGCTCAAGTAGCGAATCGCATATTTACAGGAATTAACAAAGTTAAATGTAGACTACAAATGCAAACAGTGATATCCTGTAGTCAAATACGAAAACTTACTAGAAACAGGTGAAAAAGTATTTACAACTGTCAAGATTAGTGAAAATTACTCGTTATCAAATAACAGACAGACAGACAGACACACTTTCATATGTATAATACGAAGCTGGTGAATTAAAACAATACGATTTACAAGATGTTAACATGTAAACTCATATCTATGGTTTGCAGCATCCAAATTGTATTTTTTCCAATATAAACAACATTGGGGGTCAAAATAGTTTAAATATAGCAACAGAAATCAGATAAATCTTGACAGTAATTGTTTCCAGTTGTTTGCTTCTTGTTTGTAATGTATGAGATCGTTTTTGATTTTTGATGATTTGATTAGAAAATGGCATATTTTGGGTATTCGTGAAACTTTGAGAATCTCTTGTAAATAAAAAAGTACATAGAACCATTTTGTAAATTAAGTAACTTTGTTACTACTTTAAGTTTCACGTCGACACAAGTCGACACAATCTAGTAACTGTGTGACCCCTTGTAACTGGAATGTTTTTCAGTCGTTAAAACATATTTATATCATAATCAACAAGTTTTATAGTTTATTCTTGCTTTCATATGTATTATTGTTATTTCTAAAATATATTATTCTGTCCATGCGATGCGAGCTTCGGAGCTCTTTAAATGTAAGAACTTATTCAAATAATTCAAATTATACACTACCATGCATTTCTCTAATTTAGCTTAATTATGTTTATATGGTGGCGCGTTAATAATTTCAACAAATATAATAAAATGACACGAAAAATTTATTTCCCCATTGAGATTTGAACATATAACCATTACGAGTTAACATAAATAAGCAAATACATACGTTGTCAAAGAATGGCGTCTCTTCTTATTTATTATTTAAAACCACTTTATGAAATGAATTTTAGTAACAAAAAAAATCAACGAGTTCTGTCAAAATGAGTGAATGAACAAATGATTTCTATGATAACTAGTTTCAATCTGGGAACATTGTTACCACACAGCGACGAAACTGTGAGATGAAATGTTAATGTGTCATTTATTCCCCAAATTTAGTAGCGGCGGCGTAACAAACACGAAACAGCGACCAAACGTGTTACTAGAATCAGTCTGTGTCAACACAATATGTGTCAACAAATTTTCGTAACGGCTACCAAAAATGGCTATATGGGGTAGGTGATTCTTGTCGTCCATCTTGGACGGGCGATTTGAATCGGTGTGGACCAACTAATTACTTTATATTTTTTTTATATAAAACCACCTTGTCCTTAAAACTTTCATGCTAGCTGTGCTATATAATGGCTGGCTAAATTGTCCTAATGGACAGAAGCCATTAAACACAAAAACAGAACAGAAATACTGTAGGTATGTGACATTTGTTCACGACAATCAACTGCAAACATTTTTACATTGTCTGGGCAGATTAGCAAAAAAAATAAAAATTAAATTAGCAATAATTATAGCAACACTAAGTATAATGTACCTACCAGTCATGTTGACAACAAGGTTGGAGATGTTATTTAGAGGATTAGAGTCTAATCCTTCAGGCTTTTTATCCAACAATACGTCGTCATATTGTAAATCACTTTTCTTAAGTGACTTTTAATAGTTTTCGGCATTTTAACGTACAAATAACTTTGACAGCAATTGACAGATGGCTTTAATGACTGTGAAGTTACTATTACCAGTTGAAGAAATTAGTTCCAGTAGTTTTCCGCAATATGGCGAGGTTTTTTGTTTTCCTGGTCGGGCTTTAGATGTTACACTTTTTTTAAATTTTTTTACTAAACCATATATGTAGATTCATGGATTTAATAACTAAACGTTATTTGTGAACGTCAAATGAGTACTCACGAGTGTTTAATGATTTATTATTGGAATAAGTTAGTGAAATCGACCCTATCGACCCTATGTCTGACAGTGACGAGGTTGAATATAAATGGCGGATTTTTTATATCCGCAGAAAAATTACATACTCTTTGTTTCATATCTATGATTTCTATTTAGAGACAGAAATGCACATATAATTTATAAATTATAATCGTAAAGTGCCAATATATCATCTATTTGGTGCCGGGGACACATCAAACAGATACGAGGTAGGTCCGCATTAGATCCCATAGTGTTTATATTCTCTTTGGACTTGACCTGATCAAGATGTGGCAATGGAAGGGAAATCAAACTATAATTATTTTTCAACAGAATAAAAATATTATGAGAAAAATCATGATTTAGACAGAGAGAGCGAAAGAGATATATATATCTGCAACCGGGCCATAAATCCACAAAACGATATTTATCGATTGTCAACATTATCATATTGGCATCAGTTTTGACTTTTGATTCTGCTTCGGGCCTGAACCAGATATAAAAGCAAAAAATAATCTGTTGCACTAAAAAGTGAATTAAGAATAGAAACGGAAGCACGGGGACACCATGTCAAATGATGATCGGAAGTCCAGCGTATCTAGTGTAACTAGTGTTACAAACAAAACGAGTAGCGATAGGGAGACATATTTTAAGTCGCACAAGTGCTCTTTGGGAGACATAAAAAGCCGGCACAGGATTAAATGTGGACGGATCCGGCAATGCATCTTGGATCTCACTGCAGTCAACATGGATGACATACGAGCTCGTTCTATGTTCAAGTAAGTACCATATGAGGGGATCAACTTTTTAGGGTTCCGTAGCCAAAATGGCAAAATCGGATCCCTTATTTATTTATTCATTCATATACAATCTCTTCATCTTCTTAGTCGTATACTCTTGGCAGAGTAGTCGTGGTCATGGGGCTCGTTGCACGGCCTTTTTTTACTGTCTCCAGCTATCTCTCTCTGACCGAGGCATTTCGTACGCACGCATTTAGGTATTATATTCATATACAATACATGATTGTGTTTGAAACCATTCATTTAACAATAACAATAATTATAGCTACGCCTCAGATGCAGCTCCCATATGTCAACGAATATTAGAGTTCCGTCCGCCCGTTCGATGTCACAGGTATTTTATTCAAAAACTACAAGATGTCTATCGATAAAATTTGGAGTATAGGTGTCTTTTATTAGCCGCTACTTAGTTCGGTATTTAAATAACAAAAATAAATATTCCTAGGGGGGCACTCCATACATGTAACAGAAACTAAAAACGTGGGACGTGACACAAATTTCGATAGTTCATCTAAAACAACTTGAAACTTTTTATCATGTGCATATTTTAGGATATAATCGCTCCGAAAGTTGCATAAATGATTGTGCCATTGATCTCATAAAACCATAAAACCAAAAAAAAATTAAAAGTTTCATAGACAACGCTTAATAAGTAGTTTCAACGAAAATTATTTTCAACATGATCAAAAACAACGCTTTTGAACTATTGCCGAATAACTTCTCAACAAAAGGACGTAACTGTCATGAAAATACGAGGTATAAGAACTTATCATATAACAGTCAAAATATATACGCTCACTTTGTATAAGCTTGTTTAGTATAACGTTAACTGGATTTTGTAATTATAGCTAACGTTCATTATATCTAGTGAACGTTATTAATATGTGATTATATATTTTGTTGTTATATCTCGTGAGACGCACCCTCATGAAAATACGCTCTTCTGCTGGTGCACTTTTTCTGTAGTGCCTTTTGTAGTAATGGCTGCAGACCACTGAGCATGTTCCGACATGCTCTTGGCTGTTTTTTCTTGTGTTTATCCTGTCTCGTGACTCAGGAAACAATAGTTACAGGAAGCAAAAAAGAGGGTTATGACATTTTCCTCCTAGTAAAATCTACATTTAATCCAAAAATTGACGCCCTAGCGCGATGACCCGAAATAATTATAAATGACCCGAAATAAACCTACTAGAAGGCGCCCGCAACTTCTTTCGCGGAGGAGAAAAAGTCATAACCCCTCTTTTTTTCTTTAGCATAGTCGGGTAAAAAGTATTCTATTACCATCTGGAGATACCTAGATACCCGTGTACCAAAAATAGTTGAAATCCATTCAGCCGATTTGGCGTGATAAAGCCACAACGACACATACAAACATCCAAAAAATAAAAAAATATTTTTTATTTTTTATTTTTAGTGACCTCCAAATAGTCCATAACAATATATTTTTTTAAATATCTTCAATTCATTTTTACAACTTTATAATAGTATAGAAGTCAGGAGGCCGTTTACAAGTTATAATTACCTAGTTATATCCTACGCCACACCACCTATATGTCATAGTATCGAAGCTATCCCATATCCAGTCATGAACAACTGCCCGCAAAATGCCACCAACTTGTCTTTGTCATGCGGTTATTGGAAACACTATCACTGCATAAATATCGCTTATGTCTAATGTAAATTAACAACATTCGTAGGGACGAATAATGTCAATTTACATCAGAAATTAGCACCACCAGCTACGTGTACGACGTTGTATATTGTATGTGAATAAAATAACACAAAAGAACTTCTATTATTTTCAGAGTAGAAGCTTCTAGAAACACCGCACTAACCCGGGGTGGTAACACTAACGGTTGGGCAAGAAAATGATCTACCACTTTTGGAATCTACTTCATGTGCAAATTTAAGGTTCAAAAGTGGTAGACCAATTTTATGGCCGACAGAACCTAAGCAGCTATTATTCTTAATTGGAGTATGGGAAAAAAATAAGAATCCCTACCGCCGATTAGCGTAAAGTAAATCAAGATTCTTTATTTTTGTCCCTTACGCCAATTGAGATTATGGACGACGAAATGTTTCTAATAAATTAAACGAATTATTGTTTTTTTGGTTGATCCTTGGGTCTCTTTGGATCAGTTTTGATCGTTTTAGAGTTATGCAGTGGATGGAAATCTTCGAAGATGGCCCCTTCTGGGTCTTTTCTTCCGATCTTCTTTTACTTTTGAAAGTAATACTGATGAAGTCTACAGTTTTTATGAAAATGTAGTTTTGTAGTTCCGGTACTGGGCTTGAGGTTAAAACGAATAAATAACATGTTAAGGAATATATTACAGGTCTAACGCTTAATTGAGTCTGTTCCTGGGGTAACGGCGTGGTACGGGAGTGGTGTGTTTACGAAACATCAAACAACGCGTAACTTTCCGGGTCTTTCCGTGTCTCGAACGGACAAATATACGATGTGCAGTAACGGGCTGCTGCGAAACACACCGGAAGCGTGCGCAGCACGTGCACGTGCGCGTGTGCGTGGCGTGCGCGTTGTATTGTATGGAATGTCATAGTAGATGACACACTAGCGTGGCGTGCACGTGCGCAGCGGTGTGTCATCTCTTATGGGTATTCGTACTTTACACCGCACACGCATCGCATCGCACCTCGGCAAAGGTTAAATTAAAAAAAAAATGTGTAACTTCAGTCGCGCGTCAGACTTGTACAGCGAGACAGTTAGGACACGTCATGTCACGTCGCTTGTCAGCTCTCCCGTACCTCATACCGCAGGAACAGACTAATTTCTGATGTAGTTGAATTGTTATATTCACATTTTAATTTTAAATTAACTCCTATAGGTCTTACGCAAGCCTATCTGCAGAAAGGTATCGACAATTCCAGAAGCATCCGTTCACCATACACCCATTCAGCAAACTGCGTTTTTGGTCAGAAGTGTTAGTTCTTCTGAGCCTCTTTATTTCCAACTCGTTGTTGCCATTTTGGATAGCCACTAATAAACCCCTCACCAATGTAAGATTTTATTATATTTAACGACAAACTTTGAATGTTCGGGTAACATTTAAGGGCCTTAAAATAGCCTAAGACCTAGAAAAAAAGATAGACGTATCATAACGAACAATGTAGTGTAGCCGCAAAATAGCGTGTCCAATTAGTAAGCACACATGCTCACGCATACAAATAACCAAAGACACATAATACATGCATGCACACAAATACCACCAACTTAGAAAATAAGCAAGCACTGGGCATGGTTTTGTTTGTATTTGTGTGCGTGAGCGTGTGTTATTAATAACTAGCTTCTGCCCGCGACTTCGTCCGCCTTACATTCGTTTATATTATTATACGGTATTTTTCCGGGATAAAAAGTAGCCTACTTCCTTCCCCGGGACTCAAACTATCTCCATACCAAATTTCATCCAAATCGGTTCAGCGGTTTAAGCGTGAAGAGGTAACAGAGAGACAGACAGACAGACAGACACACACACTTTCGCATTTATAATATTAGTATGGATATGGATTGGGCATGTTTATTTTGCGACTTCATTAAATTGTTTGTGTAATGATCCGTCTTTATTGTTTTCTTGGTCTGAGAAAAAGGCATTCCCATTTTTTTCATTTTATATTCCCATTATTGTATTAACTGTGCCTTTCTTTACCATTATCGATTATAATACAAATACATAATATTCGGAAGTTTAGTAAGTTTATGGGCGTATTACACAAGCATTCAAAGTTGACGGCAGTTAATGTAATTACATAATATCTTTGGTATTAGTGTCTAGTACAAATAACACAGTTCTTAATTTATGTTAAATTATCATTACAATGTTTAAATATGATAGGGCTATGATGACTTCATTTTGAGAAAAGAAAGTAAAATAGGAAATCTTACAGAAAGAAGCCTTCAATTTGATTTTTAAAATAATTGGAACTGCATTCAAAGATTTAAAAAATATCATCTGCCGTGACCAGGAAAAATATATTTTATTTTCACAATACCGATCGCCTCATTCGGATTATATTTTCTTGAATAACACAGCATCTTAAACAAAAGCAAAACTATGATATTTAAATGTTAATTTTTACGTATTGTATGGTTTAACATGCGATTTTTTCAAAAATGTTTGAATGCAGTTCCAATATTTTTTTTAAATTTAATCAAGTCTTCTTTTAGTACATTTTTTTGTCGTCATTATTTACGGTACTTTCCTTCAATGCGTCAAAATTTTAGGACACCCTATATACCTATATTCTGAGCAAACTTTAAGGCTTACGATTTATTTTATTACGATTCAAGACTTGGTCCCGTGACACATAGAAATACAGTTGGATGGGCCCTTTAAGGTTTGCCAATTGGCATAGTTTTGGTGTGCCATTTTCGGAGCCCCTATCTACCTCTTTTTATCTTAAATCATTGAGTCAACTATAGAAGTAACATCACAGATTTAATTTAATAACCATTTCATATTTCAGGACCCGCTCCACAAAATTATAGCACTATTTGAATATGTGTACCTTGCGATTAACATACCCATCAATATCCTGACTGGTTACGTTGATGGCAAGAACAGTCAATACATCGTACTTGACAATTGCATGATCCTCAAGAATTACATCTTCACATGGATGATCATAGATATGACAGCATTGTTCTGTGCTACCTTCGATATGATTCGTGAACATGAAAATAGTATATTTTATCTAATACTGGACCCGCTCGGGGTGCTGCAGATGTTCATTATTTTTCGCTATGAACAGAATATATGTAAAGTTTTGAGGATGGGGGTAAGTCGGTCACATAGAACTGTAGGTAAATCAGTCTAACGTGGTACATAAGAACTCATCAACTTCAATAAATTAGTATTAAATTGATATAATAATCATTCAGTCTATTATATTATGAATGTTTTGCTTTTCGGGTGAAAAAAAGTGGATGTTAATATATATAAGAATATATTTCAGGGGGTGAAGCCGCGGGTAAATGCTAGTAATTTATATATTAACACGTTCCCTGTCTGGGTGCCACCAATTCCACAGTTGGTGGCCCCACGGCCATGAAACTTTTTTTCAGGAGTCCATGCTCCCAGTGTGAGGTCACGTCCCCATACTATGACGGTTGAACTTGTCAGACCGTTTTGTATGGGGACAGTGAAGGTGTTAAACATAAATCATAACTCACTACTCCTTTGCGAAGTAGGTTAAGGTTGTTTAGGACCTTGGTTCCTTTCTAGGCGGGAATAGCCTTGATGGTTTTAGGTGGATCTTCAATGACGAGTATTATTATATTAAAAACAAATCCATGAACTTTGGAATTAAATATAAAAAATTTCCTCAGTTGGTTGTACATCGGCTTACAAAGAGCACAGGGGTATTTATACAGGGCAACTTGTTTGTGTGATGAGCACGAATGTTTGTTGCTGGGTCTTGGGTGAATCCTATGTATATAAGTATTTTATCACTTAAATATATCGTCATCTAGTACTCATAGCACAAGCCTTATTGATTTTACCATGGGACTCGTTTGATTTGTGTAAAAATTGTCCCCTGATAATTATTTATTTATTAAGAGTTAGATATTTGACCATTTTAACAGTTAAAAACTGGTGCTTAATTCCGTCATGTTACCGATTTTCAAAAAAACACAAACGGCTGCCGGTGACGTTAGTTAGGCTGCGTAGTGAACAAAGATTAAGACCCGCCCCCGTATTGCCTAACGCGTTTGACGCTCGCAATCGGAATCAAGTGTCATGATTTTGTATGGGCTATGACAGTTAATTCCGATACCAAGTGTCAAAATTTCGTTAGGCAATATCCCCGCGGATCTGTTTGGACTTCACATACTTACCACGGATACAGCTATATTTTTTTTAGGTTCCGTCTAAAACAGCCCTGGAGCTTATATTATTCTTGAAAAATTATTTGTGTTGGAACATCGTGTTACAATTTGCCATCGAATATGCTTTGGAGGGGACGTTCGAGCCGCAACAGCCGAGGAATTGCTCCTGGATCACCATTGGGAATCTGTGGAACGCGTCGTGGCAAGTTAGGTTCATGTATGGCTTGACCAGGGCCGGTAAGTAGATCTATCACCAGAGCCACGTCTACCTACCCAAGTAGCAATCAAATGTCTTAAAAAGGGATTGAAGATATCTTGAAGACAATTCGACAAATTCTTGCTGTTGTCTTGGCTAAAACCATTATGTCCCTGAAGATATCTTGAAGATATGTCCCAAGACTCAGTTAAGACAAAGTGGGCACACGCGTGTTTTTAACATTACATAATCACACAAGTTCCTTTTTATCACAGTTTTTTTAAACGTCAGCAAACAGTTTTTATTTACAAGAAGCAGAAAAAGTTATTTTAATAAGTCTAACATGGTACTTACTTATAAAACAAATTATAATAAAAAAGAACTGAGTTCGAAAAAAGTAACAAGCCAAAAATAATCTTTTATATACGGTACGGATCACATTTGAATCACCTTTTGAAGTCGTTTCGCGTCCTTTTTTGGACGTCTGTTAAAAACAATAAAAAAAAAGTTTTTTTTTTGCACAAAATAACTTTTAATTTGGAGTAAATTGATATAATTATTCAGTTTATTATATAATGGTATTCATGTTTGGATGATTCACGACTTATTTGGTGCTTCATCGCTCAGATTGCGCGCGCATAGCAATGAACCGGCCGCAGCGTGCCATTTTGATTTGATTTGACATTTACAAATATTTTATATTATAGAGAGTTATAATTATTTTCTTATTAAAAAATACAATGAAGTGTCAATGATTTCAAGCAATGAAATCTAAAATGTAATAATGTACGTAAATTTACCGGATTATTTTCCCATTATAACTTTGACCTAATTTTATTCACTTGAAAGTAAGGTAGGATAAAGTAGTAATTTTGTTTGTTTTTTTCCTCACAAGTGTGTTAAAACGGCGTATGTCATTACACTCTTGGCTTTATACAGACCTCGCCTTCGACTCGGGCTGCATGATAACCTCCGGTGTAATAACCAGCATAGAAAACTCGTATCATAATGTATTACACAACACGTAGATGGTTTATGAAAAATGTACAACCGTCGACTTTCATCTCAACCCTTTAGTACTGGCGTGCCCACTCGGCGCCTTTTTTATGCGATATGACGTGTCCTAACTGTCTCCGCTATACACATTATACGTCACTTGTCACCCCTCCCCCACCGCTCCCATACCTCAGGAACTGACTCAGTTATGCAATAGGCCTATAGTATTCTGTTTTCACTGTATGTTTTATCATTTAAGCTGAAGCTGGAGGTCCTGGGTTCAAATCCCGGTAAGGGCAAATATGTGTGATGGGCATAAATATTTGCTTCTGAGTATTGGATGTTTTCTATGTATATAAGTAAATATGTCTATTAAATATATCGTCGTCTAGTACCCATATCACAAGCCTTCTTGAGCTTACCATATTCAGCTTACCATATTCAGCTTATCATATATACTAGTTCGATTTGTGTAAAATTGTCCCGTAATATTTATTTATTTCTCGCGACGTTGCTTAAGTGGCCTATTACATTTATCCCTCAGGAACCGTACATTTTCTCCTGGGTAAATACTACTCCAATATAAATCCATACTAATATTATAAATGCGAAAGTGTGTCTGTCTGTCTGTTACCTCTTCACGTTTAAACCGCTGAACCGATTAAGATGAAATTTGGTATGGAGATAGTTTGAGTCCCGGGGAAGGACATAGGCTATTTTATATCCCGGAAAAATACCCTTATTCGCGATAAACGAATTTAAGGCCGGCGAAGTCGCGGGCAGAAGCTAGTGTAAGATAATATGCTATTGTGGTTTGTCGTCACTTTACATACAATTATGCAGACGAAAATTGCGGGAAAACTTAGCGTTAAATAATATTAAGCCAAATTCAGATCTCGTCAATACTAGACTGTTTGTCTGTTTGAGTTATTGTTAAATTAATGTACAAATATTTGTACTGAGTCTCCGTTTGAGTGTTCTAGCAACTGGAATTAATTACGAAAGTCTGTGATTCTGTAATTGTTGTAACTTCGAAACTGTAGTATAGTTTTCGTTAATATTACGAATCATCTTATTGCGAAAAGCGTAATTACATCAGGGGGCACGGCAGTGCCCCCGCCAAGTCGAGCGCGAAGCAAACCTGCCGTGCCATCCTTTACTGGAACCAATTCACCACATTTTCAGGCCCCTATTTGAGAACCTCTGGATTAGACCAGAACGCAGAAATTTTCGTCATCCAGTAAGATTTCAAGTCTGTAGGTCATTTAGTTCCGAAGTTAAGCGAAAGCAAAGTTTCGCATTTATGACACTCACTCACTCATGAACATCAGAATAGAACTAGTACTTCCCATAAACTCAGAGAGCTGAAATTTGGTACAGGGTTAGGGTTTAATGGCCACATAAAGGGAAAATTATAAAACTGGGATAATCGAAGTTCTAGAGTACCTGGTGATACTGATTAGAAAACACAAGAGCCCAACCAAACTATTAGAGATCGACATACCGCCTTTACAAAAACTATTCAACTTGGCCGCTTCATTTGATGTCCAAAATCGAAGGTCGTCCGACGTCCGACCGTCAACGATTGGTGCAATGGTGTCATGGAGCACCTGGTTTTGTACCCTTGTGAACCCTTCAACGGCCAAGTCACACAACATTAACTGTAATAATAAAAAAATCGCAGTAAAGAACCTTAGACTTGGCACGACTTTGTCTAGATTTCATTACTTTTTAGAGATAAACAAGCAGCTCCATCGAGACTTGGCTAGTTTTTACAGAATGTTTTTGTGGGATATAACTTTCATCTTAATTATTATTGTAGGGCCAAAATCAGACATAAAAACTAAGTCGAACCACTCGCTTGCAGTTGCTGTTGCTTCCAAAGAGCGAGCGAGAAGGCAAAATTAATGTTTGTCTCGGATCGTTTAGTTGATTTTGGCCTTTGTATAGATAGGCATCTTTTAAGGGATTTAACGTTCGATTTTTAGAACTCCGTAGTTCAACTCTGTAGCCTCTATATTTCGCCATGTACATATGTCTATATGTATGTCACTACTATTTGATCTCAGAAACTGTGGAAGATATAAAATAAAGCTGATATGTTGAACTTCTATAATATTATAAATTTGTAAAAATGAAATGTTTGTGTATGTCGTTGATGTCAACTATTTTTGGTGCACGGGTAGCTGGGTATCTCCAGATGGTTATATGATACTTTTTACCCGACTATGCTAAAGAAAAAAAGAGGGGTTATGACTTTTCTCCTCTGCGAATGAAGTTGCGGGCGCCTTCTAGTATATTTAGATAGGTAGGTAGATATTTATCCCCCTCATTACAATCATTAATCCTAAAATCCTTTTTAGAGGGTGCGTAACCCTACAATGAGATGGCCCGTGATACCCTTGGCCAATTATTACACTAAATTTTAATGTACCTACTAATCTTGCAGTTGGTATGATGAGGAAGAATTCTAGCTTAAATCTTCTCCAAGATGACGGCTGCTTCGAGGGATTCTTCGTGATAGCCTGGTTCATCGCTCAAGTAAGTTTGTTTTTGTACCCAAAGGGTAAAACGGGACCCTGTTACAAAGACTTCGCTGTCCGTCTTTCTGTCGGTCAGGAACGGTGATAGCTAGACAGTTGAAATATTCACACATGATGTATTTCTGTTGCCGCTATAACAACAAATACTAAAAAACAGTATAAATTTATGTCTGTCTATGTCAGTAACCAATATAAAATGATCGACCACCGCGTACCTACATTTTGCTTAGGAGTAGGGATCTGCTAACACTGGATTTTCATAGATTGTCCAATTGTTGAGTCCAACTCGCACATGGCCGGTTTTTACTATAGTCTATAATTATTTTCTTCTCATTCCATCCAATGTTCAAAGCATTACCTATTTAATAGTATTTTATACAACTGTTGTATAATAGGGGTAAAAAAAAACGAGTGGCGTGGGTTGCGATGCAAGCCTTGGCGAGCATCGCAAGTAAAGACGCCACGAGTGTTTTTTGACACAATTATACAACGTTGCATACAATAGTTTTTCTACGACTAAGAGGCCGTTCACTAATTACGTAAGGACAATAGCGAGTATCGCATAAAAAGTCGCCACGAGCGTTTTAGACCGAATTATACAACGTTGTATATAGTCTTTGGTTTTTAAACTGAGCGAATCGGCCACTGTATTCCTTAAGCCGATTAGCTCAGTTTAAAACAAAAGTCTATATATACAATAGTTTTCCTCTTCTCCGCTTCCTCCCCCCCCCAGGGATCCCTACATAATTAATGAAGGACCCCTAAGCACTTTTTAATAAAACACAAAAAGTCTAAATATTTATATTTGCGCCGAAATTTTTCTAGCAGCAAATTGTTTGATACTTCTTGCGCCACAACACAAATTTCTTCGGTAGTAAGTACAATTAGGCTCGTCTTCCTACATTTTTCTCACTTCCAACAGTTTATAACAAGACAACAACCTCTCACTGAAAATAAATTATTAGATTGAAATTTTGTACTCTGTGGCACCAAGGAATACGTTAATAGCGACATTGTGACACGCTTAGCAATGCTTTTTAGGGAAATAGACTATAGAGTTTTGCAAGTCTTAAGTAATCTATGTCTTTATATTAGAGTTGGTAACCATTTAAATGACAAAAAGAAGTCCAGGAGTAGAAAAAATATTTTTCACTTTCCACGCTCGATGTCTTATCTTATACATCAAAAATCGGGGCTAAAGTAACTGGTTTAGAAAAAGCTCTAGTCGTGTGATTTTAAAACAAAATGAAGAAGTGAAATTTAAATTAAATACTTACCACTTAACGTTAGAAGATTTTATTTAGTTTCATCTGTCCCGGTGTCTGATGTAATCAATTCTTGCAAATTAAATTTGACCCACTTCTCGGTTTTCGATTGAGCTAAAATTTGCCATACATTAATCGAGCTGATCTGATGAATGGAGCTATATGGTGGTCATAGGAACGACGTAATATGTATAGTAACGCAATTCTACTGAGTTTTTTTAATGTTATAGGGGGTAAACGAGTAGACGGATCGCCTGATGGTAAGCGATCACCGTCGCCCATCCACACCTGCGCCACCAGAGGAGTCACAAGCGCGTTGCCGTTCTTCCAGGTTGAAATACTCTCTTTTCTTGAAGGTTTGAAGGTCACGTCGGTCCGGAAATACTGCCAGCGACAATATTGGTTTTGGGCTCTTAAGAATCATCTCGGTGAGTAGTTGATGGATGTGCAAAGAAAAGTACAGACGGCAATAAAAGCCAGCCAAGTGCGAGTCGGACTCGCGCACCGAGGGTTCCGTACAAAATATACGCTACAAAGGGCCGTATCTATGAAAATCCATTGTTAGCAGAGCCGTACTACTAAACAAAATGTACGCGGAGCTCGATCATTTTATATTGGTTACTGATATATACGGACAAACATAAAATTATACTGTTTTTAGTATTTTTTGTTATAGCGGCAACAGAAATACACCGTCTGTTTCAACAAGATAGCAATCACGGTTCATGACATACAGCCTGGTGACAGACAGACAAACAGGCAGACAGACGGACAGCGAAGTCTTAGTAATAGGGTCCCACTTGACCCTTTGGGTACGAAACCCTAAAAATGTTTTTATTTTTATTTCAGATGTTAATTTTACATTGCTCATTTAAATACATGCTGGCGTTGTTCGGGTCACAATCGGCGAAGACGAAATACTACATAATGTCACAGCAGATTCAGGCTTATATGAACCAGAAGCGTTTTCCACCCAGGATCAAGAAGAAGATTCTTAAGTTCTACGCGATCCGGTTCCAGTCGCACTTCTTTTTGGTAAGGTCGCAGCGACCGCTCTAAGTAACAAGCGAATTTGCTAAATATTATAATAGGCTGTCACAGAAACCGACCATAATCCTAACAGGGCCGATGGATCGTGTTCACAACTATGTATGTTGTGGAATATGTCCTAGATTCCGAGATATTCACAATTTTAGTAAGTACTCGATGTAGGACACGAAAAAAGGGGGAATTCGACTTAAAAGTATTATAATTTGTAACACAGTTATTATAAGGAAAAACTCAAAATTTCGACTAAAATAGTGAATAAGTACTTACGTAAAAATCTCCTGACTTTTTTTCATTCTTTTGTGCCTTAGATTTAATATAGTGATAGTAATATATATTTTAATATTTGCAAGCAAAATTAATTGGCCAGAGATGCTGAACATTCACCACGACTGACGCTCCACCTTTTATAACCATGTCTCACGCAAATACATTTTTATTTCATTTCATTTACGTTGGAAACTAGGAAAAATTGTAGAACGTAAGTACATAGGGGTCATATCGATAGCTTTTGAGCTGCTCGATCGGCCCTCTTAAGATTATCGTCCGTTTCTAGGACACCCTGTAGGTATAATTTTCAAATTTAGAGTAGAACCACGTCGTATCACTTCACTGGTTGGCGCTGAAAAGGATAACGTCGTAAGTACCCCTTAAGTTAGAAAGGCATCCGACTACCTTCCGGCGATTCCCGATTCCTCAGAGGATACGTCGGTTTAGCCGGTGTCCTTGAATCTCTGCTGTCTGATCCGGAAGATTGAAGATATTTTCAAAATAATTATTGAACCGGACTATTTGGAGGTCACCGAATCGAAACATATTTTTTTGGATTTTTTGTATGTTTGCAAACATACGTCGTGTGGCTTCATCACGCCAAGTAGGCTAAAACGGATTTCAATTATTTTTGGTGCACGGGTAACTGAGCATCTCCAGATGGTTATATTTTTTACACGACGATGAGTTACTTTGCTTTGTAACCGTTTTCGCCACCGACTCAATTAAAATGATTGTCTTTTACACACTCCCCTACCCAAAGATTGTCTAGAAGATATCGCTATTTAGCGATAAAACCGCATGTTATTTACTTCTATTTAACTGTAACTCTCATGCTTCTGTATTCTTGTGTATCTAAGATGTGCAGTAAAGAGTATTTTATATTGAACTAGCTTCTGCCTGCGACTACGTCCGCCTTAAATTCGTTTATCGCGGATAAGGGTATTTTTCGGGATAAAAAGTAGCCTATGTCCTTCCCCGGGACTCAAACTATCTCCTTGCCAAATTTCATCCAAATCGGTTCAGCGGTTTGAGCGTGAAGAGGTAACAGACAAACAGACAGACACACTTTCGCATTTATAATATTAGTATGGATTGTAAACTGTACAAATTTGTTCTCCAGGAGTCCACTATGATGGACTGCGTCTCGGGACAGCTCCGAGAAGACATCATCATGCACACTGGCCGCCAGCTCGTCCGTGAGGTCACGTTCCTCAAGCAGCTCCCCAGGGCCGTGCTGATTCAGATCAGCCTGATGTTCAAGCTCGTCATCTTCATTGAGGGAGACATCATCTACAAGGTTAATACCATAGGTAAGCTAACACGGAACAAGATTTAATCCTGGATTTGATATCCAAATGGTTTTTGCTATTGAAGTGGCATGACCCTAGTTTATAATACATGTAACAAGTTGTTACTAATAACCCTATCATACCACTTACTTAGCATAAGTGGAACACTCGCTGTATCTCCTAATATTGAGTAGTAATCAATCGCTCTTCAAACTGATCAGTTGTATCGCCGCACCGCACCTCACTATAGTCAATAGTTTCACTCATAATAATAACATGTATCAACAAGTATACTTTACAGTTTGTTTTTAAAGTCAGAGTCTGTTTGTATAGTTTTTATATTCACATATATTTCATTATATATTTTTATTGCTCTATAATATGAAACGTTTTTGTAAATTACTAATTTAGGCTCCATTGTATTTGTGGCATTTCAATAGCTTCATTATTGATACCTAATGTATGCATCTACGGGTTAACCTCTGGATATATCATTACCGAGTGCATTTTATATGCACTTTCAGTGGGAGACGAGGTAACGTACAGCACGGTATTACAATATTCCTATTTCTACAAATGCACAAAATAAAAAACAACTACAAATGAAAAAAATCGGTTCAACACTTCGGAAATTATCAGCTTTTCCTTCGATGTTTTGGGGGTTCCTCCAACGGTACACCGATTACCCGTTATTGTCTTCAGCAGCTAAAACTTTGTTGCGAGTCACAGTGGAGGTTGGATCAGACGATATTATAATCCGATAAGTCAAAATAGTACTCAATGTCCATGCCTCATGGCCCACGGTTTCCTTCGCGTGACCAAGGGCCATTAAAACAAGAGGACGGGCCATCTCTAGTATGTTAGACCGTTCCCCGTTATGTACAGCACCATCTATCTATAAGAATTATTATTTACAATTATTCAACTTTGCAACCGTGACGCAATTATTAAATGTTACGATTTATTTATTATTTTATTAGCTATTTGCGAATAATTTTTACTATATTATTGAATTATAACATACGCTCACCGGCAAAAAAATTGGTCCACTCATTATTCCTTCCATATAAATGTATACAAAAAGTACTCAGAGAAATCTACTGCGAATATCTCCTCGCGATCGGAACACGATCCAAAATATGGCAACTGTCAGTCCTCTTGTTATAATGGTCCTTGGCGTGACACACGTTTTACCCTTAATAACACCATATGTCTCCGGTATAATAGTTACTAATATGTGTCTCGGTATATAGACTAATTTAAAAGCCCCTTTGTTTTAGGAGACCGGATGTACTTCATTCACAAAGGAACCGTGACGTTCTACTCCGAATCCGGCTGCGAAATGGCTCACAAGGAGGACGGAGATTACTTCGGCGAAGTTGCCTTGGTCACAAGGCATAGGAACCGCTTCACCACGGTTGTGGCTGTGACCAACTGCGAACTATTCAGTCTCAGCCGTGAGAACTTTGAGATGATAGAATGCTATCCAACGGTATATGATGAGCTGAAGAAAGCGGCCATTAAGAAAATGCAGTTAATTAAAGTTCTGGATCAACAGTACAAGGATCAGTTGAAAGATTGACGGGACTATCACTTAAGTTCAACATTCGTCTTTAGGTTATTTCTTTTACGTTTTCTTCATTACTGAAGGTCATATTCCTTCTGAAAGCTTTGATGGAGTCGGTGACGAGCAGTTTCCGTTTTTAGTATAGTTTAAAAATGGATTCTCGTTACCCAATGAAAAACCAAGGCATAAAACGATATGTAAATAAAACACCCTTTAAATTATTTTCTTTATTCAAATAAAACCTGCCCAACAGAATGATGCTTAGAATATAAATAACATGAAATGGAATTAATGGGTAGTGATGTAACATCAGTCAAAAGGGCCAGCACTTCTCACGGTATAATATCTCCATCTCCTTCTACCTAATACGGTTTGAGAGAGACAAATGAATTCCCAGTCAGTTATACTAGTTCTTCAAGTGGACGCAGATCTGAGAATAGGATTCAATCTATACAATTAGCACCAAGTACAAACTTTTTCACACGCAATCTTGCGTGGTGCGAAATTATAAGGCATTTTTTATTAATACGTCGCTAAGGCCAATTTCAATTTCGATAGTGGATTATCTAGGTCCTTTTCTTTAAACTGCGTCCAAATATGAACTACTTACGTGATAAAAATCTTAACAGTTTTTTATTCGACTTTTTGTTCATAAACTTATCCTCATTGGTAATCTATGGTCCATGACAGGTTATATGTGGCACATTAGCATATAAAAACAACTCTGCATCGACGAAGTTTAAGTAGGGCATTCAAGAATACTGACAATTAAAATGTTTTGTAAATAAAAAAAATTAAGACAATCTGAATATCACAACCAAAGATCATAGGAGCAATTATCGGGACTCGAAAAAATACGAAAATCCGAATTTAACACGTTCATTGTCCCCGTACAAGATGATCTGACAATGTAATAAGTTCAAATGGGCATGCATGTGGCGAAAAGACTCCATAGTGGAGGCATGGACTCATGACAAGCAATTGTGTAACCCACCATTGGGAGCACCCGGACAGAGAGCGTGTTACCAAATCTGGATAAATTCATTGACGTATGATTTTCCACAGCATCTGTCAGTGGATGTCTCGAAATAATCATATTACTTTACAAACTGAAAACTAAGGTAACCGTCCCTTATGCTTGACAGCTTAATTGCAATAATTGACTCCAGGAGCCCGTTTCTCAAAAGCTTGTAACTTATTTATTACAAGTAGGAAGTCTCTTTTTAATATATATTGTTGGAAAGAGACTTCCGCTTGGAATACAAGTTACAAGCTTTTGAAAATCGGACCCCTTGATTGTCACCTCTATTACTACCAATTAAGATTGAAAGTGCCAACTGAGGTGTCGGGCACTGAGACTTTTGCCTTAATGGTTAATGATAAATCTTTAATCTTTTTAATTTCATTTACTCAAGAAACAAGACATTAGCTTATTTGCTACGAGTTGTATTACTGTAGTTAGGGCAAAGTCACACGAGTAGAGTTTGTAAGGTATTTTTCTTTGTTGCTAGATATTTAAAAAGAGCACTTTTACAAAAAAACACGTGACTCGGGTCATGGGTATAGTTAAAATCATCTTTATTTACAAAGCCATTATTTTTTCATCGAGGAATCGTCAATGGTATCTTTATAAAATATTTAATGTGAACCATCTTGCCTTAAATTAAAGTTTCCCTTTGTATGACAAGTGTTTGCAATAAGTAGCATCCACTTATGGTTATAAACCATCATAAGGACAATCACTTTGTTCGCAGGTAGAATAGTAACTGCGTTCGGTCAAGAAAGATGATTATAACACCTTCACAGTCCAGTGCCCTAGATATGGGTCATGACGAACTAGCTCCACGAATCGGTGTCCTACATGCGAGTCAAATATGGGTAACAAATACATGGAGCTTCTTAATTCCTTCTATTAGCATTCACCCGTGGCTTTGACATTGCGGGGCAAGGACTTGTGGACCGGTTTAGCTCAGTGGAAGCAACGTTGCCTGCGAAGCTGAAGGTACTGGGTTTAAATCTGGGTAATGGCAAATATTTGTGTGATGAGCATAAACGTTTGTTCTGAAGTCTTGGATGTCTTGTTTATGAGTAAATATATCTATTAAATATATCGCCGTCTAGTACCCAGAACACAAGCCTTATTGAGCTTACCATGGGACTTATTCGATTTATGTAAAAATAATATATAATTAATATAATGTAATTTTGAGTCAGGGATTACTCATACGAAGTTGCCTTTCCGGCATTATTGTTATGGTATACGGGTATGCGACCCCGGCTCCCCGAGCGGCTACTGGCTCATACATAGTCTTCCGGGACAGTAGTATCCTTTAGCCATTTCTCCTGTCTAAATTCGTACAATTCCTTTCATTACCCTGTTATCCGCCCTTCTATTCCGCTAATCCAAGGTATGCCGTGACGATGGATACGTGTCTACAGGCGAGTCTAGTCGTTAGCGTGCAGAATTGCCCTGGGACTGGTGACCCCAGAATAAGGCGGGGCTCTGCTGGGTTCGAATATTTTATCCCTAGCTGCTCGTGGGAACGCAAATAGCGGCGATGTGGTTCGCAACCCATCACGTCTCGGTCCCAGCGAGAGCCAGGAGTGGGCTATGGAGAGCCGCTTTGCTACGTTAATGTAAGGGGAGGAATGAATGAGAAAATAGATGAAGTATGTCACATGATGGACGCGAGAAATATTGATATGTTGTGTGTGAATGAGACAAAGCGAAAGGGTTGTGACAGCACAAAATGAAGAGATTAATCAATGTTGATGAAGCGGCAGTTGTATTCCAGGACCGTAGCAAGTGGAAGGAGGTAGTCTCTGCCTACCCGGTAATGGGAAAAAGGCGTGATTGTATGTATGTATGTAATAATATTTCCGGACCGATGCGACCTTCAAGCCTTCAAGAAAAGAACGTACTCCCACCTGAAAGGCCGGCAACGCACTTGTGACTCCTCCGGTGATACAAGTGTCTATGGGCGACGGTGATCGCTTACCATCAGGCGACCCGTCTGCTCGTTTGCAATATTAATTTATTATTTATTTATTTAATTGGTCGTGACCCAAATATGTAGACTGTGAAGGTGTAACTATACAATACCAATGACAGATTGATCGACCAGTCACTTATTTTTTGTTTACCTTTATTAAAATCTCTAAAGACTTAATATTTCCTCGCCGAAACTTAAGATGACTTATAATTTCATGTACAGGAGCAAAGTGACATAATAGCATCCATTTTCCTTGTTTTTTTAACTTTTCACCGAGAAATGTGTCAATCTCTCCAAATTAAGAGCACATTTATACCAAAGGTTCCACTACATTATCATCGAGACGTAACGGTTTGGCCACGACAATGCGTGACTAGCGACGCGGCGAGCGAATTCTCTCTTCATTGCGTGGAAGAGCCGCTCACCGCACAGCACTTAGGTGGCATTACACGCAATGTATCAGGAATTCGCTTGCCGCGCCGCCGGTAGCGCGATGTAGTGGCCGGTATAGTATAAGGAATGTGGAATGACCTCTCTGCCGCGGTTTTCCCTGGAGGTTACAATATGGGGTTCTTCAAGAGGGGAGTGTATAGGTTCTTAAAGGGTCGGCAAAACGCACGTAATGCCCCTGGCATTGTAAGCGCTCATAGGCTGCGGTGACTGTTTAACATTAGGCAAGCCGTACGCTTGTTTGCCACCTCAGTAGTATAAAAAAGGGATACTATTATGATTATGCGTCGAAATTGGAAATCGAATGCTCTCCTTGTGTAATTCAGCCCTATATTTCTATCTCTTTCACATTATTGCTGATAAACTATAACTTCTAGCATATGACGTAGATAAGATATAAGTAGATTCTCATTTTATTTATTGCTTATCGTATTTGAATTCAGGCACTATCTTGGCGTTATTTTCTTTGTCATCATAATTATTATGCTTCTTGATTTTTTAATATAGCTTATGTATTTTTTTATAAGTAGACTCACGATCAAAATAATGTAAATTTAAAATGTTAACACGCAGCGATTGACAAGTAAATTTTATATTTTTTAAACTTATTCTCGTCAGTTGTATGATTCAAGTACTTCGGAAACCTTCACATATTTAGACAATGTTCAAAGGTGTAGTACGATTCATCTACCACACAGGTGCTATTAAAATTTCAACTATAACACTATGATTTAAAGTTGAAACGAGATTGAATTTTCTCGAAAAGTTACTTGCCTTGAAATTAATTCCCAATCCATTACTATTGTGAATGTACGTTTTGTTTTTTGAAAATGTAGATAGTTGCGGCCTGGAAAAGGGTTAAAATATATTGTGTTTCCTGAAATAACATACTCTTGATATAAGTTTTAAGCCAATAATAAGTTTTGGAGTAACTGTGGTTGTTTCAATACATAGAATTTATTGAGTCTAGTGTTTTTGTATTAAGCAAAAATTACATTTGGTGCTGTTCTTCACAGACACACAATGCGAAATGTATGAACATATTTAAAATATTTTATATCACTGAATTTAACCTTTGCAACCAACTCTAGGCTGAGTAGTTTAAAATATTATCATATCTATAAAAATAGTTCTATTCCACGATGTCACGAGCGATCTGTCATAGGTGTAAAGAGCCTAAAATAAATATATTTTTTCCAAATGATGACGTTTTATGCAAGCCGTTGAAATCACTCGATGCCACCTTTCTACGTCTAACATGACCGAGCGAGACAGCTATATGTACGAACGAGACAGTCACCTGAATTAATGTATCTGTTGAAACAAAGCGCCCAAAAATATCTCATTACTCGTACATTCGCTATCAGATAAATTCGTCAAATAATCAATCGTTTCTGTTAGGTTTCGATTGCGCAAATTTAATTTCGCGGTATCGGTTTCTTGGTACCGTTATTTGTTCGATACCTGAATAGTTTTCATAAAGGTTAGATATGGTGCCCCGCACACCGCTCCCCCGCCTTAATAGAAATATTGAATATCGCTTTCGCTATCAGTAAGTACAGTCAAGGGCACCAATATGTATACACCACAAAGTTTCAACAATATGAATGCAGGTCTTATTATTATAGCAGTAAGGTTTATGTATACATATTTTGGAACTTTGCATGGATATTTATCATTGCCCTTGACTGTACCTACATCGTAAAAGTTACGATCGAAGTTTTTCTGTATTTCAGTACCGTTTTATTAAAGATTCAAGTACACGTATGATAAATAGCGATATCGTTATTATACAGGGTGATCAATCCAAATGGGTCAGTAGGGAGAACTCCGAAACTATGAGAGATAGCGAAATCTGTTCTTATGGACCATGGCGTCGATTTTAATTTTAATAATAATGGCATTAATTTTTTTTAACTTAAGAGAATTAATCTTTGCATCCAGGAAAATGGCTAAATTTTGGTAATTTACTTAAATAAAATTATTATTATTTTTGAGTTTTTCTTTCAGTTGTTAAAACAAGATTTCTTTACAAATGTGTTCCTTGTGACTTATGACTCGCACCATCAACAATAACAACAAAAAAACTTGCAGAATTTATAACATTTATTACAGAGGTTCGTATGAGTTACAAAAAATAATAATGCCATTATTGTTAAATTTAAAATCGACGCCATGGTCCCTAAGAACAGATTTCGCTATCTCTTATAGATTCTGACTTCTCCATACTCGTAGCAGTATAGTTCAACCTTTATAACAAAACGGTATCGATATACAATACCGCTACCGTTTTATACCGTAACGGAAACGGACCCTGCGACTGGAGTTTGAAAAGACGAGTTGTCGTCCAGAATATACGAAAGATTATTTACCTACTTTTGAGCGTTTTGAGTCATGTTTGAGAGCTTTGTAGAGAAGATTAAAATTTCGGTCAAGCAGACGGTAGAATAGCAGCTACTATTCCATACAAACGAAAATATAATTCAGTATATATTCCGATGTTTTGTATTTTATTATCACTGCATTTTCCAACGGGGTAGCAGTTGCGATTCTTCCTTGAATAATCTTAAGTGTAATGGGAGTTTC
Organism: Hedya salicella; assembly: GCA_905404275.2. Lineage (NCBI taxonomy): Eukaryota > Metazoa > Arthropoda > Insecta > Lepidoptera > Tortricidae > Hedya > Hedya salicella. The sequence goes on from FR990108.1 coordinate 17,098,022, forward strand.
GCTTAAAATTTAATGTCATTAACTTCAATTATTTTATATAGTTCGAATTACCTACATGGGTGATAACACGGGCGTTTCATCCGCCGTCAGTCTCTATTCTTAAATATTGAAAGATTCAATTACGCCATGCGCACTAATGTGTCGATTTCACAGCGTGTCTGAATCCGCCTTTCCACATCTGTCAGCAGCGCATATTGATACTTCGGTCACATAATGAGGAGGGGAGATGAAAGCCTTGAAAAGCTGATCATTGTTGGCGACACGAAGGGCAAACGAGCCCGAGCACGGTCTCCAACCAGATGGAGCGATCAAGTGGAAGGGGCCCCATCCTCAACCGAGTTTTGCTCGGTTGTCAGAGACGCGATGAACAGACACCGGTGGAGGCAGATCATAAAAACTATACAAGTCAAAGCGCAAAGAAAAATACGATTGCTCTCGCACGTGGTCACACCAGGACTCGAACCCGGAACCTTTCGATTACGCGTCGAGCGTGTCAAACCCTCCACCAGCGAGCACTGTGCCAATCGCCTTGAATTTATCCATCCGCTTTGACCCATATACCCATTTAATTTTTTGAAGGTATTATAACCTTACCGCCATCTATGAGAACACGTATTACACCTGTTCTTATTTTGTTTTTGTTTGTATCCTTATCGAGTGATTCCATTTGAATCTTAGTTCATATTTCTTTATTTCTTATGATTTGAACTTGTAATTACATTGTGTACACTATTTATTTCCAATATTCCTTATTGATGATTATGATATAAATTAGTATAATATCGACATAAGCATTGGCGTGTACAGGGTTTTTGGTCAAGGCAAGCATTTAAAATCTTTTATCACAAGGGTAGGCAGTGCCTTTGTTCCTATATGAACGCCACTGGACATAAGCAAATTTGTGTTATTGTATTTTTTATCGTAAAATAAAATTATTATATGGCTTAAACATATGACCCATTTCTTCAATACTTAGGACTCAGAACTGACATCGGCCGAAACTCCCGTGGAATCACCCAAACCTATTTAGTATCTTTTTTCTAAATATGTTGATGTAATTTTTTTTTGCCAGGTTAATACGATAAAATAATTTATAACAGTAAGGTTTATTTGCGAAAAATTACAGTATTTTTTCATGTCGAAAAGGAAATATAACGCTGCCTAGTGATTATTTACGGTACAATATATACAACTATACATTTAAACGTACTTTTTAACGGCCAAAATACGAAAATGCTCGCACACTCCTCACTCCTCTATACAGTTGTGACATGAGTGACGTCACACGTGTCGCTCGATTTGAATGGGGCGCTTTAACGCCCAGCCAATATGCCTGCCGTTGAATCTTGATCTTAATATTTCTCGTGTTTCATTTCCAATGGGTATAATAAATAAATTTCGTAGTCATATCATAAGAAACCGGATTGGTATCATTAAACAAATAAGGCATCTTCTCTTTACCCACCGGATATTTTGCATCCCGCCACTGCTACCAATTTAGAAATATTTCAATCTGGCAACTTCTTCACAGCACATATTTAGAAAAAGAGACACCCTCTCTATAATGTACAATCAACCAATTGAAACTCTAGGCCACTATAAAACTATGTCGAAGTGACATCTCATATGTTATAAGTAAGACTACTTATTACCGTTACCCTGACATAGTTCCATAGAGGCCTAGGGTCCCAATTGGCTGACTGTACATTACGAATTAAAATACTATCATAATTTAGACTTATCTAAGATTGCTTCATAATTTAAATGCTTCGATTGTTCAAATTAGCGATTAGTCGCGTTATTATTCAATATCCGTTATGAGGAGTCATTGTACAAGTTGTAGTGTCCTTCAGCGATCACTTGGTAGAACATTTCATTCACGCTGTATGGACCTATAGCCCTGTAAAAAACGAAATATGTATAACAGTACATCTAAGTACAGTCAGTATCAAATAGTCTGTAGTACCAATGTGCCACATATATCGCAACAAATCTTTACGCGTATGAGAATAAAGATGTTTAAATAAAACAATTTAACGGATTATATCGCGTATATTATCTCGTTTGAGTTTCGGACGTTTCGGAAGCTTTTCAGCTTTCCGTGGTCACGGTTTGACTGAGAAAAGATATATTTTCCTCTGTCAAAGTTACAATTTGTGCAAACTACCGACTTTGAGAAAACAAATAAAAGTGTACATACATGCCAGAGGGGCCTAATCTATAAAGACAGTTACACATGTGCGAGTAGCTGACAAGCATCCCAAACGTCGGGAACTCAAATGAGATAATAAACACGATATAATCATAATATTTTCTTCTGTTTCCGCGATTATTACTCATTGAAATAAAACAATTTAACGGATTATATCGCGTATATTATCTCATTTTAGTTCCCGACGTTTCGGAAGCTTTCCAGCTTTCCATGGTCACGGGAGGACTGTCCTCCCTTCGGGAACTAAAATGAGATAATATACGCGATATAATCCGTTAAATTGTTTTATTTCAACGATATAATCAGTTAAATTATTTTATTTAAACATATTTATTCTCATAGGCATAAAGATTCGTTGCGATATATATGGCACTTTGGATTCTACAGACTATTAGGGACTATTAGAAGGTCACGAATCGTTTTTTTTGTATGTTCATGTGTCCTTGCAGCTTCATGACGCCAAATCGACTAAACGGATTTCAACTATTTTTGGTACACATGTAGCTGGGTAACCACAGATGGTTATAGGATACTTTTTACTCTATTACGCTGGAGATAAAAAAGAGTATTATGATTATTTCTCCTTCACTGAAGAAGTTTCGGGCACCTTCTAGTATTAAATAATTATGTTTATACTAGCGGCCGCCCGCGACTTCGACCGCCTTAGATTCGTTTATGGCGGATAAAAGGTAATTTTTCAGGGATAAAAAGTAGCCCCTCTTTCCCCAAAACTCGAATATCTCTGCCAAATTTCATCTATATCAGTTGAGCAGTTTAAGCCTGAAGAGGTAACAGACAGATAGACGGACACACTTTCGCATTTATAATATTTTACTAATTTAAATGTGAAGCATATTACCAAGATTTCAAGTTCCTAGCGTAAAAAAATATTTACTGTCCATACAAATTTTCGTCCCCTTTTTCGTCCCTAAAAGAGATGAAATTGGACATATATTATAGCCTATGTCCTATTCTGATATATAAGGTACATAACTGGAAAGTTTCATAAAAATTCGTCCAATAGTTTCGAGATAAGTGGAACGGACATACATACTTTCACATTTATAGTAGGATAGGATTACTCACTCGTCGCTATAAGGCCCATACTCGAGCGTCGGCTATGAGGTCTCCTCCGCCAGCTTGAGGCCGGCGGACGAGTAGAAGAGGACGCAGGGAGTTTTCCACCAGGCGCTGAATTGTACCACTTCGGATGGTGTTACTGGCGTTATGCTGTGAAATAATCAGAAAATTATTTGTTTATTTCATTTGTTAATAGGTTTGGCAAGAGATTACAACACCGTATAAAATGATACTGATATCATATGGACATAAATCTGACAAGAGTGTTTGTGCAGTTACAGGCAAACACAGCATGCACTTTCTAAAAGCTAGCTAAACAATGTTAAGAGACTGCTAGTACTTATACTACAGAAAATATTATACTAACTCTATGATATTAAATCATAGTTCGGAAAGAACTTCTTAAATTTCGTTAGTAAAGTTTTATATCACGGGCAGCCGGCAATATGGAGTTGTGGAGATCTAAAGGAGAGACCTTTGCCCAGCAGTGGGACACTCGTACAGGTTATTAAAAAAAAACGTTTAGTATGGTTAACTTCTATGTTGTAAAAAATAAATAAACTCAAACTTTCATTGCATACATATTATAACATTAACATAATGAACATCATAATATACACCCTGCAAGGGCAAAGCAATTTACTTAATACTAGTATTTACTTAATTCTATCATCACATACTTAAAAACGAAATTGGAAGTATTGGAATGAATTTCCACATTGAAAACAACAAAACATTAGTTTACAGTACATACAATTTTCAAGGAGCATCATCTAATAAATATTCGTGTAATGCTTTTTTGTAATAAATATTCTTGTAATGCTTTCGTAAATAATTTAATTTCCTCTATACATCTACACGCTAAATGTCTGTACTGTGTAAAAAATATTGAAACGGACTATTTGGAGGTCACTGGATCGAAATATATATTTTTTGATTTTATGTATGTTTGTATGTGTCGTAGTGGCTTCATGACACCAAATCGGCTAAACGGATTTCTACTATTTTTGGTACACGGGTAGCTTGGCTTTCCACAGATTTCCACACACATAAGCCACTAGATTCTTGGGGTCGTCTTCAATACACGCCACAGCAGCGTGCAGAGTGTACTGATACTCAACCTCCAACAGTGGTCTGTTGCTTATACTCTACTTATAGGTACATTTGGCTCACCTGACATCGTTGAACATGTGCCTCTCTCCCGGGCCAGTCTGCACTTAAGCCAATTCTTGGGGTTGCCTTCCACGCACACCACAGTAGCGAGCAGAGTGTACTGATACTCAACCTCTGACAATGGTCTGTTGCTTATACTCTACTTACAGGTATATTTGGCTCACCTGACATCGTTGAACATGTACCACTCCTCCGAGCCGGTCTGCACGTAAGCCACCAGGTTCTTGGGGTTATCTTCTACGCAGACCACTGCAGCAGAAAGCGTGTATTCGTCTTCCGACAGAGTCGTCACTTGTTTCTTCTTGTGCTTCTCTCGGCTGTCGCTCGATGGATCGTTCTGGTCAAATGGCTGAATTTTTTATTGGAACTAACTTTTCTTTCCATATGTTTACTAGTCATTTTATGTCAATACCTCCAACAGATAGTAAGTAAATATATAGTAGTGGGTTTCTTAGGTTAAATTTAACTTAGTTTTGCAGACACTTTCACTACCAGGAACCTAGGTAGGCGCCCTGCTCGTAGTAATGTATATTATCGGCTACGCGCGGAGCGTTACAAAAATCTTGGTAGTAAAAGTGTTAAGCGATAATGCCGATTATTCATAGTTCAGTATTCACAATCGTTCGTTATAAACGGTCTTTTCATTCTGTTTCTGAGTATATTTGCATGGTCTTCTGTAGTAAAGTAATAATCGTCTTCTAATAACCAATGTACTAAAACGTATAATATTTCACGCAAGATAGGCGCATCATAGACGTCGAGTTGCGGAAAACCAGCCCGCGTATACCTATACGTAGATATACGCAGGTACCTATAAATATAATTATAGCGTTAATTTTACCTTGTCATTGATAATGACGTCACCATCGGACTGAAGTCTCACCAACAAGTGATGCGGCAACACGCAGTGAGAGTCGGGGCTTTTTGACGACCCTTGCGACGGACTCGGTCTGAAAATAATAAATAAATGTCAGGGACAATCTTACGCAAACAGACCTAGTCCCAAACTAAGCAAAGCTTGGACTATGCTGTACTATTATAAACTTGTAAAAATGGAATGTCTGTACATTGCAGACATTTAAAAAAATATATATATTGAAACGGACTATTTTATTTTTTTGTGTGTTTGTATGTGTTGCGGCATCATCGCGCGAAAACGGCTAAACAGGATTCCACTATTTTTGGTACACGGGTACCTGGATAGTCACAGGCGGTTATAGGATGCTTTTTACCCAACTTTTCTGAAGAAACAAGGAGGCGTTATGTCTTTTTCTCCTCCGCTGACGAAATTGCGGGCATCTTATATAAATACTTGAAGGGGCCCTTCGTTCCCGGAGGAGAAAAAGTCATAAACCCCTTTTTCAAATGTATAGACTAGATGTATAGACATTGAATTTTTATAACTTTATAATAGTATAGAAATTATAATAATTAAACATAATGCACTGGTTACCTATCGGGATGTTTGAATCTGCACCCAGGCCTGGCGCAGTGCAGACCGTAGCGACAAGGCTTTCCACTGCTGCCCCGTTTTGACTCCGGCTGAAAAATGCGTTATGAAGTTTCAAATTAGAAAGTTTTTTTTTAAATGAGAATCGATTTTGTTTTTTTGTAGGGATGAATGTCTATGTGGGACTAATTACAAATACAGTACTCTAAAAGCCAGAAATTATAGTGAAAGTTCAACATTCCTACTGAGCGCTGAAAAAGCTCCTTTGGTGTGATGTTTCACCAAAAACAAGTATTTTGGTAGTGAAAACTACATTTAACTGCATGCAATATTTTATAAATATTTATTCAAAAAAAATAAAACGATCGACAAAAATGCTACCTAAATACCTCGGCGACTAGTCGCCTAGGGAGCAGTCGCTGAGTTACTAATTTAGTCATCTAGGAAGTATTTTTGTAGGTTAGGTTAGGTTACGCTAGGTTTGAACTCTATGTATTCTTGAAGTAAGAACGGTGACATGCAACTACAGTTGCGGAAAGCACTCGAGTGGATAAGGAGTCGAAAAGGAGCTTTTAATGCGATTTTAGATTTATATATATATAATCGCAAAATAAGCTTAACTGTCATTTCGATTTTTTTATTGATGTCATGATACACACATACAAATTTTTTAATTTGACATGATTTATCATCCTTCGCACCCCAAAAGTCATGTCCGTTAAAGTGTACGGTTATTTCCCGCGATATGGTGACTAAATCACTCCATTAATAGTTTGGAAAAAATAAAATTAATGAATAGAAAAAAAAGCGACATTATTAATTTATATTTAATTATTTTTTTATGTCTGCCACTACCCAAAGGTTGTATGGAAGAGATTGCTGTTTAGTGGTAAGACCACCTGTTGTTTACCTCCCCTTGAAAGTATTGTTTTCCGTCGTCTGTTTTGCGAAGTGTGCAATACAGAGTTATTGTAATGTATTGTAACGTTTTTCTCAATTTTTCAATACCAAAACCAAAGTCGTTATAACTATACGTTTATTGCGTGTACAGTCGGAATCATATAGTTAGTTGCACTCAAAGAGGCCAAATATATCTTAACATACCCTTACTGCTATGCAAATAAAGATCTGTAGCGATATATTTTTCTACTTTGGTCGCAACTAAATATTTGATGCTGACTATACCGTGGTTTACTTATCACTGTACAGTCAGCATCAAAATCTACACCATAACAGAGAAAAGTATAATATAATAAGGTACCGTGTCTTTCTGAATGCCCTTAGCCCAGTAGGCTTTTTCATGAGCAGTCACGCCTCCGCAGTTTATCGCTAGTATAGGAGGTAGTCTGTAACAAAAATATTGATATTATCAGTCATTGGGTACTGTGTATGAAACATAATGGTCATCAAACATCGTCAACTTTTGTAGTAGCTGTAATAGAGAAAATCCCTTTTTTTTCTATAATACCAATCGATCCAGTTTCTTATGACCGAATGAACGTATATAACGATACCCATCGGAAATTAGACACTAGAAACGTTAAATTCAAAATCAGGGATAAAGGCTGCGCGTTAAGACGCCCTATATAAAGCCACACGTGTGACGTCACTCATGTCGCAAGTGCATGGAGGAGTCAGGAGTGTATGATCATTTTGTTATTTTAAAAGTGCGTTTAAATGAATAGTTGTATCATTTTTTCCTTCATCGAACCGTAAAGAATCACAAGGTAACATTTAATTTAATTTTGGACAAGGTAAAAAAAAATGCATCGCATTGCAATATCTATAAAAATATCTAAGGTCGCTGTAGCGAAGCGAAGCTCGCACTTGTAAAGTGAAGCTCGCACTAGGGAAGCGAAGGTCGCACTAGCGAAGTGAAGCTCGCACTAGCGAAGCGAAGATCACACTGGCGAAGCGAAGTCGTGAGTGTGCAGGACACCGGCGAGTACCACCGACGATCGCTGCTACACAGATGTATGGATGACGGACGTTACCGTATGACGCGACCCTGCTGCGCGGTGGGCGTGAACCGCGAGCAGTGCTCGCACCAGGCCGGCGTGGCGCGCCGCGGGGCTAGCGAAGCTCGCACTAGCGAAGCGAAGCCGAGAGCCTCCGTGCTTGCTCCCGTCGGGTATTGTAGGGCACAGGCGAGTACCACCGACGATCTCTCCTCCTACACAAATACAAATCATCAAGCAACAAAACTCACACAAAAATCCATACACCTATACTCATATTATAAATTCGAAAGTGGATGTGTTTATCTGTCTGTTAACTTTATACGCTTAAATCCCTGAGCCGATTAAGATGAAATTCAGAATGGAAAAATTTGAGAGCTTGGGAAGGCTGTAAGATAGTTTTTATCTCGGTAACCATCCCTTAAAGGATGGAAGCCGTGCGTTTTGGGTCGATCTTTGAACCCACACTTTTTCTGCTGTTGTATTACCCCATATTGTAATAGTAGTTTTTGACATGAGCGCGGAAAGTATGACATTTTGCACGAGCAGTCTTGACACGAGCCGAGCAGTTGCGAAAAAAATACAATGAAATAAAACAGTAATTTAAAAGAGAAAATATATTGAAACTCTCAGGTTCATGGTCAGCATCAGGCTTGCATCTGGAGCGGATGATCTGCCTCCATCCAGTTCTGTCCATTGTGTCTCTCACGAGAAGGTAAAATTTGGAGGGAGTTCACTTGTTCCAGGTGCAACCCTGCCGGGTCCGCTGCGCCATTTTATCGAGTTTTGCTAACCAAATGGGGGCGTGACTTAACTGTTTTGTTCGCTTTATCTTAACCGAGTCGAATGGATAACTTTACTAAAATGTAAGCGAATCAATATTTTGCTCGTAACATGGTGCAGCGGACCCGGTTTGATGCTGACGCTCTTCAGACATGTGGGACTGACCCCAGAGCAAAACTCAAATATCTCTATTCAAATAGTATAGCTTGACAAGTTCTTTAGTGACACTCCCATGGTATGCGGGTGCCGGGAGGAAGACAGCGGGGGCGGGGACGCTATAGTTACCTCTTTATTGCACTTCAAGCATCTGTTGAGCTGATGGCGTCCGATGGCGAACAGCTGCGATATATCGGACTCCTCTCTATCCGCCTGCTGGCCTGGCAGCTCATCGGTCACCTTGCTGGGCTCAGGAGACACTAAAAAAGTCATAATCTATGAAGTCAAAGTCATAATATATGAAAGATGTAATGGCAGCCACAAAATCATTTGTCATAATTCTGAAACCGTTATTTTTTTATGTTATGAGTGAAAAACGGGCAGACGAGCCACCTGATGGAAAGTGGTCATCGTCGTCCATGGATATGTGCAACACTCTGGTGTTTGTTGCAACACTCTCAAAGGTTGGCAAAGTATGCTCAATTCCTCTGGGAATTGCCCATACTTTGCCAACCTTTGAGAGCCCTGTTACCTCGCTTCTTGAAGGATCCCATGTTATAGCGCTCTGGAAACACCTCAGGGGGAAGGTCATTCAACAACTTGTAAGTACGTGTTCAAATTGAGCGTGATGCCTGTTTATTTTTGGGAATTCTGTAAAATTTTCAGGATTCTAGAAAATCCTACTTTTTGTTTTGTGATAATCCTAAAAAGTTAACGGTTTCGTAGAAAAATGCTGTTATGACTTACGATAATTTGGACAAAGATAAAATTATGAGTTTAGATTTTATGGCAGTCAATATAGACCCTAAAAATACATTGCCATTTGATCGGCGTAGTAAAAAATGGATGGGAGAAACAGTACTGGAAAGAATCGATGCATTACCTGAGAATTCAACAGGTCCGAATATAGCTGCGTGCGAAAGGTATATGGATTTAAAATATTGTTCAAAATCAAAGAATTAATTAAAGTTCTGTATCGTTGACTGGCTCGTCAAAGCATCCTAAGCTCTTTTAGCTATATAATCTAATATATTGCATTGGTATTGACTAAAAATAAACCCGAGCTCTTTGTAAAACTCTTGAGAACGAAGCCTTTATATTAGTCTAATAGCTTCCGGGCAGGAACAGCTGCTCAAGGGGTAGTCTACAAAGTTCCAAAATTTGAATTGCCGAAAACATTCTACATTCTTGCAGCACCCACATTCTGAATTCTGATAAAAGATTTTTAACATTTTCGAGATATCATGCAAACTTAATTTATTTATACCATTTGTCTGGCTAAATTATTGTTTAGCAAAAAATTGCATTACACTTTTTGAAAATTTAAAGAAAAATTAGACGATCCGTTTGGCTCAGCGGGAGTAACGTTGCCTGCGAAGCAAGTAAAAGTCCTGGATTCAAATCCCGGTACGGGCAAGTAATTGTGTAATGAGCATGAATATTTGTTCCTGAGTCTTGGATGTTTTCTATATATATAAGTAAATACATCTATTGAATATATAACTTTTAAATCTTTGGAACTTTGGTACTTCGCCCGCTCATGACCTAGCAAAATAAGATCGCGTGCGCAGAGACTAAGGCTTACTTTGAACTCAACTGTGCCGTATGCTGTTACTTACTCAACATTGATAGGTGTAATCAGGCGTTAAAACTAACAGAGAACGGTCAAATTGGGGCTACTTTTTGAATAAAAGTTAGCTACCTTCCTCTTGACTCAAGTTGTTGTGCCAACCATCTTCCCTCCGCTCTCCATCTTCGAACTCAGTATTTGGCCCGAGGAACTCCAACTCCGCATACTGGTAGTCTTCCGGATATCCGTTTACCTGTTTTTGGATATTACGTTTTAATAAAAAATAATAAAATGTACTAACAGTTAATCGATAATAACATTTATATTAATATTATAACACAAAGTTCGATTGTAAAGAAAAGAAGGAATGCGACCTACTAAATTGCAAGCTGGAGACAAAGCTGCGACTCTTTTTTAACGCAGAAGTTCTTTGACCTTCTGTAGATGTTCCCGCGTACCAAAGAAAGTTTAAAACCTGTCTTGCCGTCTAGGTGTGATGATGGGACAAACACACATACATACAAAAATACATTTAGATTCAGTGACTTTAAAATAGTATTTTTAAGTTATTTTTATGAAAATATCCACAATTTACAAACATTTCATTTTTACAACTTTACAAATATAATAAGTCCGTCAGTAAGATTATCAGAAAATATTGCACAAGTATTTTTTCTTTTGTCAATTGAACAAAAACTGACGAAGATTTATCCCGTTAAAGCTCCCCGTGACGTCACGACACGCGACAGTTTTACGCACAACGTGACGTCATGCGCCCCCACTCCCAAACTTTGACGCGCTTTATCTTTGTCTTTTTTGTTTGATTGGCAAAAGAAATAATACGTGTCCAATATTTATTGATAATCTAACTCATCAAATCAAATCAAAATATCCTTTATTCAAGAAGGCTTAGCACAAGCACTTTCGAATTGTCAGTTACAATGAGAGAAGTCTTTGCTGGGAAACATACAATATGATCCAATATTTGTTGCAAGGATTAGGGAAACCCAGTAAAACCTAATCAGATCATTTAACTTAAGTATAATACTTACTTACTATTGATAAAATCATCATTTTAAAAATTAAAATCCATACTTCCATACTAATATTATAAATGCGAAAGTGTGTCTGTCTGTCTCTCTGTCTGTCACCTCTTCACGGTTAAACCGCTGAATCGATTTGGATGAAATTTGGTATGGAGATAGTTTCAGTCCCGGGGAAGGACATAGGCTACTTTTTATCCCGGAAAAATACCCTTATCCGCGATAAACGAATTTAAGGCGGACGAAGTCGCGGGCAGAAGCTAGTAATTAATAAGATAAATCCCAAAAGGATTGTCAATAAAAAAGAAAAAAAAACTAGAATGTGTCTAGAATAAAATTCTAAATGTCAGAGTATATAAAACAATTAATATATGTGTACCAATTAACAATTACAATATTGTCTTAATTATACTTAAAACTTTTACAATTGAGAAGAAAGATTTTTGTTTTTTACCCAGGACACTACCCTATAGTATAGATAAAGTAAATTGACCTGCGTTGGAGCTGTGATACTGGGCGCAACGACGGTACCGATTCGCGATTTGGGAGGAGAGTTGTTAGAGAGCAGAGCTAGCTCTTTCTCCTTCTTTCGAGTCTCCAGAATCTCGTAGTGCATTTGGTGTAATATGAAGCGGTTCCAACTCTGTGAAAAATAAATAATAAATATTGCAGTAATATTCTTATAAATACAATTTAAATGGAGAAATTCACTTTCTTAATGGCGAAGACCGATAATCTTTCAGCGGCTGAACAGATTATCTTCAATTGTAACTAAGAACAGTTTCGATTAAGTCACATTTCAAACAAAAAAGTCATAATCTGATTGGAGGATGCCACAGACAGACACTTAGATAAACTCGTTAAACGTACAACACCGACTAATAAGGTCAAAAGGGTTAAAAGTGAAAACGGATTGAAAAATTCAAGGCGTACAACGCAGTGTCCGCTGGTGGAATGGTTGACGTGTTGGACCGGTAATATAAAGGTACCTACCTCTTTGTATCGATATCACAATAATACCTCTCTTTTAGTTTCGGGGATTAACAATCAATCAGGTTATTGACGTTTCACGGATCTATGACAACTGTGTCACTTTCTGACGAGTGTGTGAGAGTGAGAGAGACTTGTAATCGTGACCCATCATAGGACCGCAGAGTCCGACCTGGGATTATTGACCACGGGATGCCACATGTGTCTAGTATCTCCAGCACGACGGCCTCGGGCACAGTGCGGAACGTGTGGAACAAGTCAGTTGCCTGCCACAACCTGCCGTGTCCATCACGGACGTTGCTCACCTGTACGAGCGCGACCAGATCGACGCGTTCGTCCTACGGGCGATCACGCAGGATGACCTCGCGCACAATACGGAACGCGAAGAGGAAGCCAGTCAGCTCTACCACAACCTGCCGTGTCCAGCACGGACGCGCACCTGTATGAGAGCGACCAGGTCGACGCGTTCTTCCAGCGGACGATCAGGCAGGATGTGCTCGCGCACAGTACGGAACGTACGGCGGAAGCCAGTCGGCTGCCGTAACCTGCCGTGTCCAGCACGGACGACGCTAACTTTGACGAGTGCGACCATATCGACGCGCTCGTCCTGCAGGCGGTCGGGCAAGGTAAACTCGGGCACAGTACGGAACGTGCGGCGGAAGCCAATCGCCTGCTATGACCTGCTGTGTCCAGCACGGACGACGCTCACCTGTACGAGAGCGACCAGGTCGACGCGCTCGTCCTGCGGGCGGTCGGGCAGGATGAGCCCTAGTGCGGCGGCCTCAGGCACAGTACGGAACGCGCGTAAGAAGTTAGTTGCTTGGCACGACGCCCCGCCAGACGTGTCCAGCATTCGGAACAGAAAACCTGCACCAGAACAGTTTAGTTTTTAGTATCCATGCATTTTACTAAACAATTTCTCCCAAATGTAATAATTTCACAATTGTTTACTTTAACAACTTAAATAGCATTTTGTGACAAACTTTTACTGCCGACTGCACTTGTTTACACATCCGTCAACTACTTACCGAGACGATACAGAAGAGCCCAAACTCGGTAGGAATGCGTTATTTTATTACAGAGTTCCTATGACCACCATCTGGTTCCATCATCAGGTCAGCTCGATCGTGTCAACTTACTTCCATAAGTAAGCCAAATTTTAGCTCAATCGGAAGATTCAAATGAAAGTGGGTCAAATTTAACTTGCAGGATTTGACCCACACATACTACTTAACATAGATACTAACACGGCCAGTTAAATAAAAACTTCTAATAAAATACAAACTGCTGACAATTAGCAACCTTTAAGCCAGTCGGTATAGGCGCAAAAAAGAAATTTTTAGCGGGCTATTTATGACAGGCGGGTATCAAAGGAGATAAACTTCTGCACCTTTTCATTCTGTGCTGTATCGCTCTAAAAATACCTAATTCTCTACATACCTAATTCACAACTGAGGCAGAACTCTTTAGCACAGGTGTGTGCCAGTAGCGTCGCTTTCACAGGTTGAGTGTAATACAGAACCTGAAAAATAACATGTTTTATCAGAGTCAATAATACGACACAAGAAACGTTCTAACCCCCAAGAATGCATCTATTCTGTCTAGGAATTGCCTTTTTCTTTACTTATGTTTCAATATTATGACCGTCTACATCAATTTCTTAACATGGTATTTATTTCTATCAAAGAATTAAAAATAACAATTTATGATACAAAATGAACATTTACAGGTTAAACGCTACATAGTTAAATTTATTACTCGCCATTTTACTAGTACGTTGCTATAATTGACAACATTTCAAATATCCAAGTCACATTGCGTCCGTCTATCCGTCCGTCCGTCCGTCCTTCTGTCTGTCTGTCTGTCTGGTGTAGCTTCAGGCAAACTTATTATGTATGAACTAATTATGTGGTGGCAATGTTACCTGAAGCATAGAGTTGCAGTAGGAGTTGGGCAGAATAGCTTCAAGACCGGGGAAACCGAGCTTGCTGTTCGCCTCCGGCTCACTATTTTTGTTGAAGCGTGCATCCATCTGGAACAAACTACTGTTATTGTCGAGGGTAAAAAATATCAGCTTCATATTTTTTCTGATAAAGAAGAGTATTTGTTATTGAAGGCCATGAGTGCTTGAATTGAAAGCCAAGTAAGCGAAGGGAACTTAAATTGAACCACGAGCGGAGCAAGTGGTTCAAATATAGATTCCTGAGCGTAACAAGGCATGAGAAGTCATTAATTTTGCAGCCGTGTGAAACACACAACTTTTCACCTCACTACAGCGAGGAAAATGTGAGATGTAAGAAAAACTATGAAATTATAACAAACCGATTATTTTTTCATTTAAAACTAGTGATAATTAACCAACGAAACACACTCATAACAAAACAAATACACATATTTTATGAAAAAATATAAATTCGAACTTCAAATGACTTTTCCACGCTAGCGGATAAAACAAACTCTTCCACGCATATTTGGCGCTGTAAACGGACCTTTCTGAACTAGTGAGGTGTAAAAGATTTTTAATCACTGCGTAGAACCGAACTGATAGTAACGTGGTGCAATGCAACTCTGGAGGATTCTTGATAATTCTAGGGCAGCTGGATATACTTGATATTGTATGCAATGCAACGTACCTTTTGATAGTGCTTAGGAATGGGTTGGTTTGCGAATTTGTTCTCATTTATCTTGGCAGCGAAGAGGTCCTCTAGAGTATCTTCTATATAAGGCATCTGTAACAAATATACTTTGAAAATAATAGGCATCGCAAATATAACTTATACAAAAAATAAGTGCTATCCAAAAAAAAAAAATTAAATATGACTAAATTTCAATAATTAGTCCGTCAATTTAATTAATAAAAAATATTGGACACATATTTTTTTCTTATTTTACGTAATCTAAAAATAAACGCGATACATTCAGTCAAAATATCGCGTGATATCACTCCTAAGCGCAGTTGTACCTACTTATAATATCACGAGCCGAGCGATTTTTTTGTTAATTTGAGCAAAAAAAATACGTGTCAAATATTTTTTATTATTCAACTTACCGACTAAGTAGAATTTTAATTTTGTTTTTAATTTTAGCATTGCGAAATGAGCGCATTCGAAATATATATTTCTTAAAAACCTGACGCTTGCAAATGGCTTAAAGGTTTTACCAGATTCTCAAAGCAAAAAAAAGTGGGCTGTTATTGACTAGGTTGGAAATAAGTTCCATCAGCTAGCTAATACTAGACGTCTATATTAATACTAGAAATAAGCATAAGTCGCACTGCCTGCTACCAGGCTGCATACAATAAGGAGATCATTCATGGGTAACTGTGTGAGGTTTTATAATAACGTCCTAGCAGCATAAGTGAGTTGTCTTTTGGTAAATCCAAAAATATTGTGAAACGAAAATTAATGTCTAAAGCTTATTATAGCACATAAGACTACGTGAATGATAAAGCCGCGTGGGATAATGTAAATTATAGCGCCATGTAGGTACGTGTATAATTATTTTAACGAATACCTATAGAGGTCATATTATTATTTTAATCTTAATTGTTTATACTCTGACATTTAGAATTTTATTCTAGACACTTTCTAGATATTTTTCTTCTTTTTTGTTGACAATCCTTTAAGGATTTATCTTATTTATTATTTAAATTTTTAAAATGATGATTTTATCCATTATACTCAAGTTAAATGATCTGATTAGGTTTTTCTGGGTTTTCCCTAATCCTTGCAACAAATGTTGGATCATATTGTATGTCTCCCAGCAAACACTTCTCTCAATGTAAGTTTTCTTTCGTTGTTTCTAACTGACTATTCGAGAGTGCTTGAACCTAGGCCTACTTGAATAAAAGTGTATTTTGATTGATTGATTGATAAAGAACATGAATCCTGAAATGAAATGTGTTTTTCACACACTTGCTCGTAAAATGGCTCTTATTAAACCTTTTTTATGCCTGTAATTGACTGTAGGTTTGTCTACATAAATAAACAATTAATAAATTAATATTACAGGACAATTTTGCACAAATCGAACTATTCCCAAGAATTGTCCTGTAATATTTATTTATTTAATCAACTTGGTACCTGTTACGAATATCGTAAGACCACATAAAGATAAGTTAGTTAGGATTATTTTCATCTTGTTTTGTAGCTTTTAAAATTGATAGTTAAGTTTTGTTCATGAGCGTATTAAATTGAGATACAATATGTAAGTGCAGTTGCTAAAATTAAATATTTACCTGGTTTCTTTTGGCAGTTCTAGGATTGGGTGCGTATCCAATCGGGCCCTGCATTTTCATCGTTTTCAGCACCTCTGGATCTATCGGTTTGGGTTTCCTGTAGTGCAAAGTCAAATATTCTCAGTTAACTCCTTTAGTCGTACTTTTAACACGATTAGTGCGTTCAAAAATAACTTCGCTAGACTCTATTACCCGTCAATAGAGTTGAGAGAAGATATTTTTGAACGGAATAATCGTGTATATCTTATTGCAGCTGACTATACACTTCTAGTGGAGTGGTCGTGGCTGCAAAATACCTCGTGTGTTCATAAGTTTTGAGACGGTTTTCAATTATTGATAACAAATATCTGGCAGCTTGCTTTAAACTTTTTAAATTTAAATTTCGAAGATCATTAATGAAAAAAATTACAATTTTGCAACTTTGTAACGATGTAGTATAGAACTGAGGAGAACAATATCTATATATACAAAGTGTCCGTCAAAAGGCGTCAAATTGACGGCACCACTGTGCGTAAGATACAATAATAATGCGAAAAAAATCCACAACGATGCCAGGATAGTATTTTATGCAATCGTTATATAATGTATGCTTTTTCAGTCAAGTACCGCGTTTGGGCCACGAAGCTTGCTGATTGGCCTAATTAAGGTACGAGACTTAAAAAGGTAATTATATAACTATTGTGTACAATACTTTTTATCAGAAAAAAATATCGCAATATCAATGCGTTCTTTTTTTGAAATTCATTATAGTTCTGTGCGGAGTT
This sequence comes from Hedya salicella, assembly GCA_905404275.2. Lineage (NCBI taxonomy): Eukaryota > Metazoa > Arthropoda > Insecta > Lepidoptera > Tortricidae > Hedya > Hedya salicella. The sequence continues at coordinate 17,115,438 of FR990108.1, forward strand.
GTGTAATATAGGTATTAGAGTTCAGTGACATATTATATAAACCATAGAGTATGTGATGGTCTAATCTAAAAAGTATGCCTTTTTAGTACGATTTGCGGAGTTCTTATTCACAGTTTATAGTTCACGAGTAGAAAAAAGTAATTTTGAACACGATTGAATATTTACATCATAAGTAGAACGAAGGAAAAAAAAATGCATATTCAAATAAAACAATTTAACGTAATATATCGCGTATATTATCTCGTTCGAGTTCCCGACGTTTCGGAAGCTTTTCAGCTTTCCATGGTCACGGGTTGACTGAGAAAAGATATATTTTAACTTTGACAGAGGAAAAGCTTTTTTTTTCAATGAGTAATAATCGCGGAAACAGAAGAAAATATTAAATGTGTAGCATTTCGATAAAAATGTTGTAATTGGTTGTTGACTTCATACTACCTTACTACTCTAGCGCCTTTCCGGACGGATTTGGAGCTATAACTTACTGTTTTCCGCTTTGTTTTCCTATATAAGATGGGCCTCCTTGCCTTTATACTCCATGGTTGCAACGCTGGCTAGAGGTAAATTTACCAGGCTTCGTTCGCAGCGAAGAGTCGCCGTCGTTGAGTGCCGACAGGAGTCTTTGGAATTATTCTTTGTGGACTGAATTGGAGCTAAGAGCATGCAGAAAGCCTCAACCAAACCCAGATTGCCAAAAGCGCACCATTGTCTGTATTTTTGGGACTAAGTATGAATTAAGTTAGTTATTGAGTAATTTCGTTATTTTTTGACTTTCCTGCTGTGTAAAAAAATTACACGTAATGTCTTCTTGGACAGCCTCCCCTATCGTGATCGGTTGTGATATTTTACTGACCCCCACCCCCCCAATAAACGATCACATGATTTCTGGACGAGCCCTTTTCTATAAAAAAATACGTGCCACCATAATGCAAATGGCCCGCACGTTTGAAGGCTTGTATTTAAAACTGGGATTGACATCTCAAATTATTTGTGTGTTGTTTTTCTGTAAGCGTATATTACATAAAATATAAACCACAAGCAAATATATTAAATGCTATCAAAAATATGAGTTTTAATTCGTCTCAAAACTTATGAACACAAGCAGATTGGTTACGGCTTTTGCGAGATCGCTCCGTGTCTCTCTATTCGTGGCACGCGTTGCGTGCGCGCAACTCGTCAGCCTTCTAGACCAGGGGTCGGCACCCTACGACTCCTGGATTCCTTTTTGGATTTAAAGCTGCAGCTCTTTAGACTAGTTTTTTTATCAAAAAGTACTATTTATTGTTGGCAAGAATAAAAATTGTGGCTCACTAAAGACATTGAAATTTTGTAAATTGTAATTTTTTACTCTTCCGACTCAAAAGGTTGCCAGCCCCTGGTTTTAGACTACTATTATAAAGTTGTAAAAATGAAATGTCTGCACATTGAAGATATTTCAAAAAAAGTGATACGGACTATTTGAAGGTCAGTGAATCAAATTATTTTTGTATGTTTGTACTAAAAGGCGCCCGCAACTTCATTCGACGAGGACAAAAAAGTCATAACCCTCGTTTTTGCTTCAGCTTAGTCGGTTAAAAAGTATCATATAACCATCTGGAACTGCCCAGCTACCCGTGTAGCAAAAATAGTTGAAATCTGTTTAGCCGATTTGGCGTTATGAGGCCACAACGCCACATACGAACATACAAAAATCGTCAAAAAAAATTTTTCGATTCAGTATTCTCCGAATAGTACGATACGATTTTTCTTTATAATATCTTCAATGTACAGACATATCAATTTTACAATTTTATATTATTATAGAATAGATGTGTCGTTGCGGCTTCATCACGTCACAGCGGCGAAACGTATATCAACTATTTTTAGTACACGGGTAGCTGGGCATCCACAGATGGGTATAAGATATTTTTTACCCGACTAGGCTGAAGAAAAAATAAGGTTATGATGGTTTCTCCTCCGCTGACGAGTTGCGAGCCCACCCCTCGTCAGCCTTCTAGTAATAGAGAATAGTATAAGTGCAGAAGGCTCTAATGATCTTATCGAAATCCGCGCGTAATCGCGTATGAGCGGGAGCAAATAGCGTGTAAGCGAGAGAGTGGATAATATTTGCAACCAATGCGGGCTCAGCGAGTGACCTTTCGTGGCTAACGCACGATGCGCGTCAATGTATAACGAACGACCTCATGACTGAGGCTGCCGTTACATAATTTGCCTTTCACCGCACTAGACCGGAAAAGTTCCGTTTATAGCGCCAAATCTGCGTGGAAAAGTCCATTTTGCCTGCTAGCGTGGAAAAGTAATTTGTGGTTCGATTTTTTTCTATGTGTATGTGTTTATTATACCATGGCTGTGTTTTGTAGCTTTATTTTGACTCATTTTAAAATTTCTTTCTCTTTTTTTTGCATCATTAATTTTCCTAGCTGTAGTGAGGTGAAAAGTTGTGTTTCGGCACGTCTGTTAAATTATTTGGCTTCTCGTGCCTTGGCCTCGCTACGCTCAGGAATCTTAATTTGGACCGCTCGCTTCGTTCGTGGTTAAATTTTAGGTTTCTTCGCTTATTAGGCTTTCAATCCAAGCACTCGTGCCAAATAACAACTTTGCAGCCTTGCATAACTAATAACTACTTTGCTGCGCGTGGTAATCAGTCATGAGTGCGCCGCGCCTAGCCACTGACTTGCTTTTGGCAACTATAGTTACCTATCACAATTCTTATTCTAATTATAAACAGAGTTCCATCCTAAATTTCAAGCGAGTGGCTAGAATAGGCATCTCTTCAGGTGTTGCAAATATCCTGAAGCAACGATAACTTCTGCAGGCTTGTCTGATCTTTTGACGAATTTTAACACTCTGCTCGTAGTAAAGTTTCGCTACATACGTATTTTCCAATGTCAAAGGTTCGTAGTTCTTAAAGTATCAATACCGAAAATGGAAGTTCGTGGAAAACTAGCCTGCTAAGTGCTCGTCCATTAATCACGGGTAGCTTTTTAACGACTTTTTAACCCCCACCCCCCATGATGATAGGTGGTGAGGTTTTAGGCTAACCCTTCCCATACCCAAAAATCACGTGTATTTTTTGGTACCAAGTATATTAAGAACTTTCAGAATATTTTATTTAAATATAGGTATAAACCATTTATAATGATAAATTCACCAAGCTCTTTAAAAATCGTGCATTCAACGAAAACAATGATATCTCACTACACTCCCTTCCTCTCTTCTCTTTCGAGACTCACATGATTAATGGACGAACCCTAAAGAGGCTTGAAACAGATGAAATCCGAACAGTTATGATGTTGGAGGCCGCAAAGAACAGCCCTATAAAAACTCAGAAATTACTACTAGCGCCATCTGTTATAAGACTCAATTCACCATAACTACTGGGCTATAGATGGCGCCACAATTTCTCACAAATTTTCAATAACAATGTCGTCAAGTCATACATATAGTTCCCACTTGATCTGTAACTTTGATTAGAGGAAATTATTATAATGGCGGGATCGAAACAGAAATGAAGATATCCGTAGAAGAACCGAGGTGGCTGACATAAGGATAGCAAAATCAAGTGGCAATGTACAGGGCACATTGCTCATAGAACTGACAGCAGCTAAAGCCAACGAGTTCTTGAGTGGCAACCAGGCAGCGAAAGACGCACCGTGGGTAGCGACGAGTGAGCTGCCTCTGTCGCGGAGGAAGGCACAGCCTTTTCCTGGTCTTGGCTGAACAGATATACCTACATAATTAACATCTTTCTTGATAGCAACCGAGGGGTTACTGTGATGTTCACAATTCTAAGTTCGTTTTCCGTCCGCAGTGTCTCAAGACAATAGTTATTTGTTATACAAGGTCGCAAAGTTGTATTTTATCCGCGAATGTGGAATTGAAACAAGAGCAAGCGAAGGGATTATATAGTTGAACCACGAGCAAAGCGAGTGGTCCTAAAATCTGCCCTCCTAACGATAAGTGCAGTAACTCCGCTCAAAGGCGAAATATAAAGTACACCTGGCTCGATTGAAATAAGGTGCATTTTTTTCTACTTTTTGACTAGAGGTACTGCACTTATCGTTAGGAGGGCAGCAATAGATTCCTGAGCGTAGCGAGTGTTTCAACACACGAGAAGTAAAACAAAGTTCACCAGTGTATGTTGCCAGTGATGAGTTACGGTACTGAAACGTGGTCGCTCACAATGGGCCTTATAAGACGGCTCAAAGTCACTCAGAGAGCAATGGAGAGGGCTATGCTTCTTTGCGAGATTTAATCAGAAAAATCCATAGAATAACCACGATAACTGAAATAACCCAATGGATAGCAATGAATAGAAAAACTTAAGTGGCAAGGGGCAGGAAACATTGTTCGTTAAACGCTCGGCCAACGAGTTCTTGAGTGGCGACCACGCACCTTAAGACGCAGAGTGGGTAGGCCCACCACAAGGTGGACTTATGACTGGTGAAGGTCGCTGGAGTGAGTGGGCAGCGCAAGGCTGATCATGGTAGCCCTCTTTAGATAAGGCCTATGTCCAGCAGTGTAAGTCTTTTGGCTGATGATGACATCCTCTTCTGGAGATTTTGCGTTCAGCTAAAGGCGAGAGTGGCTCGAAAGAGAACTTGATCGTGATATCGTGGAAGGCCGCAAACGTAAATAAAAATGTTATAAATACCATTAGCGACATCTAGTGTTGGACTCGACTCACTACTAGTGGGCAATAGATGGCGCCAGATTTTCCCCTTTGTATAGAGCTACTTCATCAAAAAAGACGTAATAAACGTTGAATACCTATAGCCGCTCTTGAGAAACTCTTTGGATGTACGTTGAACCAGCTCTAGCCTCGGAAATGCAACTAGCGACATCTAGCAGAGCTGTAGAGCTCATTTGACTATCGTTGGCAATAGATGGCGCTACCATTGCGCTTTACTCACCTGTTGTGTAACTTTGATAGAGGACATTGATCGATTTTGAATCAGATCAGCAGTGTATAACTATACAGGATGTCCCACGGCTAAGCGACATGAAGGGTAAAGGGAAGTACCTTAAATATCGTAGATAGGATAATTTGCTGAATCCCTTCCAGGCAATGAGTTAATCATTTTCTTGATATTTGAATTGAACATTTCACGTTGTTCCTTTATTTAAAAAAACTGTTACTTAAGAGGAACTATTTTTTATTGTTTATTCTTTACATTGACATCATAAAAGTACGCGATGGTTTTTTATTCTCAGTGAGTTCGATTCTCGGACGAAGCAAGATTTTTCACTTACTTTTAAATAATAAAATAATATCTCCCTTTAGCAAAATATCCTATCTTCAATACGTTAAGTACAGTCGCGGACCTTTTCAGGTTGACCTGTTTACAAACAAATTCATTTACGCGTTGCAAGTACATGTTACCTTTTTCAACTTGTAACATACGAGAGTGCAGCATTGCAAATTATGTTTAACTGTTTGACAAAAAAGTTCAATTTTGCTTAGGCGAACTTTCCTTGAGTATTAATAGTTGAATTAAAACCTTTTATTAGATTGATCTTGCCATTAAGCTGTGTCAAGTTTGATAAGTGTAATTATTACATCCTCTTCGCTTGTAATGATTAAAACTATTAAATGTGAATAACAATCCTGTCAATGTCATCATTTATATTTGTTGTATTCGTGTTAATATTTTACAATGCCAAGAAATTTTAATTATAATAATTTTGTTCTGCTCCCAAAATCCTCCTTCCTAAAATGACTGAAGAATGAAAAAGATAAATAGTTTAATTTTAATTTGGCTTTCCAAAAAGCAAAAAGGTCAATAGAGAATATGCATCAATTTTTATTTTTGCTTTAATAAAAGCTCATTCATGTAACAAACAGTAGACAAAAATATTTTTTCGAATAGCTATAAAAATAACTAAGATATAAGCCATCAAACATTTCATTCTATTTCTTTCTAACAAAACAGAATTTAATATGAAGTTTATATAGCCGGAGAGCACTATGACGTAACAGTACATGTCGGACCTCTCTGTCAAATCGCTGTCTAATCAGTAGTTTAAATTTCTTGGCCGATTTAAATTTTAATTTCACATTTTGCAATCGTTTTTACGGAATTTTGATATGTTGTTAGGAAAAGCGATAAAAAAAATTCATGCATGTACCCAATTCTTAAAGTTCACTACGTGGGCCATGTAGTGAAATGACATTCATTGTGACGGAATGTGTCATACCTACTCAGTTGATAAAGCAGTTACAGATAACTTATACTGAGCGAGCAAAAATAGAACTTAAGGTGGTCGACCTCTTCATTCCACGACTGTACTTTTCCTTCATGTCACATAGCCATGGGACACGCTGTATACCTACCCTCTTGAAGCTCTCGGAAAGTTCGTTGAACCAGTTCTGGCCTGCAAACTGGAACTTGGTACCGTACCGTTGTGGACCGGGCAGATTCGGAAATGTCCTACAAAAGGTACGTCGATACGCAAACTGTTTCCAATGCTCAACCACTAGCGACATCTAGTGTAACGGTTGGCTCATTGCTATTGGGCAATAGATGGCGCCACCATATCTCTTCTCACGAAATTCTGTGTTGTGAATGTTCTAAAGGAAGTGTTGTGTAATATCCCTTACTGTCATAACATTTCCGTAGCTGTGTAATAATTATATTTGTTGTAAAGTTTATTATGTTAAATGTGACCGTGTAACGAGCAGTTCTGCTTCGCTCAACTTGTGGATCCACGTAAAACCAGCGTCAAATCTCTCTATGGTTTGACATTATGCTGAGTGGACTCTTTTTTCAAACTTTTTTTTTCTTGTAATATATTGTATTTCATGAATACCCATTATCTTAGGCATTTGCGTCGTCTATCGGAGCTAGACCTGCGCCCACCTGGTAATTTTGGGGACTGAATTTTTAATTAACGGTCAATACCGGTGTTAAATTGAATTTATTAATTACATTTTCACATGTAGATATTTCAGTTACACAGATACAGTAAACTATATACAAATAGTGAAACCACGACAAGTTGGTAGTATAGGAAAATCGTAATAATTATAAGTCAACAAGTGTCGGAATTACTACGCACAAATATAAAGGAGAATAGGTAAATTTCCATTCAAATTGTCCAGGAAATATCCGTACAGGGCGGGAATAAGTTGATAGCTCTGCAGAGAAAAATTAATGGATTTGTGCCTTATGCAATCAGTTCTTTGTCAAATTGTCAAATTCAATTTTTATTGCGTTTATATCTCGAGTTATCAACTCCCGCAAGTCAAGTTTACAGTTAAGACGTATCAAAATTATTTCTGAGTAACATTTTTTTCATTTACGACCAATTTGCCCACTATCCATGCTAAGAAAACCGATAGATATAGTACGTGATTGCTACGATTGTGCACGCCATCAATGTAGGTAGACCGAAGTGTATACCTATAGCCTCTCCTGAAGAAGCTTTCTGGGAGTTCGTTGAACCAGCGCTGTCCTGCAGGTAAAGACGGGAGTGCCACGGATGAGAACTGGAACGTGGTGTCGTTGTGAGCTGCGAACGGGATGTTGGGCGGTGGGTCTGCAAACTCCGTTGCTCTGAAATGTAATAAAAAGTGTGAGTTTTACGAAAGTGACGAAGATAGCGACATCTCGAGTGAATTTGTAAAGTGTGGATAGTAGCGACATCTTGTGTGAAGTAGGAAAACCCCAATCTCCTAGTGGGCAATAGATGTCGCTTCACTATTTTTAAATGAGCCATCGCAGTTTTTATTTGAAGAGAAAGAAATAGCTAAGGATAATTTCTCATCTATATAATAATATTGATTTAAGGTGTTATTCCACTTGTCTAAGATCTTTGTAGAATGTGAATTTGCGTCTCACATTTCAATAAAAAACGTGTGTGACAATGATCTAGGACCCTTAGATGTATAACTATTTTGCTACAGGAATATTGTCAAAATTAAGTCATTCAAACATCCCTGATGGTTTTTAACACATAATACCTTACCTTTGATGGTTTTTAACACATAATACTCTGTTGTTACAATACAATACAATACAAATACTCTTTATTGCACACCTCAGATACACTGAAATACAGAACATGACAGTAACATTCGAATTATTTTAAAACCAGCCCGGACGGTCCCCGGACGGCCTCCAAACTAGGACAAATATGGGAAAACACGGAAGGATGGCAACCCTAGCCAGGAACAAAATCTTCTAAATCGGGGTTAAGCTGACCTGGAGAAGTTGTTGAACACGGGATCATGGTTGTGCTGGGGTGAGAATAGATGTAGGTGGCCCGCTTGGTCACCGAACACCAATGCTTGACTGGTCGCAGAAACATCCATCACGCTGCATACGGTAGACTGCGTGTCCACCTGGAAAAATAAAGGTAGGTAAATGAGAGTAATTAATAAGCAGGATCAATATAAATATGTATTTGTTGATTCAGGATTTTTTTTAATTAATGAGAAAATACCACATTTCACCACAAAGGAAAAACAATGCGATCCACAACAATGTAATCGGGACTCGAACGCCCCTACTTTTCAGTAGTAGTGCAACAGTATTAATTAACCCAACAATCTATTAAAAAAACCTATTGATTCTAGATATATCCTCACCCATGTCCATTTTAAGGCCCACCTGTTGGATACTCTGTTGAGATCTTCGACCATCATACCAAGATCCTCCGGCCATGACCACGATATCGTCGGCAAACCGAAGGTTCTTTCTACGAGATCGAATCAGAAATGAAGAGATTCGTAGACGAACCAAATCACCGACATAGCAAATAGGGTAAGCAAACTAAAGTGGCAATGGGCAGGGCACATAGTTCGAAGAAACGATGGCCGTTGGAAAATAAAGAGAAGTAAAAGAAGAAAGATCTCGAATGGAGACCGCATACCGGCAAGCGCAGCGAGGGAAGGCCACCCACAAGGTGGTCTGACGACTTGGTTAGGATTGCGGGGACTCGCTAGATGCGGGTCGCCTCTATCCGGCCAATGTGGAAATCTATTGAGGAGGCCGGTGTCCAGCAGTAGCGTCCTATGTCTGAAATGATGATGATGAACCTCACCAGAAATACGGAATGGTCCTCATTGACGTTCGCGTTAACACGCAGTAGCGTCACATACGTTACATGTCCGTCGCCAGACAACGCTACCGTGCAGTCCGCGAACGCAGGTAGGCATTGCAAAGGTTGGACACACAGTAGTGATAAACCAAACTACCTATGAAAAACCCTTTTGATTCATTATCTATCCTCAGCTGGAATACGGAATGGTTCTCATTTGCGTTTCCGTTAACATGCAATAGCGTCACATGCCCGTCACCAGACAACGCTACCGCGCGATCCGAGAACGCAGGTAAGCATTGCAACAGTTGGACACACAGTAGTGATAGACCAAACTACCTATGAAAAAACCCTATTGATTCATTATTTATCCTCAGCTGGAATACGGAATGGTTCTCACTCGCGTTTGCGTTACCATGCAGTAGCTTTACATGCCCGTCGCCAGACAACGCTACCGCGGGATCCAAGAACGCAGGTAAGCCTTGCAACAGTTGGACACACAGTAGTGATACCAAACTACCTATTAAAAAACCCTATTGATTCCTGATCTATCCTCACCTGGAATACGGAATGGTTCTCATTCGCGTTTGCGTTAACATGCAGTAGCGTCACATGCCCGTCGCCAGACAACGCTACTGCGCGGCCCGAGAACGCAGGTACGTAATGCAACAGTAACGGAGGTGACGCAGTAGCGATGGACCATGCGGCTTCACCGGTGCCGTTCGCGCGGAGGCGACGCACGTCCCATACTATCACGTAGGGTTCCGCTACTGCTACGCCGCTTACACTGTTGACAAATTAACGAAATGTAAGCAGTAATCTCTTAAACACTAAATGCACGTCGAAACCAGACATATTTAGCCGTCTGCTGTGCAAGTGTTTGAAAGAGCCTTGTGTTTAGAGGTAAATATTTCCAGGTTGCAATTATAATAATTTGACAATTTTATTCATGAATAATGTCCAAGTCCTCGCTTGATGTCCCTACATGTCCAAGTCTGAGAGACAGCCTCAATGAGACTGAAAGCTGTGCTTAGATGTCTCAGAATATATATTGTATTTTGACCGATATGAGTAAAATGATTTATTATTAATGATTTCATGTAAAAAAATGACATGTAAAATACCAAATTTTATGAATAAATATTCTGATTCTGATTCTGAGAACAGCATAGGTCTCAGAATGATACAGAAACAGCGAGAGACACAGGGCCAATGTTTGTGTCTAGTAAACTGAATATGAATACTAACGAATGTCTCAGGCCAGCATGGGTCTCAAAATGACACAGATAGGTAAAGTAGATAAACAAAGCGAGTGTTTGTGTGCCTAATAAACTCACGACTAAGTGAATCCGCTTGTAATCAAAAGGTACTGTCAGAGACGGGCCGAGTGCGCAATGAACGTACGCTCAGCTGTATACGGGTAGCGCAGATTCTAAAGAGATAGAGACACAGATTGTTTGTGTGCTTAAGAAACTGAATACTTACGACCGAGAGAATCCACGTGTAATCAACAGGTCCTCCTGCATGTCCAAGTCGGAGAGACAGGCCGAGTGTGCTTAATCTGTGCTTAGATGTCTCCAACCAGTGCAGTTCTCAGAAACGAAGCTCTTGTTAGTACTGAACTTTTACTTACCACTGTAAGGTAAGCATGTAATTAACAGGTCTCCCTGTATGTCCAAGTCAGAGAGACATGCCGAATGTGCCCTGAATGTGGGCTCGGCTGTCTCTGGGCAGTGCAGGACTCCGAGGAAGACGGCACCATTTTTAGCGTAACTAATAAACGTAACTAGGTACGACTGAGTGAATCCGCATGTAATCAACAAGTCTCCCTGCATGTCCAAGTTGGAGAGACATGCCGAGTGTGCCCTGAATGTGGGCTCGGCTGTCTCTGGTCAGCGCTGGTCTCGGAAGATGTAGCCGTTGTTAGTTCAACTAATAAACGTAACTAGTTGCTTACGACTGAGTGAATCCGCATGTAATCAACAAGTCTCCCTGCATGTCCAAGTCGGAGAGACATGCCGAGTGTGCCCTGAATGTGTGCTCAGCTGTTTCCGGGCAGCGCAGGTCACGGAGGGACACGGAGCCGTTAGCGCTCCCGCAAGCGACCAGCGAGCTGCCACCGCCGCGAAGGACGGCGCAGCCTTCTTCTGGTATTGGCTGTAGAGATATAGGTACATACATTATTAACCTCATTAATGATCGCAAAATTCGAAGTTCATATCATCCCGTGCCGTCCCTCTTGTCCTCGTGTTAAATTGTATTAGCGTGAGTGAGACGGCACAATATGAATTTCAAAGTAGCCCCTCTGGTTTCACAGCGCGTCGTGTCCTCAGTGGGAAGGCCCAACATTACGTTCCGTGACTGTAATCAACTAGGAATTTTCAATCAACTATTTGAAAACAAACCTAAAGCGATTTTTTTGGCATGTACAGTTTATACATTGTACACTGCTCGAAGCACCCCGGGTGCTATGGTATCATGACTGAATTGGTCAAGAAGTTCACGGTAACCTATCGATACTTGAAATAATGCCTAAAAATGCCAATTTTTTGATAAAAATACCCATTAACATGGCCGGGTTGTGCCAATTTTTAAGGGGGTACAGGGGAGATCGCTTCTTCGAAGAGAGAGGAGTTAATTTTGGCAGCTCTTAAAGAGTCCCTGTCCTCATTAATCTCAATACCAACGCATAAAATTGTATGGGACTTGAGCTTGAAATAAATATTTTTATTCATATATTCGTTTTAAATCCCGTGTAGCCATACGAGTGGTGTTCAAAAAGTAACTAACGTAATTAAAATTTCGATGAAAGTTTCCGTTGTGCACCGAACTATTAACCATACAATACAACTGTATTTAATATTTTTCGTTGCACAATGGACCATTTCACTTTCATCGAGTTTGTTAACTATGGCTAACGGTGACCCAACTTTTTGAGCCTCACTTATACATTCTTTGCAGTCTTCATTTGTTATTTGAAATAAACCAACAAGATCAAATGGATCTTAAGTTTTTTATAGACTAAGGTATTTCTAAGACATTATGGCTAAGGAAGGGTTCAAGTATTACGTAACGAATTTGGGGGGAGGGGGGAGTCTTGTAAAACGTTACGATGCGTTACAGGGGTGGGAGGGGGTGTTTGAACTACGCGTTACGTAACATTAGTTTTTTTGAACCCTTTAGAATGGTCGCGTACACAGATTCTCTCACGCATTTTTTTACTTTTTTTTTCTCAAAATTTCAAATGGAATGACCAGTTTAGGTAAAAATGGTCACTTGGTGGTTACGTAACGCTTACTAGGGGGGAGGAGGGTGAGCGGGGGGGCGTGAAAAACCTCCAAAAATTGCGTTACGTAATACTTGAACGCTCCCTAATAAGTTATTGTTATTATACTTTAAAAGATTCCTCTCTCTGCAGCCCTAACCACCGGTAGCTTAAGCCCTGCCCCGGTAGCTAGGTTAGATTTTTTTACAAGGTTTATATTAGGTTACCAAATAATGCAAGTTAAATTTGATCCACTTGCCGGTTTCCGATTGAGATAAAATTTGGCATACTATCTAATATCATGACACCATCGAACTGATCTAATGGTGGAGCCGCAAGGTGGTCATAGGCACGAATTTGGGCTATTTAGAATAGTCTCAGTGAGTTTTACATACATGTTTAATGAAAAGTACAGTCGGAAGTAAAGCTTGTCATAAAACATATTTTTTTGACGGAAACTTATTAAAATCTGTTTATATTTTGTATTAGCATTTTTGTATTCGACTTTTTATATATTTAATGCAAAAAAAGCGGCCAAGTGCGAGTCGGCCTCGCTCATGAAGGGTTCCTCAGCCGTTTATACAAAAAAATGCACTACAGATGAAAAAAAATACGATATGAAAAAAAACACTAACAAAAGAGCGTATCTCCCCGGCACTTACGTTCTTTTGCTGAGAAGCGCAGTTTTTTGGCAATAACTTAAAAACAGTATTTCCAATCATGTTGAAAACAATTTTCGTGGAAAGTATTTATTCAGCTTTATATTTGTACATTTTTTCCAATGTTTTGAACATACAGTTTAGAAAATTGAGGGAGGGGACACAATTTTTGATACTTTCGGAGCGAATATTTCGGAAACTATACAATAAATAAAAAAAAATATATAGAAAGCTCAAAGTGTTTTTAGAAGAACTGTCAAAATATGTACCACACATTGATATTTACTGTTTTTTTTTTTTAGTTTCGGTTACATGTATGGAGTGCCCACCTAGAAATATATAAATCTTTTATTTAACTATAAAACTAAGTAGCGGTTTACACACAACACCTATGCTCCAAATTTCATCAATGTACATATTGTAGTTTTTGAGTAAAATGCCTGTGACATACGGACGGACAGACAGACAGACATGACGAATCTATAAGGGTTCCGTTTTTGCCATTTTGGCTACGGAACCCCAAAAAATTGGGTGTCTGCAAAGTGGGTTTAAGTGATAACGTCGTTGTGTGCTGCCGCCGTCTCAGATGCTTCACAAGCCGAAAGCTTACGCCGATGGTGCCTCTCTATCGCTTGTTTCACGCTCTCGCTTGCACCACGCTCGGCTTAGGCGGAACGTGACAATGAGTCATGCTTTTTCGTGCGTGCAGCCGGCGTTCATTGATTTATAAGACGTTATCACGTCGAAAACCTAGCTTGAGATTACAAATAAATAAACGAACTTTAAATTGATAACTCACGATGATAGTTTCCACCATCTTGGTGAGGTCCAGATCAATCAGCTTGTCCTGGTGTCCGCCCATCATCAGCTTCGTGGGCGTCAGTTGGTACAGGCACTGCATGTCTGTCATGTTTTTAGATCTGTGAAATAGCTGGCAAATTATTATGATGTTTCTGCTCGCTTTGTTAGTACATTACTGCAGAGGCCGACAATCACCATTCGCGCCGAGGCTTGTAAAGTGCTTTTCTCAAATAAATCCAAGTAAATAATACAACTGTTCAACTTGAATTCATCTTCTATTCCCGCCAAAATACTTTTTTTCATGTATTCTTTTGTAAGCTGTTTGGGTAAATGTTTTTACCACCAAATCTAAAGATGATTTTATATATTAAAAAAAGACAATACCTTATTAATTGGTCATTTATATATATTATTAACAATAAAAATCATTACTTGTTGATTTTATTGCATACCTGATTTAATGTAATTAAATAATCTAGTTAAATAAGAAATTAAAAAGTAAATACACATTCACAAACTATGTTTTTTTTTAATTGGCAGTGTGTCCTAGATAGTCAATAAAATAAATAAAACCCACTGAAACAAAAGACAGACTCTTTGTTGGCCATGCCCATTAATGTAGTATGAAATTCCTGTATTGTCTTCTAATTTGAAATTAGAACGAATCTTCAACAAGTGCTATACAGAGACGTACTTCGCGTTCTATTATCACGACGATAAGAACGACATTTCCTTGGATGATTTAGAAAAAGAATTGTATTTAAGTTTATTAAATAAAGATTTGATTAATCAATATGAATGTACAGGTAAAAAGCACTTTTTGTATGCAGTAGTAACGTGTCCGTATAGACAATTTGTCGTTTCATATTAGAAAAATTACATATGTTCCGTATCTATATTTTATACACAACTACATGCAAGAGGGGCTTTCGTTTCGTTTACTTTTACTGTAAAGTGATCAATAGTCAGTCATTTTATTGTTTTAACTAGTTTTGATGTAACAGCCCCAACACAAAAAAGCAAGATACTACTTCAGCATGTATCTATAAGCAATGCAATAGAGATAATGACTATATTTTAGTAATTAGTCCGTCATGTAAATTCACAAAAAATATTGGAGACGCATGTTTCTTTCTTTTTTTTACGTAATCAAAAAATTGATTCAAAATGTTGCGTGACACATTCATCCCTAACATTATTTTACCAATATGACGTTCATAAAATGAGGAGGGATGTCCTAACTTCATGAATGAGAAAGTGAATTGTACTATTTATTTACCTGTGCGTGTGTTTAGGTATGCCTCTTCGTATTTGGTGGCGCAGCGTCGTTTTGGTTAAGGCATAGATGCCACTCTCAGCGGTGACAATGTCTCTCACTTCTTCCGATTCATGGATTTGGAACGAAGTGTATTTCTGCATACCTGGTCCATAGTAGGATGTGACGTGCCCCTAAAAATCGTTAAATTATTTACTGTAGATGTAGTTTATATGCTGTGAGAGAGTGATGAAGCACACAAGGCTACATCTTAACCTTTGGTGTGAACATGCACCTAGGCCAGGGGTCGGCAACCTGCGCGGCTCGCAAGACACATGCGGCTCTTTGGATTAGCTTTTTAATCAAAAAGCACTATTTATTGCTGGCAAGAATTTTTTTCGTGGCTCTTTAAAAACCTTTTGTAAATTGTAATTTTTAACTCTTCCAACTCAATAGGTTGTTGACCCCTGACCTTAGGCTATATAAAAACTAACTAATGTGGATCCTTTTTTTTTGTCGCCCATAAACTCCTGTAACATCAGAGGAGTCACAAGTGCGTTGCCGGCCTTTCAGGTGGAAGTACGCTATTTTCTTAACTAATACATTTTTGATGAATATACTTAAACATGATCTTGTAAGTCTAATAAGGAGTCTTGTAATACATTTTTTACTTGCTTAAGGTATGATTGGCTCTCGTCTAAAGTCCGTAAATGACTGTCCGAAATTAATTGACTATACTGAAATTATTCAAGATCACACTCAAATATTTATTGAAATAAAACAATTTAACGGATTATATCGCGTATATTATCTCATTTTAGTTCCCGACGTTTCGGAAGCTTTCCAGCTTTCCATGGTCACGGGAGGACTGAGAAAAGATGTATTCTCCTCTGTCAAAGTTACAATTTGTGCAAACTACCCATTTTTTGAAAAAAAAAAAACACAAATAAAGGTGTACATACATGCCAGATGGGCCTAAGCTGTAAAGACAGTTACACATGTGCCAGAAGGGCTTAATTATTTTATTCTAATAATTTACCAAGCAGCATTTCACAAATAAGGCGTACTGTATCAACCCGGGTGAAGGAGCACATAGCAGATGTCAAGCACCGTCGGTGTAATAGGTCTGCAGTCTGTGAACATGTCATTGACAAACCAAACCACTCAATTAAGTTTGATAAACCTTCTATCCTTGCCAAAGAAAAAAGATATTTTCCCAGGATGCTACGCGAGGCTATTGAGATTAAAAAGCATCCTAATTTCAAAAGAGAAGATGGATTGTCACTACCACCAGCTTGGGATCCTGTAATACATCTCATCAAGGAACAAGCGAGACACAGGACTGCAAAACCTTAATTTCCGAACGGTGTAAAATATCTTATCTGTTTAAAAGTAGTTTCACTGTTTTTTTAAATTTTATAATTAGTAATGAGGTAGCCTGGGAGTTTTTCTTTGCAGCGTTTCTTTTCTCCTACTTTACCTTTATTTGTGTTTTTTTTTTTCAAAAAATGGGTAGTTTGCACAAATTGTAACTTTGACAGAGGAAAATACATCTTTTCTCAGTCCTCCCGTGACCCTGGAAAGCTGGAAAGCTTCCGAAACGTCGGGAACTAAAATGAGATAATATACGCGATATAATCCGTTAAATTGTTTTATTTCAATGAGTAATAATCGCGGAAACAGAAGAAAATATTACTAAAATATTTACGAGACACTATGGGTTTGCTTTCCATGAGATGACCTGCTGTTTATCAATAGTTGGAAAAAATAAATAAACTTACTCCTTGATTACCCATCCAAATAAGCTCTTCATACTTATCGAACTGCACAGCGGAGACACCAAACCTGTCTCCGCCATCAACCAGTATGCTGCTTCGTACTTCATACTCCCCTTCCTGTGATGGCACAAGGTACTGAGGAGTGTATTCTGCTGCATATGGATCTAGAATGTACAATAAAGTTATCAGATGTTGCTACCGAGCACTCTCACAAAAAGTATTTTGCTAACATATTGTGCCGCTGAAGACATACAATTCACAATTAAAAAAATGGGAGAATTCCTGAACTTAACAAGCCTCTGTATTAAGCTCCAAGAAAGAGTCACTGCCATAATGGCTACCCTTCATAGGAAATGTCAAAAATTTGTTTCTTTTATAGAAATCCTAAAAACAAGAAGCCTTTTTTGGAAACATTAAAAAATGTGATGTTAACTTGGTTGTATCTCCAGAAGGTTATATGAGCTTTAAGTAGTTTTTTTCATCAATAGGTATTTTTATTATTGAAAGGTTGTTCTATAATATACCACAGAGAAAAGCTGTCAACATCCCCATTAAATTGAAGCTCAATAAATAAATATTACGGGACAATTTTACACAAATCGAACTAGTCCCATGGTAAGCTCAATAAGGCTTGTGTTATGGGTACTAGCCGACGATATATTTAATGGATATATTACTTATATATATAGAAACATCCAAGACTCAGGAAGAAATATTTATGCTCATCACACAAATATTTGCCCTTACCGGGATTTGAACCCAGGACCTCAGCTTCGCAGGCAATGTCACTCCCACTGAGCCAAACCGGTCGTCAATGATATAGGGTCATTCCAGGAAGTGGGGTATGTGACACCATTCTTTTGATACTTCGAGCAATGCTAGGCTAGGAAAACGATGTTTGGTGTGATAATATTTCAAAACTTGGCAACTGTATTAGCAGTGTTTTCAAGGGTCATATATATGTTTTGATAAGGTAGCTGCCATGGCCGTCACATGAGCAATAAAGTTTTTATTCTCATGGAACACTCCTATATTAACATAGGGTTTAAATGCTTTGCCAGACTTTTTTTTGTTGGACTTTTCCTATCTCTTTAACATGGTCTGTCACAGTCACGTTTGGCATGCTCCTGCATATGAGGGGTTAACATCAGTAGAAAATTGTGACATAGATACAAGTCAAAGCGCAAAGAAAAATATGATTGCTCTCGCAAGCGGTTACACCAGGACTCAAACCCCGTACCTCTTCGTTACACGTCGAGCGTATCAACCCCTCCAAAAGCAAGCACTGTGCCAATCGCCTCAAATTTATCCCTCTGCTTTGACCCATGTACCAATTATTTTTTAAAGGTATTGCCATCTATGAGAACACATATTACACCAGTTCGCATTCCGACTGTCATTCCTTTACAGCACTGTCAAAGCGAATGAAGAGATGGTATTTCAGTCCTGGTGTGACCATGTGTCAGAGCAATCATATCTTTCTTTGTGCTTTGACTTGTATCTCTGTCACAATATATAGTTATGTGGTCTGTGGTGTTAGTTTTCCCACATTAAAAACACAGAAACACAAAAAATTGTGTTTCATATAAATATCAGTATTTAAATGAAATTATATATAGTTAATATTAAAATTGATTAGTTTTTTTATATATCCTAAATTGTGAATTAAAGTGGTTATAATTTTGATCAGATTTTCTCTATTTCATTCCTAGTAAGCACAGTTTATTTCATGTTTAAACACTAGTTAAACATTTTCGTAAGTTATTTACCTACTTATGAAAAAAAATTGTGGATAAAATTCTATTTTTTTTTATTTTTAAGACCTTGTAAATATATTCAAAGCATACTCCCTGAATAGACCCACTTGTGCCTTAATTGTATACTTATAACCACGTTCTCGTATGTTCATACAAAATAAATATTGTTTTAAGAAGATTTACCTGTTAAAAGATGTTCGCCTGGCATACACAGATCGTTAAAATGGTACTCCATTTTCAGATCAACAATACTACTCAATTATTAACACGGTTTAGCACATCAAACATATACGTTTTTATTTCTACATCACAGAATGCAAGAAAGTTACCGGTTTTTGTTATTTTTTAAAGCAATTTCGTTGCCCGGTACAAAATAAATACGCACGCAAAATCGCAAACCAAACTAAGCAAACCACTTAAAATAGGACAATAAACAATAATGTATATACGTTTGTCAAAACATGAGAACATTCACATACGTATTGCTTTTGAATTAAAGACTGAAATGTCAATTTAATCGGATTAATCGACGCAATTTGTGTAGCTTACTGTACTCTAGTGACATGGCGTAGCGAAGCAATAACGGATTTTATACGCCATTATCCAAGCAAAATAAACATATTGATATACCATAGTGAAGCTTATTAAATTGGAGTAATGCTTAAAGTAGCTTATGGAATTCCTGTAACATTATTATAGATGAAATGTCGACTGACATAAACTGTTGCGCCTGTCAATACCGCATACGGCGCAACGTCAAAGGCATTTTTCAGTTTTAAACGTAAGTGACTCGCTTGAAATAAATGACGCCTCAGATATATTTGTTCAAAAATTATCAACTTTATTTTATTAAGAGCTAATTCTTCGACTTTAGTGTTACTATCGTTTCATAGGTAGAGTTATTTATCTCCCTCTCTGTTACGTTGATTATTATCGAGTTATTATACCTACCTTCCTTGTTTTTGTTTCTTCCAGCTCGAGCTCTGTCGATCGCACCGAATTCGAACTAATATCGTCCGTTGTATGTATAAATACTCGCCCATCTCCTTTCTGGTCAGGCTCCGAGAGTGAACACTGAGATGTTCAGGTTCACGACATGATAATATTGATTGAAGCTTTTTTTATTCAGGTAAATTTTCATACAATCGGAGTCTGCTGGCCTGTGTGTGGTACATTAATTAGGTACCTACTTGTTATTTTTTTGACATAACAAGTAATTTATTCATTTAATCGTATGGCGCATGTACAATAATATATTTCAAAAAGTTTTAATTGATAATTTAATTTTTTTTAATCCTATTTATAAATCCACATTCAGGGTCCCGAGCCACGAGTCAGGTTTTAAGTTGTACCTACAGATCTTCCTGAGAGCCCGAGTACGAGTGAAAGGTGCAACGCTGTATGATGTGCTCAACGGTTTAAGCCTCTACGCCACGCTTGCAAAGAGCAGAACCATCCAACCATCATAATTCAAACGACCCCCCCCCCCCCGACACCCCTCCTACCAAAAAAATGATGTCTTTTCCAAATAATGCCTTTTTAGCAACAGTTCATACAAACACGAATTTCATTCCTTTTTTTACTCTTTAAAGCACTTTTTAAAGATGCGAAAGATGATGTCATCTTGGGAATGACCCCCCACCCCTCTTTCGTCATGCCAATGCCACCATCATCCGATGTCCAGACCCCCCAAATTTGAAATGACGTAATTTATTAATAGCCCCCAGCCACATTTGTGTCGGAAGTAGTTGCAGCGTCTGTAGGCGGACCTATTCTCAATCTGTTTATGTTTATTTTTTTTAATGAGAGAGCATCAATCACACGATATTTTTAATTTATAATTTACAATATTTATTTCTTCTTTCTACTTAGGTCTTAGTATCAATATTCTCAATCTGTTAATACGGCACCAGAGTTTGCGCGGCAGATTTAAACCATCTGGTTTGGCTGTAGGTTGTACGGCTTGCAGGGGGCAACTGTTACTAGCGTCCGCAGATTTTACCTACCAAAGCCCTGCACGTGTCTCGTGGGTTGTGCTAACGAATGACAAACATAGAGGCGAAATAAACTTTCAAGTAACAATCAGTTACCTACATAATACATGAAATGCAAAAATAATATCTACACTTTGAATTGTGACACCAACACCATATTGCCAACAATTTTTTTAACTATGTATCTTGAAATTTTCATTCATAAATTAGGTAGTGAATACTGATTGTACCTAGATTTGGCTTCAAGCTAAAATAAATAGATTCTCCGATAAAGCAAGTATCATGATAAATTACAATAAAAAAATCTATAAAATATTGGAATTAAATAACATAAGCAGCTTATATGACTAACTTAATTAACAGTAGTTGGTAGAAAATGCTGGTAGTAGCCCTTAGTGAATTCTGTCATCAGGTCAGGCATGGCTTCTGGTAAAGTGGTGACGAAGCGGGCAGGACTTCCCGAGTACCTAGCAAATGAAGGTACCACAGTCTCAGCGGGTAAAACCGAGTTGTCTTCGATCATACAGCAGTCTTTCAGCACACATCTCCTGCCCTAGAAAATAATATATATTTCTATGAATGTCAATTTATTAAAGAAAATAAAAGATGACATAATTATGGACAGAAAAATGTAAATAGAAAATAATTTGAGACATAAAAACTTACACTGGGCTCACACTATCTCCCATTAATTAAAAAATATCTTAGATCAATGGATTATAGTTCCTTTGCTGGAACAGCAAAGGAACTATAATCCATTGATCTAGTATGGAATTCCGCAAAGTAACGCCTGAATCTATCAATTATTTAAAAAATATCTTAATTATTATTCAATAGCAGTACCAGTTTTTGTACTGTCCTAAAAATATTGCTTCCGCCCTTCGAGTCCATTCAAGAGGCAAGGCAGTTGACGCTCTTGTGGGCTGGCGCTCCCCCTACTGAATCCGATTGCTGATTAGCCAGACCTGTCCAGTTCAGTCAGGTTCTAAATTAAAAAAAGTGCCTAGCTGTCGTAGCTTGTTACCTCAGCCATGAAAAATCGACCAAGTGAAAATAGGACAATAGGTATAGACTCACTATGTACCTCTGTTAGGGTTGTCGGCATGTTTACCATAGCCACTAGGGTGGGTCCATGTAGGCATGTATTTTAGATATGCCAGTATCTTGATGACTCGCCCAGGGTGCCTACATGGTTAAGGCCGCTGTCAGTCCTCTGGTTGCATTTTTAACAATTTACTCTGAGATTTGCATGACCACTTTCAGTTATTGTGTAGAAGTTCAGGAATCCTTCTCAGTTGTTTAGAAAACAACCGCAATAATTAAGCAAACCTATAGGACAATAATGGGACACCTGGACTGAGAGTAGTTAAAACGCTTTTAGAATGACCCACATATGGTATCAGTTTAGTGGCAAAAGTAGCAATTACTTACTATGACTACATTTTTCCCAATGTAAACATAAGACCCCACTACTGCTGCATTCACCACTGTGTTTTCCCCAACAAAAACATGGTCACCCATTTGAAGCGGAAAGAATGCCACTCTGAAAAGTTATAAAAAACAAAACATCAATAAATCATTGCTGATGGCACAAATTTAATTGCATTAATGTTTAAACAAATGATACTTGATTGTTGTATCTTAAGACTTATTTTTGAAACAATGTCATGATGCAAGTGATAATAACATCAAGGTGCTGAACATAATCATGGTAATAAGTAAGGTGTTGTTGTCTATGTTGTTTGTTGCTTGAAATTAATTGGTTTCACAGTTATTTCAAGATGCAATATACCAAAATAATCCCGAGATTCCTTTATAATTTGTACTCACCCTTTGCTAAACTTCTTAAAAGGTGGTCGAATGACAGACCCTTTACTAATTATGCAAAAACGTCCAGTCTTCACATTAGCTAGGTCACCTCGTATGATGGCTTCACTCTGAACAATAACTTTACCATGTAGAATGATGTTCTGAGATCCGCATAATACAGTCTGCCGGCTAACTTTATTTCCAGAAGCCTGGAAAAAATATTCAAACAGAAAACTTGATTATATCAAAATTACATTGTGTTATTTACGTCGTACGACAAAGATAATACTGGTTTACCGTTTCTACATATTCCGATTTGTTGTAATATATGTCTTGAAGTTCCATTTTGCACTATTTCTGTTAAAGAATGAGAATATTTTCCCAATTTGTCGATATCTTACTCATCAACAAAATAGGAACTGTGTACTGTCATTGTGACATGGACGACTTTGTAATGTTTGGGTCATTGTTTAACCTGCTAAGTAATGTTAGATCGTTTAAAATTTTAAAACGATAGTATCAACTATCAATTAAACTTCAGGTAAAACTACATAAAGAATCAATCGTAAATCAATAGTTAATAGATTAACATTTTTATTCAAATATTAATTCAAGTAGTAATTCTGTAAAGTATTTATTTCATTATTTTATATAAGCACCTGGCAACTAGCTTCGAAAGGAATGTCTATGAATGCCTTAAAGTCCAATAAAAAACGATATAATCTTTTTTTGTAACTTAAAGGCAATTCATAAATTCTTAGCTGGCCACTCCTTAAAATATTTATTTTTACTGTAACTACAAAAAAACATACTTTTAACCCTTTTTAATAAATAATCATAAATGAGAAAATATATGATAATATTTCTGAATGTTTTATGGTAATTTAATATAATTACAAAAAAAGTTGCAATATCAACATTTCATATTTCAATTTAATGCACTTGCAGAAGGCTTGTACCTACCATCCAATAAAAAAAAACCAAGGCGTTAGCGCGAAATTAATTTTGTTTTGTAACGGTCGTGAAAATTTTAGGTAAAAGTATTTTTTACAATAGATTTTGTTAAGAGAGCATTTTAAATGGATAGATACATCGTTAGAGAACCACGGACTGGAGCTGGTGAGATTAAAATATTTTAACTTACGATACCTCAATCATAAATAAAATAAGAACAGGGTTCAGTAGAGTACAATTAATATTTTCAGAATGCCTACAGGGAAATCAAATAATAGCTTTTCCAACGAGTACGGCAGGGAATAACATGATGTAAGTATTTTTTTAGGTGCCTTCTGAGTAATGAGACAGAATTTACATATTTTAGTAGGTAGGGTAAGGTCGGCAGATGAAATGTCTAGACGACGTTTCACCTCAAAGGCTTTATTCCGTACATAAAGTACGGAATTTTTGTTATTCTTGTATGGGACCCTGGTATGACTTTATTCTCGTATAATGAATGAGGTTTTTATCTTTGTTATTTTTTAGTATGCATAAGTAAACAACGACCCAGAAACTTAAATCCTATCTTTTGTTTTAAATTTTGCTCTCAGAGATTCAAAATCAGTAGATGCCTTGTATATTCGACACATGAAATAGCAGCAACACTAATAACTCTAATAAGACCAAAGCGTTCATTCATCATTCTCTTGGTGATTCTTGGGATTCTTTCTGGACTTTAAAATTCAATCGTTTTGTTTTAATTTCAAAACTCGAATTCAATATTTTTAATTTAATACAAAATATTATCTTGTTTCCGCGACTAATACTTAAGTAAGGCAATTCAATCGGACTTTGAAGTGAGCACTGAGTTAGCAAACTGTCCGTAACATTGAAAACTCTAATGATATACGCGATATTATTGTAATCCGTTCAAAATACTTTACATCACTAGATTAGTCACAATATTAATGCCGTATGGCTTAAAGTTGAAAGCGTGTTGAAGAGAGGTCCGGTTCGAATTGCGTGTAAAGTTCTAAACGTGTTTGACGAAGATGGAGTGTTTGCTAAACACTCATAGATTTTACAGCGCTTCTGTTGAAAGTTGCTGTAATTTGTGTAATTCGCCTGGGGACAGGCAAGGATGTAGGATGCACAACTGTAGGACTGGCTGGTGTTGGTGATAGCTGACAGATGTTTGGAATTTGAATGAGGATAGTAAACGAGAAAAAATCAGAGCACGACGTATATAAGTTTGCATGTAACGACGAAAGACGACGGATGAATGCAGTATAAACAATAGTTTTTCACTCCTTTTCGAAACTTTATTTTTTAATAAAACAAGTGCAAAAGAGATCGCACTTAAAATATTGATAGTACCAAATCATAACGCTGTATGTCAATGTGCATGATTTTCGATACAAGTTTGCATACTTAATAGGTATTATATATTTTTAGAATTTAATTCATTTAAAATAGTCGTTGGCCTACCATACCATCAACTTTTGGTGCTACATCTGATCAGATATATGTATGCAAGGATAAGCTTCAATAAAGTTATCTTTAAGTGTATTTTCATTTTGCATTTGGATCTCAACATGCTATCAGCATATTTTTTCCTGGTCCAGGAACCGATGTAGGTTTATATTTCTATCTGGCAACCCTAGCTGTATACCTAATGCGTAGACTATACTCGTAGTTCTAATCGTTACTGTTAGGTCTCTGCCTGAATCTACAGAAACATTCTATTTGTTCAGGATGAAAATGGACTATGTTGCGAAATAAAGGTTGATAAAAATGACCTATTTCTTGCTAAAGTTACTTCCCAATCTTCGAGGTTTTTTGTCACTCGTAATCCCGGGATGGAAAAAAACAGCCAGCTACGAGTCGGACTCGCACACCGAGGGTTCCGTACAAAATATACCTATGCTTCAAACAGCCGTGTCTATGAAAAACCAGTGTTAGCAGAGCCCTACTCCTGAGCAAAATGTACGCGGTGTTCGATCATCCGTGAAAAATTTCAACTGTTATAGCTATCAAGGTTCATGAGATACCTACAGCCTGATGATAGACGGACAGACAGACACAAACAGACCGACAGACGGACGGACGGACGGACAGCGGAGTTACAGGGTCCCGTTTTACCCTTTGGGTACGGAACCCTGAAAAGAGTAAAATATCAAAATAATCAATAAAATCAAAGTTATTTTCATATGGTGGCAAGGGTTCCAATACAGGTGAATTCTCTCTCTCCTTCTGAGCTTCTTATACATACATTCATACAACAGATCGAGTATCGAAGTACAATCTTGTTCATAAGTATATGAGCATTCCCAAGGCTTCAAAAATAAATGTACACATAGAAGGGAATTTAAACATCGTTACAGATTAACAATGAAAAATATATGAACGTTTCACCTTTCATATTTATCTGAGCAAACCTCTCAATATGTAAGCATCTGAAACTGAAAATAACCTGTAAATATTTTTTTCTAAATGATTGAAACAAGTTAAAGTACGCATAAATATCTGCACAAAGGTTTTTTTTTAATATTTGTAAACAGGTAGTGGCACATAAATATCTTGTACTAACGTTATCCAATGTGATCAAGTAGATCCTCATAAATATCTGTACTTTACGCTCAAACCTCTTGATGTAGAATATAACAAAAATATGTACTGACTAATGGCACTTCTATAACGTCACACTCAAACTGAAAGAGAAACGTATCATTTGATACCTACGGTACTCTTTTCAGTCAATGTCATTTTTCAAAATTCGAATTATTTTGTTTTGTTTGTTTTACCAATTCTATTAGCTTCTACCTACTTGTTATAATTATTTTCATAAATCTTAGTAAGTAGGTACAGTACAGATATTTAGTCGTTATCAGCTGTTTACATTTTATTGAGAGGTTTGCTCAAATGTATATGATAGGTAAACATTTATATATTTTTAATTATTAAACCTCTACAATTGTAGAAGTACCCATCTAAGTATGTATATTTTTGAAGCCTTGGGCATGCTCATATATTTATGAACTCGACTGTAATAGAATAACTGACACTGTCTAAGATAATGTATGTCTAGTCTATATCATTAGATGGCGTTATTATCGTTGAATGATGGTTCTATTGAGAAATAACCACTAGTAACTCCATCTAGTGGTGGTCTAAAGGCACGTAATGGCTCCGCCAGAAATCATGTGATCATATTGGCCTACTTTTGACCCCCTCCTCCACCTTGGTGATATTTGGTGATAATAACGTATTTTTGGGACTAGGTATGAATTAAGTTAGGTATTGATTAATTTCGTAATTTTTTGACTTTCCTGCTGTGTAAAAACATTCCACGTAATGTCTTCTCGGACCGCCCCTCCTCTATCGTGATTGTTTGTGATAGTTTTTCTGTCCCCCCCCCCCCCCCCCTTCCATAAACAATCACATGATTTCTGAACGAGCCCTAAAGGTGCGTCCACATTTGTATCATTTGCCCGATCAGATCTTCGTCGTGTGGCATGATCGCGTGTCACGATCACGCGTTTGGACGTTGCGCCGATCCGATCGCTCGAAATCCATGTTGCTACGCATATCACACACTTAGATCGGACAACCGCGGCGTGATCGCCGCGCCGACAGTGAGCGTCCAAGCAGCGCCATACGCGGTCATGCCACGCCACGGTGCACGGTGATCGGATACGAGCAAATGATACAAATGTGGACGCATCTTAAGGTAGGTTTCTTAAAGTGTCATGATACTCGTATAGCTAACTTTCCTACTTTTACGTTATTGTTACATGAAATAGATACTTACTTAAACCAACAAAACATTGTACCATATCTTATTGCACTAAACAAGCCTACCTCAATGAAATTTTCATAATTCCCTACATTCAGCCCCGAGACATTCTACACGCCTTACGGCTCAGAGTTTCAGACTGTTCGAGAAAACAGGTACAGCTTACAACACAAATCTTACCAGGCAAACGTAAGTGCACTCGCATGTTTTAATAAATAGCTAGGTTTAAGGCCGAAACACACCGGATGCATACGCAGCACGTGCAAGTGCGCGTGTGCATGGCGTGCGCGTTGTATCGTATGAAATGTCATAGTAGATGGCTTACCGCTTGCGTGGCGTGCACGTGCGCAGCGATGTGTCATCTCTTATGGGTATTCGTACTTACGCACGCCACGCGCACGTCTGCGTGCACGTCTACGTATCGTATTCATTTACTCGTATTTAAAGAAAAAGGTGTTTATAAGTTTTTCCTCGGGCAACCCGATCGGAATCGACTTATATGGATGCTACGCCACTGCGATATTAGGGTGCTAACAAGTTATGTAGGTACCAATACTTTTAGAGTTAAGTACCCATCGCTAGGTCTCATTTAACTGGCCGCTTCAGATAAGTAAATAAATGTCAATGTTATGAAAAATATCTTGTCAGTAGTTAGATACACACTTATGTATTTTGTTAATTTGTTCAAGAAATTGAAACAAAAATATTATAATAAAATGTTTTCTTAATTTTTACTAAAAACTTCGAAAAGTATTGGAATCTACCTAATTTGTTAGCACCTTATATAGGAAATACTTTAATTTCGTATTTTTTTTACTTTCGATTTCATGGCCAATGTGCGAACCATATAATTGAATCAATGCTCTGTGGTTGACTAGTGTCTGCGAAACGTTAGTATTTTGCATGAATAAATTAACCACGAAAAAGTTTTACGGCATTATACGAATCACGAACTATATACATACTTAAAGTTCGTTTAACAAATTCATTGATCTTTTACCACCAAACAATAGGAATGATGACAAAATTTTAATAATAAGTCCATCATGTAGATTAAGACAAAAAATTGTAGACGGCATTTTTTATTCTTTTACGTAATCAAAAAATAAGGGCATTAAAATAAATACATTGAGTCAAAATATCGCGTGACGTCACTCCTAGATACAAATTTTACCTAGGAGTGTCACGAGCCGAGCCCCCACTTCTGAACTTTTAAGCGATTTATCTGAGTATTTTTTATTATTTTGAATAATAAAAAAAATACGCGTCCAATATTTATTTGTTATCTAACTGGCGGACTAATTAGAATTTTGATTTTCATAACCCGTCATTCGATCAAATTATAAAAACATACTTAATCTAATTGTTTGCATAGTTACCAGCTTTTTTGACATTACCTTAACACGTGTAAAAGTTTGAAACATTTAAGAAATATGTAAACTAGTTTTAACATAGGTTCAGCATGTATTATTTTATTTAATCGTTAAATCCTATACAAAAATAA
Source organism: Hedya salicella (assembly GCA_905404275.2). Taxonomy (NCBI): domain Eukaryota; kingdom Metazoa; phylum Arthropoda; class Insecta; order Lepidoptera; family Tortricidae; genus Hedya; species Hedya salicella. The sequence goes on from FR990108.1 coordinate 17,144,031, forward strand.
AAGCAAAGATAATATTTCAGATGGTCCCAGAACAAACTCACATAATGTCTGGAATCGACCCTACGTATTTGGCTGCGTATTCCAACAACACTGCTCAATACGTAACAACAGGTAAGCTCGATATAACTGTCAGTCACAATTAAATTAATATAAAATGATAATGAAACTGTATGGTGATACACTTACTTTTTCATTTGCGAAAATTTATGGTAATAAGTAGCAAGTTTTACTTAAAAGTTATCCTTTACTATAAAAATAAAAGTATGATTTATTTGAGTAAAAACTTGTCTCTTTATTTATGTAGTTATCTTTTTTTATGTTGAATCGATTATTTTTATCCTCCTTAGTAATCTGGTTAGGATGGTACAGAGGTATAATAAATGCCTATAATCATTAGCTCCGAAGTGGCTCCGAAGTTAACTTCAATATCCTCGCGCTACTCCCGTCGAACCTATTTAAACCTAAAAACTGTTAGTGTGACGTAGTAGCTAATTTCAGACACGCAAACTTATACGGCGCGACATATCCTGATCCTAATTTATCCTCATCCTTGCTAATCCTAATCGTTATCCTAATAATATTATAAAGGTGAAAGTTTGTGCTGAAGTGTGTATGTAGGTACCTTCCTCTTAATTTTAAAAACTACTGGACGGATCAACGAAACTTTACAGTAACCGAAGTCGCGGCAGCCCACAGCTAGAAGTATTACAAACGTGAAAGTTTGTGCCGATGTAATATATGTACGTTCCTCCTAATTTTAAGAACTACTTACTAATTGGGTCCCAACTAAACTTTCAAGTAGTGTTGTTTAGTCATCAGAATAACTGAACACATGCGCTATAAATTGCATCTCTGCGCGGACAAAGTCGCGGGCAATAGCCAGTATCTTTCTATGTATCTACACGGTGCAATAGACAAACGAAAGACGAGAAGTACCTTAAAACTTACACAACGAAGACTTTCGTAGCACTACTCTCGTTGCCGTTAACATGGGATGCTCATATAACGAAATCCAGGCCTTGAAAACCGGGTTATTTTCCATGCTGGTTAGAGCCATACTTTGAGAGCCTAACCCATAATAATGGTTACGCTCGCAAAAAACCGCTCTGATTAACCGATTAATATCTAGCACCGCAAACGAAACGAAATCCATTAACCGGTTAGAGAGCGCTCCCTCAGTGGATAACGATCCCAAATCAATTCATTCCTACGTAGCCTAAATAATTGACCGGTTTAAGTTTATTAAACACCGCTTTATTTGTAACCGGCTACGAGCCCTGGCGGAAACAGACCACTAAAATATCGGGTTCCTGGGCGTGAAAATGTTAAATAAGCAATGAAAATTGCAAATTTTACTCGAAGGAAATATTTTCTCGTTCACTACATTGATTCTTTCCGTATAACTCAGGAATCATGTTTTACATCGTTATTTTATAGGACATCAACAAATGCACAGAGAGATGCAAATGGAAAGGCAAATGCAATTCCGATCCGATCCGTCGTTCGGAAGTGACTATCAGAATCGCAGCTTGGTGCACGCCGATAGAAATAACTGCGAAACATTCGCTCGAACCGTGTCTTGTGGTAAGTCGGAAATTTCATTATCTTTGAGTATTCGTATTTTTTTAAGCAGCACTGCAGTGAAACTGTTTATAAAATAGAGAGATTTCACGCTGTAATAGTGTTGATTTTTTTTTTACACTTGTGCGAAGCCGACAGCTAGTGAAACTACTAGAACTAAGGAAGTAAATGAGACCTAAACATCCCTTTACTGTATGGCCCATACAGTATGGACTATGTACCTAATGAAATATCTTTTGTCTCACTAATTCACTTCTTATACGATGATTTTCACACCCAAAAAGTTCACTTCTCAATGCAATTTTTAGCATATTTTGTTGCAAACAAACCTTGTCCACACAATTAGCCAAATAGGTGCAGCCATGCTTAAGGGACGCGCAAACATTTCTTCAACTGATTTTTATTTATATATATAGATAAATAGAAAAATATCAACCGACCGATTTCGATCATGGCAACCATTTTGACTCCTTATTATTTGTTTTGCACTGATGACTTTTCTAGCCGATCTTCGAGGCAAATATCCACGCCAGCGCGGTCCACTACATGTCTGGCACATCAGCTCAGCGTCTTCATAATAATAAATGATCTTTCAATTCGCTTACTCGCCTCATTACCATCCTACGCCATTCTGGGCGCTGTGCTGCCAAACCTTAACCTGATAATTCTCTCTCTCGAATAACTTCATAGTCCAATAGCACCGTACATTTTAAATTTTCTTAGATATTCTTCCTGAGCGACGAGGGGACACCGGCGCTGACCGTCTCAAGACTAAGGTCCTCGTAATAGACCGAGACATGTCGAACAGTTCTCGGATTTTACGACGTGAGTAACCGCTAATGTAATCTTAATACTTTCTCTCATGGAAGTTTTCTAGTTAAGATTTTTGTCTAGTCAATTTTGTGTTTACTACGTACTGATGTGCAAATTGCAGAAATTTTCGAAAATGCTTGAAAAAGGTGTTAAGTCTAGTGTTAATTTATATGCTTATAAGACCTTTAAGCATTTTTAGTATATTATGAAAGATCTTATGTCTAGTTTTAACTTACTTGTTTAAAATACTTTTTATAAGCATTTTGGAAATTTTCGCCAATTTGCACATCAGTACGTCATAAAATTAGCAAGAAAGCATTTTTTACGATTAATCATGCAGAAAAATCGCGAAAATAATCTAGATTTAAAATAAAAATAAGTCTGCACTTAATATATGAAACATATTTCGTATTCAATTAAATACTAATGCTGTTGTGTCATTTAATCTTAAATTTATTCCGAGAAAATGAATAAATCCTGGTTCGTAATTTAATTCTCCGGATAAGACAGATAAATTGGCAATCCATCCTTTCTGATGACGATCCAGATAGCTTAAGTAATTCAATGTACAAAATGCTTAAATTAAAGTGACGCTCTTTAGAAAATAACACGATTTTTGTTTCAATCATCTTGTGTACATTTTTGTTGAATCTTTAGAAATTAATGCTATTTTGAGCATTGACTTTTTAACGAGTAATGCCTTTCTTATTTATACATTATTTATCTTTATTTATTTACTTTTAACCTGTTGTGGCAAAAATAATAATATTATTACAAGTAACTAAGTAACAACAGACATAAGTAAATATAGGATCGAATAGTGATAATATTTCTTAGCCACTGATCGTTTAATACTAAATTGAATTCTAGGGATGTTGACTACTTTTGGCAATTTTTTTCTGTGGCATACCAATATTTAAATTATTGAAAGGTTATTCCATGGAACAACCTTTCAATAATGTAAATATTGGCGAAGAAGATACTTTAATTTCATAAAAACTCACATTTTTGGACTTTCCAAAATTACGCTTCATACTAAAGCATAGGAACATGTAACGTCAGACGCTCCTCTACCTTGTATGGGGAAATTAAGAACTTTGTTTTGCAGCTATGTTAAAACTTACGTTTATCGAAACAGTTTCATTACAAAAAGTTAGGTCATCGGTTATTTAATGTTATTATTGGTTATTAATATTTTCATACTTTAAAAATAGACTTTTCCACCCAACTTTAAAGGCTCATAAAACAAGCTACACACAAGCCATTGAACTTGAAGGCTTTTTATGATTTCTATCATACGAACTACCATTTCGCATCAAAATTTTATTTTATTTTGATTACAGTTAACATCCCTTATTGTACGGGTATTGGAAACTATCGTCTCTATATAAGATTTCTAACTAGTCAATACTTACAGTACTTCTAACAGTTTTTGTTATAGAACGTTGTCATAACCATAAAATAATCAATCTTTTCAGAGTCTCCACGACAGTTTGAGAGCAATACACTTCGAGTCAACAATTACGACAGCAAACCTAAGCTACAGAGTCTACTTCAAACAACGCCTCGTACTACCACTACTCCAAGCGGTATGTTTTTAACTCAAATCAATTAAAATAAGGGGAATTTGCAGAAAATATGTACTTTTACAGTGTCCCAAAATTTTGAACGAAACATATTCATACTCTAAGTACAAGGCGTTGGCATTCCCGTTTGTGGGTTTGCGCTTCTTAAATCTACTTTTAGGTATCCAGCAATACAATTTAGCACAAAAAAGTAATAAATAAGTTACGAGTATCTTGTGATCGTAACAATGAATTTGAGAAAGTTCGATGAAATCCGATGAGCATTTCAGCAAGAATTTAGTCATGCTTGAAATATCATGCATGGGATGCCAATTACTCCCATTAGGCAGCATTTTTTAATTCCAGTAAAAAATCCTTAATACAGCCGAACGGCTCCAACTTCGCTAACTCACCCTAACAAGCTCATTACTGTATTTCGGCTAAACTTGTGATGACAAACTTTGTCATACTTCTCAAATACTCCGCAGTTTTACTCCATTGGGTTTCAACTTGGAAAAGTCTGTAATATCATAGCGTTACAAACGTGAATCTACTTAAATAGCGTACTTAAACGTGAGGGGAATGAATAATAGAATTTTGTATCGTGATGAAGCCTAATTTAGGGCGATTTAATGCTCATTGTGTAGTGTTGAGATGATGAACCGTAATGGTTTAGAAGACCTACAGAAGTAAAGAATTATTTATTTGCTAGAATACCGTACGTTTTACACATTAGGTCTTATATAACATTGTACATTTTTGTACTTTGCCTACATGCAGGCGTGCAAATATTTGAGCCCGGTCCGTCCTCTTGTATATAAAGTTGTAAAAATGAAATGTCTGGCATGTAATTGCTTCGGCGCCATCCTCTACCCCGTCCTTCGGGCGGAGCTCTGGTGTCCTGGTGGCGGCTAGTATACTAGGGTTGGCGTAGCGGCACGTGTGGTGGCGCTGCTCTTCCTTGGCCGGCTCTTCCTCGGCCGTGCTTTTGTAGTGGCTGCCTTGTCACTGTTCGCTGCTCTTGCGGCCGTGGAGCTGCTGGAGGTTTCGGTTGTGTAGCTGGTGCTCGAGGTAAAGTGGTGCGCTGCCATATTAGAAGACTTGAAGATTTCTGTTCAGGTTCCTTTTGCTGACTTTGGTTCTTGGTTGGTGCTTCGATGGTTGTGAAGTCTCGATTTTTCCTTGTTCTGACTGTTTTGTGATTCTTAAAGTTTCCTTCTCGGTTCGGAAGGCAAGATCGCCATGAAATATCAAATGATTTGAGTAGGGATTTTGAATGAGAAGCCCAGTTGAAGACGTGAAAGTAAGAACGTTTATTTTAATAGATATTTTGTATTTATACATTTAGGTTGCGCTATACAAGCATTACTCGTTTCTATGTCGCAGTAAACTCTTATGTTACTGCGTAAACATGAATTACTTGTAGCCTTATACTACAATAATGTTGGAATGACAAAAGTTTTTGGGGAATGTGCCTGATTTTAAAATGGAATTAAAAAGATTTGTAATATGTGGTAAAAGTGTAGGTTTTCCTATTTTCAGTACTTCTGCCGTAAATCCATCCTCACCGGGGCTTTTACTGTATTTTATCTTAGAGAGAGCAACATGAACCTCGTAACCAGTAATGGGTGGGATAGAATCAGGACACGAGTAATCGTTGAAAGGTTGACACGTGGGTCTTAATTTGCTGTCGGAATATAACTGTTTGTAAAAAATTGTGCAAATGTTCATTATCTTCTCTCTACTTCCTTGTTTCACACCTTTATCATCTCGAATGCACATTATCCAGGTTTTGCCCTTTGATATGCCTTGTTTAGCTATTTTGAGTGAACGGTTCTTTTCAAGTGCTATTTGTATTGTATTGCTATTGTAGATTCTTATATCTTGCCTAATGCTCCGTTTCTGTCGATTAGTTTGTATTCCGCACCAGTAACATTTACTCGGTGTTGTTCTCTTTGTCTCAATAGCTCTAAACTATGCGTTGATAATTTCTGCAATATAAGATTTTGTTTTCTGATTTTATTGTTTGCTACTCTGATACACTTTTCTAGTCTCGAATATTCTGCATCTACATTGTCTAAGTCAGTGTTGTATTCCAGTGCATAGAATGCATTACTTAGCTCTAAATTTAATTGGTCTTTATTCAATAAAAGAGTATATTTGTCCAGTTTCTTGATTATGCCAATTATTTTGTACTGACGGTAAATTTTGGAATTAAATTTCAACTGAATGCGAATAGGGCTATGGTCTGAACTGTACTGTATTCTATTAATTACTTCAACATTCTGGACTATTTGTTTGCTAGCGGTAGAGGTGAGAGCGAAATCTATTTAGTTTTTGGTTTCGACGTTAGGTGAAACCCAAGTCCACCTGCGGTGTGGTTTTTTGTACTAAAAAGAGTTACAAAGACAAAGGTTTTGTCCAAAAGCAAATTGGATAAGGCGAGAACCACGTTCGTTTCGGTTTTCTAACCCATGTGGTCCTAGAATGTGGCCATCATCGAATTTTTCTCTTAATAAGATGTTATCACGTCAAAAAATACAACGGCATCACCTCCTTTTTGGGAGTCGGAAATGTTTTATTTCTTAGATATTGCGATGGAAAATAAAGAGTAATTTTCCATCGCAATATCTTACTACGTTTTCTTGTTGTGGCTGGGTTTCACCAAAATTTTATTCCGAAAATAACGCTTATTCCCGGATAGTAATGTCAAAACTCCATATTACTTTGTCATTTTTTTTGAGAATAAGCGTAATTTTGAGGAATAAAAGATTGGTGAAATCCAGCCTCAACAAGATTCTTTCGTTCAATGAAGGAGAAAATGATAACAACTACACACTCAAACGCACTTATAAAATAAGAATATGCTCGTTTCTCCATACATCTGTTCGTGTAATCTGTCTGTCGTGTGACGTCACGCAAAACGCTCGATTTATACGGGGCAGTATGGGGCGTTTTTTAACACCCAGCCATTATGCCTCACTAAATCTCGATTTTAAGGAGTGTCTAATTTTCCATGGGCATCATACTCGTATATACATTTCTTAGTCATAAGAAAACAAATCGATGGGTAGGGTGTCAGTGTCACTAATAAAAAACATATTCCCTATTAAATGGGATTTCATTTCTATTTCTCACGATATGTCCTGTATAGCATTACAATATTCCCTAATTGTGAAAGCGTTAAAATGCTGAGGAATCCTGTACGAAAATTTGTAAAGATGTTTCAATATCTGTGAATCCATAACGCGTTAACTGTTGAACAGAGTTAGATGAAACTTGGCACACAGATAGACCAGGTCATAAATTACATAGAACCTAGACTACAAACGTAGGCAAATCCATGGGTAAAATCATATAGCAGACTCTCTAAGATAAGTTCGTTCGTTCAAACTTACTTAGAATAAATACTTAAGACCACTAAAAAGAATTGTCCCGGATGACCCTAACTTAAATTGAATTACATCTTCCTTCCCAGTTCCTCCCAAGAAACCAACTGAAACAGAAACTCCGAAGAACGAATTACAGAGCCAAGTCTTGACACGGTTTGACAAACTTAAGGTAAGTGCTCCAAGTTTCGGCATTGGATCCTTTGATAACAACTTAGGTAACTCCGCCATGAAGATAGGAGAATGCGATTTAGACTTCACGTGTTAAACTTGCGTTAAGAACGATAATATTGCTAAGTATTTCCTGTGGGCTATACTTTTGAGGGATTGTATACTGGTAAAACTTCCATCCGAGATAAGCAGTATTAAATATTTTGATATTTTATTGAGCTTAATTCAAAATTCAGAATATTTTATAAAATAAGATTTCATATATTGTTCTTTAAGTATACTTATATTTTAATTTTAATAATTACCGGTAACGGTCCCCGATATTAGTATAAAATTGCAAAAATAAAATATCTGTGTAGTGAACGTAATATTTTACTACAAATAAGTAATATAAGCGGTTCCGGAATCGAAAAATTGTAAATTGTAAGTATGTGTCTTGTATGTCCAAATCACGCAAAACAGCTGGGTTTCAACTATTTTTGGCACACGGGCATCCAAATGATGGTTATAGGATTAATTACTTTACCAGGATATCGACGGTGAAGTAAAACATGGCAATATGACTGTTTTTTCCGCGCAGACAAGTTGCGGGCACCGACTAGTTACGACATAAATTGACATGTATAATTCATTCTTGGATGGAAACACTCGAATCCTCAACTCATAAATGAAGATAAGATAATTAAAATAAGGTTTATTGTCAAAACTGACTCAAAATCAAACTTCACCGATGGATATACATCTATACTCTATACTATTATAAAGTTGTAAAAATGAAATCATTTCGCCAAAACGGCTTAACGGATTTTGACTACTTTTAGTACACGGGACCTTTGGTTGCTGGGCATCCACAAATGGTTATAGGATGGTTATATTATTTTTACCCGACTACGCTGAAGTAAGAAAGAGGATAATGACTTTTTTATCTTCCGCGAACGAAGTTGGGCGGAATGGAGAAATAGGATTAGAATTCCAGACATTGAATTATATAGGTACCTTATAAAAATATTTGAATGGATATATATGATGATATGGTCACACTGGAAGTTCAGCGCTGGCTCCTGAGCCAGCATTATGCTGATGTGGGACTATTTCGGGCATAGTTTTAGTTTTTTTGTATGTAATCTGTTTATATTTTTTGTCGTCTGTATGCTATTCCACTGAATTAATTTATTTTCTTCCTTTCTTTCTTATATTACTAAACGCCAAGTAACTGTCGATTATCCCATTCCTTCTCATCATCTTCGATATATAAAAAATACATACTACTAATAATAGTTTACGAATCTCATAAAATCTCAAAAATCTGAACATTCCTCTGAAAAGACACCCGTTTCTAAAAAAATCCGTCGTCGGCGTATCAACTGGACTCATAAAATAAAAACTTAAAGCAATGGATCGTCATAAAAGTAACTGGGGCCATCTTCCCCTTTGTCGTAGCTGTAATGGCGGCGATTTCGAAGGAGTAAATAAAGTGTCCTCATCGGGACGTAGATTTAGTAATAACAAGATTGGTCGTGTTGTATTTTCAGAATAAGTCGCTTTGTGACGCGAATTCATTTCGAAATTAATTTCTAATTCGGAAAATAATTATATGAACACAGACTGTGCAAGATACGGACTTACCAAATTTTTGAAAATTTGGGAGAATTTATCGAATCATGGAAGATTCTTTTTAGGATTTTATAAATAAATTTCCAAAATCTTTCTATGTGGAAAGTTTCACACTCTTGTCCGTTTATCTTAATTGAACTTGTATATCGTAGGTACAAAGTTGTAAAAACTAAATGTGACATTGAAAATATTTAAGAAAAAACGTGAAATAGACTATTTGAACGTCACTGGATCGAAAAATATTTATTTTTATTTTTTTGTATATTTGTATGTGTCGTGCCTTCATCATTCCAATTTGACACGAGTAAACAGATTTCAACTATTTTTGGTACACGGGTAGCTGAGCATCCACAGATGGTTATAAGATAAGTACTTTTTACCTGACTGCACTGAAGCAAAAAAAGGGTTAAATATGGATTTTTCTCCTCCGCAAGCGAAGTTGTGCTTCTAGTAAATATATAATCATGTAATTTTATGTATTGACAGTCAGCGTCAAATAGTCTGTAGCACTCAAACTGCCAAATATATCGTCACACCCTAAGTAGCACACAAGCTGTATAAGGGCTTATATTGCTATTATACAACCAGTTTTAGCGTTATAACTATAGAAAATTTAAAAATTTAATAACCCTCTGACTTGTTCCACGAAAAGCTAAATATCTTGGAGACGAGTGCTTCGATTTTCATCAAACAAAGTTAAGAATACTCGGGATAAAATTATCTATAACACAAACAAAAACCGCTCTCAAATCGGTCTATTCGTATGGGCGCTACGATGCCACAGACAGATACACAGATACACAGAGTCACAGTCACAGACACGTTAAACTTATAACACCCCTCTTTTTTGTCGGGGGTTAATACAGGCTGTATAGGCTCTAATATAGCTTGTGTGTTTCTTGGGACATCTTTATGCCCATAAGAACAAAGATATGTTGCGATATTTTTGTCACTTTGGATGCTACAGACTACTTGACGCTGACTGTACCGTTTCTCATATGCCACTCTAACGATTTAAATGAGATTTTGTATGTAGACAAAGTTTTGCCTCCCAAGTTTAAGAGGCTAGATGGGTTACTCTGAAAGCCCGAGATTACTAATTAGTACCTAGCTCTGAAAGCAAAGTTCAGTCGCCAAGGTTCTTACGTTCATTAATACGGGTTAAATCTCAAGTGAAATCATGAGTAAAAACCGGCCAAGAGCATGTCGAATCATGCTCAGTGTAGGGTTCCGCAGCCGTTACTACTAGCAAATGAAAACAATACTATGTAAAAAAGTGCACCAGCAGAAGAACTTATCTTCGTGGCACTTACGTCCTTTTGTTGACAAGCGCAGTTTTTTTAGCAATGACTCTGAAACGGTAGTTCCGATGATAAAATATTTTCTTTGAAAGAATTTATTAAGCGTTACCTTCGTAATTTTTTTCATATTTTGTGGACAAACGTTTATCCGTTTGAAAGGATTATGCGATCGACTACACAAACGCGATTCTACCTATGCGTAATTCTACACAATATGGGTTCAACACAACAGCAGTTTACTACATTCGTGATTCCACACAGCCACTATTTTAACGCAATCGGGATTCAACCTATTCGTGATTCTACACAATATAACTAAACTAAATAACTAAACAATATAAATAACTAAACTTTGAAGAATTTCTGCTTTCAACTTATTATTATCTTATTCCAACTTATTATTATTTATTAAGTCGAGTAGTAATTATTACCAACTCTCTTTTAAGCTTTTGTTTATGTGCCTGCTTAAAAAATCGAGTGAAAACGTGGCATCTGCCGCGAGCATATGTAGATACTCTAAGCAACTATGGATATTATAAACCTTAAAAATAGTGGTCTTTCTTGATGTTATTAATTCTGTAGGCTCGATTCCGGAGGCCGATGCTACTGTTGGGTGCAATATCCATCACCTTGTCTTCTGGAAAAAGTGGAGTTTTTGTATTGAACTAAGAAATGGTCTGGATTAGGATGTCTAGTGTGGAAAGATTAGCTTTAATTCTCTCTAAGGAAAAGTACATATTTAACCGGGTTTTACAGGGGTAGATACTGATTCTTAAAGGATCGATCACACCACTGCTCAAAATAAGCTGTTTTCACGTGCCTTCTACATTAGAGCTTATAAACGTGACGAATAAGATGCTTCTGTCTATACAGCTAGGCAGCTTCAAGCTCCGGTGTGAAAGATATGCGTAATATAAAATTTTAAATAATAAAAGAACCGACTTCAAAATAAAGTAAAAAGCCAAAAATAATCTTTTATGTACGCGTTTTATGAATGTAAACCATTCATTTATTACCATTAAGAACCGCGGCGGCGAGCCTTTAGTTATTATCTACCTACATATATATATTTAGTCATAGTAATTCGTATTTTTGTTGAATAAATAACTTTGTTTACTTCAGGTTTGGCACCGACTTCAAAAGGTGATTCAAATGTGACCCGTACCGAACATAAAAGATTATTTATGGCTTTTTACTTTATTTTGAAGTCGGTTTTTGTTTTTATTTATTTATTTATTTTTTTTGCTGTTTTTGATGGATTTTAGTAGTGATATAAAGTATTTTGTAGAGCCCAGAATGGAAAGATTAAGGAGGCACTTTGCACGCATCTCGAGTCTTTGGAAGTAAGAAATATAAAAGTTGGTTAGTTCATTCCATCATCAGCTCAACATGAAATGATGACAACCAGAGGAAAAGAACTGATAACTTTAGAAAAATATATACAAAACATTGTTAGTGCCTATAATATTTGAGGGGTTTCTCTCGATTTCCCTGGTATTCCATCATCTGATCCTGACTTGGTGATAAGAAGACTACATCAGGGACACACTATAAAGAATATGACTAAGAATCTTAACGTATCTACCTATAATAGATGATTTTTTTTAAGAATTATCCTCTAACTCTTAACTATTAAGAAGTTGTACCTTCCGTCTTCAGCTCAGCATAATGAGATGATGACTAGCATATGCAAATACTTAAATATCTTAAGAAAATATATGAAAAACGTTATAAGTGCCTATAAAATTTGAGGATTGCCCTCGATTTCCCTGGGATCCCATCATCAGATCTCCACTTGGTGGAAATGGGACCACCTCACGACTATATCCTTTCAAATAAAAAATATTTTTAAAATCGGTCCACAATTGGCGGGGTATTCGGTGAACATACATAAAAAAAAAATTAAAAATTAAAAATTCAAACTAACAAACATATAACCTCCTCCTTTTTTGGAAGTCGGTTAAAAATGGTGTCATATAAAGTATTTTAAATGCGTATTCTCTACGGCAGCGTAATTAAGCTGGTTATTACACTGATTAAACTGGTTACTATAAATTGTAATTAAACATTATGTTTTTATATAATACTAAAAGGTGCCCCGCAACTTCGTTCGCGGTGGAAAAAATGTCATAATCATATTTCTTACTTCAACGTAGTCGGGTAAAAAGTACCTTATAACCATCTGGGGAATTAATAGTTGAAATCCGTTTAGCCGTGACGGTGTGATAAGCAATCCGTAAAGTTACATACCTACACACAAAAATCCAAAAAATTCTGTTCAGTGAAAATACATTCAATGTACACACATTTATTTTTTACAATTTTATAATAGTAAAAATGTTGTAGGGTACATATTTCAACAAAATTCTTCTATTTACATTTTACGCTGCTGTTTGAAATGCGTCACACATTTCTAGTAATTTTCATGATGATATTAATGTGGAAAAAGCAAATATCATATGGAAATTTAAAGCTCCGTAATGTAAGTAACATGATAATGGTTCAACGAACCCAATTAAATCTGCAACTGAAATTTTCGGTATTTTCGTAAATATTGAATCGAAAGCATTTGACCAACATTGAATTATGACAGCCACAGACGCAAATAATTAATTGAATCCCTTGATAAATGGTCTGTTTTATCTAGGCACTCCACAAAAGCGGACCTAGGGTGTTTACGGGTCCAGTTGAAAAGGTTCTTAAATGGCATAAGGCGCTACAAGACATTGGAGTTTTGATCATCTTTGAAATAATCGGTAAGTGTATTTGAAGTTTTACTTCAGTCAAAAGAGCAATTTGATTTCACTCGAAAGTACTGACCGCGAATGGATAGGCCAACGCTAGGAGCATACTCTGCGAGATCGATTTAGAAATCGCGATGAAGAGATCCGTAGAAGATAGGTGATACTGGGTTCAATCGCTGGTCAGTTTTTTATTTTTTTACATTCATATTTATATTAAGCCCGTGCCCACTGCTGGGAAAAGGCTTCCCCTCTTCTTTCACTGATCCCGATTTAAAGCTACCTCTGGCCAGTCTTAAAAGAAGAGGTCTAAGTCGCCCCGCCATCGTTGACGAGGTCTGCCGCGTCTCCGCTTCGAGATTTTGGGTTTTTACTATGTGGTTATCTTGGCCTACAACTCGTTCGGCAGGCGGTAGATATGACCAATCCAGTTCCACTTCAACTTGGCCGATTTCCGAGCTACATCGATGATTTCGTTGTTTTAGTAATAAATAATATAATATAAAAAAGAACCAGAATAACCGACATAGCTCGAAGAATTGCAAAACTTAAGTGGCAATAGGCAGGGCACATTGCTCGTACAACCGATGACCTGGGACCGATGAATTCTTGAGAGGCAACCACATAGCGGAAGACGCAGCGTGGGTTGGTCGTCACATGGGGGACTGATGACCTGTTGAATGTCGGATGTCCAGCGGTGGGCGTCTTTTGCCTGATGATGATGATCATTTATTTATTTATTAACGCAATGATGACTGATCGCGTTTTAAACTGCCCTGCGACTCTACCAGTATTACGAGGACTGCTACTTATGTAACCGGAATCGGATTTCAACATTTTTAAACGCTAACTCTGACCTCCGTGGTATAATTTGAATTTTTTTTAAATACGCTAGTCTTTTGTTTGTGATGGGTTTAATGCAACCATAGTGTATGCATCAATTAACCTTAAAACCACCGTGTATTACTGGGTTAGTGAGTTCAATCGCGGAAGTAGTATGCTCCCGAACGAAATTAAGGATGGTCACTCGAAATCGGTCGTTCCACCTCAAAATATTGTAGCTGTGCGTAATCTTAGTATAATGCATGACAGTCATGTTACGTATCGTGAAATAGAGGCAACTGTAGGCATTATCAATTAATTTATTTCTCCACACTTACACCTATTTTTACAAGACTTTACCTAAGACGTAACTGTTTGACGAGCATTAATCACATAATCCATGAAAATTTTGCCGTAAAAAAAAGTTTCCGTTGGATCCCGAACAACTTAACTACCTACGGATCAAAAATAGGCTCGCGTCAAATGGTGCAAGAAAATGTTGAAAAAATATAACCGTGAAAACTCAAAAGATGTTTATAAAATCTCCATAGGTAATGAATCCTGGACCTATGCGTATGATCCTGAAACTAAACAACAATCAATAGATATGTGGGATTAACAGGTCATCCACCGCACAGCCCTAATTTGGCACCCAACGATTTTTATTTATTTCCAAATGTGAAGGTTAAATTACGTGTTCAACGATTTTCGACCCGTGAAGATGCCGTCGATGCAAGTATCGTGGTCTTGGCAGAGTCGCTAGAGGAATCAACGGTTATGCTCAAAGACCTCGGCAGAGTCTCCCAGCAGGAAGGTCTAAAAATGAACAAGAACAAGATAAAAGTCATGTGGAATGCCCGATGGTTGTTGGAAGATCTGCCCTCGAAATTGTTGACAAGTATGATACCTGGGACAATAGGGTACATGCATGAATTTTTTTTATCGCTTTGTGTAACTAAATATAAAAATACCGCAGAAACTATTTTAAAATCTGAAATTAAAATTTAAATCGGCCAAGAAATATGCAAGATATAGGCATTTTAAACTACGAATTAGACAGAGAGGTCCGACGTGCACTGTTACGTCATGGTGCACTCCGGTCATATAAACTCCATATTAAATTCTGTTTTGCTAGAAAGAGATAGAATGAAATGTTTGATGGTTTATGTCTTGGTTCTTTTATAGTTATTAGAAAATTTATTTTTGTCTACTGTTTGTTACATGAATGAGCTTTAAATAAAGCAAAAATTAAAATTTATGCATATTTCCAGCTATTGTCCAGCTAGGTAAGTCCAACATCGTCGAATCCAATTCGGTTGGGCTTGGGCAGCAATCGGGAGGCTGCGTCATATCTTTTCGTCAAAAATACGCCAGTGCTTGAAGATAAAGGTCTTCGAACAGTCTGTGTTGTCGGTGATGACCTACGGAACTAACTGAGACATGGTCGTTCACAATGGACCTCTTAAGGCAGCTCAGAGACACACAACGTGCAATGGAAAAGGTTGTGCTCGGAGTTTCTCTGTGTGATAGAATTAGAAATGGGGATGTAGACAAACGAAAGTAACCGATATAGCCCGCAGAATTGCATGGTTGAAGTGGCAATGTGGGGGCCATGTAGCCGGGAGAATGGATGGCCGTTTAGAAAGTAGTCCTGGGCTGGCGGTCACGCATGGGAAAACGCAGTGTGGGACGGTCCTTGACTAGGTGGATGGATGATCTCGTGAGGGTCGAAGGGAGTCGGTGGATGCAGTCTGCGCAGCATCGCACCGTGGCGAGATATGGGAAAGGCCTATGTTCACCAGTGGACATCCTAGTAGGATTGTAGACTCTATGACAATGAATTAAGGTTGAGGGGGCCATCTATTAGGATAGTGTCCGACACTACGACATTTACCTTATTAACTATTAGCGGACAATAGTGTGAGGCGCAAAATGCTATATCGAAATATAATTAATAATACACATTGCTTAGATCGACTTCCGATTGATGTAAATAATAATTAATTACCTTAGCAACATTACTCTCAGGTATTTACTAATTGCTTTGTTACATAATATCTTAGTCGAGTTGGTCTTTGTTTGCGGAGTACCTATAGGCTCTATTATAAATGTTTCAGTGGGTGGAAACAGAATATTACATATATACCCAATATTATATGAAAACCTATATTTGTTAAGACCTATTAACATAGCACTCATCAAGAGATATGTTGATACAACTTGATACAAGTGAACTTAAGATTGTATTAATCCCTAGATTTCGACAGATTCCAATTTACGTTTCTGATTTCAATACAGCACTTTATACATAACATAATAATATGGGTATAATATATTAGCAAGTCTAGGACGGTTTCCCAGTAGCCAGTAAAATGAAAAACGACACAAAACGTAATTGTGAAACGAATAAGTATGTTCCTAATCTATACTATTATAAAGATGTGAAAATGAAATTGAAGATTATAAAAAAATATACATATATTAAGACTATTTGGAGGTCACTGGAATAGGAAAATATATATTTTTTATTTTTTGTATGTCGTGGCTTCATCACGTCAAAACGGTTAAACAGATTGCAACTATTTTTGGTACACGGGTAGTTGGGCATATCCAGATAGTTATAGGATACATTTTAGCTACCCGTACGTACTAGAGGGTCACGCAAAAGTCACACAAGCGGTGTGTCTTCTCTTATGGGGATTCGTACTACAAACCGCGCGTACCTATACGTGCACGTCACGCACACGCAACCCGCATCCGGTGTGGCTCCGTCCTTTAAACTCACTGTATCCTGTACCTCAAGCACTATATGAATATGACACATGACTCTTCCGCGACAAATATTATCTATCTCATTTTATTCAGCACAGTGCAATAGAGACGAACTTGGTACTGTGTCGTGCAACTAGTGAAGGGTCAGTTATGCAAGCTTGGCTGAATGAGTGCGCATCTAAGCCGTTTCCCGCCATCCTCTGCATCCATATTTAAGCTTTTTGCGGTCGTTACTAGGTCATCAGTTCACCAATTTGGACATAGTCCAAATCTTTGTTTTTACGGTCCATTATACGCTAGAACTTTCATTCCTTATTGGCTGTATAAAATCATGCTTATTGCTTCTTCTGAGTGCTAGAATAATTTTATAGTATGACATTTTAGAAATGTGTACAATATTGTACCTTTTAGGTACAATTGACCTACGTGTACCTCATCAATATGGTAAACAAATATAAAAAATAATATTGGTGGTAAACATAATATTTTACAAATAAAGACTCAGTATTTTTTGCTCCTCTAGGAAGTGTATGTCAATTGCACTCGTTCCTAAAATGTGTTACCTACATTCGATTTCCAGTTATAATATTCAATAATCCTGTGCAATTGTTGTATACCGGGAATTTTGAAAATAAGTGTTATCTAATTTCAGAATGACCTGTTTGTCCAAGTCAGCCATTTAACTGGTGTAATCAGCCATTAATTAGCTGTTATTAAATAACAGTGCATGCTGAAATTCGACCTAAAACAAACATCGATTGACGACACGTTTGGCTCAGTAGGTTGTACAACGGCCTACGAAGCTGACGGTCCCGGGTTCGAATCCCGGTCAGGGCAAGTGTTTGTGTGATGAGCACGAATGTTTGTTCCTGAGTCTTGGGTGTTTTCTATGTATTTAAGTATTTTAATTTATCTAAAACATGAGTGCAATAAAAGATTTTGATTTGATTTAAATATTATGTATATCGTCGCCTAGCATCCATAGTACAAGCTTTGCTTAGTTTGGGACTAGGTCGATTTGTGTAAGATTGACCCTGTGTTATTTATTTATTGCTATTCAGCGTTCTTTATGTTTTCAGCGAAATGCGTGAGTATCCAACCAGGATCCTTGTGCTCGAAGAACTTGGTGGTAAGAGATGACAGCGGCCCAGCCATGCAGGTGGTTTACTACGAAATTGACTTTTTGCTGCCAGAGCTCAAACTTCCGTGTACTATTAGGTAAGATATAAGTAGCACCTTTTAGAAATAACATCACCCAAAGGCTTTGAGCAGTTAACCACTCGAGGTGATTAGAAATTTCATTACCGAAAACGCTTTTCATGCACTTTTAGTGGGAGACGAGGTTAACACGTACAACGTACAGCACACTATAAAAAAACACATACAAATGAAACAACACACACACACACACACACACACACACACTATAAGTTATCCTATGAACTGACCTTATATACGTCATATACTTTGGCAGAGGGCAATGCGTGATATGCCATTTTTAGTGGTTTGAATGCTCTAAGCCCAAAGGGTACTAACTAAACCTTTATTACTAAGCCTCTGCTACCTCTCTATCTGTCCGGGTATAAAATTACGATACTGTATGTCCGGAATACGTCTATCACAGTACTCTATCTTGAACCGTAATAGTCGAAATCTAAAACCAAAAGTCACCCTCATTATAGAATTACCCCTGCGAAAAGGTATGTGATGCTCCTTCAAAAATTTAAGCCTCCGAAAATATTTAATGGATGTAAAGAAGAACTTGTATTTGTATAGCACATTCCTCTAATACCACCTTAGCAATTTATCACGAGGTCAAATGTTAGAGGTTTTCAATAAAGGATGCACATTTACATTTGAACATCTGACTTGTAAAACAAAATTGCGAAGTTACCCATCGTAACTAGATCAAATTCGATTCGCAAGCTTTATGAGCAGATGTCAAAGAAAATAATAAAAATCGTGTAATTCTCACTTTATCTCAGCAACTCTGTTGCTTTGCAATAACAGCAAATCCTGGCTAGAACTGTCACCACCCGAGGCATACGGAATTGCCGCAGCTCATTTCATTTGGCTAGCCTGGAGTCATATTCCGCTGACCTAGTTCAGATTTCAAACTCGCCACAGTACACAGATTAAACGAGCCTTCTGAATAATGTAGTGACATTGCTTTATGCACAAAGAAGCTTTACTTGTAACTGTGTTTATGAGTTTCAGAGAGTGCTAGTTTTATTTGATTAAATCTTTTTATAGGCAGTTGGGCTTCTGTGACTTAAAGAATACAAAGTTACTGGCTTTTGCACGCGATTTCGTACACGTACACTTTACATTTAAATAAATCCTTCCTTTGTGCGTTTATATGTGTTCCTACCTTCAACGGTTTAGAAATTATTGCATAGGTTTAATAGAAGATGCCCGCAACTTCATTCGGGGAGGAAGAAAAAGAAAACTCAATTTTTTGCTCCAGCGTAGTCGGGTAGGTATAATGTATCCTATAATCGTCTGTGGATACCCAGCTAACCGTGTACCAAAAATATTTTACATCCGTTAAGACGTTTTGGCGTAATGATTTCCATATGAAAGAGGTTTTAATCGTCCTTGGCTATACTATGGCTGATCCCTACTGATAAGACGGCAACTCACTTGTCCTTGTCCTTTGGTGCTGCAGGTTGGATGCCATCAGGCGTTTCGTCTGCTCATTTGCCCCCTATTACATAAAAAAAACTATAAAGTATAAAAAATTAAAATTAAATGTCTGTACATTGAAAAACAAGAGTGAAACGGATTATTTGAAGGTCGAAAATCGATAAATATTGTTTTTGGATATTTTGTATGTTTGTATGTGACGTTGTGGCTTCATCACGCCATAAAGACTGATTGCAACTATTTTTGGTACACAACTGGTCACCCATTGATGGTTATAGGATATTTTTTATCCAATTACACTTAAGAAAAAAAGAGAGTTATGATTATTTTCTTCTCCGCTGCCGAAGTTGCTTCTAGTACTAATATAAAGTTTAAAAAAAAGCGGCCAAGTGCGAGTCGGACTCGCCCATGAAGGGTTCCGCAGCCGTTTATACAAAAATATGCACTACAGATGAAAAAAAAATCGATCTGAAAAAAAAAAAACACTAACAAAAGAGCCTATCTCCTCGGCACTTACGTCCTTTTGATTAAAAGCACAGTTTTTTGGCAATAACTTAAAAACGGTATGTCCGATCATGTTGAAAACAATTTTCGTTGGAAGTATTTATGAATATGAATATATTTTTGTAAATTTTTTCATATTTTTTGGACATACCGTTTAGAAAATAGAGGGGGGGGGGGGACACAATTTTTGCTACTTTCGGAGTGAATATTTCGGAAAATATTCACTAAATCAATTTTTTTCACAAACCTCAAAGTGTTTTTAGAAGAACTGTCGAATGATGTGCCACACATTGATATTTGATGAATCTTTTTTTTTCAGTTTCGGTTACATGTGTAGTGCCCTAGAAATATATATATTTTTTTAATTTTAAGTATCAAACTAAGTAGTGGTTTACACACTACACCTATGCTCCAAATTTCATCAATATACATCATATAGTTTTTGAGTAAAATGCCTGTGATATACGGACGGACAGACAGACCGACAGACCGACAGACAGACAGGCAGACAGACAGACAGACAGACAGACAGACAGACAGACAGACAGACAGACAGACAGACAGACAGACAAACAGACATGATGAATCTATAAGGGTTCCCTTTTTGCCATTTTGGCTACGGAACCCTAAAAATGAAATTTATGTAGGTACATTGAAGATATAAAAAAAAAATGGTGAAATGAGCTATTTGGTAGTCAATCATGTCAAACCCACTGGATAAATTTCAACCATTTTAGGTACATAGGTAGTAAGTAGCTAGCATCATCTACAAATGGTTATAATTTACATTTTACTCGTATACGCTGAAAAAAGGGGATAATACCTTTTTTCTCCTCCGCGAACGAATTTTTAATAATATTCTTCTAACAGCCGTAATATAGATTCACTGCTTCTATATGAACTTCCCAAAACATACCACTGACCCTGATCCCTAGCACTACTGTTTGTTAAGTATGGGTATATCGTCGAGCCACCTATCCAATGCACCTCATCCCGTAAATGTTGACCGAGTGCACATTTACCTAACACATCGGGTGTCTCCAGTTATAGAACGCTTCAATGCCTAGTATTATTCTTAAGACTCTCCAAATCGTCTAAATTCTCTCGACCCTTCCTATCGTCGGCGATATCTGTTCCATAAATCACCTCAAACTGTGTGCTGGAAGCTGCAGCGGCGAGTTTTTGCGACTTACGGCCGTTTTCGTCTCAATGAACTGGATAACATTGGTTGGGATAGAGTATGGAGTTTTAATAGAGTGGTCCACTCATGTTATTTAGTAAACAACTTCATAAGCTCAAACTCTATGTTACCAGACCTGTAAACTCTTAACTTTTCTGATCAGCTTGTTCCGTCTATATGTATTTATTTATTATATACTAAATGTGCCCGCGGCTGCGCCCGCGTGGAATTCGATCTGTGTCAGTAAGCGGCTAATTCGATTAGTAAAGTTTGCATCAAAATCCATTCAGCCGTTTATACGTGATGCGCGGTCAAATAAACATACAAACAGATAAACAGACAAACAGATGCACAGACAAACGGACACAAATTCTAAAAACTGTTGGAACGTGTTGTCGATTCTAAGTATTCCCAGCCAACTTTTTTTAAATATCTTCCATGTAATTACAGAATTTTCTTATATCTGTAAATTAGTTGCACCGCACTGTGGTTTTTCTTCTATGGAGACAGTGACAAAAGTCGATATCTCCGAAAGTATTAAAGATATTTTTAATGCAATAAAAAAATAAAACAAATTAATTAAATTTATGTCGAAATTACTTCATTTCAATGGTTTCTTTATCATGCTTATAATTAATCAGTAACACTATTTAATCAAACATACATAAATTTACACAAATAAATTATTTTATCAATAACAATAAAGTCATATTTCTATACAAATATCTGCTTGTTACGAGCAGGTACTTACTATACTTAAGTCATTATACAAAATAAAATCTTTTACATATGTACAGGTATCTTAAACTTATTAAAACTAACATTGATTATAAAATTATAACCTAATCTACTTTATACATCTAATAGACTAATTACAGATTGAGACAAAACAGTTTTTTTTCAGAGGTAACTTTCTGAGGCTTGAGATCAATGGATCTGAATTTAATAAAAGGCGATTCAAAAGATCCTGGTTGGTCAACTCGCGTGACATTTTTCTAGTATTTCTAAGCCTGAATGCCTTTATATTTTTATTTGTCGACTCGGCAGCTTCTTTTGAGAGCTCTCCTATGGAAACCAACATGTTGTCTATCACTCCAGCACCGTGAATAAGCACTTTATGTACGGAAGCTGGCAAATTGTACCATGGAAATTCCTGAACAAGCTGCCGAGCCGTGTCTAAACAAAATTCCTTAAATCTATCAACCTTAATTTTATACCCAGAATTAATACAGTTGAGAATTGTAGCGCACCTATCAATAAGATCTTGCCTAATTCCGGTAATTTCAGCTTCTTCGAAGTACTATTTTCTCGTTCGGGCAACGCCTCCGAAATCTGCACTAGTTCAATTGTTTCAAGGAAAACCAGCCATTTTGCGTTGATTCTAATTAAATTCTTTCGAGTCCTGTTTGATTTTTTCCAGAAGGCGATGAGCGTTGTGGTTAAGTATGTAATACGATTAATTAATGTCTCAGTATTAAAACTTTTATTTTCCGGCACATTTAAAAAAAAATCCTCTAATACTTGTTGAGTTTCTTCCTTGTATGATCCTTTAAAATTACTTCATAATTCAAATATACGCATTTTTGTAAACTGCACCTGCAAAATAGAACCTGAAAGAAAACAAACAAATGTTACGAGAATTCGATATTTTTCGTAGCTCCCTCTACGAAAAGCGTAGAGGCCATATTATCAGAGAACGGGCAAAATCGGGCAGTAGATCTGAAATGAGTCAGATACTACATTATTCAAGGTTTATTTCAAATATAATATTATTTCTATGAAAGGATCTGAACTACGTTGAATCTCAATTTGAAAACACAGGTAAGTAATGTTTTTGTGTAAAATTAAGTGATTCGTAGCAGGTATATAGATACAAAAGTATGAAGAGAATGACTGTAAATAATAATAAAAATTAGAAAACATACCTTTATCATTAATTTCCATAATGAGTCACAAAAATAAATCCAAATTTTTTGTAGAAATTCGTCAGCAAACAACTTTTACTTTAATGACTCACTGATAAGGTTAATTCAGAGGGTCAAAAAATAATGATGGTCTCCAATTACTTCAAAACTATTTATAGTTTTGGTAGGCTGGCTATTACTAAGTACTTGGGCAATAACAAATAACAGGTTGAATGTTGTGGATTTTCAGAGGTATGTCGTATGAACGCGACCACAGTGCACCGCCCACAATTTTTCTGCTTTGCCCCAAGGTTGACGGGTAGAGAATGCTCTATGACATTAATTTTCTTTTGTGCAATAAAGATTAAACAACTAAATAAATACCTAAGGTTTGTGGTTTGCTCTTTGCTCACATTCGGTGTATCTCATAGTCATGTTAGTCATTGGTCCATCCAAACAAACGAAACAACGATTCGGCCGCACACTTAAAACCCAAAAAAGGAGCAGGTTGTTTTTTTTATGTTGGTTACCTCAGAACTTTGTCATGTATAAACCGATTTAGAAAATTCTCTTTTTGCTTGAGACGAATACGGGGCATTAAAGTTGGTTCTAAATAATTCTAGTGAAAATCTGATGATGAGATCTTTGAGAAAATGAAGGAACTACAAATATATATGTACAGTGATTTTGACATTTTAAATTCACGGGACTACGAGAGTGGCCATGGGTAAAAAAGGGTGCCATCTTGTAACAATTTACTGAAATAGTTCATTTTCAACATTTTACACATTCCTTAGATGGCATGGCATAATTATATTTTTGTACTCGTCGACTTCGATCCCTCAATAAGAACTTCATAGAGTAAACTTTAATAGCATACTTTTCAATGTCGGATACTCTATGGCACTTCCAACTGAACTGATATATTCATAAGCCAACACTTTGAATTGAAGTGTTGGCTTATTAATATGTCGAATGAATGAGTCGAAGATAATTGAGGTACGATGATGGTGATGATGATGGTGATGATGGTGATGGTGATGGTGATGGGGATGGTGATGGTGATGGTGATGGTGATGGTGATGGTGACGGTGACGGTGATGGTGATGGTGATGGTGATGGTGATTGTGATTGTGATTGTGATGGTGATGGTGATGGTGATGATGATGGGGATGGGGATGGGGATGGTGATGGTGATGGTAATGGTGATGGTGACGATGATGACGATGACGATGATGATGATGATGATGATGATGATGATGATGATGATGATGATGATGATGATGATGATGATGACGATGACGATGATGATGATGATGATGATGATGATGATGATACCTACTCGTAGAAAAAGTATTGTATACAATAGTTATATAATTAGCTTTTTAAGTCTCGTACCTTACTTAGGCCACTCAGCAAAAAAGCATACATTATATAACGATTGCATAAAATACTATTTGGCGTTCACCATTTTATGGATTGAGTGGAAAAACGATTACTTGTAAGTAAATTGAAGAAACTCAACAATGAAGTCATTTTTTTTTACTTTTTAGTGTTTAATTTGAGTCGGGCTTATTTTTTATCAAAACGTATTTTTTTTATACATAGAACTTAAAAATCTGTGCAAAGTTGGCTATTAATATATTTTGAATGTAAGGTACATTACGAGTATTACCTTAAAATCTATATATCGTCGGCTAAATTTACAAACCTCGTAACTCCATCGGATCCAATTTTACAGGAGCCACAAAAAACTAAACTTTAACAACATGGCGGTCGGTTATTACGAGGTTTTCTATTTCGGTTCTTAAACAAAACGGTTTTTTCCGAGCTTTTGGGAGTTTTGCCAGAATATGCGTTTAGACTTTAACTAACTGAAAGTGCCAAAACATTATTTTGAAAAAAAGGAGTTACGTGGTTTGCGACTTTAGCCGACGAAATACAAAATAAACAATAATTGTTTGGAGATCAGGCTACACCTTTTTCTATGAGTTGAAAGCTCTGGAACTCATATTCTTTGGATTGGATGCTCATAGTTGTTATCGGGTTACGGGCGCTGCTCACACGAGTCGTATGTTTTGCTAACTAAGCCTGTTTGGCTGAAAAATATCGAGGTCCATATACTGAATAGTGGCGCTCTAACCCCATAAAGTTTTAAGCCTATTTAGGTATTACTTAAGTCATTTTATGTTTAGACACATAATTTTGATCTCGTATCATTAAGATCCAGTCTAGTTTATGCACTGAAATATATTTTCCAAAGAGAGAAATACTAATGCATGGCAATTATACAACAATGGGGTGTTATACATATTATTAGAGTGTTAGAGAACACTCTAATAATATGTGTTATACTTATAACGTTAAAGATACAAAAGGAGCTTTTGTTGCCTCAATTTCTAAATTGAAAAGTAAGTTTGTGGGTAGTGTTAGAACACTGTCTCTGACTTTGTTTTTATTATTCATGAAAATGCTCTTACGATTCGGGTATGTGTAGTGTTTCCGAGGCGGATTCTTAAGAATTGTAGCATATATATTTTATGCAAGGCCGCCATTTCAAAAAAGTTACGTAGTGTAAGCTTGTTCTATATGATCACAAATATTAATCAAATCTAAATCTTAGTAGGTACAGCCTACCCAGCTTCGTGACGTTTTTTAAATATTATTTAATAAAACCACTATTTGCTTAATTTAATTTACCTAAGGTCAACAGGGATAATTGCATCTGCGGGAACGAATGCGTCTTTTGATGATATAATAGAAACGCATCATTTTGCAATTTACCCCTACTTTTGTTTTTATACGAATATATACTGCTCAAAATAATATAGGGGCCAGTAAAAATTTTGATCGTAACGTGATAAATGTATATTAGTTGGTAAAATTTATTTTACACACTACAGCTAAAAGGGATCCTGTTTTTGTTTAGCTAACAATCGATTAATTAAACAGTCAATTGTTTAATTAGTTTTAATTGAGATAAGATTAGTTTATTGTGATCACAAAAACTGAACAGAAATTCTGCCCGCAACAGTGGCCCCTATATTGTTTTGAGTAGTATACCAAACGTGTAAATTAATAAATAGAACAGAAAGAGTAGGAGTGGTCTCAAAATCTTAGGATTTTACGGAATCTTTAAAAGACGCATGTGTCCTCAAGTCGCAAAATTATCCCAGTTGGTCTTAATAGTGGATGTATTTTTATAAATATCGTTATTTTTCATTTATTGTTATATTAAATAACTTAAGCAAACAGTCGTCTTAGTTAAAAAAGAAATGTGTTCGGGCAAATTAATAAATATTATGGTAAATTAAATTCGGGCACATCGGCATAGGTACTTTGATATTTCCCATTTCAACACTTTAGTATACAGTGTACAATTCCTGAGGTATATTAACGCATTCAAAACCCTGATGCTTGGAAAGCGTATAAACATCGAATTAACGAGAACACTGATCCTAATTCATTTGTTGGCAGAGTGGTAGGCCGAATGATGCCTGGCACATGCAGATTGCAAGCGTTTACCGTGCGTCCTGCGACCGGCGATGATGTGGCCACATTGCCGCGTCGTGCCGCCGTGGCGAGCCACCACGTTGCGAAACTCTGCAAGGAATTCGGTCCGAATGTTGATAAAGTTTAGTCGAATATTTAGTTTTTATGTTTAAGAATACTTATAGTTTCTATAGTTTGTACGTTTATTTGCTAGGTTTAGGGTTAATTGGTTCACAGCATTTGTATGTTTTATTTGGTGTGTTAGAAAGATATTGGTCTACTCGAATGATACCTGGCTCATACAGAATTGTATACTTATTGTAACGGTTCACCGTGGGCCCAGCGACCGGCGTCGATGTGGCTGCGTTGGCGGCGTACGAAACTGTGCAAGGAGTTCGGACCGAAAGTTGATAAAGTTTAGTCGAAATATTAGTTCTATTGTTTAAAAATACTTATAGTTTCTATTGTTTGTAAGTTTCTTTGCTAGATCTAGGTTGGTTCTCAACATGATTAATATTGTTTGATGTTTCAACTGCTAGATTATTTTATACGGCTGTTTATATTTCTACTGCTTCGCGTTCATATATTTAATTTAGTGTGTTAAAAAATATTGGCGCCGGCATATGCAGGGGCCACGACATTGTCGCATGGTGGTTGCCAACCACCGCAAAAAGTTGATTCCGAATGTTGATAAAGTTTAGTCCAATGATTCATTTCAACATTTCCTTCAACCGGGACAAATGCGTATACAGGGGGAAATACGTCTTTAAAAAAAATCAGTATTCCAGCTTAAAACTTGGCACTATTAGCATAGAAAAGACAGTTTTAAAGAATTGCATTTCTCTATTGACGTGTTTGCCCTGTAGATGCAATTGTACCAGTAATTTTATTTTAATTTTAGTTTCTTTAGTTTGTAAGAGTTTTGTTTGCTAGATATAGTTGGTTGTTGAAATGTTTATTAATTTTATGTTTTAACTGCTTTTGTAGAGTTGTTTATATTTCTAAAGCGTACGCAAATTTACGTTTGCGATCATATACATTATTTTGCGTCGTTTAAATATGCAATGAAATACGAAATAACGTCATGACTCCGACGTGAGAGGCCTGAGGAATCCATCTTGGCGCAATATTTTGTTTGTTAACGATAATTCTAATTGAAATAAATTATTGGCTATTAGGGTGAATCGAACATAATAATATAATTGTCTAGCTTTTCTCTGGAGAAACAAACTATGAACATTCCAACCTACCTAAAAATTGATTATTGTAATAATACGCTAACAAATACTGTTATTTTTTATATATGTAAAAAATATAATAAATTGCAACCCGAATTGTATGTACTTAATATTAAAAAATGATAAAAAACCAATTTTTTTTTCATAAGGATAATCCCTAAAATAATATTATATTGAATCCTATAAATGACTCGGGCAATGACAAGTTCGATACGAAGGAAATAGCTGTCAATCTGTCTCCTACACGACCATATCTCTTTGAATGAGATTGTAGATAAATAGCGCTCACTTGACACGATATTTCATTCGGCGCCCGTCTAACAGATAAATCTCTGCGTGCATGGTTTTAATGCATATCCATGATTCAGTATCAGTTAAATTTATGTCCCACAAAAAATAATATAAGCCACCCTTGGAATTAAATCGGATAAAAAAAATTGTTTGTAATTTGTTCGGGTGATTGATTGATATCATTTTGAAATACTAAAAGTAAGTTCTAGAATAGGTCATTATCAGAACTGAATACACTACATAGTTACCTACAATGTAAAAAAATACATCATTTTATAAACTAAATAAATCCACGGTGATGGGCCTTATTTCATTTCAACTGTTTTTAGGTTTCAAGTCTTCCTTGCGAAACCGATACTATTTAACACTGGAAACGCAAGTAGCGCATATAGCTACAAAGTGGACTCATGTTGCATTTAAAATAGACTAGATGTTGGTCTTGTCATGTAGCACACACACGAATGCGCGGATATATAGAAGGTATAGAAGTATAGATATATATACCTACGATTTAAACAGGTAATATTAAAATAGTAAGAAAAAAATATTGGGTCAGTTTTGCACCAAACTACGGTTATTTATGTAAACAAATTGTCGTATTTCATTTCAAAATCCGCCTGAACAGGCATCGCATCTGCATCTTGGCAGCTTTTCAAGTACATCTTGCGGTACTTTTCCCTCTAATGTCATTCGGAAATGCTTTGCGGTGCTTTTCGGCAATTTAAAGCGCTGTGTAGGTACGAGGCATCGGAGAGCGTTCATAAACTGTTTGATATCGAAGATTGGGTGGGCGCCAAACGATTCATTCATGACATCTTGTTTCTCTTATTTTTCTATTATTTCTCTTATTGCCTAGTACTTATAGGTCTGTGTTTTCTTTTATTGTGGATCTAACCGTGGAGTGATCGATTTGTTTACCTATTTGCATCTAAGCTGTACTACTAACTATTACGGTGACTTTGTGGTGCATTTTATTTATTTTCTGCATGACAGCGGCGTCATTACACCTCTGTCACACATTTTTAGTATAGAACCATTGTCAGATTAAAAAGAAGGATGAGCCACGTAACTTTGGATTACAGACGTTAACCTTGGTGTAAGTATGTTCCCCTCAACTAAATAAAGTCAGTTAATAATGTGTTTACTTGTTAATTGCATAAATATCTATACTATTATAAAGTAGTAAAAATGAAATGTCTGTACATTGAAGATATTTTCAAAAAATTGGTTCGTACGGACTATTTGGCGGTCACTAAAACGAAAAATATTTTTTTTTTGATTTTATGTAGGTATGTTTGTATGTGTCGTTGTGGCTTCATCACGCAAAATCGGCGAAACAGATTTCCATAATTTTTGGTACACGGGTAGCTGGGTATCTCCAGATGGTTATAGGATACTTTTTACTCGACTATGCTGAAGAAAAAACGATGGGTTATGTTTTTTTGTCCCCGCGAACGAAGTTTCGGGCATCTTCTAGTAAATATATAAATTTGAAATCAAATGGCCTTTAAACACGTTCGGCTCCGGCAACGCAACTACTTAAACCCTTACGCTATGCTGGTTGAAATGAATTTTTGATCACAAACGTTGTGTCACTGGCACTCAAACATAAAATCACGCAAGCGTTTCACCTTTATAGGATTAAGAATGTTTTTATCACATACGTTGTGTCTCTGACACTCAAACATAAAATCACGCAAGCATTTCACCGACATAGGAGTAAGAATGTTTTCATCACAGACGTTGTGTCACTGGCACTCAAATATAAAATCACGCAAGCGTTTCACCGGCATAGGAGTAAAATATTTTGATCACAAATGTTAAATTTAAGTTATATTTGGACAGCTTTAGTGAACATTTAATTTGAAAATTTGATATAACGAATTCGACGAGAAAAGACTCTAAAGATAAAATCATGCGTGCGTGCGTGCGTGTCACCGGCATAGAAGTAAGAATATTTTGATCACAGACGTTGTGTCACTGGCAATGAACTTGTTAAAAGATCTCTGGGCGACTAGAGATAGGCATAAGGAAAGTAAATGTCCTAGTGCTCGACACTGTCTTTTGGTTGGCATCTTCAACTTTAATTAGTTCCAATAGAGATGAAAAACTGAGTATCAAGTATTGGAACAATTGAATTGTGTTTAACTTTTTAATATTATTCAAGAGATTTCTACTGTTTATAATCAAGATGCGCTTTAATAAAGTAAGTATTTCGAATTTTTAATCCAAGTATTAAAGTTAATACTTACGATCAAACGCCACCTGTGGACTGTAACTATTAAAGTATTATATTTCAACGTGGCCATTAAAGCTGCACAGTGACATGAATAGCTTCTTGTGTGAGTTGTAGAAAGTTGGGAGCAAATAACGTTCGTCAATAGTGTCGTTAGTGTAACAAGGCAAATCCTATAGGCGCGCACCTGAGCCCGCTGTTTGCTCTTACATTATTCAAAATCGCCCGGCGCCGCGTTCTCGAATTATCGTACAAGTAGCTTAATTGATTAGCTGCTTTTGATTTACGCCTTAATATTTGCGGTGAAAGCAGTAAATACTGAATATGTTCTCTAACTTGTACTATTAACTTATTCTGTGCTCTAAACAGTTACACCTCGCAAAACAACAAGTATTTTAAATAGTAGGTAAGAAAATTATATGCCATGCCATTGTGGCTACGGAACCGCGTTTTTAGGCAAAAACGTGGTTTGCTTAGGCCCTTCATAGTGTATTTAGTTAACAGCATTCCAATCTTTAAGTATACCGATATTACCGATTTTTTAAAGTACGCCAATTTCTTTGAACAATAAAACTATCTGAGTCATTTAGCCGCTTCATTGATTTGGAAATATCGGTTTTTGTAATCAAAATGAGGTAAGCCTAGAAAGTTAGTGGTATTATTTCCGTATTCGTACAATTCCACTTTCTTAACAATTCCACATTTGTTCAATTTGAAATGACAAGAATTATACAGATTTAAAAAGTACAAAAACGGGACATAAACATAAATGTACCTAAAGCCTTGTACTTTGTTGGTGTGTCGAATAAATAAATAAATAACGCTATCATATTTAATATCGTAAGGATTATTAAACATTTAAAATAAATTAAGGGGACAGATTCACTATTGAAAAAAAAAGAACGAGTGTAAGTATGGGAAATGTAATGTTTTTGTTCGAGATGACAGGTTGTCACCGCCATTTTTAACGTTGAACATTCCGTTAAACGTGTTTCAAATAAGACAGTTAACACAATTATTTATCAGGTTTTGTAAGTCCAGAACACCATATATTTTATTTCTATTGTTGTTAGCTGTTACAGTTTTTAACTTTATTCGTTTTCAATGTTGTATTGGCGCAAAACAACTTCTCTACTTTTTTCATCGCACCACTGAAGCTAACGAGCTCAGGTCAACTCGTTTTGTTCCACATACACATTCAACGTGTTTTATTTATACTATAAGACTTTAAATAAAGGCATTTACTTAAATGAGCAATTCTTGCATATAGGTAAATGTTTTACTGTGATTCTCGAAAACAAATGGGATAAACAATATGGATGAAATATTGACATCATCTTGGCTTTAAGATTTATTCGTGGAAAAACAAAAAAATCGTCCACCCATCTAGCTAGGCCTAATATGCTTGGTGTTCTTATTGTCTGAAGGTAAGGCTCACAAACTTAAGAATAAACTTCTATTTAAAATATTGATTTAAACTTACAAGATCTTCACTCATTATCACAACACAACTAAACGCGATTAAGCCCCGTTTTGATCTGTAGTGATAATTGACTCTATTTAATCAACATTTTACTTATTTTTTCAACGGTAAACAAATAAAGTGCTTACCAAGTTATGAACTCTCATTTAAATGAAGTACGTAATATTCAAAGAAACCCGCAAAAAGAAAATGAAGTCATAATTGAAGTGGTTCTTTTATTAGCTCAATCGGCAATAAAGCGGTGCACAATAAAATACTTACTTACCACAGACTTTTATTACACCATACCATGATGAAAAATTCAGCCAGCAGAATTGCGTTAGAAGAGATATATCTTCGCATCTACTCTAGCGGAGACAATTGAAAAATTGTCATTCCAACGCTTAGAACTACGTGATATGCGAGTTGATATACATATATGACTTAGAAGAGAAGCTTAAAGCCATAATGTAATGTTAGCCATAAAAACATTTATGTATGACTAACATTACATTATTCTGAAACTATAAAATGTCAAATATTTGGAAAGGTTGAATTCCGAAAAAAAATACGGTTCCGTGGAAAAATGCAAACTATGACTAACGAGAATTCGGACAAACATTACATTATGGCAGTCAATATATAACCGCTTAAAGGGCCCCATACACGGAACGATCCATCGTTACGATCCGTCAGTTCAGACTGATCGAAATGACGGACCTCTACAGGTTACAATGGTTAGCGATTGACTTGACCGCAGACGACATCGAAGATCGACATAAATCAACTGTGCTTGGACTTTTGCGATCGACGATCAAATACCATTTTTGTCTCAATCTGAGTTCGTACATTACACGTACCACACACGCGTGATGTTGGCTAGCACCTCGCTCCTGCCGTGCTTACCAACATCCAGAAAAATCGTTTTAATCATTTTAGGGAAGTCGGTTCCGTTATTCTCATATAATTGTGCTAGTAACCGACTTCGGGTCCGTTATTCTCATATAATTGTGCTAGTCTTGGTTGAAACCTCAATTCCTTTAAAATATTTGTATTTGATATTCAATATTTTAAAGGAAAATAATAGCATATTGATGTCGTTTTAATAAAGCCACTTTTTAATTCATACTTTTATGTAGCTGGATTAAAAAATAAAAATAAATAAGAAGCTGAATTTTAATTTCAAAATATGGCACTTAATTATTCGTACGGTATAGTTGAATTATCGAGAAGATGGAATTGCATTTGTAGTGGTTGTACCGTTTGCAACAAAAGGAGAATAATTTTCTCTTAACTTAATAAAATGACATACCCAAGAAGTGGAATAAGTAGTAGTCCTCTGTTTTTTTCTTTTATTCGCTATCATGTTCTTCATCTGAGCTGTCACAAGTATTGATAATAAAATTGTCTGTTATTTGATCCATTTCTTCTTCCTGACATCGATATTTATTTTCTTCACTTTCGACGTGGTGACAAATATTTTCCCAGTCCTCAGCAGTGATGGTATTCATTCGTTCAGTTGCTAAACTCATAATGCCTTGCATGTTTAATGAAACGTTTCTTTTTGCTACATATCCTTTTACCATGGACCAAATATTTTCGATCGGATTGAATGTCGGGTGATACGGTGGCAATCGTAATACGGAGTGGCCATGTTCTTTTAAAATTGCATCTATGTGGTACTCGCGAAACCGCTCTTTATTTTGTTTAATTAATTCATACAAACTGGTTTTGTACATCAACCGGTTATACGAAATGTTGTGTTCTGTCAACCAATCCATCATTTCTTGTTTATTAGAATTTGACGTTGGAGCACGATTCAAAAGTTTGTTGTGATAGGACGCATTATCCACGATAAGTACGCTATTCGGTTTGAGGTTCGGTATTAATTTTTCTTTTAACCATTTTTCGTAGTTGACAAAGTTCATCTGGTCATGGTAATCTCCCGTTTTTTGGTTTGCCTTAAACATTAACAAAGCGTTGGGAATAAAACCATCTTTTCCTCCTGCGTGCACTATTATTAACCGCTGGCCTGTACTGATTTGTTTTTTTACACCAAATTCTGTTCCATCGGTCCAAGCTTCTCCGGACACATGTGAAGTGTGGATGTAGGTTTCATCAGTATAAACTAGTGGTCTATCTTGAGATCGATATTCCGCAATTTTGATAAGGTAATTTATTCTTAGCAGTCGTATGTTGTGTTTTTCCATTAATATTTTTCGGTTGTCCTCGGTCTTTTTCCATTTAAATCCTAATTTTTGTATTTGTTTTCGTAAGGTGGAAATGCCAAATTTGTAATCTATATCGGATTTTAACACAGAGTGGAGTCCCTTTAAGGTTGGAAATTGCTTATGGGACAGATGAAAATTGTATATAGTTCTCCGGATGACTTCCTGATCAAAATCGTCTACTGCTGATGACGGACAAGGACGCAAAATTTTTATTCTTCGGGGAGGTGAATTTCTTTGTTGTTGCGAATTTCTCGCTGTTGCTCTCAGTCACAATGTTATAAACAGTAGAGAGACAAACACCTGTAGCTTTTTCAACTAACTGGGCAGCGGTGTAAGGCAAGTTTAAATTTTTCGTCAGTTCCTTTTCAAAATATTTATAACAGTTGAAAGTTATTTGCTTACTTTGACTCTCAATAGGACCAAAATTACTTACAGCCATATTTTTTTAAAATATAGAAATTATTCGTAGTCGTACGGGCGGACACAATAATTGATTGAGAATACAATCAAATCAGATGTAAAAATATACGCACAACGTAAATAATATTGACAATTTCACACTGACATTATTTTTGTTTTTAGTTCTTCGATATATATATATATATATAACAACCTCTTTGTATGCTGATAGTACAAGAAAATAGAAAATTCAAATATAGAATGCCTGTAAACAAACAATACTACTACATATGCAATTCCACGCTCTTGATGATTCAACTATAACTAATTATCTATAGTCTGTGATACTACGTCTTTTTAGTTGAAATTGAAATAAGTAAATGATCGATCGCAATAACCATTCGTTTTGTGTGCGAGCGGTAAGCTATGAGCAATCTATCGTCACGATATCCTTTCAGATTGATCGTAACGACACGACGGATCGTTTCGTATATGGGGCCCATAAAGAATTTAACCACTGGTGATGCCATACGAATACATTCCCCTCTATCAAGTAGTACTTCTCTCTTTGTAGAAATTGGAATATTTTCTTAGTGTGCTGTACGTGTTTACCTTGGTCCCCGCTTAAAATAAATACAAATTTTATTTAGTAATGACACGGTTTGTCATCGCCAAAGGTTAAAATATCTCAGCTTAGAGGGTAAGTCTTTACTCCTATATTAGTTAGCAGGATTTACATTAAAATGAATTTTATGAAAAAAATTATGCTTGTAATTAAAAGTTGATTTTATTTACAAGCATCAACATTTTCAAGTTTAAGTTTCACAAATATGACAGAGCCGGATCCGCCTGTTTTTTTTAAGGACTATTATAATCGGAAACATTTTAGTTTACAAAGCTTATACCCTCGAGTAAATAAAATTGTGGGGAATAAATCCAACGCTTATTACACAATGTTGGGAAGGAACAAAAATATTCACAGTGGAAACGACGAATAAATGCGACACTATTTGTGCAGTGGACTGTACGTTCACGATGGCTCTCGGCTTGCGTACTGCGAAATACGAAATACACGACGGAACGGCCTTTATCACACCATTCCGCTTGAATTTCGAGTTCCACTTTACATGACAGTTTTTAGTTCAGAAAGTTACTCGATATCTGAATAATATTTTAAGACTAATAGAGATAAGGTGTCTCACGACGCCCAGCACTCTATCAAAATTCAATTACATAATGCAATCTCTTTTATGTGTCAATTCAAAATGCACTGGTTGAACAATCTAAAGTAAGGTCTTCTTCACTTGCAACCAGTCTCTGACATTCTTCGTGATGATGTCCTTCTTCTGCCACGACCTCGTTTCCCTTCTATTTTGCCTTCTATAATTAATCTTAGAAAGTTATATTTTTCATTTCTATATATGTGTCCGAAATACGATGCTTTCCTCTGTTTAGTTATTGATACGAATTCCATCTCTTTCTTCATCATCAACAGTACTTTTTCGTATATCCACATTTCAAAGGTTAGTTTATTGATTAAATTTTGCTTTAGAGTCCAGCATTCAGAAGCATACATGAGGATTAATGGGTAAAGTAAGGTAGTATGAAAATAAAATACGGAATATTAAAAAAGCTAAAAAAAATCAATAAGGACAATTGATAGGTTCAGGTGTTACTATGCGGTATTCCATATAACATTAATGGATTATAGTTGTTCCTTTGCTATTCCGCGAAATATTGTCTTGGTTAGATGTGACAATAAATTGTGCTCACGTGCGAAAACTCGTATTATTATGCAGTTTCCACAAAAAGTTACACATGCAAATACAACAAACTACCACCAAACTATATAATCTCGCACCCGAGATACTTAATCACGCGATTTTTTTGTCGGGTGAACGCCGCACGATCAATATTTGCTGCGGTTTTTTTATTTACATTCTGCATGAAAATATGCACACGTGAGTCTGATTTTCACATC
This sequence comes from Hedya salicella, assembly GCA_905404275.2. Classification (NCBI taxonomy): domain Eukaryota; kingdom Metazoa; phylum Arthropoda; class Insecta; order Lepidoptera; family Tortricidae; genus Hedya; species Hedya salicella. Next base: position 17,180,364 of record FR990108.1, read on the forward strand.
TTACCAAAACACTATTTCGCGGAATAATGAAGGAATTATAATCCATTAATCCCTAAGGACTACGAAATCTATTCTAAAGTTAGGATCGTTGCATTATTTTTAAAGCTGCAGCTAGATTAAAAGACGTAGAAACAATTATTTTACGAGCATAAAATGAAGACTTAAATAAACACAAAGGGATTGTAAAGTCTCAACAGTACGGTTGTTTTGACTTTTTATAGTCATGTCTGAAAATATGTAGACACTTACAGTTCGGAAATTATGCGTATGGAGCAAGGTTCATATCATAATCGTATACATAATTTTCCTGCGTGACCGTATATATTGAAGCGTGCCCGTACATAGAGTCACTAAATCGTTTTTTTTTAATTTCTTGTGTGTTTCTATGTGTCGTTGTGGCTTCATCTCGACTTAACGGATTTCAAATCTTTTTGGTACACGTGTAGCTGGGTATCCACAAATGGTTATAGGATATATTTTACCCTAAAAGAAGTAATTATCCCTATTTTTTTATTACTTTTCGTCCTCCGCGAAAGAAAGTTGCGGAAAGAAACTTTCTTTTAGTACTAGTTTTTAGTCTCAAATAAAATTCCTTTATTTTCGCTCGCCATAGTGTAACAGCCGGCTATATTTGGGTAGTAACCACGCGGCAGAGCAGCACTTTCGTGGTTTTCGCTAAAACAGCGCGATTTTGTTGTCATGCTACTTTTTAACAACACAATTTTTGTACCGAAACGTAACCACAATAATACAATGTCTCTAAACAAAACGTTTGCTTTGTAAGCGGGAGTTGCAAATTGACTAACAGACTGAAACAACATCACGCAATCATTTATAAGCAAACTTATTCAATATTTGTGATGCCGCCGGCATATTTTGTTACGTTTTGGAAACCTGCTGCCAAACGCAATAAATTCATTATATTAATACAATATGAATTTGGAGTCGGAATTTTTCAGCAGATTAAACTTGTTGTTAGGCAAACTTGAAGTTTTGGGTTGTAAAATTTTAAATATCTCTCTTTTAACCTCAAGTGTCAATAATGCCTGGAATTTGCGTTTCAGTTGTTTAGAAGTAAATCTACTCTTTGAGACGACAAACTTGCTAGGAACTGTTCCAAATCTATCAGCTGATCACACCTATTCTTAGAAATTCATGGGTATTATTTGATTTATAATTGTTTTATGAGTCTTATGGACCAACAGAGTCAAGAACTTTTTGGTTTTCTATAGTAGCTTGTTCAAGGAGTGTTTTTAGACTATTTTTATTACTTCTCTAGCTTAAATACTTAGCTAAATTTGCTATTTTATGCAAACAAATCTGAATTTTTTTCTTATAAAACTAACAGAACTATTCGTTTAAAGTATAAGGAATTTCAAATTAATCAACAATCAGACAGAAAAATGTTAATTTGCCTGCCTTGGAGAAAATTTATGAGCTCCGTGAAGTTAGCAGATAATTTGGTTGAAAAACTTACCTGGGTTCTTTTGTAATTTCAACAGAACAATTTTTGAAAAGTATTACGAACTATAGAACACGTTGCAAGCAAATAGAACTCCCATAATTTCGTGATCTGCTTTAACTTTATCTGCTAACTTCACGGACACGTTGAAACTGCGAAAAAAAATTGGACAATATTACATAGGTATAATATTTTCTTCTGTTTCCGCGATTATTACTCATTGAAATAAAACAATTTAACGGATTATATCGCGTATATTATCTCATTTTAGTTCCCGACGTTTCGGAAGCTTTCCAGCTTTCCATGGTCACGGGAGGACAGCTTCCGAAACGTCGGGAACTAAAATGAGATAATATACGCGATATAATCCGTTGAATATTACATAGGTAGCCAAATTGTAAATTTACGATTATCAACGTAGTAATCCTTATACGGTATCAAAAACTGTAACTTGAATAATAGTCTTCTTTTAAAGACAAAAGTTAAAACACTTTGAAGGCTTGCCGTCTTGCCGTCTGAGTTAACTTAAAATCGTGTAAGAAAATGATCCATTAAAAGACTCCACAGGAACTAGAGTGAAACCGTTATCATAATAGCATTTCAATGACATCACAGACAATGAAAAACTGTAGTAGACTTAACTGGCAAGGAAAGTATTTTCTTTAAAAGCATTAACGTAAGAAAGGAAGCCTTTACAAGAGCTGCATCTCGAGCGAGTGACGTCCCCTTTCTTTTGAATTCTTTTTATAAATAATGGAATGGAATCTCGAAGCATTTGTCTCACTCGCAGTGACTGCGGAAGAGATTTTAATATTACAATTTTACAAGACAACATTTCGTGCATCTCGCTTTTATATCAAAACCTATTTGCATGTTTTTTCGCCACCAATTTACTTAAGTATTAAATTGAAGCCCAATTTCCCATTCCCTACAGTCTTGAACTTTAATTTGATCCTGTGATACATTTGATTGCTTGTAATTACTATGCTATGGAGTATACATATTAACACGCTTTTATTAGGTCGACCTGTATGTAACCAACTATGTAATGGAATCTAAGGTAACTACTTTAACGACTTTCCAAGGATCGTAGCGTCATGAAAATTGGCTGCTGTATGTAGTTCTGATGACAATACAATAATATGGTACTGTCGAACTGATATGATGATGGAGCCGGAAGATATGAACTGGAACTTCATAATGGAACCTCGTATCGTTTTCCTAGTGTTTTTTACTAATATAGGTAGGTACACATACTGCAGGTGTAGTTACGTATACCATTTCCAGCAGCAGTGACGTGATATTTTTCCTGTAGAGATCATTTATGAGTCTGAAAGATGATGTGGCATAATATATTTTTTATACAGGAAAATGTATGATTCCCAAGCGATACGCATTCGGTAAGACACGAATTATGCGCGTATAAAGTAACAGAATATATTTATTTATGTTTTTAGATTATATACATTGCAATATAATATTATTAGACTTGAATTACTTTTGGATGGATACACTTTTTCTTGTTGTTATTCTGTCCCGTGACTCAGGAAACAATAGTGACAGTGTTACCTAGAAAAATGACAATAATCTAGGCCATTAACATACTGACGAGCCCTTGAAAAATGGACCTAAGTATATTAGTTAGAAAAACATATTTTTGTTGCCTTTGTACAATAGTTAAAAATCATAGTTTTAAAGAGTAATTCAGGAAACGTAACCATGGCAACGAGATCCAAAATGAAGTTAATTGACCCTTATATCAATTTATTCACTTTAATTCTAACATCTTTACGAGTGCTACATTGTAAAGCGTAGTAGCAGTTTCCCGCTAAGTTGCAGAGACTTCGCGTTGACCTATGACGCATATAATGTTGTCATGGGCATTCAATGGGTTAAACAAAATGTATTTATTTTACGACAGAAACCACAGTGCCTATTTTAAACTCCTGGATTCCCCGGTCCTGACTTGACAGTGCTCGTGTATGGATGTGGCCATCTATGACTCCGTGTTTATTTTGACGGTTCGTTCGGAAACGTTCTATGCGTGTTAACTTACTAAGCCGGTTTGAAAATAGGGTACATGGATGATTTTTTTATCGCTTTTCTTAACTTAATATCAAAATACCGTAAAAAATTTAAATCGCCCAAGAAATACGCAAGATTTAGGCATTTTAAACTACAAATTAGAAAGAGAGGTCCGACGTGCACTGTTACGTCATATTGCACTCCGGCCATATAAACTCCATATGGAATTCTGTTTTGCTAGAAAGGGATAGAATGAAATGTTTGATGGCTTATATCTTGGTTATTTTTATAGTTATTCAAAAAATTATTTTGTCTACTGTTTGTAACATGAATGAGCTTTTAATAATAAATTAAAATTCATGCATATTCCCTATTGGCTGTAGATTTATTTAAATGTTATGGCCTCAAGTGAGGACCTGGGGATGAAGATAAGTAAAACAAAATAACAATGCGCAGTTTTGCAATAGTGAACAAAAAATAAATGAACCTCAAAAAAGTAATAAACATAATTCTTACAAAGAACCAGACCCAATAATCATGGGTACAAAGCTTCTTTGAGAAATGATAGTATTCTGCCCGAAGCACGATCATTTCTTTCAATCACGCGAGGCAATCAAACGACGAGAAAGGATACCTACTTTGTCTCTGCACCGGATTGAATGGCTGCTGCGTTGTATACTTTGACTAGCTTTGCCATAATCTTGAGTCTAGCTAATTTTAGCTGTAGAATAACTAAAATGGAAGATGAACTTGTAAATGTAAATTATCACAAAGTTTTAGCATTATCGCATGTTTGAAGGTTTGTTATATATCAAAAAAATGTCGTAAACATAGGTATGTTTGTGAGAGAAAGACAAAACTAATAATTGGTACATTTTCATATTTAGACATATCTAGTATGGGTATTGTTTATAATATCCTTACAAGGAGATAAAATAACATTCGCGCAGGTAATGTAATCCTTTAGACGAGTATATATCTCACATTTTCTTTGCAAATTTCAGACAATTGCAGCATTGCAAAGTTTTTTAGAAACGTTTAAAACCCAAAAATTATCTCCCAGCAAGATAATTTTAAGACAATCGTTCCGCGATGGAATTAATTCCCCAATCTCCAGCCCTTGTAATCCACAACCAGAGTTTTATAACCAAATTATCTCGCTGTTTAATTAAACAGAAAATATATAATAGCAAATAAGAAAATATTATCGTACTGGTGTGATTTTCAAGAGGCAAGCGTGTACTGGGAAGGCTCATGATGCTCAAAAATGGGAATAAAAAAAAAGAGAACAATACTTACAGCTATGGAAACTCTTCATCCATCTCTCTATCATCGGTATATCGAAATAACTACGGTTATGTACCAATAGACCATGGCCATCGTCAAGAGCTTAGTTATATTTATTTTCTCCAACTTGCTCGGAAATGTTCCCATTAATGTATTAAAAACACACCGCGAAGTCTATCGTTATATCCGTTGATACGATCATCAATTAAAAAAAATTGGCATTACTTCCCGGACAGGCCTGGAAAGTGAACATTATTGTGCAGGTTTTTACTTTTAATTGCATCCAAGACTTTGAAAATTCACTATACAGCCAATAGTAACGTACAAAAACCGAGATTTAAAAAAAACTTTAAGTGTTTTCTGCGTTTAGTTAATCCATGGTGAATGCCAATAGTAATAGAAAAAAAAGAACAATAATTATTGTGTCCAAATCATAATACAGTTTATTTAGTCTTAATGATCTTTTGGGACTGATAAATATTTTGTAGCAAAGGTATGTTTTTTTTTAATGTTGTGCGTTTAGCAATTGCCGATTCAACTAAAAGTAATAATGCATATATTTATTTTAACTATTGCTACGGGTTTTCTTTTTATTTATTTTCATTACTATATTTCATGTGGAACCAAATATACAATTCGGACCCAAAACTTTTAACTTTAATATTCTTAAAAAAAAAGGTGGAAACATGAATTTCATTTGTCATTTTGTCAAAGATTGTCGTGTTATTTTTACGAAAATAAGTATCATAAACATAAGTCAAATTTCCTCGCATATTTGGAGAAAAGCAGTATACATGCCTCGGCAGGAATGTCATTTCGTGGATTTGTATCTATTGAAGAAAACCGTACTCATCCATGAAATGACTTTTCCCGCCCTCTGCAGTAATATACTATTTCTCGATGTCAGTGTTACTGTTTTCCGCTGAGATCAGTGTCATCTAAGGGGAAAACTACGTTATTTTAGAGTTACCTCTACCTGCATATACAGAAAGGGAAGTTGAAACACGTACCTTATTTGCTCTTGTCACAATGACAGCAACTTGAAACAATGCAGCAATGATGAACATAAATAAAAAAAAATACAAACAATTGAACATATAACCTCCTTTTTTGGAAGTCGGTTAAAAATGTACACGTTACAGTTTCCCTCTGTACATTCAACTTTAATAATTATAGAAGGTGACCGCAACTTCATTCGCGGAGAAGAAAAAATAGCATTTTTCTCAGCGTACTGGGGTAAAAAGTATTCTTTAACCATATGTGGATAACCAGCTATCCGTGAACCAAAGAATCTTGAAATCCGTTTAGCTGATTTGACGTGATGAAGCCATGTCAACACATAGAAACATACAAAAAAAAGTGACCTCCAAATAGACCATTTCACGTATTTTTTTGGAAATATCTTCAATGTACAGACTTTTGATTTTTAAAACATTCTAATTAATGATTGAATGAATGATTTATTTACATAAAATATGGTACAGTAGACAGAAAATTTGAAAGATATTACACCAAAATCAAGTCACAATAGAACCCCGTTCCACGCAGAAATATGTGATATGTGACCTCATCTGTTTTGGAGTTCACTTGAGCCACGCGCTAAGGCTCCGCGATCCAACATCGAGTTTAATTTGAAGCTCATAACAGGAGAATTAATAAGGCGAAGAAGATTGCACTCTACGCGCCCACTTAAAGTACAGCGGGATTGAATAACTCGATTAGACGTGGGAATGGAGAGATCTCGTTTCCTAATGCTGTGAAATATGCGGTTAACGCAAAAATCAGCGGGCGTGCTGAAATTGTAATTGCGTCGTTAAGTGTAGCCAATGTTTTAGGGGAAAGCTTAGAATGGCATAATATAAGTTAGTTTTAATACGTGTAGAAAGCAAAAGGTAATTAAATAAATCAGAACATGGTTGAAAGTGGGTGCAACATTTCTGGTCGAGGATTTAACCTATACGCCCAAATACGCCCAATTTCATCCAAATCATAGAGTTGTTTAACAAAAAACCAATCACATCTTATTTTCTTCTGTTTTGTTTTATTTCAATGACCAATCACATCTATTCTTTTATAAAGTCGTAAAAATGTAATGTCCGAACATTAAAGATACCTAAAGATATTGAAAGCTACCCGTGTATCAATCAATTGTTTGTGTAAAATGAAATATTTTTGGAAATATCATCAAAGTACAGGCATTATTTTTGTGTTCGTTCACAGTTATAAAATATTTATAAATACGCGATTAAATCCCGTTTTGTAAAAAAAACATAATAGCGTGAATATCGGGTACGTCTTAATCAATATTAAACTCTAGAATAGGGAATATGCATGAATTTTTATTATCGCTTTTTTTAACAAAATATTAAAATACCTTTAAAACTATTTCAAAAGTGAAATTAAAATTTTAATCGGCAAAGAAATACACATGATATAGGCATTTTAAACTACTAATGAGTCAGCGATTTGACAGAGAGGTCCGACATTGTACTTTTACGTCATATAGTCCACTCCGGCCATATAAACTCCATATTGAATTCTTTTTGCTAGAAAGAGATAGAATGAAATGTTTGATGGCTTATATCTTGGTTATTTTTATAGTTATTAGAAAAAAATTTTGTTCTAGGGTTTGTTACATGAATGAGCTTTTAATAGTGCAATAATAAAAAATAATGCATATTCCCTATTACGGTGATTATCACTGGCGTGGCGTCCATATAAGCTGATTCCCACCAGGTTGCCCAAGGAAAGCCTTATAACCGCCTTTTTCCTTAAGTATGAGTAAAAATTAATACGCTTTAGCTTCCCTTATAATATTCCTGACGCCACGCCTCTGCTATCTACCTAATGTACTGTTTCGGGGTAACGCACACATAAAGTCAGACCAACTAACAGCTCTCTCGTAGTGGTTTCCAGTCGTTCCGCATCCGACTGAAATGCTACTAATTTGCTCTGGCCACATTGCGCAAGTGATGTTACATTTGGTGATCTTCGGTGATGCTTACATTCAGACACACTTGCTAAAAAAATGTCTATTGACAGGCGATTAATTATAAATGGTGTCACTGATCACATTGGGATGAAATAGAGGCACAAAGAAGCAGGCAAACAAATATTTCAATCGCATTGCCAAGTTAAAGGCTCGTAAAGTAAGTATACCTTTATGGTAATCACTGCATCGTTAATTTTACCCCCACATCGAAATTACAAAAGCGCAAATATTATTTAAATTTTAATTCATACCAGTTAAGGTTAACCGGGATAAATGCGTCTTTTGACAATAACATAAAAACGCGTCAGCAGGGATACCTGCTCTCTTTTTATACTTATACTGCCAAAGTTTAGGAAGGGAGGGTATGGGTAGTTTCAAAGTGTTCGGATTTACAGAAATCTTTAAAAGACATATTTGCCCCATAGTCACAATTATCCCGGTTGACCTTATTACCTTCGCTCAAGCACAAAAAAATTATGCAAAACAAAAAACATGGATTGCATAGCTAGCAAAATTTAAAATCGCTTTGCTTTTCAGTCCCAAATTACGCTCAAAGCTGAAATTGGTCGTGTACTTAATACCGATAAAGTGTAATAATAACAAATTCAGTACAAATAAACGGTCCCTTGTTCTGCTGTCTAATGCTTGGCACTAATTTTGTTTAGCACCCTCGTGCGTAATCCACTAAGCATAAAAATATTATTTCTGCCCAAATTGCCGATGTAAATGTAATAAAAGCCCGCCGTTCGCCGTTCTTCCTTCAAGCGTTAATAAAAAGGCGATAATGGTGGAATATTATTTGGATAAGACATTCAAAGGCAAATTATCTCAAATTATTTCGACAGTAGCCGTAGAGGGGAGCCGAGTGAATTGGATTCCATGAAATTGTTGAAGAGTTGCAAAATTCGGTTGCGCGGTCGGTTGACTGCTTTGTTGAAGTAGTTAATACAGTTGTCTTAAGTAATTGGATATTCTCGATAGTAAAATGGTAATTTATGATTACGTTACGCAGCTGTTTCATGGAAATTTATGAATCTTATATTTTTTAATATTTTCTTCTGCTTTCGCGATTATTTTTCATTTAAATAAAACAATTTAACGGATTATATCGCGTATTATACAGTAATACCTCAAAGTAATGAGGTAGTCTGGGAGTTATTCATTGTTGAATATTTTAAAAAACAAAGATTAATAACTTGAACTTTGCAACAAAAAGTAGTTTAGTAGTCTGCTTGGTAAATGATTAAAATAAAATAATTAAGCCTATATGGCACATGTGTATCTATCTGTCTTTATAGATCAGGCACATCTGGCATGTATTTACATCTTTATTTGTTTTCTCAAAGTGGGTAGTTTAGTGTAACTTTGACAGAGAAAAATATATTTTTGCTAAGTCAACCCGTGACCATGGAAAGCTGAAAAGCTTCCGAAACGACAGGAACTCAAATGAGATAATAATATATGCGATATAATCTAGCATAAAAATAGTAGATTGATTGACTAGGGTCAAAAACCAAACAATATGATACGAAGTCAAAAGAACTACACTTTTAAGCTCGAGGCGATAAAGTTCAAGGGCTTGAACTATTACTTTAGCCCTACCTTAAAACTAACTGGCACTTTAACCGTGAGAAAGGAGATGGAAAATCTTGGGCCTGGTATTAACAAGTTGATATAAGGCCCACTGTGCTCATGGAGCTAAATCGTGAACCTGAATCTAAGTAAGAATAACGCTGCATATTCGATAAACAGACATTACATTTTAGTCAGGACACAATATCTCAGCTCCTAGAATACAAAAATTCTCTAATTTGTCCATGATGAGTCCTTATCTTGTCTTTTAACATATATACATTACTGTCATCTTGTTAACTCCCAGACCGAGAATTGTATGAAGTCAATTCTGTCTCCTTATTTATCTTACAATTAGTGTAATAAAACACGCAATAGTACTTACGTTATAATCAAATCTACTAGTAATTATAAGAAAGTAAAGCTACAGACAACCTATGTTGCTAGTGTGTTTATGTTTTTCCCAAGTCCTTCTTCAATTGTCTGGCTGCAGCATATAAATCACGCTTTATGTCAGGATAACCTTCCAGAAGGTCTTGCCAGTCTCTGTGCCTCAGAATCACCATGTCTACCACCTAGAAAGCAAATATTATGGTTACTACAAGACCTAGGGCAGTAAGATCTTTTACTCAAACTAAAGATAGGTAGGTACAGGCAGCATTTTGATATTGACTGGTAGAATGAAAGACACCTGAGGTGACAGTTTGGCCGCAGGACAGTGTGGGCATCTAACCTCCTTACCAACGCACTGACTGGCCGACTGTATTCATTCGGACTTGACAAACGAGACGTTTAATTTGAATTAATAGTACCAAACAGTGACAGGACAAATAAAATGAAATGTCCGTTTCAGGTAAAATTCGCTTATACGTATGCCCTACTTTTGAACAAAATGTACGCGGCGTTCGATCATTTTATATTGGTTATTGACAAAAACAGAAAGACATAAAATTATTCTGTTTTTTGTATTTAATACTTGATTTCGGCCGCTGCAGGCAAAATATAGTTTTCATGAAAAATCTATATATTTAAATATAAACCAATTAAAGAAATGTATGTTCGCGCATTACTTCAGAACGGCGACACCTATTTGACTATTTCTTTTTTGTTATGCTTGTATTTGTCAGGACTAGGTTTTTATCTGAAAAAAATATACTAAAAATTTCATTGAAAACTGAAAATTCTAGGGTTTGAAAATCTCCATTTCAGAATTGATTTACTCACAAGACAAAAGATATAGAATAGAATAGAATGGAATAGCTATTTATTTGATTCTGTTTCTTACAATTCATATCACAATTTCATTACATAATTTTATTAGACTTTTAATATATATTTATTTTTACTGGGTTTTACTAAAATGTATTAAATTACATGTAATAAGGTAAAATGGCCTCTCCTTCAATAAAGAAGGAGGCACGGTAATAAGACTCCATGGGTTACCAGCCCTGCTAGGAGAATACATTAGTTACTTCATTCAATATTTTTTTTTGTATTACTACGAGTATACTCTTATATTTTATTTCTTTAATCTTTATTTTAATTGCTATATTATGTCATATGTGTTACTTAATCTATTTTTTTTACATTTATAAACTTCATTCATGTTTAAATTATTATGCATGCATATATTAAATTAAAGTTAAATAAATTAAACTAAAATTGATTGCGGACTACTATTATAAGTTTCCAATTTGTAGCTGCTTCCATGTGATGCGGTCGCAGCTCATCGTCCCAGCGCGCGCGCGGTCGTCCCACGCCGCGGTGCCCGTCTCTAGGTTTCCACTCAGTCAAAAGATATAAGATCTCCCTTATCCCACCCTCCGTCATGTTGTAACGAGGCGCATTAGGTACGACTCGATACTTACAAACTGTCTGGCTAGGCGCAAATTTTTAAAATTATTCTTCTGACAGCAAATTCAAAATTATTCCAAATTCCACACTCGAACACACGCTCGAGATTCAATCAATTCTGAACTTCGGACCTGATCAGAAGTCTCTCTCTCTTGAACAATGTTTCAAAATCCTCAGGCCTAAGCACAAGTCCTTTATTCCTGAATCCTGATTCTACTGCCTTGAGTGATTATTATTCGAATACATATAAACTTTACTATAATCTAAAACCATACTGTTGATTCGTCGCTGACAACACGTCTTAATTTATAATACTAGGCACGGAAACGTAACTTCACATATATTTTATAATTGATTACTAACTGTTTAAAAATGTAAATCATACTATGTAGCTAAGGACTGTCTGTTTTGTCCTCAGGTGCCTTTCTTTTCCTTTGTTAAATACTACAGTAAATATCCTGTCTATGGTCTCGTGTTCCTTTATTCCGGCTCCCGTGACAATGTCTTATCATCCCTTTCAAAAATGTATGTCATTCCATGGTCCATCCATACAGTTAAAGGAAGTTTCAGTCTCATCTTCTTCCTTAATACACCCGTTCGAAGCCGAGGCAGCTAGTTTAAAATAAATATTGGAAGGACGAACAGAACCACACGTAAAGCTGGTTCACGTTAATAAACCCACTTGTCGAAAACTTAAAGTTGTTTCGGCGCGCCGCAGGCGTGTTGTCGTCGGCTCATTACTCGACTACGCCAAATCTGAACGGAATCTGAATAGAAACTCTCTTGTTTACCATCGCCCTTTGGTTAAGTTCGGAGCAAGGTGAGGTGCAGTATATAGAAAATTGCAGTAGGTAGTAATTATTATCCAAATATATTTTTTGTAAAAGTGTGTCATTTTTGAATGATGATTGAATTAAACTGATCTCGAAACGCTAAGTTATTTGGACAGTGATTAGCAGCCGCAAATCAAACATGCTAATACCCGAAAACAAAAAAAAAACAGATTCATCTATCCAGACTCGTGGCTTTTCTTCCTCTTCGTCCTATCTTATATCAGTATACTTACTGTCAGTCCTACGTTGTCTGCGTTTTAAGCGGAGCCTTTTTTACCCGTTAATATATTTTAGGCTTATTCTCAAGTTAAATCATCAGAAAAGATCCGGAACTTTTACTGCAATTTATATATTTATAAATGATTTTATCATCATAATTAATTTTAAAACTTTTCTTGTTTTTTTATTGATTGTTGGCCAGATATTTATATTTTGGTTATTTGTATTCTGTCCATGGTAGCACTGCGCTGGTCTGTTTGCGGGTAGTTCTACGGGGTTCCAAGCGCTATCAGTTTTCTGTCGCATTTATTGAAGAAGTGTGTCACAATAATCGTCATATTTTTTTTAAATTAAGGCAGCACCGCAAGCAATCTTTCGCGCTGTTTGTGGCTCATTTCTTCAGAATATGCAACAGAACACTGATAGCCGTTAAAAAGGAAACCGTTATTTTAAATGTAGAACCTGACTTTAACCTAGATCTAGAGCTATCCAGGTTAAAGTCATAGGGTAAATTACCAGTAATCTGACTCAGCGGGTAGCGCAAACTCACCAACGAGAATGCCCCGGCCACTTAGAGTAGTGTGGGGACGCGGTACTCAAGGCACAATGGTTTTTGACAGCGTACTCATCGTGTCTCATAACCAAACTACGTATATGGCACTCAACGATCTTTATTATTCAGAAGTACTGGCAAAAATTGTTTGCACGCAATAAAGTTCTCAAATGCGTTTATTATTATATTATTTATCCGGGTAACGTAAACGCGATAGCGATCGCGACCTTTGAAACTACTCTGTTAAACATTAGTTGATTTTACATGCGAAAAGTACACATAAACCTCTAAAATTCTATAAAAGGCAAGCAAATTTACGAAAAATTATAAAATTTTAGGTAACATTTCCTTGCGTTTTTTACAGGTTTATGTGTTCTCTTTGCATGTAAAATAACATATTTTTTAAGCGTAACACTTGGGGCTCTGTTATGGATTTGGCTTCAATTTGGTTTACTGTTGAAATCTAGGGACTATGACGTCATGAATATGTAGGCGGTGATTGTTGCGTGAAGGTTGCGACGGGTTATCGGAAGCAACAAGTTAACGCCTCCATGTTAGGGGTTCTTTGAAACATTCATAACTTTGTTTTTGTCTAATACAGCCTTGAACACTTAGTAAGAAGCAAGAGTAGATAATATTATTATCAAAGGATTCATCCAGAAATAACGATTTAGAGCCCCCCCCCCCCCCCCCTTGGTGCTCATTGATGAGGTTCTTGGCGACCCCCTCCCCTCTCCCACGTAATCTCACGTGTATTTTTTTGTATTTTTTCACTACTTCAAATTTAAAGTAAATGATACTGTATTTAGTTCGACCTAGGGTTTATTTTGTTTTTTTGTACATACGTGCGTTATGCAAACGTATCTTTCATATGCGTTACCATTACCTACGCCGAAATCATACCCCTAGTGAGACCTCTTGAGAGGCCTTTTCCAGAAGATGAATGTTGATGGTGATAACCTGATAACAATTTAACGGAAAAGATTTTTACTCTTCGTCTTTCTTCGTTGATAAATGTGATTTATTTAATTATCCTGCGTTGGTAATTTTTTCCTCCTTGTTAGCGAGTCCCTTCGAGACTATGCGCGTAACGAGAAGTCGAAATTATCAATCAAGGTAATAAAATAAATCACATCCGATTAAGTCCCTTCTGTGTGGAAGCATCAGGTCTCCAATGAGGTGGACTGACGATCAGGTGGTCAGAATCATGGGAAACCGTTGGATGAGGGCGGCGCAAGAGCGGTCGTGGAGATCCTAGGGTAAGGCCTTTGTCCAGCAGTGGACATCTTTCTGCTACTATGATGTTGATGAATAGGGATTGGACGGTAGAGTGCGAATGACATAACGAAAAGGACTTATTTCATAACGGAGTAGCTATTAGTGTAACATATTTTATACGATAAATTTGTCGATGTCGTCATAAAAGTAAAATCTCTACGTAATTCTTTTATCGTTATTATTGGTGTCAGTTTTTGTTATTTATAGGCACCTAGAAAATTAATTGTTTCCCGAATACATATCGAGTGAACTTAATTCGTTTTCTAAAGAACAGTTCATGTATCTCACATTTTGTGTATAAAAACTGGATATGAACTTTTAATGGTACGAGAGTGGATACATTTTATTCCGCTCGATGCTGATTATTTGTGACTGTTACCGCATTTTTAATGTTACTGATTACATTGATTTGTACTTTTTTATAGACAAACTTCTCCACTATTTATAACGATAAAATAATTACGTAGACATTTTATCTATGTCGACACCAACAAATTTGTCGGCTGTATAAAATACTAGCAGAGCCCGCAACTTCGTTCGCGGTGGAGAAAAAGTCATAACCCCTCGATTTTTCTCCTCCAAAGTCAAGTAAAAAGTATTCTATAACCATCTGGAGATACCCAACTACCCGTGTACCAAAAATTGTTGAAATCTGTTTAGCCGATTTTGCGTGATAAAGTCACAACGACACATACAAACATACAAAAAGTCCAAAAAAAAATTTTTCTTTTAGTGACCTCCGAATAGTCCGTAACAATCATTTTTGTTAAATACCTTCAATGTACAGACATTTCGTTTTTACAACTCAATAGTGTAGATGTTACACTGATTGCTACTCCATTATGGATTATGACATAAGTCCAGTGTGCCTACCATGAGCTGAGTTTACGATCGGCGCCAGCGAGTTTCTCGTATCGAGAGTCAGTGCACCTCTCTCGCACGCGCTAATAGTGCGAAAGAGATAGGCCGTCATCGAGCGCTCGATACTCGCTCGTGCTGAACTCATGGTAGGCGCACTGTTCCTTATATCAATCACCCTCTACTGTCCGATCCCTAACTGATGATGATAATGATGATATACAATTACCGTTCGTGTTATGAAAGTGAACTGCACTGCCGTATCTGGGAACAGTCCAGGAATCACTCCGAAAAATCCATTTGTAGTCAGAACAGACACCATTTTCTTCTCTCCGCTGAAACAACAGACTTGTTTTTAGTTGGGCTAAGTCTGATGAATCGAATGATTCTATTTCTGGACAAGTAAAACGATTTGCGGTTAATTTATGCAAACCTTTATCATATACGTTTATTATTCCCACATGACATATACATATCAAAGTGTAAGAAAAATTAATAACGAATATAGGTGTTTAAATATACGAACTCGTACCTAAATAGTCAAGGATAACATACCCATGCTTGCAATGGATTTTCATCACTATCGCAGAACTTAGCCCAAGCCCTACTAACGCTACAATTTAGTATAATGTGGAACTTCATTGTACTGTGGCACATTCAGAACCAAATCAGATTTGCAAGTTATATTCAAATTAAAATTCAAAATGTTTTATTTCGGACAGTATCAGCCATAATGTATTAGTAATTTCCTAAGACTTAATAGTATGAACATCAGGAAGACTGTATTAAATTACAAAGAACATAAGAACAGTGGCAACGCTGGTTACCCCTCTCTGTATTAGCGAGGCAGCCCTAACATACAAGTTATGCTCACGCATGTAAGCAAACGTGAATTTGCTACGACAATGGTTATCGCGTGACGTATCGATTGCCGTCTATTTCGTTCTGTATGGAATTTAAAAAGACAGACGCAGTTGTGGGAGTTGCTGCCAGGACATTACTTTCATCGCAGGGCTGTATCCAACTATCGAGGGACCCACAAGAAGTCGTGATCCAAATTTAATCGTTTGTCTAGTAAGTTCTCATCGTCATCATCAGTATATATCTCCGTTCACTACTGAACATAGACCTCTTCCATGACATGCCACAAAATTTAGTACAGTGCTTTTTTTTCCAACAGCTGCTTTACATATTTCGTCGCTCCATCTAGCTTTCAGGCTCCTACACTACGTTCGCCAAGACTCGAAAACACGTTTACCCGAACGGTTGTTGGTTTTATGGCAGAGCTAAGTTCTAATTTTGAAAATGTATTATTTCAGGAATTCGATCCTTTTCAGATTAAGCCGCTTGCTCACGAAGGATATTTAGAACCACACTTTACAGACTACAAAGTGAACATACATTGTTAAATGAGCATAAAAGCATATTTAAATTTCAACGTAAATGGACTGGAGAATATGAAAAATAAAACACAGAACGAAAGAGTGCATTTTTCGTAAAATAAAAGCAGAAAGCATTCCAGTAAAGTATTCAATGGGAAGCGGAAAATCCGCAGCTTACCTCGAGTCTGTGTACCATTTCTCGACTTCACCGTCGTGTATGAAATACATGCATCCGATTATATCTCCCGCTCGTATCAGTGCTCGGCCTGGAACAAAGATTCAGTGGAAAATATGAAGTGTGTACAGCAAGGGCCTGGACCGGAGACAAACGTGTTTAGTGTTTCCAACGATAACGTCTTGGAAGGCAAACTGGCGTGAAGTTACGTGTTTGTAGCTTACCAAAGTTAGCTTCGTACTAATTTTGAATATTTGATATATAATTTGAACAATTTAGACAGAGTGGAACTGTGCCAAATCATCCAATGACATTTCGTAATTTCAAATTCGCTCGTGTTGGTTTCAACAGTAACGCAAACTGATTGCTCCATTGCATACGGGTCCGTTCCGCTTCACCGGGAACGCACCCTTCAGAGCGTATAGTTTCAAAATGACATAATTATAACGTCTTAGCATTATCATTTCATACAAAACATTTATCTCTGAAAGCGTTATCTGTGGGGGATAGAATTAAAAAGATTTAACCGAAACATACATACTATGACGTTCTATAAAAACATGAAAAAAATAATTGAAAGAAAAAAACGACTGTCGATGATGTAGAAGGATTGTTTCTAACAGCGTAAGTAAAATAATGTTACTTGCAAAATCATATATTTTTGAAGATCGTACCAGGAAATAAAACAACTCTGTGCAGCCTCGTAACCAATTGCCGAGTGAAATAAGTGGGCTGTGTTCTGAACAGCGGTATGTCTTGCAAGTGATAGGAGTACAGAGCCACAAAGAGGTCTTCTCTGAGACACAACGGAGCTTCCAAAACCAGTTCAGGCATCCAGTTTCCTACAAAAATGATAATTGAAGCAAGTGACCTTCCGGGATTTCTTTGGTGGTGGTTGAAAAGCTGGCAGACTTCCAGAGGCGTTATATAAACTTGTCCATAATGTATATTTAGGATAGGCTAAGTACAAATATTGTAATAGAGACAATTTACTGTTTAATTTTTCTTACTTATTTATGTAGATAGAAAATACAAATCATAACCTAACTAGAAATAGATTAAAAACCTAAAACTAAAACTTGAAAAATACAAATTAAAGATAAAAATCTGCCCCAAATCGCTATCCGTTGGTATCGTGTCCAGAAGGCTGGCAGCATTGCCACGTTGTATAGCAATGCTAATCCGCTGTGCCAGATATAATCCAGCCCTCTGGTCACGTGTCGCATCCACGAGTCTTTTGGAGCATTCCCTGAAAACTCTGTGGGCGTTTTCCCCTCAGGGTCCTGGGAAACCCTGGGGTTTTGACCCCAAATGGTCCGTAATATATATATATGTATATATATACATATATATATATCCTTGATACAAAATATGAGGCAAGTAAAATAAAACCTGTACTCTGTGGACAGACAGAGATTATTTTACTCGTTTTAAATTCAAATAATTTTGAATTTTGAAAAAATAACAACCAACAACACTTTAATCATGATCACTCACCTCTTTGTTTCTGCCACAGAAGAATTGTATATTCCTTAACGTAATCCAACAGTGACCTATTCAAACCATTGCGTTTTAAATATATGAACAGGTTGCCAACATTGTAGTCGAAATTCAGCAGTTCACGATACATCAGGTACAGCGCTCGTACTGCTAAACTACTTACCCAGATACAGACTAAATTTAGAATAAAGCATATGATGCATTTGTAGCACAGCTCTTCATAAGTTAAAGGAGCATACTGAAAAAAAAAGATTATCTTCAGTCTACTTCTTTACGTATTTAAAGCAATGTAAACAATAAAACCACGCGACTAGTATCAATCTGTCAATCAAGGTAATCTGTATTTGTGCTACAACACCATTGGCTGAATGACACAAGTTACGTGGATTAGTTTGATTACATTCGTTTAAAAAATACTTATAGACATCTACTATAGATATTATTATATCTAATGAATGGAGAAGGCAATGCGTAACATTACCGAACAAATTATTATATTACGTACTAGCTTCTGCCCGCGACTTCGTCCGTCTTAAATTCGTTTATCGCGGAGAAGGGTATTTTTACGGGAAAAAAAGTAGCCTATGTCCTTCCCCGGGACTCAAACTATCCCCATATCAAATTTCATCCAAATCGGTTCAGCGGTTTAAGCGTGAAGAGTTAACAGACAGACAGACAGACAGACACACTTTCGCATTTATAATATTAGTATGGATTACTATTATACGTTATATTTAAAAAAATATTTATTGAAAATTATACACCACGAAATTATCAATTTTGTTGTTATATCAAAAGTTTATTATGCCCCTTAAGTGCTTATATTCCATGGAATTATATAAAACTAGAAGATGCCCGAAACTTCGTTCGCGGAGGAGAAAAGTGATAATCCCTCGTTTTTCCTTCAGCGTAGTCGGGTAAAAAGTAACCTATAATCATCTGGAGATACCCAGCTACACGTGTACCAAAAATTGTTGAAATCCGTTGAACCGATTTTGCGCGATGAAGCCACAACGACACATACAAACATACAAAAAATCCAAAAAATATATTATTTTTCATTTCAGTGACCTCCAAGTAGTCTTTAACAATCATTTTTTTGGAAATATCTTCAATGTACAGAAATTTCATTTTTACAACTTTATAAAGAAGGTGCCCGCAACTTCGTCCGCGGAAGAGAAAATGGAAATACCCAGCTACCCGTGAACCAAAAATTGTTGAAATCCGTTTAGCCAATTTGGCGTGTTGAAGCCACAACGACATATACGAACATACAAACATACAAAAAATCCAAAAAAAATCGATTCAGTGACCTCCAAATAGTCCTTTACAATATATTTTTTTTAATATCTTCAATGAACAGACATTTCGTTTTTACAACTTTATAATAGTATAGATAGATGTTATTACGTATTTCGTCCAGTGAAAATGTATCTAAAATTGTTATAACGATCATTACACACTTACTAAAGGTGCGTCCGCATTTGTATCATTTGCCCGTATCAGATCATCGTCGCGTGGCATGATCGCGTGCCACGATCACTAGAAATCCATTTGCTACGCGTATCATACACTTATATCGGAAGAGTGCGGCATGATCTGCGCGCCGACAGTGTGCGTCCAAGCAGTGCGATACGCAGTCATGTCACGGCACGGTGATCGGATACGAGCAAATGATACAAGTGTGGACGCACCGTAAGGAAATGTTCTAATTTCTACAAACGCTCACAATAAGGTATCTTATTATCACCATGTATCAACTAAATCTAAACAATGACATTTTGGACTCGGTGCCAATCGTGGAAGAACTTACTAAAAATCATCAATTTTGAGGATTCGATATAGATGACGTTGAAAAGAAAAATGTTAAGTGTAGGTAAGTAAATTTAAGAAACTAAGTTACGCAGCAATTTTATTACTTTTTAGTGCATTTTTTTCGACTCTCACACGGACCACAACTAAACCATAACGCAGCGGTAAGAAGTGGTGAAGCCGTGGTTACGGGGAAATGGTTGCGCTGCAGCTCCTTGTAGTTGCTTTGATGTGGCCAGACCGACTACACGGTTGCGTTTGACGGCGAAATGTGGCCCATGTGAATAAAACTATTTATTTTCATATAAATTATCGCCCCTCCACGTGGATGTCTTTGTGTTGTGGCTGTGATGTTGTTGTGTTGTTGTTGTGGTGTGGTTGTGCTATGGTTGTGGTGAGGCTGTGGTGTGGTTGTGGTGTTGTTATGGTATTGCTGTGGTGTGGTTGTGGTGTTGTCGTGGTGTGGTAGTGGTATGGTTGTGCTATGGTTGTGGTGAGGCTGTGGTGTGGTTGTGGTGTTGTGGTTGTGTTGTTGCGGTGTGGTTGTGCTATGGTTGTGGTGAGGCTGTGGTGTGGTTGTGGTGTTGTTGTGGTATTGCTCTAGTGTGGTTGTGGTGCTGTCGTGGTGTGGTAGTGGTGTGGTTGTGGTACATCTGATTAGACCCTTACTTTTCAAAATTTGTGATCATTTTAACTCGCCGAAAGAATAAAAGCCAGTGTCCAAAGATCCTATCCGCGTATTTTCAAAAATAATAAGAATAATAAGAAAACCCAATTATTATGATCATACTTACGGTACCAGAATTGCATCGTGTAAAGTGGCTCATAACGAAACCCAGCGCAATAGCATAATCATCCTGCCACCGTATCGGGACCAGGAAACTTATCTTGGTATTTGTCTTGTTACGGCCCGTTGCCAAAACTAATGTTTTGCAACCTGTGAACATACGGGTAACAATCGTAGACAATTCGGTTTATTTTTTAATTGATACTATTAGTAAATGGTGATCTGTAGGCGGTACAAAGTGTTTGCTTTATTTTTTTTGGCAATTATAAAAAACGTGTTAACGTGTCATATTGACAGTTTACATTTGCATCATAACTAGTGGCGGGTGATAATAACGACACGATAAAAAAACACAGTGATCGGCCGTCTAGAAAAGTATAACTGTGACTAGTCACGACGGAACGTTACCAAATCACGTAGGTTTTGTGAGCAATAAGTGTGATAAAATCACGCTAAAATTGTTATAATGATCAGCCTATGATGCTTGCGTTTGTCACGCGATAAATAAATGATATAGCTACCGTCACCTTCTGACACGTATGTGAGTATGAAAGTGACAAACGCGTTATCATATCATTTATCGCGTGATAAACGCTACCATCTTAGGCCCGCTGAATATATTACAGTACGTAACTTGAACGTGGTAAGTTAGGGTTAGTCGTGGGTAACAAAATCACAGTGATGTACAAGAGTCACGGTGATTGAGATTGAATTGTAACGACACTTGTCACAATGAGCCACAGATGCAGAACAATTTTTACTTTTTAAATTTGTTTTTCCTCGACCTAGGCCGTTACAGAATGAGTTAGTTTTGTTTTATTAAAGTCAGTGGCTAAATTTAAAAATAATGTAAAAACGTCCCTCGTAATTTTGCAGATATTATTAGATAGTAGGATAAAATCAGGGGGTAAAAAAAAAACTAAATGCAATATTAATCCATACTTTTTCATCATTATATAGAAAAATTCAATAAATACTGATTCGTACTCAGTCATTATTTTATTCTTGTGTCTATAGATTTTCTTCCCATAGGCTGTCAAAGAATAAGGTGTCCGCTTTACCTGGATTTTCTCTATACTCATTTTTAGACGTGACCGCACTCCGGTAATAAAAGCAGTTGGCTAAATGATACTGTTTGTTTATCCAACTAGGCTAAAGCAAATAAGGAAGTTATGACTTTCTCTCTTTCACGAAGAAAGTTGCACCTTCTATGTTGTAATATAAGTGGGATATACCTGTATACTATAACTTACCTTCGCCTCTGATATCAGGATCTATCCATTCGCTATAATATCTTTCATACAGGCCTTCGGGAGGTATATATTTAGGTATATAGTACGTATTCATCAAAACAGACCCTAAAATATATGAATGTTTTATTAATTATTCAGATATTATATTTATTTATTCAGACGTATGGCGAAAATTAGTTGTTGGAAATTATAAATCAATTCAGAAAAAAATAATAGTCTCATTTTTCTTCATATTTAAAAATAGTAATTTATGATATAAGTATAGGCTATTTATCCTTTCTTGTCCTAGATAGTAAACAACATTCTAACCTAAAAATAGGCATTGAATGCCAATACCAGCTGTTTTCTCGCAAGGAAATACATTTAATGTATGAAATTGGCAATGTGGCCCTAAACATATACATATACTTTTCTTATTAGAAAATGGGAGTTTAAGGCAAATAAGGTGTACTTTTATGTTAGAATGTTGTTTACTATTTAGGAAAAGTAAGGGTAACCTAAATAACCTAAATAAATAACCTAAAGTTTATTCCCAACGAGTGAGGTGATGTAAAACACGAGCGCAGCGAGAGACAGACAGTCAGACATGAAAACGACGTGTCCTGAGACCACATGTTTTCGTTCTTTGTCCGGAAGCCAGGTTACTTTGTGGTAGAAAAGTTGTACAACTTACGTCTGCAAGCAACGACAACCCATCCGCATACCATCGCATGTATGATTAAACTGACGATAGCCAAGTCGATTAAGAAACGGAGTAGTCTGTTCTAGAATAAAAAAAAAAGATATGAATATTTACATCATAAATCAATGATATAACATAAAAAGAGGTAGATTGGTTATACGGGCTCTGAAAATGGCACAACAAGACTACGCCAATTGGCAAACCTTAACTCAGTGTCGCGCATAGAGTACTTTGTTATATATTGGATTATGCGTTTATGAGTCATGCATAATGAGATTTTGCACTAATTAGTCAATAAAAGCGTCTAAAAGCATTTATGATTAGTCTGGCTATTTTTACACGTGGATTATCGTGTAGTTAACCTATCTACCTTTTTATATTATATCATTGTCATAAAACATAAGATTCATAAGTAAGAGCAATTGGAAACAATCAGTTTCCCTGAGATGTGCATGTAGTATTTCGATCTCGATAGCATACTTAGTGGGACTCAAAATACAGAAATAATCTATATTTATTCACAGATACGGCCATTTTTAGCATATATTTTGTATGGGACCCTCGGTGTGCAAGTCCGAATCACACTTGGCTGGCCTTTTCTTGCTAATCCGTATAGGCCAAAGTAAAAATTGTACACATGTCACATATTAAAAATTTATATCCAAAAAGAAATAAAACATAAATATGGACTATTTCTAGATCTTGTGTCCACGTAACGTACACTACCCGTATCGCGAAAAATATTAAATGTATACTCGCACAGTCACCAGAACCAATATCGACCATAAATAAAAAAACCGGTCAAGTGCGAGTCTAACTCGCGCACCGAGGGTTCCGTACAAACTTTCACTTATTCCGACATAACTTGCCACTTAAGTTAAGTTTTCCTCTGGTATCTATGGCGTCACATACAAATGAGGGGCAAACTTAACCAAACAGGGTTATTCAAAAATGATTTTTGATGATTAAAAAAAAGTGCGACAGATAGATGTATGGTTATAATTTTCGTGTAATATTCATATTATATTATTTATTTATTATTCAAAAAAGTTACACAGCATTACAGTAAAACGAAGGCACTGTGAACTACAAAAAACAAAAACAAATAGAAAAACTTAAAAACTAGTTTGATTTAGGCGACGTAACTCCGTGGCTCCGTTGCGTCGTCTGATCTGACGTATTACATATTTCCAGAAAATTACAGATTTTTCGTTTGTTAAACTTCGGAGATAAAGGGGGGGAATGGTATTTTTTCCACATTTTCTTTAATTTAACGTATTTAAGCACAGTTTAATTTTATAATTAAAAAAAAAATGTTCCAAATTTACCTACAG
This sequence comes from Hedya salicella, assembly GCA_905404275.2. NCBI lineage: Eukaryota > Metazoa > Arthropoda > Insecta > Lepidoptera > Tortricidae > Hedya > Hedya salicella. The sequence goes on from FR990108.1 coordinate 17,204,222, forward strand.
ATCAAACCCTTTCATATGATATCCTACTTGACTTAGTGACTAGACTTTTAATTTTTGTCCCCTTTTTTAGTTTAGCCTAGTTTTTTTTTGAATAAAAATATATTTTATAATGTTTCCTTCGCAATACAAGTGGGCTATCCAAGTTTATAAATATTTCACATTTCAAATAGCATACAAATAGCATAAGTAAATTTTGAGATATGGCGCTCAAATAGTCGGACAGACAGACAGACAGACAGACAGAATCGCAGCATAAGGGTTCCTTTTTTACCTTTTTTGGTACGGAACCCTAAAAAGCGGGTGAAAATATCTGATGCGTCCTATGGGCCCGCCCACGACAACCCACCGGTAGCGCGGCAAGTGAAGTGTCAGATATTTATGCGTGCTTTGTTGAGACAGATATTAATGCTGGTGACTGGACCCCGGTCCCCGGAATATAATAGATCTTGATTTTTTTTTCAGATGGCGTGATGGTACAAACTAGCAAGTTAAAAACAAAGATTTAAAATTTCTCTAATCTAAAATTACACAACGTGACAACATAATAATCCATTAATCACCATCAAATATAGGTTTCGAAATACGAAGGCAGGTCAAAACTAAAGACAGGCCTTTCTTGTATGTTATGAAGTATGAACGTAATAACAAATTGACGTTCCATATTACAAGAATGACATACGTTCCATATTACAAGAATGACATACGTTCCATATCAATTATTGTAGATACTAAATGCAAGAAGGGAATTTATTAAGTGTTTCCAAATCTAAATTAGCAAATACTTGAGCCTTAGAACATTTAACTAATGGAGATGACAAGCCGTGTCATTTCCGAACAAATTTTTCATGCATTTTTAGCGGGGGGTGAGGTAAACAGTACAGCACACTATGGAAATATTCCTATTGCTCTAAACACAAATAAAAAAAAAAAAACCTTCAGCCAAAAAAACACCCACACACTGACAATTTACCGTATAAACTAACCTGAGATTTCGCGATTACTTTGGCAGAGCAGAATATATTCTTATGGCATTTCCAGTGGTTAAATGCTCTAAGACTTGAGATTACCTTAAAATCTTGACAAAAATAAGAGTGGAAGTCGTAGAAGAACCGGAGTCGAAGAAGTCTAGCCAGTTGATAGCCCCAATTGTTTGTAACGATGGTCATCCAAGGCAAGATAAGCGACAAGATATCGAGGTATGTTCCCCATTCCTTGAATTTGCCCAGTTTGATCTGCTGATTCTCGCACTTGTCATTTATTACCACTAGTTCCAACTAAAACAGTATCCTTATCATTACTAGTGCTTAACATCAGGCAGGCCGTACGCTTGTTTGCCACCTTAGTAGTATAAAAAAACCACCAGAACGTCTACTTTGTCGGGTACGTGACGAGTTTGACAGCTACCTTAAAAACATATAAAAAGGCCAAGAATTCACTACCAATACAGAAGCCAAGTTATAAAATATTGACATACCAAAAATTTAGTTTCAAATTTTCTTAAAAGTATGAAAATAATGCCGTCACGTACCCGGCATTCTGGTGGAAGGCACTAATATTAGGCGCGGTGCACTCCGCAATAGGGAAATGGCATGATTTTTTTTGCTTTATTAAAAACTCATTCATGTAACAAAAATATTATTTTTTGAATAACTATAAAGATAACCAATATATAATAAGCCATCAAAGTTCGAACATTTCATTCGATCTCTTTCGAGCAAAGCAGAATTTACAATGCAGTTTATATGGCCGGAGTGCAATATGATGTAACAGTAATGTCGGACCTCTCTGTCAAATCGCTGTCTAATTAGTAGTTCAGTATGCATATATCATGTGTATTGCCTGGCCGATTTTAATTTCAGTTTTACATTTTGAAATCGTTTTTACAGTATTATGATATTTTGTTAAGAAAAGCGAATTAAAAAGCACTACAACTTTATAATAGTGTAGATGTTAAAAAAAATCGTAATTATCTTGATTTAAATCGCCAAAAAAGTATCAATTTTTACGTATTCTTTTATTCCTTTAAATTGGTGATAGATGTTTAAAGAAAAGTACAGTCGGAAATAAAAGCATCTCACATTTAAATTCAACTTTTTTCAGTAACATATATTAGAATGTATACTTAGTATAGTATATTCTATAGATAGGAAACGTAGTGATTATATTCTCTTTGATAGACAGGAGTACCTCTTTTGGTAAAACATAGGACTTACTAGTTACAAGGTTAAAATACCAACTAAATGGCATTATTTCGCAAATTAATAACAAAGGCCAATAGGGCCCGATATAATGACGTTGTCATTTTGTTGATTCATACGGTCATTGATTTGATCAATTCTAGCTTTGTTTGTGAACAATACGGAGAGTTGGCATCATTATCGAATGACACCGTAGATTCTAATGATCCAGTGCTGACTGCCAGCTAATGATATCGTTCACTCTCTGAACGTACATTTGCGAAATATTAACTAGCTCTACCTATATACTACTAGGATTTTCCCACGGCTTCGCCTACTATTTTACTTATACCTCGAAAACCGTACATTTTCCCGGGATTAAAACTACCCTATGTCCTTGCTGGAGTCTTAAACTATCTCCATTACAAATTTTATTCAAATTGGTTCAGCGGTTTAAGCGTAAAGAGGTAACAAACGGACATAGTTACTTTTGCATTTCTTATATTACTTAGTATGGATACATAGTCTGGTTTTGGTCTATAAAGTACTCCGCAATGCAAGTTCTACGTACATATGAGAGAAGAAAATGTTGCCACACACTTTACTATGGTTAGTAGTTTTATATAGACATTAAATACAGACTCTACAGAAATGTATGGATCAGAATGTTTAGCAACGAAAGTGACGGACGAAAGAATGAAAAAGAGTGAATGCAGCCGAGATAAGAATGTTGAGTGACGAGGGAAGATCGGATTAGAAATGAGTAGATAAGGAGAAGTTTGAAAGTAGCACTCATGACGGACAATATGAGGAGCAGTAGGTTAGCGTGGTATGGGCATTAATGAGGAGGGATGAACGTCATGTGGGTAAAATAATGTTACGGATGAATGTCAAAAGACGAAGAGCGATCGGTAGACCAAAAAAGCGTTGGATGGATTGTGTGAGAGAGGACGTAAGAAAGAAAGAAAGAAGTAAGCGCCGAAGTGACGAATAATAGAGATGAATGGAAGAAGAAAACATGTTGTGCCGATACTACATAAGTGGGATAAGGGCAGGGAGATGATGACCGTAAAGTCGGAATATTAACTTTTAAGCTTTGTCCACCCTGAACCCATTGTATCACGTTCATCATTGTAAAACGACATCATGTTATTTATATTATGCTTTTGTGTAAGCGAATGATAGAGTAAAATGGGCTTTACGGGTGAGCAAAGTAACCATGCAGGGTCAAAGTACCCCGACCTGACGGTACTGAATTTTGTACCATATTTTTTGGAAATCAACCTAGTATAAATGGACCCATCAAGTCAGTAATGCACTCTTTTTCAGCCATGTTCTGCTGAATTGTAAGTAATAACACATAATTTATTTTTGGTTTTGGAACGTCCTATCGTATCTCAAAACACCCGTTCCAAAATAACTGTTAACTAACAGGGCACCCAAAGGTTGACCACGAATGGGTGATACCTCATGTGTTGTACATATCCATGGGCGACGATGACCACTTTCCATAGGTGGCTCGTCTACCCGTTTGCCATTTATTACATAAAAAAGCCTTATCCAACCACAATCTTTAGTCATGAAAAAATAAAAGGGAAACCATTTTGTGGTAAAATTAAAAGAGAGTGTGATCGGATGAAGAGAGTCGCAGTTTGTATTGAGATGATCATTTTGTAAACCGATTGTTTCATATAGTGAAAAACTTCCAACAATAATATAACAAGGTTCCTTATTATAGCAAAAAAATACTTCAACGATTGAGCAGTTAAAATAATGTAGCCTACCTACCTAATAAATGGCCAGTGAGTTCACGGGTTTCCGAACAATTTTTAAAGTTTCTGTCTCAATAATTCAAATACAATTCACTCTACTTTCACAATATAATCACCTTACCGTGTAAAACTCGGAGACAAAATGCGCAAGATGAAGAAGATCAAGCACAAACAGAACTGTGAGCTGTTGCCAAATGATTTCCAAAGGTAATGTGTTCAAAAGCAGAACAATGGCAGCTGACGTGAAGGGTTCTATCACCCAGACGATGCTTAGCCAGCAGCTGTACCATGCGTTTAAATGGGCTTTTATGGGTGACCTCATCCACTGAAATAAGTTAGGCATAGAAAACATATCTTCTGCTTAAACAGACTACCTATACAAAGGTCTTGTGGAAATTGTTGGATCTCATCAAGTCGTCAGTGGATGGATATACACGGTAGTAACGATTACGTTACGACAGATCTTTACCAACTTCATATTTATGTCATTAATGGCAAAGGCATATTATAGGGTACAGAACTATACAGACAAAAATGCATGGCCCAAAACAGAAACCAAATAATTTACTTTTAGAAGGACACGGTTCTTATAAGATGGCATATTAAACGTACGTAAGTTGATTTATAAAAACATTATCATTATTATATATTTTTACTTCTATAGGTTTCGATATTCATGGAGAACTACGCATTGAGTTTATATTTAAAAAGCTAGCTTAATAGTTAAATAATTAGATTTATTTAACTATTAAGCTAGCGGCTCACACAAGACACCTATACTCCAAATTTCATCAATCTTCTAGTTTTCGAGTAAAATGCCTGTGATATACGGACGGACAGATGGACGGACGGACGGACATGACGAAACTATAAGGGTTCCGTGTTTGGCGTTTTGGCTATGGACCCCTAAAAATAAATGACCCATTTCTATATACCATACTTATAGCTCAATTTCAAGACAATCTAATTACTATCCGGAAATAGACAATTGGGTGAAAATTGCCTCGCTAGATTTTGAGATCTATAAAAGTGAAGCTAAATAAAAAAAATAACCGCATGAAAATTAGTTCATAATAAAATCGAGCACTTACAGGCATTTGAATGGTCTTGCCTCCTCTAAGCAGGTATTTAATCGTATTGTAAGGGTTTTCTTTGGGAGGGTTTTTCACCTTGATGTAGTCCAATTCCGACTCGGGATGCTGATGTATGTTGCGACGCACCTTCAGACGAAAAAATAAGTACTATCACATAGATGTAGGTACCAGATAATCAAAACTGGGAGAGTGTGTCTGAAGACCGAGACTTGTGGAGAAAGACTCTGAGCGATGGTGTGCTCCCACATGATGAAGCCTGGTTCGCTTCTCTTTCGCATAAGCGTGACCTGAGACATCAGCGCTCAGCTCTTCCCCTTGCATCGACAGGTGCAACATTTACATGTCAAATATGCGGCCGAGGCTGTCGCTCTCGAATCGGCCTTTCGAGTCACGTTTGAAAGTGCCGCACTTTATTGGACGCTGTTTATATCATCTTTCATAGATGCAAGAGGCCAAAGATGATGATGATGATGATGATGACGATGAGGCACTAGAGTCAACCAGAGTTGAGGTCACGCTCACAACTTCATGTCATGTAGGTAGAGTCACCGTAAAATACTCTGTAGCATCTAAAGTGCCAAATATATCATCACACAACATTATGCCCATAAGAATAAAGATGTGTATCGATATTTTTGGTGCTTTGGAAGCTACGCATTATTTGACGCTGACTGTACAATGTTGTTGTCTGTGAAATTTAGCAACTCGAACAACTCCAAACTTAATAAGGATTATGTTATGAGTACTAATGACGATATATATGTATAATATGCAATTTATTAGATAAGGAATCAACATAATTTGTCGAAGGTTACCGTGTCATCGATGTTTTCCTGGAAGGCTTCAACAGGGATCCGTATAATGTCCGTGTATTCTAAAGTGTGAGCCGACACTCGCACGGGTCGATGATGCGTGCCTTTTAACTGCCCAAATATTGAACCCTGACAACCGTTAAATACTGATAATAAAATGACAGGGGTTGCATATGGCCAAATATTTATAAAGTATTTTATAACTTAGTCGTCATACAATCACGACGTTTTGCTAAAACTAGACGTTTTCAAGGTATAATAAAATCTGGTCAAAAATACCTAGGTATTATGCTATTACGGCATTTTGCTATAATAGACGATTCTGAACTAAGGACATTCTGCTCACCAGGTCATTGTTCAAAAAGCCATTGTGCTCACTGAGGCATGCTGCAATTACGGTTTGTTTACTTAATCTATGTGCAATCTAGTCTTTACGAATGTTTAAGTTGGTTAGCCACCTTTAAGTTGGCTACTAGTTGTGTCGCAGAAATTGTTTGCAGGTACCTACAGAACGAGCTGTTTGTCCCAGGTGTACATAGTCATCTACAAATTTGAGTGTAGAATCTCCAACTTTTAGGGAAGTGGGCACCACATGAGAGTTGGACATAATTATCGTCTTCTCCATGTTCACTTGAAGGCCCACTAGTTGAGAAACTCAACTGAGATCGATGAGCATTTTGCCAAGATCTTTCAGGGTTTCAGCCATGACAGGTTATCGTCGGAAAAGCGGAGGTTGGTGACGTATTCGCTATTGATGTTGATACTAAGTACGTCCCAATCCAGGACGTACGGGGTACAGGACGTCGTCGAGGGAAACCGTTGGCTGAGGGCACGACTGGTGGTTATGGAAATCCTTGGCGTTTGACCAATGGCGTTCGATCAGTGTACGTCCTTGGACTGATATGATGATGAAAGGGCTCGACAGGCGCAGCAGGAGTGTTTTGGGGCTAGAGCCGCTTCTGAGTAATTTTGAATTCAAATAAATTACGAGTAATAACCTTTTTCAGGGTAGCCAAAGTCGTGCTTCCCTGAGTGATGGCAACTTCGCCTCTGTGCACTATGAACACCCAGGGGTTAAGGTCCATTTCTCTCATTATGTGAACATTAGGTAGCATATAGCATTGTGAGCCGACACACGATAGATGCTTCATCATTTGCTGGCCTCCTTGCAAAATTGAATCCAGGCCAGCGAACGTGCTGGAAGAAGATAACGAGTGAATTTTCAAAGGAGACTATTTTGTGATTCGTTGGTCTATAAAACGTTTTAGAAACCTATAAATATTAATACAGAGTTCAACTGGAAAGGAAAATAAATCGTTTGACTTAGTAAATTTTACAGGTAGAGTTTCTTCTAACAAAAAACCTAGTCTTGGATATAACTTGTGCATAGAATTATGTATCTATTACTTACTGTCTGTTAAAGAAATGTACTAAATCTTGTCTAAACATGGAACTGACGCGCTTGCTGATAAAATTATCGTATATATTGACGCTTTTCGTCCTGTAAACAATTGTCAATAATATCAGAAGTAACAAACAATGTTGTTTATAACTATAACTAAAAAATGCAAATTATCGGATCTCCAATGACTGCCAAAAAAACAATCTCGTAAAAAATTAATTACATATTTATTTATTTACTAGAAGGCGCCCGCAACTTCGTTCGTGGAGGAGAAAAAGTCATAACCCTTCTTTTTTCTGCAGTGCAGTTGGGTAAAAAGTATCCTATAACCATCTGGAGATACCCAGCTACCCGTGTACCAAAAATTATTGAAATCTGTTCAACTGATTTTACGTGATGAAGCCACAACGACACATACGAACATACAAAAAATTCAAATAAAATATTTTTCAATTCAGTGACCTCCAAATAGTCCGTTACAATTATTTTTTTTGATATATCTTCAATGTACAGACATTTCATTTTTATAACTTTATAATAGCATAGATTTAAACTTTATTGCACAATACAATAAAGTACAAATGGCGGACTTAATGCCATAAAAGCATTCTCTACCAGTCAACCATTAGGCTAAACAGAGATATTATCGGTGCGGGATATCGGTATCAGACTTGTACAAAATAATAATTACAAGGTCGAGACACCCAAGTTACATAGTATACAAATTATACATAATACATAATATATATAAACATGATACATATATACCTAGATATACCTAGATATATGGTATACTAATGTTTCGGCGAAAATTATTTAGTCATTTTTTAACTCCCAAACTATTTATCCCATATTTTTATTTGGGCGAAATTTTATTTCCCAACTCAACTTTTCGCACTGATGTCATTACTCAATTAATGATTTGATAAAATAAAATTATTATTAGGCAAATTAACACTTGAGATTTGTTTAAGACGTCATTTATGTATTCGTCAAATGTATGGATTGGCATATCATACTTTTAGCAACATATTGAATCGCATTATTCTAATCTAGTTCGTTAGGGTGCAGGGTTCAAATTACAGTATGATTGTATAAATAAATAAATAAATAAATAAAATGGCATTTCATTCATTCGTGCAATCGTTGATAGTTAATGAGTGCAATCAATCGCTTGTTGTTTAAAAGTAGACTATGAATGAATGAAGATAATAATGTTGGTTTTTTTTTCACTCGATATAGACCTGCGTGGCTCGCTCGCTTCGCTCGCTCGTTAAGGTCGCAGTTCAACCTAACACTCCTCCTCGCTTCGCTCGTCGTCGTACCTAACCTAAGCCAAGTCGAACCTGTCTTATAATGAGATTATTGCCGAAACGTATTTCAATACTTACTTATTCAATAGCAAAATAGGACCCGCCATTAAGTCATATCGTAAGCAAGTCGGACCTGGGAAGCTCGCTCGCTTCGCTCGCTCGTTGAGGTCGCAGTTCAACCTAACACTCCTCCTCGCTTCGCTCGTCGTCGTACCTAACCCAAGCCAAGTCGGACCTGCCTTAGAACTAGATTAATGCCGAAAAGTATTTCAATACTTACTTATTCAATAGCAAAATAGGACCCACCATAAAGTCATATCGTAAGCAAGTCGGACGTGGTCGGCTCGCTCGCTTCGCTGGCTAGTTAGGGTCGCAGTTCAACCTAACACTCCTCCTCGCTTTGCTAGTCGTCGTACCTAACCTGACTGAAGTCTGGCCTGCCTTAAAAGTAGAATACGTAACCTACTGTTCAGGGAGCGAATCAACTTAACCTAATATAGCAATAGTAATTATATTTATTTTTCAGAAGAATACAAGCCTTCAATCATAAGTTTTCTATACTTGCTTGAGTTTGTATTATTTTTTTCTTAAAATATTTATTTAAGTATGAAATGAATTAGTTATATAATACGTAATAATATAAATTATTTCATGTTCTGTCTTTAAAATAATCTATTAAATGTAATTTTTAGCAATTAAAATTCCCTATATCATTGCTCTAATAATTTTTATAATATGTAATGAATAGTCGATGAAGCCATAATACTCCAAGCGATAATATTTATACTGAATATTCTATGAATCGTTTTCGATGAAATGAAATTCGATGAAAAGTTTGTCGAGATTTCAAGGGGCACCCGTATAATCCAGCTGCACCCGGTTACCTACGTTCTAGGTTTCCGTTTGTCACGGCCCGCCCGGGCTGTGAACTCCGTTCCTCCCGTACACTCAAACTCTCCATTCCTTCTCATCGCTCTGGTACCATATCCAACTCCTTCACCGTACAGGCAATTAGTCTCTGGAACGAACGCGCTTCCCCTCAGTATACGACAAGCTCAGAGTAAATTTTCCTTCAAGTGTAAGTTGCACAAGCATCTCATGGGAAATTTTCAAGTTTAAGGGTCTTCATAGTAGTTTAGAAGCAGGTACCTGTATGTATATATATATGGTGTACTGCCTTTTCGGCGAAAAATGTTTCGCCCAATTTCACTTCCCAAACAACTTTTTGCAGAAGTTTCATTTGGCAAACCACCTGTTGGCATTACTTTACTTCGCCCTTTTCTCATTTGGCAACTTTATTAAAACGCAAAATGTTACTTCAACAAACTTTTATATTGAAATAAAACAATTTAACGGATTATATCGCGTATATTATCTCATTTTAGTTCCCATGGTCATGGGTGGACTCCACCCATGACCATGGAAAGCTGGAAAGCTTTAATATCAATTAGGAAATTGTTTAATATCAATGAGTAATAATCGCGGAAACCGAAGAAAACTTTTATGTGACAAATTATTATGAAGCAAATGATTTACTTAGGCAAATAACAAATCATCAAATGTCATTTGGGAAAATAGTAACTTTGCTGAATTACTTCACGCTACTGTTTGTGTTTACCATTACACTACCAACGTTTAGAGAAGCTATTTAGATAATACGAACGATATGGCTTAATGGCGGGTCCTATTTTGCTATTGAATAAGTAAGTATTGAAATACGTTTCGGCATTAATCTCATTATAAGACAGGTTCGACTTGGCTTAGGTTAGGTACGACGACGAGCGAAGCAAGGAGGAGTGTTAGGTTGCTAACGAGCGAGCGAAGCGAGCGAGCGAAACGCCAGAACCAACTTCCGCCTAATAACTAGAATTACGTCACCAACAAAAATACTATATACTACTAGTAGAGATACTAGAAAACTAAGTTCAAAAAAGGTAGTCGATTTTCTACAATGTAAAATTAAAAACAAAATAATAAAATATAAAGATCTGCCAAATAAAGTATATAGTAAATCATATTTCTACGGATTAAAAATCGGTGTTATAAAAATACACCATTTAATTGTTCGATGTAATGAATATTCGATCAAATGAAAAAATGCGTATCGTTGACTTTGAACTAAAATTCGATTAAACGTTTGTCGAAATTTCAAGGGTAAACCGGATTATACAATATGGTGAAAAGCGTACATAGAATTTTAGGAGTTCTGCGCTCTCTAATAGGAAGCCAATTAAGCTGAGGTTGGTAAGCAGATACATATGTATAAATGTACCATCTTCTTAGACCTTGCCGCTTTTATTATTGCAACGGTTTACGACACCTTTAGGCGTTGCTGGCGTGCGTGGTAGCCACGACAGCACACGACACCTTTAGGTGTTCTTGGCGTTCAAATATAACATTTTCACGTACACAAGACCATTTTCAAAATAGCTTAGCATGGTATAGCACAGATAAAACTTATACAAGAAAGTACTACCCCCACAAGCGAACTGTCAGATTTAATTATTATTATACATTGTTCCCCAACAGTGACACATCTATACTATTATAAAGTTGTAAAAATGAAATGTCTGTACATTGAAAATATTTTCAAACAAATTATTGTTATGGACTATTTGGAGGTCATTAAAATAAAAAAATATTTTTTGGATTTTATGTATGTTTGTATGTGTCGTTGTGGCTTCATCACGCAAAATCGGCTGAACGGATTTCAACTATTTTTGGTACACTGGTAGCTGGATGTGACCAGATGGTTATAGGTTATATTATACTTTTTACCCGACTACGCTGAAGAAAAAATGAAGGGTTATGACTTTTTCTCCTCCGCGAACGAAGTAGAATAATTGTATACAACCAGAAACCTCCTGTTGTGGCAGTACGGCTGTAGCTGGAAAGTCTGCGGATGCAATGCGCCACAGCCCCTTTAAGTGTGAAGTCCGTAAAGTCAAGGTTACCCTGAAGGTGTTGCTGTGGCACTAGAGACCTCAGTGATGTGCGTAAAGCGGCACAAAATATTTGCCCTCATATAAAACCTATGAGTTTTCTCCGGCTGTGGAGGGAGTGACAGTGATGTGAAGTTAAGAGTCACCCGGCCGCAGCCGAAGTGTCATATCACGAGGGTCCTAATTTACATTTGTAAATGAAGTGTCCGTGAAAGTAGATTAATAAAAGTAGGTACTTTTTAGGGTTCCGCAGTCAACAAGGAAACCTTTCGGGTACCTCTTGTACTCCTAAAAGTGGGCGTACAAGAGGTACTCGAAAAAAAAACAATATTTATTTTGGCATTTTGTCGTCGTGATACATACACATACTCATACCAAATTTCAGCTTTCTAGTACTAATGATAACGGAGCTAAGCCGCGGACGGACAGAGAGACAGACAGATGGACAAGGCGAAACTATAAGGGTTCCTAGTTGACTACGGAATTTTAAAAATGACTGGAGCCTTATGTGAGCCATTTCGAATAGATGCTGATCGATACCTTTTCCACCAGTAGCTAAAATGCATCAAAGATTTGTGTATAAGCTCTTTCTCTAGACGCTCTGCGTGAAGAAACTTAAAGAGAGAGCCGTACGAGTGCTGGAATAGAGTGCAGCCTCGCTGGTTCAGCGTCAGCATTGCTAAGGCGTAGCAGAAAACGCACCTGCATAAATAAAGAAAGACTTACTTAACAGTCTTTGCATAATAGGAAAAAAAAAATTGCTCTCACTATCTATCAGCACCTAAATACAGTTAAATAAAAAAAAATAAGTTTCTAAAATGTTTCAGTAATCAACACCGAAGACAAAAACATCAAAAGGTGCGTCCACATTTGTATCATTTGCTCGATCAGATCTTCGTCCCGTGGCATGATCACGTGTCACGATAACGGGTTTGGGCGTTGCGCCGGTCCGATAGCTCGAAATCCATATTGATACGCGTATCACACACTTAGATCGGAGAAGTGCGGCGTGATCGCCGCGCCGACTGTAAGCCTCCAAGCAGCGCGATACGCAGTCATGCCACGCCACGGTGATAGGATACGAGCAAATGATACAAGTGTGGACGCACCTAAAGACGGACTAATTATTAAAATTTAAATAAGTGAGTAATGATGTTCACTTTAAAATTGTCTACTGGTTTTTCAATAAGTTTTTTTAAGGAAGTAGCAATAACTGGTTTTTTGAAACCAGTTTGGTAAAAATAACAAAATTTTATGGCGTTTATTTTGGTTTTGATGACTTGTAAAGATAAACTGAAACAGTGTATTGGTAACAACGGTGGTTGTCAACACGATGAGACATATACAACACAGAAAAGAGGAGACCTATGGAACGAAGGTCATTCGCATATAGGCGAGCTCTATAATAAAACATTTTAGAGACGTATTTTTTATTTATTTTCTACGTAATCTAGAAGTAAAAGCGACAATTCGAGTTACAATGGCGAGTGACGTCACGCTTAGTTACAGTTTGTAACTAGTTATAAAGTCACGAGCCCCCACACGCTCCTAAACTTTAATGCCTGAGTATTTTTTATTACTTTTATGAAGCAAAAATAGTGTCAAATATGTTTTTATCATTCGGACAGATTAATAAGAATTTTGATTTTCGTATCATCTCATCATGCCTATTTTAGGCTGCGCCCTGCTTGTGTCTGGTCACCAGTCGCATGGCGTCAAAACTCAGGACAAGCCAGGGTAGATTTCGCTTAGTTTTTTCCAGGTGCAATATAAAACGGTGCTCAGCCGTTCTGAAGTGAGCAAGCCGGCTTATCATATAGCTGTTCATAGTTGGATAAATGTCGTGATAACCGGCCTGATCAGAGTTTTCTCTCATTCAACTGATCCCAGTGAATTTGTTCACATTGACCATCCGTCTCGCAGATGGTTATTAACTTTCAATCTAGGTTGAGTAAATATTTCAAGAAGGAAGACATTCAATTGTGTTCATGTAGAACAACAGACCTGACTGAAACTAACTTCACAGTTCTGCACTAGGCGGCGCTAACAGCTAAAGAGTCGGATGCACCATACAGAGATCCATAAGCAAGAACAGATGACAAAATTCATCGACTACTGGTATGGACGATTACCTCAGTTGGTAGATCGTGCTGCCCCGGTCTAGCTCAAGGCACTGGTTCAAGTCCAGTATCGTCGATTTTTTTTTTCATTTGTTTCTGATCTTCATTATCACAACACAACAAAACGGGGCTTAATCGCGTATAAATATGATTTATTTAATTACCTAAAAGAAAGAAAGGTAATTAAATAAATCATATTTATACGCGATTAAGCCCCGTTTTGTTGTGTTGTGATAATGAGTGAAGATCGTGTAAGTTTAAATCAATGTTTCTGATCTTTGTTTATAATAGATTAGATTAGATTAGAAATTTCGAATAGAGATCTCCCAGAAGTAAATTAAGGAAAAATGTGTATACCTCAAGGCACTGAAGTTATAAGTTATAAATGAATAAAAGTATCTGTGACCATTTTACACAAATCAATCTAGTCGTTATAAATAAAAGCTGTTTCCAACCAACCAATAAATAACTGTAAGGAAATACAGTATGGTGCCCAAAATTAGGTCCGACTGCGGAATTCCAAACAGGCCGTAAGCGACGCCCGTGTACGCGCACTGAGCTAAGTTGAAACTCTCGCCAAAGAGCTGGAACAAAAAAAAAATTATAAGTCGACATTGAATCTCTGAATGCCAATACCAAAACCAATGACATTATGCAGGAAGCGCAACGCAGGAAAACGAACTTGAAATCACACATCACAAGTGCATCAGATCAGAAGCTCAACTTTGGTTTCGCCATTCACTACTTATACCTAACGTTTTGGCAAGTTAAAGTGTTTTTCGAAGAAGAATGAAAAAAAATACATGTAGTCCGATATATAGTCAGTGGCAAAATAACTAAACATCCTTCAAGCTTCTTGCCACGTGACTAGCATCATCTCTCTATTTAGTGCAGTGCGATGAAAATGGGTGAAAAATATGCTGCGTGGCAAGCGAAGTTCCGAAGACCAGCAAACGAAAAAAAAAATAGAAGCACAACTAGCGTCGCAAAATTACCCCACGAAAACTGTGTCAAAAAAGGCGGGGCTTATAAACTGAGTCAAACGGGCTGTCAGTTGCATATGGCGGCGCTGCATGACTGCCGTATTATTTCAATTGCCAAAGTGAAAAAATACGGCTTATTGATATGTAAAATAGTGTATTAATCATTCTAGAAAATATAAAAATAAAGATGGAATAACTTTTCACATGTAAAAAATACTGTAAACATAATTGTGTTATGCCACTTTACAAAAATGTTTATATGTAAATGAAAAGGTATTATAATACCTATTGTACATTTGATATATTATGTGTTGAGATACATGTTTTCATGCACATAACTATTTTATATACCTACAGTGTTCGAAAAAGGTGCAATTTGATTTTAAAGTTATCATACACTAAAGAGCTCAAACTCGGTAGGATTACGGTAACTTATTACAGAGTTCCTATGCCCACCTTCCGTCTCCATCATCATACAAATTTACTAACACGGCAACAATGAAAGTACGCAAGCTCACGTACTAATGCTCTAACGTACTACAAAAATTGCTAGAGAGTCTGGCAAATGAAAGATGAGTATGAAATCAACCGCGAAATTTAAAAATGTAGCTGCAATGTGCCTGTATGAGCTAGAGTTACACAAATTCATTGCTTTTGTCATTAATTATTAAGTTATTAGTTACTGAGAAAAGCATTTTAATTTGTTTATATCTAGCTCAAACAGGCACACTGCAGCTACATTTTTAAATTTCGCGATTGATTTCATTCTCATCTTTCATTTGCCAGACTCTAGTGGCTGATTATCTGTTTGTATTTAAGTATTTAGCAAGCTATAATATATGCAAACTCGTATGGTCGTCTAGTATTCACAGTATAAGTATGCCACATCTTAATTGGAGATTAGTATGATTTGCGTAAGGTTATTCTATGATTTAAATATAAAATAAAACTGAAAATTCAATTTAAATAATACGACAATTCTGCGTACAAAATTACTCTTTATTGCATGTGACCATCTACTACGTATGCGTTTTCATAGTCGCCGTCATGTTGATACTATAAAACGTCAGCGCTATAAGCCAATCACAGCCAGTTATTATGAAATTGGCCAATCACAATTATTTGTTTTGGGTAATAGAAAGTAGACTGATATTTTGGCCAACTCTTATTGGTCACACAACGCGCATGCGGATTTAGAATATTTACCCCGTTTTGTACTGCAATTTTGTATGAAGCTCGCTTTCCATGTTTTTTTCGTTCACTGCCGAAGACAGTTTATGTTAACAAGTCCGGTATACAGCTTAAAATACTTACCAACAGCATCTGTTCCGGTGAGGGTGATTCATCAAAATTTAAAAACAAGGGCATCCAGCATTCATTTCTTTTGGATACACTTATCAAGTTAAAGCTATCGTCCCACGTGAATTTGACGCATTTTGATATCAAGTAATGGCTTGTGGTGAACAGGACCAATATTGTAAACAGTTGCCATTTAAATAACTAAAAGAAAGTAAAAGAGCACTATAACATGGGATTCTTAAAGAAGCCAGTTAATAGGGCACTCAAAGGATGGCAAAGTATTTGCGATACCTTCGGTGTTCGACATATCCATGGTCGGCAGAGGTGGCTGGTCTGCCAGTCTGCCACTCATTACATAAAAAAATAAATTCACTTTTTAAGGCTCTATATCGGAATCCCTAACGTCTTTTGGCCTAATGTATCGTTTGTCCTAATGTATCATATGCCATAACGCATTTTGTTCAGAAACCGTAAACTTTTCAGGATTGTTATAAAACAAACCAAACCTAACCTAATCTATACGACGATCTTAAAAAAAATCCTGAAAAAATTACGGTTTCTGAAAAAAAATGCGTTATGGCAAATGATACATTAGGACAAACGATACATTAGGACAAATGACGTTAGGGATTCCGAATGAGACCCACTTTTTAATGTACTCATAGTACGAAAGTTTTCTGTCGGACATAGGTTGGGTGCAAAGAGATTTAACATAATACTTATAGAGAGGACATTGGTCAGTTTCTCATACAAAGACGTTCATCCCAAGCGTCAGTGGCATCATCTAGCGTTGAATAGCGAAACCACTAACTAAACGAATTAAAAATGCATTTCAACTATTAGCCACTAGGTGATGTTAGTAAGTTACGCTTACGCGTGATAGGGGTGGTGACATGCCGTTATCAAAGTATCGATAATTTGGATAAATGTACGTGATAAAATATTTCACTGTGACATAGATACAAGTCAAAGCGCAAAGGAAAAAACGATTGCTCTTGCACTCATGACACACACGTGGTCACACCAGGACTCGAACCCGGTACCTCTCGATTACGCGTCGAGCAAAGCGGAGAACAGAGCGAGAGGTACCTGGATCGAATCCTGGTGTGACCACGTGCGAGAGCAATCGTATTTTTCTTTGCGCTTTGACTTGTTTCTATGTCACAGTAGATTAGTTATAAGGTGTTAGTTTTCCCACATTAAAAACACAGAAACACAAAAATGTGTGTTTCATAGAAATAAAAATATGTCATGTTTGAATTATTTCTAACAAACAAGTGATGAATGTAGGAGGTATTCAAATAATTGAAGTTGTTTCAATTTGAGTTATTTATGTACATTTTGTTTTGAACATACAATAGTAACACAAAAAATAAAACTTGGATGATTATCACCCTGCCACCGCCTCCGGCTTCCACGCCGAAACGGTTTATTATTATTACTTATTAATGTGTACTTTTATAATTTTATGCATAAATTATTATTTACTTCATAGTAATAATATCGATAACACATATCGACATAATATTACACTACATACCTAGTAAGTTTAGTACTGCTACTGAACACCGGAGGGCGTTTTTATTAGGTACCATAAGTTTAGGGACATTTTCTAGAATCATCTATTGACGATTTTAACCTACGAAAATAAGCTGAAATCACGTCCAGTGCTTTTGCCGTAACGTGACTTACAGGATTTCAAGACAACTAGGCATATTTCCTATTAAATTATTTTTATTTCTAATGGTTTGTTGCAATTTAAATGCGTCATGTCAAAGCGACGTGTCATACTAGACTAAACGACTTGTTACCTCGAGGTAACAAGTCATGGATTACGCTTTGGTTCGCGATGTCCTGTCTATAGTTAGTTAATATTGAATGTCTTTGGTTGGGTGCTTACTAGGTACGAGATGTTTGGTGTTTTATTTTAACCCATAAAATGTCTATGGTGACTGCCATATGCTTTACCTTATACAAAGGTCTCCAGGATCTCAAAATGAACTCACCTGATTTCTTGTGCGATTGTCCGTAACGGACTGGTCTTGGGGCAGTGGCGTGACGTTCTATATAGGCACAAAGACACTGCCTACCCAGAAAGACCATGGCTCCATATAGGTACAGAAAAACAGCCTGCCTTCGTGAAAAATCCTATGCACGCCACTGCTTAGAACAGTCACAATCATGAAAACCCCTTTAGTCACCTTTTGCGACAGAACGGGAGAAGCCATAGTCATAAAAATGAACTCAAATGTTCTCTAAAAAAATAAACTGCATAATATAATAGCCTAGCCTGTATCACTTCTACAACTCAAACGAATCTAACGACATCTCAATCTCACACGTTAAAATGCAGTCATTTGCATATATCATGCCAAAGAAATTGACTTACATACCTATATAAACCACACCCTCCTGATACAGTTGGGTTAAAATAGGACTGATCTAAGTTGATACATACCATGATAAAAGCAACCGGCGCTACCGGGACGTCAACCAGGTAGTCGAAATACCCCATCAATAGATGGATCCGAGCGTATTTGGACAGTGCCTTAATAAGCAAAGCTGTATCCATATGGACTGGCACAAAAAATGTTCCTGACAAGGTCTCCCAGGGGAAAATGGCTATAATATCCAGCAGAAGACCTCTTGAGAAGTAGTGTGCTATGCACTTTAGTGGGGAGTAGATCAGTAACCCTCTCTTATCGTAGTAGGCAGTCTGAGAAATAAAGAGGAGAGATAAACACATGTAGTTAATGTAATTATGCTGTTGACGATGTAGTTATATAGGTGGCCGCTATCGGGAATTGTTTATACAACACTTGATTTTTGAAGTGATTTTAATGATCACAAATTTAACGGTGCAGGCGTGAGATTACAAATTAACTTAATTCTGAACTTAAACTATTGATCGAGGTCGATCACAACCTTACGCGACCGCGATGGTAGACAAATAAGGCACTCGCGAGACTTCACTTATACGCAGATGTTACCTCAGGGTAACTAAATCTCCACTCAGCAATATCGTGAGAGCAGATTGACTGGTTATTGGGAACAACGGTGACTCGATGATGGCCCTTCGACTCGGCAGTATCGTGAAAGCCGACTGAACAGTTTTCGGGAAAGCGGTGACTCAATGATGACTGTCGAGAGCGTGGGAGCATCATGGCGTAACAATGTTGATGATAGCGACGTTGATGAGTAAAAAATTATGGGCGAGGGGGACGCTGGAGTGGAGACCGAGGGAAACCACACGAAGAAGAGAGGTCGACCACCTGAAAGATTGGTGAATAGCTTTAAACGCCATGAGCTAGTCTCAACTGGATATTGCTGGGTGGAAGAGGACTATGTCCAAAGTTAGGTGAGATAAAGGCTGATGATAATGATATCGTGTGCCCACTATATAACACAAAGAAAATAAAAAGTTTTGCTATGTAGGTTGCGTACGTTAAAAATAAATTATTATAATATAACAATAATATAAACGCTCACAGGATTGCATGGTTGATGTAGGAATGGGCGGGCCATGAAACCTACAGAATGGATGACCTTCGGGACGGTAAAGTCCTGGAGTGCCGACCATGCATAGAAAAGCGCGAAATGAATGGGTCAGTTTCCGACTAGGATAATCAGATGATCTCGTGAGAATCGAGGGGAGTCGATGGATCTGGTCTCCGCAGGATCTCACTCTGTGGTGAGCTATAGCGCAGGCATGTTTTGCAGTGCAGGTGACAGATTGATAAATAGTTAGGGAGATATATAATACTAATCTATGAGAGTAAAAATACTTACACCGCTCTTTAGGATTATGTCAGTAATGGTAATACAGTTGCAAATCGCACTAATCAGCATCAAGATACGTCTGTGCGCGGCACCGCTCCCACCTGGATTTAAAACCGTTTACTTTTTCTTACAGTCAGCATCAAATAGTCTGTAACTTCCACAGCGAAAAATATATCTGAACACAAGTTTGTGTCCATAGTAATAGAGTTGTGTTGCGATATATCTGGTGCTTTGAATATTACAGACTATTTGATGCTGTCTGGCCCCTATTTCACAATCGTGACAATTGTCAATTGACAACGACAATTTTATGTTCCCGGCGATCCCTGCAAGCTCGATACATCTCTTACTTTATACTGGGCACGCAATGTACGTGAAATTGTCGCTGTCACCCGACATTTGTCACGATTGTGAAGTAGGGGCCTGTACCTACTAGTTACACTAAAAGTTTACGTTGGATGGTGATGCAAAAATGCATCTTGTTAGAATTGCTGCTCTCATCGAAAGAACAATGCATGTGACAGTTGGACAGACGGATCGACAGATAGACAGATGGATGGACGGACAGATGGATGTCGCTCAGGATGGATGGACCGACAGACGTGACGCTTGATTTCATTCACAGTGCCAAGTACTGCTAACCATTTCCGGTTCACCAAAATAAGTAGCAATAAAAAAAAAGGTAAATAATATACCGTGAAGAGAAGCAGTCATTATGCTTATTGCAACAAAGACAGCCCGAACAGCCATCCAATATTTCATGAATCTGAGGAATAATTCGGTTTTATTATAATACTAGGCAACTTCGTTCGCGGAGGAGAAAAAGTCATATTAACCCCTCTTTTTTTCGTCAGCATAGTCGGATAAAAAGTATCCTATAACCATTTGTGAATACCTAGCTACCCGTTTACCAAAAATAGTTGAAATCCGTTGTTTTTTCGATATAGTGACCTCCAAATAGTCCGTTACAATCATTTTGTTGTAAATATCTTCAATGTACATACAATTCTTTTTTACAACTTTTTAATAGTATAGTAGATGTATCAATTATTTAAAAACTGTTACTGTGACGTAGTTAGCTAATTTCAGAGACGCAAATTTATACGGCGCGACTTATCCTAATTTATTCTAATCCATCCACAGTGACCTCCAAATAGTCAGTTTGACTTATAGGGTACTTTTTATCCGATTACGCTCAAGAAAAAAATATGGTTTTAAAAAGTTACGGCACCTTCTAGTTAATGCATAAAATAAATCAACAAAAAAAAACAGATTGACAAGAGTAAGTTAAGCCCGATAACCAGGAAGGACCATCGTGGGAGTAGCTACCGGGGGGAGGGGAGTGAAGCTGGATACCGCTGTGCATCATTTAAAGCCATATTACTTCACTGCCAATTAAATTATTCGGTATTTTCGTTTGGACGTATAGTTTTAAAGTAATATCCATACTAATATTATAAATGCGAAAGTGTGTCTGTCTGTCTGTTACCTCTTCACGCTTAAACCACTTGGATGAAATTCGGTATGGAGATAATTTGAGTCCCGGGGAAGGACATAGGCTACTTTTTTCCCGGAAAAATACCCTTATCCGCGATAAACGAATTTAAGGCGGACGAAGTCGCGGGCAGAAACTAGTTTCTTTATAATCTTCTTATATTATGGACAAATTTTAATAATTTTCGATACAAAGGTAGGACATCTAAAGATAAAATCTTTGGTTTCAAAAATTTGTAACCAATAAATACCAATATGCCTTTATTCGCCTTCGAGCGAACGAAATTTGCGAGCTCTAGTTATTTATAAATGGGGGATAAAAAAATGTGCTATTACTTTTTTTTCAGGGTATTGATTTTTGGAGCTTAACTTACTCAGAATCATTTACACATTTAAACATCATACAGAAAAATATTTCTCAAGTGCGTTACGTTCATAGACATAAAAAAATCATTCCCACAAAAACTTTACGAGCTTTAATGGAAAATTTGGGACCCATTTTTTTCTGTTCGACGTTCGAATGTGTAGTATATGAGTAAGATATGCCCAATAATACAATATAAGAAAAAAAATTGGACACTTTAAATTTACATAACACTAAGAAAATTAAAGAAAGCTTACTTCGATTCTGGATTTCTCCAATTTGATCTCGGTATTTCTTTGTTTTTTTTTGGTAATTGTTTACTGACTTCAGAAGGATTTCCGATTTCATTCCATTTGTACTAAAATTTAGTATTCATTTATATAAGCAAATGGTATTGCTAAAAACTCGACAAATGCTAATTTTGCGTGTTGTATATAAATGATATGGAGCTAATGTAATTTTTAACACGCTTTTATTAGGTCGACCTGTATGTAACTAACTATGTAATGTAATCTAAGGTAACTAATTTAACCACCTTCCAAGGATCGTACCGTCATGAAAATTGGCAGCTGTATGTAGTTCTAATGGCAATACAATAATATGGTATTGTCAAACTGATCTGATGATGGAGTCGGAAGATTGACTGGAACTTCATGATGGAACATCGTATCATAGTTTTTGTTTTTACGTGCATTTATAAAAGCGTGTTTTTCTAGTGTTGTTTACACTATTTATTTATAGTAAAATTCCGTTTCAAAAAGGTAAAAAAGAAACCCTAATGGTGCTAGTCTGTCCGTCAGACAGTTACAGCGTTATATCTTGGGAACTACGTATGCTATTCATTTGAAATTTGGAACAGTTATAAATATGTATAACCTATGTGTATCACAAATAAAAAATATTAAAATAAATGAGAGGTCACGGTGCGCTGCTATTCCTGTTTTAAACTTACTATGTTCTTTAAGTCAGACTCGCACTTGGCCAGACTTTATAAAATTGAAATGTGAAATTGTCTTGGACGTTACCAAACAAGAGATTCTTTAGTTTTTTTTTTAAACTACCTTATATTAGTTTTAAGTTAAACTTTGAGTTTTTAAGGTATTTTATTTTTAATTGATATGATTTTTTATTCCACAGAATACTTACTATTTTGCGGGTAGCCATATTCACCTTAACCAGATCACTGAAAGCAGCATCAAAACTCTCAGTGCAGGCTCGGATATGTAATCTTTCTATAGGATATCGACTTATAATTCTGAAAAAGTCTATAGTGCTCATATAAAGCATCTGAAACAAAGTATAATTATTATCATAAGTGCCATCATGAATGTAACTACACCTCATGCGTTAAAATGCATCAAGCCGTTTAGCTGTTAACATTCCCATACTCAATCCGATTACTGGTCCAAGTGAAACCTACTTAGTTAAGCTGCATTTAGTTAGCCATTCTTAAGGCCCTGCAACGCCAAGGAAAAACCACACCTCGGCTCCCGTACCGGTCATCTCGCGCGCATCAAAGAAAGAGGAAGCTAATACACTACATGCTTGGAGTTTTTTGGCGTAAGCGCCAGATGTAAAAATACAATGAAATCGAAAATATTATTATGTTTTGTTAACATTTAAGTCAGTGAAATAAAAGATAAAGGGAAGAATGTAATTTTTACAT
This sequence comes from Hedya salicella, assembly GCA_905404275.2. Classification (NCBI taxonomy): domain Eukaryota; kingdom Metazoa; phylum Arthropoda; class Insecta; order Lepidoptera; family Tortricidae; genus Hedya; species Hedya salicella. Next base: position 17,227,440 of record FR990108.1, read on the forward strand.
AATGTAGCCGTTTATTAATCTGTCGTTTGTACAAACTGGAAAAAAGAAACGGAAAATGGAGACGCGTTTTCGGATAACTTTTCTATCAAGGAAATTTTAAGCAAACATGTTTCCGCGTTAGGTGCTGTAATAGGTTATATAGTCAAAAAACACATATATATGAAAACCAGCCCGTTTCATATACTAGATTTAATAAAGAATTTACTAAAACATGGCTTAAATTTTCGATGCACCCCCTTAAAGAACACGATCTTTCGCAGGATGGCTCTACGAAGGTGACGGTTAAAGCTGTTCGCCAGTCTCATTATACTCATCATCATTTCAATTCATAGATGTTTAACGCTAGTTTTCACTAAAATCATCCACGACCATTGCTCTCGGAATATGCACTCACAAAATGGAAACCGATGAGTACAGAAAGCTTACAAGTCCTAGAATGAAATCTGTCATGTTTGTTTTACATACCAGACATTTCTTAGTAGTATTGCTCGTTCTCCCCTGTGTCTCCATCAAAACAATCAAAAAACAATGTGAAGTTTCGAATGTATGAACCAACCTCGCACTCTGTATGTGTAGTATATGTAACCAAAGCTGGTTTGTCGAAAAATATTAAACTGGAAATCAGTTTTTCGTAAGGTCCGTGAATTTGTTCTGTAATTAGTCCCTTCTCAGACTGATATTCTCTAATTACAACACCCTGAAAAAAAAGGAATTGTTTACACTTATTTACAATCATGTTAGTCTCAATGGTGGCTAGGGTATGTAAAGTAAGCCTGTTCGGCTTAGTGCCAACACCGTACAGGTACATTCAAATTCATAAAAGTTTGTTCCCGCGAGGCGTGGTCCAGCAATGAACGTGGCAATAAACTAGATATACAAGTATGTAAATCTCCCTTTAAAGTGTGCCTAGTTCTGTTGCATTAATATTGTTGATAAGTACTAGAAGGTGCTAGCAACTTCGTTTACGGATGACGAAAAGTAATGAGAACTCTTTTTTTCGACAGCGTAGTCGTGAAAAAGTATCCTATATCTATCTGTGGCAGCTGAGTACAGCTACCAGTGTACCAAAAATAGTTGAAATCCGTGTAGCCGATATGGCGTGATGTGACATTTCACATACAAAAATCCAAAAAATAAACTCGATTCAGTCACCTCCAAATAGACCGTTATAGTCAGTTTTTTGAAAATATCTTTAATGTACAGACATTTCATTTTTACAACTTTATAATACTTTAGATAATGTTATTATCTAAATTGTGAAGTTTTTTCTCTTTATTGTCAAACAGACATTTAAAAATGCCCTTGAGGCCTACTACTTGCAGAAAGAAGTTTTGAATTTCGAAGTTTTAGAAAAACAAACAGAATATATTACAGTATAATTACATTGACAAGCCAAGATACATCCTTAACGGGCACCCCGGTTAAAGTTATTTTTGATTTCTTGGGGAGAATCTTAAATTTGGCATAGTATGCGAGTTCCTTGATGAGAGCAGTAGGTGCTCCCAAAAAAGCTGATGAATTCATGATTATTTTTGCTGCAATTTCACCATGCGCCTTCCAGTATATATCATAAGGCTCATGTCTGAGTAGGGTTGCATCAGTCGCTTCCAGTTCTTTGTTGAACTTCCAGTAACAACTTAAATATTTCTTAAGTCGCTTCCACATCTCTGGGTGAACGTACTGTACTTGAAATCTATTTCTGATGTTTAATGCAAAGTATAAGTAGTCCGCAGTATTTTTGTTCTGGAAGTAGATTACAGCGATCAGACGGCCAGCGCAGTAAACGACGATTAAGCAACTCAGGTAGTCCAATATGAATCCTAAATATAACTCCTGTACAGTATTAGGCCATGGCTCAACATATATATTCCGTAATGCCCAATGGAAGGCGATGTTTACCATCTCATTCGCCGTTGGGTCACATATCTCGCGATTCTCACAAAATGGGCCAAAGAAAAACTTTACACTCAGTTTTGGTTCAAGTTTTGTAAGTGCGAAAGCGAAATATCCCGTTATATACACAAAAGAAAATTTTATCACCGAAGCTTGGTAAACAATTGAACTTGGATCGGTCTCGATATCTTTAATTGTGTAATTCTTAAATAAAATAATATAAAATTTTATTATTCTGTTGAACTGACCAATTGTGTATAGTTCAGGTCTGCCTATTAACAGGACAAAGTCCTCTACCCAGACGGTAGCAAGAAGGTCGAGGATGAAACTGGGACTTTTACAACGTTTAAACATCACCGATGCAAAGTTGGATAGCAGATGACTTTGTTCTTCTATGGCCGTTATTAGAAGGAGACAAATATCAGCAATATAAACAGTATTTGTCCAAGCTTGAAAATACAAAAAGTACTTTGGTTTTTTAGATATTGGTAAGAGCGGTGGATAGAGTATCAAGACGAGAGTTACTGTAATTCTAACAATTCGTTGCCAAATTATATTAAAAGTAGAGTCAGGCATGAGTATCCACGGAAATTGGCAGTTGGCGAACATCGATTTCTTTTGGAGCTGTTCATCAGGACACAATACTAGTTGGCCGATATATTTTGAGCAGTGATAAACAGCTTCTTCGGGAGGTAGTGTGCATTTCGTTTCTGTCTTTGTCGCGGTTTTTTTCCAAGTTGAAATTGCTTCACTCAGTTCCCACCATCGTCTTTTAATCCAAGCAACACCTTCATCTTCGGCCCTGTCTAGACCCCTCACATGCTGTTTACAAGTATAAAGTGTTCTGGCGTGTTTTATTTTGTTCTTAATACGCTCTAGTATACTTTTACGATCTTCTGGGAATTTGTGCAAGGCCTTTAGAATATCAGCTCGAGTAAAAAAATATATTTCGCAGTAAGTCATACAGCGCACAATTACAGTTTTTGGAGTAGGGGTTGGTAAAAAGAAATTAATATCACCAAATATTGTCCCGCTCGTCACGGAGAGTAATGGAGTGGTCCCGTCTTCTGCAGAAATTAATTGAACTATTCCAGATTTAAGGTAAAACAAGTGAGAAAGGCAATGGGGGTTTGCAAAGAAGTGCTCGTTTGGTAATTTAAAATCCAGATGTGTATAATCACAGAGCCAGTGTTTAAAAGGCATAGAAGCACGTCTTAATGTGGGACTGTGGTAGAAAATGGGCCAAGTCAGATCCTGTTTTATTTCTAGTCGTAAATATCTAGGAAACTCCGTTATAATTTGTGGGATGCTTGTGATACCATAACATGTTCTCCACACGAGATTATAGAACTTGGTGACGTCAACATGAGCTTCAGGAGAGGGGCTCCTTCTTTGTGTTTCTGACACAATTTTCTGCACGCGTGGGAAAAATTCAAAGGTTCTTCGCAGTTTTAATATAGCCTCGCCAAATGACTTGGGAAAAATTATGAAACCGTAGATCATAAATGATATCATCATTAGCAACGGGGCAACGTAATATTCTGTGATATTCTCCGGCTTTGTATCGCCGAACACCTGCAATGTGTAAGTTGATACAAAGAGTGCTGCGTCAATATAGTTTGCATGTTCTGTTTCTGTTTCGTTAATCTGCAAAATAAAAAGTACATTGGAAACGGTGTAGTATAATTCATTTTTATGAAGTAAACTAATGTTCTAATTAATATTACAATCAGGATAACTTATTTAGCTTCGTCAACATTCTTAATTATTAAGTTTTCGACAAAAAATATAGGCTGAAGCGCTGCCTGAGAGCAGTAGACTAGTTAGCACTAGACCATTAAAAAAATCCAAATTGGGGCTGCAGTCTTAGACATCGCCATGGGATTATTTCTTTAGTTCTTCATTATCATTTTTAAGATCACATCCTTGACGTCATCCTGTGAAAATGTTGATAAAATTATCGTGCACCAGTAAACATACCATTTCAATGAAATTTTTCCGCCAATCGTGTAAATATACAGTGCTATTATAATTGTCTCGGTGAGTGATAAGTATGAATAAACATGAAATGAAATTAGTTATCACTAAAATCAGTATAGTGCAACCAATCAATATTTTGAATACGCTGTGTGTCGTTCTTAATGCAAAGTAAGCTTCTATTCTGTATACTCTGAAATAATAACAACAATTGATAGATTCTGGCGTTACTTTCAAATTCCATATAAGATTAATGGATGCTCCTTTGCGTTTCCTCGAAATAGTATCTTGGTTAGATGTGACAGTAAATTGTGCTTACATGCGCATGTTTTCATGCAGTTTCCACAAAAGAATACGCTACAAATACAACAAAACACCACCACCCAGTATAATCCTCGACACGTGTTTGACCTCTCTACGAGGCATTATCAGGTGATGCAAGAGATGTTGACGGTCCGGCGTCCACCCAAGAAGTTACTCTACTTCGCTTAGTTGAGAGGTGAAACACGAACGAAGTGGTGCCCTTACTTTTAGTATTATAAATTGCTCCATACTAACATGATAAAGGCTATGAAATTAAGCATATTTGGCCAGAGTTGAATAGGAGGGCAGACATCCGAGGTGAGTCTGTAGAACGGTATCAGTGAGATGATGTCCAGCATAATGCAGAGTTTGGACTTGGGAAGGAACTCTCGCCGCTTTGAGATGTCTGCCAGCCTGAAATATTACCATAAAAATAGGATTAATACAGGGTCAAATCAGACGTGGTTTAAGACGCGATTAAGTTAGAAGGGCATTCTTTTGATATTTTGACGGTTGCTTGCAGAATTTTCGAGGAGACTCCAACTGCTTGGAATTCGTAAACTGGGTAGTACAGTATGCCTGCAAATCCCCTAGCTATCAAGAATCTGTTTCCGCTCACGCCATAGGCATTTACTCTTTGCACCAGAAATCCGCACCGTCTCTCGTAGAAGCTCGCCTTTAGTTCGAGCTCTGCACTGTCTCAATTCATGTCTCGCGTAAGTTCATTCTGACTGGGATATTTTTGCAACTAGCTGGATTAGTGTATAGCCGGAATGCTTAGGGATTTGTGAGGTGCTGGACGAACGTCGTAGTTTTTTTTTATAGATGCATAATATTGTTTAGTGTTATTATTTATATATATTAAATATTGTTATTCACAGTGATTTAGTTTTTACTGTTAGCTGTGTAATAATTTGTAAAAAAAAAAAAACTTCTAACTATGCTAGTACATCGATTTTTGGTATGACTACATATTATAACTCGGTTTAAGACGCGATGAAGTTAGAAGGGCATTCTTTTGATATTTTGACGGTTGCCTGCAGAATTTTCGAGGAGACTACGACTGCTTGGAATTCGTAAACTGGGTAGTACAGTACGCCTGCAAATCCCCTAGCTATCAAGAATCTGTTTCCGCTCACGCCATAGGCATTTACTCTTTGCACCAGAAGTCCGCACCGTCTCTTGTAGAAACTCGCCTTTAGTTCGAGCTCTGCACTGTCTCAATTAATGTCTCGCGTTAGTTCATTCTGACGGGGATATTTTTGCAACTAGCTGGATTAGTGTATGGCCGGAATGCTTAGGGATTTGTGACGTACTGGACGAACGTCGTAGTTTTTTTTTATAGATGCATAATAGTGTTTAGTGTTATTATTTATATATGGATATGATCAAAAAAACCCTTCCGGTACTCCACAGACCAGTTGTACAGCGGGAAGAAGCTTCTAAGAGTGAGGCAGCTTTTTGTCATTAAAGCGGTTACCCGTACTCATAGCATCCTTTTCAACTCTGCCCGTCACGAGGAAATGCTAAGCGGGCGTAGGTACAAGGTGCCGGTCCCTGCTTTCAGATCCGCCCTCGCTAGGAGAACCCCGGCCTACTCTCACTGCTGCGTATATAATCATGTCTGCAATATCTGTGACATCAAACGCCTATCAGTTCCCAGAGCTAAATCACTGCTTAAACTCTGGTTATGTACTTTGTCTTACGATGAAAGCGAAGACATCATTACGAGTAACAGTATTAAGATAAAGTAAACTTCTTGGTACGAAGGTCCAGAAAATAAATTAGGGCGTCGCACATGCGCACACAACATACACAAACCTACACTCACACTCACACACACACTTCACACACCCTAGTTATCCTTACCTTTTGTATGAATAAGACATCATTCAGTGTCTGTACATTATGTCATATCTTCAACCATATGATACAAATCTTCATTGTTAATCGCACTCGCAGACGGCCAAGATACAGGCTCAGCCTAGTTTGGTCTCTGATGGATAACCCCGATCACTACACGATTTTGTATTTTTTTTTGTATATATTAAATATTGTTATTCACAGTGATTTAGTTTTTACTGTTAGCTGTGTAATTATTTGTAAAAAAAAATAAACTTCTAACTATGCTAGTACATCGATTTTTGGTATGACTACATATTATAACTCGATTTCTGTATTGACAGTGTTTTCTAGGGCTTTAAGTACAAATAGCATTAAGCGTATATTGATAAAGTTGCTGCCATAACAGTCAAGCGTGCGATAAAAGTCGCGTAACAACTAGTGGAATTTCTCATTAAAGGAACAATCTATATCTTGGTGTTACAAATTACAACCACGATGTTGATAACTAATTCGGAGAGTAATAATGCAAGATCGGTAAATGTAGACATCCTTAAGAAAGGCCTATTTATCCAGCATTGATATCTTTCAGCTATGATAATGATTGCGTCAAGATTAATTGATCTTACTACTACTACTTATACAGTGTGATATCGGAGATGTGATCACTTCTTGGCAACACTGTGACTGATGGCCATTTAGATGCATGAAACGAAACAAGTTTTTCTTCTTTTGTTTAGTCAAGAACATACCACGGATTTCTAGAAGGTGTGCGCAACTTCGTCAGCGGAGAAGAACAGGAAGTTATAACCCATATTTTCTTTAACGTAGCCGGATAAGACGCATCCTATAACCATCTGTGATTTCCCAGATTCCCAGAGATTCAGTAACCCATCAAAAAATGCGAACCATCAAGAACCATTAAAACAAGAGACAAGACATTCAATCTCTATGCAAAAAGTCGCTCCCTTATATGATCAACGCTACCTATGTATTTCATTATAAAAAATTCAACTTTACAAGCGTAGTACATTATTTAAATGTTTCGATACATTTACTATTACATGTTCACGAAGTAACGATTACTTTACTATGTTTTCTGTTTAATTATAATATTATGTATATTTGCCGCACGCTCTATGATTTTTTTTAATTTTAGATCTTTGTATTTAAAAGAATATAGTTTTTTTGTGAAGAGGTTCATTTTAAAATCACGAAAATTGTGATGGTAGAACGTATTCGTAAATAAACAATTATAACAACGTTAAATGTTAAGTTTCAAAGCGCCATCTAGTTTTTCCAGAATACCTTCTCGCGGTCGGGGCACGATCCAAGGTATGGTATTGACATTCCTCTTGTTTTAATGTTCCTTGCTCTTGGCACATTATTTGAAGGTCGTAGACCTGAGTACTTAAAATAAAACAGGGATAGCTTGCCAAAACATTCAGCCAGTTTGTATCCTCTTGATTCAATCAAGCAGTTAAACTCTGAGCAAATTTTAAATAGCAATTTCGGTATCACTTATGATTAGGAAAATATCTTTAAAAAAATCTTAACCCTCTTTTACTTCAGCATAGTTGGGTAAAAAGTATCCTATAATCATCTGTGGATGCCCAGCTAACTATGTACCAAAATTTGTTCAGCTGTTTTGGCGTGCTGAAGTCACAAACAAATACACAAAAAAATCCAAAACATATCTTTTTTTTTGATTCAGTGACCTCCAAATAGTCCGTTACAAAACCTTTTGAAAATGTGTTCAATGTACCGACGTTTAATTTTTACAACTTTATAATAGTATAGATATTTTCTTTTTACGATGATAATCAAATGAAGAAACAAACCTGTGCATTATATGAAGCAGAGTATCAATCGCATAAATTGTGTCGCAAATGTATACATAAGCGAATCTGAGAAGACTCAATAACAGGTTCGGCTTCATATTCAAAATGTTTTCGTCGCAATGAACTATTGGATAAAGAGTCTCTACTGGTATCTGCAACAAGGTTTTTATTATTTAATTTTAACTTTTAATAGTAACCTAAGTTCGTCGATATAGCTCAGATAGTTGTTAGACTTAAGTGGCAGTGGGCGGGGCACATTGCTCGTAGAACTGATGGCCGCTGGCTTCTCGAATGGCAACCACGTACAGCCCCAACGAACATGGCTTCGGGAATTGGAACAACATACGGATTCTTCGAGACCCTTCACGTTCACGCCTAAAAACCTCGTGTTGGATCTTCCTCCCGTCGGCTCTGGACCGCCTTGAACCAACTGTGGACGGGGTAGGACACTGTGCCTACCACTGGCACAAATGGGTTTGGAGCCAGACTCTAGCCTGTGACTGCGGATACCCAAATGGTCTGAACCATCGATCACATAGTCTCAGAGTGCCCTTTAAATAAATACACACAGGCCATTTAGACGACTTCAAGGTCCTCTCCAAGGCAGTAGCTGAAATGAGCAAAATTATAAATTCGTTTTTCATTCTTTTAATTAATTAGATTTAATGACCCAATTCTAGTGTGCAGTAAAGCCATACGATAAATAAAAACATGATGAAGATCGCGGGTAATACGATCGGTCGTTATGGAAATCCTTGTTGGAGGCCTTTATCCAGAAGTGCCCTTAGGCAGTGACCATAATAATGATGGTGACTATTTCTAAGTGTTGTTAGTGGTCGATTCATTTACCCTTATATTACGGGTTTAAGCAGGTGGACTACTTTCCAATTGCTACTTGAGAACTGCAAGCCAACTGCCCGCTGACGGCACGCTGGCGGTACAACGCATTCCATCAGTTTTAACCTTTTAATCCTAAATAACGCTAGTAAGTATACGCTGCAGTTAGAATGTAGGGCTTCTATTTGATCCATTAAACAGTTACTACGTTTTTTGTTGCAAGATGAGATATTTCAAAGTATGGATAAGGGCGGTTCCTAGGCAGTGAAAGGAAATATTTTTTCTATGTCCTAGCCTGCCTAACAGCTGCTTAGAGTGATAATTAGGGCAAAGAGTTTCGCTTTTGCGATGAAAATGTATTTCCTACTTATTTTAACGTAAAAAGAATTAGGAGTATAAGTTATTGACATATAAATGCACTGCAAGCTAAGTAGAGTGACCAACAGAAAATGTGAATGAGACCGCATTGGCTGGTAATGGTTAAAACTAACTTTAAATGTTATTTTATTGCCATTAGAACCTGATATTCAAAATCAACATGCAAAAGTGAATTGAAAAATAATATTTCTGTTCATGACTTAGAAACCAACCTGTACCCAACAAACCGCCCTTACCTACCCAATATGTGTTAAGGTTTTGTCATTTACGCGTATAAATTTTACCTTACCACAACTGTTTTGATGATAACAGCACACAGGACGATAAAACGGAAGACAGGGTGAAAGGGAAGGAAGATGATGTTCATGCATTCTATACTATCGACGTCAGCCTCTTCTTCATCGTCATCTTTTTCGTCAACTTCGTACATGTCAGACATCTTTTGAATTGACTGTAAGAAAGATTAATCTTACCAATATTTTACATGTGAAAGTTTGTGAAGATCTGAATAACGTGTACACCCATTATCGCAACACAACAAACGGGGCATAATCGTGTATACATATGATTTATTAAATCACCTTTCGGGGAGTGTGCGGCGGGACTGCATGAACTAATTCCACCTTCTTCATTTCGTCACTATGGGACTAGACGTGAATTTGAGCTCCACCCTTATGTTGTTGATATAACAACCAGAAATGAGCAATAATCGATTAATTTTTAAATCGTGATTAAATTAATCGTCAGAAATTTCGATCAACAATTAATAAATTGTCAGTTTAATCGATTAAATTTCACGATTAAATCTCGATAAATGAGCGTTTTTGTTGCGAAAGTGTTAGCAAAATTCGAACGAATCGGTCTTTTGTCTAATTCTGCAAACAGAATGCTTGTGTGAACGTTAGTATACTCGTACATTACTGAACGGATTACTGAACACGTATGCTACTGAACGGGATCCTGCAGAAAATTGTACCTGCAAAAAAGCGGCCAAGTGCGAGTCGGATTCGCCCATGAAGGGTTCCGCAGCCGTTTATACAAAAAATACACTACAGATGAAAAAATATACGATATGAAAAAAACACTAACAAAAGAGCGTATCTCCCCGGCACTTACGTCCTTTTGCCGAGAAGCACAGTTTTTTGGCAATATCTTAAAAACGTTTTGTGCGATCACGTTGAAAACAATTTTCGTTGGAAGTATTCATTAAACTTTATATTTGTAAACTTTTTCATATTTTTTGAACTTACCGTTTAGAAAATAGATGGGGGGACACAATTTTTGCTACTTTCGTAGCGAATATTTCGGAAACTATTCACTAAACCAAAATCATTTTTTAAAAACCTCAAAGTGTTGTTAGAAGTACTGTCGAAATATGTGCCGTACCTTGATATCTGCTGAATTTTTTTTTTTCAGTTTCGGTTACATGTATGGCGTGCCACCCCTAGAAATACATATATTTTTTATATAACTATCAAACTAAGTAGCGGTTAACACATGACACCTATGCTCCAAATTCCATCAATGTACATCTTATAGTTTGTGAGTAAAATGCCTGTGACATACGGACGGACAGACAGACAGACAGACATGACGAATCTATAAGGGTTCCGTTTTTGCGATTTTGGCTACGGAACCCTAAAAAACGGGATGCTGCCGTGGAATTACTTATGTCCTCTTAAGAACTGTAAGTCCCAATGCCTCACCGGGACGACGTAGCAACGTCGCCAGCTACCACGTGCGAACAGATCATATTGAAATATATAGAAGATAACTCGCTTGACGACGCTTGGCTCTTATGTTATAGCGTGACACGTGCTTTTGTGACACTCTCACGGTCTGCGGGCGAGCGGGGGAAGACAGCAGGGGCAAGTAAGAAGTGTGTGCGCGGCTGGGTCACCGAGCTCCGCCGCGCGCACACTTCATACCCCCCGTTGTCTTTCCCCCCGTCGCCCGCAGACCATGGCAGTGTCACGAAAGAACTTGTCAAGCTATAGATCTTTCTCACTTACTGATGTAATAATTTATTTATTTATTTCCACATAAAACACAGCATAACAGTTAATACCAAATCACTGTGCATTACAGATACAATTTTTAAATAAGGTAGGTACAAACTAATAGACAATACTAGACTTACTACTGTCCATCGCCTCACAATACCGTAGGCATTCACGACACACCGTTCGCCAATCACTTGCAAAAACATCCAAATCTGGTGCTGATGCGAGAAGCTCATTAAGCCTGTGCAAAGCTCGAACAAGTGGAGACTGCTTCCGCGAAACGGTGCGTGCTTCAGGAGCAGCAAACAATAGCCGGTTGCGCGGGCGAAGAGTGATTCTCGGCACAGACGGAACGAACAGACGCACCACTTGACCAATCAATTCTGGGCAGTCTGACTGTCCTCGCATGATCTTGCAAACGTTTTTTAGTAAGATGTTATTACGCCTAACTTCAAGCGAATTAAAACCTAATACTCCTAATAAAAATTATAATGGCACAGAGTAGATAATAATAGAAATACAGAAGACTGACAATTACGATCTTAGCGAATGCCGTGCATACTCATGTGATGTGGCCATGCGAGTGATGATGTGAGAGAACGAACCGCGATCAAAAGAAAGCTAGCTATACTCAAAAAGAACTGGTCACCGAGATCAATGCTATCTCGTTCACACTTGTGTGGGCTTAGCAGGTGTAAAAGAGATAGCATTATTTTTTCAGTAGCCTGTTAGTTTTGCGTTGAGTATAACAATGTTTGCAACCATTGTGGCGCTCAAAATGTAAACATTTGGGCAGTTATCATGCACGAACCTACGTATGTTGTGCATAAATCTTAAGGTATATTGGCCTCAACACTGAGGCCACGGGTGGGTACTGGTTGCCACACAACTTAATCGTGAAGTGAGCCGCGCCTGGTAATGCTAGAATCTAAATAGTAAATTGCAAGCGAAACGAATGCTTCCTGGTGATGAACCATATTTATATCAGACACCGAACTGTTTTGTACATATTATGGGTAGAATATGTGTAATACATTATTCTTTTAATATAACTTATAAGTAAATATATACTTACTGTCTAGAAATTGATAAATTGGTTATTCCTTTATGAAAATAACTTCAAACTTGACAAATTCAACTACGATTTCTATCTACCTCGACGTTTGTCTTGTTGATAAATGACAGTTTTTTTTTATTACCTAATTAAACCGAGGTTATACTGGAGGTTCGTGCTGAGGGCCTGTTTCACAAAAGCTTGTCACTCGTATTACATGTAGAAGTCTCTTTTTAACACATATTGTGGGAAAGGGATTTCCGCGTGTCATATTACCTATAAGTTTTTATGAAACGGTTCTTAGGCTATTTTCCATACATTCATCAATTCAATATCTACAAAAAAATATTTGTAGAAATCTACAAAAATATTTTTTTCAATGTATTATTTGTGTGTAAACTCAAAATAACTATATTTATATACCCATATAACCCGTTTAAGTTTTATAATTTGATTGACTTTTTTGCATTTTGATGACAGTACTTTGCTCTTTGGAAAGGACTATTAAAACAAGAGGGCTGTCAATCGCCATACAAAAAGCTGTTTCCTGATACAACGCCATCTATGCCTAAGAATTATTATTTGCAATTATTGAACTTTGCAAACGTGGCATTGTATTTAAATGTTACGATTCATTTATTATAACTCGTTGATCCGTGGTATTCGGTTTTTATTTGTTGTTATCTCTGTGTTAATGTTTAGTTTTCTTAGTATATACGATCAGTATTATTATTTATTTATTTATAACTATGGACTATTTCTGGATTAAATTATTTTCATTTCATTCATTTCAATATCAGCTGGTTAGGAACGAATTGTAACTGTATTTTGTTAATTTATTTTACTATATATATTATATTCATATTTAGTTTTAAAGCACCATCTAGTTTTTATACTGGATATCCCCTAACGATTACGGCACGATCAGAAGTATGGCGATTAACAATCCTCTTCTTTGGCACATTATTAAGAGTTCGTAGGCGGAGACCAGAGTAGTTTAAAAAAAGTAGAGATATTTAAATAAAACAATTTAAAGAATTATATCGCATATATTATCTCCTTTGTGTTTACGGGGTCGACTGAAAAAATATGTATTTTCATCTGTCAAAGTTACAATTTGAGCAAACTACCCACTTCGAGGAAAATATATTTTGAGATATTAGCACGAGAATTGAAATTGTGAATTTTGGATGTTTTACATATATATTAATCTTTAAAAGTGTGCATATATCTCACGTTAAAAAAAAAATGTCATTTTGGTCTACCACTTCTGAACCTTAATACACATATAAAATAGAGTCAAAAAGTGGTAGACCATTTTATTGGCTGACAGTACATCAGAACAAGCCTTGAGTTTATGTTTGATTTGTTCCCTAATAAAAAGCCATTTCGAGTAATTTTCGAAATCCTTTCGGAAAAACTAATACGGCTCGAATAATAGTTTCGGACCAGTCTGAGGACCTCAGTCATGAGACATAAGGGTGTTCGGTCGCTGCCGCTTTAGCACTGAGTGCGAATATCGAGCATGAGGTATTCGGTTTTAGGATTAGTAACCGCAATTATAACCTAAATATTTATATCCTTCCAACTGGAAGGGTATCTTTTATCATGTAAATAACAAAATTCTGTTCATAATCAGCCGTCGACATTCAAATGATTCGCGTCAGTGATAGAAACAAAAAACAGAAAAAAAGTTAATTAAGTTTCTTTGAGAGCGAAAAGCAGCCTTTTGTTCCTCAAGTCAATTAAGCTTTGAGAAAAAAATGAAACCCCACTGAGGACCGGACACTTGAGGCTTTAATTTGTGTATAATTTCCCGTTTTTTCGCCAATGTTTGCGGGTCGGTTGGAATTAATATTTTCCTAATGAACTGGCATAAACTTTAGAGTCGAATTGACTCCCTTAAGGCCACTTTCTTGCTCGTAATTTGTAATTTAAGGTTCCAGTTTTTATCTACAACCGGGTTTTATGTTTGAAAATTTTCGTCACTGTTGCCACGTCTTTTTGCGGTAATAATATAAACGATTATAACACCTCATTTTTTACCTACAATTTGAAAATATTAAAGGTAATTTTCAGGTGTTTAATAAAAATAAAATTGACAAAAATGCTGCAGAAATATTGCGGAAAGTTATCAAGGCGATCACGGGAATTAAGCATCGGCAAATTGTTCCTAAGAATTATTTATTCGACTTTTCAATGCAATTAGCATTAGCCAAATGAAAGCTAAAACTAACACTGTCACAGAAACTCGTAAACACATTCCTACATATCCGTGCAGTTAACTGGATTACACTTGAGAACAAACACTGCACAATGTTTAATTAGTTCACCACAAACAAAGCACAAGATGAAATAGAGTGGGGCTGAGCGTGATTTGCAAAATCCTCAGAAAACATCAAGTAACGAGGTCTAATGCTCCATCCATTTAATTAAGATAATGCCTTACGGCTTCTGACGCGGCCACATCACAGAGCAAAGGAAATAGGGTTTCTTTTCATACTTGATATGCGTCGAGACGCACTACTGAATCAAAAAAGTATTCATTAGCACTATGGTGCTTAATTAATTAGAGTTGTGATGAAGTGTGCATGTGGGGTTGTATTCTAAGATCTGGTTTGTACCTCTTTAGCTATCCACTGCAGGAAATAGTGCGGGCATCTTTGGGACGTTTGATCCTGGTACTTCTATCCATACAAATATTATTAATGTGAAAGTGTGTCTGTCTGTCTGTTACTGCGTTGAAACCGCTGAACTGATAGGAATGAAATTTGGAATGGAGATAGTTTGATTCCAGGGGAAGGTCATAGGCTACTTTTTATCCCGGAAAAATACCCTTATACGCGATAAATGAATTTAAGGCGGACAAAGTCGCGGGCAGAAGCTAGTACTATTATAAAGTTGTAAAAATGAAATGTCTATACATTGATGATATTTAAAAAAATATATTGTAACGGACTATTATGGAGATCACTGAATCGAAAAATATTATTTTTGGATTTTTTGTATGTTTGTATGCTCGTATGAGTCTTTGTAGCTTCATCACGCAAAATCGGCTAAACGGATTTCAACTATATTTGGTACACGGGTAGCTGGGTATCTCCAGATGGTCATAGGATACTTTTTACCCGACTACGGTGAAGGAAAAAAGAGAGGTTATGACTTTTTCTCTTCCGCGAACGAAGTTGCGGGCGCCTTCTAGTATCTATATATAGTAGTATACTAGAGTACTTTCAGGGCATTAATTGCCCGTGGAGCTGAAGACGCTGACGTGTGGTGGGTCGATACATATTAAAAAACTTAAAAATATTTTGCTAGAACTCGAACAGTGTTTTTGAGGGGCTACTCCGAAACCCGAAAAACGAAGTTCGTATGGCGACATCCCGCTCACTCAAATACAGCTTAACATGAGAGCGAGAGGGACAGCACGTTAAGGTACAAATTATATCTAGGAGTGACGTTACGAGCCCCCACTCTTAAACTTTAACACGATTTATCTGAGTATTTTTTATTATAATGAGAAAGCAAACAATACGTGTACAATATATGTTTATTATCTAATTGTCGGACTAATTAGAAAGTTGATTTTCATACACCCCGTCATCACGCCTATTTTACGGTTTGAGAGTTTATGAGAGATGACAAAAGCGTCCATCACAAGCCCAGAATATACTTACATAGGTATAGTTTCCAATGTTACATATAGTTTCTAACGCTACATATAGTTTCCAAAGTTACATAATAGTTTCCAATGTTACATGTAGTTTTCAATGTTACGTATTGTTTCCAATGTTACATATTGTTTTTAATGTTACATGTAGTATCCAATGTGTACCAATATTACATATAGTTTCCAATGCTACATATAGTTTTCAATGTTACATATAGTTTTCAATGTTACATAAAGTTTCCAATGTCACTTGGCGTTTTCAATGTTATATATTGTTTCAAATGTTACGTATAGTTTCCAATGTTACATATTGTTTTCAATGTTACATATTGTTATAAAGTTACATACAGTTTTCAATGTTACGTATTGTTTCCAATGTTACATATAGTTTCCAATCCTACATGTAGTATCCAATGTGTACCAATATTACATGTAGTTTCCAATGTTACCTATAGTTTCCAATGTTACATATAGTTTTCAATATTACGTATAGTTCCTAATGTTACATATAGTTTCTAATATTAAATATAGTTTTCAACGATAAAGGTGCCCGCCAGGATAAGCATAAAAAAGCCTACATACCTTTTCTCAATAATATTTTCCACAAACACGGAACAGCTACTCATATTAAAATCCGAAACATTCATAAACTGAATCGTAGTAGAAATCGTAAACTGAAGTACTTTATTATTTACGTATCTATTTAAATATCAATCAACATTTTTACGCGCTTCTCTCATTGTTTCCAAGATGGTTTCCTTGCTATATTCAAACTGCTTTTACAATGTTTCTATTGTAAAATAGGATGTAGCCGGACAATCATCGATGTCGTAAACTGAAGCCGTTCGAGTACTTTACGATTGAACGTACTTTTGATTTTAAAGTTATACCCGGAAGATAAAATGTTTTACGAGATTCAAGTTGTAAAATCACGTTGAGACGATGTTGTGTGCAGTTCTTTGTAGTTCATTTAATTACAAGCAGTTAAACTGGTCTGTGAATCTTTTAGCTTGTTGCAAGACTTTTGATAAAACTAGCCAAGTGCGAGTCAGACTCGCGCACTGAGGGTTCCGTACAAAATATATGCTACAAACGGCCGTACCTTAAAAAAAATCCAGTGTTAGCAGACCCCTACTCCTAAGCAAATGTACGCGGTGTTCGACCATTTTATATTGGTTATGGACATAGACAGAATGACATAAAATAATACTGTTTTTATTTAAATAAAACAATTTAACGGATAATATCGCGTATATTCATTTGAGTTCCCGGCGTTTCGGCAGCTTTTCAACTTTCCATGGTCACGTGTGGACTGAGAAAAGATGTATTCTCCTCTGTCAAAGTTATAATTTGTGCAAACTACCCACTTTGAAAAAACAAATAAAGGTGTACATACATGCCTAAGCTGTAAAGACAGTTACACATGTGCCAGAAGGGCTTAATTATTTTATTAACCTTCTGGTATGTATTAAGGTTAAAAAGTCGTAGGACAAATTTCTTGGCCGACCATTTTTTTTATTTTTTTAACCTGACTTTGAACTGGATAGGTCTGTCTAGATCTCCTGACCAGTAATCGGATTCAGTGATTCAGTGGGGGAAGCACAAACCCACAAACGGGAATGCTAAAGTTGGTGGGGGACGCACTGCGCAAGGCACAAGAACTGCGGACCTTGGCCGACCGTACACATAATGTAATTAATGCGTAAAGCAGTGGCTGACGCTGTAGCAACTCTTACACTACAAATGGTAGTTTTGCGTGACAAAGTCTCTTTGGATGCTCAAACAAAGATTAATTTGAAATTACACTGCCCTCACATTTATATCTTTCAGCGATAAAAATGGGATATAAAATCGGGTTGGTCTCTATTTTATCGCAAATCTTCAAAAGTGCACTAGTTTAATATCTTATATCGTGGAGTCTTTTAGAGTGAGCAATAAGTATATATAGTATATAGGCACCGGAGTTGACTTAACAGATTCTGCTGATGTATATTGATACAATTTAAATAAATGTTGTTAATAGGGTACTTGACTGACAGATCCAATCAGTTCCTTTTTAAAAACCGTCAAAACGGTCAGAAAGTATGAAGTTTGAAAGGAAAAAAGGTTTGTATGACGTCATAATTCTATACGGTCAAATTGCCTCCTTATTTTTAGTTTTTGATCATTTTAAAATCGCCAAAAGCTTAAAAAGAAGTATTCATAAATGTTTTTTTATACGTATTTTCAGAAATAACATTTAACTGCAAGCGTGACATCATTTATGTTGACTACAGGAAAGTACCCAATTATTCATTTTATTTAATAGTTATGATATTATTTATTTTTACATATCGGCGCGATATAACCTCGTGTATCGATCCGTCTGGTTTCGGTTTACGATATAATAGGATACAATACATACATTTTTCTCGTCTCTAGCTCGGAAAAATTCCTTCAGAGCGCCAAATCTCCGTGGAAAACTTAATTTTATCCGCTACATTGGATAAGTATGATTTTATGTTTTTTAATGCTTTTATTTGTTTTTTTTTGTTATGCGTGTGATTCGTAGGTTTATTATAAATGAAAAAGAATCGGTTTGTTTTATTTTCCTATTTTGTTTATGTTTCAAAAGTTGTGTGTGCTTTGAAAGAGCAGACGTAGCGAGCTACACTGACGAATCTGTATTTTAACCACTATAGCGAGTGAATTTCAGATACCTTCGCTTACTCGGCTTTAAATTCAAGCACTCTTGCCAAGTAACGACATTGCAGCCTTGCATAACATATAACCACAACTATGAATGCATATCTACAGAATATGAGTCATAATTAAACAGAGGTAAACAACATGCGGCCTTAATCGCTAAATAGCGGTATCTTCCAGACAACCTTTACCTTAACTATCTACACTAATATTATAAATGCGAAAGTGTGTCTGTCTGTCTCGTCTGTTACCTCTTCACGCTTAAACCGCTGAACCGATTTGGATGAAATTTGGGATGGAGATAGTTTGAGTCCCGGGGAAGGACATAGGCTACTTTTTATCCCGGAAAAGAACCCTTATCCGCGATAAGCGAATTTAAGGCGGACGAAGTCGCGGCCAGAAGCTAGTGGCTTATAAGTTAAATTCAACCATAATCCAGAAAATTAATAATGTTTAAAAAATCTTTATTTAAATTTTTGTCAAAAAATACTTTAGAATTAAATTAGAAAGTGTCCTCAACTTCGTCAGCGGAGGAGAATTAAAAATCATAATCCTCTTTTTTTCTATAGCGCAATCGGGTAAAAAAGTATCCTAAGTATGATTATTTTATTTTATTTATTATTCAATTTATTTACATATATTACAGCGAGCCAATTCACCGTGAAACCAGATTACTTAATTAACAACTATACAAGTAATTGACAACAATTATAAGCACTTTTAAAAGATTGAGTACACAAGCTAAAACAATTGACAATATTTTAAGTACATACATTTTATGCGTGTACGGAGGTTTGCCTGTTGTCCATCATCTCACAAAACCTCAAACATTCACGGCACACAGCTATCCATCTCCACGCAAACAGGTCACATTCAGGCACGGATGCCAAGAGCGCATTGAGTAAAGTGAGTGCGCGCTGTAGTGTCGCAATTCTGCGCGACAGCGTGCGCGCCGCCGGCGCCGCCAACAGCACGCGCGCGCGGGGGCGGAGGTTGATGCGGGGGACGTCCGGGACGCTCAGCCGTAGTACACTGTCCACTAATTGGATAACGTCCGACTCCCCGCGCAAAAACCGGCAGACTGTGATGAGAAGATCGTTGTTTCACCTCACTTGCAAAAAATTAAAACCTAGGCAACCGAGTAAAAATTTTTTGGGATATAAATATGGGTAATATCCAAATCTTTTCTTATACAGAAACCTAAGGAGAGACTTCTGTATTTTCTCTAGGAGTATGGCATATGTGGATTCATACGGATTCCAAATAATGGACAACACATCCAGTTTACTCCGCCCTCAAGCATTAAAAAGTAGCTTTATAACTCCGGGTTCATGGAAATCCATGCAATTACGGACCACGATACCCGGTAGCAGCTACTGGCGAGTGCACGAATATGCTCATGGAAGGTGAGGCGCGTGTCAAACACCACCCCTAGATCCTTCACAGAGAAGACACGATTGATGTCATCGTTGTCCAGGAAGTATTGCGCATGTATAGGAGATAAGCTTCGCCCAAATGTACAAACGCAACACTTCGCTGTATTAAACGACAGCTTGTTGTCTATGCGCCATTTCAACACGGAGACAATATCTTTTTGCAAGGAGACACAGTCCGCTACATCTTTGACACCATAAATAAGCTTGAGGTCGTCAGCATACACGAGACACTTAGCATTACGAACCACAGTTTCTAGGTCGTTAACTATCAGACCAAATAAAAGATGATATGATGATAACTTAATAAATATTTAGGGTTTATTAAGAGTCCCCGGTATGCTCGGTTCTTCTTGTTTTGCTGTATTTCGTTTGTTTTATAAACTGGAGCCATATAAACTAATTACAGGCCTAGATACTCGTAACTCATGTCTTTGTATATACATAGTTTCGTTACAATCCAACTCATAGATTTGAAATGGGAATGAAACTCCGTTTGTATGGGAAGGTGAAATTCTGCCGAGCTTGCTGGGGACTCTTAAGTTACCATACTTAGGCTTTTATGTATAAGAGTAAATTATTTGGTTTCTATTTTGGGCCATGTATTTTCTGTTAAATAGTCCTCTGTCGTATAATATGCCTTTGTCATTACATACTTTTTAAGTACTTTTTGAGAGATGGGAAAAATTAGTTAAGTCATTTTAAATCTTCGTTCATTAACAGATTAGATTTTGCCATCTTTGATAGTAACAATCTAAGACATGGATACAATAATATTCTTGTATAAGGTGATAGATTTATTTGGTTTAAGAGAGTACGTCAAATATTTCTGACGGAAAGCCTATCAATTTATTTTCTGTTGACCGCTCGATTTGCGATCAGACCGCCTATTGTGGTGTGAACAATATGGACCAATTTTAACGTCAATGTGGAAAAGTTTTTGATGAACTGTCCGTTTTTGTTCTAGCTAACAATTATTGCGCACAACAGGATATGCGTTATAGAAATCTATACTATTATAAATTTGTAGAACTAAATGAAATGTCTGTACATTGAAGATATTGTCAAAAAATTATGTGCAGGACACATAATCGAAAAAAATAATGATCTTGTGTTTATGTGTCGTTGTGCCTTCATCGCACCAAATCTAAACGGAAATCATTATTTTTCGTACACGGGTCATCCACAAAAGGTTATAGAATACTTTTTATTCGACTACGCTGAAGAAAAAACGAGGGGTTATGACTTTTTCTCCTCCGCGTACGAAGTTGTGGACATCGGCTAGTGTTTAATAAGGTTAATTATATCGATTTTATAAGAAAATCTTGATGTTTACCGTCGTGATTTTTAAAGTGAATTTCTTCACTAAGAAACTTTATTCTTAAAATACAAAGATCTAAATAATAAAAAAACTCAAGACCCCGACTGGATTTGAACTTCCTGTGCCTAGTGCCTGGCCAGGGCGCACATTCTGCGAATTGAGCTACAGAGCCCAGTCAGATTGTCTTCAAATTTTGTCACTATTTGTTACAAGATCTTTTGCATTTTACATTTGAATATTTTTAACAGGCTTTTTTGCCGTCAACGCACCTGGTGAGCATCTATGAAACTAAATGTTCACTCTGACAGAGCGAACTGTGTTCAAATTGAGTCGGAGTCTTGGATATTTTTCATTATTTAGATCTTTGCATTTTAAGAATATAAGGTTAATCATAGTTAAATTCTATGTATTAATTACAAATACAAATACCAAAGGCAGCAAAGGTAAAAGTAGTAAAAGGTAGCTTGTCGTTGCTAGTGTGTTCCACTTAAACAAAATCGTTGTACCGAACCAATATCCGATTTCCCATCTAACATTTGAGAAATTTCCTGAATAGGTATTGCTTAACGAATGAAAAACCTCGATATTAATACAAAACCGGCAAAGAGTATGTTGGACTATGCTCAGTGTAGGGTTTCATAGCCGTGACAACAAGAAATGCAGATAGATGAAAAAAATACTTTGTGAAAAAGTGCACTACCAAAAGACCACTAAAAAAAACACTTTTTTTAAATAACTGTTAAAATATATGTTCCACACGTTGATGTTTGCTAAATAAAAAATGTCGGTTTCGATTACACGTATGGAGTGCCCTAGAAATATTTTTTTGTTATTTAACTATCAAACTACATAGGTAGCGACTACTACAAGACTGCAAATTATATCAATATACATCTTGTACGAGTACTTATTGAGTTAAGTGCCTGTGACATACGGACGGACGGACGTGACGAAACTATAATGGTTCCGTTTTTGCCATTTTGGCTACGGAACCCAAAAAATCTAGATATAATAATAAATTAATTGCGGTCTATCGCATTCTTAACCGAAATCGAACTAGCGTCTCAATTTTATGGGTTATACGGATTTCTGTATAGGTAAGTGTTAGCCATATGCGTCTATACTGTGGACCTTAAATTCTAATTTTTCTTGTGTGTGTGAGTATGTGAATATAGTGAAGGTAACGAGTGTACAAATTCTGTATTATTCCAGATCTATTGTTTAGCTTTTATGTATGTATCTTTACAGTCCCATCATGTCATTTCTGGTACGAGTATAGTTGGATATTCGGGGATTGTTAAAGCATACTTTTTAGCCGACTACGCTGAAACAAAAACGAGGATTATGACTTTTTTATAGTGTAAAAGCGATGAGAACAGTTACCCGATAGGCCGATAATAAGATTATTTACCATCCTATTACCATTACGACAAAATTACGTTCAAGTTACATTCGCGCCATAAAATTTTTCTCACTATAGAAAAATTCGTCCAATCAGTTATCCGTTATGCGATGGGGAGCGAATAACACCGTGAATAGATGCACTCCTGAGGAAATAGCTCGATCTCTCGCGGCTGATTGCCTCCGAGTTATCGAGTCGCGGAGTATGAGGGAACGCGAGGCAGAAATATTTATGCGAGGTAAGCGTCTTAGCGAGATTTAGGTAGTCATAGAATAGAGAGTAGGTAGGAACTGTCGCAGAAATCAAAATTGAACATATTACAGTGTCTCGTAGAAATTAGTAACTTCAAAACAACTAGATGGAACCACTATCTGTGGTTATTCTTAGTTCAAAAAGCAAGACCGAAAAAAAATCATCATTCTATGATATGTCATATTTATTATGATGTACTCTTGGGGAAATAGCTCGATCTCTCGCGGCTGATTGCCCCCGTGCCTCAGAGTTGTCGAGTCGCGGAGTATGAGGGAACGCGAGGCAGAAATATTTATACGAGGTAAGCGTCTTAACGAGCTTTACGAGTAGGTAGTCATTGAATCATAGAATAAAAAGTATTAGAAGAGTGCATAGTTGTGAGTGTCTTAAAGGTTTGAGACTTCAGAACAACTAGATGGTGTTACTATTCATGCCCATTCTTACTGCACTAAGTAAATATGCGTAAAGTGCATATAACATCAAAATATGAGCGTTTTATATTGTTAACTTTCTATTATTATTATTTGTATACTAGAAATGAAAACAAAATTGCCATTAGAATGTTCTGCGTTCGTGAAGTAGTCACATCATTCATAGGGTTATGTATTCATTTTTATAATAAGTTACCAGATGATGCATTGAAATTACCTTTTCCAGCTCTCAAAAAGCAGTTACTTAAAAAGTCTCTAATGGCAAAGGCATATAATTATAGAGTAGAGGACCACTTATATTTAACAGGCAAAATCCGATCCCATCATAGTTGCTTAACTAGACGACGTAATTATCGGTGAATTTTCATAAAAGCAATGCATTTTGAATAACCACCCTACGAAGCATCATCTCGTAAACAGTTAGTTGAAGGCAATGATGGTTCTTAAATTTATCGCGCATCTATCGATAGTGGCGTAATCGTAAATGCCTTTGCCGGCCGGACGGATCGAAACCATTTTTTGTACAAGCATAGCTAAATCCGAGTACAGTTTTAAGATACTTTTTCCCGATTACCCTGAAGCAAAAAAGTAGGGTTATGACGTTTTCCGCCTCCACTAACGTAGTTGCGGGCGCCTCCTAGTACGAGTATTTAACACGACTGTGAGTCGATGTGATATAAATTATGCATTTTCAGTTTGAATACGCCTGCTCGCCAGACAGTAGGCAAATATGAGACCTCAGACCTTGACCGCGTCCGGGCCTAGTTTCCGTTCTAGAACTCTCTATTCTATATTCTAGTTCAGTTTTTAGAATAAAGCGGATGAGGGGCTTTTGCCGGGCAGCCAATTTTCCTTAGATCCAACGTAATTTATGTCCTGTTGGGAAATGAATTTGTTTGAAGAATTACACTGAGTGCGCGGTTGAACGGTTTAAATATTTATTATGGTTTAATCCTTCATTCCTTGTTTTACTTTAGACAAAATAACGATATGCATGGGAAATAAGATTTTTTTTCTTGTTATTGGAGCGATCTTTTCTTTTTTATTATACCTGGCTATAGTTTTAACCAGCATTTTGCCCAAGTCTTCTAATACTTTTCTAGCACAACACGACACGCGACTCTTTGACGCGCGGCAAATATTATCTATTCCTTTCAGTACAGTGTCAGAAAGCCTCTTGACACTAAGTGGCCTGACAAGCAAAGTCGCGGATAGTTCTCTAAACGGCAGTCCTACCTATGACTACAATATTATCAGCATAGCGGAGATTGATATTGTTGCCGTCCAGGAGTTTAAATAGCCTTCCAAAGTATACAGTAAAATCAGAATACTACTAGTGGAGCACGGAGTAGAGGGCGTCCACCAAAAAGATAGGTCAACACTTAGGCGTTACGCGGGTTCAAATTTGATGCAATTGGACAGGAAGGAAGTTATGGAAGGCTATGGAGGAGGCCTATGTCCGAAGGCGGATAAAACAAGGGCTGTGCTATAGATAGATAGACTACTAGTGGCTCTGTGCGCTGTAGACCTCGCGGGTCTTTCAACCCATATTCATATCTCCGCCATATTGAAAAAATCGAAAAACTTAATCAACAAAAATAATCTATATATAACTATCGAACCTGCTCACTTTTCACGAGAATCGGTTGAGAAATGCGACCTGTAGAGGAGAACAGCCCGATAAGTATATGAAAGCATTTTTGTCCAAGATGTACGTGTAATGAAGACGCTTCGCTCGCTATGCTTGCTTGGTCGAATAAAATTTTCTATGGAACACGAGTGACAAATATATGTTAGGCGCGCGTGAGAGGGGGAACAGCAATCCGCCGAATACTGTTAATACTTTGGTTATACGTACACTCACCAGCATTAATGTCTGCCACAACAAAACGCGCATAAATATCTGACACGACTCTAATTCTAAGGCCGTTACGACGTGTCAGGTCTATTTTCGCCCGATTTGTTATAGCAGATGAACAGTCACCATAATCTATATATAGGTAAAAATCTAAGTGCGTTATTACGTATGCGAGAATTTGTTCTTTATCACCTTGCTGGACACTATTTTGTAGAAACGCCTCTAGATTTTAATGAGATTTCAAACCATTTTTTAGAAGTTCGGTACCTCTACCAATTAGCTACAAAAATGTACAAACACTTCGACCCAAGGATATGTCCACGAAAGTGAGGCAGTTGAGACAAAAATTGTTCGGTAAAATATTACATGATCTTGATGTTTATAAGTTCGGTAATTTTTCTATCGAATAAGTAATTTGAAATTTGTTATCATGGTCAAACAATACTTAACATTTTTTGAACCTTGTACGTTAGCTTACCTGCTTTAGGCCACCTTTCCCTATATATTGTAATATTTTGGATTGAAATTTACTTAAACTCGTCTCCATTTACTCCGGCTAGTGTCCTCCTTGCCAACCAATATTGGGGCACTTATGAATGTTTTTTTTAACGTCATCCTTTAGTTTTGAAACAAACATCTACACAGGATTATTCTTAACAACACTGAATGAGCACTGTACATACAGACGAGAGCGGGCCGTTAAACAGAACGATATTCAGATAACAGCGGTCCAATATCAAGCAATAAAAGTGACCTATAAAGACTTGTGCAAAATCCCGAGCAGAGATACTATAGTAGAGAGCACGCGAGAGCAAACAGTCGTTGAGTTAAAAAAATACTCATCGATTTCTGTACAGTCATCGTCAAATAGTGTGTAAGTCCGAAAGCGCCAAATATACCGTCACACATCTTTGTACCTATAGTAATAAAGATGTGTTACGATATATTTGGTACTTTGGATGCTACATACTATTTGACGCTGACTGTACTATGTATTAGTAGATAATTCAACATGCGTTTCAAATGCTCTCAGTTTTCTGTCGCATATATTGAAGAAGTGAGGCAAGCATATTTTTGTCAAAACGCTCAATCCGGCACAATATTTCAAAATTCGTGGCAGGAAACTGATAGCGGTTCAAATGCCAGAAGACTACCATTGTACTTCAAACATATTTGTAAATCGTGGTAGTGATGAAAATTAAACTTAGTGTGTTTAGCCAAATTTTGAAGGTTTATATAGATATTAAATAAAATGGAGTGGAAAACATAACTGAAACATTATGTAATCGAATTAATTGTTTTGTATTTGCCCTTAACACACACAGAATTATTAGCTTATCATGGATATATCGGATAAATTTTTCGCTACCGTGTTATTTTTTGGGGAAACACCACAAACAAAATAATAGTGTTTGGCACGCAAAAATTTATTCGTGCCATTAGAAACCTTAAAAATACTTATAGTTGTAAGCCTTGCTTTAAGGAACTAAAGATCTTGACACTACCTAGTCTTTACATCTACGAAGTAGCAGTTTTTGATAGAAAATATTGAAGTCCATGGATTCCAAAAGCGGGCGTCACATATTATTAACACAATATGTGATAAACTACAAAAAAATAATCATTAAGAATGGATGATAGTGATTTACACTTATAGCTTTTAATATTAATTTTTAGGATAATAATATTATAAACATTCACAGGCCTCAACGGCCGAATGTATTACGGGTCAATGTTTTATAATATCAAATCGTATGTACCATTTATATGTAAATAAATTACGAATTAATTTACTATTAAGGCAGTAAATGGATCATGATGTCCTTTATGACCGTAAACAGACAGCGTGCGACCGATCTTTTTGGTATGAAAAATCCTATGTTCAGCAGCGCCCGTTCTCTTTGCTGAAGCAACTCTTAACTCAACATTAATTAATCGACTGTAAAAAATATGTATATCATAGTAAAAATACCTACTAAAAAAACAAGATTTTCGTAAATAAACAATTATCTCAATTAACCTTGTGGTTTAATTCTAAATATTTTTTCACTTCTCCTGCTCAAAAAGTACGTCATATTAGCTTCGCGAAGTGAGACTAAAATAGTACATTTAGCCCCTAGGGTTTAAAAGAAAGCCATATAATACCATAAAAATTTCTATGATACTGAAAAAAAAACTTGAAGCCAGCTACATAGTCCTTAGGAATAATTAAAAACAAACAAACCAAACTGATCAGATTAGCCAAACTTTCTGATAGAACTGCTCAAACTGTACTTTTAGTTTTCATGAAATATACAATTTTAATATTAAGTCTTTTTTATTTTCTCGCAGTCAAAGTGAAAGCCAGAGTGCTTAACACGTGGCTAAAAGTCATTATGACACTCAGACAGACAGACAGAAAGACAGACATATCAGAAGTGAGCGAAGACAAATAATCGCTTCTACCCGCTACGTCTACCCGCCAGCCTGAGAAACGAGACGTCGGATCGAATATTTGAGCGCCGAGTAAAGGAATTTTTGTTATCAAAAACCCTCTAATCTGTTTCAGAATATTTAGATAATAAATAATTATTTAGTTCTGAATTTAAAATTTCTGCTTATCATTTTATTTTTAAATTTTTGACATTGTATTAAATTCCTGACATTGTATTAAATTGTATTGACATTGTATTAAATTTATGTTGATATAACAATTATTATTTTATATTAACTGTACCCACTCTTGCAGGTATTATTATGATTATGGAATTATTTTTATTTTTTATTTTCTTTTTATTTCTCTTTTATGACATTGTGTTGATTAGGTTAACCTAGATTGTAATGAATATTTTTCGACTATGACATATTATTTTCCCTTGTTTTTATTGTATGTTTTTGTTTATATTACTATAATTTTTATAATTCTATGTAACTGACGATATTTTTGTGTATTCATTCTATTTTTCTAGGTCATGTAAGATATTGTGTAATTTTCAAGGAGAAATAAATCTATTCTATTCTATTCTTCGTGTCATTATGGCTTATTTTAGCCCCTTAACAAACATTGGAAGTTTCATCGAAAAACAATATAATACTAGAATTCTTTATTGCACACCAAGAAGCGAAACAGTGCAAACATCATTCGAATTTGTAAAAAGTGCATATAAAAATTTACAAGAAATTAATTCTTACTTAAAACATGTCATTATTAAAGCAAGAAGTCTTATATCTATTTTTACAATAAAACTAATATATTATGTTATAAATTAATAAGTGGAATAAATTATTAGTAAATTAAATTAAAACTAAAATAAATCAAAAAAGTTTCTTACTTACTTCGAAATTCAACTAACATATCAAGTAGGAAGTATTAAAACAAGTTTTAACCAAATAACGTTTCGTCCATCCCGGCATACTCTCACTTCTCCCTAAAAGGTAGACAATGTCAGATGGGGATCCCCCGCAAATAGTAATGAAATGGGACCACAATACGAATAAGTACGGACTTTGCGGGCCGCCGTTTCGGCCGAAGTTTAATTGAACTGGTCACCATCCTGCCCCGTCCTGATGGAATCTTTGGACCGGACACAGTTTTATATTTAACTGTCCACATTTGTAGCAAATGTCCAAGATTCTAACTTGTTTTAAATTAGGTGGGCTTTTTTATTTCATTTCTTTATGTATTTCGCCATCATTTCAATAATATGTTTTTACTAGCTTTTATTAAACTTCACATTTATATTTATAATATTATCTTCTGTTTACGAGATTATCACTCATTTAAATAAAACAATTTAAACGGAATATAACGCGTTTATTATCTCATTTGAGTTCCCAACGTCGGCAACTCAAGAGATAAAGGCTTCTTCGCTTTTGTAAATAGTATTTTGAATGCTTTTCTATGTCTATTTTGAAGTAAATAAGTAATTCCGAGTCGGTAAAGAGCTCCGGGCAGTTGTCCGCAAAAACGATATCGTATATGTACGTAAAATAAAATGTTATACAACATGTGAACAGGTTAATTAAAAAATTCTCTTGGAATCGGATATATTTATTACTAGCTTCTGCCCGCGACTTCGTCCGCCTTAAATTCGTTTATAGCGGATTTTTCCGGGATAAAAAGTAGCCTATGTCCTTCCCCGGGACTCAAACTATCTTCATACCAAATTTCATCCAAATCGGTTCAGCGGTTTAAGCGTAAAGAGGTAACAGACAGACAGACAGACAGACACACTTTCGCATTTATAATATTAGTATGGATGGATGAAACTGGAGTGTTAATTCGACTTAATTATTTGTTGATATTAATTTACTCATATTTACGCCATGAAATAACGCTAGGACGTGTTATTTTTGTTTTACCCTTACATACATTTCCCATCGCGCTTTTTCAATTTAAGGTTAAATTGTGTTTGTGACAAGGAATTCGGCCAAACGGGTTAATGATTATTTTTACATTCAATTATTTCTATTTGCAGGTTTCCGGCACGTCAGCTTTCCACGCAGTAAAGGCAAATAATTTTGAAAAAACTCGTCAAAGCGATAGGTAGGTGCTCGAACTCGGTAATGGACCTGAAATCACAAATTTACAACTTTGCCTAGTGGTATTGGAATATATCGATACCCTAGAGCACAATCGTATTAACTGTTTGAGAAAAACGCTTGTAATTAGTACGTTAGTGCACAAATACGTTGTAAAATTGAAATTCCATGGGCAAAAATACTGTAATTAGTACGAATGTGAACTAAGGTATCTATATTATAGTCCAGATCAAACAGATCAGAGGTATAATTAAAGATCGAACCCAATGGCGAGATCTCCGACTGTGAATTGTTGCATGATACCAGCGTAGGGATCAGATTACAGCGGTTATCAGCTCGGCAGCTCCCCGTTGGTATCGTTCGTATAAAGTTAAGAGAGCTATGGTGCTGCCACGTATATGTTAACTGTGCCAAATCTATTCGGTAAGCAATTGCTGCATTAAGGGCCTTATCACACTTGCGAGTTGGGAGCGTGTTTTCTATACAAATATCAGTCGCGGCGAACTCGCTGCGTGATCGCCTTCATACAAATTCGCCCGCAACTCGCTAGGTGTGATAAGGCCCTAAGGCTCGATCCGTTGGCTCATCAAGTGCAAGTAAAACGTCCGCCTGCTTGCGGCACACCGAGGTCCCATGGCCGCCTCTAGCCATCTCGCTCTTTACATATTAGAGTAGGTGATCTGAAAATAATCTTTGATCTATTTTTCAGCATTACGGCAAAATTCTGTATTAATGTATGAATGACAGAATCAACATTTATTTGAGGCAGTATGGACCATATATAAATACTAGCTTGTGCCCGCGACTTCGTCCGCCTTAAATTCGTTTATCACGGATAAGGGTATTTTTCCGGGATAAAAAGTAGCTTCAAAACCGGGACTCAAACTATCTCCATACCAAATTTCATCAAAATCGGTTCAACGGTTTAAGCGCGAAGAGGTAACAGACAGACAGACAGACAGACAGACACACTTTCGCATTTATAATATGAGTATGGATATGGCAAAAAGGTATTAATTTTAGCGCCACCTGTTAGTATAGCAAGGTACTCGATACTCGGGGGCTCGTAACACATGTTTCAGAGAAGTTTGCACCTCCTTCCTAACTAGCGCGATAACATTCAGGTACAAACTTAACTCAATCAAATGTAGTGGCTACCCCCCCTTTTAAAGGTTGAATTTTTATAGCCTATAACCTGGCCGGGGATTTTGTCGACCGCTTAGTATAGTTTGCATCAAAATCTGTCCAGCTGTTTTCACGTGATGCGCGTACAAATAAACAGATAAACAGACAAACAGACAATCAGACAAAAATTCTAAAAACAGTTGAAACGTGTTCTGTTATCGATTTTAAGTATCCCCGGCCAATATTTATTCGAATATCTTCCATGTACAGACTTTCGACCCTCTTCAGCTTTATTATATATATAGATAGATGTTATACACTAACATACACATACAATATAACAATAAATGTTACAAAATAACTAGGACAACTCTCAAGGAAGCTCAGAGTCACTCAGCGAGGTATGAAAAGGACTATGCTTGGGATCTCTCTACGAGATCGAATTTAAATAAGGTGATTCGTAGACGAACCAAAGTCACTGACATAGCAAACAGGGTAAGCAAACTGAAATGGTAATGGGCAAGGCACATAGTTCGAACAACCGATGGCCATTGGGGCAGAAAGTTTCTCGAGTGGAGGCCGTGTACCGACAAGCGCAGCGTGGGAGGGCCACCCTGGTTAGGGTTGCGGAGACTCGCTGGTTGCGGGTCGCCTCTATCCGGCCCATGTGAAAATCTATTGAGAAGGCCTGTGTCCAGCAGTGGACGTCCTATGGCTGAAATGATGATGATGATGATGAAACAACTAGGTCATATTTTATACTGGTAACCGGCCGCGGAAATGCCTGAATATGACGCCTTTCGGCGTACATGTGTAATGGCACGTAGGTGATGATACAATACATAATAATATATACATAATAATAAGACAACAGAGTGGTCCAAACAATATTAATATTTTCTTATTCTAATGTTAGTTCCGTAATAATTAATACACAAAACTGATTTATTGTACTGTTATGTCATGACTATGTAGAAAAAAATAAAGCTAAGTAGCAACATCAAACTGCATACATACATCCCTGTTTTCTTTCTTGTTATTCCATCTTACATGGGAATATTAAGAAGAAGGCTGAATATCCCACTTAAGTAAATATTTAGCTCAAAAGCCGCAACTCTTACATAATTTAGGAACTAATTTAAGTACTAAGCATACAGCAAGAAATTTTCCCATGCGTTTCTGATAAGTTGAAGTTCACAAAAGGGTTTATGTGTTACAGCAAACTAGGCTAAGGCAAACTTGAGCGTGGCTCATAACTTGCTGACAAAGAGGGTATAATACTGGGACTTAATCGATTCAAACAGTTAGGCATGAAATTAAACTCCACAAGACGTAAGTACGTTATGATTATGATTCTTATTCATATCATCAAATCAATTTATTTACTAAAACAATCAAACAAATATTTAACAGTAAACCTAAACCAAAAAAACCGGTCAAGTGCGAGTCTGACTCGCGCACCGAGGGTTCGGTGCAAACTTTTACTTATTCCGCTTAACTTGCCGCTTGAGTTAGTTTGTCTCTGACATCACATACAAATGAGGGGCAAACTTAATCAAAATGGGTTACTCAAAAATGATTTTAGGTGATTAACAAAAAAAGTAAGACAGATAGATATATGATTATAATTTTCGTGTAATATTCATATTAAATTACATAATTGCATCCAATTCTTCACGTCATTGGATCTGATTCAAATCAATGGTTCCATTTTGTTTGGTCAACTTCGGAGATAAAGTCCAGGGAATGGTGCTTTTTTTCACATTTTCCTTTATAAAACAGAATCTACTCACAATAAAAAAAAATCGTTTAAAAATGTACAGATTAAGCCCTTTCATATGATACCCAATTAGACTTAGGAGCTAGACTTTGAATGTGTGCCCCCCCCCCTCATATACGTCGTTTTTTTTGATAATACCGATATATTTTAAAATGTTTCCTTTGCAATACATGTGGGCTGACCATGTTTATAAATATTCCAAATTTCAAATAGATAGCATAAGTAGTTTTTGAGATATGGCGCTGTAATAGTCGGACAGACAGACAGATAGACAAAGTCGCACCGTAAGGGTTCTATTTTACGATTTTTGGTACGGAAACCCTAAAAAGATAACTAAATTAAAACAAAATAAAACGAACTAAATTTAAACTAAGTCTTAAAATGGCCCTTGCGGCATTGTACCGAAGATGCTGGCGGCGTTTCGGCGAACTGATTCTTTGAGCGAGAAAACTGCCAACTCTCCCGTCACCAGTACTCATAACGTCTGTTAGCCTCTTCTAAATGTCTTTATGCACTGGGTCCCCATGGATCCAGGGTTTCGACGCCAAAAGGAACAAGATTATCCTCAGCGCTGCTGAGACCACTGCATTTGTTTTGGCAGGCCATTACGCTTAAGTTATACATATTTATGACATTAGGTTTGATATATAAATGTGCCAATAGTATTTTTCTTATTCCTGGGGCTCCGAGCATTTTTTCGTGATTAAAAGTAATGCAAGTCATCCTTCGACCCATTCTAATCGTACCTCAGATGTGAGTAAATTAATACCACATTTCTTTCTATTGTTATAAAGAGCAAAGGGCAAAGATAAAAGGCTTTTTCTCGTTAAGCGTTTATATTATTCCTGGTGTGACCAACCAGAAATTGAAACCGTTAACCCTGGATTACGGGTTTAACGTCTCAACCATTTGACCAGTGAGCACTGTGATGTACGCCTTGAATTTCCCCATTTGTTTTGACTACTTTGATTTTCGGAAGGTACTTTACTTATTTAATCTAAATGCTCAGGCCCCATCTTTAAAAACATGTATGACATTTGCTCGCTTTTCGATACGCTCTTACTTATTACAGCAGTGCAAATCAAACGAAGAGATGAATAAAATCAATTTTAAAAATAAATTATAAGCAGAAGTTACACATAAACTTAGTTGACGGCTTTAATTGAAAACAATTTCTCTATCCATACATGTGAGCAACGAAAGTTACCAATATGTGTTGCATGACTAACTTTCGTAAATCTATTTTCATTTTACCTATTTTAACCACAGAACACAATGATCGATCGGCAGGGGCAGATGATCACAGTGAACTGGTAATTATGGGCAGCTTGCAGCTGCGAGGTATCAGAACGGGTAACACATGAGGAATAAATTGCCGCCTGCAGTATTTCCGGATAGCAGCAACGCACTTGTGACTCCTCTGGTGATGCAAGTGTGGGCGACGGTGATCGCTTACCATCAGGTGAACCTTCTGCTCGATTGCCTCCTATGTCATAAAAGAAAGAGAGTGACGGTCGCATTTACCTTTATATATTTTAGATACTATATTATAAATGCAAAAAGTTGTAGTTTGTGGGTTTGTCTATCTATTACGCAACAACGGCGAAACAGATCGACGTACGATGATAATCGCTATGAACTTAACCGAAATGCAGCCGAGAGCTTAAGATGTATGTGTTGTAGTCAACCTAATGAATTCAATTGGCGAAAACAGCATCCTTACTAGCCACTACTTAGCCTTTTATGGAGGAACTTACATTTCACTTTCTTACCGCAAAAGTGTGTTACATCTTCAAAATACGCATTTGCCACATACGCTTCTTTAATATTCGCGGAAGCATCAGCAAACTATCTATCAGCCACGGACTGCTGAACATAGGCCTCTTCTATAGCTCGCCACAGAATACGATCCTGTGCAGACCGCATCCACTGACTCCCCGCGACTCTCACTAGGTCATCCGTCCACCTGGTCAGAGGCCGTCCCACGCTGCGTTTCCCTATGCGAGGTTATCAGTCGAAACAGCAAACCACAGAACATCGGTCGGCCTTGCACGGATAATCACTGTGAGCTATGGCCAACTCGCAGCCTAGAGTTTTGGATGTATTGCTTACTCACGGGACGCTAACGAGTTTAATTCATCAAGACAGTTAGTCATGTCTTCACAAGCCTTGTTCTTATTGTATACAACAACAAAGCAAGTAATAGACGTCATTATTAGTGCATAAGATATGGGTCGCAAACGTTTTTAACACTATAAAAAAAAGGTGTTTTTTAGCTTTGAAAAACCGTGAGAAAAACTTAGTTTCAAATATCAATTCGAGTTTCAGACTAGATATTATGTCACAGAGTGCAAGTCACTCATAAAAGCGTAGGATCCAACATAGTTTTTAGTGAATGCTCTCTCTTTAATATCCGCTGAAGCATCAGCAAACCACAGAACGCAATTAAACATGCTCGGTCGGCCTTCGGCAGATAATCGCTGTTAACTATGGCCAACTTGCAGCCGAGAGTTTTGGATGTATTTCTCATGAGGCGCTAACGAGTTTAATTTATTAAGACATTTCGTCTTCACAAGCCTTGTGATCATTTTACGTAACAATCTGTTGTTCTAGAGCCGTTGACTCTGCCCTGCACAACCAGTAGGGAATGCAATCGGTTATTTTTAGTATGGGAAAAAACCGGGTTTTAACCGAAACCGACGGTTATTTCATACAAATCGGTTAACCGATTGCATTCCTTAACAACCAGTCTCTCCACAAATTCTGGTTCTCTGCGGGCGACATGTTCGAAGTAGGTGAGGATTTGTACGACAGCAGATAGTCTTTCTTTGATATGGAGTTCTTGGAGCATTGATACATTGGTGCGGTGTTGAGTCCAGGATATTCGGAGCATTTTCCTCCAGCACCACATTTCCAAAGCGTCTATCCGCTGTGATCCTCTTACAAACTACTGCTACAAAACTTAGTACGTACAAGGGTAACTTCGGCTATTGAGATTTACTCGGTTCAGGTTATATTATTGGTTTGAACTACCCGTTAACGTTTTTGTGTTTCTTAGTTGACCCTCGTAAATAAGGTTTTCATGTGGGTCAAAGTTACCCTCCATTGGGACAAAGTAACCCGAGTTTACGTCTCCAATATTATTTATTAATCTACATGTCGGACTAATTATTAAAATTTAGTCATTATCCCCATTGATGTAATCACGGACACTCAATAGGTACCGTAACTGAACTATTTTTAATATGATCACTAATATATACGAAGGTATACCTACGTATTCCAGAGCAGCATCAATTTGCCTGTAATGAATCGGTTACTTGGATACAAATGTCCAATCGCTTGGTGAGGGATTTGACTCGCTAATTGCGATCAGGCGTCAAACTCAATGGGTATAATTAACGCTATAATCATTGCGAACGGATGGTTTCCTGGAAGTTCCATTTGTGACTTGATTGAGTTAAAATATGATTTTAGCGCTGAATGAGTTGATGTCAACACAAGCGTAATTTTAAGTGCAATTTGATATTCAATGTCTGTTTTTGAAAAAGCTTACAATTCATGTTGTTAAATGATTATTTCCCTGTTTTCATTTTTAGGGTTTCATACCCAAAGGTAAAACGGGACTCTATTACTAAGACTCCAATGTCCGTCTGTCTGTCTGTCTGTCTGTCTGTCTGTCTGTCCGTCCGTCTGTCACCAGGCTGTATCTCAAGTTAGACTGTTGAAATTTTCACAAATGATGTATTTCTGTTGTCGCCATAACAACAAATATTAAAAACAGAATAATTTTATGTACGTCTGTCTTTGTCAGAAACTTGGAGTCTAAAGAACCTGAATAGGAGCCAGATTGATGCTTTTGAGATGTGGTGCTGGAGAAAAATGCTCAGAATCCCATGGACCGCATTGAGGACAAACGATTCCATATTATGAGAACTCAATATCACAAAGAGGCTCTCAACTATCTGCCAGGAGAGAATCCTCAAATTCTTCGGGCATACTAAGCGATCTAACTAGCACAACCTAGAAAGGAGCATTTTACTGGGCCAAGTCGAAGGCAAACGTTCCAGAGGTCGAATCCCGACAAGGTGGTCTAACACCATGAAAAATGCTTGTGGTTCCATGCAGGGGACTGATGCCCATATGGCCTTTGACCACGCCAAGTGGAGGGACATTACTGTTGGTCGCGATTCTCAGCCATGAGAGACCGACTAAGAAGAAAAAGTCTATGATAGTAACCAATATGGAATAACCGAACACCGCATACATTTTGCTTAGGAGTACTGCTAACACTGGATTTTGATAGATACTGCCGTTTGTGGCGTATATTTTGTACGGAACCCTCGGTGAGCGAGTCCGACTCGTACTTGACCGGTTGTTTTAAGTTTTCGCAACTACCTACATCATTTGACTCTGATATTTTACCTACCTATAGAGCAGCGAT
This sequence comes from Hedya salicella, assembly GCA_905404275.2. NCBI lineage: Eukaryota > Metazoa > Arthropoda > Insecta > Lepidoptera > Tortricidae > Hedya > Hedya salicella. The sequence goes on from FR990108.1 coordinate 17,264,490, forward strand.
TCGTGTGTGATCACACACTCGACAACATGGAATTAATGTCTAATAGCTCAACGTACAGCTTGGGATTTGACTCGGTAATGGCCATCGAATCAGGTATGAAATTTTGAAGTTAATTAAATTTAAACCTAGGCTTAGTGCAAAATGTGTGGGATTAGTACTACTCCATTTACTCCACAAGTCAACATTTATATAAATGTATTATCAGAACGAAGATTAATGTCAGTTAATGAATTTCGACCTTAAACTGAGTATACACGGTACCCGTGCAGAATGGGAAAGATTTTAACCACACATTCCTTAGGTCATTAGGACTAAAGGTCATCAAGATATACGAACCCTAGGCAAATCCGGCTTTAGTTTTGAAGATATTATAATTTTTTATGTTGTAAAGTAAGTATTAAGCTCGTTTGATCGCGCGTCCCATATATGTGGCCAAGTTTCGCATCGTTATTGACAGGGATTAAAGTGACAGCTACTACTCTCTAAAATCATTCTTTTTTGGGAAAAATATTGGAACTATTTTATGAAAAGTTATAATTTTCATGGAGAAGCGAAATTTATTAAATTTTTTGTATGTATGTAATCGACTGTACTAGATTGTGTATTTTTTTTGATTTTCTGAATTTGATTTGGTTCATTTTTCAACATTTTTTATTCCTAATAGCGGTAGGATTGCGTGGTTAAAATGTTTCCCATTTCTCGCGGGCACCGTGTAAATTATTAGTTAATTCAATGTCGTTCTTTTCATTTCTTCACATTTTTCACATAGTTTAATTCTATTCGAATTTCTTTCGCGGAGGAAAAAAGTTATAACCCCTCTTTTTTGCGACAGCGTGACCATTTCTAGATACCCAGATATTCCATGTACCTAGAATAGTTGAAATCCGTCCAGCCGATTTGGCATGATAAATATACAACAACACATGCAAAAAATCCAAAAAAATACATCTTCGCTTCAGGGACCTCAAAATAGTCCGTTACAATATTTTTATGGAAACATGTTCAATGTACAGACATTTCAGTCTTACTACTTTATAATAGTATAGAATTTTAGTTAGTAGGTACACTAAGTGCACCACAATTTAACTGGAATTAATAGGTAAAACGGATCCAAACGTCCCGACCAATCGCTCAGCGCACGGCGAGGGATTTGACTCAGTAATTGCGATCGGGCATCAAACTGAATGGGCATAATTAACGCTGTACTGAATGCATCGTCTGGATGGTTTTCTTGGCAGTTCCATTTAATAGTTACATTTATACTATTATTAAGTTGTAAAAATTAAATTTCTGTACATTGAAGATATTAAAAACAATGAATGTAACTATTTAGAGGTCACTGAAACGGTTTTTTTTTTTTTATATGTTTGTACGTGTTGTTGTGGATTCATCACGCCAAATTGGCTAAACAGACTATTTTTGGTACACATGTAGCTGGGGTATCCACAGACGGTTATAGGATACTTTATACTCAACTACGCTGTTGAAAAAAAGAGTGCTTATGAGTTTTTCTCCTCCGCAAACAAAGTTGCGGGCACCCTAACGACATATTCAAACCTAGTCTTAAATATAACGTTATGTATGACGGTAGCGTGGAGTATGGCAACAGACTAATTTCGAGTTCAAGTTGATATAAGTCGGACGAGAGGTTTAGCTCAATGAGAGTAACGTTGCCTGCGAAGCTAACGTCCTGGGTTCAAATCCCGGTAAGGGCAAATATTTGTGTGATGAGCATAATAGTTTGTTCCTGAGTTTTGGATGTTTTCTATGTATATAAGTAATATATCTATGAAATATGTCATCGTCTAGTACCCGTAACATAAGCCTTATTGAGCTTACCATGGGACTAGTTCGGTTTGTGTAAAATTGTCCCGTAATATTTATCATTGTTTATTTATTTATTATAAGTATTTCTGATTTTTAACGCTTTCACTACCAACATTTTCGTTGGGGTACATGTGGCTGATAGATAACATAGGAAATTGCGTATATGAAGCAAAAATTGACAACGAGCAGAGCGCTTTTTCTAGCGGGTTCCTGCTATTGCTATATAGCTTGACAAGTTCTTTCGTGAAACTTCAATGGTCTGCGGGCATTGAGAGGAGACACAGCTGTTGTCTCTGTTGCTGACCATGGAAGTGTCACGAAAGTACTTGACAAGCTATCTTGAAAAGATTAAACGAAAGAGTATAAATCTATTGTTAAATGGCAATTTTTTCCTTTTTCATTCTTGTATTTTTTTTAACGCTAAATATAGCTTAATTAAGCGATTCATGGTATATTGTATCCTTAGTATGACCCCAAAGATGCCTATTCTAGCGCATTAGTAATTTATGCTAGTAATTAATAGGTATCACGAATCCAAAGGTCCCGTGCAATCGCTCAGCGTTCAGTGAGGGATTTGACTCGATAATTACGGTCAGGCATCAAACTCAATGGGCATAATTAACGTTATAGTCACAACATCGTGTAGATTTTGATTGAGATTTAGCGTGAATAAAGAAAACATTGCAACCTATCCTCAGTCCTTGATACACAGATACATCTCAACCTAATATCATCCCTTTTACTTCGTCGGAGTGAAAAAGAGGAGTGTTATGTCTTTAACGTGTGTACTGATGTATCTGTGTATATGTACTTGCATCATTTTTCCTGAAGTTTAAAGGCATTTTAGCGGCAGGCCGTTATGAGAAGCAAAAAAAGAAATTCCAACGACATGAGAACCTCTTCCTCCATTTTTGGGAGTCGGTTAAAAAGCCAACGACACAAAGGAGGTGTTCCCACGTGGTTACCGATCCAAGTACTAACCTCGCCCGACGTTGCTTGACTTCGGTGATCGGACGAGAATCGTTGTTGTCTGTGACGTCATAGTTCCTCAACTACGAAACCTATTTTTTTAATCGTTTCAGTTGTTGAAAAAATATCAGCTTTTTGTGTCGAAGGTTTTTCATCGGTTCGGTGGTAAGGTCCACCCGGAACCCGACTATCATATTACTCACTAATCTGCCCGGTCTGCCCCTAAGCGCAGTTTTGGCACTGCGTCGCTGTGTTTCCGTTTGAGGGAAAAGGCAAAAGGTAAAATTAACTAGCAAACCGGGAGGTCCCGGTATTCGTTTAAATAGGAATATCTTTCTTGCTATCTTTCTAAAATGCTACTAAATGGTATATAGGTAACGTATGAGCGTATACTTTAACATGCGATAAAAATACATAGACGTGTAGTAAAATAAGCCAGAAACTGAATTTAAATACCGGTGTTCTTGTATATGAATTAAATTAATGGTATTCAGACACTGTTACTTCAGACCTGATAGTTAACATATTTGAAATCTTTTAACCCATTTAAGATTTGCTCGACTCGTTTACCTATTATTCCATTCGTACATATACTATTAAAAAACCGGCCAAATGCGAGTCGGACTAAACTCAAACTCCATTTTTTTTAATTGGTGATAGGTACATATCACAGGTCAGTTAAGTAACAATTACAGTTTTTCATTCATCTTAATTTTACATTTATATATGTTATAAGTAGCACCCGTAGTCGATAAGCTGAGAGCAAATCGCCTACGGTGGTATGGACATATTATGCGGAGGGATGAGAGCCATGTGACAAGAAGGGTATTAGATATGCATGTGGAAGGATGTAAGAGGAGGGGTAGGCCGAGGAAACGGTGGATGGATTGCGTGAGAGATGACATGAAGAGAAAGGATGTAAGTGACGAGATGACGAGTGATAGAGAGGTATGGAAGAAAAAAACATGTTGCGCCGACCCCAAGTAAATGGGACAAGGACAAGCGAATGATCATGTTATAATATTTTTTCTAAATTCACTACATAATGTTATACATATATTATATAATTAGATATTCGGCTAACGGTACGATTCATACATTTTTTATTTATTTCAGTTGCTGTCTAAAAATTCGTTCAAACTATAATCTTGCGCTTGCTCGACAAGCCCTTTTTTTAACTTTAATTTAAACGTTGTTAGGCTGGTCGCTCTAGTGATTGTGTCCGGCAATTTATTGTACACAGACAGCCCCATGATATGCGGTAGCTTTCGGTACTTGGCTAGTCTTCCGGGAAGCGTTGCTAATTTGTGAGCATTGCGAGTAGCATATCCGTGGTTCTCTCCACGAGTGCGGCGATACTCAGAGCGGTGTTCGAATACGTACTCTGCCACCTAAAAGACCACGAGGGACGGTATCCCTAGCGACTTAAAGTGGGGCTTCGCGGAACTATCTTCTAACTTAAGGTTCCGTATACGTAAATTTAATGTTTGTTATTTGTAGAGAGCGGATTTGAAGTAGCGATCTCAATATTAATATGGATATGACTAGTGCAATTTGTTAAATACATGTCATGTTGTTTATTTAAAGTCTTACAGTCTATTATTATTACACCGCACTCCACAATCTTAGCTAAATAATTAGATTAAATGTAAGTATGTTATTTTTGCAACTTACATTCAAAGAAAAGTATTTTATTCTAAATAAAGGAGTTTTTATACAATTCAAAGATAGTAAGTTCCTATTTATTACGTACCTACATGATAGTTCATGTCAACAATGTCACTTAAATATAATAAAACGTGAATGCACACTTGAATTACTCATTGTTTATCTCTCGAGGTCATTTGCTATAAAATATTGTGATGATTTTACAATGCCTAAAACAAGCACTTTATAGAACGATAAATACAAGACTTTCCCGAATTTGCGTTTAATAGTACAGAATTATATTGCAAAAATAATAAATTATAGGTACCAGTTATATCCATATTAATAATGAGATCGCTATTTCACATCCGCTCTCTAATTATTTGTTGTTACAGAGCCCAAAGTAATTTGCACATTCTATGAAAATGTCAAGTAGCTATCTACTTTTAATGGTTCAAGAGTTAAGGCCCTGTTTCAGACATTCAGAAGTCTGTATGTCTGGGCGTTTGTCTGTCTAGACAGTCAAGTGGAGGCTAAAAATAGGATTCTGTAGGTGCCCTTCGGGAATGGAACCCTAAAGAATGTAATGCTCCTTACATTTCAGAAATGCAGCTGAAATTTTCTCGACTGTGGCTCATAATATTTGCTGTAGATATCTTACTCCTGCTTAAACATCGGTGAGATAGCAAAGCAAACTTTAAAATCAAGAGGAAAACACCTGGTAGGTTTTCCGAACACAAGCAACTGATACGACGCAGGGGCTTTATTTGCTCCGAGACCAAACAAACCAACTAACTGAACAAACCAAATAAATGTACGCCGGGAAACGAGTCCACGGTCTCGGGAAATGTACGTATACACACTTTTGTTGCCGCTTTATTTTTTTATCTTACTTAGAATGAATGTAAATATACATACATGTACTCGATTACTACATACACAAAGACATAGTTAGTCACTAAAACTAAGCCATTTTATGTTTAAAAATTGTCAAAAAGACAGATACAAAAACACCTAGTAAACACTTCATTTCACAGTAAAAGGTGCATGCAACTTGGTTCACGGAGGAGAAAAAGTCAATAGCCCTATTTTTTCTTCAAAGACTATTCCTATAACTATCTGTGGATACCCAGATACCCGTGTTCCAAAAAATATTTAAATCCGTTTAGCCGATTTGGCGTGATGACGCCCCAACGACACATATGAACATACAAACATACAAAAATAAAAAATAAAAAATTTTCAATTTTGTGGTCACTAAACTTTCTAAATGGTCCGTTAACATTTCATTTTTACAAGTTTGTTACAAAACTACATAGAAAAACTTGTTCCTATACGGGATCGTCCTAATTAAAGTAAGTGAAACTATGAAAATAATTATAGACAAACTCGATGACTGATGACAAACCATGTACTCACAAAAATATGTAAAACAAGTACTAAATTACAGAGATACATAAAAAATGTCTCATTATTATTTAGGTAGCAATATGGTGATTGAAATTTGACGAATACTCAACAATAAATTATGTGACAAGTTGCAAAACTACTTGTAATTTATCACTAACACTCTAACCTCTAATTTTTAACGCTTATTTCTATACTACACACAGTTTAGTGTTTCTGTGTTTTTAATGTGGAAATACTAACACCACATTACAATCTATTGTGACTTGTATCTACCAAGTCAAAGCGCAAAAAAAATACGAATGCTCTCGCACGTAGAAACACAAAAAATTGTGTTTCATAGAAATACTTATACGAGTAACAGCGCCCATCTCTTCGTTCGATTTGACACTGTTGTATAGGGAGGACAGAAAACAGGTGCAATACGTGTTCTCATAATGGCGCTAAGGTTATAATACCTTTCAAAAAATAAAATAGGTGCATGGGTCAAAGCGGATGGATAAATTTGAGGCGATTGGCGCATGCTCGCTGGTGAAGGGGTTGACACGCTCGACGCGTAATCGAGAGGTACCGGGTTCGAGTCCTGGTGTGACCACGTGCGAGAGCAATCGTATTTTTCTTTGCGCTTTGACTTTATCTTTGTCACAATATACAGTAATGTGGTTTTATCGTTTATTTTTGTAAATAAAGCGGCTGATTTAAAAAAAACATTGACTAGGGCACTTACCGTACGCACGCACTTGTGTTGGCCTGAAATTTCGATGTGGATTCGAGTCCCGGCCTAGGCATAAGTTCTTAATTTTCACTTTACATAAAAAGATGCCTATTCAAATATCATTAGTACCCCAATTATACCAAGTTATTCTCAATCGCTACCAATCAAGCATGTAAGCTTCGATTACTCAAATTTAATCTCAATCTAAGTTACGCTATTCGATGAGGATAAAATAGTTCCCACATTCTAATAAAGCAACAGTGCATTGCAAGGAAATACCTTTTTCAAACTACTGAGTCCAATAACCGTCTTCATGGAATCTCCGCCGTATGTCATACAACTAGAAACTAAATTTCCTTGAAATTCAAAAGTATGGTGCGATTCTGTGAAGGTTACTGTACTTTCTCAGGTGCAACTTTAGCTGGAAGATTTTCGAGACTGCACACGTAATATTGCAATGGAATATGGAACGAGAAATGTAAATTTACCTTTGAGGCAATGCGAAGCAAAATGCCGATGGAATTGATAATAATCTTCTAATACTGTGCTCACTGCTGCTCTTTCAAGGACTTGGTTTTTTAGTTTTAAATAATAGTAAATTACTGCAGACGCCGGGAAAGAAGGGCTTGCCGGGTGAGTTGGTATAGACGGCCGACCGTAGGGAGACCGGATAGTGATACGAAGCCGGCAAGCACTTTTCACGGCCAAAACACCGACGAAATTTTTTGAAATTTAATAATGTATTTTTTTACGGAAGTCGTCCGTATTTCGCGTTATACACGACCTTTATAATAATAATCTTCATTTCTATAATAAATAAAATAAATGCAGAGGATTTTAAAAGATACAATAACTGATACAATACAGTTGTTCCTTAATCGCCTAATACGAGTATACGAGTTTTGAATCTTAAATATTTTCGAGACCAGGGCAAAACGTCCAGGTTAGTAAAAAGAAATCGTCTTTTTACGCGTTGGAATTATTATTAGATGATTATTATTAGATGTATATTGATTATGTAAAATAAAATTGTGTTTAGCGAAAGTTATAAAGTTTAAAAGACGCAAATAAAATCAAAAGTGAGAATTCTTAGTTTTTCCTCGGGCGTCCTCTTTTAAGATTTTTATGATGGTGAAGCTTCACAGGATTAATTTCAGAGTAACAAAAACTTCGCGGTCGAAGTCAATCTAACTTGCCAACTTAGCAGAGATGGTTCTTTTACTTTTTTACAGCGGTGACAAAGTTGCAAAGGCACTATTGCTTGAAGAGTTACGTTTTGGATTAATAATTTCGGAAATGGAAATCACGAGCTACTCAGGGCACTCCCCTTGGTATGTACTTCAATTTACGACCTATTGCTGGGATATATACCTTTACACGTTTTATGTAAGAACTCACCAATAAGGTTTATGAAGTTTTGAAATCACTTCATGTTTTGGTTCATCCCAACAAAACAGGAAGTGTTGATATGTGGTCAAAAAATATATTAAAAAAATAAGATTATTTGTCTATTTCGAATTTCTTCCATTTCCGATTTAATGAGCTTATTAATGATTTTGACTCCCAAGTAAATGTTGACGATGAAATAGCAAGGACAAAATAAATATCAAAAGTAAAGTATTATTACCTTTCAAAAAATAAAATAGGTACTTGGGTCAAAGCGGATGGATAAATTCGAGCCGATTGGCACAGTAGGGGAAGTACGGACAAAATGACATAGTGTTTTGATTTTGGGTCATATATCTTTATTGGACCAAATTATAATCAGTCTCATTTATCCAAAACCATCTCAGGTTCATTGATTACCAGTAACTTAATCTTTACATTTAATAAACTGTAACCAATTGCAAAAACCATTTTGTCCATGCTATACAACATTTTAATATTGTATTATGTATATAATTTTGTCCGTCTGTGGTCCCTGCTACGATGATATGATATGATACGTTACATCATATATTTTGGTACAGTTCCTATTCGTAACGAGAAAAAAGACGACCAAACGAGCGAGAATAGTTTTTAAGTTTAAGCATACAAGTTCTTTTCACTATGTCGTTTTGTCCAGAGTAGAGGTATGTCATTTTGTACAAATGTAAACAGAATAATTAAGAGATCATATTCTATTCAACCAGTTGACGATTGCAATAAAATTAGTTTCAATCAAATAGGTCATGTCATAGTCCTTTGAATTAAATAAAAATCATCACAAATAATACCACATAACTCATCAAAAGACAGAAGAGAATCATGTACAAAATCAAATTTTGTGGGCGCCATACATGTTCACCCTCGTTGTATCGGCGCGACCATGCCAACGGCGCTCGGCCCTTCACAGTTTTGTAAACATAGTCATCATCAGGTTTTGCAATGACAAACGGCTCGCTACAACTAAACAAATTCGAAATAAACCCATTATCTCATTTTGTCCATATATGCCATTTTGTCCGTATTTCCCTCGCTGGTGAAGGGGTTGACACGCTCGACGCTTAATCAAGAGGTTACCGGGTTCGAGTCCTGGTGTGACCACGTCCGAGAGCAGTCGTATTTTTTTGCGCTTTGACTTGTATCTATGTCACAATATATATCAAAAGTTTTTAAACACAACAATAAAACGGATCACGAAAATGCAGTCACTTGCGTTTTAAGAACCTTATTCCTCGAGATAATTGTAGAATTATTATATATACATAAAATCGATATACTAACTGACCATTCTGGTGCCCGATGTCCAATTGTCCAATATCTAATTTCTCGAATGTCCGTGTCAGAATCGTCCAATTCATCGAAAGTCCAAAATTGATTTTATCTAAAATCGTGCTTCTTTTAAATATTGAAGACTTTAGAAGTACCCAAGTTGTGAGCTCACGTTTCGTTCGATCTGTGTTCATTTCGTGATTTCTGGCTTGCACTGAGCACTCTAGAAGTTCAGTCAAACGTATGCCTTTATGCTCTGCAAACAACTGAACATGCCTTTTGAGAGACAGACTCTTGACTTGAAGATAGTTGACACGGTGAATTTGCTTTAGGCTCGTCTGGGCCCAAATTTGACAAGGCAATTGGACATCTCCAATTGAGCAATATCTCGGCCATATGATGGATATATCACATCCAATGAACACTAGGATTTTCCCGTAGATTTACCCGCGATACCTACTCCCTAATTTAAAATAATCTGGAATCCGTATTTTTTCTGGGTTAAAATAAGCCTATTATTATATTTTCATATAGGTATCCAAAAATTATTTGTCTGTAAAGTCGGTTTAGGGACGATATTTTTACGTGATAACGTCGTTGTGCGCTGCCGCTCTCAGACACGTCACAAGCCGAACGCTTAGGCCGATTGTGCCTCTCTATCGCTTGTTCCGCGCTCTTGCTTGCACCACGCTTGGTTCAGGCGGAACCCGCGGAATGTGACAATGAGTCATGCTGGATTCGTGCGTGCAGCTAGCGTTAATTGATTTTTAAGACGTTATCACGTCAAAAAGAAAGACAAACTAACAAGCATACTTTCGGATTTATAATATAAGTAAGGACATGGATATATTTATTTGAGCACAAGTTGAAGTTCACATTTAAGGGAAGTATGGCTCAAATAATAAATTAAATATTCATCTTGAGTTTGCCGCTTCAGCGTTCTGATTCGCCATCTTGAATGCTTCGCCAATTTTTAAAATCAGACTATGGCCATCAAAAGAGAGTGTTCAATTCGTTCAAATATGACATCGCTAAAGTAGACATGTTCTGGTGATATATTGCATATATCACGAACAAATGTTATTTGTCACGTGAACAGCTCAGTCTAATAGGTGAGCGGAGACCGTTCTAAAATGGATTGCCTAAAGGGCAAATGAATGCATCAGTCCAGGTATCCTTGGAGAGGCGAGGCATGTAGAACCCGAATAAACCGGTTATACTAGTCAGGGCATTTATAAAACCAAGGACCATTAAAACAAGAGGACTGACAGTTGCCATACTTTGGATCGTGTTCCGATCGCAAGGAGATATTCTGGCAAAAACTATTAGATGGCGCCTAAACTAAATATTTAACGATGTTATAATTGAATAAAGAAACATATTATAGTAACCATTAGTTCACAAACAGCTAATAATAAATAAATAACATTTAAATACTCTAATTGTAAAAAATAATTCTTATACCTACATAGATGGCGTTGTACATATCGGGGAACGGCTTTTTGTATTTAGATGGTCAGTCCTCTTGTTTTAATGATCTTCGATAAAACCTAACAATACTACTTCCTAAAGAAAATGTAAATAAAAAATATCTGTCGTTTAGACAAGAATACTTATGACTCTTCGCCACTTAACGATTTTTCAATTCTCGTACCCGAAAAATACTTTTACGTCACACATGGCCATAATGTGAGTTTTACAGCACGCTACGCGTACGGAAAAACTCGTATTATGGCCCGATGAAGACGTAAAGCTATGTACTCACCACGGGCAGCAAAAAAGAAAGCCCTCTATCGCATATTTACAACCCACGCCTGCGGCTGGCGTCACAAATACCTGCGATTTCGGGCTTTCTTTCTTTTACAACCATGGTAAGTAATGTACTATTGTGAGGTTAAAGTGGTTCTTTTTGACCCCTAGGGCTGGAATCATACGGGTGGCACAGCATGAGGCATCGCCCCCAGAGGACACTTGGGTGTCAACATGGGATTGCTTCCGCCGAGATATAGGATAATCCCAATTAAAAAAGAAAGATGAACGTGCCCTTTGATTATAATTGGGATGTTGACTGTACTTCAATAAAAAATAAATTTTGATGCGAAATGGCAATTTCTATGATAGAGAAATCCTAAAAAAAATTGTTAGATACCTTGCGTGGTGGTAGCTTGTTTTATGATCCTTTAAAGTTCAAAGTCAAAGTCAAAAATTTCTTGGTACACGGGTAGCTGGGTAAACACAGATGGCTGCTATAGGATACTTTTTATCCGACTACGCTGGCGAAAAAAAAGGGTTATGACTTTTTCGCCTCTGCGAACGAACCTTCTAGTTAAAGTTCGATAAAAGCAAGCTTAAACATAGCTGCAGAACAGAGTACTTAATTTACCCAAACAAGGTAGGGACGAGTGACGTCACACGTTCCTACCTATGTGTCTGCAGCCTCATTACACCGAAACGGTTAAACGGATTTCAACTTTTTGGTACATTGGCATCCAGAGATGGCTATAGGATACTTTTTCAATAAGCCAACATCTTGTTCAACGGTCTAGATAAGAGTGGGACGAATGGCCGAAAATCTCTTCAGGGTGTAAGTAACAATCACTTCGTGTTATTGTAGCTTCTACAAGTTTCTCATAGAACAGTCTAGGTACCGTACCAGAGTCAGGAAAATTACAAGGGAAGCCGAAGCGTATTCATTTATTACTCACTAGAAGGCGCCCGCAACTTCGTTTGCAGGGAGAAAAGTCTCAACCCCTCTTTTTTTCTTTAGCATAGTCGGGTAAAAAGTATCCTATAACCATCTGGAGATACGCAGCTACCAGTGTACCAAAAAAACTTGAAATCCGTTCAGCCGATTTAGCGTGTTGAAGCCACAACGACACGTACAAACATTTTATTTTTGCATCTTTATAATAGTATCGATATTGAAAGAAAAATGTGGTTATAAGCCTTTCCTTGGGCAACCCGTAGGTACCCGGTGGGAATCGGCTTATATGGACGCAACGCCACTGCTAGGGACTATTAACTTTATGGTACCTATTCAAATGATATCTGCAACAGTTGAACTAGTCGAGCCGGTGCTGCCGTCTTACGTTGAATTTACAAGGTCCAACTTGGACTTGGAGCGTATTTTATTTCCCTTCGGACCCGGCAATTAGTATCACGGAGTAATCAACGAAACTACACGACTCAAGTCGAGTTATTCACTCGGACTTGTTAATTAGAAACAATTAAGCTCGTCGAGAAATTTCATTACGACCTTTCAAACTTCATCTTGTCGAAAATTACGATTTTCCGTCAAATGGACGATTAACATGCAAATTGCATATTAATTCTAGGAAAATAGCTGGCCATGAAACAACTTCTCGGCGTGTTAAGGGATCAAAGGATACTTTCTCGCTTGTGATTAATACAAGATTTCTCTATCCCGTAAAGTTTGGTGTACTTTGATTTTCTTTAAAATTGAGTTTATATTTTCTAAAGTCTTGTCTTCTTATAGACAATCATGTAAAAAAGCTACTACTTTATGATATTAATAGTAGATGGATAGTTTTACAAAGTAAGATATTTTGATACGAAGTAATTGGTCTCAATACGTGTGTCAAAATAGCTTTTAGTCTCGAATTAAACATTTACCTTGTAAGTTTCAATAGAGAGAAAACAGAAAAAACAATATAAAATTACCAAAGCAAAGTAATTAAAAAAGTCATATTTTCACTTCTCCTGCTCAAAAAGTACGTCATATTAGCTTCGCGAAGCGAGATTAAAATAGTACATTTAGCCCCTAGGATTTAAAAGAAAGCCAAATAATCCCATACAAATTTTTATGACACTGAAAAAAAAAACTTGCGGCCAGCCACATACTCCTTACGAATAATTAAAAACAAACAAACCAATCTGATCAGATTGGCTTATTTTAGCCCCTTGTTAAACATTAAGATTGGTTTAAACCACCAAAAATAATAAAATTCCTTTATTGAACGCGAGATTTCTCGGATGAGTTATTAATACACATAAATTCACACTCGGGGTCAGTTCTACGAGTAAGTCCGACGGACTTATTATAGTGTGTCCACTTTTGGTTTGTCAAACTATTTGAAATTTCTGCATTACACATGAGTAATCTGACCCTGAGAGTGGTGTATTAGTAATAATTAACTAATCTGGGAAATCCCGCGTTTAATAAAAATCAATAATAATTTTTGGTGATTAACCACTTTTTAATTAAGTCCACAGGCGCAATGCCTTTATATCTACCAATTATTAAAGTTTTGCAACATTACATACCCTTAAAGAAATACGACAAACATAAAATACATGAAACAGACAAAGCAAGGCCCAAAAAACTAAAACCCGTTTAAAACGTTCCTTTGTGTCCAAGCACTTCAATTAGGTACGTCCAAAGCACAGTTGATCTCTCGTAATATTTCCAGCTTCATCCGCCATAAAAATATCCGCTGGTTTTTGCTTTAATAAGACAAAGTCGCTTTGCAGAAGTACAAAAGCAAGTACAGTGTTGCACACATTCAAAAAGTAACAAAAACTTACGCACTGGTTACGTTAAGTTTGCACCTAGATTGTATCCCACTTCATCGATTCCAAGTGCAAACTTAATTCAACCGGGTAGTAGGAATGTATTTGGTGCTTGGTACTTTTTGAAACTGTATGGTTGTATAAAGCTTGTTGGAATAGTCGGGAGCCAGACGTATGCAGGCAAATTGGCATATCCGAATAGGTAGTGTAAAACCTGGCAGTAAGTAATTATATTGGCCATTTTGTAAGTGACGAAATTGTATTAAATTTTACATACGCCGAACCTTATCATGTTGTATTAGGTACCTAGCTGCCCGCCCCGGGTGTACAGAGGAAGAAGATGAAATCTAAACTAAGCTATACTGTATGGACCGTGTAATGAAATATTTTTATGATGATCTCCTCACTCACTCACTTCTTATGGAGATTTTCAAACCCAAAAATGTCACTTTTCCATGCATTGATATATTTCCTTAGTACCTACATAATTTTTAAAGAGTGCTGTCGCGCTCGGTCCTCACAGCCCTAAACTCTACTCCAAACGGCTCATACATGCAGCTACTACTTATGGCCGCATACTCGTATTTGCGCCGCTTGAGATACTCCACCAAATCTGCAGCAGCACCGGCTCTCACTTCCGTCGATGGAAGATGGGACGGCGCGAATGTGTCGACACAAGTTGCATCCAAAGGATGACCCGGCTTCCACGGCACGTCAGCGTCATTCCGTCGGGTCCCCAGTAAGCTCGGCCGAATTTCACCTTCCCATACAAACGGAGTTTCGTTCTTATTTTAAAACTACGTGTTGAATTGTAATGAAACTTTGCATATACAATGAAATGAGGTATATCTAGACCAGAAACTAGTTTATATACCTGCAGTTTATAAAACAAACGAAATACGGCAAAAAAAAAACGAACGAATTTAAGTTTTTTCATACAAAACTTTGTATGAAAAAACTTAAATTCGCTGTATTTTTTTTACTATAGTATCTGAAGCTACATTAACTAATTACAGGCCTGCATATACCTAAACTTATTCTAAGTACAAAGTTTCAGAGCAAACTAGCTAGTCGTTTGAAAATGAGAGCGTAACTATGTTTGTATCGAGAACCGAGCTTACTGGGAACTCAAGCCGATCGGTTCAAGGACCTCCGGTGCTCTTGTGCTAGCTAGGGCCCGACGGATGATGTCGTTGAGAGCGGCATGGCGGGGGATACGCCCAGAGCTTCTATTGCAAAATAAGCCGTGGTGACCGAGGCGATTCAACTGGGTGTTCCACGGGCAGTGGTGAGGCGTAAAATACTTTCTTCAGTTGATTTTTCATCTCTCCTGTCCGGAAAGTTTATGTTTCATGGGTAATAGGTAAATCGCTTTTCCATCCCTAAGGTGGAAAGTATTTTATTGTTTAGCCCCAGAGTCGAAGAAATTTGAGTTACAGTACGATTACTTTGAGTTTAGCACTGACATATGCTTTTATTCCATTGGATATTCGACTTACCCACTAATACAAAAAAGTTTCTCTTTTGTAATAGATACTCTTTTATATTACGACGTTTAGATAGTGTGTAAGTAATATAAACGATTTTACATTAGTGTTACAATCGAATATCCAATGGAATCAAAGCTTATGTCAGTGGTAAACTCAAAGTAATCGTACTGTACGTCATATTATTCAAATAAAAGCTTTTCATATCGCGATTGCGATTGCGATGATGGTGATGATGATGATGATGATGATGATGATAAGGAGATAGATAGAAGATATAATAGCAAATGCCCAGTTATAAGTATGTATGTTTTAATAATCGATTCCCGGTACATATTTCCAGCCCACTTTTTAACCCCTCAAGGATGATTTCTGTGACAAAACTATCCTACGTCCATCCCAGGGTCGCAAATTATTTATTCATATCAAACTTCATCTGAATCGGTTTAGCAGTTTAATTGTGAAAAGGCCACAAACAGACACTTTTGTATTTACAATATTAGGTATGTATTAATGACTATAATTGATAGATACGTAATCAACTGTTAATAAGTAACAGAGAATAGAGGAATTGGACCGTAGATTATTTACATCTAACTAAGATACACTAGTATTATTCATATTATTAGGCAGTTTATATTAATTTACTATGATACATATATTATTCAAGTTTATTATTAAAACGTGTACTTAAGGCGAAGAGATGGGAAAATGACCTTGCTCGTTCGGCCCGAACGTAATACTTCGAGCGCGCGCGCCATCTAGTACATATTAGAAGCTCTCTCTCGACTCCTCGTATCGTGCATTGACTAGTTGTGAACTATCGACTCCTTTTGCAGTATGGTGGCGCTTGTTTTGAGGCTACTTTATTCCAGTTTATTTTGTTGACCTTAGTGCTTGCTGAAATTATGTGTTGTGTCAATAGAAAGATTTTTGTTTGTGCCTATTTTAAATTATGGATTCGGAAGGATATAAAGAGCTTCCGGACTGTCAACCATTTTCCAGATTCTGATGGACCCTGGGGGTTTCTACTGGTATTCAGGATTGGATGATCATTGCTGCATGATGGTGATAATGGTGGCGATGGTGATGGTACCACCATCATCACCGTCACCACCATCATCACCACCACCACCATCCCCACCACCACCATCATCCATTACCATCCACCACCATCACCATGACCACCATCAACACCACTATCATACGACCACCACTACCATACCACCATAAAATGTCTAATAATACAAAAAATAACATACAAAACAACATAACAAATCCCCGAAATAAACAACGCCTCAAAGATTACCGGTTCGTAATGATAATAAACACAGAGTACCTTGATATAAAGGCATGATGACCTTGATATAAGGGTATGAAAATCAAAATAATAATTAGTCCGTCAGTTAGATAATACAAAAATATTGGACTCGTATTTTTCGTTTTTACATAATTACAATAATTATAAAAAAATACTCAGATAAATCGCGTTTAACTTTAAGAGTGGGGGCTCGTGACGTCACTCCTAAGTAAAATTTGTACTTAAGAGTGACGTCAGGCGACATTTTGACTCAATGTATCTCGTACCACCAGAGACTTTAAAAACGTTAATACCTTGAAATATTTATATTATTCTCTAGTACGAAGTACCTTAGAATACGGGTGTGCGATATGGTCACCTTATTACAAATTACATATGGACAGAATTGAGAAAGTTCAAAAGCAGTTCCTCAACATCCTCTGCTATAGGCTCCAGCTCGGCCGAGAACATAGATCATATGCCAGTAGGCTTACACACTTCAACGTATCATCCCTGTCATCCCGCAGAAAATGCAATGATTTAATTATACTTTATAAAATCTCTTCTGAACTTCATTACCCGATATAAATCACGTAACCCCTCGCATAAATTATTCCTGCTTCAAATTTATAAAAATAACACCTCATTCTATAACCCTATTATACGAATGTGCCGATTGTATAATGAAACGGTGTCTGAATATCCTTCTTTGGACATTTTTAAAAACAGCTTACTCTCATTTAAAAACACTGTAAAAAAAATATTTTAGGTCATTTAGTTTTACGCAAATGTATAATAGGTAAAGTTTAATTAGTTAATACTGTAAACACAATGTTAAATTGTTGTTATCCCTAAATATTAAGAAATTTTATATAATTTGTCTCTAGCGATTAATTTTTCACTAAATTTTATCAGTCTTTCTGTGCACACATTGTTTAGAGTTATAGTCCAGACCTTAACTTTAAGCTTTTTATGTTGATTTTTATGCGACTGTAACTTGTTGTGTGAGCCTAATAAATAAATAAATAAATGTATCGCCTTTATTTTTCGGGTTAGTAAAAAAAGAAAAAATACGTGCCCAATATTTTTATTAATCTACAAGACGGACTAATTTTTAAAATTTAGTCATCATCCCTATTACACTGGTACTAAATCGTAGAATAGAACACATCAAAACAACACAAACGCAGTCAGTTGACGGAATGAATTCAAAAACATTATCGCTACGCTATGGATAGATGGAAGCGAGCTGGCAACGGCGTAAGCGCACGCCGCGCCGCCGTGGCGTAGCGCGAGCACGCAACGTCGCTTTCACTGCTAAAACGCCTACGATTTACACTGATCAAATATTTAGTACGTTGACTTCGTAGAAATGTCGTAGGCGAAAGTTGATTTTGGGTTTAAACTCCGTATTACACAAATTAGACTAAGTTTCTTTCTATCAGTTAGTAGACCAAGGTTTTTAAAGTACATGTGCAAAATTTCGTAATGTAGAATTGCTCACAGGCGGAAAAAAAGATGTAGAATATTTTAAAAACCTGCTTCTTAAAAATAGTTTGTAGGCCTAGTTTCATCAGATAGGAACGAACATACCCTATCAACTCATAATTAAGTATATATGTATGTGTCCTGAATAGTTACTTTTCACATCTCTATATGCTACATATAATATCAAAAAAATTGCACAAAAACAGATCGATTTCAGTGATTTGACCATCCCTTCGCCTTAAATAGGTAACTTATTAATGGGTAATGACAGCAAAAAAGAAAACGAAAATACACATGCCGTAAACATAGTATAAGGCATAGTCTTACTATTGGTTTCGACAATGTCATAAACACTGTCCAAGTATAAATTACCTAACTGAAAAAAAGAAACACAAAGTATCGCAAACAAGTATACATTACCCACTCACAAAACAAACGTACACTTAATTAAAACTTTTGAAACCTTATTATAACATTAACGTAAGGTATCGTTTTTGCATCGAAAAAACTTCGATTTTAAGCAGAATTCTTATTTTTAATAACTTCGAAAGTAAACTTGTCTTGTTAAAGAGTTAAATTCAGAAATCTCATTTCTTACTGGAAAACATAAAACAAAATGAACATCAAAAGTCCTTTACACTCAAAAGCAAACAGAAACTAATAAAAATCGTAACTAACTCAAATCTCGTAGTTACACGCCAAATTAGACACGATCACAACGCTACTTTGACAGGGTACTTCGCTGAGATTGAGTGCAATATACCACAAAGTATCTGTGACAGACTGCCTCAAGTTATAACCTTGTTGGAGTAAGCTCTCGTAGGTGACTGTAATCTCACGGTATGAGGACGTTATACGCTTAATAACACTGACTTGATTCCATAGCGTTGGGTATTAACTGAGGACGTACTTGTTAGCTCAAAGGGAATATTTAGTCGCATAATGTGAGAAAATTACGGTTTATCTAAGTTGTTTAAACCCCTGACAAGAAAAAACGAGTTTTATAAGTTTGATGGAACTGTGTCATAGACAAACAGGTCTATCTGTGGCATCGGACTTGACCGTTACGGATGGACCAATTTTTATTAAGTTTTTTGTGTTTTGAAAAGCGACTGTATCGCTTTTTATTAATACAGAGACATACTAACAGTCAGATTGTAACTCATTTCTTAACACCAAGTGGTCTTAGTTATGTAGGAATGTATTAATGACATCATTTCAAAACGAACATCTTATACCAGCCTATACTAGCAAAATGTATGCTGGGCTCACTTTACAAGCAAATTTTATGTAGGATGAGGATGTGATAGGCAAACAGTCTCATCTACACGTATGTAGTAGATTGATGTGTAAAACAAGATAAAGTGCCTATCTATCCGATAAGGGATTTCTTCTCTTAACACGTAAACCACGTAGACTAATAGTATATATAGTTAAGTATTGTAAGATTATAGAGAGAAATACAATAGAGATATAGAGAGATGAGGTTAGACGGGAGTCGATATTATAGAGTGTTGTGATATTTAAATAAACTATGTAAAGTATTACTGAGTTTCCGTTCCACCTACCACCCCCACGCTACGCATACTACAGGATCCTAGGCTAAGCAATCTCGTCGAATTTGCTTAAAGAGTATCCTCAGCTGTTAGTTTAACCTCGTTAGATTTAAATAAACTTGTGGATTTACCTTAGAAACTTAAGATGAGAAACAGATCAAAATGAAGATAAACAGAGGCACGCCGTACCATCCTTTTCTCGATGACATTCATGATATTTTCGACCGTAATTTCGTTGCTGATAAAGCTTCTGTTATTTTGATGTTGTTGGAACGACCACACGGTTGAATTTGACGGCAAAATATGGTCCGTGTGAATAAAACTTTATTTTTATATAAATTATCGCCCGATCACGGTGGTTGACGTTGACGTGTGGGTGTGGTACGTCTGGAAATACCCATTTTTTTATATAGGGTATTTTCAGACTTACATTTGTGATAATCGCGGAAACAGAAAAGAAAGTCATGTAAATATCTGTGAAGCTACTAACTTTCTAACGGTGTAATACATAGCTTTTTTTAGTGCAAAACTCTCCTTCATTCTAAATATTAAAAAGGAATGCCGAAGCACCATTAAGTCCGTAACGTGTAGACCTGAAAGCCGTGAAATCTGGCATCAATTCCGCACTTTTTTTTTCCATTGGTCATAGGGGCCTGTATTTCTCGTCACTATATTTCCCCTTAATATCGAATCTCAATCCGCCCTGATTGCAGACTAGCAGTTTTGAAACGCTACGAAATGGCGAGCGGAATATTTTCCGCTTTGAAATCGAGCGAAAGCAATTTCAACTGAGATTTTTTGTCGGAATTGAAAAAATGAAGTATTATAAAAGCGTGAATGTTGCAAATTGTCTGTATTCAGGTTTTATTGTGAGTGATAAAGAGCCATTACTTAGTTTAAATATGCAATTGCATCGTTAGAGCCTTTGAAAACATTTTTTTAGGAGCAAACTTTTTTTTTAGGCGTGATAACAAATGTAAATTGGAGCTATCATTACAAGCATAGATGCAGCAAGAGTGTACTTACATTTCAATACCTATCTAGTACAACATTCACTTAGAATACTCATTATAGTGCGGCAAGTTGGCAACATAAACTATGTATATAAGACAGTGCGGGTGGGTATGAAGTGTGCGCGCGGCGAAGCGCCACCCGCGCTATTTTCCCCCCGCTGCCCGCAAACCATGGGAGGGTCGCGAACGAATTTGCCACATTATAGTCTATAAACTGTTTTTGAAAGTAATCTTGTGACTAGATTACTTTGTAAATACAATGAGATAATTTACGTAATCAAAGTCAAAAATATCAATTTCGTTGCAAATGTGATCGTAACATTGTGCTGCATCGGCTATGTTTTGAGACATGATTGCTGGCTATTGGTACTAAAAAACCAGCCCAGGTTTACGGCATGGATTCAGGTATACTCGAAATTGTAGGTTACTAACGAGAACAGAATCTATTTAAGTGCTCAGAGAGTTCGTAGTTTCACAAATCACTGGTATTAGGTAATACTAGTTCCTTTATGCATTCAGATAGGACAAAAAAAGTGAATGAAAATCCCAACTGGCACGCCTAGCTTTTAAACAATATCATACCTACATTTGTTTAAATTTTGAAACTCCGTATCATCGTATAATTAACCACAACTCTTACTTAAGCCTGCCTCGACATGATAATGCAGACGTGTTGTCTTCGACTGCGTGACGAAACACGGCGTCACGTAACTGAGACATGACGAATGTGACGCGGTAACAATAAGAAAATACTACAAGTTAGGGTTGCCACTTAGTTCATCAAAATTGTGTAAACTAGGTCTCTATTTAATAAATCAATAAATATCAGGGACAATAGGGATAAGTAAGTGTTTACATAGATACAATCTTACACCACTCTACCTAGTGTCAAACTAAGCAAAGCTTGTACTATGGGTGCCAGGCGACGATATACATAATATATAGATAAATTATGATACTTAAATACATAGAGAACATCCAAGACCCAGGAAAAAACATTCGTGCTCATCACACAAACACTTGCCCTGCCGGGATTCGAACCCGGGACCGCCAGCTTCGTAGGCCATAGTGCAACCAACTGAGCTAAACGCGTCGTCAATTATTGTCGTATTTGACAGGCGCATAAAGACAGATAAAAATACTCTAATTATCTTTCTTTTGCGTGATACGAAATATACACTGCTAAATTGTATTTGTTACGTGTGAACAGACAGCATTTTTTGCAGCTTAAATTAAATTTAAGTACCTGAGGGGCTTACCAACAATATAAGAGTTAATGTATCGATAACTTGGATTTACTAATAGAATATTTATACCAAAAACAGAATGAGAGGTACGTGTAACAGATATTTATACATATTGACGTCATCGCGTAATTTCTAAGCTTTCATAAGTTTAAAAATTAATATAAAAGTACTTTTTCATTATTTTCACTAAACCCTTTTGAAATTTGAAATTCTGCATCATAACATAATTAGCCACAACCACAACTCTTACTTAAGCCTGTCTCAACATGATAATGCAAACGTGTTGTCTTCGACTGCGTGACGAAACATGGCGTCACGTAACCGAGACATGACTAATGTGACGCGGTAACAATAAGAAAATACTAAAAGTCAGGGTTGCCACTTTTGTTCATCAAAATTATTTAAATTCAGTTTTTATTTAACACGTGAATAAAAATATTTTGTTTACAATAATCTAATTACTTTTCTTTTTCATGATAGCGAGTAAACGCATTGCACAATGAAGTTTTTATCTTTGAACATTCAGCATATAAATGAAAAATATCATAACATAAGTTTTAAGACAATGTGATCTAAGAGATTTTAGGGTTCCGTACCCAAAGAGTAAAACTGGACCCTATTACTAAAACTGCTGTCCGTCCGTCTGTCTGTCTGTCCGTCTTTTACCAGGCTGTATCTCATGAAGCGTGATAGTTAGACAGTTGAAATTTTCAGAGATTATGTAAATAAATAAATAAAACTATAACAACAAATAAACTATAGAGAGTCGCTTAGAGATAAGTTTAAGGACATTAATATAATGACAGTGCATTGTCAATACATTTATGAGAATATTATGTATGTACATAAAAATATTACCGACTTTAAGAAGAACTGTGATATACATAATATTAATACTAGAAATAAGCATAAGCTCGCAGTGCCTGCTACTAGGCTCCATAAAATAAGGAGATCATTCATGGGTAACTGTGTAAGATTTTATAATAAACTTCCTAGCAGCATAACTGAGTTGTCTATTGGTAAATTCAAAAATATTGTGAAACGAAAATTATTTTCTAAAGCTTATTATAGCACACAAGACTACATGTATGATGAAGCCGCGTGGGATTAATGTAAATTATAGCGTCATGTAGGTATATGAATAATTATTTTAACGAATATCTAAGGTATTATTATTATTTTAATCTTAATTGTTTTATATACTCTGACATTTAGAATTTCATTCTAGACACAGTCTAGATTATTTATTTTTTATTGACAATCCTTTTGGGATTTATCTTATTGATTATTTTAATTTTAAAAATTATGATTTTATCAATAATATTACACTTAAGTTAAATGATCTAATTAGGTTTTTCTGGGTTTCCCTAATCCTTGCAGCAAATGTTGGATCATATTGTATTTCTCCCAGCAAACATTCACTCTCATGTAACTGACCTTTCGAAAGTGCTTGTAACTAGGCCTACTTGAATAAAGAATATTTTGATTTGATTTGATTTGAATACTAAAAACAAAATAATTTGATGTCTGTCTGTTAATGTCAGTAAATATAAAATGACCGAACACCGCGTACATTTTGCTTACGAGTAGGGCTCTGCTAACACTGGATTTTCATAGATACTGCACTTTGTAGCGTATATTCTGTACGGAACCCTCGGTGCGCGAGCCCGACTCGCACTTGGTCGGTTTTTTATCAATGCCAAATTCAAATGTCCAGCATTTGCATTCATATTCAGCAGTTAACCAGCTGTTACTTGCTAGCAACTAACAGACCATGAGAACGTGGAACAGATTCCCAAAGTTAAGTTTAGTAGCGTATTGATTCAAGGCTTTTAAAACCAGCCAATCAGGTTATGCTACCATAACAGTAATCGTTAAAAACATAAAACGCGTTAGCCAATCAAAATTATGTGCATATGTTTAATTACATTCGGACACATACTAACCTCTCCATGAGTGTGGGTTTTACCAATCCTCTTCCACGCCTTAAGTCTGGTTAAGCCGGTTCTACCCACTTCCGCGATCCTAGTGCCTTACACCGCATTCCCATGCTACTCCAAGTCGCCGCCGGGGCATTCCCGTTCACGGGTTTGCACTCCCTATACTGAATCGGATTACTGGCTTAGCCAGACCTACCAACTTCAAAGTCAGGTTCCAAAAAAGGGTGTCAATTACCTATTGGAATTAGGACGTCAAAGATTATTGAGAAGTATATTTTACAACACAGTTACAAATGTGGCAACCCTGACATCGGTTACACGTCTAATCCAGAGCGTGGCTTAAGTTCTGACGTAACTCTTCATTTGAAAAATTAATGCTAATACACACATTTTTCTCCATTTCTAAGATAATCGCACAATGCTTGGGACTGAGTCTTACGGTTATGAAGAAAAACACATAGTAATAATTCTGCATTTATTCTTCCTCTTTGCAATCTGCCACAGAGAGCAAGTAAGTTGAGTTTATTCAATGGAAAAAATAAAATTTTATTTTGGCCATAGTGATTGGATTGATTTTTAACCATAGTTGTACTATTAGTTTGCTGTAATGTACAGTCGAGTTTTAAAATATACTAGAGAATGGCTGCAACTTCGTTCGCAGAGACAGTGTAGTTGGATAAAAAGTATCCTATAGCCATCTGTGAATACCCAGCTAGCCGAATAACAAAAATTGTTGAAATCTGTTAAGCCGATTTGGCGTGATGAAGCCAAAACTACACATACGAACATACAAAAAATCCAAAAATTTTTTTTCTAAATAGTGATCTCCAAATAGCCCGTTACAATCTTTTTTTTTAATTGCTTCGATGAACAGACATTTCATTTTTACAAATTTATAATAGTCGGTATAGAAGTGGCAATCTAGCAGACGTGACACCTAATTTGCCAACCTTTGAGTGCCCTATTTACTCCTTTTTTGTAAAAGCCCATGTTATAAGACAGCATATAGAAATTGTAAGACAGCGGAAACACCTTTGAATATTAATATTATTCACCAGAATATTCAGGGTTTTTCCAGCAAGGAATTAGAAATAGGTTTATTTTTAGATAATAATAATATTGAAGTTATGTGTATTACTGAACACTGGCTAAAACAAGAACAATTACTTTTTGATTTTATTAACTTTAAGTTAGTAAGTTTCTTTGTAAGAAAATTAGCCATTCATGGGGATCTCTTATAATTGTTAAAAGTTCCATGAAATCCAAAGAGCGAGAAGATATTGTTAAGTTATCGCTAGAACGGATTATAGAAGTTGCTCGTGTAGAATTAGATACCTATTTAATTATAAATGTATTTACAGACCACCTGCTGATTTCCATACATTTGAATGTACGATGGAAAATGTCATAATAATAATTGATAGATTCAGGCGTTACTTTGCGGAATTCCATACTAGATAAATGGATTATAGTTACTTTGCTGTTCCGCGATCTAGTGTCTTTGTTAGATGTGACAATAAATTGTGCTCACATGCGCATATTTTCATGCAGTTTCCATAAAAAAAAATACGGATGCAAATACAACAAATCAACACCAAACAGTATAATCCTCGATACGTGTTTCGCCTCTCTACGAGGCATCATCAGGAAATGCAGGAGATGTTGACGGTCCGGCGTCCACCCGAGAAAACTGCATAACAATATGCGCATGTGAGCACAATTTACTGTCACATCTAACAAAGACACTAGTTCGCGGAACAGCAAAGGAACTATAATCCATTGGTCATAATAATAGCTTGTAAAGGCAAAAAACATGTTAAAGTATGTGGAGACTTCAACGTTAATTTACTTGAATCGAATAGTAATTCTGTTAAGTTGTTAAGTTTGTTGAAATAAAACAATTGAACGGATTATATCGCGTATATTATCTCATTTTAGTTCCCGACGTTTCGGAAGCTCTCCAGCTTTCCATGGTCACGGGTGGACTGAGAAAAGATGTATTTTCCTCTGTCAAAGTTTCCTCTGTCAAATTGAGTGGTTTGGTTTGTTATTGACAAACCAAACCATTCAATAAAGTTTGATAAACCTTCTATCCTTGCCAAAGAAAAAAGATATTTTCCCAGAATGCTACGCGAGGCTATTGAGATTAAAAAGCGTCCTAATTTCAATATAGAAGATGGATTGTCGCTACCACCAGCTTGGGATCCTGTAATACATCTCATCAAGGAACAAGCGAGACACAGGACTGCAAAACCTTGATTTCCGTACGGTGTAAAGTATCTTATCTGTTAAAAAGTAGTTTAATAGTCTCTATTTAAAATATATTATAATTAGTAATGAGGTAACCTGGGAGTTTTTCTTTGCAGCGTTTCTTTTCTCCTCAGTACGCCTCATTTGTGAAATGCTGCTTGGTAAACTATTAAAATTAAATAATTCAGCCCTTCTGGCACATGTGTAACTATCTTTACAGCTTAGGCCCATCTGGCGTGTATGTACACTTTTATTTGTTTTTTCAAAAATGGGTAGTTTGCACAAATTGTTACTTTGACAGAGGAAAATACATCTTTTCTCAGTCCACCCGTGACCATGGAAAGCGGCAAAGCTTCCGAAACGTCGGGAACTAAAATGAGATAATATACGCGATATAATCCGTTAAATTGTATTATTTCAATGAGTAATAATCGCGGAAACAGAAGAAAATATTTCAATAGAAGTTATTAAAACATTTAATTCACTGAATTTAAAGAAAACAGAGGATTTATGGGGAACTTCAGTAAAAATTGTTCATCATCTTATAGATTCAATTGCACCCTATCTAGCCTTGATTTATAATAATTGCATATCAGGGCGTGTTTCCAGATCTTATGAAATGTAGTAAAGTCATACCTCTTTAAATCAGGTGACTTGAGTGACTTGACTAATTTCCGTCCGATATCGATACTACCTGCACTCAGTAAAATTTTCGAAAAGTTAATGTTGATAGATCTGCTGGGACACTTCAATAGAAATAAACTGCTTAGTAGTAAACAGTTCGGTTTCACAAGGGGACGTTCCACGGCTGATGCAGCATCTGTACTCATTAAACATATTTACAACATCTGGGAGAAATCTTGTGATGCAATTGGAGTTTTTTGTGACCTTTCTAAAGCATTTGATTGCGTTGATCATGGAACACTCATTTTGAAATTAGAACATTATGGTCTGTCTATAAATGCCTTAAGCCTTATGTCTTCATATCTCAGCAATAGAACACAAACAGTTGTTGTAAATGGAACCTAATCCAGTGGAGCTGCTGTTAAGCTAGGAGTGCCACAGGGCTCTATCTTAGGTCCATTTCTATTTTTGGTTTATATAAATGACTTGCCATCTATAGTAAAAAATCTTTGTGATATAGTACTATTTGCTGATGATACATTATTAATTTTCAAAGTTGACCGGAAAGCAACAGACTATGCTGAAATTAATATTGTACTAGTTAAAGTACTTGACTGGTTTAATATTAATAATCTGCTATTGAATGCCAAGAAAACGAAATGTGTTAGATTTTCCTTACCGAATGTTAGAGCAGTGGATTCTACTATATCGCTCAATGGTGAATGTTTAGAAATGGTGGATAGGGCATTATTCTTAGGTATAACACTGGACAAGAACTTGCAATGGAGTCCCCATTTAGCAGTACGTGCAGGTAAATTAAGTTCAGCAGCTTACGCTATTAGAAAAATTAGACAATTGACCAATGTTGATATTGCTCGCTTAGTGTATCATAGTTATTTTCATAGTATCATGTCATACGGTATTCTGGTTTGGGGCAAAGCAGCAGACATACAGACTATATTTGTGTTACAAAAAAGAGCGATTCGTTCTTTATATAACCTGAATTCCCGTGACCTAAAGAGAACTTTTTAAAGTCATCAACATATTAACTGTAGCATCCCAATATATTTTAGAGAATATTATTTATGTTATTAAGAACCTAGAGTCTTTTATTAAGAATTCAGATATCCACAATTTTAATACAAGAAATAAAAACAAAATCGCTATTAGAAAGTTCCGCGTTCGTAAAGTAGCCAAATCATTCGTAGGCCAAGGTATACATCTTTATAAAAAGCTACCCGATGATGCTTTAAAACTACCGTGTCTAGCCCTCAAAAATTACTTAAAAGAGTCCCTAATGGCAAAGGCATATTATAGGGTAGAGGACTATTTAACAGACAAAAACGCATGGCCCAAAACAGAAACCAAATAATTTACCTTTAGCGGGACACGGTTTTTATAAGGTGGCATATCAAACGTATGTAATTTGTTTTAAATAAAAAAAACATTATTTTGCTTTTAATATTCTATATTTTTTTTACTTATATAAGTGTTGATATGTTTTCTTGAAGAACTACGCATTGAGTTTATACTCAAAACATATATTTAGGATAGGCTAAGTACAAATACTGTAATAGATATAAGAGTTATTTCGAAAAAAATTACTGACTATTGAGTTTGTTTCGGCTTTCTTCTCCTCAGTGGTCTCCTCTTGGGAAACGCCGTAGAGTCCGATTTGCGGCCTACTTACGGAATAAAGATCACTATTTCATTATAACGCTCTGGAAACACCTCATTCTAAGATTTGCAAGTTCGTTGTAAAAATGAGCGCGAAGCCCCGTTTACTTTATCTTGTAAAAAATCAAGTTTTTTTATACATTCACACGATACTGTAATTCAGTTTAAACGTTAACTTCGTCCGTAATTTCCTTTTAGCTGACCGGCCATAATTTGCTCGCTTGCGTATAGAAAATGAGGGGAGGCAAAGACTGAAGAAAAATATTTACCGAGCTCCCTTCGAAATCTGAAAACATCGCGTTGGCAAATCAGAATTATGCATACTTTTAATTAAATTTGGAAGCATACACAGTATAGGGCGCCTCGATAATGGGTAAATAGACATTGCATGTACAGTCTCCATCAAATAGCCTGAAGCATCCAAGTGCCAAATATACATGAAAGTTTTTATCGCTTTTTTTAAATTAAATATAATGATAACGTAAAAACTATTTTAAAATGAGAAATTAAAATAGAAATACGCATAATATAGTTATTTTAAACTAGTAAGTAGACAGAGAGGTCCGATATGCACTGTTACGTCACAGTGCACTCCGGCCATATAAACTCCATATTAAATTCTGTTTTGCAAGAAAGAGATAGAATGAAATGTTTCATGGCTTATATCTTGGTTATTTTTAAAGCTATTCGAAAAATATCTTTTGTGTACTGTTTGTTACATGAATGAGCTATTAATAAAGCAAAAAATTTAATTCTTCCATATTACTGCAACCTTAGACCAAGAAACCTATAGTCTTAACATCAGCGTACACCCGTAAGGGTAACTGTTGCAGTTAAATTAATGAAATAATGATCTTCATTCTGTAAGTAGGCCGCAAGGGCACTTTTAAAAGTCTGACTCTACGGCGTTTTCCAAAGGAGACCACTGAGAAGAAGAAAGCCGAGACAAACTCAACACTCAGTAGTTTTTTCGAAATAACTCTTATATCTATTACAATATTCGTGCTTAGCCTATCCTAAATATATGTTTTGAGTATAAACTCAATGCGTAGTTCTTCAAAAAAACATATCAATACTTATAAAAGTAAAAAATATATAGAATATAAAAAAGCAAAATAAAGTTTTTATGTTTAAAACAATGGGTCTGGCATCGCCCCTGGCTGAATATGAAAACTGAATATGCACGTTAATTTGCCTTATTGTCAAATATAGTTTTACTGAATATTAAGCCTTAAATACTTACGATTAGCAAAATAATTAAAAAAAATAAAATCCAGTTTTTATTTTTTATTGGCCTAACTACTTTATGGATTGACACGTCCTTCGGATATTTGCTTTATGTATATAAGACACATTTAAAAGAAAAATTAAAAATTGAAATCCCAGCTTCTTTTAAGGTTTTCTTCTTTTTTACTTGCAATTTAGCGACACCTACCATATTTTGATGTAATATACATAATTTAATATTCTATTACATATATTTTTTTCAAAAATATTAGTTAGGATCAACGAAGTAGAAATAAGCTATTTGTGTAAAAGGGTGGAAAAAAGAACACCCATGAACGGCAACTTCCTTAAATAATGGAAATAGCTAATTCTGAAAAAAATAAAACTTTTATTTTTGGAATCATTAAATTCGTTTGTAATTCGCTCTGATATTTAAGAAATGCATACCTCATCATACCTAGGATGCTAGAAACGGGATCTAAAAATCGCTCTAGAATTGGAAACACGTCACAAAACTCCCTTTGAAACTCCGTGAAAACAACTTTGAAATCAGTTCGCTAGCTTTTGATTTTAAACGGGCAGATACTCGTATATCTCAACTTTATATATATAAACAGAGAAGAGATACTATACTGTATTACATTTTACTCCATTTATTTTCAGTGAACGTGATGTTTATTACTAATATACTCGTACATGTAAAAGAATATATGCTTGATATTTCCAATTTTCTTATACGGAGCTGAAACATGGACAATCCATCAAAAAGACCGCAAAAGGATTGATGCACTTGAAATGTGGTGCTGGAGAAGGTTGCTGAGGATAAAATGGACTGCTCGCCTTACTAATCTCTCCATCTTAAAAGAGCTTAATATCAAACAAGACTTTCGTCAATTGTGCAAGTGCGAATTTTGAAAATGTATGGACATGTCATCCGCAACGAAAATTCGATGGAGCGTTTAGTAGTTACAGGGAAGAGTTCAACGTTCTCGCGGCCGATCTCCTACAAGGTGGACGGATCTCATTAAGTCCACGACGAAATGTTCGATAACGGAGTGTGTTCGGAGTGCCTCAAACCGAGAGAGATGGAGACGTATCGCAAATGCTGTATCCATATAGTAGAGGACAACCCATAACCACGACCACTCTGACAAGAGTGTACGACTCAGAAGAACATGTAAGAAAAATAATAATAACTTTGTGACGTAGGTTTCCATTTCTACAGCGATTGTTTAAGGTGCGTCCACATTTGTATCATTTGCCCGTATCAGATCATCGTCGCGTGGCATGATCGCGTGTCAAGATCATGCGTTTGGACGTTGCGCCGATCCGATCG
Organism: Hedya salicella; assembly: GCA_905404275.2. Classification (NCBI taxonomy): domain Eukaryota; kingdom Metazoa; phylum Arthropoda; class Insecta; order Lepidoptera; family Tortricidae; genus Hedya; species Hedya salicella. Next base: position 17,295,424 of record FR990108.1, read on the forward strand.
CTCGAAATCCATTTTCTACGCGTATCACACACTTATATCGGAAGAGTACGGCATGATCGGCGCGCCGACAGTGAGCGTCCAAGCAGCGTGATACGCAGTCATGCCATGGCACGGTGATCGGATACGAGCAAATGATACAAGTGTGGATGCACCTTTAGATCCCGTTTCTATCATCCTAGGTATAATGAGGTATGAATTTCTTAAGTATCAGAGCGAATTACTTACAAAAGTATTTAATGTTTCCAAAAGTAAAAGAGTTTTTTGCAGAATTAGCTATTTCCATTATTTAAGGAAGTTGCTGTTCATGGGTGTTCTTTTTTTCTACCCTTTTACACAAATACACTTTGTTGATCCAAACTAATATTTTTGAAAAAATGCATGTAATAGAATATTAAATTGTGTATATTATATCAAAATATGGTAGGTGTCGCTCACTGGCAAGTAATAAAAAAAGAAATACTTAAACAGATGTTGACTTTAAAAGAAGCTAGGACTGATTTTTTCTGTTAAATGTGTCTTATATACGTCAAAAATAAAATATCCGAAGGCCGTGTCAATCCATATTGTAGTTTGGCCAATAAAAAATAAAAACTATTTTTTTTTTATTATTTTGCTAATCGTAAGTATTTAAGGCGTAATATTCAGTAAAATTATATTTGAAACTAAGGCAAATTAACGTGCATATTTCGTTATCAAATTCACCCAGGGGCGATATAGCTATAGCAGTCCGGCCAGACCCTTTCATACGTTTGACATGCCATCTTATAAGAGGCGTGTCCCGGTAAAAGTAAATTATTTGGTTTTTGTTTTGGGCCATGAATTTTTGTCTGTTAAATAGTCCTCTACCCTATAATATGCCTTTGCCATTAGGGGCTTATTTTAGTAATTTTTGAGAGCTGGAAACGGTAATTTTAAAGCATCATCTGGTAGCTTATTATAAAAATGTATACATTGGCCTACGAATGATTTGGCTACTTTACGAACGCGGAACTTTCTAATAGCGATTATGTTTTTATTTCTTGTATTAAAATTGTGGATCTGAATTCTTAGTAAAAGACTCTAGGTTCTTTATAACATAAATAATATTCTCATTTTCCGGCCCATCCTACATAGGAGTGACGCGCCCACTACAGAAACTCTAAAATGGCCCCTCAAAGGCCAAGAGAGATCATAAGGAGTCAAACAAAGTAAATACTATATATTTTCATAAATATATTGGGACGCTACGGTTAATATGTTGATGTCTTTAAAAAATTCTCTTAAGGAGTCACGGTAACTCAGGTTATATATAAAACGAATCGCTCTTTTTTGTAACAAAAATGACGACCGGTTTAGCTCAGTGGGAGTAACATTGCCTGCGAAGCTGAGGTCCTGGGTTCAAATCCCGGTAAGGGCAAATAATTGTGTAATGAGCATAAATATTTGTTCCTGAGTCTTGGATGTTTTCTATGTATTTAAGTAATATATCTATTAAATATATCGTCGTCTAGTACCCATAACACAAGTCCGATTGAGCTTACCATGGGACTAGTTCGATGTGTTTAAAATTGTCCCGTAATATTTATTTATTTATTCCAATATAGTCTGTATGTCAGCTGCTTTGCCCCAAACCAGAAACCGTATGACATGATACTATGAAAATAACTATGATACACTAAGCGAGCAGTATCAACATTGGTCAATTGTCTAATTTTTTTTATAGCGTTAGCTGCTGCACTTAATTTACCTGCAAGTACTGCTAAATGGGGACTCCATTGCAAGTTCTTGTCCAATGTTATACCTAAGAATTATGGCCTATCCACCATTTTTAAACATTAACCATTGAGCGATATAGTAGGATCCACTGCTCTAACATTCGGTAAAGCATTAAGAACACGTTTAAAAATGGCTGACAGCTTGCAACTGGTTTGTGGCAGGGGTGGAAAAGTGAAACTATGAGAAAGACAAAAATATATATATTTATCTCTGTCACTCTTATTATAATTTGTATACGACCATCTAGTTGTTAAGTCTTTAGGATTCTTGGTCTGAGATTGCAATACAACACATTTTTTTTCTTGATCTGATTTTAAATTGAAACAATTAAATTATGAAAAAAATTACCAATATTAAGCTTAATAAATACTTCCAACGAAGATTGTTTTCAACATGATCATTAAAAGAGTTAATGTACAGACATTAAATTTTTAGAACTTTATAATAGTATCATCATTTCTGCTTTTGATACCATCAAATCAAATCATCAAAGTTGGAACACTACAGCATCAGGGATAAAATGCTTAATCTCTTCCGGATTAACTTAGCTAATAGAAAGCAATTTGTTGAACTGAAATGGATACAAGATAGCAAAGAAACTGCACATAGATGAAGCTTGTCTAAAGTGGAAAGATGAGTCCCTCAAGGGTCAATCTTAGGACCTATCTTTTTTATAGTTTTTATCAATGACCTAATATCCTACATTAACAGCTCTACACAGGATAGAAAATTAGTGGTTTTTGCTGGTAATACTAATGCTGTTATATCGGCAGAAAACACCATACAGTTAAATGATCGAGTCAATTCTGCATTGGCAGCTCTAAATACCTGGTTTAGCACAAACAATTTGAAGCTGAACTGCACGAAAACCAACACCTTGTTGTTCAAAACCACATCGAGAAACAAAGATAGTCTACAAATTTCATCAAATGGCGTCACAATTCAACCAGTGAATTCTGCGTTATTTCTCGATGTCTGGAGTTTGAACTGGAAAGATGAGCTGTCTTCGCTTGTCAACTCAATCAGCTCAGCAGGTTACGTATTAAGAAGTCTCAGAGAGGAACTAAAAATGTCTCAACTTAAGATATACTACGCCCTGGTTGAGTCGAAAATAAGGTACAGTGTTAAATTTTGGGGCAACAGTTACCTTTATAACGTCCGGTCAGCCTTCGTAGCCCAGAAAAGAGCCATCAGATTATTCTGATAGCTCTTTTCTGGGCTACGAAGGCTGACCGGCTGATGGCCAGAATACCTCTGACCACATCGTGTAAACCATATTTTCGGGAGTTCGAAATCCTAACAGTACCTAGCTTATATATTCTTATAACTCTTTGTGATTTAATGCCCTCGTCTTAACTGCATTGAAACGCTGGAAGAAAGACAAAAGGGCTTGGCAACACGAAGGAAGGACTTACCACAAACAATGACTAATAAGCTTAAAGTGGTACAGCATTCTTCGAGTTACCAGGCAATTGTGCTCTTTAACAAGTTACCATCTGAAATCAATCACAACTATTAATATGTTTAAAAATGACCTAAAAGCATTTTTGCTAAAGGAGTGTTTTTACTCGGTAGAGGAATTCCGTCAGCACGGTGTAGACTGACAAATGTAGTTTACTTATTTTTATTATTACGGATTATTATTATTATTATTTCTTTTCATTATTATTGTTCAATTATTAATAAAAATGAAAGTAATGTTATTATTTAAATTGTGATCAAACTTAATATGAATGTAACCAAACGTGACGTTGGTGCTTTAGACTAAGTTGCTTATATTTGTTATTTATACATTTATGATCGTAAATTATGTGTAATTCTAACGCATATTGTTAAAGAATAAATGACTATGACTATGACTATCATCATCATTTCAACCATAGGACGTCCACTGCTGGGCACAGGCTTCCTCAATAGAGGAGAACCAAGGTCACCGACATCGCAAACAGGGTAGGCAAACTGAAGTGGCAATGGGCAGGGCACATAGTTCGAAGAACCGATGGCCGTTCGGGTAGAAAGGTTCTCGAGTGAAGACAGCGTACCGGCAAGCGCAGCGTAGGAAGGCCACCCGCAAGGTGGTCGTATGACCTGGTTAGGGTTGTGGGGACTCGCTGGATGCGGGTCGCCTCTATCCGGCCCATATGGAAATCTACTGAGGAGGCCTGTGTCCAGCAGTGGACGTCCTATCATAGTATAGTATAGATGAAGTTCTAAAATTGAAAACAACATGTACAATTGCAGCCATAAAAAAGTGAAACGCGCTATGATGGCAAGGTCTAGTTTATTTTACCTCTACATCTTTCAAACTAAACTAAAAACTCCACGAAACCAATACGAATAACAACGAAACAGCATCTTAATTAATCGAAGTGTAACAAGAAACCACGACGGAAGTGTACGAAAGTTATAAATTAAATGGAAATCCTAAAAAGTAGGATCACTTTGATCGGCTCCACACCTCGCTGGGCTTGAATTCAATTTAAACTTGTCTGCGGAACTTGAGCATCTATCAACGGGATGCTAGCAGACTGTCTATTACAATTTAAACGGACCGAACAGTAAGCGATGAAATTTTTAACAGTAGTGTATGATGCCTCTTGTCACATTTTACAGCAACATAAATAAATAAATAAATATAAATAAATAAATATAACGGGACAATTTTACACAAATCGAACTAGTCCCATGGTAAGCTCAATAAGGCTTGTGTTATGGGTACTAGACGACGATATATTTCATAGATATATTACTTATATACATAGAAAACATCCAAGACTCAGGAACAAATATTTATGCTCATCACACAAATATTTGCCCTTACCGGGATTTGAACCCAGGACCTCAGCTTCGCAGGCAACGTTACTCCCACTGAGCTAAACCGGTCGTCAAAAACATAACATGATTAAAAAGATTCCGACTTGAGAACCTCTTCTTTTTTTGGGAGTCGTTTAAAAAATCCAATGTGCATCATTATATAGTTTTTTTTATTTATTTATATTATATAGAACAACTATAAATGGATTAGAAATACAAAACTTTACAGTGACGTCATTTTGCATCCATAATTAAATATAGTAATAGTTGTATGGTAAGCATGTACTACCAAAATAAAACAAAATAATTTATTTATATATTTAGTAGCTACATAATAAATCCACATTCAGTAAAAGTTTCAATGGTCTGCCTGTCTCTGTTAAAAGATATAAAAAAAATACGGTATGAAAACGACCTCTTATTTTTTACTTTTTTATTTTTGATTTATCTATTTTGTAGTTATATGGCCACACACACATACGCATTAACCTTAAGGAGCTATAAACGACTTGACTGTCTGACTTTACTTGAGTGACTGGAAAACTGAGAGAGTATGGCAATGAGATTCTTAACAGATCTCGCTTTTAATTACATAATTAAGGTTAAAAAGAACAGTGAATTAGACATCGCCAATACTTACCAGCAGGCACGTTTTGAAGTCAAGAGCTGAAATCAAGAGTTTAAGTGAAGAATCCTATTGAGTGTAAAAAACAGCTAAGTGTGAGTCGGACGCACACTCAAGGCTCCGTACCACCGCCGTAAAGCGCCCAGAAAAATGCATCTGTTTAAACTAACTTTAGTCATTTTAGAGCTTTTTCACTTCTCCTGCTCAAAAAGTACGTCATATTAGCTTAGCGAAGCGAGACTAAAATAGTACATTTAGCCCCTAGGGTTTAAACTTTCTGATACAATTGCACAAACTGTACTTTTAGTTTTTCATGAAATATACAAATTTAATGTTAAGTCTTTTTTATTTTCTCGCAGTCGAAGTGAAAAGAAGAGTGTTTAACACGTGGTTAAAAGCGATTATGACACTCGGACATATTTGTCCTCGCTCACTTCGTGAGCTCGTCCAAATAATCACTTCGTGTCTAATGGCTTATTTTAGGCCCTTGTCAAACAATCTACTATTATTTAATCTATAGGGTATTTATTCATTTACTTATTTACAAATAATTACACAGCTTACAGTAAAAACTAAATCACTGTGAATTATAATATGTATAAAATGGAGCTTTTTAAATGAACAGTTTATCGATAAATCATAAAAAAATAACAATATATGCATCTATAAAATAGAACTACGACGTTCGTCCATCGCCTCACAAAACTCTAAGCATTCCCGACATATATCACTCCAGCTGCTTGCAAAAATATCTCAGTCAGGTGCTGATGCGAGACATGCATTGAGACAGTGCAGAGCAGAGATATGGCGTGCGGACGTTTTCCTCTTTGCTCTGCCAACGTATACAGGGTGAATCCTAAATCGTGAACAGAAATAGTTTTCTAGATGTTCTTTTGTATGCTAATTTAGAATATCTGGATCTAATGGCAATTAAATAGCATTTTGTATTATTTTTAACCATTAAAAGAATTTCCGGTCTCAGACACATTTTCTTTTGGTCACCTTTTGGTACAAGCTAAGTAAGCTTGTAGTGATTTGTCATTTATGCGTTAAATGCGTAAAAAAATTAGGGCGACCATGAGTTATGTATGTATGTATGTATGTAATCACTTTATTGCACATAAATTAATACAAAAAAAAATGTATTTACAATCACATATATGTACAAAGGCGAACTTATCCCTGTGAGGGATCTCTTCCAGGTTAACACCTTTAAGCAAATGAAAGAAAAAAAAGTATACATTAAAGAAGATAGACAAACCAACTAATTAGGTACTTAATATGCACAAAAATAAAACAAAGCCAAAATTGCATTCTTATAAATTAAAAAATAATAATTATTAGATATAATACGAATACTTTACATATATTACATATATATATATATACATCTAAATCTTTAACCTTAATTAATAAATACATTAATATTTATGTCAAAAATGTCAAGAAAAATTATAAAGGACAATAATCTAGTCTGGTCTAGGGTCTTCCAGCCATAACTTTTTTAGCCTGGCCTTCAATGATGCCACAGATTGTGATTGCCTCACAGATACCGGTAAGTTATTCCATAATTTTACGGAATGCACAGTAAAAGATTTCCTGTATGTACGTGACTTATTCGCCGGAAAGGCAAGAGAAAAATTGGCACTCGAGCGCAGGCGGTGGCCACTACCAGTAGCCATAAATGAAAATCTGTCGGATAAGTAAGGAGGTGAGGCAGGGTTAAATAAAACGTTTAACAGCAATGACAGGACCTGCACATCTCTACGACGACGGATCGGAACCCAGCCGAACTGGTTTCGGAACTGGGATACATGATCGAACTTACGCAGCCCAGCAGTTATAATGAGATAATAAGGAAATATATTTTTTACCGCAAAAATATTATGCTATCTGCCCTGATCATCACTCCAAGCAGCGCTGTCGGGCCGGTTAGGACTTAGAAAAAAATGCTACATCACGATTTAGGATTAACCCTGTATGACAAATGTCATGTTTGTTTAGTTTACACGACAAATTGATTATGTATGCGTGTTTTTTTTGGTTTATATGATGGTTATGTTTTGTATTTTGTGCGTTTGTAGAAATAGCAGTATTTTCGTCGTGTGCGTATTTAGTTCGGTGTTAAAAAATAGTTCAGTAGTAGTTCTTGAAATTTCCAGGAAGATTTACAGAATATTTAAATAGTAATAAAGAACAAATTGGGAATAAATTAATATTGCGTAATAGTATTTTATGCAATCGTTATTTAATGTATGCTTTTTCAGTGGTGTAACGTGTTTAGGCCACGACCACGAAGCTTGCTGAGTTAAAAAACTAATAATATAACGAGACTTAAAAATCTAATTATATTACTAATGTATACAATACTTTTTCTACGTGTAACCCATAAACTACAGTAAATGAAATATAGCTAAAAAAAATTGCAAAAACACTACGTTATTTTTTTGAAATTCATTATAGTTCTGTGTGGTGTTGTATAATATAGGTATTATACATCAGTGACATATAATATAAACCAGAGAGTAAAGAGTGATGTTCCAATCTAAAAAAATATGCCTTTATAGTATGATTTTTTATTCACAAATTATGAGTACAAAAACAATTTATACAAGTTTATTGTAATGTTTAAATCAGTGTTACTTCGGTAAAATATTCCGAAGCAATGTTGCCACAGACGTAGGATTTAGCGTCGTGATGAGAGCGCGTGCTGTGCGAGTCGTAACGGAGATCTCTGGTGATCTCAAAGTACACGACGAGTGGTTCCATAAAATGTAACTGTTTTTTTAATGTTGATTTACACTTACACGATTTTCTTTCTTGATTCGATCTTCAATTGATCTCAAAGGTACTCAAACAACACGTTGAAATTTGCGAACGTGGTCGTATGGTATTCTATATGTTTATTGTGATTATATATAACTAAATATCATTAATGTTGGCACAAATAGTTGGCATGCCGGATCTGTTGCCATCACGCACGCGTGCTGTGAAGACCATACTAGAGAATTGCGAGGATCACGGATTACTCTACGAGCGAGAGAGAACTATTGAGATGCACAATAATATGTATTGGAAATGTAATATTTACCTGACTACATCAGAAAGAGGGTTAAAGCCCGACTGCTTTACGGCCCTCGCCGTGTTGCGGATTAATTTAATTGGATTTTTGTATGTTCGTATGTGTCGTTGTGGCTTCACCACGCCAAATCGGTACAACGGATTTCAACTATTTTTGGTACACGGGTAACTGGGTAGCCACAGATAGTTATAGGATACTTTTAACCCCACTACGCTGAAGAAAAAAGAGGGGTTCTGAGTTATTCTTCTCCGCGAACGAAGTTGCGGGCACCTTGCCTACTCTAAAGTGGGCCATGATAATAGGTAATTATCTTTTTTTTATAAGAATACGTTCATTTGTGAAACATAGGTACAGAGTTTGGTATTGTATTATATCAAAGGAAGCTACGTATGCACTCGGGTATTTTATTTTTTAACTAATCATACTAGTAGAGACAAGTTCTGAAGCAATATTGGCACAAAGACTTATCGTGACGTATCCGACCGTGACGGGCGCGTGCTGTATGGACCGTACTAGAGATCTGCGGGGATCCCGGATTACTGAACGAGCAGAAGCAACGATTGAGATGCATAAAGTTGGAGCAATTTAATATGCGGAATTGAATAGAACATCTTATTAAAGCGCTTTAGAATCAACACGTTTGACTAAACCGACCGAAACGCTGAGAGATTCGGCCTCCATTATAATTTGTATATTTTCACCATAAATTTTCAATGGCTTGAACCCTAAAATAAGCAACATAAAACGAAATTATCTCAAGTCCCCGAAGTAGATGGAGCGGAACAAGAGAGCAAAGAATTACTTACTGCGTCCCAGGCGACGTAACGGGATAAGCCAGCTAAATTTTATATGGAGGCAATCAAACGGGGATTGCGGGATGGTTTATTAATTCTATCCAGTCGATATCATGAGCTGAAATAATTCAAGTTCATTTGTATTTTCAATTGGGCGCGCTGGTATTATTTTTATGTTGAGTATACATACTTATTACTGTAATGCGATTACGTACTTTGGTTTAATAGAAAGCAAGGTATATTAAAACAAGAGGACAGACACTTGCCATACTTTGCATCGTCTTCCGATCGCAAGAAGATATTCTGGCAAAAAATAGATAGCGCTTTAAAAATAAACATTTAATTATGTTATAAATAAATAAAGAAACGTAGTATAGTAACAATAAGTTCGCAAATAGCTAAGAATAAATAAATCGTATCATTTGATAACTGTGTCACGCTTGCTAAGATGAATAATTGTAAAAAATAATTCTTAACATAGATGGCGTTGTACATATCAGGGAACGGCTTTGGTACGTCCTAACGGAGATGGTAAGACCTCTTGTTGTAATGGTCCTTAATAGAAAGTAAACGCCTGAAAATATGTACTCAATTTCGGCCTCGTGCGAAGAGCAAACCGTATACATATTTTCATATGTGACTGTACCGAATAGAAAATAAATAAATAAAGAATATTTTAAATAGTCTTGTGATTGCACACAGTCCTTTTTAAAAACTTTTCAATGGTCTGAATGTACAATCAAACATACTAAATCATGAAAATGAAATCTTAAATCTAGATATCTGTTACTATTTGATTGTCCGCAATAGAAATGAACCCTGAACATAGTCGATTTCTAGGATTACTCTCACGGGGTTTAATTAGGAACTCGTCTAAGTCGCAGATCGTGTATGTCGCATTTCGTCTAAATAGCAGCTCATCTAAAAAGCAACTGTTTTTTGAGTAGCAACTCGTGTAAGTAGCAAGGCGTCTATTAGCGACTAGCCTAAGTAGTGACTCGACTTAATAGCAACTTGCCTAACTTTGAAGTAAAGATCAAATATAAATATTTGTGTTACGCTTTCAGTACTAATTGATTTTTCCCACCGCATCAATTGCATGGACCTATCTCTGTTTGGCCTTATGGTTGACTGGTAGAGGATACTATTTGGAAATCGTCCGCCATTTGTACATATTTTGGTTTTCTGCAAGAAATTTTAAATATATAAATAGCCTATAAATCACGATATCTTACCGAAACCTTTTCGCGGTCAACCAATAACGAGGCAAAGGGTAGGATATTGATGAAGTTTTTAATTAAACCCAGTTGATATTTAGTCCAAAGCGATGTTAATTGGTTGCGGTCTGAGCTGACCCGGGACTTGCAAGTTGCTCTGCCCCGTTTCGCCACAGATGTCTAGATGCAAAAAAATTCATTATAGAAAAACAGTAGAGCCGGGGTGACCTAGCTTTGCTCGGTAAATGCATGATTTTTAGTTTCTCGGTTAAAAAAGTATATTTCTATTGAGAAGCAAAGCCGATTCACGCACCAAACTTCTAAATCGTTACAGGCGTTTCTGAGAAACCTATTACATTATACAATAATTGCACGTTTAAAGTAATAAGATAATCTATATCATGCGAACGACGCATAGAAACGCGAGTCGGACAAACCTCTGATATATTTTTTGTTAATCTGCATTTTTCGCGAAACAAAAAGGAGTGCATGTCATTATAAACAGGTCACGTCACTCAATTTTATGTAAGTAGGTTTGTCGACCGGTTTGGCTCAGCGGGAGTAACGTTGCCTGCGAAGCTGGAGGTCCTGGGTTCAAATCCCGGCAAGGGCAAATATTTGTGAGTTGAGCATAAATATATGTTCCTGATTCTTGCATGTTTTCTATGTATATAAGTAATATATCCATTAAATATATCGTCGTCTAGTACCCATAACACAAGCCTTATTGAGCTTGCTGTGGGACTAGTTTGATTTGTGTAAAATTGTCCTGTAATATATTATTATTCGGTATACAATGCGTATATTTTACACTTGCATATATTTTAACTAACGATAGATTTAAGTATTGTTGATCAAAATAGTTTATACTCTTGACAATAGAGCTTAATAAAGTTTGAAAGCATTTTGGAGCAGATACGTAGGTACTTATTCTTCTTTATGAAAAAAAATACGTTTTATTTTTTTAACAAAAGACATCCAATTATGTTCATAAGCACTTATAATTTCTGTTTTGATATCAATTAAATTAATAGAATGGTATGACGCTTCTAGAAATCATTCGCTATTCTTAAGACCATCGAGCTGATAGAACAGATTGCTCTCTGTTTATTCTATCCATAGGCCACGATTTCAAAAAGTGCTATTAAAATTAAAATCGGCCAAGAAATACGAATGATATAGGCATTTTAAACTACTAATCAGACAATGATTTGACAGAGAGGTTCTACATGTACTGTTACGTCATAGTGCAGTCCAGCCATATAAATTCCATAGTAAATTATGTACAATCGAACCAACTGAATCATGACCCACCATAAGCTTATTTTGCTAAACCCCTTAAATGCAAGTAGGTCGAAATTCGCTTGAAGAATTATTTCCTTGGTAACGAACTTGTTATCATTTTATTAGACACTGACATTTACTGAGTGCACTGTTAAATAAATCGGATAATATCGACTATGCTCGTATATGAAAAAGAAGAGATGATGTTACTGTCTTTATCTGTATTACGTAGGTAAGTATAGGAAGTTTTCTACGAACGTAATGGTGCCACTTCACTTGGCCGTATTAAATTTGCTCAACTATTAGTCGCATTTATTTCTCTAGAATATAAAATCAAAAATAATGCAGTCATGTTTGCAGTCAAGTGAAGTGCCAGCATAAACTTTAGATTACAGGTTTCAATCACGTCATTCCTATAACTATTTTAAGGACAGAAACTTGCCATTGTTGGTCTTTCAAGCTATATAAGTAAAAACAGTAATAAAATTTGTGAAATGAAAAAAAACTTTATTTAATCTTTAACAGAACTAATTTAAATTATAAGATTCAGTATCTAAAACCTAGTGTGTGCACCATGGTTATCGATAACGGCTTGTAATCGGTCACGCATTGACCCTATTAGACGACTGCAAATGTCGCTGTCCCTCAAGTAATCCCAAATTTCGTTACAATGTTGCTCAATTGCTTCCTTTGTTCTCTCGTTTCTGTTATCCCACATTTGGACCATCAAACCCCACAAATTTTCTATTGGGTTGAGGTCTGGGGATCTACTCGGCCATGGAATCAAAGTAACTTCATCATTATGCAGATCAAACCAATTTGAGACTATCCTGGCAGTATGCACTCGACAGTTGTCATGAACGTAGGAAAATACTGGCACATCTTCACGCGGGTAAACTGTTCGCACTGTCGGTAACATAGATTCTTCTAATAGATCGACATACTTCATTGCGTTTTGCCGAGAAGAAATATGGACAAGCTCACCTACTCCTCCGATACCCATCCACGCCCACATATTCGCTGAAATTCGACCGGATAACTGATTAGGCACGACGTGATCTTCTGTGTACCGGGTGTTATCGTAACGCCACAAAGTTAAGCGACCGTGTTGAGAAGATCGAAATGTTTTTTCGTCTGTAAATATAGTGTTAGTCCAGTCGTAGTCTAAATAAGCGTTTGCAAAATTCCTTCTCGCTGTTTTATGATCATCCGTTAAGGCTACTTTCTCAGCATAATGTCTGTAATGCAGTCCAGTGCCGTGCAAATAATTTCTAATAGTTTGTAGACAGACGTCATGTTGTGCCGCAAAATATCGGGTGGGAGTAAAAGGATGTTCTTCGTAATGGTGTTGCATGTCCACTCTTTGTTCGTTCGTGAGTCGGCGAACGCCGTGGTTATGGCGTCGTCTGTCCTCGAGGATGCCCTCTTCGGCGTGCCGTCTGATCCAGGTCCTCACTGTATTCCGAGAAATATTCAATTCGCGTGATATTTCCCGTATGCCATAGCCTTCCTCACTTAAGACTACAATCCGAGCTCTTTGTTCTTCTAAATTAGCCATTATTAAAAATTATTAAGCATTTAATTTCTATTTTTTCACATTGACTGACAACTTGACATAATATGACACACTTGTAGAACACCCCATTTTTTAAATTTATTTTTCCATCATCAAAAAGTTTAGGTTAAATAAGCGAGAACTAGCTCGAGATTCAAACAATGACTGTATATGTGTGAAATGTGGTTTTATGGCAATGATAACAAAGGTTAAAATTGCATAGGTCTGCGACCTGTATTGACGTAATTTTATTAGTACCTAAAACGTCGTAAGTGCATTATACGCGATAGATCTTACAAGTTTGAAAGTTTCATACGAATTATCAGGCAAGTGGGTCATGATTCAGTTGGTTCGATTGTATGTCTGTAGATATAATGAAATGTTTGACGGCTTATATCTTGGTTATGTTTATAGTTACTCGAAAAAATATTTTTGTCTATTGTCTGCGACATGAATGAGCTTTTTAATAATTTCTTTGTTAGGACTCAGTATTTTTTGAATCAATAGTCGATAGTTTTCGAAAGACATTATAACTGCTTTAAATGTCATGGTGTACACTGGCAACTTTTATTACTTACATATAGAACGGCAGCATGCCTTGATTGGTCGTTTCAATGACGCCAAACTGAAGCGATTCTCTGATTGGTTCGCGTCAATAGACATCGCGCGATATCGTAATCCTAAGCTATCGTAAGTGGTCTTCTTGGCCAGAGGGGTTACTTCGAAACTCAAAATTTGGAGTTTGTAACATGCCTTCCCTCTCGCTCTCATATTTAGCTGTATTTGCATGAGCGGGATGGCGCTATACGAACTTCGTTTTTCGGGTTTCAGATTAGCCCTTCAGGAACTGGTGCCCGGGCAGGTACTGGTCGTCAACGGCGTCAAACAGCTAGAGGATATTGTTGTAGTTTAGTTAATATAATATAATATATAAATAAATTAATATAACGATTTAATAAAAAACTATTAAGTTTTCACTACTAAATATTTTTATATTAAAACTTAGGGGTAGCTATCATTTTATCAAAATTTCTTACGTCGATTTTCATTTTATAGAAAACCATTCCACGAATATCAGTACTTTTTTTTTCGGACCACATAATCATCAATGCATTGCTGCATTTATATAATCGAATACCTTTTTATCGTTAATCGTTCCGAAATTGTCTCAAATCGTAGCGTAACGATTCATCGAATTTACCTGTCATCGAAACATGACTCACAGATGGTACGTTCCATATTATTATTATTGCCACATTGTTTTTGACCCATTTTGACGCTCCGCTATACATGGTCACAATACAAACCTAACCTAACCTACACGTTTCGGTTTTTGACCCATTTACATGGTCACAATACACACCTAACCTACGAGTACCTACCCTACAGTTTTAACGGCAGGATCCCAGATGAAATGTACCTACTGTCGTTGAAACGTATATATATATATAGTAACACTAAGAATTTTGGAAACTGCAACTTACGTTAAGTTAAAATTATAGTAATGGCGATTCGACGAACGACTATGTCGATGGACAAATGAAATAATGAAGTGAAATTCGATGAGTTGATTCTTGTGTAAAAGGTAATTCGAGCAAATGTATGGGCTATCTAACGAAGTGCGATGAATGATTCCTAAGTAATAATACAATTCTGCAAATAGCGTTATGGGAAACGATAATCGATGAAACGATTTTCGGTAAAATGATGGATTTCCAAAACTTAGATAAGATTCTTATAAATACAAAGATTTAAATAATGAAAAAATTCAAGAGTCTTGCCACGCTCTACAAACTGAGCTACAGATTCCAGTCAGCTTGTCTTCAAATTGTGTCACTATTTATTACAAGATCTTTGCATTTTTGCATTGTAACCGGCTTTTCTACCGTCATTTAGTGCCATGGTGAGCATCTATGGAACTAAATGCACATGGCAGAGCGAACTTTACAGTTGCCACATATTAGCTAGAGATGTCACTGTAGTGTAAACATTGTTTTTGTTAGGAAAATATTGATGTTTCACCATCGTGATTGTAAAAGTAAATTATTGTGTCGACCTGTCTTACATTTTGGCAAAAAAAATTACACATTTCGTTTTCCTTGCATTAAAATAGCAGATTATTTTCTGTGAACCATTCCACAGATACTAATAGATACTTTGTCGCACTCCTCATACGAATATGCCTAAATAAAAGTAGCAGAAATTGTCTAAAAAGTACAATTTAAAACAAAATAAAAAAGCTGCCGTATTTCTTTAAAAGCACTAGAATTCACTTCACAATGTGGAAGGACTTTGAGATTAAGGCTCGGCTAAACCTCAAAAAGCTGTAGGTATTTCCTGAGTTGCCCCTAAATCTCTTTGTGAGCTTTCACCGCGAGAAAAGTTTCGGACTTAATTATTTCCATCATTCGAGAGCGCAAAAAATCATACACTGGTGTGAAACTATGAAATTTAACTTTGGAAACAGACAATCCATTCTATAGTTATGTAATGATTTGTAAAGTGGTTATTTATTATTATTAAGCAGTAAAAATGAAATGTCTGATTTTTTTTTAAATAATGTATATTGTAACGGACTATTTGGAGGTAAAAATCGTTCTTTTTTCGATTTTTTGTATATGTATGCGTTTATCGTCTATCGGCTTACAACGCATATTACGATATTCCTACTATATAGCGCGTAGGGGTGCGGCCAATCTGAAGAGACTAATGGTAATGGGGAAGATGGTAATTGACCTTGAGATTGAAGTCCCAATTGATGGCCGGACCAGATATCCGGAGAGCTGGAGTTTACTGTCAATGCTTCGCTATGGAGCAAGTTACTGAGCGCAACCGATGGGCAGCTGGTAGAAAATATAAAAGAGTCACGATCCTCAGCAGTGAGGGAACGGTCAAGAAGAATGTATATATTTGCGGCCGTACTATGAAAAAACTTGACGGTTCTATTTTAGATTCAATGTTTTTTTAACGATTATTGATGTTTTGTTTTATTCTTTTTTTCATAATTGAGACAATACAAATCAAAAATAGAAAAAAAATCTTTTTGTAAAAAAATATGAAAAGTAACGGCTTTTGTAAAAGTTAATGTAGATATTCTTTATGTCCAAACTTATTCAGAAATGTTCATAAAATTGCCTTGTTGATAAAAAAATTAAATAAAGTCAAGATATCACCGGATGACGTAAAAAAGGGATCCTAAAAGAGAGGTATTGGCCACCTTAGTCAGCGTTTTCCATGCAATCTTGTTGATCTAAGTATTCGGAGCAGTTTTCATTTTTCATTCCCCTTTCACTGCCGCCTTGAACATAATTCACAGCCTATTAGCTTAGAGAAATTTGAATACCATCGTTAGAGAGGATTTCAAGACATTTTATAGTGAACTCATAAAAAAAATCCTTGAAATTCCTACTCACTGAGCATTTTGACAGTTCATAAAAAACTGATTTGATCTGTCAGTCAGGTACCCAATTACTGCATCAAGATCAAAATGGAAGTTCACCCTAGATGCATATGTCCAGCAGTGGACACACTATGCTGAGAAAAAGAAGCCTTCAGAAAATAATACCGAACTGTTTTGTAGGAGTTAAAATTATTTCTGAGACATTAAAACCAATTAACCTGTCGCACGCCAAACAAAGTGAAGATCCTTGACCAGAGCAAGAAAGCATAAATAAAAAACAATTGCTTGTCGCTTGCAGAAATACTCAATTTAAAAAGCAATAGACCTTTTTGCCAACAAATTCACACGCGCATCTATAACTTTTGCGGCTTTCAAAGTACACTTCATGTACAATAAGATAAGGTGTATTTCTTATAGTTTAACCGGATAAGATACGAGTTTGCAAGAGTTGTACCTGTCATTATGACGTCTTTGCTGCAAGCAAATTAATGGCATTCATTTCATTTCGCTCGCTCTATTTGTCTCTTTTTTATGTTCATCAGCTTTGGAGACTGCGATGAATCAAAACCTAGTAATGGAACTTCCGAAATCGATTTTTACTAGTTGTCTTACTGGGAGACTCTTTCCCCGACGATAAAAGAGTGTTAAGGTGCGTTCGACTAAGATCGGATGGATTTTAGGTGGGTTGAGATGATGTTGGATTTTAATTTCTTTCTCAGCTTATCATATCATATCATATCATATCATATCATATCATATCATATCATATCATATCATATCATATCATATCATATCATTTATTGCGTATCATGTTCATTTTACAATGGATGGTAAGGTAGTTATTATGTAGGTACATGAGACCCTGCTAGGGCATTGCAATTTCTTACATACTAAAAACATTATTAATTTAAGATATTATGTACAACTGTTTTACATCCATAAAATGTTGTTTATATAATTATATTCTTATATTAGTATAATAAGATTATTAATTTACGTCTCAAGACATATGTATTTACATTAAAATTTAACATTTGAAAATAATTGAATTGAAAATGATAATTGGACATAATAATAATAATAATTAAATTGATGACAATTATAATTTTACACACCTAACCTCACCTAACCTCATTTTAGTTTATCATTTAAAATTATAATTTTACACACCTAACCTCACCTAACCTCATTTTAATTTATCATTTAAATAATCGTGAACAGTGTAGTAGCATTTAGATATTAATAATTGTTTCAATTTTTTAATAAACTTTATGTCAGAAATTTCATTGGTCAGTGAATTCGGTAAATTATTATATATTTTTATGGCCATTACGTAGGTGCTGTTTGAATGTATTGTTAGTTTAGATGCCGGCAGGAGAAGTTTGTTTTTGTGTCGCAGAGTATGACTTGTGGGAAGTTCATGTCTTTTCTTAAAAATACTATTTTGTTGTCTAACGAATTTACATATTTCGAGAATATAGATGCACGGCAGCGTAAGAATTTTATGATGCTGGAAGTGTGGCTTGCATGTCACTGTGTTATCAATATTTGCTATTATTCTGATGAGTTTCTTTTGTTGAGTAAACAAGGAGGAGGACTCTGTACTGTTTCCCCAAAGAATAATACCATAGGTAAGCCATGAGTTGGCATAGGCATAGTATGTAGCGAGCGCCGTTTGCATATCTGTGGTCTTTTTTATTTCACGTAGCGCATATGCGAAACTCGATATTTTTCCTCTTACTTTTTTTATGTGAGCTTTCCAATTTATGTGTTTGTCTATAACTAGTCCTAAAAAGGGGAATTCATCTACAACTTCTAGTGGAATATTATTATATGTAAAGTTTATGTCTAAGGGGGCTTTTTGATAAGGGTGAAATGTCATTAATTTAGTTTTATTGTAATTAATTTCGAGGTTATGGTCGTCCATCCAGTTTGTAATTTTATCTAATAGGGAGTGAAGTGTGGAATTTAGATTCATGTTATTTTGACATGCTGTGAGTAGGGAGATATCGTCTGCAAATAGTACGCACGTTTCATCAAATATTTTGGGAAGGTCGTTTATGTAGAGAAGAAATAATAAACATCCAATAACACTTCCCTGAGGAATTGAGGCATTAATTATTTTCCTATATGACCGGACTGTCTTGATTTGGCCAGTATCTGTATCCGAGTAATCTATCTCCGTAAACTGTTCCCTAACTTTTAAGTAGGATGTGAACCAGTCGTAAGCAGGGCCACGAATTCCAACCCCGTATAATTTATTTAATAATATATTGTATTTGACCTTGTCGTAGGCCTTAGTCATATCAAGTAGCACCCCAACTGCGTATTTTTTTGCATTTATGGTGTTTATGGCTTCTTGTATGTATTTGTAAACGGCTGCAGTTGTCGATCTTTTTTTGCGGAATCCGTTCTGGCTGTCGTCAAATACATTATATTTTTCACAAAACGCGTACACGCGGTCACACATTGCTTTTTCGAAGAGTTTAGACGCTGTCGGCAATAGGGCGATTGGTCGATAATTGTTAAGGTCTGTTTGAGATAGTTTTTTGTGTATAGGTTTTATAATCGCTCTTTTCAGCAAATCAGGATATTTACCTTCATGGAACGACTGGTTAATTAGGTGGCAAAAGGGGACTGCTAATGAATCTGCGCATTGCCTTATTAGGGACGGCGGGAGTTCGTCTATTCCACAACTGTTTTTATTTTTAAGTTTTATTATATTTTTATGTATTTCCCGATAATTTACAGGTTGAAGAAACATACTTTTCTCTGTACTGTTCACAGGGCGACCACAACGTTCGTCAGACGTACAGTCAGACGATTCTCCTATTTTCGCAAAATAATTGTTAAAAGTTTCTGCTACAATATTCGGGTTACATGTCAAAGTATTATCTATCATTATTTCTATGTTTTGTGTGACGAGTTTTGGTTTTTTATTAGTGCGCTCGTTTATGACATTCCACATAGTTTTTACTTTATTTCTAGATGATTTGAATTTATTTATATACTGGATTTTTTTTGATGTGCATAACGTTTTTTTTAATATTTTCCCGTATTTTTTACAATGTTCCTTTAATATTTTACTACCAGATTTTTGTGAAAATATTATTAGTAACCTTTTATGTTGACACGATTTTTTTAAGCCTACAGTTAACCATGTTTTTTTGTAATTATTATTAAATTTGAACTTTTTTTTGGGTATTGTTTTATCGAGAATTGTTTTTAGCGCGCTGTCGAAGGATGTATAGTTATCGTCGAGTGATTTGTTTGAACATATAATGTTTTCCCAATTTATTGTATTTAAGTGTAACTTAAATTTGTCTATATTTTTTTGGTTAAATACACGTTTTTCTTTATACCGGATCATTTGTTGTAGACTGGTTGGTGGTAAATCTATTTGTATAATAGTTCCGGAATGGTCTGAGAATCCAAGCTCCTCTACACGGACAGATAACGATTTTTCTCGAAAATTGGTGAATATCAGATCAAGACACGTTGACGCGGTTTCGGTGATATGCGTTGGTTTTTTTATATATTGTGTAAAGTTCTGTTCGGACATTAAAGTAAGTAAATTAATTGATTTGGAATCATTCTTTAAGATATTAGTATTTAAGTCACCACCTAGAATAATCTTCAATTTACTGTATTTATTGTTTACATATTTTAAAATTAATTTTAGTTGCTTATAAAATACGTCTTCTTCTCTTCTGTTCCAATATATGACAATCAGTAGTATGTTAAGTTCTGGTAGCTCTGTTGCACATATCTCTAATACATATTCTATAGACATACTTGTGATGTCTGTTCTCTCTATGCGTTTGATGTGTTCTTGTAGCAGGATGCACGTACCTCCACCGATGCGTGTTTCTCGACAGAACGATGCACTAAGCTGGTAGCCTCTAAAGTGTATAATGTTTAGTTTTTCACGTGAGAGCCAAGATTCTGAAATGCAGATTGCTTGATATGTCTTATTATTTTCTATAAAATCAGCCAGAAGGTGTTGTTTGTTATATAGACTTTGAAAGTTTTGGAATAACACATTAAACTTGTCATTTTCGAAACATATGGTTTTTGTCGGTTTCTTGTATTTGGTCTTGGTTTTGATTTTGAGTGTGATTTGTCGTACTAATGGTTTTTCCTAGCGTTGGTTGCGGGAATCCTGTAATGTTGTTGTGATTTTCTTCCACAGGTATGTATTGTATTCCGTTAATATATAATATATTGTTTTTTATTATCGCGTGTTTTCCGTCCTTTCTCGCTTTTCGTAGGCATTCCCTAAGATGTCTTCTTTTACGTAAAGTTTCAGTGTCTAAAACTTCTGATATGGCGTATCCGGTATTCCTGAAGTAGTATGCATTGTCTAAAACATATTTTTTCATGCGTTTACTGATAAGCTCTGTTTCAAGCGGGCGACGGTAGCCTCTTTTTCCGATCCGCTTAGCGGATTCGATAAAACCGTTGATTTCTATGTTCAAGATGTCGCCGAACATATTATCTAAGCGTAGATATACGTCTGTTTCAGTTTCGTCGTTGTATTCTTCCAGGCCATAGAGTATGAATTTCCTTTCGTTACAGGTGGTATCTGTGCTAGAATTAGTATTCGGTTGTTTACCTTTGAAACGAGCGTGGTCTAGTTCCGCTTTAAGTTTTTGATTCTCTTTTTCCGGTGTCTCTATTTTCGTGTTCATGTATTGTAATTGTTGTGCCATGTTTTTTTGCTCCGCTAGAATAACGTTATTTTTCTGCATTGAATCTTGTTTCAGTTTGTCAATTGCTGAGCTAATTTCTTTTTTTATTAAATTCTCTATTTTGTTTAGTTTTAAATCAAATAGGCTACTTATTTGATCTATAGTAAGATGACCTTCCGACTGATATTGGGAGTACTTTGTATTATTTAAGCTTTTATTGGTGTCGTCATGCAATATGTTATCAACTGACATGTTTGTATCCTCCAATATGTCCGAGATGGCTGCGTGTCTGCGTACTGGGGTATTGTCGTTTTTTCGCCGTGATGTGATATTTGTGCATGACGGGCAGACCCATGTCTTTTTATATTCGTGTTTTTTTTCAGTAAATGCTGCTGTCGTTATATTGCAACACGTATAGTGATACCTACCTTTGCAGGCTACACAATTCAATAGTTCTGAGTTGTTTATAACGCTAGGACACGCCAAGCAATTCATTTTAAATTTGATAATTATTGTGTTCCGTATTAAATTGTAGTGATCGATCACTCTAGATATCCTCAAAATAAAGTCCACTTTTGTTTACGGCCGGCATTTGTCGCTGCGCCGCGCTGTGTAACGTTCTGAAAAGAAGGTCTTAAGCGCTATGTACATTGCGGTGCTTACGGGTTTTTATCACCGGCTTTGAAACCATTATATTTAGGTCCGACGGTAGCGCTAAATATTGGTTTCTTTGTTGTTCTTCTTTATTTTTGCTTCTTATCACTCACTTTTTATGTTAGTTTCGCACTTAGTTTATAGCACATAATTTGTTTCATCACTTTTCATAAGTTTAAAATCGAAGTAGTCACTATTTACACTAATTATCAATTATTGTTTGGGAGCGCTCACAAAACAGCTCACTTCGACGGTACGGCGGCCTTGGAACTCGCTTGTGAATATGTTACGTAAATGATTTAATAATCAAAATAATAAATATGAAATGTTCTACATCAGTGATTATTTTCATTTTCCTAGACGTAAAGACGGGTCAGTAACGAGTGTATAAATTAAGAAAAAAAATTTTTTCGACATGGTCAATTTCTACGCGGAGGGATAAGAACGGATGGGCTCTAAAATCATCTATATTGCCGGTAGCGAAGAGTTTACTTTAGGGAAATATCAGTTTTTACCCTCTGAAAAACATATATTAGAATTAGCCGGATAGTATTACTAACCGTAATTTCGGACAAGATTTTTACTTTTTGTGACTTTTTCTTTCCGATCTTACACCACGCGCCTAAAATTAAAGAAATTGTGTATCTCAAACTTTTGACTAAAGGTTAATGAACTTGTCTTGGGGTTAATGAACTTATCGTGGGGTTAATGAATCCAATTTAATCATGAAGTGTAGTAGCCTGAGCGGAGATGAGGATATTCATAATATTTGTTTATGCAACTGATACATAATGGGGGGTATTAAAACACAAGGCGAGTTTTATAATAAGACCACACGAGTGTATTAAGACCTAAATGTACATTTGCACTAGTTTGTGTGATACGTGGCGTCAGGAAAATTACAAGGAAAGCCGAAGCTTACTAATGTTTAAGGAAAAAGGTGGTTACAAGCCTTTTCTTGGACAATCTTGTGGGAATGGGTTTATATGAACGCCACGCCATTGTTAGTTTATCTATAGTCATATATTAAATCCTCTTTCATGAGTTACAAGCGCAACCATTGGTTATCTCGGTATTAACCACGAGTAGGAACTACGGTTACCCATATTTAGTATTGAAAAGCTGGTCCTTGGTCATTGCTTATGGTTTTTGGACACGTTTAAGAGGATTTACTTTATGGGTGTAGAATTGTAGATCAATTATTCTAAAGTATTGTGGAGACTATCTAAAATAAATACGACCATTTGATTCAGTTGGCGTTTTTAATCACCATAATCAAATAAAAACAAACAGTGGTTATTAACATTCGTAATTATCTCATCTTCAATATAATTATATTATATAAAAGCGGGTTGAGCGTACTTGTATATAACTGCCTGCTGGCCAGGCTGTACAGTGTACATACACATTTGCTGCTCGTGAGCGCTGAACTACTCATTTGAGTAGGTTACATGAGTATGACCAACCTGCTTTTTATGATGAAACGAGTATAATTTAAAACTTACAATATTTTAAACAATATAAAACAGGCATTTAAATAAATAAGGAATAATACTTTCATAAATATTTACAAAATAAAACAATAACGTAACGTTTAATCATTTACATTTGTCTGCTTTAAAATAAGAATCAAATGACATGTTGGGAGTCAGATTTATGTGTCACTGGTGACCCGTAAGTGCAAAGTTTGAGAAACCTTGACAGTTTAAGATCGGAAGAGTTTCATCCGGTCTTTGTCGACTTTGGGTAAGACCGGATCTCAGCCTAAAGAAGGCGTATTCCAATTTCAATTATACACATTTATCACATACCTATTCAATAAAAATAGCATGTACACAGTAAAATAAACTAAACATGCTTCTACCTACCAGTTATTTCCAAAAACTCTTCAAAGGGTAATTTCGGACATAACACAAAACTGCATTTTTTAAGTAGTTTTACTTTATTGCGCATAAAGCACGACTCGCTGGTCGCAGCAACAAGTGCGAACTAAAGAGGGGAGCAGGACAAAATAGCGCATCACATCATCTTGCCAGCTTTTAAAAAAACCCCGCAATAAGCGTATATTTGAGCCATACGTTCTTACCCGGTGTCCGATCTTAGTCGAACGCACCTTATAACCCAAATAGCACACAAGCTGTATTAGAGCTTATACAGCCCTTATAAGGCACAAAGTGCCTTATACAGCTTGTGTGCCTGGGAAATTTGACATCTGTGTATAGTTTATGTATCCTTACTTATCCTAAACAGTAGATAACATTCTAACCTAAAAAAATATCTTTTTGTGTCTTAAACTCCCATTTTCTCGTGAACAAAGTAACAGGAAATAATATTTTTAGTGTCACATTGCCAATTCCATTCATTAAAAATATTTCCTTGCGTGAAAACACTTATTATTTTATTTATGTCTTAGGTATTGGCATTAAATGCATATTTTTAGGTTAACATGTTCTTTACTATTAAAGACAAGTGGGCTATCACAGAGAAGTTCTACCTCTACCATGCAATTTTTGGGTCTTTGGAACTACCCAAGAGAAGTTACCAAAAATGTAGGCTTTATCCCTAATTTAGTCGTGCTTTGTTAACGACGACTTATTAATGGCAATTACACCTATAAAGTGGTCGGCATTCTTTCTGAAATCTGTAATAAAATAAAGGAATCACCGAGATTGGACTTTTTAAAATCGTCTTAATGTACTACTTGTTGATGGATATTCAAAGAAAAGCACGATGGGCAATAAAAGCTGGTCAAAATAATGAATTTTTTGAAATAAACTATTGTTGATTTTATTTTTTAAACATTATTCAGTTTATATCACATACATGTACCACGTTTTGAGCTTCTACACTGTAGAATCTACAGCCGTAGACTGCATCGCGATAGGCGGTGATTGACTACTCGGGACGATTCACTTTGATGATTTCTTTGGTATTTCTACTTACGACAGTGTATCTACTGTCGGCAACAAAATTGCATGGATAAATTTGGACCCTCATGCTGCATAGTTATGGTAGATAACTATCCATGGAATTTTGCTGCCCATTGTACACTCAGCGTCAAATTTTCAGTAGCATTCAAAGCTCCAAAAATATACCGCAACACGACTTTATTCTCATAAGCATAAAGATGCGTGACGTTATATTACTACGTGCACTTCAGCTCGTTTGTAGTGCGCGTGCCGCGGCCGCTCCAGGAGACCATCGCGTGTGCTGATTTCTGGCCGAAAGGTGTCGTGTTTCGTCGGTTCCGGGGCAACCTACCGAATCCAACACCCGAGATGTCGACACAACGCGGCCACGCCGTTTTGCCGTCTAAATAAACTTTTTTCAGTTCATGACGCATTGGTGTATATACTGTAATGTTATGTAACTTGTTTCTAATAAATAAATAAATAAATAATATTTGGTGCTTTGAATGACCACAGACTATTTCACGCTGATTGTATTTACATTTGTTTGTCTTAACACTAAAAATACAGCTTTAAATGTCTCAAAACGTATGTTGTATGTAACCGCAACGTAAGCGCAAAGTAAGCGCAACAACGACAGTATAAGTATATTTTAGGTTTTAACCTAACTGTATCTTTACATACCTAAATAAATTGGGGCATATACCTAGTTGTCAAAAGTCGTGTTTATCATTTGAATTATACTAGAAATATATAAATCTCAGATTTTTTTAACTACTATGGTATGGTGGCAGGCATGTTACGCAGTCACTGCAGCCTATGAACGCTTGCAACGCCAGGGGCATTACCTGTTCGGGTAAGGACCAAATTTGTGGCAAAGTAGTGAAGGCATTTTATTTGCCTGATTTTGTTTCCATTGTGACACGAAAGATGGCATATAGATTGTATGAATAATTTTCGTGTCACAACGGACTACCTTAAAATCAGGCAAATGAAATGTCTAAACTACTTGTCAACAATTTGGTCCTCACCCATTCACTGCCCTCTTAAAGAACCTCATACTTTAACCTAAAAATCGCGGCAGAGAGGTCATTCCACATTCAGAGTGTGAAGCTGATATCAAAAGTAATAAAAAGCAAAGCCTCACTGCTCTGTTTGCCCATACCCAAATGCTGTTACTCAACCTGCCAACAGATTATCCTACAAATGAAAATCTTTGGCTGAAACCGATACCAAAACCAAAAAACCTCAGTGCATACCCTACTGAAACGTAGTTTGAGCTAAAACTTTACGCCTTCACGTCTTTTTTAGGCTGTGTGCGTGTGCCCACCGGAGCTGTGCGAGGTTGTTAAGCGGTGTACGACTAAAAACCCTCCAATCGTCGGGTGAGAATACGTTTGTGTCATACCCAACCACTTCCATACAAATTGGATGGCTATGGCACAAATGTATTCTTACCCGATGCAATAGTAATACATATTTTTTTTATGCTTGCTCAGCGCGGGCTCTGATGGTAGGCTGAGCACTTGAGCAGAGCGTATTTGTGGACGAGGAATGTGCGATGACATATTTTGCACTAGCAGTCAACAGACGGTGTTTGTTGGAGGCGGAGGTGAGTAATGTACGGAAAATAGAAAGGGATCGGAGGAGAAACAAGATGTTTTTACATTTAAGCATCCTCGTACCGCTCATTTGCACACATTTCACATTCTTACTGCTCTCAGCTGCCTCGCACATCTCTCTGGTGGAAGTACTGGCACCGTTTCACATCTTCGGTACGCATCCTTGCACCGCTCCGCTAATTCACACCGCTCTGGTGGATTAGCAGCCGAAGCATTTGGCATGCGCTCTTTTATCAAAACTTAACGAGAAGGTCGAGAGATCAACAAATATTCTAGGATAATTAATAGGACTGTGTAATTGCTTATCAAATATTGCTACGGTGGTAACAATTAAACCATATAAACCATTTTATACCAGACTTGACTCACGCTTTGGCAAACAGTAGGTCAGCGGTAGGTAACATTTTAACTTGAAGTCTCATTATCACTATCATCATATCAGACCATGGCAGTCCACTGCTGGACAAAGGCCTCTCCAAGGATCTCCATAACGACCAGTCGTGCGCTGCTCTCATTTAACGGTGTCCCGCGATGTTCACCAGATCTTGTGGGGCCCACTACGCTGTGTCGTCTTGTAAACGGTCGCCACTCGAGAACCATTCTGCCCCATGTGCCCTTGTCTGGAACTGTAAAATAAAAATATTTAAACTTATTTTGCAATGCAAATGCTTACTCTGCGAAATAAGCAAAAGGTGTGCGAGCTCCGGAAAGCTTCAGTAGCCCAGTGGTTCAAGCTTGCAACTTTCAAACAGAAGGTCGTGGGTTTGAATCCTGCCTGTGCCACTGAGTTTTTCAGAATTAATGTATGGAATGTATTTTTTTTATATTTACTGCTAGATTTTCGGTAAATGAAAACATCGTGAAGGTTTCACTTCCAGTTTTTCGGCACACATTTGCGAAAAAATTGAAGGGTATATGTGAAGTTTCCAATTTATACTGAGCTAGCGTGGAGTCTACAGCCCGTTCCCTTTCATCCACGAGAGGAGGCCTGTGCAATGCAATGGCACGTAAATAGGCTGATGATGATCATGTGTGAGCGACTCGCAATAAAGTAAAATAAAATAATTTAATCCGAAACCGAAATGCAAAATCTGCACAAGCAAGTGGAACTTGCGTCTGTAGCCGCTTCGCCTGCCGTTCTATTATTAACATCGGCCTCATTGTGTCAATTTTTAATGACCTATCTCCGGCTAAGGCAAGGCCCCAATTATGATTATACAAATCTGGAGGATTAAACTGTTTTGGAGTAATCTCTGCCGTTACTTAATAAAGTACTGTAAGCGTTTATTTTAGTACCTAATAGAGCTCGTGGTTTTGAGGCAGGATTTTGTTTGTTTTTAGTTATTTTGCGATTTTAGATTTTATTATGATGTTTTCTCTTGTTCTGAAAATAGAGTTTAACAAGCTTGACGCATTGTAATTTCTTACCGTTTTTACAATAATGATCCAAAGTGTATAAATTTACTCTTGAAAAATGTTTAAACTAAAATAATTATAGTTCAGTGTACCTACAACATTTTATTTACACGAGTTGATGGATCTGACGTACATACATGTACTGTTTTGCTTAAAAAGTCGTACTCACTGAACTTTAAGCTTATTTTCTATTTTCTATTTATTTGTTAATAACTTTTCACAGAACACATTAATATTGTGTACAGTTTGAAATTTTAAAGTCGTTTTTTAATATTATTTTACAAAATAGGTAGACTATTTAGTTTTTTTAGTCAGTACTCTCAAGCAGATCGGGAAACCAAAACTGCAACTTGTCCCCGGGGTAGCATTAACGCTGAGAGCGTAGTTGATCGATAAATAATGAGGCGATTATTGCTACTAACGCTTCATTACATTTAATGGTGACTATTTATTGAAACGTTACTAATGTAATTGTTTTTTACCAACTAAAAAAAAGAAGAAAAAAAAGGAAAAAGATATTTAAATGACTCAATATATGTTTCCTTCAGTTTGCTTGTTCACAATTACAATAGCTTGACAAATTGTTGCGTGTTTCTTTTTTTTTATTGAGGCATTGAATCTATCCAAATCCTTCTATAAATAACACAGGGACAATCTTACACAAAGCGACCTAGCCCAAATTAAGCAAAGTTTGTATTTTGGGCATTAGGCGACGACGTAAAGAATATAAAGATAAATGATAATACTTAAATACATAGAAAACATCCAAGACCCAGGAACAAACATTGGTGCTCATCATACAAACACTTGCCCTCGCCGGGATTCAAAACCGAGACCACCAGCTTCGTAGGCCGTTGTACAACCCACTGAGCCAAACGTGTCAAGTCTATGAAGAGGAAATTCCAAATGGCCAAAATAAAGTCGACATATTTTTGACGTTTATATTACGTTTGTACTCGTATTTTTTTTTCGCGTTAGATGACACTAAAACATATATATATATATATATATATTTTTTTTTTATTGATGATATACGGGCATTTGACCGCAATCTCACCTGTTGTTGAGTGATGATGCGCCTGAGGATGGTTATTGGTCTACAAGTAGATAAATTATAATTAATTAATGACATTGCATTGTTGCTGCTTCGAGTCTTACCGTTCTTTAATAGATTTATAACCTCAAATTATAGCAATGTAGGTCATTATTTTACGGGAATAAGCATAGCATGTAACTGTATCTCCTGATGATACCTCGTAGAGAGGCGAAACACTTGTCGAGGATTATACTGTCTGGTGGTGGTTTATTGTATTTGCAATATGCGCATGTGAGCACAATTTATTGTTACATCTAACCAAGACACTATTTCGCGGTAAATAAAGCAAAGGAACTATGTATAATCCATCAATCTAATATGGAATTCCGCAAAATAACGCCTGAATCTATCAATAACTATGTAAGTTTTTAATTGTGACTGTTTGATGCATATATAAATAAACATGTTTTAAACCATGATCTGATATCTGCTTCATCTGCAGTGTTCGTAAATTTGGTAACATTTTTGGCCCAGCGATCTTGGTATTGCGCTATACATGTGGGAAACGCTCAAGCATTTAATATTTTTATAAACAAAGAGATCTAAATAATGAAAAAATTCAAGACTCCGACTAGATTTGAACCAGTGCCTTGTGCTTTACCGGAGCGCACGCTCTGCCAATTGACTGCAGTCTACTTGCCTTCTTTGTCACTATTTGTTACAAGATCTTTAGCATTTTAACCGGCTTTTCTACCGTTAATATTGTTGACAGTAACTCTAATCAATCATTTCGGTTGAAATTTGCCACACCTTTGGCACTTTACCTTGATCGCTGCGCTAAAATTGCTACCAAATAAATCACTGTCTATCTGTGTGTCAAGTTACATCTTAATCCGTTTGATGCATTACTATCCAAACTATCCAAATATGAAATCATGTTCACCAACCTTCGAATTTATTTAGCAAGAAAAAGAATTAGGTATTTTCATAAGGTGTGATCTTTTTTTAATACATAATACGTAAGTACATTTAACATAACCTCAGCTTAAGCTAACGCTGTGAGACCATGCAAGGACTTTGGGGACCTCATAAAATTTTCCAGTGAGTTAACGGTCGTGTCAGTTCATCGTAAGATTTACGCAGCCGTAAATGTAAAGATTTACGCTTGGGTCAATCTAGGAACCCCATGTAATTACACCGTAAAATGATTTAATGGCATATACATGTTTTAGTAGATAATTGTTCCGTCGAAGCGTTTAAGCAGGCGAGGTTTATTAAAACGGGCGGAAGATATCGCTTGAGTATAGTGAACTACAGTGGCTGTTGTAAATGCAACGGTGTTTCCTAACTTTATAACCTACTATGTAGTATTATTGCGTTTGTTTAATATATAATTATGTACAATCCTTGAATTCCAAACTGCTTTGCGCCACCTACTTATAAGTACAAATGAAATAACTGTACATTGAAGACGGTTTTAGTACCATCTTTAGCAAGAAACTTACAAACATCTTGCTGAAATAATGTTTGTACTCAGCGGCAGACTGCGTACGAGAGCTTGATAGTTAGTCTTGATAGTAAGGCATAGTCTTATTTTTTTTTTTTTTTGTATTTTAGGGAAGTTTTGTAAATTAATTGAAATTAATGAAATTAATTGTGATTTTTATTGACATTAAATATAATATATAAATGGTATGTCATCATCATATCAGCCCAAGGACGTCCACTGCTCTAGACAAAGGCCTCTCCAAGGATCTCCACAACGACCGGTCGCGCGCCGCCCTCATCCAACGGTTTCCCGCGATCTTCACCAGATCATCAGTCCATCTCGTTGGGGCCTGTGTCTGTGTCGTCCTGTACGCGGTCACCACACACAAATTGTGCCTATGTACTAGTTTATAAAAATGTGACATTGGAATAACTTATTTGTGTTTTTGTTTCATTTGTTGTTTTTTCTAAATAAATTTTTGACATTAATGTCAATTGAGTAATGAGATATGTAGATTTGTTTATATTCAATTCAATTTCTCAATTTATATTAGTTGGTGTAATTTATTAACTTATCTCCCTGTGTTCGAATGAATAATGTTTAACTATATGAACTTCTAACAGAATGTACATAGTTTATGAATGAATAAATGAAAATTAAATGGAAATTAAAAAAGAATGAAACGGATTATATTTGAATGTCACAAAGATGAAAAAAAATTTTTTTGTATAATTGCATGTGTCTGCGGCTCCATCACGCGAAAATGGCAAAACGGTTGTCAATTATTTTGGCAAACAGGTAGGTAAGCATCTACAGATGGTTCTAGAATACTTTTCACCCAACTACGCTGAAATAAAAAAAGGGTTATGCCTTTTTTCTATTCCTTGATGAATTGTAGGCACCTTCTACCTTTAAGTAGGTTATAATATTTTCGCAGTGGGATTTATTAAGAGCTCTGATGATAATTATATTTGTTTCATTACTGTAATATGATTATTTCTAAATTAAAAGTTGCCAGAGTAAAGTCATGCAATAATAAAAATACATGTAACATGAACATAATTGTTCATGCCCGCCATT
Organism: Hedya salicella; assembly: GCA_905404275.2. Taxonomy (NCBI): domain Eukaryota; kingdom Metazoa; phylum Arthropoda; class Insecta; order Lepidoptera; family Tortricidae; genus Hedya; species Hedya salicella. The sequence continues at coordinate 17,326,847 of FR990108.1, forward strand.
CCTTGTAGGTACACAACTATGATACTGCGTTCCTTGCTAATTGGGACACCTGAAACACCTGTCAGGCCCAAAAAGAATTGACAGGCGTAGTATTCATATAATCCATACGACCTTTCATAAAACAGACGACATTGCTGCATAAAATACATCTGCATCTTACGCTACTCTTGTTAACAAAGTGATAAGGATTATATTTGATTGTGTGTGTTGTTAACTTTGTGCGCAGCAAGGACAGTTTTATTGTAACTTTTTAATTAGTGTGACGCATTGTTTTCAAAAACAGTTGACTGCGCAGCTACAGATTAAAATAAAACGCCTCGTGGATGATAATAAAAATATTGCATATGGAGATAGCGGATTCGTCAGTCATGATGATGTTCTCAAAATCTATACTATATTGAAGGGCCAATTCAATTGAATGTTAGAGTCATAATAACTAAGTCGGACCTCTCGCTTACACTTGTTGTTTCTTCTAAATTGCGAGCGAGAAGGTTGACTTAAGGGGATGCAAGGAAAATTTTAGCTATTTTTTAGCGTTTTGAATATATTAACCAATTCAAAGATTAATGCGGAAACTCCTCCATAAAATTCTTCCTTGATAGAAAAGTTATCCGAAAACGCGTTTTCATTTTTCGTTTTTTGTCTTGTTTCTACAAACGACAGATTAATGAAAGCTTAATTATGTAAAAATGTCATTGTTCCCTTCATCTTTTACATGATTAATTTAAATGTTACCAAAACATAAATAATATCTTCGATTTCATTGAACTTTTACATCTGGTGCTTACGCCAAAAAATCCAAAGCATGTAATGTATTAGCTTTCTCTTTGTTTGATGCGCGCAAGCAATAAATGCGTCCCTTATTACAAATTATGCTCATTGGCCCGCTCGGCGTTTGGGGCGTGGTTTACGAATGACGATGAAGGCCCTTAATGTTAATGACTGTATGTGCGACCCTCCATAGCGACACACGCTGCCCACGGTATGCGCGAATACCCTCGCTCTCGGAGAAGTGCGGGGTGAGGGGAGTTGGGAGCGGGTGATTTCGGTCGCCCTTAGTGGGTTGTAAAAATGAAATCGGCTAAACGGATTTCAACAATTTTTGAAATCCTTTTAGCCGAAACAAATGGGTATAGGATACCTTTTACTCGACTATGCTAAAGAAAAAAGAGAGGTTATGCCTTTTCCTCCTCCGTGAATGAAGTTACGGACGCCTTTTAGTGTAGTATAAATATGTTTTATCGCCTACGTCAGCTGCAAAGATATCTTGCTTCCAATTTGAAACAGAAACACATTTTGTTTTCGATCATAAATAGCTTGTGCCTATCCCAGCTCCAAACTAGAAACGTCCGAGGTCTCGCCATTAAAAATGAATCTTTTAAGCGTAACAATTATAAATCAACAATGCAGGGCAATGGTGGCGCGGTCCGCTAACCGCAGCTCTCGCTTCCAGATTTAATTATATTAAATATTGTGTAGCATTTTCTGTAAGGCAACTTAACTAGAAAACTGCTACGGGTAGTACTGATGAAGCACGCATTTAAAAAATATATTATTTTAACCTTTCAGTAAGTACCTGGTTCTGACATATTGATTATACAAGTGGCCACGAGGAATCGCCTATGAGACTGATTGATTAAATAAAAGCTGCAGTAAATGGCTTATCATCGCTACAGGAATGCATGAGGAAGGCGGCCATCAGAGAAGAATGGCGGCGTGTTCTGAAACTGGCCACCAACACCTGAAATGATGACCACGACCCGACCAAGAAGAAGAAGTATTCAGATGTTGAAAGGGATATGCTTCCTTTAAAAAAAAAATCGGCTATTGTGCTGAACGCCTGCAGTTGTGCAGTTACGAAATAAATCTTTAAAGCGTAACAATTATAAAACAACTATGAGATGCAATGGTCGCGGCGTTTACCAACACTCTTCTGTTCCAACTTTAATAATATGAAATATCGTGCAGGTTTTTCTGTATGGCAACTTACATATAGAACAAAAAGATAAGCGTAGACTAGGTAGGTATGTAGATATATACTCAATACGGGTTTTAACATATACTATAAGGCACTTGTCCCACCGCCGGCGATAAGCGATGAGCTATCGGCTATTTTCTCGCCCAAGAAACGAACAAAAGATAATCGCTCCCGTGTAAATAAAAGAGAGAGATAAATTGCCGGCAGTGTGAACAGCCAGCGATGAGCTATAAATATATCTCTCTCATTCATTTACACGGGAGCAATTATCTTTTGTTCGTTTCTTGGGCGAGAAAATCGCCGATAGCTCATCTCTTACTCGCCGGCGGTGGGACAAGTGCCTAAGGGTCATACCGAGGTAACACAAGGATTTTGTTCCGTTTTGAACACATTTTATTTGGCTATTTTTGCGAAATCACAGTTCCAGACTCGAAACACCCGAGGTCTCGCGATTAAAAATGAATCGTTAAAGCGCAACAATTTTATTATTATATAAATAAACAATGCAGCGCAACAATCGCACCGTTTACCACGGCTCTCGTGTTTCAACTTTAATTATATGAAATATCGAGCAGATTTTTCTGTACGTCAAATGACCTATAGACTAACTGCTAAGGGTAGACTAAGTACACACTCACAATCAATACAATACACATTTGAACTTATACTATATGGGTTATATCGAGGGGTTAACAGGATTTTGTTTCCTTTATTCAGCAATTTTTCTTGAAACACTCGAGTTCTTGCGATGAAAAATGAATAATTAAAGCGCAACAATTATAAATCAACAATGCAGCGTAACGGTCGCGCCATTTACGACGGCTCTAGTGTAACAACTTTAATTATATGAAATATCGCGCAGCTTTTTTCGTCAGGCAACTTACCTATAGACCAAATGTTAAGCAGTGGAGTGCCATCAAAGTATTTGTTTTAGTTTTATCTGTAAATTTTGATATTGCGATTAGGTTTTACTATGTATAATTTACAAACAGGCTGTTGTGTCTTTTAGGTATATTTGAATACAAAACAGAGTGTTCTGTATGTCAAACGTTCAGAAAAGAGTACTTACTCAAATCTGCACCGTGTCGAATTACCTTTTTGTACAAGCCTGAAATCCTTTTTTAGGGTCCCGTAGGCATGGCAAAAACGGAAACCTTATAGTTTCGTCATGTCAGTCCGTCCGTCCGTATGTAACAGGCATTTTACTCAAATACTACTAGATTTATATTGATGACATTTGGATGATAGGTGTCTTGTATAAGCCGCTACTTATTTGTAATGTTATGGTTCCCCTTGTTTACGCATTTTTTGCCATAATTCTATATCGCATAATCACCATGGGCATAATAACTTATAAGCATAATTTCATTACGCCGAATCCTGTTTTCGCCGAATGGTCTTTGTTCAGTGCAGTCATTGCACTAACACGTGATTTAGCTTCGAGTGCCCACTCTGCATTAGGCGCATCGATTAGTAATTTATATTAACTTAGTTATTACATAATATTTTCTTCTGTTTCCGCGATTATTACTCATTGAAATAAAACAATTTAACTAAAATGAGATAATATACGCGATATAATCCGTTAAATTGTTTTATTTCAATTAGTTAGTACATATTTCGGAACCATCGCAACCGGGTGCATGCGAACATAACATAACATTGTCATCATTCTATACTAACATAAGTTTAATTCTGCTTATACTACTTGTACTTAAGACTTCAAATATCAACGTGTGGCACATATTTTGACAGTTCTTTTTTCTGAATATTTTATTATCGCTACGAAAGTTGCAAAAATTGTGTCCCGTCCCCCTCCTCTATTTTCAAAACGGTATGTCTAAAATATATAAAAGAATAACAAAGATAAATACAGTTAATACTTTCATCGAAAATTGTCTTCAACATGATGGAACCGATCGAACAGATCGACCATTTTTGAGTTGTTGACAAAAAAACTACGTTAAAGGACGTAAGTGCCGCGGAGATACGCTCTTGTGCTTTTTTATATCGTATTTTTTCATCCTGTAGTGCAAGTTTTTCGTATGAACGGCTGCAGAACCCTACACTGAGCATGGTCCGACATGCTCTTGGCCGATTTTTCAGATTTAATATTGTTTTTACTGATACCGTGCGTAAGCTGATAACGTCCACATGCCATTTTATTTTATGATATTTCCAATAAGTATGTGAGTACGGACCTTACTATTTTAAATATTTTACGAGTCCATTATAGTATAGACACTGCGTCACTTCTTATTTAAGTGTAAGATCTGCTTTAAGTTTGTGACGTCGTAAATAAAAAAAAACTGCCAAGTGCGAGTTGGACTCGTGGACCGCGGGCTCCGTAGATAAAGGTGCGTCTACACTTGTATCATTTGCTCATATCCGATCACCGTGGCGTGGCATGACTGCGTATCGCGCTGCTTGGACGCTCACTGTCAAAGAGAATATAATCACTACGTTTTAAGAGACGGAACTTCATACTAATTTGTTTCTGAACGATTTGTATTACCATCGGGTGAATGCTCCACCAATATAAGAAAAATCATATGTTGCCATGTCATCACAATATTAAAAGTAGTGTAGTGAAAAACCGATTATGCACAGAGTAGGGTTTACCATATCCGGTAATTACCGAAGTTACCCACTGTAGCACGACTTTCATAATCGGAATTACTGTTTGAGTAAAAATTAAGCAAATCATAAATGTGATGAAAACTTTATTAAAATCTTAATAAACTGAAATTTACATTAAAATATTACAAACATTTAATAGTTTATTAGTTCTTTAATAACAATGTGTGATAAGTACATAATCTACTGAGGTTTAATGCTAAGTATACCTCCTAACAATAGGTACCGTTTATTCCATAAGAGCACACGGGGCCCCCTGGTCTATGGAAAATTATTATTATTCGTTAGCAACCTTTTTTAGAAACACTATCTCAAAACACCACGAGTCTATCTATAGAACAAAAAGATAAGCGTAGACTAGGTAGGTATGTAGATATATACTCAATACGGGTTTTAACATATACTATAAGGCACTTGTCCCACCGCCGGCGATAAGCGATGAGCTATCGGCTATTTTCTCGCCCAAGAAACGAACAAAAGATAATCGCTCCCGTGTAAATAAAAGAGAGAGATAAATTGCCGGCAGTGTGAACAGCCAGCGATGAGCTATAAATATATCTCTCTCATTCATTTACACGGGAGCAATTATCTTTTGTTCGTTTCTTGGGCGAGAAAATCGCCGATAGCTCATCTCTTACTCGCCGGCGGTGGGACAAGTGCCTAAGGGTCATACCGAGGTAACACAAGGATTTTGTTCCGTTTTGAACACATTTTATTTGGCTATTTTTGCGAAATCACAGTTCCAGACTCGAAACACCCGAGGTCTCGCGATTAAAAATGAATCGTTAAAGCGCAACAATTTTATTATTATATAAATAAACAATGCAGCGCAACAATCGCACCGTTTACCACGGCTCTCGTGTTTCAACTTTAATTATATGAAATATCGAGCAGATTTTTCTGTACGTCAAATGACCTATAGACTAACTGCTAAGGGTAGACTAAGTACACACTCACAATCAATACAATACACATTTGAACTTATACTATATGGGTTATATCGAGGGGTTAACAGGATTTTGTTTCCTTTATTCAGCAATTTTTCTTGAAACACTCGAGTTCTTGCGATGAAAAATGAATAATTAAAGCGCAACAATTATAAATCAACAATGCAGCGTAACGGTCGCGCCATTTACGACGGCTCTAGTGTAACAACTTTAATTATATGAAATATCGCGCAGCTTTTTTCGTCAGGCAACTTACCTATAGACCAAATGTTAAGCAGTGGAGTGCCATCAAAGTATTTGTTTTAGTTTTATCTGTAAATTTTGATATTGCGATTAGGTTTTACTATGTATAATTTACAAACAGGCTGTTGTGTCTTTTAGGTATATTTGAATACAAAACAGAGTGTTCTGTATGTCAAACGTTCAGAAAAGAGTACTTACTCAAATCTGCACCGTGTCGAATTACCTTTTTGTACAAGCCTGAAATCCTTTTTTAGGGTCCCGTAGGCATGGCAAAAACGGAAACCTTATAGTTTCGTCATGTCAGTCCGTCCGTCCGTATGTAACAGGCATTTTACTCAAATACTACTAGATTTATATTGATGACATTTGGATGATAGGTGTCTTGTATAAGCCGCTACTTATTTGTAATGTTATGGTTCCCCTTGTTTACGCATTTTTTTGCCATAATTCTATATCGCATAATCACCATGGGCATAATAACTTATAAGCATAATTTCATTACGCCGAATCCTGTTTTCGCCGAATGGTCTTTGTTCAGTGCAGTCATTGCACTAACACGTGATTTAGCTTCGAGTGCCCACTCTGCATTAGGCGCATCGATTAGTAATTTATATTAACTTAGTTATTGCATAATATTTTCTTCTGTTTCCGCGATTATTACTCATTGAAATAAAACAATTTAACTAAAATGAGATAATATACGCGATATAATCCGTTAAATTGTTTTATTTCAATTAGTTAGTACATATTTCGGAACCATCGCAACCGGGTGCATGCGAACATAACATAACATTGTCATCATTCTATACTAACATAAGTTTAATTCTGCTTATACTACTTGTACTTAAGACTTCAAATATCAACGTGTGGCACATATTTTGACAGTTCTTTTTTCTGAATATTTTATTATCGCTACGAAAGTTGCAAAAATTGTGTCCCGTCCCCCTCCTCTATTTTCAAAACGGTATGTCTAAAATATATAAAAGAATAACAAAGATAAATACAGTTAATACTTTCATCGAAAATTGTCTTCAACATGATGGAACCGATCGAACAGATCGACCATTTTTGAGTTGTTGACAAAAAAACTACGTTAAAGGACGTAAGTGCCGCGGAGATACGCTCTTGTGCTTTTTTATATCGTATTTTTTCATCCTGTAGTGCAAGTTTTTCGTATGAACGGCTGCAGAACCCTACACTGAGCATGGTCCGACATGCTCTTGGCCGATTTTTCAGATTTAATATTGTTTTTACTGATACCGTGCGTAAGCTGATAACGTCCACATGCCATTTTATTTTATGATATTTCCAATAAGTATGTGAGTACGGACCTTACTATTTTAAATATTTTACGAGTCCATTATAGTATAGACACTGCGTCACTTCTTATTTAAGTGTAAGATCTGCTTTAAGTTTGTGACGTCGTAAATAAAAAAAAACTGCCAAGTGCGAGTTGGACTCGTGGACCGCGGGCTCCGTAGATAAAGGTGCGTCTACACTTGTATCATTTGCTCATATCCGATCACCGTGGCGTGGCATGACTGCGTATCGCGCTGCTTGGACGCTCACTGTCAAAGAGAATATAATCACTACGTTTTAAGAGACGGAACTTCATACTAATTTGTTTCTGAACGATTTGTATTACCATCGGGTGAATGCTCCACCAATATAAGAAAAATCAAATGTTGCCATGTCATCACAATATTAAAAGTAGTGTAGTGAAAAACCGATTATGCACAGAGTAGGGTTTACCATATCCGGTAATTACCGAAGTTACCAACTGTAGCACGACTTTCATAATCGGAATTACTGTTTGAGTAAAAATTAAGCAAATCATAAATGTGATGAAAACTTTATTAAAATCTTAATAAACTGAAATTTACATTAAAATATTACAAACATTTAATAGTTTATTAGTTCTTTAATAACAATGTGTGATAAGTACATAATCTACTGAGGTTTAATGCTAAGTATACCTCCTAACAATAGGTACCGTTTATTCCATAAGAGCACACGGGGCCCCCTGGTCTATGGAAAATTATTATTATTCGTTAGCAACCTTTTTTAGAAACACTATCTCAAAACACCACGAGTCTATCTCAAAACAAAACGAGTCTCTGTCTCTACAATATCTCGCGCACACAGTTAATTGAGCGGCGGAGCAAATATGCTCAACTCAACGCCACAACAAATTACAAAAACTTCAGAATAATTATCAAAATGAATGAAAACCACCATTAGGTTAACAGACGTCAGGATTCGACACGAATGATATCCCATCAGTGTTGCCATTACCTTATTTATGTATTATGTTGTTGGTGAAGTAACTCGATCGCCATACATCTTATTTTTGTATGAGAGTTTCCGACCACTGCTCACTGTCGGCGCGACGATCATTGCCTTGCTTTTCCGATCTAAGTGTGTATACGCGTATTAACGTGGATTTTCAGCGATGGGATCGGCGCAACGTCTAAACGCGTGATCGTAACACGCGATCATGCCACGGAACGAAGATCTGATCGGACAAATGATACAAATGTGGACGCACCTTTATATACGGTAAAATGGCCGTATCTATGAAAATCCAGTTTTAGCAGAGCCCTACTCCTAAGCTAACAAGTGGAAAGCGATCGTCGAAAAAATAATTCGTGGAGGTCACGACCCTCAGCAATGAGGAACACGACACAAGGAGGACTCCTAAGCTAAATGTATGCGGTGTAGGGTTATTTTATTATATTGTTCACTGACATAGACAGACATACCAAAATAGGAATTACCAAATTTCAAATTTCTAGGACAACTGGATGTAGGTACCAAATAGGTTTCCATGGACAGCAATTTGTATGGAAACACCTTGTTTAATTACTGTATATTTCCATTGCGTTGACTTAGAAGCTTGATTTTTGTACAGATTCACTGCGTATATAATTATTCGATCTTAATTTGAACTTAATACCTCCACGTGTAAATAAGCAAACGGGACTTGACAAACAGAGAGACGGACGGACGGACAGGCAGACAGACGCACAACAAAGTAATCCTATAAGGGTTCTTGTTGAGGTACGGAGCTTTAAAAAGACGTGCACAGATGCAAACTTAAAATATTTAGAGGCATTTCACGTGAAGCGGACAGAGAAAAATGTGCACACTTCCAATTTTAGTAGAATTTAAGTATGTTATATACGTACGTATAAATGTTTTCGATACAGATACATTATATTTTTAAAGTGTCTAGCCTGGTTCACAAAATATCGGTCTTTGAAGATTTTACTTATAGTGCGGTAAATACTAATTGAAATAATATAGTTAAGTTGAAAAAAAAAACACTAACAAAAGGGCATTTACGTTCTTTTACTGAAAAGTGTATTTTTTTGGCAATGACTCAAAAATGGTATATCTGATTATGTTGTAAACAATTTTCGCTGAAAGAATTTTATAACTTTTTTTTTCATATTTTATTGACATACGGTTTGAAAAATAGAGAGGGGGGGGGGGGGCTTATCTTATCTTATTACTAGGGGTTCGTACGGATACACTTCGACCCAGTGGGAAGTTTTGTGTAATTATTCCTTCTTGCTACTCAATGTTTTGTTATACCATCTCCATAAACCGGATGATAGATGTCAATGGTAGCGTCTGGAATTCCTTTGGCCTTGGGTACCCAACACCAAATTCCTTCATTCTCTGTCTGGCGAGGGCATGATACTCACATAGTATATGTTCCATTGATTCAGCCTCTTCACCGCACATTCTACACTCCGTATTTTCAGGGGGGGGCAGCTACTTTCGGAGCGGTTATTTCCGAAAATATTCACAAAATAAATACAAACTTTTGTTAGAAACCTCAGTCTTTTCTTATGGTGTGCCCCCCTGCCCCCCTCCCTAAAAATATTTGTTTTTGTTATTTATTACCTACGTATATAAAGCTAAGTAGCGGATTATACATGACAACTATACTAAAAGCGTTATCAATATACACACATTATGTAGTTTTTGAGAAAAATGCCTGTGACATACGGACGGACGAACATGACGAAACTATAAGGGTTCCGTTTTTGCCATTTTGGCTACGGATCCCTAAAAAGGGTGTAATTAAATAAATTAAGCAATGGAATTAAAACATTAAGCTCTTAATATGTAGTTAATAAGAGGAGTCTCCGAAATGTATAGGTTCCCAACACTAACTTTCAACCTCCATTTTAACCCCTTTAGGGGATGATTTAATAAATTTATTTGCTGAGCTTTTAATGAAAATTTCATTGACACTGTTTGAGATGTCCTATGAATTGCGAAAAACCCTTCTTATTCGTTGCTCACGTTATAAAAGTATCATAGTGTAAAAGAAAAAAAAAACAAGTTTCTATATTCAGCAGTTTCGGCTCTGCGTTGATGAATCAGTTAGGACTTCGCCTTATCTATACTGTTATAAAGTTGTAAAAATGAAATTACTGTACATTGACGACATTAAAAAAAAGATTGAAGCGGACTATTTGGAGGTCGCTGAAAAATAAAATGTTTTTTTATTTTTTTGTAAGTTTTATGTTTGTGTGTAAACAGATTTCAACTATTTTTGGTAGCTGGGTAGCTAGGTATTCGCTCGTAATAGGATACTTTTTACCCGACTACGCTAAAGAAAAAAGGAGGGATTATGACTTTTTCTCCTCCGCGAACGAAGTTGCGGGCACCCTCTAGTATGTAATATAATAGTAAAATTATTACGGCATTACGAGTACCTATTAAACAAATGTCAAGTGACAAGAAAAACATATTTTAAAATAGAATTAAGTACGCATTAACTTTAGTCGTAAAAACGTTATCATTTGTAAGTAGGCGGTATATAAGTACATTTTAAAAACATTACGTGTATTCAGAAATTAACCTATTTTAAAAATGACCGCAAATAAGTGGTTAATTCCTCTGTTCATTACCGTGACACTGGAGGTAACAGCGTGTAAGAAAATCGTGATTCTATCTGATTTTACAACTTTCGAAGATAAAGTGTTCTTTAAAACGACTTTTCCGTGGATTGTGAAGAATATCGGCAGTGAACTCCGAGTTAACTACTATTTTATAGATGCCCATGAAGGAGGAAAACGGATGTGTGTTATGGAAAATTTGAAACCCAACCTTCATCTCCAAGCTATGTACCTGAGCTGTGATGCTGATGATGGACAAGATTGCTTGAAGAACCTGCCACTTGATCAACGAAAATTCGACAAATGTCTTCGAAAACTAAACAAAAAAATCAGAGAAGCCACAAGAATATTCAGAAAATATGGAATTGGTGAAACACCTGTTGTAGTTTGCGGGAGGTCCCGTCAAACTGCGCGCGATCCTATGTCTGTGTTGTTAAACATTTGTGGAATATTTGGAAGAAAGCAACCATTTGGCTGTAGAACGCCCTCGGAAGTCCCTCAGCTGCCTACCCAGAGTACTCAAACGCCTACTACAGAACATTCTCCCACTACACAAACGCTAACGACTACGCAGCTTACTCCGCAAACTACTAAGGTAACCATTACGCAAGCAACGACTCCATCTACTAAGCCATCCACTACGCGTAGAACTACGCAAACCACTAAACCTTCTTCTACGCAAACTACTACACTGTCTACTACGCATTCTACTACGCAAATTACTACGCAATCTACAACGCAATCCACTACGCCGACACAGACTACTCTAACCACTTCACCATCTACTACGCCGTCCACTAGGGTTACAACTACGCAAACCCCTAAACTGTCTTCTACGCAAACCCCTAAGCCGTCTTCTATGCAAACTACTACGAAAATAACTAAACCATCTACTACAAATACTGTTACGCCATCCACACTACAGACCACTACATCCATTGACCCGACCGCTGGTCCGGCCACCCCCACCAATGCACCTAGCTCTGATACGACTCCTAGGACAGAAGTTAATACGAACTCTATCCCGAAAGAAAGTTCGGCCTCTAGCGTAGAAAGTGATTCGACCCCTACCATAGTAGATACTGTTATGCCATCTACACTGCAGATCACTACGTCCATTGACCCGACCGCTGGTCCGGCCACCACTAATGCACCTAGCCCTGATACGACCCCTACCATAGTAGTTACTACAATCCCTACCCCAGAAGAAAGTCCGACCCTTAAACAGGAAGATGCTCAGTCCGAAGGATAGTTCGGCCTCTAGCCTGGAAGATAATTTGACCTCTAGCATGGCAAGTGGTTCAACCTCGTGCGTAAAAGGGGATTCTACCCCTAGCCCGAAGGACCTAGGACAACGTAAGCGGAAGTTTAATTTATTTGCCTGAATATCTCCTTGCGATCGGGCCATGATCCAAAGTATGGCAATTGACAGTCCTCTTGTTTTAATGGTCCTTGGTTTAATCTATTCAATTTATCTGCTTAACCATGGACATTCTACCACTACATTGATGCAGTAAATCAATGGCATTTTAAAGTCTTAATTTTGTGATATCTTAATAAAACGCAGAAATTAATTAATTCTGGTTTATTTCCAACGGAGCCGAAACACACGCTACAAATAAAATATCGAAAGAGCGAAAACCGAAGTGGGAAAGAAACAAGTGATTGCTTAAGCTGCGTTCAGTGTACAACAAATGTTATTACCTTATCTCTGTCGCTCTTTAGATAAGTAGTAATTTTTGAATAAATACTTATTTAATCCTAACTTTCAGTTTAATTTACTTACGTTAAGATTTGATGTTATGTCATGGAATTATTTAGTTTATCTTTTCTTGGTCATTTGTCTTGTACTTGATTTATTGATTGATAACTTAAATGTAAGCTACTTTATACACATTCTATATTTAAGATTAAAAGATTTTGCAAATAAATTATTTTCTTTGCACTTAGTTATTTTTATTTTGTTAGTAACCTAGGAACCTAAATACTTAGGTATCAATCAATTTATTAATAATCTAAGGGCGTTTCTCAGAAAAAGTGTACACGTGACGAACCGGAGAACGATTTTTTTTAACTGGTGTTTTAAAATTTCTTTGCTTATTTAATTCGTTATAAGTCATAGTGTATTATTTGAGAAAATGGCATCAAAATAGTGGAAAATACAGAAAATATCGACATTTTAACTTCAGATATATAAAAGAAAATATTTATTCACTAATTTGTATACATGAATTCAGATCTGCAACGCAGGCTTCGTCAGGAGGGTTACAACAACAAATCAGCAACAGGCCTCGTCCCATACAAACCAATGATATAATCCGCAACAGGCTTCGTCATTTTCATTATAAAGGCCCGCCCTGAATCGTGACCGGGCCAAACGTTTCCATCACGCTGGCAGCGTTGCCACGCTGTATGGCTAAACATCAGATTGTTGTGGAAGTAGTTCCAGTTAGTCACAAACATAAAACAGGCTCCGTACAGGCCGGATAAAATAAATGTCCAGTTCGTCACAATCGCTTTCAACTGACTGCTAAAACATACATTTTTTGTATTAAAAAACCACAAATCAATAAATAAAAAAACTATACATTAAGGAATATTAATTAACTAATTTTAACGCTTAAATATGCCAATTGTTGCACTATAGCGGCCAGAAATAATTAATTTCAACACTTCAAATCTTGGGACACAGACTAAACGGAACCTCATGTGACTAACTTGAAACTGTAAGGAATAGTGTACACAGATTGAATATAATGAAAGAAAAATCAAAAGGAATTGTGTTATGAATCGTATTTATTAAATCAATAAGAAACAAAAATGTTATCCAATCACTAAGTAGTAAAATAAACACAGACCTCATTTTTTAACTATTAAGTACAAATGCATGACCTATCTATTAATGATTCATTTATAAATGGGCAATGCAATTCTGTAGCTTATTTATACCTAATAAGTTTTTATATTTTTAACCAAAGTACAGTAACTGTTTTTTTGCATAGATGTGACTTGGCCTAGTACTTTGTGTTTAAAAAGAGATTAATCAAAGATTAAGCTTAATTTAAACTAGACACAACTGGGATGGGTCAACATTAACTTTAAAATCTAACCTATAGGTGAAGACGACAGATTCTACAGTAAGTCGATTTATCCCAATCGTGGCTAGAGATCAGTAAATCTAAACTCACAGTAATATCAACAAAGTAATAACAAAAACACTGTATTTTAATTATAATCAGTCTAGCAAACTTAACACTTGTACGTAGTTTACGTAATTATAACGAGATAACTTAATCAGAACAATTTAAATAGGCACAGCCGCAGTGACAAACTACTTTTTAATGTTTTAAATAGTTAGTATGAAAAAGATTTTTTTATAACAACCCAAATATAATAATATCTGTTAAATCAAATATATATATATTGAGTTTTACTCTGGCAGACTAAGGTTTATAGTACATGGTAAACAGTGATATCTATTTTCTGAAAACCGCTTCAATCGGTTTAGCCAAATGCGAGATAATCGCGGACAAACTTACATGTTTACAAACATAGGGGTCAAACTAAGAACCTCCTTTTTTATGAAGTCGGTTAACACACGGGTCAAATTTCGATTGTGTACTAAGCTTTATGTCTCCAATTAGTCACAAAATCGTTCCGGTAGTATATCACGTCACTAATCGGATGTCACGAATTCTACCTCAACAATTAAAAATTAAGATTTCAACATTATTTGAACCTATTCATGTGATTTTTGTGTAGTTTTAGATACTATGATAGTCTGTTTATGTCTACTTGTCTTTAGAAAAGTTAATTATAATGTTTTTATCAAGCACACAGTTAGAATGTACACTCATTACTTCATAAGTGTGACCACATTTCATAATAATTCAAATTTATTTCGAGTTTCTGCAAGCCTCTAAACCACTCATGTTTAGAGGCTTGTCGGTCGACGTGGGACATACCCATTTTGGCATTTTTGTATTTTTATTTTGTGATAAATCGAGTAAAAAATGTAAAATATAATCGTTTTATAAACATTATATGAATGCCCAATATCTATAGAATTAAACTATAGCACTTGTTGGCGAAGGTTCAAATGATGTGGTCGACAACTGATTCACTTTTATAATCTATTTATTTACAAAATAAAGATATTTATAAGAAAAACTGAAGTATTCGTTAACGGTTAAATCAGTGTCGGTGCGCGCGCGCCGCGGTGTCCGTCGGAAGAATGCAAGTGCGCTTGAGTTCGGAGCCGGCGGCGCGGGGCAGGGGGGCGGCTCCGTCAGCGGGTAACACGGCGGCGGGGAGATTTAGGGTTCGGCGGGCCTATGCCAGATCCCGTTGACACACTCATATACCCAAATACTAAAGGTAAAGTGAATAAAAATCACGTTGAATGGATTGGACATTCAAATTTTACAATGTACACTTTTTCTGAGAAACGCCCTAATAAAAAAAAAACACTAACGGCGAGAAGCGACTAGCTATCAACTACTTCTCGTTCAATAAACTTTGGTACAGTCAGCAGGACGCGTCAGATATTTTCGCCAGCTTTGTTATGGCAGATATTGATGCTGCCAACTGTACAATGGATGTTAATCCTATGTATGTCAGTAAAATATATGTATATGTAACAAGCAATTAACTATTTAATAACATAGTTGATTGCTCATTGCGTGCAACTGTCGGCAATTAACTATTAATTATATTTATCTATTCTATTGTACGAAAAAGTAGTTGATAGCTAATCGCTTCTCGTTGCTTATGAAGCCTCAGTGCACAAATCTATAGTTGAGAATATACAGTGTGATCAATAGAAATGGGTCAGTATGGAGAAGTCAGGAACTAAGACAAATAGCGAAATCTGTCCTTAGGAACCATGGCGTCAATTTTAGATTTAATCGTCATGGCATTCATTTTTTTAACTCATACATAACCGAGAATCGAACCTGGTCAAAATCTCTGTAAACAATGTTATAAATTCTGCAAGTTTTTTCGTTGTTATTGTTGATGGTGCGAATCATAAGTCACAAGGAACACATTTTTAATGGAATCTTATTTAAACAATTGAACATAAACTCAAAATAAGATCATTATTTTATTTAAGTAAATGTTCAAAGTGTAGCCATTTTCCTGGAGGCAAAGATTAATTCGCTTTAGAGTTAAAAAACATTATGTGATCGATCCTTTGTATTATGTCTGTATATATATATATATGTTTTATTTAATTGGTAATAATTAATACGGGCCATCAAAATATTTATTATTACTATTAAAATTGATTGGCTTTCACTTCTTGCCGATTTAAGCAAAATATATTTAACACGCGCGAGAGGATAATGTTCGGTATAGTTTTGGTTCTGATGAGAGGACTTATCAGGCAACCTACAGACATCACAAGACGTGTCTACACTTATAATTAAAAAGCGCGGGAAAGGTTTGATAGTAAGTAAGGCATGCCAACATACAGGAAAGAGGAAGATAGGAGGAGACAAGTAATAATAAATATATCCTTAATATCATTATTGTGTTTTACGGCCTAAACCCTTACCTGGTATGCGGGGCTCTGCTGGGTTTGAATATTTTATCCCTAGCTGCTCGTGGGAACGCAAATGGCGGCGATGTGGTTCGCAACGCATCACGTCTTGGTCCCAGCGAGAGCGAAGAGTGGGCTATGGAGAGCCGCTTTGCTACGTTAAATGTAAGGGGAGGAATTAATGATAAAATAGATGAAGTATGTCAGATAATGGATGCGAGAAATATTGATAATCTGTGTGTGAATGAGACAAGGCGGAAGGGTTGTGACAGCACAAAATTAAGAGATTAATGAATGTTGATGAAGCGGCAGTTGCATGCCAGGACCGTAGCAAATGGAAGGAGGTAGTCTTTGCCTACCCCGTAATGGGAAAAAGGTGTGATTGTATGTATGTATGTTTTACAGCCAGATATTATGGACTTATAAGGATTATTTGTAAGTATTTTGAAGCCTTTGCGTCACAGAGCGTAATAAGAATGAAAATTCTCAAAATATTCTTCTCCGAAACACTGTCCCAACAACTATGAAACTATAATTTGTCCCAAACCTATTAGGGTAAGGGGCAATTATCAACATAATGAGGCAATTACGTCAGATTGTATTGCGAGGGTCCTAACGCTTGTTTAATGCGTCAGGGTAGTACCTGAATATCATGCTGAAGTGTTTGAGGATGAACGGTATGTTTCTTGCTATTTTGCAGGTAATGAATTATTCGAATCTTGATTTCATCTTTGTCATCGTCATCATAATCCATAGTAATATTATAAATGCGAAATTATACGAAAGTAACTAGTCTGTCAACTAATTTAGTAAAATCTGGTATGAAGTTGGAAACTCTAGAAAGGACATAGTTTTATGCTATTGCTTAAAAAGAGGCACCAACTCTAATAGTTTTAACATACTGAACATTTTTTTTTTTTTTTTTTTAATTTTTTATTATGGCAATCACTCCTCAAAGGGGTGGAAATTTTAAATTAAACATCTATACTATTATAAAGTTATAAAAATTAACTGTTTGTACCTATGTTTGCATATGTCGTTGTGGCTTCATCACGCTAAATCGGCTAAACGGATTTCAACTATTTTTGGTAGACGGGTAGACGGGTATGTCCAGATGGTTATAGGATACTTTTTACCCGACTATGCTAAAGAAAAAAAGACGGGTTATGACTTTTTCTCTTCCGCGAATGAAGTTGCGGGCGCCTTCTAGTTAATATATAAAATAGTGATATCTGTATTGTGTGTCTAAGACTTCCCAAAGATTTCATTAACCAGACGTATAATTTTGCGCTACCCACATCCAACGGCTTCCACAATCCTCACGAGATCGTCGGTCCACATTGTCAAGGGTTGGTCAGTTCTGCCCTAGCAGTCGACGTGACTAAAACTTTTAATTAATTTTAGCCCTGCTTCACAAAACTATTATGAGGAATTTTTCGAGCATGGCAAGTGATTTTTTTTTTGTCATCTACTGTGTGCGGCAGTGTGGCCACTGTTATCGTATATTATGACTGGCTGTGAACAGTTCCTTTTTAACACGCTCTTATTAGGTCGACCTGTATGTAACTAATTATGTAATGGAATCTAAGGTAACTAATTAAACCATCTTCCAAGGATCGTAGCGTCATGAAAATTGGCAGCTGTATGTAGTTCTGATGACAATACAATAATATGGTACTCTCGAAGTGATCTGATGATGGAGTCGGAAGATATGAACTGGAACTTCATGATGGAACATCGTATCATAGCTGTGTTTGGATTTGTTAGAAAAGTCTGGTAAAGCGTGTTTTTCTAGTGTTTTTTTTTTTTTTTCTAAGTAACTGAGCTATGGAACTCACTCCTGATGGATGGTAAGTGACAACGAGGATGTAGTTCGCTGGGTCGACAAAAGCTGATTCAGAGTATCCACTCTTCCCTTGAGTAGTTGAATATTCTGATTAAACTGATTTCTCTGTAACAAGGTTCTTGCAAAACACAGAAGAGTTTATTGTGATTAAAAATTAATTAACAGCCACAGAGGGTTTGCGAGTTATTGGGAAATTTCACGGAATTACTGAGTCGGTAGCGCTTAATTGGAGTAAGGAAGTTTCGTGAAAATGCTCATTTTACGCGTTCATTGCAGATTAATTTGGAATATAAATACCTACTGAGTTTTCCCGCGGTTTCGCATTGGTGAACTTCCTTCAGGAACTGATTCCCTTTTCAATCAATCAATCAAAATATTCTTTATTCAAGTAGGCCTAGTTACAAGCACTTTCAAAATTTAACATTATAGAAGGAATTTAACAGGATAAAAATTTGACTTTAACTTTATTACATTTTAATCTTTAAATTTAATGTAAGGTGGTTTCTTAACTAATTTGTTACGTATGGCCCTGAAATCAACTTTTTTCTAAAAAAATGAATTATTTATTATGTTACCTTAAGTAAGAATATACGAAGTAATTTACATACAATGTTGACGATGGGATGGGACGATATTTAAAGATTCAAAGGGAGGCGGGAAAAAAAGACAACTTACCTAGACTCAAGATGACCGTCATAAAAATGCTGACCGACGTGTTAATCACTAGGCACATTAAATGTAACTATTTTGTAAGTGGATTCGACATCTGTATTTTTTTACTTCATTTGAGTTGTGAAAGTACATGGGAGAGAGCGTAGATATTTGTCTTTCACGTAAAGGGGTGATAGAAAAAGTGTGGGAACTTTTTTTAAAACAATCGCGAGCCGTATGTCTCATACTAATATTAATAAGTTCTTGCTTAAGTGTATGCTGTGTTATTCAGTTTCTTGAAGTGGTAGCTCAACTTATGAATGTAATCTTTTGTGTATAAGGTAATATTCAATTAAAGACATGATCGGAATTATAAGACGTGATGAAGAAGTAAAGATACAACCTATGTATGTATACTAGGGTGATGCTTAAAAATTTCATTTCAAAAAGTCATTGTCTCACCCCGCCATTAGGTTCTAGTACCCCAATTAACTACTACTTTTTTTATATTTTTTTTAGATCAATTTTAGGGGTCGCTACCGCTTGATAAAGTTTTGGATAAAACGTAATTTAGGCGTCTATACGACATGTGCTTCAAAGTCACCAATTTGGATTTAATTTATTTTCAGAATGTCGAATGTCGTATGTCGATTGCTTGGGCCTTTGCTCGAGACACCCCCTCGCCCCGCAACGCAACGCAACGGTGATTCCCAGGCAATCGTTCGAGTGTACACTTAGTGTGCACTCAAACGTTGTCGCGGAATCACAGTGATTTGTGTTGTTTCAAGAGAAATATCTTCATGTCGTCGTCATTACGAACTAGAAAAAAAACCGATGTGTGGTTGATAGGCCAGCCCTCACCATCGTTAAATCAGTCAAGTTTACCATCTATAGAAGAGGTGCTATGTCTTTATTGGCACTATAAATTAGAAATGAAGAAATCTATCCAATTGTCTGCTACTTGTACTGTAGAAGACGTTTTGAGTGTGTGGAAAAAGGCTGCGATTCCAACCAAGTGGAAACAGCACGTCATCAGCAAGGTAGAAAAGTATTTTAAGGAGTGGCAAAAGCTAAAAAAAAACAAAGAAAACAAAACAAAACGTTCTGAGGCTGTGATTGCTAGAGAAAACAGTTGGAAAGATGGTTTGTCGAATCTCTTTGACATTGCCCATGCAAATGCCATGAATATTATGACAAATGAAGAGGACCGTCAATTTCTGATAAATCAACGTGAAAACCGTCTTGGACAAATCGGTTCTGTAGACAAGGCAATTGTTAAGAAGGAAGCTCAAAAGGAAAAAAGGTTATCCAGGGTTCTGCAAACGAAAAAACGGAATTGGCTTCGTAGCAAGCTCTTACAGAACAATGTGTTCTATTATCGTCGACTTCCGCAAGTGACGACAATGCGAGCTTGAATACAACTTCTGAATATATTTTAAACACAACCGATCCAGAAACCCAGCCACAAACTGAAAATCTACCGCTGAAATGAGGTAGAAAAAAAAAGTTTCTACTGATTTGGCTGTGAGTCTAGATGCTGCTAAGTTGAGTCATAGAAAAGCCGCTGTTGTGTTGACAAAAACTCTGAAAAGTATCGGGAAAGATCGTTTAGAGTACAGCCTGAATTATTCATCGTTTCAACGTCAGCGAGTGAAACATTGTAAAGCTGTAGCATTAGACTTGAAAGCAGTATTTAAGCCCGACGTTCCACTAACTGTGCACTGGGATGGGAAGATATTACGGGACACCAGACTGTAGATTGTCTACCAGTCTTGGTTTCAAGTCAAGGGGTTGATCAACTCTTGGCAGAGCCAAAACTTGATCACGGAACTGGGGAGGCGTGTGCTTCCGTCGTGTATGTTACGTCGTGGAACTTAGAATATAAAATAAAATGCCTTTGCTTTGATACCACTGCGGTTAATATGGCTCATGTATTCTTCAATCAAAAAATGCAAAAGGATATGCTTTGGTTGGCTTGTCGCCATCACATCATGGAAAGGCCGTAGTTAGTCAAACCCTTGGTCCATCAAGTGGACCGGAAATACTTCTGTTCAAAAAATTTAAAGCAGCTTGGCCTAAGATTGACCAATCCAAATTTAATCATGCACCACCCAGTGCTCAAGACAATGCCTCTGATATAGTGTTTTTTGCTCAAGACCAACTGAACAAATTCCAGCCACGTGACGACTATAAAGAATTGTTAGATTTAACTATTGTCTACTTGGGAGGCGTGCCATCAAAGGGAATCCTTCAAAGCCCCTGCTGGACTTCACTGTGCTCGGTGGATGGCGAAAGCCATCTACTGCTTGAAAATAATGTTGTTTGCATGTCAATTCAAACTAACAAAGGAAGAAGAGGCCAATGTACAACAAGTGTGTGCTTTCGTAGTCACAGTCTACGTAAAGTACTGGTTCAGCTGTCCTTCTGCGTGTTCAGCACCTTGAAATGACTTGCAATTGCTAAAAAACACAGGAATACGAGCGAGTTAACAAAAATGTGGCTAAAGTGGCCCTGAAAAAGATTCTGGGACATCTTTGGTATATCTCAGAAGAACTGGTGGCACTTGGGTTTCTCGACGATCACTTGCATCCTGAAACAAAACAGAAAATGGCATCTGCTCTCCAGAATGGGGGATTAGAACACACGCCTAAGAGGATAACGTTGTCGTCGACCGACATGAACCTTATCAGTGAGAAAGAGTTAGACCACTTTGTGACAAGCAACGCGATGCGATTTTTTGAAATCATAAACCTCCAGCTTCTTGCAGGAAAACGCAGCATGTTGGTCTGAAGACCCGGACTATAAAGCTGCTAAAAATATAGTCAATTCAATGAGAGTCGTCAATGATATAGCAAGAAGGCGCGTGGCATTAATTGAAGAATTTAACAAGTTGATTACGGTGAATGAAGAACAAAAGCAATACCTTTTGTTGGTTGTCAAAAACTTCAGGAAGAAGTACCCTAATGCGAAAAAATCTACTTAAGTGTTATAAAAATTGTAATTTTAATTTGCCTTTACTTAACTGTCATAATTTAATTTAATTTTGATAAAATTGTACGTAATTTGTAATTGTTTATTTGAACATGTTTTTCCAAAACTTTGACAGCTGGAAGCGACTACTAAAATTGGTTTAAAAAAAAAGGATAAAAACTAGCATTAATAGGGGTAGTAGGACATAATAGGGGGGTGAGACTATAAGATTTCAGTTTTTTTTTGCCATTTAAGCAACACCCTAATGTATACACGTGTCAGAGATATCCCACCAAAAACATTTCATGTAAAATTGGCGTCCGAGACACACAATGCTCGTAACGCTTTCGCTGTAAAAAAGTTATCAGTTCCAAGGAAAAGCGAAGCCCCTAAGCCCTGAGTTTACTAACCCTACACCTTGGTTTCAAGAGTATGTCTGGGCCGTTTTCATAAAGTACCGTAAATAAGTCCAACGGACTGTCTGGCCCATAATAGTATGGTAGGGTCATAATTATTTTTAGTATGAGTTAGCGTTATGCGTCTTTCCTATGGACAACCGAAAGTTAAGGGCTTTAAATAAAAAAAATTCTTAGTGCCCTATTAGGCGATGTACAAATTGATTAATACTCTAGATCTAAGCGATAAAGATATCAGTTATATGTACCCAAGCCCTTAACTATTGCGTTGTCCACAGGAAAGACGGCTAAATTCTAGAACCAGTATGACCCGGTAAGGAATTAAGTTTATATTTATTGTCATGAAGACATAAACTTAATTTCTTGATACCATACTGATTAACTAATTTGCGATCTTCATCATCATTGTCATCATTTCAGCCATAGGACGTCCACTGCTGGACACAGGCTTCCTCAATTGACTTCCACATGGGCGGGATAGAGACGAGCCGCATCCAGCGAGTCCCCGTAACCCTAACCAGGTCGTCTAACCACCTTCCTTTGTGAACTTAAGAGCGTTTATACCTGCTTCACTGGCAACGTCGCATATTTTTTCATTTTGCTTCATTATTTTGTAGTACTTGAATGAAACTTAGGTATGTTCAATTCATACCTTACATCTTTAGAATTCATGTTGCGTTTAATTCACCTATCACCCGCTTTTGACTCTATTTAATTACAAAACAAGATATAGACATGAATTCATTTTTAGAGCCTTAGTTGTGGCAATTAACATGAAATTTTGAATTGTGCCAGCTTAACTACTGTAAACGTAATGAATGTATTGAAAACATGTTCAAGTTACATTCATATTTCTTAAAATAATCAAGAAAAACCAAAAAATATGCGACGTTGCCAGTATAAACCCTCTTAAAGAGAAAAAAAAGAAAAAATATTCCTTTTTAACCGACTTCCAAAAAAGGAGGAGGTTATATGTTCGATAGTTTGTATTTTTTTCTTTTTATGTATGTTTACCGATTACTCCGCCAATAGTGCACCAATTTAAAAAAAAAATGTTTTATTTGAAAGGTTGCACTCTCGAGGTGGTTTCATTCCCACCAAGTTGGGATCTGATGATGGGATCCCAGGGAAATCGAGGGTAATCCTCAAATTTTATAGGTACTTATAACGTTTTTCATATATTTTCTTAAGATATTTAAGTATTTGCATATGGTAGTCATCATCTCATCATGCTGAGGTAATGACGGAAGGTACAACCCCTTAATAGTTAAGAGTTAGAAGATAATTCTTAAAAAAATCATCTATTATAGGTAGCTACGTTATAACTGTTAGTGATATTCTTTTTAGTGTGTCCCTGAAGTAGTCTCCTTATCACCAAGTCAGGCTCAGATGATGGAATACCAGGGAAATCGAGAAAAACCCTCAAATATTATACGCACTAACAATGTTTTGTATATATTTTTCTAAAGTTATCAGTTGTTTTCCTCTGGTTGTCATCATTTCATGCTGAGCTGATGATGGAAGGTACAATGAACTAACCAACTTTTACATTTCTTACTTCCAAAGCCCCTCAATCTTCCCATTCTGGGCTCTAAATGCTTTATATCACAACTAAAATCCATCACTAAAAAGCAAAAAAAAAAAAAAGTACCGACTTCGAAATAAACTAAAAAGCCATAAATAATCTTTTATGTACGGTACGGATCACATTTGAATCACCTTTTGAAGTCGGTGACAAACCTGAAGTAAATAAAGTTCTTTATAAAACAAAAATACGAATTACTATGACTAAATATATATGTAGGTACATAATAACTAAAGGCTCGCCGCCGCGGTTCTTTATACTAATAAATAAATGGTTTGGCACCGACTTCAAAAGGTGACTGATATGTGATCCGTACCGTAAATAAAATATTATTTATGGCTTTTTAGTTTATTTTGAAGTCTGTTCTTCTTTTATTTTTTATTTTTTTTATAGTCATATCGCCTTACACTCGACGTAAAGTCAGTATTCTGTACATGACTTACGTGATAGAATGATCGTGATGCATAAGTTTGTACTTTGTCCTTGAATGAAATAAAACAAAAAAAACTTACTGTTTATCATTTAGATATTGCTGCTACATGACAATTTGCCATCTAACATTTTCTCTAATTTAGTCTCTGATTTCACCCTGTATAAGCATGAAGAGTGTATCTACTTTGGTTTATTACGAACAGCACGTAATGAACAAATTACCAAAGATTGGTTCGCAAAGCAACACGATATTTTCTCGAAATTTCCACGAAATATGAAATGATGAAAATCTTATTTTCTAGCGGTGATTTTATATGCCATTAGAGAAACCGCTGCGTTTTTTACTTGGCGGGAAACCATCCCACAACGAGGACCGCTTTTTAGGGTTCCGTAGCCAAAATGGCAAAAACGGACCTTTTATAGTTTCGTCATGTCCGTCCGTCCGCTCGTATGTCACAGGCATTTTACTCAAAAACTACAAGATGTATATTGATAAACTTTTGAGGATAGGTGTCTTGTTTAAGCCACTACTGGATTTGATAGTTAAATAATAATAAAACAAATCTTGGAGGGCACCCCATACATGTACCTGAAACTGGAAAAAAATAAATTCAGCAAATTCATAACGCACATATTTTGATAGTCCTTTTAAAATCATTTTGAAGTTTCTAGATTTTTTTTTTATTTTGTGGATACTTTTGGAAATAATCGCTCCGAAAGAAGCATGAATTGTGTCCTTCCCCCTCTATTTTCAAAACCTATTAAAAGTTCAAAAAATATTAAAAGTATTACAAAGACAAAATTTGATAAATATTTTCAACGAAAATTATTTTGAACATGATCGGATGTACCATTTTTGAGTTATTGCCGAAAAACTGCGCTTCTCAACAGAAGGATGTAACTGCAGTTAAGAAGCTACGTTATATTTGCTTAAGTGCTTTTTCACATTGTATTTTTTTCATCTGTTATGTATCAATTTCTTTATATAATAACTCGAAATCAGTATATCCGACGACATTGTTTCTTTTTTATTGTAACTATTTATTGAGGGTTTATCTATTATAAACATTTTCTAATTTTTTTGGACATACGGTTTAAAAGATAAGGGGGTGATTATTACCGAACATTGCCAGAGGCACTGTGATGGGTGCCTCTCTTCAAAGGAGCCTCTCAGTTTATCAGTTAATTCAGTGCGTTTGAAATGGTCTTATTGACCAGAAGAGATATTGGAACCAAACAAAAAAAAATCGAAAGCCATAAGTCCAAGTTATTTCACTTAACCAAAAATATTGCTTAGACACCTCACCCCCCCCCCCCCCACCCTTACAAATATTTAGTGTTGTTTTTTAACTACTAAACTTAAAGTGGCTTATGCCTAACTTAAACTCAAATGTCATCGATATACCTTTAAGTTTGTAAAAAAATGCTTATGACATACGGACGGACGGACATGACGAAACTATAGGGGACCGTTTATGCCATTTTGGCCGCAGGACCCTAAACAACAAGAAACATCTTTTCTGCTACGGTGTAGTCGGGTAAAAAGTATACTTAGCCTCTCTCATATATCTTGCTATCTTTGTATCAAAAATATTGAAATCCGTCCAGCAGTTTTAATATGATATAGCCTGAGAGAGATATGATATACCTATATTACACACATATATTTTTAAAAAAATCAGTGACCTTCAGAGTCAGGCCGCAGAGCGTTTAATCGCCCCTACTTTTATGTACCAAATTACTGGCGAATAAAATGACCAACGCATCAGAGTTTTAGGCATAAGGTAGTTGCAAGCCATCATTTCCTACTTCTATTCAAATTTTTTATCGAATTTACATGTATGATGTAAAAAATTCGTTACATAAAAGTGCAGCGCTTCAAATATTCCATTTCTTTTGTTTTTATAAAAAAATATTCATAAATGTACAAATATTTTAACAACTATACAATACTCCGTAACCTTAGCAAGGAACATCGAGCTTACAATGATATGACTTTGTAAGTGGCGTATTTTCAGAATGGCTGCAAAGTGGTACAAGCAGTAAGTTCCTATTCAACACCCATGTTACTGTGTCCCTATTTGACACGTTTACCACAGTAAACGAATTTTAAGCAGTAAGGCAAATCCATAAAGTTCGAATACACACTCAGCCTCATCAGAATTTCGCAAGTTTTCAACAATCACCAGTCGAGTAGGTAATACAGGCATCAAGGTACACAAGCGAGTTTGACTATCTAAAAAGTTCTTATTAAATTTGGAACTTACGTGTCATGTGTAAGCCACTACTTAGTTTGATAGTTATATTAAAAATATATATAGTTATATTATAAAAATATATTAAGAGGAAAGTACATACATTCCTACATCGCCACAAGCTCTCACATATAGGCATAGTATTATTCAGGATTCGCATACTGTGCCTCACGGGGATGGATGGGTGATTATTCAAAAGATCTGACTCCAAATGAAAACTATAATAAAGGTTCTACAATATGTGTCAGTGCATCTGGAAAGGTACCTAGTCACGACATCTAGTTACCGAGTCACATGAGTTTTTGTTGAAGCTGGTGAAAAAGTGCCAAAATGGGTTTGTGTTATAATTGGGTTATTTACATCCTAAGGAACACGTGTGTACAAGAATATCAGTAAAATTATGTTTTTTTAGTATGTTTCTCCGACTATAAAGTTTAGTAGTCAGGGTACCTTGTCACGCCATGTCTTAAAAGCCTTTAAATTTTGAATAATTTTGTCAATATTTCCATCGCGGGTAGTCAACTACCTCTTTCTAAGATAAGGTATAGGATCGGTCTATAGAAAAATATTTTTTTGAACAAAAGAAAATACTTAATGGATATGGCTGATCCTTTGCAAATTGCGGATTCTGAATGAAATGTATCTATATCAGAAACTGCCCCGGTTGGACGTATCGATTTGCCTACTTCATCGAACTTGACTAGACCAGAAGAGCAAGAGCCAACTTCACGAAAAAGAAAAACGCCTAAGTGTAGCTACTGTGGTGAAATGGCCACAGAAACCAGAAAAGAAAAGATAAATATTTTTGTAAAAAAAGAGCGGCCGATGAAGTCCGAGAAGCTGAATAAAGGTTTAAGTATTCCTCTAGTAAGATTTTCGCAGGTCAACGTCTCACAAGGCCATGTAGAAAATAGCATTACGGTATATAGGTATCGCGGAGAGATTGAGTTTTGACTTTCAAGTAGATAATTTAATTTCACAACAGGTATAACAACTCAATGAAAAATAATCAATGAAAAAAAATTGCTAATTGAAAATTAGGTAACGGTTAATTATATACTAATTATTTTAAGGAAGATTTAAATAAATTAGGTTTGGTGGAATTCTCTGAGAATTTGCGCTATATTAAAAAAATCCAATAACTCTATTATTACAGACCTTGATATTACATTTACTGTTTTATTTTGTTTTGTACTAAAACAAAGTATTTTGATTTAAATAAACATTCCCGGAATATTTCACCAAGCCTATTTCATCGATATCGATACAGAATTGCATCTTCACTATCGTGTGTCGTGACGCGACCATGCTGAGGATAGATTGAGGGAAAATACCGATTAGGTATATTTCTCCTACTACCATGCCAAGGTCGCGTCATGAGTTGTTTCTATATTAATAATAATTAATTTGTTGATCTCGAATTTAGTCAATAAAAATATGAGCTGTGATTTTAGTTGTTTGACGTATATAATTAGTATTATAATATTGATTGAAAGACTGATAAATCATAAATTAGGTGCAGTTATGTACACAATTCAGTTATTTTTTGTAGTTACTCCATTTATGTAAGATAATGACTTAGCGTGACAAAGTACCCAGTTTAATAAAATGCTAAACTTGATGTCTTACACGATTAAAACAGAAGATTTTATAAATAAGAATACATTGATTTCCGCTATAATTATCCTAAATAACATTTTGTTACAGATATTTCTTGCATTATAGGTACTAAAATAGTGATCTTCGAGTTTAAGTTACCAAAGTTTAGTAAATGTCGTGACAAGGTACCCTAGTTACATTTCCATACAAAAGTTTCGACCGAGTCACTAAACTTTATTGTTAAAAAAAACTGCTTTCACACCATTTCTATTATACCATTGTGGTACACCACGCTAAATACCATTTGATCTTGTGATATAGCTTGAATATACAAATTATTTTGTTGGTTTTTAATATTATAAGTGATCTTTTTTGTAATTGTTAAAAATGCGGTAATTATTAAACTTCTTTATGATTATGGAGTTTTCTTTCATTCAATTGTCCCAAAATGCCATAGAATATGTAACTATGATGAGAAACGAACAGTTTTAATCTCGTTATTTTATGAATTGGGTATAATTAACACTTTCGTGTTTCTTCCACCCTGGCATGTTCAACCTAAGAAATCAGAATAATTCACATGTATTTTTAGACAATTCACCATTATTATAATTCTTTAACTTTCAAAGATCCCTTACTATGTACCCTTCACTATGTACCTTCGAAGTAGAAGTGTGTTTTTTGCCACTATAAACTTAAAATGCAATTTTCTCAACTTGTGCATTTCGGAAGTCGAAAATTCAATAATTTATATAAAAATAGTGGTTCCACCTACAGTCATTATTCTTTTTTGTATTGATAGAAAATCGAACGCGTGCGCTCGACAAGGCGATTGCTAGTAAGTGGAGGGGCAGTTCCTCCGCGTCCCGCTCGCCTCTCCCTCAGGTGCTAGTGATGCGCCGGTACATCCTCCGGGGCCTTGGAAGCTGCTGCTTTCAAAGTAGGAACTGCTGCCGGCTCCAGCAACGGACACAGGTACTTGATACCTCGTCGGTAAGTGCCAGTCGTAGTTTTCACCTTTGCCACGCGTGCTACTCCATCCTTGCCCGGGAACAGACAAACCACTCGCCCCAACTTCCATTGCATAGGTGGAGCATTTTCTTATTTTAACAGGACCAGGTCTCCAGGCTGTATAGGTATGCTAGGAACACGCCATTTGTATCTCTGCTGGAAATCAGTGACATACTCCAGCTGCCAGCGTTTCCGAAACTGCTGACGGAACGACTCCAACCGCTGAAATCTGTCTGTTTTATAAAAGCCGGTTTGTTCCAAATCTTGTGATGGTAAAGACGTCAATGGTCTTCCTATTAGGAAGTGCCCAGGAGTTAGAGGATGTAGGTCATCAGGACTAGACGAAATAGGACAAAAGGACATATCCTACTTGCATCATTATCTAATATCACAAGAATGACATTAAATATATTCATATTTACATATATATATATAAATATATATATTTGTATTTGTATACATTTTTGACAATTTTGTATTATTTATTGGCATTTTTATTTTTGTTTGTTTATACTCTTTTCATACATTTTTATAGCGCTTTTCTTTTATTCCACTTCTTTACCCTTTTTTTTTCTCATTGTTCAAATCGGGCTCCCATAGGGCTTTGACAGTTGCAGTTTGCCTACATGCATATTGCAACACCATGCTGAGTCAAAGCCTCTTCTGTATCGCACACATTGCTGGACTCTTTGAAGGCACTTTCACTCTTGTGTACTATATAGGTACGATGTACGATGTATATATCACACTTGTTGCCAGCGAAGTCTTGTTCTGTGTGCTTTATGGAATAAACTAGTTTCCTTTCTTTCTTTCTTTCTTTCTTTCTTATATATTTCTAGGGGGGGCACTCCATACATGTAACCGAAACAGAAAAAAAAAGTTAGCAAATATCAATGTGTGGCAAATATCATCATTCGACAGATCATCCAAAAACACTTTGAGGTTTCAAAAAAAAAATTGATTTAGTGAATTTTCTCTGAAATATTCGCTCCGAAAGTAGCAAAAATTGTGTCCTCCCCTCTATCTATTTCAGCGGTATGTTGAAAAAATATGAATAAATCACAAATATACAGCTTAATAAATACTTCCAACGAAAAATGTTTTCAACATGATCGGACATACCGTTTTTAAGTTATTGCCAAAAAACTGCGCTTCTCAGCAAAAGGACGTAAGTGCCGGGGAGATACGCTCTTTTGTTAGTGTTTCTTTTTTTATATCGTATTTTTTTCATCTGTAGTGCATTTTCTTGTATAAACGGCTGCGGAACCCTACATTGAGCATGGTCTGACATGCTCTTGGCCGGTTTTTTTTATGTTTGTTACCTCAGAACTCCGTGATTTATAAACCAATTTAGATATTATTTATTTGTTTGAAAGGAGGTGCCTCCAGATTGGTCCCATTTAATTTTATTGAAGATATGATGATGGGATCCATGAGGAATTGAAGGAACTCTTCAAATATTGTATGCTTACATATGGCGATTTTGGAATTATAAGAAATATAGTAGAGTACAGCTAGCATTATGCTGAGTTTGGGACCTTTTCGGCATTTTTTTCTGGCTAACTTATTTTTTATTAAATTTTTTGTATGTTAACGATTAAAACTGCTTTCTTTCTTTCTTCTTTCTTACTTTGATGAAGTGGGACTGATGAAGAAGACCACAGAAGTTCACTGGAAGTCCTCAACGATAAGTGATTTACGACGAGATATGTCTCGATTAAAATAAATAATTTACAGTTGCCAATTGAAATGGTCCTGTTGAGAATGGTACCATGGAATTGATTTAATGATGGAGCCGGAAGGTAGGCACCGGATCTCTGTTATAAAATAAGGTATCCTAGATGTGTATGGGCTTGTTAGAATCGCCACGAGATACACTTTTAAGTAACGAGTAACAAAGCAGTTTAAGATAAATATGGTGTAGAGTTAAATCGATTCAGGAAATTCAAATACCTTGGCCACATACTCACTGACGACCTGAAGGATGACGCTGACATTGAGCGAGAGCGTAGGGCGCTGGCGGTTAGAACGAATATGTTGGCTCGCAGATTCTCGCGGTGCACGAGGGAGGTAAAAGTCACGTTGTTTCGGGCCTACTGTACCTCGTTGTACCCGTGCGGCCTGTGGACCAACTACACTCGTAGATCGCTCAGCACCCTGCGCGTAAAGTACAATGATGTGTTCAGGGTGATGTTGCGGCTGCCGCGCCACTGCGGTGCATCAGGCATGTTCGCGGAGGCGCGAACCGCCTGCTTCTTTGCCACTCAGCGCAGGCCGTGCGCGTCCTTGCTCTGCAGAGTGCGTGCCAGTCCCAACAGCATCTTGTCCTTGATCGCGGGTAGATTTGACTGCCCATACATAAGTCACTGCATGCAGATTCATGTACAAAGTAATACATTGTACTAATCTAGTTTAATTTAATTTAATGAAATTTACTTCTTAATGTTATTGTCGACCTGTGTTGTGTTATGAATAAATGATTTATTATTATTATTTAATTAACTTTTTCTTAAAAAATAAAACCGACTCCAAGAAAAAAAAGTAAAAAGTAAAAAAATACTTCATAATTCAGTTTCTTCAATTTATTAACAAGTAACCGTTTGTGTACTCAATTTTTGCAGTATATACAATTAATGTTATTTTGCAGTCGGTGCCATCGTGTCATAACTTACGAAAATCGTCCATTTTTAATATTTTTCACATTCCTTATATATGGCACCGACGCGAAAATAAGATTAATTGTATATACTGTATAGATTGAGTACAAAACGGTTACTTGTAAGTAGGTACATTACTCGTAAATAAACTGAATTATGAAGTCATTTTTTTACTTTTTACTTTTTTGTTGGAGTCGGTTTTATTTTTTGTTATTAGTATGTACACTGTAGCTGGGCATTCACAGATATGGTTATAGGAGACTCTTTATATATTCTATTCTCCATAACATTTATTGATACTGCTATGACGAATATATTTTACTGTGACTTCAACACCGACGCGATCTAAATAACCGCAGCGTTTGATCCCGCCATGAGTAAACACCACTTGAAACATTCTCAGCACAATCTCTGGCGGTACGGAACTCCAATAAACTCTGATTAAAACTTAATCAACCGTTAAACCCGGCTTACACTGCGTTTTTGCTAATAAGCACGCTTTGATTTTTGCTCGTGCGGGATGTTTCATGTAAACCGGTTGGATCGGAGTTTGTTTTGTGTTTTATATATTCTCTTTTATAATGAAAGTTTGCGTGCGTTAACATTCTGTAGCGCATTTTTGTCACCATCATCATCTTCATTTCAGGCATAGGACGCCCACTGCTGGACACAGGCGTCCTCAATAGACTTCCACATGGGCCGCAAGTCCTGTATCCAGCAAGTTCCCGCAACCCTAACCAGGTCGTCCGGCCACCTTGCGGGTGGCCTTTCCACGCTGCGCTTGCTGGTGCATTTTTTATTTATTGAATAGGTACTAGAAGATGACCAGAACTTCTCTCGTGGAGGCGGAAAAAGCAAGAGGATGCTACGCTGTCGTCAAATCAAATCAAATTAACGTTCCCTATTCGGGTGCCCCCAGTGGTGCTGGGTCACGCAATTGCTTGTCAGGAGTTTATGTCTCCACTATGTTGTGCCTGAATGCGCATTTGGACGATGTTATACGTCCAAATACGCATCCAGGCACACCATAGTGGAGGCATAGACTCCTGATTTCTGATGATGTCAGATTTGTTTGTACGGGGACAGTGAACGTGTTATTTTTTTTATTTGCTCAAATGGTACACAGAGAAGGTACATAGATTTTTTGGCCAAGTTAAAACTGTTTTCAATGGCCCACGCCACAAATGTACTCTAGTACATTAGTAGTATAGTAGAAGAGCTACTAGTGAGGAATGGCGACGGATTTATTTTATTTTTTATTTTATTTCATTTTATTTATTAGGCACACTAAACAGACAACATTCATTTGTGTATGACATTAGCAAGATACAGGCATTCTGACAAAAATGTTATCCAAAACAAGTAACACAGCATGATTCAAAAGAGAAAACTATTATTTTAAACTTGCCACAAATCCTGATGACCACTCTATCAAGAGTGTCATAGACCATGCAAAAGCACTGTGGTTTTTCTTCTCTGGAGACAGTGACAAAAGTCGATATCTCCAAAAGTATTAAAGATATTGAACCAAAAATACGCTCGTGTTTGTTATCAAAAGATTTATTAAATAAAAGATAAGAAATAATAAGTAATTTGTTTTTTAATGAAATAAAAAAATATAACAAATTAATTAAATTTATGTCAAAATTACTTCATTTCAATGGTTTCTTTATTATGCTTATAATTAATAAGTAACACTATTTAATCAAACATGCATACATTTACACAAATAAATTATTTTATCAATAACAATAAAGTCATATTTCTATACAAATATCTGCTTGTTACGAGCAGGTACTTACTATACTTAAGTCATTATAAAAAATAAAATCTTTTACATATGTACAGGTATTTAAAACTTATTAAAACTAACATTGATTATAAAATTATAACCTAATCTACTTTAAACATCTAATAGACTAATTACAGATTGAAACAAAACAGTTTTTTTTTCAGAGGTAACTTTCTGAGGCTTGAGATCAATGGATCTGAATTTAATAAAAGGCGATTCAAAAGATCCTGGTTGGTCAACTCGCGTGACATTTTTCTAGTATTTCTAAGCCTGAATGCCCTTATATTTTTATTTGTCGACTCGGCAGCTTTTTCTTCTATGAAAACCAACATATTGTCTATCACTTCAGCACCGTGAATAAGCACTTTATGTCCGGAAGCTGGCAAATTGTACCATGGAAATTCCTGAACAAGCTGCCGAGCCGTGTCTAAACAAAAGTCCTTAAATCTATCAACCTTAATTTTATACCCAGAATTAATACAGTTGAGAATTGTAGCGCACCTATCAATAAGATCTTGCCTAATTCCGGTAATTTCAGCTGCAACATCAGATTTGTCAAAAAACTTTCTTGCTGTGTTCCCGTCATTTGAATTGCCACTTCCTCCACTGCGTGGTTTGTCAACTACCAACCCTAACTTTTTTTTAAATTCACTTTGGATGGTCTTCTTTCTTTCTGCTAATTTTTCCTTTTCCTCAGTCGTCCGAACTTGCCACTTTTTCACCTCGAGCCGATACGACACATGAAGCAAATATTCAAAAAATCTTATACGAACATGCAGAGGTGATAACCCAAACTCTAACGTAGTTGTGTCAACGTCTTTGTCCAAACACATGTCAATCTGATTCATGTCCTTGGGTGTAGCTTTGCACATATAACACCTGGTAGCAGATGCCGTATCACTTAACGCATTACATATCTTGCCGTCCACCATAGTAAGTTGAAGCTGATGAACTGCAAGTTCTTCGCCACAAACCAACATACACATCGTAGGCAGTAGCTTATCTATTTGGTTCTTAAAATAAGTTTCTTCACTTTTTGACAACTCTTTAGTCTCTTTTTCGAATTGGAAGCGGATAGGGCGGCAGTATCTGGTTGATGAGGGGCGAGGATTCTTCCATAAAAGGGTTTCTTCTCCTGTTGTGAACACTATAGAAACAAGACGTAATGGAACATATTGTAAGGATGGGCGTTGATGCAAACAAGTGTTTGGTTCTAAGTGTGATTTATTACTCAATACTTACACTAGAATACAAGGATATATAGGAAAAGAGAGATGAGTGTGTGTGCGTTACGCTGCACACTACACCTTCCCTCTTATTGCAAAAAAAAAAACTTAAGTCTATAGGTACATATTTTTTTTTCCAGGTATACAAAAGGTAAACAAAAATACACGATATTAAAATAACAAATAAAAAAGAAAAATTTCAACATAACAAATAAAAAGAAAAATATTAAAATAACAAATGAAAAAATGTATCTAATCCTAACTTTACCAATCTAAACATACATTTCATAATTTCTTTAAAGACAAAAACTTTAAGAGTAGGTAACAAACTTTCCCTTAAAAAAAACATGGGAGGTCCAATTTCAAAACATTATATTTTTATAAGAAATTTTAAACTTAATAAAATAAACAGGTAAAAAACTGGTAATTTAACATAAGCCCGATACATTAACATACGACAACGCAAGAATTATATGCGTACATTTAAGTAGGTATAGTGTATACACAAGTTTAAAATACAGATATTTGAATACAGAAATACGCTACGTTCCATTTTTTTTTCAATAATAATAAAGTGTCTCTTACACAACTAAAGAAATCTTATTACATTTTACCATACTAACTACTTTCCTAAGTATATAATATCTACGTCCTTTTTATATAAAAACCATGTCCTTAAGCTACAAAGGTCATAATTAAATCAATATCCGAATAAAATAAGTAGTACATTATTTAGAAATAGACTAACATAATTATATGATTACACGACCTACCTTTAAATTACACTGTTAAGTAAATTTTATCAACCTATAAACGATAGTTTAATTTAATTATTTAGCACATGAAAATGGCGAAATTAGTACTCACTGCCATGTCATAATCAGGGCTTCTCTCTAGGCCTAGGTACCTAGAGTCTACTTTCATTTATCACTGGTGTTTTAAATTACATTTACATTACATTACATTTAGTATATGTCCGTGTCCTCGAACTACATTCGGAAAGTCGTGTCCATGACGTCATATTTATTATTTGTCAAAAGCGCATAATTATTTATTTCTTTCTTTCTCATTTATATATTTTTTTATTTAATTCATTACTTCTCCTTTACAATATTTTATTAACTAAGTGTGCGACTGTGGCATCACTTTACTCGCATTTTAAGGGTACACAACACTTTATTTTGTGGTCGGCCGACCTTATACATTTATTAACAGTTCAGGGTACAAGAAATTTATTTATTAAGTGCGCGCACAAACATTTCATTTTTATTCATCACATTCAGGCAGTTCTTTTAACACGTCCTTCACTAAAACTTACCATGTGTCCAAGGACCTTCACGATTGATGCTCGATCGAATCATGATCAGATCACAAGGATATCCTTACCTGTCTTGTACCCTGGTGTACCTTGCTAAATACTCTTACCTATTCGTTCAACGGCGCCTCTCGGGTCACCGCTGATCACGAAAGGTGTGTCGTCATTATTATAAAAGTAACCTTGTCTTATTAAACCCATTCATTATATCTTTCAAATTCTCGTACACCATGAAAACTTCAGTAAATAAGAGTTTCAACAACAATTAGGTGATCAGGCTAACTGCTAGTCAAAAAAAACTTATTTACGTCAGCTTTCCCAAACATGTTTATATCGCCATCCCAAACAAACTATTTCCTACTCCAAGTTAATACCATCCTAATGTCAACGTTTCTTTATTTCCACTATCAATATTCATTTATTTCAATTTATCTAAAACTTTTATTATTCTCATTAATTCAGTGATCGGCACTACGACACCAGCGGTGTAGCACGGGCCATGCCGATAACATTCACAAGCTCTAGATTCTTATAGATTTAAAATCATTTGTAAATTCCGAGTATCCTATAAAAACGTAAAATCCTTGAAAAATAATGTCAATTCCCGTATACATTACTAACAATTTACTGAGCCATAACAACTAGTAAATTATGTTTAACTATATGTATCCAAAATAAGGCAATAAAAAAAAACACTAATATTGATTTTACTACGTTAATTATTAAAGTCGATAAAACTAGTGCACGGAGCTGACAATTTGTCGCGCAACATGATACGTAATTACAGATGCCTGCGTGCCATTCCTTTTTCGGAAGCATGCTGGCCACCCACGTTCATCTAAATCATATGTGAAAACATTTCGCTCATACTTAATTTCTTACCTATAATTATTTGAATTAAAGATTACGAGTATTTAAACTTTATGTAGAAAAATAAAAGTAATTAACTAGTTATGACTTAAAGGTAGACACTTTAATTATTATTTAGAGTAAGTAGGCACTTTGGAACACTGCACTTCATTAACACCGTTTTTTGCTAGTTTTCGGTTTCACTAACACTCACTACGCTCAACTTTGTATCGGACATCGGATGTCCCGACACTCGCCATACTTCCAGCAGCAGCACTAACACCTGCTTACTCGTAGATCTCCGTAGCCTCCTGGGTACCAATTGGGTTGGTACAATGACGATTGGATTTGTGCCACAAACTTTAAAAGTTACGTGTCAGCTAGACGGTATATAGTCAATATTTATAATTTGCTAGATAGCAAAAACAATTCTTAATGCACTCAGGCGTCCTTTAATTTTAGAAAAACAGAAACACGTTTCTTAAGTTTTTTTTTTAACCACAATCCATTTTTTTTCACTTAAGTTCTTCACAAATTCTATTTTATTTTAAATACATATTTATTGAGATGTCCTTGGTTCTCAACACTGGTGGGCAATTCGATGCCCGCCAGTGCCCCCATATAAGGAGCACTGGCAGGGTCGCCATGTAAGGATGGGCGTTGATGCAAACAAGTGTTTGGTTCTTAGTGTGATTTATTACTCAATACTTACACTAGAATACAAGGATATATAGGAAAAGAGAGATGAGTGTGTGTGCGTTACGCTGCACACTACAATATGATGTCACAAATAAGCTTCCATATTCTAAAGTTGGGTCAGTCGTAAAGCACTGTTTATATTCACTGTGACCTGTACTTCCATCAAAACCCCACTTTCCAATCAACGTAACCTCGCCTAATGACTCAGGGTCAACACTTGACATTACTGAATTTTGTGACTCGAGTAGTCTATTTGCTGTATGGTCCAATAAACTTTGTAAATCAACTTCTGCACAGGATTCTTTTATAGATATTTTATCAGGGTAGCACTGCTTTTTGGCCTCTAAAATCTTGCTGTATGAAGGTAAAACTGGGTTTGGTTTGCTGTTAATGAACTTCATCGTGTTTAGATACTGTTGTTTTGTTAATTTGTTTTGAGTTATAAACGATAGAGTTTCGTTCGGATCCACTTCACATGTATCACTACCTGGTACTGATGAAGTACCCATTAACGCACTGACAGCTGATTCATCAATTTTTGAGAGCTCCGCCAATCGTCTTCGTTGTTGTCGCTTACTGCAAGTACCATAATCCTTTAGTGGGCGGCTGATGTTCGAAGTACAATTTTCTCGTTCGGGCAACGCCTCCGAAATCTGCACTAGTTCAATTGTTTCAAGGAAAGCCAGCCATTTTGCGTTGATTCTAATTAAATTCCCTCGAGTCCTGTTTGATTTTTTCCAGAAAGCATTCATCGTTGTGGTTA
Source organism: Hedya salicella (assembly GCA_905404275.2). NCBI lineage: Eukaryota > Metazoa > Arthropoda > Insecta > Lepidoptera > Tortricidae > Hedya > Hedya salicella. Next base: position 17,365,176 of record FR990108.1, read on the forward strand.
AGTATGTAATACGATTAATTAATGTCTCAGTATTAAAACTTTTATTTTCCGGCACATTTTTAAAAATTTCCTCTAATACTTGTTGAGCTTTTTCCTTGTTCGATCTTTTAAAATTACTCCATAATTCAAATATATGCATTCTTGTAAACTGCCCCTGCAAAAAAGAACCTGAAAGAAAGCAAACAAATGTTATGTTATGAGAATTCGATATTTTTCGTAGCTCCCTCTACGAAAAGCGTAGAGGCCATATTATCAGAGAACGGGCAAAATCGGGCAGTAGGTCTGAAATTAGTCAGATACTACATTATTCAAGGTTTATTTCAATTATATGTTATATGAAAGGATCTGAACTACGTTGAATCTCAATTTGAAAACACAGGTAAGTAATGTTTTTGTGTAAAATTAAGTGATTCGTAGCAGGTATATAGATACAAAATTATGAAGAGAATGACTGTAAATAATAATAAAAATTTGAAAACATACTTTTGTCATTAATTTCCATAATGAGTCACAAAGATAAAACCAAAATTTTTGCAGAAATTCGTCAACAAACAACTTTCACTTTAATGACTCACTGATAAGGTTAATCACGTGGTGTAAGTGTGTTCACTTCAGAGGGTCAAAAAATAATGATGGTCTCCAATTACTTCAAAACTATTTATAGTTTTTGGTAGGATGGCTATTACTAAGTACTTGGGCAATAACAAATTACAGTTTGAATGTTGTGGATTTTCAGAAATATGTCGTATGAACGCGACCACAGTGAAAAGCTAATCATCATCATAACCCGTGAGAGCTAATCGGGCAGTTCAGTCTCGAAGGGTACTTTCTTATAGCTAACTAGAAGGCGCCCGCAAAAACGTTCGCGGAGGAGAAAAGTCATTACCCTCTTATTTTCGACAGCGTAGATGAAGCCACAACGACACATACAAACACACAAAAAATCTAAAAAATGTTTTGTTTCGGTGACCTCCAAATACTCCGTTATAATATTTTTTTGAAAATATCTTCAATGTACAGTTGTTTCATTTTGACAACTTTATAATTGTATATATCACGCTAACCATTAAATACTTGTAACACCAAATTTTGACTTAAAACATTAAATTTGTTTTTTTTTTTTGTGAAAAACTCATATAGTTTGTATAGGGAACTTCGGTAAGGGGGGCAAAGCCACGGATAGATAATAGTAGAAAATACATAGGTAAAGAAAGAGCAGTAAAAAAATATAATAAAAATAATATGCCTTCTAGCAGCTCTGCTTGAGGCATGGTCCCACTGGCCTTTGCCTCTCTAAATCGCAAAGGCAAGTGTGCTGTGACTTGCGAGAGAAAAACACCAGCGTTACTCGTATGGGTTGGGGACCAACCGCGACAAGGCTTAAATTAATTACTGATTTAATGTCGGCTCCAAATTCAAAGTTCTTTTTCTTAGTCGTTCACTCTTGACAGAGTAGTCGTGGCCATGGGCCAACTCACGGAGATGTCAAGCTGTGTCATTAACGAACAAATTTTCATACATGTTTAGCGGGGGGTGAGGTAAACACGTACAGCACACTACGGAAAAAATCCAATTTATACAAACGCACACAATTAAAAAAAATCACCTACAAACAAAAAAACACCCACACACTGACAATTTACCGTATAAACTGACCAGCAATTTCTCAATTACTTTGGCAGAGGGGAATGTATCAGTTTGGCATCTCCAGTAGTTAATTACTTTTAAATGCTCTAAGTTGGCAAGGCATGCGTTCATTTCAGGGTACTCGCATGATTTTACAAATAGCATATTTGAGTTGATGAATATAAAGCTCCAATATTTAGCAAATATGTGTGTGGCGCATATTTCGACAGTTCTTGTTATATCTGTATGACCCTGTACCAAAATCACTTCACGCCGTTCGATGACGTTTAAAGGCCGAGCCACATGAGATACGTGTGCGTGACGTGCGCGTTGTAAAGTAAGAATCCTCATAAGAGATGACACACCGTGGCGTACGCACACGTCACGCAAGCAGTGTATCATCCGGTATGGCTCGGCCTTTAAAGAGACTCCAGTCAGACATTTTCGGCCGAGCCACAGTCTTCGTTGTCGTGCACGTCACGCACACGCATCGTGTGTGACTCGGTCTTTATGTTTTCAAATTCGATGAGTAGGATTGTAGCGAAGTTGAAGATTGCCGTTAACGCGATCGCACGTCGTAAACTCGAGTTCCAAGGTTTACGAGCCAATACTGATATCGCTGTCGTAAATAACTTGTTTGGATTTTGTAGGATATCTATGGTCTTGCATGTTCAGAATGATTCGAAGTATAGATTTAAGTAAGTAGGTACGGTACGCACGTACGTACGGAATGACTCTTTGTTCTCAGCCTGAAAAAAAAGCTGATGACGGGGCATGAAAATCAAAATTCTAATTAGTCTGACGGACTAGGTTAGGTAATAAAGAAATATTGGAAAAGTATTTTTTGCTTTTTCAAAATAACAAAACAATACTCTAATAAATCGCATTAAAGTTTATTAAATGGGGGCTCGTGACGTCGCAGGTACAATTTGTACGTAGGAGTGACGTCACGCGACATTTTGACTCAATGAGTCACCTTTTTTTATTATGTTTAAAAATAACAAATACGTCCCCAATATATTTTTTATTCTACATGACGGACTAATTATTGTTTAGTCATCATCCGTATTGATCAGCATTGTGGTTAGTGGTATGGCGGCGGGAATCAATGCAAATCATCCGGGTACGAGTAGATACTTTCCAAAAACCGGTATATTCCCGTAAACAACTATAAAGTAGCTAGGCGGTGCCCGCAACTTCGTTCGCAGAGGAGAAAAAGTCATAACCACTATTTTTTTCAACAGCGTAATCGGGTAATAAGAATGTTATTTAGCCAATTTGGCGTGATGAAGCCACAACTACACATACAAACATACAAAAAATGCGAAAAATTTATTTTTCGATGCAGTGTTTTTGGAGGTCCGTTACAATATTTGTTTTAAATTATTTTTAATGTACAGACATTTCATTTTTTCAACTTTATAATAGTATAAAAGACAACATCTACTCTAGTAATTACCTATGCGGCACTAAAAACAACATAGCTGAGCACCACAATGAGGTGGTCTCTAGATAACACTGTCCTCGGCACCTCAGTCACAGCCAGCTTGTTGTCATAACAGACAATGCTGAACGTCTGTGTGTAGTTGTATATAATCAACGGCACACAAACTGCTTTACATAAGAAACAGTCACAGTAGGCCCATTTAACAAAGTCACTGCCAGGAGTACCAAACGGGCGCTCTGCTCTTGACGCGTAGCCGATACCATGCGTTTCCCCGAATGTAGAGGAAAGTGCGCAGCAGAATCGATTTAGTGCTTTTATGATCCTGAGTACTCTTAGCTCCAATGCAGAAGAGTTTGCCCAGTACTAAACAACTATCGCATTTATTTTAATGTGTATTATTACATTGAAATAAAACAATTTAACGGATTATATCACGTATATTATCTCATTTTAGTTCCCGACGTTTCGGAAGCTTTCCAGCTTTCCATGGTCACGGGAGGACTGAGAAAAGATGTATTTTCCTCTGTCAAAGTTGTTTTTAGTTTTATTTCAATGAGTAATAATCGCGGAAACAGAAGAAAATATTATGTATTATTACGTTTAGATCAAACGACTAAGTAATAGGAACAATAACAGTAATATTTAATGTAGTTTATTTCCATTGTTTAAAAAAGTTTATTAAAAATGTATAGAGAAAAGTCATATTTGTATGGGGAATCTCGGTAATGGGGACGAAGCCGCGAGTTTATGCTAGTAGAAAATACATCAGACCGAAAAAAAAGAAGTGTTAAAAAAATCTTCAAAAAAGATATTGTACTATTTGGAGGATACGGAATCGAAAAAATAATTTTTCGAGTTTTTTGTGGGTTTGATTTCAACTATTTTTGGTATCCGGGTAGCTAGGTATCCACAGATGGTTATAGAATATTTTTTACCCGACTAGGCTGAAGAAAAAAATAGGGCTAATGACGTTTTCTCCCCCGCGAAAAAAGTTTCCTTCTAGACCTTCTAGTAATCAGCGGATTACGCTGTTAGTGGTTTTATCTCGAAAGGATCGTAAAGTATAAGGCTGTTAGTGATTATGTCTCGATACGATCTTAAAATTCCTAAAGCATAAGGCCATTGAATGGTCACAAGTATTGAATAAAGGAATAAAGGACCTACTGTAGTTGTATCTGCCAAGTTAGTGGCAGTTTGTTATCAGCAGTTGCCGCTTCCTACCTGTGGCACAACTTGTATAATGCGCTCCGCTGAATCAGTTCCGAACTCGGCCCGCTTTTTACATGTTATCGCCGTTCGTAAGTCACTATAGTAGCTAGCGACCAAAATTGTTGCCATTTTTGTGAATACATTATCATTTTAAGGTTTTATATCCAGACCAAAACTTCGTTCGCGGATGAGAAAACTAATAAAAAACTAAAAAAACATAGGGTTAATGAACCATATTTTTTTGTGTATTAAAAATAGTACAAATTTGTTTAGCTTATTTATTTATTTATTGTAGGAGAACCAACAGCTAATATTTACAGTAGAAATAGAAACTTGAATAGAAGTATAGAGCCAATAACAGGAACTCACGAATAGATTATTTGGCGCGATGAAGCCACAACGACAATTATACAAACATTTAAAAAAGTATTTTTCAATTCAGTGACCTCCAAATAGTCCGTTAATTTTTTTTTTTTTAATGTTTCTGATGTACAGGCATTATTTTTTTACAATTAAAATAGTTTTTAGGATAGAAGTGCATTCGTACAATTTATTACTTTGTCATAGTCTGCTCATGTCAAAAGCTTTTGATTTGGTACCATAATTGTGAGGGAGTTTAGTAAAACGTCCCACTTTGTCGATTCTAGTTTCAGAGTTACGGGCAGTTTAGTGAAATAAGGCAAAACCTCCCGAAAATCGACTTTCAATGAAAACTGATAGAACATACTGTAATAAACCTATGATTTTGATGTCGACCCATAAATGACCAATTTAAGCACCTTTTTAAGGCCTCAAAGTTTAGTGCCCAGAAATACCGAAAAAAATCGTCGATATCATATTTGTGCCTGTTATAGGGAAACATTTCTACTTTGTCGATTTGGAGTTATGAGTAGTTTGTACGAGTAATATAAAAAAGTATAAGCTATCTTTCGGTGAAAAAATTATCTCTCTAAATGCTATAGTAATTTTTTTTTTAATTCTTCAAACTTGCAAAGGTGAAAAAGCGACAATTGATAAGACGTTGGTTAAAGTTTGGGACCGCAAAAAACACACTTGTACTTTGAAGTTATGGAGTGGTTAGTATCAAACGAATTAACATACTTTAGGGATTTCAAATTAGTCAAAATCATGTATGTAACCTTAGTAGTTTGAATGTTACGGAGGCTTGAACATAAAAACAGAACGAAAATATGTCAATCCTGAATATAGGTTTATTTTCTATATTTATAACACGACACGCAGATTTATCATAAAAGTTGTATTATTAATGTATGCTCATGCTAAAAAAGACAGAAATAATTCTATGGATCCCTTTAGTTAGTCATTATGTCATAAAGTTAATAAAAAATGAATTGAAAAGTACAGCATAAAAAAAACGAATAAAAAATAGAAGATTGTTTGACAAGGGGCTAAAATAAGTCATTATTATGACACAAAGTGATATTTTATTTACATATATATCTGAGTGTCATATAATGGCTTTAAGCCACGTGTTAAACACTCTGCTTTTCACTTCGACTGCGAGAAAATAAAAAAGACTTTAAAATTGTATATTTCATGAAAAACTGAAAGTACAGTTTGAGCAATTCTATCAGAAAGTTTGGCCAATCTGATCAGGTTGGTTTGTTTGTTTTTAATTATTTGTAAGGAGTATGTAGCTGACCGCAAGTTTTTTTTTTCAGTGTCATTGAAATTTGTATGGGATTATATGGCTTTCTTTTAAACCCTAGGAGCTAAATGTACTATTTTAGTCTCGCTTCGCGAAGCTGATATGACGTACTTTTTGAGCAGGAGAAAAGAAAAATACGAAATATGAATAGTGGGGTGGGGTAACCATCGATAATGGACTTTTTTATCGATGATTCCGCTAAATAAAAAAACAGTATTATTTAAAAAAAATATAAGTAACCCATAGATATAAAATAACATTTATATAAATACAAACTCGAAAAACATTACACCTATGTTTTAATAGCTGATTTTATACTCGTAGTATTTTTTAGCGTATGTCCATACGAACAAAACCAAACCGTCAAAGTGGGACACAAATAATAATAATAATAATAATAATCTATAGTGTCTATACCCGCGGACACTGACGGATGCGTCACCTGTTAATATTTTAATATAAAGTCACTTTTTACGTCTATTTACGCTTTAAATCCTCCGTCTTTTTGATAAATATATTTTAAAAGTAACACCAATGATGACGTACAGTGTAAGCACACAATGTACGAAACAAGAAAACGCAAAAGTCGGATTGGTTATGACGGCGACAAAATAGTCTAAAAAATGTTAACGAGGCAACGCGCGAGAGCGGCATCGACATCAGACACAAACGCACGCCCACCACCCCCGCCTGCATCGTCCAGCTCCTCGGCATCGTCGTTGGGAGACGAGTTTGCCACTGCTCCCGTCACCAACAGTGAGTCGAGTGACGACGAGCGCGGGCCGCCGCCCCCACCGCCTTGTGGCGCGACGAGGGCGCCCACCGCTGCCGGCACGCTTAGGGCCTGCGGGGCATCCTGCTCCGCCCACGGCTCCCGCTACCGGTGGTGTAGTGCATCGCATGCGATGGACTCAAGCAATGAACGAGCACTGCATGCGCGCATACTACGGGGCTACAGAGGGAGGAACCCACCTGTCTGCGTACCGAGACAGGATGCTCCTCCTGTTCCAGACCCTCGTACCGGCCATCGCCGTATCTGCACAGCGGCTATCGGATCAAGTGCGCGCTATCCAACGGCGTTGCTGGACGACGCGATGCTTGATCGACTGCGCCTGGAAGTACTGGCTGCTAGTGCGGCCTCCACGTCGTCTCGGAATCCACCTGCTACGTCGCCGGTTTCGGCGCCAGCACTCGACCTGGTGCCGGGGGCACCGCGGGTCGATCCCGGCTCTGACGAGGAGCACTGCGCGAGTAGCGTAAGTTCCCAGGCCAATAAGCAATGGAGGAGGACTCTGGAAGAGACGATTGAGCGGTATCGATTCGTGCCTGACTCTAGGCCGCGATTACCACGCTTGCCCACGAAAAGACGTAACTTAGCGCTAGTGGCAGTCCTGAACGCTTTGCTAGACCCGTATATGCGGGCTAGCGAAGATCTAGCTGATACCCACTCGATTATGTACTGTGGGGCCATCGCGGCGTGCCGCGTTGCTCGTGTCTAGTTCCCGGACGCTGACCGAGCACCGCCGACTGCCGTTGGTGTCCCCGCCTGGCAAGTACGGATCGAGCGGCGTATCAGCACGTTCAGGACTCTCATTGCAAAGCTTATCTGCTTCAGAGGGGGTAACAACCACCCTCGTGTCATGCGCTACGTAGCACAGGCCTTTGCGGGGACTGATGTCAGACCCCGTGATTACATGGCCTGTGTTACGGAGCGCATCGACTTCCTGAAGCAGAAAGTATATGCGTGGGCAAGCCGTATCCGCCGCTACAGAGAACGTGTGGATCGATTCCAGCAGAATCGCCTCTTCCAGAGCGATCAAAGGAAGGTATACCGAAAGTGGGAGGGAACCGACCAACGTGTGACCGACGGGCGGCTGCCGGATACTACTGCCATGAATAATTTCTGGCTTAGTATCTGGTCGGTGCCAGTCGAGCATACCGAAGGCGAGTGGATGAATGTTGTCGAACGTGAGTGTGAGCCCATCGAAACCATGGGGGCTGTTACCATCAGCCCCGATGACGTGAGCTGTGCGGCTCGTACGAGCCAGAACTGGAAAAGTCCTGGGCCGGACGGGTTGCACAACTTCTGGGTCAAGTGGTTTCGGTGTTCACACGAACGACTGGCAACACAATTCCAACAAGCCCTCGAGCCTGGTTCCCTGCCATCTTTCCTAACAACTGGTGTTACCTTCCTGCTCTATAAGTCCGGTAGTACTACGGAACCGAAAAACTATAGACCCATCACGTGCTTGTCTACGCTGTACAAGCTCCTTACATCTATTTTGAGAGCAAAAATTAACACGCACATTGTTGCGAACAACGTTTTGGCCTTCTCTCAAAATGGATGTAGGGTTGGGTCCCGTGGTACTAAGGAGCTCCTCCTCATTGACACGACCATTTGTCAACAAGTTTGGGGGAACAGGGGGACTCTTTCGGCCGCTTGGATTGACTACAAGAAGGCCTATGATTCGGTGCCTCATTCATGGCTTGGGAGGATCTTGGAGCTGTATAAAATCGATACAGTTTTAAAATCCTTTATAGGCTCATGTATGAGGCAATGGACCACAGTCCTTCGTCAACCAGGTGGCCGAGATGGCCCCCCTGATCCACAGGACTTTATAAGGATTAAGAGGGGTATTTTTCAGGGCGACAGTTTGAGTCCATTGTGGTTCTGCCTAGCCCTGAAGCTGTTCTGCTCAGCACTCTGCTGAAGGATTCAGGATTAGGTTGCCGGCTTCGCAGAGGGGGTGAGATCATTTCTCATCTGCTGTACATGGACGATCTCAAGCTGTTTGCACCGAAACGACCAGAACTGGTGGAGCTACTCAAAGTCACAGAAACATTCAGTAGTGCCATCAAAATGGAGTTTGGTGTAGACAAGTGTGCGATCATGCATGTACAGCGGGGGAAAGTCGTAAATTCAACGAATTTACAGCTTTCCGAGACAATGTCTCTCAAATTTCTCTCCGACGTTGACACCTACAAGTATCTCGGTATGTCACAGTCATTGAGTATTGCGAACGGAGACATTAGACAGGCAGTGAAGGAGCGTTTTTTTTGCCGCTTGACAAAAGTACTGAACAGTCTTTTGTCGGGTGGCAAAAAGGCGCGCACCTTCAACGCTTGGGTGATGCCCCTGCTCACTTACTCCTTTGGCATACTAAGGTGGACCCAGACTGCGTTGGACGCCCTGGATAGCAGGGTCCGTATGCTGCTCACTACACATCGCATGCTACACCCACGCTCGTCAGTAATTTTTAAATGCCAAGGACCTCCATAACCGCGAGGTGTACAGTCTCAGGCAGTATTTCCTAAACAATGAGTGTGGGTTACATCGCAATGTAGTGGCAGTAGACAAAGGCCTCACCACTCTATCCTTGGCAAACGAGAACTGGCGTAGATCAACGGTGCTTAGTACTGTAGACCGCAAGGACGTATGGAGGAGTAAAGAGCTACACGGGCGGTTCTACAAGGCCCTTACAGGGCCTGATGTATACCTGCTCGCGTCGGTGAACTGGCTACGTTTCGGCGATCTCTTCGGGGAAACCGAAGGTTTTGCCTGTGCAATTGCGGACGAAGTTATCATGACGAACAACTACCGGAAGTATATCCTGAAAGACGGTACGGTCGACATTTGTCGGGCATGCCGCCGTCCCGGAGAGTCACACAGGCATATAATTTCCGGTTGTTCTCATCTTGATAACAGCGAGTACTTGCACAGACATAACCAAGTAGCCAGGATTATTCACCAGGAACTTGCTGTTAAATACGGTCTTGTGGGGTCTGAGGTGCCGTACTATAAGTACGCACCGATGCCAGTTCTTGAAAATGGTCGTGCCATGCTTTATTGGGATCGATCTATCATCACGGCCAATATATTGTAGCCAATAAGCCTGATATCGTGCTGGTAGATCGATCTAAGCGCCGGGCAATACTCATCGACATAACCATTCCACATGACGAGAACCTCGTGAAGGCTGAGAAGGACAAACTCAGCAAGTACCTCGACTTAGCTCAAGAGGTGACCGCCATGTGGGATGTTGATTCGACGATTATTGTCCAGATAGTGGTTTCGGCAAACAGTCTTATAGCGAAGAGTCTCAACGAATGTCTTAAGAGACTCTCGCAAGATGGCTGGATCAAGGGTCAGATACAGAAGGCAGTAATCCTGGACACGGCCCGCATTGTCAGGAGGTTCCTCTCTGTGCAGCCCTAACCACCGGTAGCTTGAGCCCTGCCCCGCTGCCGGCGGCACCCTAGGTTAGGTTTTTATAATGTGTTTATATTATGTATTTGCTTTTTGTATTTGACTTTATATATATATATATATTGTGAAAAACCTACCTTAAAATTTAAAATAAATAAGTGAATAATAATCTTTTATTTCAGGCGGTGCCCATATAAGTGTTAGTATGTACAATCACTTACAAACGTATTGTTAATAAATACACGACACAATTAATATACAACCGGATGAGTCTTTATAATTTCAATTAACATATATTATAGAATTAGGTTAAGAACTGGTGACATTGAATTTTTTTTTAAATTAAATTACGTGAAATGAAATGAAATAAGATTAAATTAGAATTCTCGATAAAATAATAATAAAAATAATAATTTAAATGTAAAAATGTCATTAAATAATAATAAAATCATGTCACCAGTTAAAATCTACAAAGCTGGAGATCAACCCATCTTTTCAGTATGGGCGAGTCCCACCTCTCAGCCTTTACAATGCTGTAAATACCTTTAAAATGCTGTTGGGGCTTCTTCGTAACCTGTCCATCAATGAGGCTCAGCGTTTCCTCATAATGGCATGAAAGCCATCAACCCCTGCCTCCACAAAAATGCCCGAGGCGCTGCACCTTCGCTGCAGCCCCAGCAACGCCCTAAAGGCGTTATTGTATTGCACACGGAGTGCACTGTACGTCCTCTGCGTATAATTAACCCAGAGACTGCAGGTGTAAAAGCATTGGCAGTATGCACTAAACAACGTTAATAAACTAAACTTGAGTCGCAAATAAATTCCGTTCAAATTCCGTAAAAAAAGATCAAATAAACGATATTAGTATCAAAGACTATTAGATTAACAATAACAAACCTTTATCTCATACATAAAATGGGATAAATATACCAAACACATACTTTTCACTGAATAAGCACTAAAGTTTAGTAAATCGACAAAGTCGGACGCTACCTATAGAAGATCACTAAACTTTATAATGCATAAAAAAGTACTTAGAATTTGATATTAATACTTTTTATGCTTGATCAGTGTGTTTTTTAATCTTATGTTATATATTAAAATACACTTGTCATTTGTATTTTTTATGCTGTACATTTCAATTCTGTTTTTCTTAACATTTTGAAATAATAATTAACTAAAGGGATCCATAGAATTATTTCTGTCTGTTTTAGCATGAGAATACATTTATAAATACAACTTTAATGATAAATCTGAATGTCATGTTATATATATAGAAAATAAACCCATATTCGGGATTGACATATTTTTGTTCTCTTTATGTTCAAGCCTCCGTAACATACAAACTACTAAGGTTACATACATGATTTTGACTAATTTGAAATCCTTAAAATATGCCAATTCATTTAGTACTAACGTGCCGTCCCAAACTTTAACCAACGTTTTCTCAATTGTCGCTTTTTCACTTTTGCACATTTGAAGAATTTTAAAAGAATAACTATAGCACCTAGAGACATTTATCTTTCACCAAAAGATAGCGTATGATAATAGGTACTAATAGGAACTACTCATAACTCCATATCGACAAAGTGGGACCTTTTCCCAAAAACTGTCACAATTTTTCTTGGAGCAACTCACACCAATGACTATAATAAGATATATAATATACCGTATTCTGAAAATTATAAAGGTTCATATTACATAACCTTCATCATATTTTTGGGACGCCAGGGCCCCTTCGACCAGAATTATAAATATATACGTGTAAATAAACATTTGAGGCCTAATCCACCGTTCTAGTTTAAAAAGGCCATCTTTTGATAGGAGTTTCAATATATTTTACGTAATTTTTCATTAGCACGGCAGTAATGCAGTGAAGAATGAAATTTAGAATGACCTGGAAGTGCTGTATGGCGATTAAAACAGGAATAAAATCCTCAGCATCGCGTAAGATTGGCACGCACCTTATTTGATTATCTGGACACCCTGCGGTGCACAGCTACCATTCCGAGGGCAACGCAGTAAACACATGAGCGTCAGTCGTACTTAATTTTTTCCTCCATTTGGCCCCACCCAATATGCGTGGCAACCATGTTGAATGCGAGTAACAATTAATAACCGGTTATTATGGCGATTAGTGGCTCTCAGCTCACCCGGGCGGCAAGATCGATATCTCTCACGAAAACAGCTTAGGGCCCACCGACTAATGTTCGTTGCGATAAGAGAACGTACGTCTTGGGAAGGGAAATATATGAACTCAGGCTCTTGACAGTATTGGATTTAGTTTATGTGTGAATCTTTCGCTGAGCAAAATAGGTGTTCTTCTGACAAAAAGATATTTAATAAGGGATGTTGAATGAGTATATCGACGATCTTGTGAGGGTTGCGGGAAGCCACTGGACGCTGGTAGCCCGAGACGGCGACTGTGAAGATCCTTATGGGAGGCTTTAGTGCGTCAATAAAAAAAAAACAGGAAGTACAATTATTTGATTATTATTACAAATGGCCGGCGTCTCCTTGTCTATCCATCTATCAAAGCCAAGAACGTCCACTGCTGAACATAGACCTCCCCCATAGTTCACCACAGGGTGCGATCCTGCGCAGACCGTATCCACAGACTCCCCGCGACCCTTACTAGGTCATCCGTCCACCTAGTCGGGGGCCGTCCTACGCTGCGTTTTCCTATGCAAGGTCTTTACTGCCCCAACGGCCATTCGTTCTCAGGGCTACATGGCCCACTCATTTCGGATTCTATTACGAAGAGAAACCCCTTCAATTGCACGTTGCATAACTCTGAGCCGCCTTATGAGTCCCATTGTGAACGACCATGTCTCAGTTCCGTAGGTCATCATTGGCAACACGCACTGTTCGAAGAACTTCGTCTTAAAGCACTAGGGGTGTTTTTGACGAAAAGATATGACTCGGCTTCCGGAATGCTACCACACCGAATTGGATTCCAAAATTATAATCATATATACCATTTGAAATAAAACAATTTAACGGATTATCAAAAATACTTTTTGCACCAGGGCTGTTTTTGCCATAGTGACACATAACTTATTTACATAGCTTTCCTCGGCCGAAGGTTTGTTTTTTGCGATACATAACATCTACGATACAAGTCTCATTTAAAGTATAGATCGGGATTATAGCAGATAAACTTGTCGCACCAGGTGGTAAGCCAGTTTACGGGCATTCCGCCGCGACCCAACTTTTTGATACGAATGTGTACGGAGTTTATAACAAGTTATATGCAGTGTTCCCAACTGGTAACGAGTTGGTGTTGTGTTTCGCACGTGTGTTGGGAACTCTTTGTGTCCTCAACACACCAAAATAGCCAGACGGATTTTAACAATATTTGATACACTAGTAGAAGGATATTTAAAGATGCTAGAAGAATAAGTTTTTTACCCGACTGAGCTACAGAGAAAAAGTGGGCTATGCTATTTTCCTCCGTAAACGAAGATGTAAGTGCCTTCTACATAGTGTAATTACACATAAATCCGTAAGATTACTTATTTTAGAAAAATGCACTTGTCTAGTGTATGGAAAATACCGGACGAAGCCGCGGGAAATAGCTAGTGTAAAGTCTGAATTAACTCAACACACCAAAATGACCAGACGGATTTTAACATTTATTGATACTGTAGTAGAATGATATATAAAGATGGTAGAAGGATATTTTACCCGACTAAGCAAAACCAAAAAATAGACGTTATTGCTACTTTACCCCGTAAACAAAATGGCAAGTGCATTCTAGTGTAGGTACACAAATCTCTGAAAGAGCCTTGAGTAAATGCAAAATATACCGGACGGAGCCGCGGGATATAGTTAGAGTGTAAAGTCTGAATTAAACTATAGATGGGAATTATAATAGCTAAACTTCTCGCGCCTGGTGTTAAGCCAGTTTACGGCAACTCCAGCGAGTCGCAACTTTTTGATACAAATAGTATGGAGTTCACAACATATTGTTCTCAATTGGTTCGATGATAGTTAGCGCGTGTGACTTGAATGAAATATACCTAGTGGCCAGCGCAAACACTGGTTCAAAAAAACTAAAATAGAGATTTTGCAGCCAGCGAATAAGCGAAAGCGATGGACAGATTTGTTTATCAAAAAAACCGTTTAAAATATCTTCAAAAGGTTTTTAAACTGTGAGTTACTTATGTAGATATTTTTTTATATTTTTCAATGTGTTTTGTTTGAGTCACATGAAAAAAATACTTAATACGTACTTTTAGCCGATACATAGCTTTGTATTATCAAAACAAGTTCAAAAAACAATGAAGCTGACATTCCGCACAGCTTTGAGTTTGATGACCGGTTTGGCTCAGTGGGAGTAACGTTGACTGCGAAGCTGAGGTCCTGGGTTCAAATCCCGGTAAGGGCAAATATTTGTGTGATGAACATAAATATTTGTTCCTGAGTCTTGGATGTGTTCTATGTATATAAGTAATATGTCTATTAAATATATCGTCGTCTAGTACCCATAACACAAGCCCTATTGAGCTTACCATGGGACTAGTTCGATTTGTGTAAAATTGACCCGTAATATTTATTTCTTTATTTGAGTGGCAAACAGTTTGCGAAAGTAATTTAAATAAATACATCAAGAAGTATTTTATGAATTAGACAGGTTAAAGAGTAAATTTGAAACTAAAATAACTAAATACTCTAAGAATTTACATTTCTGCTACGTTGTGTGGCAGCTTTTAAAAAAATTACAAAATTGAGCATTTGACCGCGGATCTGTAAATCAAGATACTGGAATAAAATTTCAGAGTTTTCCTTGACTTAAGTGGTAATGGCGGTAAAAAACGGGTAGAGAGGTTCTTGAACGGCGACCGCGTACCGGGCATCGTGGGTTGGCCCCCAACAAGCTGGGTCGACCTGGTAACGATCGTGGCAAATGTTGGATAAGGGCCTGCGTCGTCAAGGAATAAACCACGCCCCAAACGCCGAGCCGGCCAATGAGCGTAATTTGTAATACCGGACGCATTTATTGCTCGCGCGCATAAAGAAAGGCAAATCTAAAACTACATGCTTGGGGTTTTACGACGTAAGCGCCAGATGTAAAAGTACAATGAAATCGAAGATATTATTATGTTTTGTTAACATTTACGAGTAAGTTAGTGACCTAAAAGATAACGGGAAGAATGTTATTTTTACATAAATTAGCCGTTTATTAATCTGTCGTTTGTACAAAGTAAACAAAAAACTGTTCTTCTTTTTTATCGAGCAAAATTTTAAACAAACATGTTTCCGCGTAAGGCGCTGAATAGGAATATATAGTCAAAAAACACATATCTGAAAACCAGCCAGTTTCGTAAATTTTTTGTCAAATCTTCCTAGATTCTCATTAAAAATTTCTAGATGAACCCCCATAATGGCCATGCTATAACTATAGTTGTGGAGCTCCTTCGGAAAGACCTTTGTCCAGCAGTCGACGCATCATAACTGATATGATGATTTAGAAAATTACACAGCAAATTTGCTGTCTAGTCAGTATTTAGAAGCAAAGAAAGCTGGTACTGGTGTAACTTCTATGTGTAGTATTTAACCGCTTAACCGTATCCTTTATTCCTAGTTCAATATAGACCTCGTTCAATATTCTCTAGTCTGTTTTAAAGTTGCTGTTGTCCAGCGTATAAAATACAACTTTTTAGCTATGGTTGAGAGTATCAGACATAAAATATTATCTGCTTGTACGCTCGAGTGCCAAAGGTACCAGAAATTCTCCACAAACCAAACTAAAACCGCGAGTACTTACTATTAATTCAGTGCAAAAGTTCCTTTTCCGTGCCCAGGAATGATACTATAATCCTTTAATCGTCGGGAGACTTTGGGTAATACCCCATTATCTCTTCTCTTTCCTCTCATTCAGTACAATACGCCTTCAATTATTTCCATGAGTTATTTATTAGGAGATGTTGAAAGGTTCATAGGAAAACGAAAATGGCGTGATGTCAATGTTGTTTTGGGCTTTCGAAGATCTTAAGGTATTTTTATTGTGTTAGGATGAAATGACTGTCAAAGCTTTTATTGCCCATGCAAAACGTTTTACAATGAGTTGCATGTCTAAAATCTCCTAAGTAATGAAGTTGAAAATTGTATTTAAATAAGTCTTCTGCCACCATCGGATAAAGGAATACACAGACACAAAAAAAACACGCAATAAACGCAACTGTGACGTGATATGCGGATTTTAATTTTTTAGATCATACATACATAATACATTATAATTCAACTTAAACTTTATTGTGAATCCGGAACTTATCTAACTATGAATTGGATTTTATACATGGACGTCTATAAATAAAATTACAAACACTGAAGTCTTCGTCATTTATCTATAAATGCGAAAGTGTGTCTGTCTGTCTGTCTTTATTTTACCTCTTCACGCTTAAGCCGCTGAACCGATTTGAATGAAATTTGGTATGGAGATAGTTTGAGTTCCGGGGAAGGACATAGACTACTTTTTATTCGGAAAAAATACCCTTTTCCGCGATAAACGAATTAAAAGTGGATGAAGTCGCGGGCCGAAGCTAGTTTAGTATAAAGCCTTATACTTCAATGACTACCATATTTTCAACCGACATCAGGATACCCTGCTCATAACTATCAATGGCACAATTTCCGTAACGTACATTCTTTATGAGCCATATATCATAGGTACCTACATACTTCGGCCACTATTTGCCCTTACCGGAACCGGACCGAATAGCTACATTACGCCAGTAAATATAACAAAAGGAAGACGTCCGCTGGTGCGTCCGAACATGAAAAGACAGAGGGCAATCTGGCTCCAGCGGAGTGGAAGCCCTGTGTGTCGGACTTGCCGCGATTATTACTGGCCCTTATTGGATGGTACTTTGTTGCACTATGTTTACTTTTACGTATGTGTTTCCTTAATGCCTCAACCATAGATGGCGATAATTGAGTCAACACATTTTTGGTAATTGATAAATGAGAAGGTTGAATGTGTTTTGAGTGTGTTTGACATATCAAGAAAAGACACAAATGACGAGCATATAGCTCGGTGAGTATTCACAGCTCGAGGAAAATTATCCGGTTTTGGCGCGTAAGTAATGTACGGTACTACGTATCGAGGGAATGAGTTTCAATTCATCGTTATCTGCACCTGAATATATCAAATCCAAATTATAGCTCCCCGTCCTGGTGGCGAACTCCGCACTTCCCGTAGTCTTAAATTTAATATTCCTTCTTATCATAACTACTGGTTTTATGACAAATTCCTTCGCTGTTCAGGCAATACGTTTATGGAACGATCTTTCACTTCCGACAAGACAAGCTCAGAGAGAACCCTCCTTCAAGCGCATGTTGCGCAAGCACCTCTCCGTATCCATGATGTTTTGCACGGATACTTATTTTATTATTTATGTACGTATATTATAACAAGTATTTTTGTACGTATAATAAATAGAAATGTGTATTCATCATATAAAATATTGATTGGTGTCTATTATTTTCTATTCTAATATATCGATAGCCACGATCCTGCACCAGCTGAGCGTTTCTGTTTGGCCATATGGTTGACTGGTAGAGAGTGCCTTAAGGTATTAAGTCCGCCAATTGTACCTTTATTTATTGTGCAATAAAGATTAAATAAATAAATAAATTCCAAAATAGAGGCTAGTGTTGAAATAGATTCCGATGGTATATATTACGAACGATCGGACTTTCTGCATGTTCAGCTATTATATCATGAGTCTATCATGTGGAGCGCCAGTGGGTCTGCCGCATCTTCTATCGATCTATGACTGTCACGCGATATAGAAATGACAAAGAGTCCGTCACTTACGTCTTCTAGTCAGAAAGTGACAGCTGCTTTGTCATTTATCTATCCTGCTACACAACCATCTCATGCCCGCCGGTCACCTTCTTTATTCAACGACTTTGGTTTGGCTACTGTTTGGGGCTAGTCTTTTAGTCGGCAAAAGTCAGATTAATCTTTAAAAAACAAGAGATTAGTTGGTATGCTGAACATAGATTTCTTAAGGAATTCCATCACGAACTGACGAACTTTCGGTATGCACCGGATATCGATTATCTTAAACAGTTTGTAGAGGAACAACACGGTGCGTTTCTTGGTTAACCTCCTTGACCCTACGGTATTCTCTTAACCCGAGGTAGTTAAATGGCGAACTAAAAAAAAAAACATTCCGTCGAATTAAGAACCTCCTCCTTTTTTTGGAAGTCGGTTAAAAATCAATAAGCAGAATTCAAGACTCCTCTATAATAAGTAAAGTTTGAGTCTGCACATGGTCAGAGGGCTTGAAATGGGCGGGGCGAACCGAGATATGTACCTACTCGCCGCATTGACCGGGTTATGCCGTCAGTCCGGGGCCGGCGCCGAGCGAGTGAGCATGTGTACGCTGCGATCTGCCGTTGAGATCGATCGTTCTCGGAGCGTGTCGTATTGATATACTTACCTTAACAGTTGATTTATGTTACGACTACTACGAAAAGAAGTTACGTGAATTGTTCTGTGTTTGAATACATATTATAAGGACGGAAAGTACTCTTTTTTAAGTTGCCGTCAAATTGTAAACATTAATTTTATTATTTTTTTATTTCTGTGAAGGTAGGTACGTGTTTACTATAAAATTGTGCTTTACGAGACTTAAACAGTTAATTTATAAGATTTACGCATTTATAAAAGTACACAGTAGGTACTGTGTGCAAAAGATAAAACACTTTACCTGTCCATACTTAGGTACATTGTTTTAAACTACCGCGGTTATTAGGTATTTATAACAAAACTGTTTACAAACGGATTCTTACCAGTGCCTTTTAAACTGATTTATTTTAGGTAGGTATGCGGAGGTGAACTTTTCGCGTCATGTAGAAAATAATAATAAATATATATTTTTAGAAATATGCAAATCTCAAATAACTTTGCGGCAATAAATAGAAACAGGTAGGTACGATTATGATTCTTGGGGACAAATACCTAGATTTAGGTAGTACCTAAATTAAATACGTATTGACATGAATAGAGGAGAAAATTAAACATTTTTGGTCACGCATTATGGTGTTTTGGCGACAGCTTTTTTGCCCTCATTGATATATTCTTGGCGTGACAACCCTAGCACTAACACGTGCCGTGTGCGAATGAATACAAGTTATACGATAGTCAGAGAGGCATAGAGTAAGCACGTTTTTACGAAAAAGTGAAATTTCTGTACTTGTACTTTTACTTATTCTGTGACATGGTATCAATTAATTATTGATTGACCATAGTTGAGCTTATTATCCCTACATGTGCTAATTTGTTAATCCCACTTTGTTCATTGTTATTCTATTTTGCTTTTATTAACCACTTGTTATTATTCAGGTCCATATCCAAATCAATAATCTTTCGGACTCTGGAGACCAATTAATTATAACAAAAGGAATAATAATCCATCGATGGAGACAGCTCGGAAAAGGATGAAATGAGAATTCCCTTTGGGTCAGTTTATTCACTCGGAAAGACGACTACTAAACCCACCGCGAAACCGTACAGAAATAAATAAATAAATATCAGGGACAGTCTCACACAAATCTAGTCCCAAATAAGCAATAAGCTTGTACTATGTGGGTGGAGTTGAAAAAGTTGGACACATTATTTCATGTACTTAAATTTTCTATAAGCGTTTCCGTTGTAAGACTAGCAATTAACCACACAACGCAACATTTCACTTTCGTCTGGTTTGGTTAACCAACGCCTAAAGAATCCATGTAGACGTTAAGATGGTCCAACTTTTTGGGTTTTTCCGACGTGTAAATCTTCTCTCTCTCCCCCTCTCTCTCTCTCTCTCTCTTTTTTACCAGTAAAAATCGACTTTGAAATTACTGTTCGGCTCTGATTGTCCTAATTACATTTTGCCTCCAAAAGGCCTTGGTAATAGTAATAGTTCTCTTAAGAACTAGGTAAAGACGTCCATAATTACGTGGTGTGTAATTTAGGTAAATGATTAAGTTATGATGAGATTCGAAATTCATATATATATGGCTTTCAGCGGCCCACAATAGATTCCTGTGATACTCTAATAGCAATATTTAATTCACGTGAATAATTATGTAGGCACTGTTAACGTCTTGGCTTTTTTTACCATAGCTTGTAAATAAGTTCTTAGCAGGTAAAATTAACAAAAAAACGACCACAGCGCTGCTCCAAATACGATGACTGCCGTAAATGCAGTGTGTACGTGACTTATGTTTTATTTTTAATTCCACACCGAAGTTTAAACATTTGAATTGGCCACCCCTTTTAAGAAATGCTTCGGATAAAATATTATTTTATTTAATGATAGTGAATGATTATAGATAATTACGGTATGGATGTTAAAATAATAGTTTTAGTTGCATAGGTTTCAGGTAGTGATTTAAAAATTTTGCATGCTGTGTTGTTAGCGAGAAATGCTGTACATTAATGTCATGTAACAACTACACCTAAACCAATCATGTCTTACGCAAACTAAATTTTCATTGCATTTAAAATTCATTTAATTTTTGTAAGCATGATATCTTCGACATGTAGATCTGCCAGTCTTCCACGAGTAGTACAATATGCCTCACCTGGAGATTGATATATTTTGATATTCGGTCGTATCGTGGTCTATGAGTGGTTTATCCTGTTTAAAGAGGTGGGTCCAGTTCTAATATTCAGGCTTTACTGTCTTATCTTATCTTATCTTGATATCAGGGGTCCTTGCGGATACACTTCGACCCAGTGGGATCTTTTGTGTAATTATCCCTTCTTGCTACTCAACGGTTTGTTCTATCATCTCTATAAACTAGGCTTTACTGGCACTGACGCTAATACTTGGGGCGAAGAAATAGATGCTGGCCAACAAAACGCCTTAAGATGCAGGCGCCGTCCTGCACAAAGTTCAAGCTTTCTTAGTAGAAAAACCAAGATCCGCATCGACCGGTTCTACAAGACCATGATACGTCCAATTTTAACATACAGATGTGAGGTCTGGACACTGAAACTTAAGAAGGAAAGTCAGCTATTAGTGGCTGAAAGAAAAAAACTCCTTGAAATCCCTGTCCCAGTTCAGAGACTCGATGGCAGTTGAAGAAGTCGCAAAAATGAAATGGAAGATTTTGTTGTGGAACAGAATATCATCTGAGTAACCAAAGCACATCGAATTAGTTGTCTTGGTCATCTAGAACTAATGGGTGACGACCATGGCTTCAAAAAAGCCTACCAAGGTAAACCGACAGGGGCCGACAAACGCTCGGTTGGCCGCCCTTAATGCCGTTGGACTGATGCTGTTGGAGGCTGATTTATGCGAGCTTCAAGGTTGCTTGTTGAAAGAAAGCACGAAGAAAGATCGGGATTAGTGGCGACGCTCGTATTGTAAGCCAAGGCAGACTTTGGGTCACTGCGCTATAGAGGAATACAAAACACTGAAGCTTAATGCTGCATATATACTTCAAATCCTTATAATGTTAGTTCCTGCGACTAACAAAGGGCAACTTTATATTTACGATAAGAAGGTTTACATTAAAATAAAGGCCCTTAGAGGACAACTTTTTTCACAAAGTAACAACTGGCCTATTCACAATATAATGTAATGTTTTTGTTCACGGGTGCCATAGTACTCGTAATCACTTTCAGTCTGGAAACACAATCTATGTAGATAGACTGAAAAAAAAACACTGATTGAATCAAATAAGAAACTTGTTTACACTCGAGAATATCAAGTGTAATGGTTGCAGCAGCAATTTTAATTTTATTTCTGCATCATTACAAAAGATATTAAAATTTCAAATAAGATGATTGCATGATGTAGGTACTATATATGGATTGCGCTAAACAAATTCATTATAAGTTCAATCAAGTTCGAATTAACTTGTGATTGAAACAAATATCAGTTTTCGTAAAACTCAACATTTTCTTCGTTTGTTTTCTGTTACAATGCATCCTAGTTAAGGTCAACTCAGTAAAATGTTCAAATGTATCATCATTTTAAGTCGTACTACTGCAATTATGCCTTAAGTAATGAGTTTGTTCATATTGAGATCGTACTTATTAAGACTTTTTCAATCAAGCTAAAAAGCCACTGGATAGGCTCATATTTTTTTCAGTGTATAAATAATATACACGATGACATTGTTTTTTGCGTTACTTTTTCTCCAAACATTCAAACCCCGTGTAAAGGGTTCTTTGAGCAGCGGTGTGAGAGGGAGAAACATCGTAACGCATAAATCAAGCACTGCAATTGCGGTGCGTCTGCGTATTTTGAACAGCGGTGTAGTCCTTAATTTTACGGCTAAAGTCTCAATGTCTAATAGAACTCACAGAAGAGCTTTTCAACAAATCACAATTACCAACTGGCATCTTTAAAGAATAATGTCTCTTTTTCCAATGGAAATGGAAATAGAATTCGGATCACCTGCCGCGTGTACAATCCTCGACGATAAATAATTCACATTCCCGGGATAGGGCGTCCCTTTTCGTCAATATAAGGGAAGAGAGGCAGCGGGCAGTCGGGCAGAGAAAGAAAAGAAATGAAATGAGGTGCTTAAGGTTAGCTGGAAGAGATTCATCTATATCTCTACTATTATAAAGTTGTAAACATGTATGAATTAGTTACAAATGAATGCATCCCTGAAAAAGTAGGATTTTGTGATAAAGCTACCCATTTTGTAACATAAATTATCTATACTGTATTATAAAGTAGTTAAAAATGAAATATCTGTAAATGGGAGATATTTAAAAAAAAATGATTATTACGGACTTTTTGGAGTTCACTAAAACGAAAAATATTTTTTTTGGATTTTTTGTATGTTTGTATGTGTTGTTGTGGCTTCATCACGTAAAATCGGCTTAACCGATTTTAATTATTTTTGGCATACATGTAGCCAGGTATCTGCAGATGGCTATAGGATACTTTTTACTCGACTACGCTAAGGAAAAAAGAGGGTTAAGACTTTTTCCCTCCGCGTACGAAGTTGCAGGCATCTTCTAGTTCAGAATAAAACCGCCTTCGTTCATACTTATTCTAAAAATACATACTTTATGTTTTTAGTGATCCGTTTTCGCCATTTTGGCTATGGTACATTATGCCAAAAAAAATATGAAAAAAATCTCAACAATAAAGCTTAATAAATACTTTCAGAGAGCTATGGAAAGGGCTATGCTCGGTATTTCTCTACGAGATCGAATCAGGAATGAGGAGATCCGTAGACGAACCAAAGCCACCGACATAGCATACAGGTTAAGCAAACTGAAGTGGCAATGGGCAGGGCACATAGTTCGAAGAACCGTCGGCCACTGGGGCAGAAAGGTGTGGAGTGGAGACCACGTACCGGCAAGCGCAGCGTGGGCGGGCCACTCGCAAGGTAGTCCGATGACCTGATTAGGGTTGCGGGGGCTCGCTGGATGCGGGTCGCCTCTATACGGCCCAGGTGGAAATCGTTTGATGAGGCCTGTGTCCAGCAGTGGACGTCCTACGGCTGAAATGATGAAATACTTTCAAAGAAAATTGTTTTCAATATGATCGGATATACCGTTTTTGAGTTATTACTGCAAAACGGCGTATCGCGAAAAAAGGACGTAAGTGCCGTAGATACGCTCTTTTGTTTGTGCTTTTTTTCATATCGTATTTTTTTCCTTCTGTAGTGCATTTTTTCGTATGGACGGCTGCGGAACCCTACTCTAAGCATGGTCCGCCATGCTCTTGGCCGGTTTTTTTGTTCATATGCGGATAAATTAACTAAGTTACTAATAAAATAAAATGATGTCCTCAACAATCGAGATGTAATCACTTAATCAGTATGTAAAGATACCTACTATGTAAAATTTCCCAATTAAAATGACTAATAATAGATAACCATTCTGTATTAGGGTTCCGAGCCCAAAGGGTACCATCAAAAAAATATTACTGAGCCCTGCTTGTTGTCTGTCTGTTACTGGGTTCTAATAAAATCAACCGCCTATAACTTAAAGCAAACGCTATCCCATTGGCTCACAAATTATATCGGAACCGTTCGCCAACACTGGCTTCCTATCAAAGACAAGCATTAAAAATATGTCGAAATATAAAAAGAGCAAGACAAAAACAAAGCGTTAAATATTTTATAGGTATATTTAGCTGCCGTATCGCCAATAACTGCTGATCGGAATTTATAATTATATAGAAAAAAGAAAGAAAAAAATATTGCCACACCAAAATAAAATAGGTATAGGGAACTAATAACATAGCTACTAATACTACACTATTATAAAGAACAGAACTAATCATTTAAGTGGCCAATTTTTATTTTGTTGTAGTTTTTTTTATTTCGTCTGATTTGGGTGAAAATTGGTACTTACATAGAGTCCATCATTCTGTATACTTTTTTGTAACTCAATGGAGGTTTTCATACGACTTTTGTAGGACACATCGGGAAATTATGTTTTTTAAAAGTTGTTCGTATTGACGCGTACTACTACTTGTAAAGATTAAGGGGAAAAAATACGGTGTTTTATATAACTAGTAGTGATTATCTCCGATTGTAGTACTTTGTTTGTGTAACTATTGAACTAAATGTAAACAAAGAAACCACGTGACCTGGATCGATCAGCCAATCAAATTTATCTTTTGTATCTGTGATGTAATCGCTGAATGACCTGCATCGTGTGTTTTTTGTTTACCTACATTTAGTAAATACCTAAACAGATAATATATATGCAAGTGTCTGTGAGAGTTGTAGATCTCGCGTGTTTTTCACCATGTCCCATATCTCCGCTATTTTGAAATTTTTCCAAAAATGAATAATAAAAACATATATTTATCGAATCTTGTCACACAACACACTGAAAATCGGTTGAGAAATGCGACCTGTAACACCAACCGGACATCCACCGGACAGACAGGTACGAAAACATTTTTTCTCAAGCTGAAACAGAGACGCTTCGCTCGCTCGGTCAACTAGTACATAGATAATACGACTAAATAATGTAAAAATGTTTTTTTTACTATTAGAAAACCTTTTAAAACCTATTTTCACTATGATTAAAACGAGTTATTTCCTAATTACAACAAAATTGGACCTCAAATCCACTTGCGAGAATTCTTCTCTCTTGTTACGCAGGAATACTATGAGTAAAACACGGCCGAGCGTAAAAATATCCGTCCTGTGAAGCCCCACTTATCACGCGCTCCGCTCCATTTCGCGCGTACGCCTGTTCGGTTTGCTCTCGATTCCGTATCTTTTCGCCTGTTTTCTAGTGCACACGATACGATGCTTGGATTGGGAAAAATGTAGTGGTCTGCGAAGTATTAATTTTTTTTCGGCAAGAGACATTTCCGATCGAATTTTAATAGGATGACACTTAAAAGGTATAGTTTACTAAGTTTTTGCGAATATTTAGATATTTTTTCGGAATAAAAAGTTGAAAAATAATATTACTTTTTAACCTATCGTCTATACTTACTTATGGCATCAAATAATAAAAATAACAAGATTACTGTGGGTGCCGTTTTTGCTATTAGGGCTAAACTATTTTTATTGTGTTGCTTCGCAAAGTTATAGGGAGAGTATTTTCTCAGAATAATGTAAATAAATCAAGCTTGTACAAACCTCAAAATTAAATAAATATCAATGATTTTTTTGAGCATTGCAATAAGATATTAAAATGGCATTGCAATATTCAGGGCTAAAAGCTTTGAATTGTTAAAAAGTGTTTAAAGCCACGCATAATATTAAATGCAACACAAGCTAAAATATGCAAGTGCATAAAAGTAAACACTTTGAATGTAGGAAGGCAAGTCTGCATTTTTATGAATCGCTAAGTGCCTTCATACGATGTTAACGCCAAGATTAGTGTTTTGTGAAAAAGTTTTACGGCATTTCTAGGAGTATTCCAGCTGCTCTGATTTCTTCGCTTGGCAGATAATGTGACGAGAGGATTGTACCCTTGAAACAATGGTAATTATTGGTAACATTCAGCGACACAGCGGCCGATCCGCAACACGATGGTCTGACCAAGGAAAAGAAACCACCTCCTCATTTTGTCTCTCTTTGCATTTGATGTTTGCGTGTCAGACCCTGCGTGGTCGTCTTGTGCCACTGCACGTACCAGATATCTCCAGGATAGCTCTCAGACCGCGCTGACGCAATCGTCGCACAAGAACTCTCCGCTTCTTCGTGCTCTCGCACTGATGAATGCCCTCTTGGCATCGGCACCGGAGTGTGAACTATTTGCGTGGCGATGGACGGCTGTGAGAAGTGAATGCCTGAGACTCTGTGAAATGATGGATGCTAGGTCTACTACTGTACAATGTAATTAGAATAAATAAATAAAATGTTTTCAAATGTTCGTTCTAGTAGTTCCAGTGACCACGTTCCTAAGTAAAGAAACTGATATATGAAAAATAATACTGTTGAATCTTAGCAAGATTAGAATGCAATTTTTGGATATCTTGTAGGGAACAGTGAATTTTATTGTTATGCTAATCTCACAGGTTTCAACGATGAGACTAAGATGGGTTTGAACTAGTTGCATTGAAGATGATGAAGCATTATTGTTAGATTTTGCCTGTACTTAAAGAATCCATCCAAGAAACCATCCTCAATGAAACCATCCTCTCTGTGTGCCAGTTTGCCAGAAAAATCCAGTGAAAGTTCCTTCCACACCGCACCAAGCACACCTAAACCTAAGGTTATCATGTACTGTGATGAGATGGGAAGTGGTATGGGCCCACTGTTAAACTCATACTTAAAGGGACATAGTGTAAGTAGCAATTGTTTGCCTTATTGTAGCCTTGACAATATTTCAAACCAAATTCTAAAAGACAGTAATATTAATTCCAAGACAACACTGCTTATTCTTTTGGGAAAAAGGGGGGTATAGTGAACAAGAATGATTTAATTAAATTTTATGAAACTTTGAACACAATTATAGTTCAGGAAATTATTATGTTCACTTTTCCCTATTGTAAACAATTGACAAAATCTGAAAATGATACAAGAAATATATTTTAAATACATCTTTACATAATCTTTGTACATATAGTAGTAAATTTAGAATAGTAGACGCTAACAAATATGTTAGTAATCATTATTTTTTGACAAAAGGTAAGTTTTACCTTTCCAATTATTGCAAACGACAAATAGTTTTGTCACTAGCCTATTTAATTGACATTTCTACCAAGAATTTGGTACATAACTCTGCTTCTATTGAGCAGTCACAGACTAATAAGAGATAATACGTATCAGACTGCCAACTCAGAAACAAATATTATTTGCACTAGGCAACTATATTTAATCTGTACAATTAGTGTTGACAGACGTTATTTATTTTTCTATTCGAGATTGCAATATGGCAAGGGATCGTAACGTATTCAGCCAAAGTGGTCTAGGTTCATTGAATGAGGTCTAATATTTAGAATGAATAGTTCCCGGCACGTAAATTTGAACACGTAACTTCAGTAATTGTAATTACGTGATCAAATTATATGCTGAGAATTATACCTCAGTGGCAAAAAAATAAAACACGCATTATTTGTTAAAAGATTTATTTTTCAATTTCTTTTTAAATTTGTCGTAAGCTTTCTTCTGTATTGCAAGTAATAAGTCTGTCCCCTTTAATATTTTGTTGGTTGTGTTGCACCAATTCATAATTGTAAATCGGACAGTCAGAGCATTGAAATGACTGAGAATAGTTTTGTGCTCAGCGCAGTCAAATAAAAACAAAATGAATCCTTGGACATAATGTTTGCTACTTCTGCGGGCGATAATTTTGCAAGATCATCACGATTTATACACTTCAACCACTAAGTATTTTCTTAGAGCACGGGAAATGGTGTAAAGAGCGTCCTTTCGCAAAGTTCTACAAACACAGCACTTAAAATATTTTGCAAAAAGCTAGACAGGATAAACACAAGGACATCACTCGATAACATATTACTGTGACAGTGACAGAATGAATTTCGACGAATAATATATAGATGACAAGACGAGTGTATTGACAAAGCAACAGCTAATCACAGCAGAGAAAAACGTCAGTCAATATTAAAAACAACATGGCGCTAACGTACGCGTTTTGTTATACGAAGATTACAAGCTGTGTGAGCAGTCCGACATTAATGTTGTTATGTGTAATAATTTAAACTAAGTGATGAGACAATGGACAAATCCTTTTCTGGCAATGAAAAGTATATCCACCTGTTTCATCAAAATATTCAGTGTATTAGAGGGAAAGATTTGCAGATTGAATTATTTTTAAATGCCTATAATATTGATATCTTATGTATAACTGTATAGTTCCATACATGGTGGGTCGTTAATTATATTAAATAGTCAATTGAAATTTAAGGAACGTAAGGACATTGTATCCTTGTCTGTTGAACGGACCATAGAATTAAGTGCAGTAGAATTAGAGCAATTTATTGTAGTTTGTGTGTATAGGCCGCCATTAAGTAATTTCAATGTTTTTCAAACTATTATATAATATGTGCTTTTTAAGATATCGCGTACTCGTAAAAAAATACTTATTTGCGGCGATTTCAATGTAAATCTTTTGGAAGATTCAACACTAAGTATTAGATTGTTGAATCTATTCAAATCTTTTCGTTTAAGCCACGTATTTATGGAACCTACTAGGGTGACCGATACCAGCGCCACCTGTATTGATAACATTTTCACTGATATTTCTCCTTCTAAACAAAGTATAATCAGTAAATTAGAATTAGATCATTTAAGCCAATTAATGGAATTTGAGATATTAAGGGAAAATATAGTGAAAAAACAAATTACTTTTATACCGGTAACCACAGACCGTGTAGAAAGAATGAAGCAACATTTGTTTCAGGCGCTACCCGTTCTGCCTTCTGAAATGAGTCCTAATCACATTCATTCTTTACAACTTTTATGAAACATTATAATACAATATTTACTTCCAAATCGGTTGTGGCTGGCGGTGCACCAGTATTTAGCGAATGGGCTACTGCGGACTTACACAAACGTAGACAAGCACTGTATGCCATGTATGAGGAACGGTGGTTTAATACGAGTGATGAATTCAAAGAACATGTAAAGCAATATTCGAAACAATTCAAAATTGATTGTCATATTGCCAAACGTAATTATTTATCCCAGAAAATCAAAAATAGTTCTAATCTTATCAAAACCACCTGGAAAGTGATTAATGCGGAGACTGGTAGATCAAGGCACGCAATTAGTGATCTAGAATTAAAAATTGATGGCAAAATTATAGATTCTAGTTTAGATGTAGCAACAGAATTTGAAAATTTCTTCACCGATATACCAGTATCCACAACAAAGTGTTTAAATTCATCACCTTCGTCTGCCGTTTTGTTGTTAAAAGAAAACGTCCCAGAATGTAGTAAGGACTTTTATTTTGAACTGACATGTTCCTTCAGATGTAGTAGAGGCATTGAAATCAATTAATGTCAAAAAAACCAATGACCTATGGGGGATCTCAGTCCATGCTGTCAAATCCCTAATAGAAGTAATAGCCCCTGACTTGGCAGATATATTCAATAACAGTGTTGACTGTGGTGAGTTTCCTGATCTGATGAAACATAGCAAAATAACTCCTTTATTTAAATCAGGTAGTACCTCTGACCCCACTAACTTTAGACCAATATCTGCACTACCTACATTTAGTAAAATTTTTGAAAAGCTAATTCTATATCAATTGTTAAAACATTTTGATTTGAATAATTTGATTAATAGTAAGCAATTCGGTTTTAGGCGGGGTCGCTCGACATCCAACGCCGGAGTTGAGCTGATAAAACACATTTTCGATGCCTGGGAGGAATCGCGAGATGCTTTAGGCATCTTCTGTGATTTATCTAAGGCCTTCGATTGCGTTAATCATGAGACACTGATCAGGAAGCTACACCACTATGGAGTTAAAGGATCAGCACTAAATTTATTAGTCTTATTTAAATGGTAGAATACAAAGGGTTGACGTGAATGGAAAGCGTTCACCGGGGTCATTAGTCTTTATGGGTGTGCCGCAGGGATCAATATTGGGACCTTTCCTGTTCCTTATCTATATAAACGACTTGCCACACCTCGTAAAGACCCACCATGAGATAGTTTTGTTTGCAGATGATACGTCTCTAATTTTCAAAGTCGTACGAAATCAACGATCCTACAATGACGTAAACAATGCTATCTGTGAAGTAGTAAATTGGTTTAATGTAAATAATTTATTGTTGACTGAGAAAAAGACTAAATGTGTTAAGTTTGTCACGAGTAACGTAAAACACTGGAGGAACTGGAACTAGTTAATAGTACAGTCTTTCTCGGTATAACATTAGATTCTAAGCTCCAATGGGGTCCCCATATTGCTAATCTCTCGAATAGACTGAGTTCTGCAGCTTTTGCAGTAAGTAAGATTCGTCAATTAACAGACGTCATAACGGCTCGATTAGTGTATTTCAGTTATTTCCACAGTATTATGTCGTATGGCATCTTACTATGGGGCAGTGCTTCCGACATTAATACTATATTTGTTCTGCAGAAGCGGGCTGTTCGTGCGATATATAAAATTAACCATAGAGACTCGCTTAGAGATAAGTTTAAGGACATTAATATAATGACAGTGCATTGTCAATACATTTATGAGAATATTATGTATGTACATAAAAATATTACCGACTTTAAGAAGAACTGTGATATACATAATATTAATACTAGAAATAAGCATAAGCTCGCAGTTCCTGCTACTAGACTCCATAAAATAAGGAGATCATTCATGGGTAACTGTGTGAGATTTTATAATAAACTTCCTAGCAGGATAACTGAATTGTCTATTGGTAAATTCAAAAATATTGTGTAACGAAAACTATTTTCTAAAGCTTATTATAGCACACAAGACTACATGAATGATGAAGCCGCGTGGGATTAATGTAAATGATAGCGTCATGTAGGTATATGAATAATTATTTTAACGAATACCTAAGGTATTATTATTATTTTAATCTTAATTGTTTTATATACTCTGACATTTAGAATTTTATTCTGACACATTATAATTATTTTTTTTTAATTTTTAAAATGATGATTTATCAATAATATTACACTTAAGTTAAATGATCTGATTAGGCTTTTCTGGATTTCCCTAATCCTTGCAGCAAATGTTGGATCATATTGTATTTCTCCTAGCAAACATTCACTCTCATGTAACTGACATTTCGAAAGTGCTTGTAACTAGGCCTACTTGAATTAAGAATATTTTGATTTGATTTGATTTGATTTGAATGTTCAAAGTAAACAAAAAAAAAATAAGTATATACTTTTCGGGGAAAATACTAGAAGTGGAAAAGCATTGTAACTACAATATTTACTGTACATTTTCCCTACGAACAAGAAAATATGCGGGTAAAGCTTGCGGGTAAAGAAATAGTAATTAAATTGTTAACTAAAATACAAGCAAACTTATCAGAGCACATTTTTATTTTCCACAGACTGGTTCAAGAAACTTCAGGCTAAGATGGAGTGGAACTTTAAGTCTACCATAGATAAACGTTTTCTTTCTTTCTATTAACGCTATCCCACTTCCAGCTAATACATATGAGAATGTCAATGACGAATGTTTGGATGTTTAATGTCTGGAAGTTTGGATGTTTTGTTGTATGTTACTCAATAACTAAAATAAGTAAAAGAAAACGAATAAGTTTCTGTTAAAAAAACAATGTTTGTGACAAGCTTTGATTGCCGTCTGTACTTTTCTTTGAACATCCATCAGCTACTCACCGAGACGATTTTAAAGAGCCCGAATTTGGTAGGAGTGCATTTTCTTACAGAATTACTATGACCACCTTCCTGCTCCATCATCAGATCAGTTTGATGGTATTATACTATTGCATTGTGATGAAAGTTACATAAGTATGCCAAATTTTAGGTCAATTGTAAACCGGGAAGTTGGTCAAAGTTAACTTGCAAGATTCCATCTGAACAAACATGTTACATTGCAAGTTAAATAAACGCTTGTAAAAAAACTTGTAAAAAGTTAATAAAGACGTTGAATTATAGTCATTAAAGATCATTCATTAAAAAATAACTGTTAGAAATTTATTATAACAGTTTGTGAAGGAGCGTCAATATTATAAATCCGAGTGAAAAATTGTGTTCAAATCGTGTCGTCGAGGTATCGTTAAACGTAAATAAGGGCATCACACCACGTAGAAAGTCACAACACGTCGCGGGACCACGTACGTGAGCTAATATAATTTTATCGCCGACAAAGTAGTGGAGTGACTACCGATTTTATACTCACTCGAAAATAAAGGGTTATCGTTTACTTGTGGCTTTACTTTTGATTTTCTGTTAAAATTGTACTGATTGTGGGAGATTTATGACCTGTTTAACTTACCTACTAATTTTATATTTAAGTTTTATTCCCAGGTTATTAAATCTGTAGCCGGTAGTCTAATGATACCTCGTAGGTACATGTGTGAATTAGTTACATTACAAATGAATGCACGCCTGAAAAGTAGGATTTTGTGATAAAGCTATCACGAAATCCATGCAATAATGACTAAAATTGCTACCCATTT
This sequence comes from Hedya salicella, assembly GCA_905404275.2. Taxonomy (NCBI): domain Eukaryota; kingdom Metazoa; phylum Arthropoda; class Insecta; order Lepidoptera; family Tortricidae; genus Hedya; species Hedya salicella. The sequence continues at coordinate 17,397,869 of FR990108.1, forward strand.
TGTCACATATCTTCAAATAAATCATTTCAAAAGCACTTCTGTGAGATTTATTTCTGTCTTTGTTCTTATAATTAAACAATTCAATCGGATTTTTTGTTGAACTTTATAAAATCAATGTTTAGCTATATATATCCTTTAATTACGCTACGCAGTCAGCCCATGTTTTTTTTATCAAGAAACTGCTTAATTGCCTCTTTCTCTTAAAGTTCACCGTTATAATTTTATTACGGTATTCTTTGTCAGAGTTCACCCGAAAAATAAAGTTTTTTATTAATATTTTATGAGTCCCCGCGGCTTTGAGCTCCGAAAGAACATAACACAATCATTTTTAATTTTGTTTTCTCATCCAAATCTAAAAACAACACTTGTCCCTGGGTTTTTAATAACAGATTAGATTTTTACTCGTAAACTTTTTTTATTGTTTTCCGATAGACTTGAGATGCTGTTTTTATATGTACCTATTTTAAAGATACAATACATCTTTGTTTTTTTCGACGAAAAATCTTGATGTGATTTTTAAAGTGAATTTCTTTTCATTGATGGCAGAACAGACGGTTAAAATGCAAAGATCTTTTAACGAATAGTGAAAAAATATGAAGACACGCTGACTGGATTCTGTAGCTCAGTTGGCAGAGCGTGCATCCAGAAAAGGCACAAGGCACTGGTTCAAATCCAGTCGGAGTCTTGCATTTTTTTTCATTATTTAAAATCTTTGTATTTATAAGGATGTATGTAATATTTTTGATAAGAACGAATGTGTTTCTTAAAAAGAAACCGACCGAATACATGTCAGACCATGCTCAGTGTATGGTTCTGCCGCCGTATTTATAAATAAATGTACTACAATAAAAAAATAGGATGTCAAAGAGGGCACCAGCATATGAGCGTATTTTTATGGCACTTATGTCGTTTTGTTGGGAAGCAATAACTTAAAAATGGTGTATTCGATCATGTTGAAAACAATTTTCGTTGAAAGTATTTATTCACTTTTATTTTTATGATTTCATATTTTTGGACGTACCGTTTATAAAATAAAGGGGAGGGGGGGAAAATTTGTGCTAATTTCGGAGCAATTGTATCCGAATATATTAACAAAATAAAAATAAAATTACGACGTGCAGCACGCTCTTTTGCTAGTGCACCTTTTCGTATCATATTTTTTTCATGTTAGTGCATTTTTTTGTATAAACGGCTGCAGAACCCTTTACTAAGCCAAGGTCCGACATGCTCTTGGCTGGGTTTTATTTAAACCCCCGTCTCGGCTGCATATGTTTGCTTCTCAGAATGCCGACTTATTATATCAAAACAAAACATAACACAATAATTTTATTTCCTTATTTAAATAAGTTATTAGCTGAGCCCGTATAATAATAATGGTGAAACTTTGCAACTTAACTCAGTTCAGTTTGGGCAAGAACTTTCGCTATAAATAACCTCTAACTTACTTTGTCACTTATAGCGGTTAAGAAATCTCATTATCGAGAACCATAAAACAGTCGACGGTCTATTGTTCGGTTATTTTGTAGTAGTCTAAGATTCAGCTGAAAATCGATCTTCCCTTAACACTTTCGCTACCAACATTTTCGTAGCGCTACGCTCGTAGCCAATAACGTGGGAAAACCGTATGTAGCGAAAACTTGCTACGAGCAGAGCGCCCGCCGAGCGGGTTCACGGTGCTGAATGTGTTAAAGTTTTCCCAGGATAAAGGAAATAATATTTTGTAGTTATATTTAAGTCTTGGCATGATAGAATCAGAAATGAGCATACCCGCAGAAGAACAAAAGTTACCGACATAACTCGCAGGGTTGCGTGGTTCAAGTTGCAATTAGGCGGGCCATGTCGCCCGGAGAACGGATGGCCGCTAGAGCAGTAAAGTCCTGCAGTGGCGATGCATAGGAAAGCGCAGCGTGAAACGGCCTTGACTATGTGGACGGATGACCTCGTGAGGATTGCGGCGAGTCGGTGGATATGGTCAGCGCAGGATCGAACTCTGTGGTGAGCTATAGGGGAGGCCTGTGTTCAGCAGTGGACGTCTGTGGCGGATATAAAGATAGGTATATTTTAATATCATTGGGACGACGATGGTCGTATTTACCTCATAATAGACAAATGAAAAAGCATTTTCCTCAAGATGATCAAGTCATTTTCCGATACGTATGTGTATACCATGGTAAATTCTTTATTACTAACATAAAATTGATGACCAATTTATCTAAGCGGTATTGACCTAGCCTGCGCGGCTGTCGGTTCTTGGTTGAAATCTCAGCAAGGGCAGATATTTATGTGATGATTATAATTATTTATAATCATCACATAAATATCTATGTATTTTTTTTTATGGCATAGTGGGCAAACGAGCAGACAGGTCGCCTGATGGTAAGCGATCACCGTCGCCCATAGACACTTGCATCACTAGAGGAGTCACAAGTGCGTTGCCGGCCTTTCAGGTGGGAGTACGCTCTTTTCTTGAAGGTTTGAAGATCGCATCGGTCCGGAAATACTACATGCGGCAATTTATTCCACAGTTAAGTCGTGCGAGGCAGGAAATTTCTAGAAAAACGCACAGTTGTGGACTGCCAACCATAAAGTAAAAATATTGCCGTCTAGTACTCATAATCAGAGGTCGGGATAGGTAGTGGCTATTCACCTAAACTTTGCGGGTGGACGTAATTAACAATTGTTAGAACCACCAAAATTGATTTTTAACATAATGCGAGATTTCCCGGATTAGTTAATTATAACTAATAAAGAGTGAGACTCTCAGGGTCAGATTATTCGTGAAAAACTATTGTCTAATGCAGACAATTTAAATACGTTGACAACCCAAAAGTGGACATTGTTCCACCCAGAGCCAGACCCGGGTAGACGTCAGGATCATAAACGTATAACTAACGTATAATCTAGGAGTTAAATTGAATTTTCTTCTTTTTTTTTTCTGTTGGCGATGATTGGACTATCCTTCGGGGTCCCTAAACATTACGTAATGGCGCCATTAGGTAAATAAGTACTCAAGACTTCCAAGAAAGGATTTATCGTAGACTTCACACTCGCAGCTCCAACTCGGGTTTCAAATGATCACAATTATCACACCATTTTTCGATTCTAAAAATGTGGCACCTCATGCTAATGCCAAATCATATAACCTCACTAAATCTGACGTCTGTCAAAGTCAAAGGTGCGTTCAATAACGTGTTACCTATAGGGTCCGGTCTCAACAAGCGATGGGCGACTTTGAATGATTTTAGTTGAATCATTCGACTTTTAAGTTCATTCGAATGAAGTCATATCTCAGAATACTTAGAGAAAGCTTTAACAAGCGGCGGTCACGGTCGGCCAAAAATTGTCGATCTTGTCCGAAACGACTCGAATCGAAGTCGAAGTCACACGCCACGCCATAGCCAGCGCCGCCAGTTAGACAACTTAAAAATCGAATAATTCTACTGGTATCATTCAAAGTCGCCCATCGCTACTTAGCGGTAATTGCCACATCGTACAGCAGTCGAAGTCGAAAGTCGAACATTCATTCGACTGTAGTGATTACTACACTACTGGGTGATGGTAAAATAAATAGTAAATAGTTATTTGCCCATCGTTAGCCTAACCAGACATCTTTTTATTTTTTTATTTTTTTTATAAATAAATATTACACAACAATTTTACACAAATCGAGCTAGTCCCACGGTAAGCTCAATAAGGCTTGTGTTATGGGTTAGTAACCATAACACAAGCCTTATTGAGCTTACCGCTACTAAATATATCGTCGTCTAGTGACGACGATATATTTAGTAGATATATTTACGTATTGACCCCGAGAGTGAATTTATATTTAGTGGTTCTTTTTGGTGGTTATAACCACTCCTTATTACATACTCCAGCTAAGTTTAGGTAAATAGGCACTACCTGTTCCGAACTCTGCTCATAATACATGCTTTATTGAGCATATACCATGGGGCTAGTTCAATATGTCGAGGGCTTCATGTTAAAGACACGTATAAGCAAAACCACTACTTTCCAGGAAGAGGAGCAAAAATCTTAATAACTTCTCTTTCTTCTGACAGATCTTTCTGTAAATTTGCATGTAGCATTCAAATTGATATATTTTCTATATAACGTGCTTAAATGCTTACGTCTCCTTACATCGGCGATATTATCCGAAATCGATGTTGAAATTACCTGAAAATACTCAAGATTTTTCGATGTATAATTGAAATCTTTCCCTATTTAATTATTAAACGACTACTGTTTAAAATACGGTTCCCACATCGAAATGCTTTCTCTTTAAAGTCATTTGCACATTGTCGCGAAATTCTTGAAAGACGAATACAATGCCGTTAAAAACAAAAAACAACGCATTTTTATACATACGCCTCTTTAGCATGAAAACCTCGATGTGTAAAATTGTCCCTTAAAAAAATATGTACACAATTCATAACTAATAATGATATAATGATTGAAGAAAAAGGATGGGGTATGGTTGATGTAAGGCGGTATCTTGGACTATAAGTAATCACTTGTTTTCTGGCTTAGGCATTGGTTTGATTTTGTTCTAAAAGTCATTATTGGAAATTAATATCGAAGATTTGTTTTGTAGCAGGCTCGTTTCTTTCATCAAATATCAAATTATAAGGTTTCCGAATATAGAATAACTTAAATTTGATTTTAGCTCTAAATTAAAAAAATAAATACATTTTTGAATTTATAGTGTATTGTTTAATACTGGAGGTTTTACTATTTCATCTGCTACTGCTTGCAACTGTTTGTTTTTTTTTTCTTTTTATCTTAGTCGGTTTTTAATGTCGTTGTGTCTATCGAAGTTTTATTTAATTTAGATTTTTATTAGATCATAAAACAATTGCCTGTTTTTACGAAATTAGTAAAAGATTTAAATTTTAACTGAATTCAAGAATAAAACTCGAATGAAAAACCACCATTCAAATCTGTGTCTACACGTACAGTCAGCCGCTAAAATCTAAGAAAGGGACTCAATCATAAATATCTTGCCATCATAAATACTTTATTATAGAAAGAGGCAAAAAATTATCACGATAACCATGAGTGCGTTCATTATTTAGATATTTTGTAGTTGACTGTACCACAATAATTCCAGGGTGGTCACATTTTAAAATAGTGTAAAATTATTAATATAGCAAACAAAACTGCATATATATATTTTTTTTCAATGATACCAATCGATTTAGTTGCTTAATATGACTAAGAAATGTATAAATGATACCTATTGTAAATTAAATACTAGAAATGTTAAAATCGAGGTTCATAGTCAGGCATAACCTCTGGGCGTTAAAACACCGTGTGACGTCACACATGTCACAAATATAATTATGGAGTGAGGAGTACTTGAGCATTTTCTTATTTCGAACGTTATAAAGTGCGTTTAAGCGTTTTATATATATTTGTTCCTTCATTGAACCGTAAATAATCACAAGGTAACGTTTAATTTTCATTTGGACAAGAAAGAAAAACCTGCCAAGTGCGAGTCGGACACGCGCACCGAGGGTTCCGTACATACTTTCTCTAAATCCAACCTAACTGGCCGATTAAGCTAAGTTTGCACCTAGTATCTATAGCGTTACTTGCAAATGAGGTGCAAACTCAACGCAATCGGATTATTCGAAACTGATTTTAGAAAATAAAATAAAAATATGTATTTTTTATGCTGTTTTTAGTATTTATTGTTATAGCGGTGCAAATTTCAACTGTCTAGCTATCATGGTTCATGTGATACAGCCTGGTGACAGACGGACAGACAGATGACGGACAGACGGACGGACTTCGGAGTCTTAGTTATTACTAGCCCTTTGGGTTCGGAATCCTAAACATTGTAATTTTGCGTTGTAATATGTACGTAAAAAGATGAAACCTCTTTTTTAGGGTTCCGTACCCAAAGTGTAAATTAGGACTCTATTACAAAGACTTCGCTATCCGTCTGTCAATCTGTCACCAGGCTATCTCAAGAACCTTGATAGCTAGACAGTTGAAATTTACACTGATGATGTATTTCTGTGGCCACTATAACAACAAATACTCAAAACAGTATAATTTTATGTCTGTCTGTTTATATCAGTAACCAATATATAATGATCGTGCACCGCGTACATTTTGCTTAGGAATAGGGCTCTGTTAACACTGGATTTTCATAGATACTGCCATTTGTAGCGTATATTTTGTACGGAACCCTCGGTTCGCGAGTTTGACTCGCACTTGGCCGGGTTTTTCTTTACTTCAACTTTTTAGGTTCAAATTGATATTCCTACTTTTGTTTATAATACGCTAATTAGAAAAAATAAACTCATTGTATCTTGTCTATTCTGTTACGATACATACGTCAAAACTATCAAACAAAATAACATCTTTAGGCGGAAAAGGCCTACAATTACAAGTTTATTTCGACCACAATAGCTCAGGAAATTACACAGCTGTAAGAAAAACTCTAAGTCGTGCACACATGGCCGACAAAGTTGTCACTAAACAACTTCATTACGCAACTAGTCCAGCAATGACGGCGCGTTATGAATTTAGTTGGCAACTTTGCCGGCTGCTAACACGGTATAAATTACAGGACAAAAAAGACTTTGTTGTGTGCCGTGTGAAAGATACCATGTTCCTCATACGTGAAAGAAATAATGTTGACGAAGTAGATAAATAAATATCAGGGACAATCTTCCAGAAACGGACCTAGTGCCAAACTAACCCAAGTTTGTACTATACTTATGGTACCAGGCGACAATATACATAATCATCATCATCAATTTAGCCATCGGACGTCCACTGCTGGACACAGACCTCCTCAATTGATATATACACACATACACACATACACACATCTACGTTTTTAATTTTAATTTAGATTTTGGCTTAAGATAAAAATATATAGTTAAATACGCTACGAATATTTTGTAAACCATGCCTGCGGCTTTCTTTTGTCTTAGCTTAAAAAATAAAATAAATTCATTTTAAACATCATGAAAATGATATTGGGAAGAGCACAGCTTATTCTAAAGCTCAGGTCGCACCTATTTAGCAGTCTCTAGTTTTAAGGAAAATTGTAAATGATGTATGAGAAATAAATTATAATTGAGAAATAAATTATTATTATTCACTTATTTATTTTTAATTATTATTATTATAACGCTTCCTGCAAGAATTAGAGAACTTTTGGGAGATACATGCCAGAACATGGTCTCAGGTATATTGCGCCACAAAATTGAGGCTTTTAAATGATATCTTTTAACAATTACAATATTTAAAAAAAGGAATCAGATTTTGTTAAGGTTCTTATTAAAGCACCGGCAGTCTAAAACAGTTGAAGTTGTAGGAAGTGATACGATAGTATCCTCATAAGATCAAAGTGCTTCAAGTAAATAATTTTAAAATCAAATTCCTTGGCTTCTTGAGAATTATTTTAAAACCTAGAGTTAATACCGTAAGTACCTGACATTCCAAATCTAATTATTTTGTTATTATCCGTATTTAATTATCTGACTTTTTATTTTTCTTGGACATTGTAAGAATAAGAAATCATTTAATCAAGTAGGATTCATTGAACCGCCCCTGCATCGTCATAATCTACAATTTGTTGCACATTTTTACATTTATATTTCTACAATTTTTACAATCAGGCATACAATTTAAAGTAGTTACAATTAGGGATGTCACGAATGACGTTTTCGTCACATTCGCGAATGCGAATGCGAATATTAAGGATGCGAATGTACGAATGCGAATGCGAATGTTTTTGAAACCCATTAAAAGAACTCAGTAAATCAGTCAGTTTTTTATTTCTCAAATTCCCTATTTAACATAATATGGCAGTATAAAGAAAAAAAATAGATCTCATAGGTTACAGTCTGTAACTGTACTGTACCATATAATGTCATTACGCAACACAACAATAACAGTAAACCAACTTAGTGAAAACTAAAAATGCTCCCTCCCTATTGGTCAAAATGAATCACGTCATGCGGCTAGCGCGCTCTGCGCATGCGCGAGTCGGCAGCGGGCAGCCAGGGCGGGCGAAACTTGTCAAGACCTGCACACATTCGCATTCGCCAATAATTCGCATCGTTTGATGCGAATGCGAATGTCGATGCGAATGTTTCAAATGATACGAATCATTCGCATATGCGAATGTGAATGCGAATATTCGTGACATCCCTAGTTACAGTCATATAATAATTTAATTAATCAATGAATCATCTACATGCATTGTCAGTAAAAAAAAAGTGGAATATTATTATTATTTTAATAAGATAAGAGAATGGAGCGCACGTTAATTATTTACGCGCTTGCACGCAGGCAGAGTATACGTACGAAAATGTATATTACTTATATGTATAAGACCTAATGTGTAATACCTTCTGTATTCCAGGAAATAGATAATTCTGATTCAGATTCTCGTTTATCCTGCGCCGCCAAATTATGGCTTTTAAGTTTCAAAGCCATAATTTTGCGGCGCAGAAGATATTATCATTAATAGTTATAGTGATGACTATTAATGATCTTTGAAAAGGGATCGGATCTTGCTAAGGTTCTGATGCCAACTACGGAACCCTAAAACGGTTGAAGTTAACGCCTCACTTCCTGCAAGTATCGGAACAGACACGTTCGAGAGATAGATGGCTGAACAAAGGTCTCATTTGTCTTGCGCCACAAAAACGGTGATCGATGTGAACTGTTTATAAACACCTGTTTACAACTTTTTTCTTTTCCCGAATTCGGTAACGGATGTGTTTCTAATGGTGATTATCTATTGGAGGGATTGAGGGGTTTTTGTAAACGATGCTTATAAAGACGAATTAGATTTTATTTATTAATTTAGTGAAATGAATATCAAGTGTTTTGATTACCTACAGTATTGGTAAAAATAGCAGTTTTTTCTTCTATTGTCACAGCGATAATCTTCGTGCTGGTTTGGTGCGACCCGTGTTTATCAATTGATATAATCCGTGCGCTTTAGAACGACTTCTTGATGCACTTATGTAATCGTTAAAAAAATACATGTCTACAAAAAGATGATAATTTTCAAAAGGCGAAACCGACTTATTCGAATCGTGGCTTAATAACACTGAATCAACTCACCATTCAAACACAAGAAAACAAATCCATCTTTAAAGCACTAGAAGCCATAAGAGGTTCATCCATTCAAGAGATACAATGCAATAGATAGACACACAGATTCAACATTAGTCAAACTTACAGCTCTCTTTTTGTGTATGGTTAAAAATCGATTACGTTGTTTAACAATTTTATAAATGATAACACGGTCAGTTAACAATTCTTTTAAAGTAAGACAGAACAATACAATTTGCAAACGGGAGTACGTATCATCGCTGAAACAACTGAACCGAAATATTGACGTTAGCAAAACAGCAAGAAAATACGAATTCTTCCGTTCACCAAAGTTTCCGCAACAGTAAAGTCTTTATTACGACTCCGATAGAAAAGCAAAAGGGTAGGTATTACTAATAGTAATCTCCAATTTAGGTCAAAATGAGTATCCGACCGTACATTTGTTGGAGGGATCACAATGGACCGCAATCCGCTAGTGGGACCCAACTGATTGATCCGATGTATTCCCTAATCCTTCGCAATCCCACCTTTATAACAATGCTACGTTAGATTGGCTACAATGTAGTAAAATACAACACACGTCTTCAAAAAACTGGTTTGTTACTTTGCTATATGCCTTAAGTTAAGTCTTCTTTGCCTCACAGTATATATTCTTGCTTAAATCTAAACAAACACTAGACTTATTTATCAACAAAATTAACTATTTACAAAATCAAAGGCTATTCGGTACTGCATAAAAACAATAGGGGACGCAGTAAAATGAAACAAGGTCATTGAATAAACTCTACAACCGCCCTTAACTAACTACGAGACGTTGGCACACTTCTTTGGAGTCCAAATAAAAAGTAAAACTCTTTGTTGTACGCCTTCAGTAGCGTGTGCTAATGAATTCCATTGTCAGAGTACAAACACCGCTTCACTTTCTATTCTCATTGACAACCCTAGCGCAACAGTTTGCCACAGCTTAAAGAAAAACGTTAACAAGACTGAACGTACTGCAGTGATTTAAGTGCACTTTGAAGGTTCTAATTTCATCTGTGTCATTGAGCCAGGGTTGGGTAAAGTAAAGGGACCTTGTTAAACGTGTCTTTTGTAATTTTACTAAAAGGTATGGGCCCAAATGAGAGCAACATCTATATGTTAATTGTGATTTCGTGCACCTTACCCGGGTGCCGTCACACATGTTCGGAATTAACCATGAGAAGGAGCCAAGTAGTAACGGGCTGTGGGGCTGTAACAGTAATGTGATTGCTGTTACACTGAAAAGTACTTCGGGATTATGAGCTCCTGAATGGTCTCAAATTAACATGACAAATTTTAATGACAATTGGTTTAATGCAGTATGTTATTTCTGCCTTATTAGAGGTGCCTTCATAGCTTTGGAGCTTTCTACAGAATTTTGTCGGTTTTCTACAGAATATACAAAACATATTATAATCTGCAGGTTCTTGTTATAAATAAATAAATAAATAAATATTACGGGACAATTTTACACATATCGAACTAGTCCCATGGTAAGCTCAATAAAGCTTGTGTTATGGGTACTAGACGACGATATATTTAATAGATATATTACTTATATACATAGAAGACATCCAAGACTCAGGAACAAATATTTATGCTCATCACACAAATATTTGCCCTTACCGGGATTTGAACCCAGGACCTCAGCTTCGCAGGCAACGTTACTCCCACTGAGCCAAACCGGTCGTCAAAGGTTGAGTTATACGTAGTCAGGTCGAAATGCAAACATCCTTTTGATGTAGAGTGAGAGCTGACAGCCTAGATCGCACGTCATTTTATAGCAAATGATATTACTATAGTTGTCTTTTGGAGTGTTTCTGGACTATCATTATGATAGTCCGTCGAATGAGAGCCGTTTAATTACTATTAATTCGTAAAATAAACAATTATTTCTTTGCGTTACGAGACTATTTGTTAAGACAGTACCAGATTGGTTTAAATTTGCTGAAACAAACAGGAAATTCACGTTTCGCTTTCAGAATTATACTAAATCAACAGACGGAACTGAAATCATGTGAATTTCCTGTTGGTTTCGAAAGGTTTTATTTTAACCTGAAGGTACTGTTTTACTGTGCATTAAATAGTCGGACGGACAACACAAATAAATTATTGTTTATTTTCATTCATATACAATTTGCTGTAAAATGAAGTGCCATCTATGCTCTCAGTATTACTTACCTTACAATACAATACAATACAACAATTCTTTATTGCACACCAACAACAGAAACAGTACAATAGAACCTTAACATAAAATACGGTAGACAATACGGTCTTATCGCTAAAGAGCGATCTCTTCCAGACAACCTTTAGTTTACCTTATAAGATTTTCTAGTCCTGGAATTTGCTCTCTAGTCCAGGAATTTGCTCCACCTACATTTAGCTGTACTTTCTATCGTTATTAAAGTTTATTTTTATTGGCATCCAACACTTTACTATAATAGTATCTAGCACACAAAATCTAGTTTGTGTGGTCTATACCACACAAACGTTTGAATAGTAATACATAAAATCAAACATGTTTGTATCTGCAAAACCTTTTGCATAAAGTTTTATAGTTTAGACATAATATTAATCCCAAATTAAAAAATGAAAGATGCAAAAGTACTTAGGTATCATTCGCAATTCTTTAAGAGTCCATCGTGGCCCGTATAAGTATATACGGTTCGCTTTTGGGTGCAACATAGCACCGATAATATTTCACGGCAGAGATTCGGGTGCGATATTGCAACGATCCATCTCAGCTCGAGATCGACAACATTAAAGGAGGTGATAAATCGTATGTTCTAAGGAACCGTTACGGGACTTTCTTCCAGAGCAACTTTGACATTAAACGCCATTTTTTATGCAAAATTGCTTAGAATTTTTTCGTAAAATTTCGTATTTCCTAAAATTTTTGACGGCCGCTAACTATTACTTCTACAAATGAACGTTAAATAGGTTGGCCAAACACTGATAGAGTAATCTAAAAATTAAAGGTCCGGAAGGTTTCGATCACGGAAACTACTTTCATTCAATAACAGTTCTAAATTCAATTTAAATATGCTCCGTATTCTTTATTACAGACAGGACAAATAATAATGTTGGTTCAAATTAAAAAAAAATCCTAAAGTATAATTAGTTTAGCTGTAGTATTCTGTGACGAGAAAAGGAAATGTTTACCTACAAACATCTAATTCGAAAAAAACTAGGTGCCTATTTCAATATCGAGACAAATATAAACACAATTTCATGACTAACGTGGTTAATATATAAAATGAGATGAGATGTGTAGACTTGTCAAATTTAGCATGTACGTGAAATAGAATTGTTATGACGGTGATATAGGCACTTGTCAGTCAAAAATCTAATGACGTATCAAAACTAAAACCAGAAATGGCATATTTCAAATGCAAATATAAAATGGCAATACTGAAAGGCTTTTGCGCGCTCAATCATTGTTTATTCACGCGTTTCTGTCAACTACGCTAAACTCCGGCGAACTTCTGAAAGGGTTCTTTATGAAACTTGCCGAATTTCTCTTTATGCTGAGGCTTTTGTGTGGAAAAATTTTAAACTACGTGAAGGTGTTTTGTAAAGGTGAATTTGGGTTTGAGATATTGTATGTTTAGTATTTACTAGACCAGCCCCGGCCACATCTTCGTTCACGGAGGAAAAAAAGGCATAAAACCCTCTTTTTTGGTCTGAATGTAGTCGGCTATATAGTATCCTTAAACATACGTGGATGTCTACCGTGTACCTAAACATTTTTGTAATTTATTTGAACTGTTTTGTGACGATGCCACAAAGATAAAAAAACAAAATTTTCCCCATAGTCAAATCAATTATGGTACAAGGAGAGCTGTATCTGAGGATGGTTATGAGATGCTTTTAACTTAACTAGGCTAAATAGAGGGTTATGAGTTTCCCGCCATGAACGAACTTGCAGGCACCTTGTCTTCTAAAATAAATGTTCTGAATTGAATTGAAACAAGATTCTAAAAGGCGCTGTGCGTGCTCGCGAACGATGCGCGGAGAATGCGGGGTTTTGTGTTTCTCCACCGGTTGAAAAAAGGTCCCTTTATGTAAGAACGAGCAAGTGTTTACGTTTAAAAATATGCGGGGTTTTTGAGGATCTGAGTAAATACTTTCTGGGTCAACACAGTAACAGACAATTCCGTCATGGTGTGAAACTCGTACATTTACCTGTTTATTGCGCTGAGCAACAAACTGTAATATTATACCTTAGGTTTTTAGATAAATATCATACTGATGCATTAATGGAAATCAGTTTTAATTTCAAAATATTGTGTTTAATTCATATTTTTTGCACTTTGTTGTACGTGTAAATAATATTTTCTTTGAATACCTCGACGAATATGTCATGAGTTCAATCAATATCTATCATACTTGTTATACTTTGTGCGGTAATAGGGTTCAGAATTGCTTGTAGGGATTTTTTAAGGAAAGAACGTATGCACTGCTCGATGATGTATTTGCGACTAGGTTTTTGACCCATACATACATGAATATATATAATATATATTGCACATTAACAAACCTTACGCAAACATGCATTTCTAAACGAAACTAACATAATTGATAGATTCAGGCGTTACTTTGCGGAATTTCATACTAGATCAATGGATTATAGTTCCTTTGCTGTTCCGACTAACATACTTTGTTTTTTTGTTTAAATATTTGTTGTATTTCACTTAGTTACCAATTACTAGGAGGCTGTGCAATGTTGTACATTATGTGAGCGTCTCTAATAGTATCATGTTACTACCATTGGAAACCTGTAATTGCCTTTCTGATACCTATTGTATGCCACCAATGTATTACTTTAATCTGTTTGTTCTCCGAATAATTAAAATAAAATGAAATATATGTCAGAGGGAAATGGCCAAAACAGAGATTTTGACAAACCTCTAAGGGATATGACCAAATCACGCACGATGTTAAAATAGCGAATCCATTTTATCATTTGCCTAGAAAAAGTCAGTCATTTGATCAAATCCCTGAATCTGTTTAGTGAAATGATGAAATCCGCCAAAAAAGGCAACTCGTTTTTTCATTTCACCAGATTTGTTTAGTAATTTGATAAAATCTCTGATACACGTCAGTGAGTTGCCTGTTGGCCGACGGAACAGCTCCTCACGTAATCCTGGAATCCGTCGTAGTAGCTAAACAATGGGCTGAAATAGTCATAATATCGAGGTCACTCCGTGAAGCCTGTGGAAACGTCAGGAGGATCCTGTGCTTCTGGACGGAGCTAGGCTGGCTAGGCAGCACTGTCCCAGCACAATGGCCCGGCTTTCACGGGCTAAGTTCGAAAAACTTAGCTCATAACCTGACATATTTAGAGTTCTGCTCGACATGTTTCGGTCCATTTTGAGAACCATTTTATGGACTATTTTTTTATTTCTCATGCATGGCTGCAAAGTTGTTATTTAGCGAGAGTGCTTGAATTGAAAACCGACGTAAGCTAAGGAATCTAAAATCGAACCCCGAGCGGAGCGAGGCTTTCAATGTACTAGGAGCCAAATAATTTTGCAGCCGTGCGAAACACAACTTTTCACCTCACTTCAGCGGGGAAAATGTGAGATGTAAGTATTATGAAAATATAACAAAACAGATTTTATTATTATTTTCAACTAGTGCTAATGAACCTACAAATCACACTCATAAAAATTATAAATTCGAACATCGAATGACTTTTCCACGCTAGCAGATAAAATGGACTTTTCTATGCAGATGCGCTGCTATAAAAGGAACTTTTCCGCGCTAGTAAGGTGAAAAAAAATTTTCGAATCTGAGTTTGTATTTTTTTCCAATATATGACCCATAAACGTAATATTGGTGATCCGTTTAATAAAAATGGATTTCAATTAAATCGGCCTAGGTCACAGCTGTAAAAATACCGATAAAAGTGAATAGATTCTTTTGTGAGCGGATTGAATTAATTTAGCTCCAACACGGATTGAAATCCTATAGTAAATGCCCCATACATCATATTATATAGATTATTTTAGCTTATGGAGATATTTTACACAACGGGCCGATGGGCCTGTGTGGGTCCAATATAATAATGCGTTCCGGGTGCTGGTGGGGCTGCTTCGCTTCTGCAGCGCATCAAGGATGTTCGCGGAAGCGAGAATTGACTGCTTCTATGCGACCATGCGCAAAAAATGCATGTCCCTGGTGCGCTGGGTGCGGGCCAGCCCGAACCCCATCCTACGCTCGATAGGCTTGACTGCCCCTACATAAGGCACTGCTGTGAACACCAAGTGTTAAGAAGTGTGTATCTTTTGTGAGTTTTTTGAATGTTTGTAATTACTAACATTTCAGCTATAAATACTTTATTTTACTAAAACACTATATGAGTCCTTATTACTCGAAATAAATGTCATTCATTTAATTTAATTTCAAAAACAGAATACTGCTCGATATGTTTCGGTCCACTGCGAGACGGGCAGCGTCGATGTCCACTCGTCACTCATAACTAAGGTCCTCGTAATGAAACGAAACATTTTGTTGAGCAGTAGGGTAGACCTTGTAAGGTTGTCTCATGGGTTGGTTGTCACACTACGGCAATAACAGAAGACTCAACGAACGAATAAGTTCATTGACCAACAAGGTACAACAGCCATAATGGATATCTCTAGGACGGAGATATAGCTCTCACAATCTTTCAACACCGGTTTAAAGTCTAATATGGCGGTTGTATCTTGTTTTATCGAAAAAAAATTCATACATTTCATCGAGCACTTCATTTCGTCGGCATACCATTTCATTGAAAGCATTTTTCTCTGGAACGGTTAATAATTTGAAATTCTTATAATACAACGCTATCCTAACCTATCAGCTTCTTCACGATGATTATATCAAAAATCATAAAATCTTTATGGTCTCAGGGGAAAAAGTTGTCGATGAAATGAAAATTCAATGAAATAAAGCATTCTAGGAATCTTTCTCGATGAAATGGAAGGATACCCCATTATGGCATCAGTGACAACGGGCCTGAGAAACAAACTTACCCGGTCTCCCCTACTCGGCTTTTACAACGTGACTTACCGCTAATGTAATCTAAATATGTCTGATTCTGACGGGAGTATTCTAGTTACAATCCCATACATCAGTTAGCCGTAGGCAAATAAAATGTATTAAGTATAAAATCGGTTTAAATAAACTTGAAGCCCTATCACCAACCTCTGCTGTTTATTAATCGCTGATTATAACTGACAATATCGATAATTTGACAAAAGTAATCAGCCGTAAAAGCTAACAAAGCATGGTAAAATTGAGGCGACGTGACGGTTTTTGAAATATAAAAATTTAAAACTTTGTTTACTTCTTCAAAGAATTCTTAATTCTACTTACATTAAATATACTCTGAAAATGGAGACGGTCTAAGACAGGGATCATCATACCAGCCTTAAGGCGTCCATTGCTGGACAAAAGCCTCTTTTAAAGATTTCCACAATTAATCGTACGTCGTACGCCGCCCCCACCCTATGGTTTCCCGTGATCCTGAACAAATCGTCGGTCGATTTTACAAAGATCATTAGTAAGTTGGGATGTGCTTAACCTAAACCTTAGCATTCTAAAGCCATGTTCACTGATTGATTAGAATTGATTTCATTGATTTATTTTAACGTTGTAAGTTTCGTGTGTAAACTAGGTTTAAGTTAGTTTTTTGATCGATGCACGAAAAATCATTGTCACGGCTTGGCGTGGCAATATTCAAAGTGGTGTCCCCTTTTTAGCGCCGTCTCTTGTTAACAAGGCATTTTCATTTAAATATGTCTTGAAAAGCGATGGACAGTTTGTAATTTTCCAAAGTGAAAGTTTCATCTAAATTTTGTTTAATTCACTGAAGTTGCTATATAATTTGTAATACATTTCTTAGCTATCAGTTACCGTTTCTATTTTTTTAATAATTTCTTTATTAGGAAGAAACTTCTGAATTTAGTTCCACATTCATTAGTTATCGTTAAACCAATTATTTTATTGGTTTAATTCTTACTTACAACTTAAGCGAAATTTAACATAAAAGGTTTCGTTCAGAAACATTACAAACGTTTCTTCTATTATCTACTCATTTTGTGATTTGTTTTAATTAACCTAAGCGATGTTTTCATGCATCATCATCATCATTTCTGCAACGGGACGTGTACTGCTGGATACAGGCTTTCTTAATAGACTTCCACATGCGCCGGATAGAGGCGACCCGCATCCAGCGAGTCTCCGCAACCCTAAGCAGGTCGTCCGACCACCTTGCCAGCCCACCTGGCCTTCCGACGCTGCACTTGCCGGTGTGTTGTTTCCACTCCAGAACCTTTCTGCCCCAACGCATCTCACTCAACGCATGTTTTCATGGATTGATTAGAATTTATTTCATTGGTTTTTCTTAATGATGTAATTTTAGTGTATAAAAGTTAAAGTATTTTTTTGATAGCGACACGAAAAATCAGTCTCTCGACTTACCGTGGCAATAAGCAGAGTGGTGACCCCTTTTTTGCACCGTTTCTTCTTTGCTTTTTTCTCGTGAATTAGTATGTTTGTGTTTGTGCATTGAAAACGTCGTCTTACATATAGGTATATCTTCAAGGATCCCAATCAACATACGTAACGCTACCTGCATTAAAAAAGTTTTTGTCAAAAAAAACATTTTTGTGACTAGTTTTTACTGTCGACTGTACTTTCTTTTGAACACCTGTGAACTACTCATTGAGACGTTTCTATAGAGTCTAAATTTGGTAGGACTGCGTTATTTTGTCACAGAGTTCCTATGACCACCTTCCTGCTCCATCATCAGATCAACTCGATGGTATCATTCTATTGCATTGTCACCAAACTTACATAATTATCCCAAATTTTAGCTCAATCGGAACCCGGTAAGTAAGACAAATTTGATTTACAAGATTTGAGCCGTGCAAACATACATACATAAATTGCAAGTCAAATAAAACCTTATAATATAGGCTGAAAGTGTCTGTGTGGTGGTCGGTCTAAGAAAGAGTCCGGCGGAGGCAAAGGCCATTAGTATTAATAACTCAAGCGTTCGGTCTCATTAAACTCAGCGGGGTGGCAGGTTCCGCTTTGCACTGCCGACCTCGCCCCGTATTTTTCTGGGCCTAGAACATAAAAGGTTATCCATTGTTTTACAAAACTATTTATTCGAAACTATTTCATTTCGCAACACTGGTTCATTTACCCCGTTACTTTTTTCTCTAAAAACAAAAAGTTTTCCGAATATATTTTTTAATCATTGCGTGGAACGCAGTAGGTCTGAATCGTACCCATAGTCGTTATTTTCATAATGTGAAGTCTACAGACGAGACTGTCTAATCTTTCTTAACACAGCGTCTTTTAGGTGATATGAGAGACATTATGATGGACTTTAAATATTTTTTTCTCTGATACTTCGTCGTACTCTTTGTACGTTTTGACAGTGCATATAAAGCAATTGATTTGATCTGTGAGACAAGTACCTTATTAACTAAACCGTTGAGCTACGTTGGTAAATTTTTGGTATTCATAATCATCAAAGGGCGAACAGTGTATGCAATATACGTTAAAATCATGTCAAACGATATACGTAAAATGGATATGACTACAAACGCTGCATACATAAATGTTACTCGAAATGTAATAAAAGTTTTATCCATCTTATGCTTTCGGCAGCATATTGGATCCAATGTCCGCCCATTAATCATCATATAAGCTTTGTAATAGGTGCATTGCATGCCATTGCACATTACTCAAAAGCCCGTAGAAG
Organism: Hedya salicella; assembly: GCA_905404275.2. NCBI lineage: Eukaryota > Metazoa > Arthropoda > Insecta > Lepidoptera > Tortricidae > Hedya > Hedya salicella. The sequence goes on from FR990108.1 coordinate 17,416,743, forward strand.
AACCAAGGTGCTTAACAACCCTCTGATCTCGATACGCAATGGGCGAGCATTATAAAAAACTCTGGCTTGATCGAGTCGTTTATTGTTTTTTATTAATATTTTAATATTTGATGTCGGATAATTTATATTAAGTTCAGAAAACTACCCTTTTGTAGTATTTGGATGAACCAAGCAGCCTAGTGGCAAGCGGAGCAGACTTCTTGTAGAACCCTCTCGCCACTCAAGAACCATTCGGGAACTTTTGCCTTGCACTGATGGTACCTACTTTGAGCCCTTTATGACTCTTAATGCAGCAAAAATCGTTCACACGTCAGTGATATGGCCAATATCAGTCAAATTGCTATTCAAATTTGGGTATTGATATGCGAAACAAATCTGGCGGCGGATTATCCTTGCACAGGTGAAGGCTTTTGCGAAGACTTCGAGCGAACTCATGCGCGTAGCTGAATACCGATTGAGTTGGCGAAGCAACAAGGACGCCCTCTGCCCCATCTTGGAGATAATAAATAAAAAATTTAAAAAAAATAGCTTTATTTTCCCTTACAACTTGCAAAGCAAACTTACAAAAGTGCGTAATATTGTTAGTTTTTCTCATTTATGTATATATACCTATGTTAGTGTTTATTTATTTTATTTATACTATATTTATTTACTTTTTATAAATTTGTGTATCTAATATTTATCTATTCTTAGATGTAAGGGCCGCCTTTTGCGGTGAAAGCCTCCTCCAGGTTATGCCATCTTTCTCTGTCTTGTGCCGTCCTGCGCCAGAAAGCTCCGGCTACTTCGGCTATGTCGTCACTCCATCTTTTTTGTGGTCTGCCTCGTCTTCTCTTTTTATATATTGGACTCCAGTTTGTAACAGTTTGCGACCATCTTCTATCTCTTACTCTTTGAATGTGTCCTGCCCACTTCCATTTTAGTGTCAGTACCCATCTTGGAGATACGGGACTCAACACACAAGACAAGGACAAGTCAAAATATTTTTCGTGCGTAATATTTAGCAGCATGTGAATAAAAAGGACCAAGCTACCAAGTGATAAGTAGAACAAACTGCCCGTGGAACCCTTTCGACAGTCGTGAAGCATTCGAAAACTTATGCCTCGCACTGATATTACCTACTTTGAGACTAACGCAGCAGATGCGCAAAGCTTTGGTTGGCGAAGCACTGTGGTCGCCTTCTGTTCCATCTTGTGGATACGGGACTATAAGTCAAGATATCTTTAATACACAATATAATACAGCATCTAAATAAAAAGGACCAAGCTACCAAGTGATAAGAGGTGAAAACTGCTCGTGGAACCCTCTCGCCAGTCGAGAGCCATTCGCGAACTTTTGCCTCGCACTGATATTACTTTGAGCCCGTGATCACTCGCCACTTCGCGGCTTTAAAGCGGGGATGGAAAACTAATAGAAGTGCATTTCTACTCAATGTAATGTACCGGGACTTTCTTAACGGCACTGATGCGAAAATAGTTTTTTAGGGCAATACTTGGGTAGGATTTTAATTATTCGAAAATGACGGCAACATAGAATAAATGCGGAATGGATGAAATGGCGACTGGTCTCTGGAACAGCTTGTAATCCATGAACGCCCCTTAAACTTAAGGAGAAGATATTTAAAACTATCATAAGACCTGTCGTAATGTTTGGATCAGAATGTTGGGCAATGAAAGTGACGGATGAAAAAAGAGTGCATGCAGCTGAGATGAGAATGTTGAGATGGATGTGTGGTGTGACGAAGAAAGATCGGAAAACAAAATGAGTATATAAGGAAAAGTTTGAAAGTAGCACCCGTGACGGACAACATGCAGTAGGTTAGCATGGTATGGCCATATCATGAGGAGGGATGAACGTAATATTGGTAAAATAATGTGAGGGATGAATGTCGAAGGACAAAGAGCGATCTGTAGGTCAAAAAAGCGATGGATTGATTGTGTTAGAGAGGACATGGGAGAGAAAGGAGTAAGCGCCAAAGTGACAAATAATAGAGATGAATGGAAGAAGAAAACATGTTGTGCCGACTCTACATAAGTGGGATAAGAGCAGAGGGAGATGATGAATTGGCTACGATTTTCCAAAGTAGTAGGAGTTCTCTTTTTAGCATTTTTTTATTATTTAACGGTAATCTAATAGATAGCCCGTTTCACTTTTAAGGGTTCCGTACCGCGAAAGAAAAAACAGAATCCTTATAGCATCACTTTATTGTCTGTCTGTCGTTCCGTCCGTTTGTCTGTCTGTGTGTCGAGACCCTTTTTCTGGGGAACGCGTGGTGGTATCCAGTTGAAATTAACATCAAATACTTTAGTCGGCAGTTCCTTAAAGCTGTAAAAAAATTAAGCTTCTAACACAACGCAGTCTAAAGAAACAGTCACTAAAACAAGGTTTCCATACAAATTGCCGTCCATGGAAAACCTATAGGGTACAAATTTGGTATGAAGGTAGTCCTAAATAAATCGGTTGTTTTTATGTATGTGTGTCTATGTCATAACCAATATAAAATAACTCCACACCACGTACATTTGGCACTGACCTGGATTTTCATAGAAACGATTGTTTCAAGGTACATTGTGTACGGAATCCTCGGTACGCGACTCCGACTCGTACTTGACCGGTTTTTTTTAGTACATTTTATGTTTAAACATACAATTTTTGCAACTATACTAGTATAATATCATAAGTGTATATTAGAGACATATGATAATAAACCACATATATCGCCAAGAAGATGATATAAACGAAACCCATTCAAAGTACGTATTCACCTCAAACACCCTTCAACAAAACCCACACCAGCCTGCAAAACCATTTTTGTCCGCAAGCAATCATTTATAAATAGGTATTAGAGGATTTAAGAGTCTGCTTTGTCGCGGAGTCATTCAAATGGTAATCGGAGGGACGGTGCAAGGATGATATATTACACGGCCTGAATACATTAAATTGTATTTTTATGGCTGAATGTGAAGATAAACTAGAGGAATAGTGGACTGAATTGAGCGTAATAAGGTTTTAGTGACTGAAAGCGAAATATCTATGCCTATCCGTGTGCTTGGGTACGGATAAAGATTATAGGCATCCAAAATGTTAGATTTTTAATTCAAATTGTCACCCTTCGTTTTACCCTCTTACAATATAATTTTCAAAAAACCATTTTTAGTGAACTTTTCTATACTCTCGACGGAACTAGGGGGAGGGGAAGGTCGAAAGGTAAACTTTATTTCAACGCCTTTAAGATTATCGCTAAAGTTTTAATCTTTCTCATACTTCCGTCTTAGCCCAACGCACCTTAATTTACAAGGATTTACTCACAGCGTCACTCGCGTTAGCAGGAATTAAGTGTTCTATGTTTTAATCCATGTCTTGATGTGTCTTTGAGTCAAGGTTCATTTAAATCCGTTCATAATTACCAACAAACACGCAAATAATATATCCCACCATAATAAAACTTCGGCATTTTTAATATAAAAGATGTTTCCCGTAGCTTTGCCTCTAGCCTCTATTATATGTATCTAAAGATATGTAGCTCACGAGTGAGTGATGCAAATGAACTATAACATTTGGTTTAGCTCATTCACTCTTTCGCTTGCTAAAAAATCAAGTCACTCATTATCTTATCTACCTCAGTATTACTTGCTCGCTCTCATTCATGATTTAAATGAAATTGCCAAGCCGGCTGCACCAAACGTAAGAGACGAGAAGAATCAAATGATATATATGTCTTTTTGTCCTTATAAAACATATCCCTAATAGGATTACTATAGAAACAATTTTGTTATATTTTATAACCTATTTGGACGCCCTCAAAACTCAATATATCGTTAGATACTCGTTGTGCCGCTCCCACTCAAATAATTGCAAATTAATCGAAAAGAACAGACAAGTCAATCAATCTGATTGATTGACATTTCTATATCTAACTTACTCTTGAACTACGAATATATTCTACGGATCTACTAAGTGAAATGAGCTAAATTAGTGTTACAATGTCTCAGTGAGTGAAAGATATGAATCAATATTTTCAATTCAGTGATATGATTCGCGCATCTCAATATATATGTGCGAAAATCACTTCAATCCGATGCCCTTCATCGAATCAAACCTACAACCAAAAAAAAGCAGGTTAGAAAAAGCAGGAAACGGGATAAGTGTGGCAAATCAGCATCGGTAGTAAGGGTAAGAAATGTTTTGCGACGTATTCAACGTTCGTACTTTTTAATTGGTCAGAAAGGCGTTGCGTAAAAGGCGAGTAAGGACATAAACAGCCCGACTTCCTTCGCTAAAGCACTCTTATACCGCTCCTTCGACGCCTTACTTTAAACCCCATTACGATTCAGTCTTTAAGGAGACATTTTGAATTCAAGGGTGAAATAAAGGCATAATTGCTGTTTATAATCTGATAAATGCTTATATGTACCAAATTATTGACAATAATTATGCCTTTTTATATTTAGATTGATAGTAAAATTAATAAAACAATAGTTTTTAGGGTTACCTAGCCAAAAATAGTTTTGTCATGTCCGTCCATCCGTATGTCACAAGAATTTTACTCAAAAACTACAAGATATATTATATTGATGAAATTTAGAGTATACCTAGGTGTATAGTATAACAGCTACTCAGTTTGGTAGTTAAATAATTAAAAAAAATTTATTTCTAGCGTGGGACCTCCATAGGTATCTACATCATAACCGAAACAGATTTTATTAATGCGATATATTTAAATGTGCGTGTGGTTCATATTTCGACAGTTCTTTTAAAAATACTTTGAGTTTCTAAACAATAAAGTCCAAAAATATGAAAAAACATGTAAAGGTAAAACTTAATAAATACATTCAACGATATTTATTTTGAACATGTCGGGTAATACCGTTTTTGACTTATTGCTGAAAAAATGAGCTTTTCATCAAAATTATGTTAGTGCAACCAAGATACGCTCTTTTCCTGGTGCACTTTTTCACATCGTACACTGAAAAAAGAAAACCGGCCAAGAGCATGTCGGACCAGGCTCAGTGTAAGGTTCCGCCGCCGTTCATACGCAAAAATGCACTACAGATGGAAAAAATGCGATATGAAAAAGTGCAATAGCAAAAAAGCGTATCTCCACGGCACTTACGTCCTTTAGTTGAGAAGCGCCGTTTTTTGGCAATAACTCAAAAACGGTATATCCGATCATGTTGAAAATAATTTTCGTTGAAAGTATTTTTTTGTCATTTCGGTTACATGTATGGAGTGCCCCCCGTACATTTATTTAATTTTATTATTTAGGTAACCATCAAACTAAGTAGCGGCCTACACAAGACACCTATATTCCAAAGTCCATCTTGCAGTTTTTGAGTAAAACGCCTGTGACATACGGACGGACGGACGGACGGACATGACGAACTATAAGGGTTCCGTTTTTGCCATTTTGGCTACGGAACCCTAAAAACTGATTGAATCAAGCAAAGCTTGTTTCCACCAGAGCATATTAAGTGCAATGGTTGCAGCATCAATTTTAATTTGATTACTGCTTCATATCATTATCAAAAATATCACAAAAGTTGTATATTGCCAATAAAATGTTTGCATGCGTTAGACACAAGAAATGGATTGCGCTAAACAATTATTAGAACCGCTGTAAATTCACATTTAACTTAAATACATTGAATAACTAAATTACTTGTATTTTATTAGCGCATGGAAGTATTGTAGAGGCTTATTTTGCGTTGATGTTTAACTTTCACTAAAATAGTTGTATAAAGTTTATGCTGAGCGGGACGGTACTGTTACATTCGCTAGCCTCCGGCAATGTACGAGTACAGACTCACGCAACGACTAACAAACGAAATAACAGTCCATGAGTAGGTATTTAAAACGGGTTTCGGGCTGCAGACTAAGTTTCGGTTATTGCCAGAGGCTCTCAAATGAAGCAGTACTGTCCTACGAGTACTACTCGAATACAAACAGCACTATTCAAGACAGGTCCCACCACTTAAATACTGACAGCAGTATTCGAGAGAGGTCCTACTACTCGAATACTGACAGCAGTATTCGAGACAGGTCCTACTGCTCGAATACCGATAGCAGTATTCGAGTCAGGTCCTACTGCTCGAATACTGACAGCAGCAGCAGCCTTCACGAAATTAGTCTGTCGAGTGATATTTGCAAAATGTTTCACATGACCTTGATCGAGGAAGCTCAACGCAAGTACCAACACATTTTATGGAGGTTTTTTCAAGATCAACCCATTAAAGTGTATGCTTTAAACACTATAACTTACGGAATGGCCAGTAGCCCATATTTAGCGATTCGAGTCCTGCACCAGCTGGCAGATGATGAGGCGGAGAAATATCCTTTAGCGAGCAAGGTTCTGAAAAGGAGATTCTTTGTTGATGATCTGTTGTGGTCTGTAGGTACTTACGAGGAAGCAGCTCAGCTTCAAGATGAGTTGATAAATTTGCTGAAGGGTGGAGGCTTTATATTGCGTAAATGGGCAAGCAGTTGTCCGCAGCTTCTCGAACGGGTGCCTGCTGATCATCGCGAAACGCCAGTGCATTCGAGGATGAAAATGACCTTAGCTTAAAGGTTCTAGGTCTTCAGTGGCGACCTGCCGAGGATGCGTTTTCATTTGCGACAAGTTTAATGCCAGCCTCACAGGCTGTTACCAAACGAAGTGTTTTGTCACAGTTGGGCCGTCAGTTCGATCCTTTAGGTTTTGCAGCTCCGTGCATCTTCTACGCGAAATGCTTCATGCAGAGGGTCTGGGTTCAGGGGCTGGACTGGGACCAGAAACTTCCTCTAGAACTAGGAAATGAGTGGCTCACCTACGTATCTGAACTTCCATTGTTGTGGCACTTTAGGCATGATCGTCAAGTTACTGTTAAATATCACAACAACTATCAGCTGTTATGCTTTTGTGATGCCTAGCTAAAGGAATAGCTGCAGTTATTTACTTGCAGAGCTTCAACGATCAGGGTCAGGTAAAGGTCAGTTTGGTCATCGCTAAGACAAAAGTGGCTCCAATAAAAACCGTGTCCGTGCCCCGACTTGAGCTGATGGCTGCGCATTTGCTGGTAAAACTAGTCTCATATTGTAAATCAGTATAACTTGAACAAATAAAAATCGATGACGTATTTTTGTTTACCGATTCTTCTGTGCTTCTGTGTTCTTGTGTGCTGGTTAAACACGCCCAGCTATACACTAAAGACTTTTGTCGCTACACGTGTTTCTAAAATATTAGAGGCCGTGCCTAGCGAAAGCTGGTATCATGTGAGCGGTGCGTCCAATCCCGCCGATGTGTGTTCTCGTGGTGCGCTGCCCTCCACGCTGCTGGCAGCGCCGGACTGGCTAGCGGGACCCAGCTGGCTCAATGCACCACAGAAGAATTGGCCAATTAAGTCAATTGATCAATTTAGATCTAATAATGTGCCAGAACTAAAAACCACTAGCAGTACATCGGCTCAAACGCTAGTATCTAGCAATAATGCTCAAGAATCAAATTTAATTTTTCAATTAACTGAAAAGTATTCAAGTTTTGTCTAATTGCAAAACGTGGTAGCACGATGTTTTCAATTTATCAATAATTGTAAATCTATTAAGTCGAAACGCAACTCGGGGCCTCCGTTTCTCGCAGTTCAACGTCATCTCTTCCTCGCCGACATCGAGGCACTTGAAAAGGGTACATCTTGTAGCTTGTCGTTCAAAAAGTTAACACCCTTTCTGGACCCCCTAGGTTTCCTCAGAATGGGGGGTAGACTATCACTGTCGGACCTGCCTTTCGAGTCGAAACACCCGATGTTACTTCCCAATAAAGGAAATTTTACCAACCTTCTAAGCGATCATTTTCATAAAATGTATCTACACGTTGGCCCACGCACACTTCACAGTCTAATTAGTCAAAAATATTGGATATCAGCAAGAAGTGTAATTAGATCGCGATTTTCTAAATGCCTTCAACGTTTCAAGGTCACGCCTACATCTCTTCAACCCCTTATGGGTAATTTACCGAAATGTCGTTTGCAAGATATACACACTTTCCATACGGTAGGTGTCGATGTGGGCGGCCCTTTCTACACGAAAGAAAGTAGTAGACGCAATGCAAAAATCTTAAAGTCATATTTACTACTCTTCGTCTGTTTTTCAACCCGCGCAGTGCATACAGAGGTTCTAAGTGCGCTCACAACTGAATGTTTCTTTGCTGCATTCGACCGTTTTACGGCAAGGCGTGGATTATGTCACACCGTCGTCTCCGACAATGGTAAAAACTTTGTATCCGCGGGCAAACAACTTGCTGAAATAAACCAATTTTATAAACAAAGCACAGACGAAATGTTGTCAGGTTTCAACAATTGCCGTGTTAATTGGAAATATAATCCGCCCACCGGCAGCCACTTTGGTGGTATGTACGAAAGTGGTATTAAATCTGCGAAACAAATGTTAAAGCGCGTTATAGGCACCAGATCACTGTCATTCGAGGAACTTAGCAACTGTTAAACTCTCGTCCTTTAACAAGCATTTCAAGCGACCCGTCAGATTATGAGGCGCTTACACCCGGAAATTTCTTAGTCGGTCGAGAACTATTAGCCGTGCCGGAGTACGACCTTTCTGTCGAATCCATTAATGGGGTGACTCGTTGGCAACTGGTACAACAGGCGTCACAACGATTTTGGAAATTTTGGAGGAATGACTATCTTCACACGCTTCAACAGCGTCAGAAGTGGCTTACCAAATGTCGGAATCTTAACGTAGGTGAACTAGTTTTAATACATTCCGATGTTCCTCCGCTTCAATGGCCTCTTGGCCGTGTAACAGAACTACATCCGGGACCAGACGGAGTAGTCCGTGTGGTCAAGGTTCGCACTCAAAATGGGGAGTATACGCGACCCGTTGTAAAATTGAGTCCACTTCCAATAGAAATGGATTCTGAATAGTTTGAAAATTGGCATAAATTTGAATTAATCCGTCAAGTTTATAAGTTAGTATGTTAGTGTAATTACACTTCTTATATATTATATTTGTTCTAATATTCTAATTTAAGTGCTCACTATAATATACAGTCCACTGTTCTATATTACATTCACACAATCAACCATACCTGGTTTATAAATGGGGAGTCAGGGGTAGATTCCCGGTGGGGGGTTTATGTTCGATATTGGGCTTGAGACCAAATCTCTCTAGTAAATGTGCGTTCAAATTTGACGCGCATCCTACAAATGCATTCCTGAATATTCACGGAATGAACCACAACCCTCACTTTCGCGCTGGACTGAGTCGCCATCTTTATCTGGCCAGCGATCCCTAAGATTTGTGCCGGTTAACGCGCGCGCTCGCATCTAATAAATACAAAATAGTGTGAAATACTCCAAAACCTGTGTAAAAAGTGTGGTGAGAGTGTCCCGGGACAGGCGGCTAATCAGGAACCTATGGAAATGTGAGTGAGATATTCTTTTCTTAAGCCCAAGTCTGATTTTGCAATTTCTAGTTTGTCGTAGTCCAACCACTGACAGCATTTGAGACGGGTCCTACTACTCGGATACTGACAGCAGTATTCAAGTCAGGTCCTACTACTCGAATACTGACAGCAGTATTTGAATTAGGTCAGGCAGAATTTCTCTATGCATGACAAAAATTTGGTAAGGCGCTTTTGCCTTCGATAATTAGTAGCCTATGTTATATATGATCTGATTTATCTGTGGGCCTGATGACATCAAAATCTATCCAAAGATTCTTCATCAGCATCTTATCCCGACCAATTTCGGTCACGGCAACCTTTATTGTCCTAGCTAGTAAGAGCGTCGCTCAGGAGCTCTCTGGTAGCTGACGTAGCCAATATTCGCAACATATAAGCATCACAGATAAAATTGTAGTTTATGATCGCCGGTGGTCGAGTCCACAGCTCTTCGCGCTTTGCATCGAGTTTACTCCTTTTTTTGTCCTCAAAGGCTTGCAATTTTGTCGCCGCAGTATGCCTTTACAAATTCTTGCATTTATAAAAATTAATCATCATCATCATATCAACCGAAAGACGGCTGCTGCTGGAGAAAGGCCTTTCCAAAGAAACTCCACAACGACCAATCGTGCGCCTCCCATATCCAAAGATTTCCCGCGGTCTTGACTAGATCACCGGTGCAAGAATTACAAACAACCGTACTCTAATAAAAATGAGCATAAACAAACACTTCTATTGCCCAGGTAAACAAAAACTGAACAAATTGCGGCTGGAATTACGACAAAACGCATTTGGGATACCATTAAGCTTGCTTAATTATTTGGAGTAACCCTTTTTAAAGGTAAAACAAGGGGTTAGAATCCATAACTGCTGGTAATTTTTGTTTCATATGCTTCCTGGGGCGATTTGTTCTGAGAAACCGTCTCGGTTTTGTAATTGGACGATTATAGGAATGAACTCTTAAATATTAAATAGCTTCCGTTGTGTTTTTAGAGCATTACACCCACTAGGCGGCATACGAACGCACTCCCTTCTACTAAAATATATGACAAACGCCAAATCGGTTCTTACGATAAATTGCTAGTACGAGTATGTACGTATTTTTTCGTCTGTACAACGTTTTTTAATATGTGAGTTTGTAGGAGTAGAAATAGGAATATTTCGGAATATAACGACACGTTTGGCTCAGTGGGTTGTACAAAGGCCTACGAAGCTGACGGTCCTGGGTTCGAATCCCGGCCAGGGCAAGTGTTTGTGTGATGAGCACGAATGTTTGTTCCTGAGTCTTGGATGTTTTCTATGTATTTAAGTATTATAATTTATCTATATATTATGTATATCGTCGCCTAGTACCCATAGTACGAGCTTTGCTTAGTTTGGGACTAGGTCGATTTGTGTAAGATTGTCCCTGATATTTATTCTTATTTATTTATTATTTTACGTTGCGTACTGTACGTGTTTACCTTACATTGCTTCGTTGATATAAATAATTAAAGATAGACTCAACGTTACACTGACATAATATAGGTCACCAATGTTGCCATGTACATATTGGTATGGTATATACTTCATTTATACATATGAAAGCATTCTCAGTTCTCAGACGGTACCTTAATTTATATATAGGTCCACCTTTTAACTAAAGGCCGAAACACACCGGATGCGTGCGCAGCACGTGCACGTGCGCGTGTGCATGGCGTGCGCTTTGTATCGTATGAAATGTCATAGTAGATGGCACACCGCTTGCGTGGCGTGCACGTGCGCAGCGGTGTGTCCTCTCTTATGGGTATTCGTACTTTACAACGCGCACGCCACGCGGTCGTCTACGTGCACGCCACGCACACGCATCCGGTGTCGCTTGGCCTTAAGTCTTCGAGCAATATACGACATGCTTCCTGCCGTCCGTTTGTCTTTGGCACCAACTCCAAAGTATATCTCGTGATAATTTAAACAAGCCCAAACAGAGCTAGGAAACATTATTTTATGCAGGAGATCGGGTGACTACCTTCCGGTTTTATCATCTAATCAATTCGATGGTACAGTCTCTAGCATCAATATCTGCCACAACAAAGCGGGCGAAAATATCTGACACGTCTTGTTGTGGCAGATATTAATGCTGGAGACTGTACCATTCCATAAAGTAAGCTTAGCTATTTTAATCGTGATACTCGTATGTTATGTTGCCACACGTTAATTAACTGTTTCTGTTTAACATTGATTTAAACTTACACGATCTTCACTCATGATCACAACACAACAAAACGAGGCATCGACTGGTCTTGAAGGAAACAGTTTCCTTCGAGACCATTGACGTAACGCGACGTCCGAAACGTGGAAGAATTACCATTTTCTAACAAATCATATTTATACGCGATGAAGCCCTGTTTGTAGTGTTGTTTCTGTTTAACCCAATTTTTGACTGGTAGAGAATGCCTTTTGCCATTAAGTCCGCCATTTGTTTTCGAAAGTGTTGTAAAGTTTAAATAAACAAATAATGAGTTGAAAAGTTCCAGTCACCTTTTGTGGTCTTCTTCATCAGTTTCTCTTCACCAATGTACACTAACTGAATGCAAATGCTTAATTTGTTTCTTAAAATACCAAAATCGCCATTATATATATGCCTACAATATTTGAGGAGTTCCTTCAATTCCTTCAAGATTATTACTAAAATGATATGGGACCAACTTGGATACACCTCCCTTCAAACAAAAGAAAGTAATGTTCTAATGGTTTATAAATTAAGGAGTAGACGAACAAAAAAAACAACCTTATTGAGAACCAGCTCCTTTTTTGGAAGTCCGTTAAAATTCAGTTTAACCATTATATGACTTACTTGACTTAATGTTCTATGTCCCCTGGATAGGGCAGAGGGCGTCACAGTACGTCGCCATCTCAAACAATCTTGAGCTTCGCGTTTTACTTCGCTCCAGGTCATTCCTATCACCTTCGCTTCTGCAGTGATCGTTCGCCGCCAGGATTGCTTAGAGCGACCACGTTTCCGCTTTCCTTGGGGATTCCAGTCTAGGCCTTGCCTCGGTATGTGATCGGCGTTTGATCTGCTGATCGATCGGGGTCTCACCACAACGTTCCCATAGGTGGAGATTTTCTCGGGCCAGTATACACCGAGAATGCGGCAAAGACAGCGGTTGACGAAGACTTGGAGCCGGCGCGAGATGTCTTTAGTGACCTTCCACGTCTCACATCCGTACAGCAACATGGTTCTCACGTTGGACCGGAATATTTTGAGCTTAACTCTCCTAGTCAGTTTCCGCAATTGCCATATAGGTAAGAGCTGTGCGAAGGATGCCTTCGCCTTAACCATTATATAATGAACCATTAAAATCCAATGACTGAAATCCATCTATGATTTTAATAACTTTAGTTTTTTTTTTATTACAGGAGATAATAAAAAAAATGGTAACATTTTATTTACATCCTCGATTATTAACCGACTTCCAAAAAAAAGGAGGAGGTTCTCAATTCGACGGAATGTTTATTTTTTATTTTTTTTTCATTTTTTGTTATGGATGTTCACCGATTACTCAAAGACTATTTGACCGAATTCAAAAATTTTTTTTGGTTTTATAGAAGGTACTTTCTAGTTGGTCCCATTTAATTTTGGTGAAGATCTGATGGTGAAATCCATGAGGAATTGAAGGTACTCCTCAAATATTGTAGGCATACATATAGCGATTTTCGTATTATAAGAAACATAATAAGCATTTGCATTCAGAAAGTGTAAATTGGTGAAGTGGAACTGATGCAGAAGACCACAGAATGCCATCGGAACTCCTGAATGATAAATGATTTACTGGTGGCGACAAAATATCTTTATTAATTTAGCTAAGCAACTTCATAGTCATAAATTTAAATGTTCCTGATGAGAATGGTACCATCGAATTGATTTGATGATGGAACCGGAAGGTAGGCACCAGATCTATGTAATAAAATAATGTATCCTAGCCGTGTTTGGGCTTGTTCAAATCGTCACGAGATACACTTTTAAGTAACGATTAACTAAAAAGTGTAAAATAAATAAACTTTTAAACAATAAAATAAAACCGACTCCAAAAAAACTAAAAAGTAAAAAATTACGCCATAATTCAGTTTCTTCAAATTACTTACAAGTAACCGTTTGTATACTCAATCTATACAGTATATACAATTAATGTTATTTTGGAGTCGGTGCCATCGTGTCACAACTGACTAAAATCGTCAATTTTCAATATTTTACACATTCTTTATATGGCACCGACGCCAAAATAAGATTAATTGTATATACTGTATAGATTGAGTATACAAACGGTTACTTGTAAGTAATTTGAAGAAACTGAATTATGGCATTATTTTTTACTTTTCAGTTTTTTTGGAGTCGGTTTTATTTTTTTGTTTAATACGCGCATTTGTGGTAGAAGGATATAATTCCGACACTATCTCAAAACCGCAGAATGTATGGATTTCAGGCCAGGCGAGCCAATTAAGTGGGATGAACCGAAAGAACGTAGATAAATACAGGCAGCGCTGTTGTATCCAACCCGTATTAAAGGGTTTATGAGGATACTCTCAAACATGCCCGGAAATAGTGGTCGGAGTTTTTATCAGCAAATCAAACAGAAAAAAAACTATACTATTATAAGCTTATGAAGATATTGAAATAGAAATTTGATAATGACTGTTTGATGTAGTCACTGAATCAAAAAAATTTGATGTTTTGTATTTTAATGTGCCGATGTGGCCTCATCACGCCAAAAGTGCTCAACGGATTTCAACAATTTTTAATACCCGATACTGTTTACCCGACTACGCTGAAGTAAAAAAAGGGCTATGTTTTCTCTTCTGCGATCAAAGTTTGACTTTTATGTAAAACTTGCCAAGTGAAATCTTGAATCAATAAATAAGTATTACAATTATTCGACTGTTCAAAAAAAAATTAAATACCTAACAGACATTGCTGTTGAAGAAAAAACAAGCAAAATGTGTTTTAAATTTATTTTAAAATTATGTAATATAAATATGTTCTTATAAATACATTTCAGGACTACGGAACTTATTCTTCTAGATTTCAATTCTTCTGGCGCCGAAGTCAACAGAATCCATACTATAATATTATAAATTCGAAAGTGTGTCTGTCTGTCTATCTGTCTGTTACCTCTTCACGCTTAAACCGCTGAACCGATTTGGATGAAATTTGGTATGGAGATAGTTTGAGTCCTGGGGAAGGACATAGGCTACTTTTTATTCCGGAAAAATACCCTTATTTGCGATAAACGAATTTAAGGTGGACGAAGTCGCGGGCAGAAGCCAGTTCTTAATAATTAAACTAGGTTTCCACATTTATATTTTAGATGGGATATCATAACTTTTTGTACAGAAATTATTATTTTCATTCCAAAATAAATAATTATTCTATAAATAAATTATTATTACTATACTCAAATTAGTATTTTTTTGTGTTTAGGCTGTGTAGTTTTCTTTTTTGCTATTGTAATTTTTTTTGAACCTTAGAAAAATTTGCGCATAGTGCGCATTGCCCATTAATAATCTGCATTTTTTTACATGTTTTCTGGTCTGGCATAATAATGCTTGAATACAATAATCTGGTAAATACCTGTACGAAGCGATACAATTTTTACCTTTTATCATGGAACTTTTCTCTGATTTTTCTCCTGAAAAAGACACTAAAATAAAACAAAGAAAGTTTTCAGTTTATAATTTTGATAGGCGTAGGTGTTGAGTACAATGGATTGCTTGGAAAATATTTCAAGTCATAGAATTCCCTGTTTTTTTTTTTTATTTCTTTCCTTTGTATTACACAATTAATTAATTACGTAGGTGGAGGGACCAAATTTAAACATTTCAGATCATCTGTGGGTTAGGGTTGATCAATCATCTGATTCGTCAGTGACATCAGTGAGTTAGTGACGGCGCGTTTAAAAAACACGTCATCGGGTAATTTCATTTCTACAAACTTATACAACGCCCGAACAACCTTAATATAACGAACAAACATTTAACTATATAATGTTACTTTACTTATGCATTGAATAGTGACGACTTGTGACAATAATTTTGCAAAGTTTCAATCCTGCAAACGTTTAGTTGGTGTTAATTACTGTAATTACCTACATATAATAAGCATTCATTTCTAGTAGTTATGTAAGTCAAATCTGATTGTACTTGTAGTAAGTGGCACTTTAATTTGACTTAAATTACCCGTTTTAACTCTGTGTTAGACGGAAAACTTAAACATACTGAAATTTAAGTAAAAGCTATTTTACCTTCTTATATAGTATTAACCTTGCAAAAGTGTTCTTAAATATGTATCATAGCAGCATTTTTGTATTAATCTATACTATTATAAAGTTGTAAAATTGAAATGTCTGTACATTGAAGATATTTTCAAAATAATGATTGTTATGGACTATTTAGAGGTCACTAAAATGAAAAATATTTTTTTTGGATTTTATGTATGTTTGTATGTTTCGTTGTGGCTTCATCACGCAAAATCGGCTAAACGGATTACAGTTTTTTTTGGTACACGGGTAGCTGGGTATTGCCAGATGGTTATAGGATACTTTTTACCCGACTACGCTGAAGAAAAAAGAGGGGTTATGACTTTTTCTCCTCCGCGAACGAAGTTACGGGCGTCTTCTAGTAGTTAATATATTTACTGAATTGTTGAGTATTTTTGATAAGCATTTAAAAAAAGGTATGGCAACACAATGGCGCTTGTTTCAAATATAACCTTGGTAGACTCAAGGCTCCCATCATAAAAGTAATCGGCGAACCGATGAAAATAATCTGGGTTCCGGCATCTAGAAAAAGCTGTTAAGTTTTAAACAGCTGCACTGATTATGAGTGGACCTAACTGAACACGAATAACTGAAACACTCCTAAGAGCAAGTTGCGGGGTTAAAAAGTATACTATGCAGAAGAGACAGAATATGAGAGTTACGACGAGAACGGGTTGAAATCCAATTGAGCGGAAACCTTATAAGTTCTGAGAGAATACAATATTTTTGATGAAAAAATCCAAAACTTATTTTTTTACTGTAGCTTGATATTTAATTATCATCCTGCAACTGACAGAAAGTGAAGTTAATCTTATTATCGATCGACACTGATACTCGCAGGAGAGGCAATTTTCATGAATGGACATCATGCACGTCAATTTAACATTAAAATATGAACATTGATACACAAATTCATGCAAATAAATTACGCTTGGTCTTGATGTACATATTTATTCCATTAATTTTTAAAATACAATAAAGTATTTTAAAAAATAAGTAAAATATATTAGTTGTTAATGGCCGCATTGGCCACTTTGTCTGCACCTCTGACTGGGCTAACTTCTCCAAACTAGTTACTGGACCAGCGAATATCACCTGGCTTTGATGCGCGACTTGATGAAACTTCTGAATGCAATCCACGGCCAACTCCCGTCTCAGCGACGATGAAGCGGTCTCATACTTTATTCTTCTAACTGGTTAGAAGCATAAAAACTGTGATTACAAGAGTTAACTTGAAAACTTTCAAAGCCCACGCGAGAGATGTATTTTTAACAACGTTGAAGTAAGAAGCAAGACGGAAATGGCGTTTATTGTAAAAGCTATGTAACGTGTAAGTATTTATTGCAATTATACATTTAATTTTTACAAAAGATTCGCAGAAAGTATGCAAGAACTTATACTACAACCTAGTCGACACTAGTAGTAGCATAAATAAGGTACCTAATTCGTTTTTTAATAAATAACGGGAATAGTATAAGACTTAATTACAATAATATAAATTAATTTATCAATAAATGATTAAATTTGATTGAATATGCTGCTACAAATTATGAATAAAAAGTACTTTATAAAAAGAAAACACGAAGAAGGTGTGTTCAAAAAACAGTATCAGTAAGTTGACTGTTACTATTATGTACAAACTACTATAAAGGTCTTAATTTTATTACAAAAAAGCCAGCGCAGTGAAACTAAATAAACATACTTTTTAAGGATTAAATCTCACTAAAGCAAAAAACTCGTCGGCTCGTGTGACAAAGCCTATATACAAATATAGAAGCTTTGCCTAAAATAGTACCATAATCCGTGCACACAAGCTCACTAAAACTAAAAACCTAGTTACTCTACTCCTTTGACACAGATTATGCACCAGCTTGCCCCCACTAACTTATCCAAACTAGTTACCGAATTTCGAAATATCGCCGCTACCTGCCTTTGACGCGGCAACTCGATAAAACTTCTGAATGCAAACCATGGCAACTAACTGCCACCAACCTGACGAGAGAAGTTTTACTGTTTAATGCGATCTTTGTGCGCTTAAGAAGGAACGAGCTGGCGTTTTGTATTTACAATGCAATGACTTAAATTCAATTTGATTAATCATCATCATTCATTATCATCATTTCTGCCATAGGACGTCCACTGCTGGATACAGGCCTCCTCAATTGACATGGGCCGGATAGAGGCGACCCGCATCCAGCGAGTCCCCGCAACTCTAACCAGGTCATCCGACCAACTTATGGGTAGCCTTTTCACGCTGCGCTTGCTGGTACGCGGTCTCCATTCGAGAATCTTTCTGCCCCAACGGCCATGGGTTCCTCGAAAAATAAACTTCGAATAATTTGAATATTTAAGTAAAAAAATATTCAAATTGGTTATGATTATGACACTTCGGAAAAAGCTTCATGGAGCAGTTTTTGCAG
The DNA here is from genome assembly GCA_905404275.2 of Hedya salicella. Lineage (NCBI taxonomy): Eukaryota > Metazoa > Arthropoda > Insecta > Lepidoptera > Tortricidae > Hedya > Hedya salicella. The sequence continues at coordinate 17,434,883 of FR990108.1, forward strand.
TATATGTAGAAATGGAGATTTCTAAAATGAAATAATTAATTTTAGCGATATGTTCCATAGTGTACTTCTCAAATAGTAATCTAAGTATGAATGTATGCAGATTTCAAAAAAATTGTAGAGAAAATTATCTTTTTCTTAAGAACGTAAAGTGTCAAACGATGATTATGATACTTCTACTGACTATGGAGGCTTTTTAAAGTCTCATAATTTTACATGAGATTTTGCTAAGAATAATTACATTTCAAGAAGAAATAAAGTAATTATGATATGCAGAGCAACTAACAATTACATGTTGATCAATTGTATGTTGTTAATACCGTAATTCTAGAAGTTTATTCTGTTTAAAAATATGTTGTTGATCATTGTCCGTAGGTACGTTACCGTCCATAGGTACGTTGTTAGAGTCCATAGGTACAGACAGTAGTTGTACCTATGGACAAAATGAGTATTTAAAAAAAAATGCTTCTATCCGTCATCTCCGGATAGCTAGCGTAGAAAACATATGTGGACTTTGAAGACTATTTAACTGTCATTGAAACAATATAAAGAATTTATTCATAATTTTTGTCGTTTTTGTCTAACAACTGATTAATGGTCAAATTCTAGAAAGTGTCCACATGTTGAGCACTTGCCCCGTGAGAAAGTCGACGCGAGGTGGAGGATCTGCACGGTGCCTCTTTTTAAGTATACGTAATACTAGTGCTCTCCTCTCCGTCATATTGGTGCGATAATTTGGTTAAAATCGCAAGAAACCCTTGGAACACTAGCCCGCTGCCTACAATCTAGAAATAGGTAATCTCGACTCCGAGAAATGATTCGATTCACTAAATTCCACTTTCGGTAGCGACTCTGTATAATGACTTTTGTACTCGTTTGAATCCTTGATACTAATTCGCTTCGGACTCGCTGTTTAGCGCCTACCTCGCTCCTCTCCGCAGTACCGCAGCGAACCGATCATTCATTCGGCTCCGTACCGATAGGTTACCTAGTCGGATTTCGTAACTCCTTGGACTGGATAAGATTTTTAAAAAAGCTGTTAAGGAATCGGTTCCGCTTACGGGTTTGAATCATTTAAATTTTCAACTCCAGATTTACCCATCTCTAGTACAATCGGTAATTGTCGAGATCCATGGAGAAGGGATTTGCCCAGGAGTGAACGTGTTTTGAAATGATGATTATCAGAATCAAAATTCAGAAACAAACGCAGGCAAATTCAGGTAGGTGTAATTAATCGTTTTTAAAACCTACTAGCGCACTTTGGTGTCTCATGGGAGGCTATTTAAAATAAGAGGTGCTTTGTAGAATAGCATTTAACTGTATTTCTACCTGTAACTAAGGTAAGCCCTGGAGGGATCGTTTTTCGGGCTCGTCCCGTATCAGTAAAACACCGGTGGTAATGGGTGACCCGTGTTCCGCGTAGGTAGCGAGTGTAATTCACCGCTTTCATTGGGTACTGGCCCTTACCGCAGTAGGTTTTGAAACAGTAGGCACATTCAGCAACAAAGCTGAACACGAATATAGTCAACTTCAAAAATATCTCGGTAGTCTCTAAACGCATTTATAAATATTTTGGAATTGATTTTATTGTAATCGGAATAGAGTACATATGTGTATTACTGGCATTCTTTTGTTTCAGCTGACTGTTTCAGCTTAATACGAAACATAGTATCTAAACATACTAACAGAAAGAGAGTTCTCAAAAGTTTATTAAAATACGTTGCATGATTTCTAGTCGATCTTGCAGTTTGCTAATAAGTTTTTATAGGGTCGAGGGATTAACACTAATCTGGTGCCTAGAAGTCCGTTGTGATTGCAAATCGAATTTATATCTATACTATTATAAAGTTGTAAAAATGAAATGACTTTACAGTAAAAATATTTTCAAAAAATATATTATAACGGATTATTTTGACATAACTAAACTGAAATATATTTTATTTTTTGTATGTTTGTATGTGTCTTCATACCGCCAAATCGGTACTGGGGTAGCTATATAGATAGTTTTGCTACGCTACGCTAATGATGAATGCTCTTTTTCAATCAAAGAATTAATGAAAAGATGTCGGTTGACGTTACCAAATGTGTTTATTTGACAATCAATTTACTTATTTCCATACCAGCTGTTAGAATACTGTACCGTATTGACTGTGACTGGGCCTCGCCCAGGGATATTAAGCCGCGTATTTCACACGACCATCAGGGAATATTTTACGCAACCTTCAGCTCGTTTGATCCTTGTATCGTGGTCGGAATTAAAAAATACTATTGCATTGCATATGTATTCAGGCTGTCCAACGGTTATGCGACATGGAGGGAAAGTACCTTAAATATGTAAAAGTTTTAAGACGAATTAAAATTGTGTGTATTGTTTATTTTTATTTTATGTAAATATAGGTTTATGCTTACGGTTTACATGATCTTTAACCAGCGTTGCAACGCTGCAATCCAACGTTCTGGCGCAATTTTGACAAATAATGAAGCATACATTAAAAATTGATATATTTTAATTCATGATCCTCGAAATTCGAAATTTAAATTTTTTAAGGAATTGCCAGCTTTATATTTTTTTTATCGAGACTTAAAAATCATCTCAAAACTTATGAAATGTTGCTGAATAGAGCAAATTTATTTATTAAAAGTAAGTAATATTCCTTGAAGATGTTTGAAAATGGCTTGCCGACAGTAAGAGATGTAGTAAGTAAGTAATGTTCTTGAAATTTGTATTTAAACAATTATTTTGTTACTGAAGAGGAATTCTGTTTTAATAGTTTACCCTTTAGATTGGTATCATAAAAACGAAAATCGATTTTTGTTCTCAAATTTGATTGGTTCAATTCCCATACGACGAAAGATTTTTTTTTATTTTTTTGGATGCAGTGTGACGCCATTCAGCAAAATATCCTATCTGCTTTATTTAAGGTAATTTCCTTTCATTTTGCATAACCATGGGACATGAAGGAAAAACCTGATGTCTGTCTTTGCAACCTCCTCACGTCAAAACGGCAAGACGGATTTATAACATTTTTGATACAAGTTACAGCTGAACATTTGGCAATATATAGAATACTTGTTACTTGACTGCGCTACAGCAAAAAAAGGGTTTTGATATATTTCACCTGCGCAAACGAAGTACTTACCGCTTCACAAGTGCCTGTTAGAATACTGCACCGTATTGACTGTGACTGCTGGGCCTCGTCCTCGGATACTAAGCGGTGTATTTCATACGGCCATCAGGGAATATTTCACGCAACCTTCAACTCGTTTGCTTCACGTATCGGGGTCTGAATTAAAAATACTCTAAGTAACTCAGATAAAGGCCCGCAAGAACGACCAGAACCGATTCCTTATTAAAAAACCATTATAGAATAAATTCATATTTGCTTCAAGTCTAAAGCTGCTTTGATCGATATCCGCAATTTTAAACAAAACAGAACAGAACTCGAAACTATAGGTAACATGCGGGCTGCATTCCAACTGCAACTTGCAGTCCAAAGAAATGGAAATTCAATGGGGCTCTTACCATTAAATTTTGAATATCGTTCATGGGACAAAAAATACCAAATACAGTTCAACACAATTTTATTGTTTCATTACAATTTCAGCCTTGCTTTTATAAATATTTTTTACATTATTTACACCACCATCATCTTTTTCACCATTTGAGTACAAATTCCGTAAAAAGTTTCGAATGTTTCATTAAATAATTTCAGAGTTACATGTAGACAGATATGAGAAAAATATTTAAATTTCATTGTAATTTAGATACGCATACAATGTTTCAATATTAGTAAGTACAGAAACGGATCCAATGAAGAAAGTAAATATAATTTGGACCCTAAAGTAATACATTTTTATATCAACGATCATAACATTCTAAGATGGTTGTCTGTAGAGCTACAATCGCTCTTCTCGTACTGTCATTGTCGCGATAATCCCAGACTATTGGCTAACTGCGAACACCGGGCTACAACTTCATCCTGTAGAAGACTAAAAGACATTGCTATTAGTATGAGTCCAAAAACTAGATAAGCACAACAGGCTATCATTTGTATGTATTCACTTTTAGAGTTCTCTGTTGTTTGTTTAGATGTTAAGAAGCTGGTGGGCACGAAGTCACCGAAGCCGATGGTAGCTAATGCTATGAAGCAGAAATATGCTGCATCGAGGAAGCTCCAGTTTTCCCAGGCGGAGAAGATGGCGGCGCCGACGCAGATGTAGGCTAGCAGGAGAAAGAGCACGATGCTCACTGGTACGTGGCAGTGCTCGATCCCGTGGTTGATGTGGTGCTGAACGCTGGTGGATACACTGCTGCTCGGGACAGCACAGCTCTTCGACTTGTCGTCCTTCCAGATCAAAGGCACTCGTGAAGGGGTGTCGTGGGGGCATATTCTGAAAAAACGTAACCAAGTTTAGATATTTAAGAAAGAAAGAAAGAAAGAAAACATTTATTGCCACACCAAAAATAAATTAGGTACAGGGAACAAATAACAGATAAAAAAAAAGGATGGAAAAAATTAAAATATTCTGCGTGACAAAAGTAACGGACTTAGCATGTGCTGCGGCAGCCTCGCGACGGCGCAGCGCTGGTTTTCAGTCCATCCCTTTTCTCACTGAACCACATTGACACGTTCCACGGGTGCGGGTAGATTAATCCAGGTGTACATGTGTATGTATACCATATAATCATATATATATATATACACAATATACACACACATACGTATATACTTACTAATGTAACATCGTAAAGAAAAGAGACAAAAAATGTAAGTAAAAAATGTAAGTAAAAAAATTTAGAACATGAAATACCAATTTACCACAAGTGAATTACTATTACTTCCGAACTATTGTAGGTATTGTAAAATTAGCTCTAAGACATGACAAAAAAGAGAACAAAAAATCATTTCATTTACACACGAAATAAATTATTCGGTTTCCAATTGATTTTTCAACAATAATGAACGCAATTTGAATTTAAATGCTTGCCGGGACATATTGATCCTCAGTGGCGGTGGGAGATCGTTCCAAATCTTCGAAGCCGAATATTTGAATATTTGATGGTAAGATAAACGTACAGCATAGTACCGTGGACGTAGTATCAGAAATATGTATACCTACGGTACAATATGCTTCGATTCCAGATTGCTTGTACGCAATGATTGTTCATAAGCTATTATTGTTTTTGTTTTCACAGTTTAGGAGGCTGATATTAAATCAAGAGTTAAAATATTCTTAGAGCTATTGGAAACTTGTACAAATAAAAAGAAACTTTTTTGTCATGATGTGGTCAATAAACCCCTCTGTATGTACCAACAAGCACTTCTCATGGTATCTAAATACCTTGTCAAAAATTATCTTCTGGTGCTTTTGCCCTTGACTCGCTTGACTCAATCTGATGTGTATATCTTGGTGGTTCTGATAAGACCGTATTATCCGAGTATGATGAAGTAATTTAAAAATCCTCTCCTGGCAGATAATTAAGCGTCGCTTGGTAATTTTCAGTACTTTTAAAATATTTTCAGTCTTGAGAAAGATTCTATCAAGATTTAAACCTGTTATAAATACTTACGCTTCATCAGGATCCTCCGAGTCCTCCAGATCCTCTTGGCTCCTATTCAGTGGGAGCTCCCCGCACTCCTCGGCTATGAGCTGCTCTATCACAGCTCCCCGAGGCCTCTGAATGGTGCCTCTGCCTCTACCCCGCCCAGGCCCATGGACTGTAGCTAGGCATTTCATGTTGCCCATGGTCCGCTTGCGGTCTAAGGTTTGAGTTTGTAACGCTGATGATGTTTGAGGTTCTGCATAAAAAAAAACCTGGATATTATACACCGTATTTTTTCATTTCCTGTAATTTTAATAGGTAAAACTTTTCTCGTGGAGTGACATTTCGGGAACGAAGAAATGTCTGCTATTTCTTACTATGTGATAGTAGTAAGTTAACTAAAACTCTTTTTGGCATAGGCAAAGTTATTAGTATTGACTAGTTAAAACTTAAAGAAATTAAAAAAAAAACACGACTTAAAGTCGCCTTCGTAATTTAATGCATTTAATTTATTTTCACCTCCATGCATGAAGGAATTTTGAATATGATTAGATAATTTTTCTGCGAGTCAGCACTTTTACTAACGCGTTGCAACAAAAAAAAAATTGCGTAAAATTTTTTTTTTTTATTGCTACACTGCGCCGCGATTTTTTGTAACTTATTGGTTACTTTAACGTTATGACAGACATTTGCAGACTCTCTCGTTAAAACGCCAGCAAATGCTACACTTGCTTACTAGAAAATGGACCGTGTTCATCCAGTGAGTAATCATGAATCTTAAGCACTTTACTTGACACGACCCAGTGAAGCTGATTTATTGATGAGCGACCGACGTGTATTCTCATGCTTATCACTACGCCCAATCCTTGAGTCAGTATTATGGTGTTTAGAAAAGAACTGGTAGCACTCACCATCAGCCAAGGCACTACGCTTAACACGGCCTAGCGTAGCCGACTTGGGACTGGGTGGTGCTCGCTCGAACACTTGCGAGTACTGCCCTCGCTCACCAGCGCGCGCTCGTACTGTGCCGGGCCGGTGCCGAGGTGGGAACGATGTGTACTGGTTGTTCTCGGCGGGTTGTGGTAGAAGACGCTGTTGCTCATGGAGTTGAAAGTGGTTTTCCATCTGGAAATATGAGTAATAAACTCAGGTGGATAAACTTAGTGGACGAACTGGGTTAGATTTGCGGGGACTCGCTGGACGCAGGTCGCCTCTAAAAGTGCGTCTACACTTGTATCATTTGCTCGTATCCAATCACCGTCCCGTGGCATGAGTGCGTATCGCGCTGCTTGGACGCTCACTGTCGGCGCGGCTCGGCGCAACGTCCAAACGCGGGATCGTGACACGCGATCATGCCAAGCCATGAAGATCTGATCGGAAAAATAATACAAATGTGGACGCACCTTAACCGGCCCATGTGGAAGTATATTGAGGAGGCCAGTGTCCAGCAGTAGACGTCCCATGGCTGAAATGATGATGATGATGAAGCTCAGTCACAACAATATTTGATTGGGAATATTGAGATAAGGGGCGACGCTTTGTTAAACTTCCTCCAATCAAGCCGTTGGGTATATAAACTTTTTCTTGCTGTTATTCTGTCTCGTAACCCAGGAGACAATAGTGACAAAGTGTCTGAGAAACCTGCTAATAATGTAGGCTATTAATTTACTAACGAGATGGGATTTTTGTTGCTTTTATATCGTTAAAAATGGTAGGTTTAAAGAGAATCAGGAGTCGTAATGCGTGTATCGTCGTGTACAGTGTCCCTAAAACCAACGCCAAAATGAAGAGAAGTGATATAACAGTTCATAAGCTACCATATTAAGTAGTAAATTTGACCTTCATAAAAAGTTCATGCTTTTCGAGATATTGACACTTTCAAAAAAACTTGTTACTTTTGATATCCTGCGTCAGTATATCGTATGCCACCACTGCAAATTTAAGTTTTTTGTAAATCTGTTTTTGAAGCATGTTACCAAACCCATATCCTATCGAATGTAATTTTTAAATTATTACATGACATGATGCTATGTCGACGAATTAAAGTAAAAATCAAACGTCAGGAGTTTTTTAAAAGTGACAATATCCCGAAAAACATGAATTTTTATAAAGGTCAAATTTACTTAAGATGGTAGCTTATGAGCTGTTTTATCACCCTTCTTTATTTTGGCGTTGGTTTTAGGGATATATATGCATGTTAAACCATATGAATAAATATTAAGCTGCTCCAAACGGTTCCCATTATACTGGCAGTGTTGCTGTGTTTAATGGATGACATTCGTTGGACCAGGTACGATTCAGAGCGTGAGTCAAAGCCCGGGGGGTTACTGCCTAATGAATTTTTGACACTTGGTATCCAAATCAACTGTCATAGCCCATACAAAATCATGACACTTCATTCTGATTGCGAGCGTCAAACGCGTTAGGCAAAAGGGGGGCCGTTGTTTAATTGTTTAATACAGGTACCTACTGGCAGATTAAATTTTTAAATCTGTCAGTATTTAAATCCGAAAAACTCCTTTTTTTTACAATTTGACTTATGGCTAGCCCGCGTTTCTGCTATCGGATGAGCGGGGATGAGGTTACTTAGAGAGGAACCACCTATCCCGCATTCCGAAATACTCATAATTATGCAATTCATTAATTGTTCCTTACCTCCCCTTCTTTCCTCCACGTATTGGGCACTTTCTTTTTAGTAGCGCTCAGCCAGCCGGCGCGCGCCAGCCGTGCCAAGGACGCCCCGAGTCCTGCCAGGCATGCCAACGTCAAGGGCACGCCAGCGGCCGCGTACGCCACCGTGGCAGCCCTGCCGGCCGCCGTGCGGGGTGACACGTTGCCATAACCTGGATGGAAATAAGATACTAGAAGGTGCCTACAGCTTTGTTTGTAATTGAAAAACAGGGATAACCTTCTTTTTTGCTTCACCGTAGTCGGATGAAAAGCATCTTACCTTTTTTTTTTATTAACGATAGACGGCCGTTTGACCGCAATGTCACATGTTGTTAAAAGACGATGCGGCCGAGGATGTATCATGCCCGTCTAGAAGAAACAGCCTATTCACTCTTGTCTTGAATCTGCCCAAATTATAATGGAATCTTACCTAGTAATATCATTTGTGAAAGCATTTATCGATGCCCAGCTAGGTATCCGTGAACCAAAAATAGTTGTATACCGTTCAGCCGTTTTGGCGTGATGTGGACACAAATATATAATAGACAATATGCATGACTTTTCATCTCATCATGTAACAAATAGTAGAGATATATTTTTTTAACCAAGATATGAGTCTAATGTATGTACACCTTTATTTGTTTTTTCAAAAATGGGTAGTTTGCAGAAATTGTAACTTTGACAGAGGAAAATATATGTTTTCTCAGTCCACCCGTGACCATGAAAAGCTGAAAAACTTCCGAAACATCGGGAACTAAAATGAGATAATATACGCGACATAATCCGTTAAATTGTTTTATTTCAATTTATTTCAAGATATAAGTCATCAAACATTTTATTTCATTTCTTTCTAGAAAAATAGAATTTAATATGGAGATTATATGACAGTAGTTTATTGTGACGTAACAGTACTTATACATATCTTTCTCTCTGTCTAATTAGCAGTTTGAAATGCCTACTATATCATCCACATATCATCCGTATTTCTTGGCCGATTTTAAATGAAATGTCACATTTTGACATCCTTTTTATATTTTTTTAAGAAATGCGTTTAAAAAATCATGCATGTAATCTTAATGCGTTCAATGAGTTCTAAGTGGCCTATTTCGCTTATTTTTACTTAAATAACTTCAATGTTCATGATATTTAATTTTTAAAATTGTATGATAAGTATCTGGAAGACTTGGCGATGGACGATTATCTTTTATCACTATTTTCACAGCCGAAAGTCTTTAGACTGCTGCTCGGTTTCCACGATGACGAAATTGTGAGTGTAAGACATACCCTTGTAGCAGAAGAGTGCTACCCATATCAAAATGTGAATATGTTTTTTTGGTTTGTCCTAATTTCACAATGCAACGGGTCAACCACTCGCCCCTTAACAAAAGGCATTGCTCCTATGCTCCCGATAATAGTATGAATATCTCCTATTACTACAAATCTGAGCGTCTGTCCATTACATAACAGGCAGCTGAACACGAACCGCAAAATGATTGTCGATAAACAGACACAGTATTGTACTCTACATCTACTTAATCAGTAACAATATCATTATTTATCATCAGTCATTGATTATTAACGCACAAATCGAATTACAGCAGCCTGCACATATGTAGGATATTTTATACCCCTTTTTGTCATTTTTTTAAGCGTATTGTAATAGGTACATAGAATATTTTAAGGTATAAGGTACACATTCGTGTTTTAGTTGAAGTTTAAATAAACTTTCGCCTCGTAATATTGATGTGACAGTGATTTATTGGGCAAGTTTACTTGACACGACAATTATTTTAGGCTACCTCACTAGAAGTCCTAATTTATTGCCTAGGTATGTCAAATTATTTTAATTGATGTTTAGTGTTGACTAGCTTTACTATTAATTTTCTTGAAATATAAATTTTAAGTAAGTGCTTTGCGAAAATAATTATTTAGCCTCGGATTCCGCCACACAATTTTACCCCTTACGCCAAATATGTTCATACAGATACACATGTTTCTGTTTGTGTATCGCAGTTCCTAAATAGATCACTTGTTTTTATTTTTATTTTTACTATTAAGTTATTGTTCACCATTTTTAGGGTTCCTTACCTGGAAAGAAAAAACATTATCACTTTGATATCCGTAAACAAGGTAAAAATATGCGTATACAAGGGGAACCCTTCAACGGACCATAATTTGACGTTAATTTCAACTTTATACCTCCACTGGTTTCTGAGAAAAAGGGTTTTGAGACCCAAACAGACAGAAGGACAGACAGACGGATATCAAGGTGATATACTTAATGCTTCCGTTTTTCTTTCCAGGTAAGGAACCCTAAAAATGGTGAACAATAGGTTCCCCTTGTTTACGCATTTTTTTTTGTCCGAATAATGATTTGGCTGAATTCATAATTTGGCATAATGCATTTTTATCGGAACACGTAAAATTTTCATGATTTTTATAAAAATGTAACCTAACCTAACCTAATGTATACAAATGGATAATGCCTTAAAAACTCCTGAAAATTGTACAGTTTCTGAAAAAACTGCATTATGCCAAAATATGAATTCGGCCAAATGATGATTCGGACAATCGAGATTATGCCACATAAGGGCAACCCCCCTTGAAGCTGTAAAAACCTAGCTTCTAAGTCAAAGCAATCCAAAGCTGTGTTTTTATACATATTGCCGCCCATGGAAAATCTAAAGGGTACTTCCAGAAACTTGAAATTTAGCATGAAGATAGTTCTTATAGTACAATCCACGAAATAAATTAGAAAATGTCATTTTTTATGTTTGTCTATTAAACCAGTAACTAATATAAAATGACGCCACACCAGGTACATTTTGCTTAGGAATAGAGCTCTGTGAACACTTTTCAGTACGTTTTTAGTGTATATTTTGTACGGAACCCTCGATGTGCGAGTCCGACTCGAATTTGTCCGGTTTTTTCTTGGCGTGTCGGTTTTTAATCATTTTATTAACCTAGTAGACCATCTCCCCAGAAAAGTCGTCATAATTAAGGGTACGCCATATTGCACTTCCACGATAAGTTTCCCTGTTACCTATAGCAAATGCTTATTGTAGTATTTATTGAGCATTTCAGGCAAATCTGACAGAATAGGCTGGACATCGATAGAAGCTTATTATCACCGTATTACCGTATCATTATCACCGTCTCATAGTCGCTGACCTGGGGTAAGAGCTGACCCATGGTAGTCCTCAAAGCACCGCTGTATCTAATATATGAGCTGTTGGGGACTAGATGGATTTTTGCGCTTTGATACTCTGTCCTACGGTTAGAGTATCTTCATGTAAGTTATTGCTACGTACAGTTACGACTCCTGTAGTTTAATGACTGACCTATGGGAGTCATTAAAGTGATGCTGTATATCAGCGCCCCAGAGAATATCCGTTTGGAGTCCAGCGCCAGCTCTTGAAGTTGGACTTCTGGTGCCTGCCTGGCTGCTTCCACAATAGACAATTTTAACTTTCTAAGTTGGACAGTAGTGTCATGGACCAGCTGAATATAATTGCAGTATGATGCTCTGTACGTTCCTTTACGTTAGAATATCTTCATGCAAGTTATTGCTATCTACAGCAACAACTCTTGTGGTAATTACTAACCTATGGTAGTGATTAAAGTAATGCAGTATATCAGCGCCCCAGAGAAGGTCCACTTGGAGTCCAACGCCAGCTCTTGGGGCTGGACCTCTGGCGCCTGCCTGGCGGCCGCCACGATAGATGACTCGAACTTTCGGAGCTGTTCGTGGACCAACCGGGTCCAGTTCCGCTCGTATAGGACGTTGAGACGCTCTGAAAAGAAGAAAAGAACCTGGTTATAAAACTTTGGTCCTATCGCTTAGTTTGTCTCTCGACTGAATGTACAATTATCACAACACAGCAAACTGGGTTTAATCGCGTATAAATATGATTTTATTTAATTACCTTTCGTTGGTAATTCTTCAACGTTTCTGACGTCACTTAGCGTCCATGGTCTCGAAGGAACTATAGATATAACGCAACGTCTGAATTCGTCTGAAGGTAATTAAATAGGGATATCATTTGTATACGCGATTAAGCCCCGTTCCATTGAGCTGTGATAATGAATGAAAATCGTGTATTAACATACATAATACACAAATCAGTGAATATACAATAAAATTATATGGAAGACACTGTTGGACGTAGATTATTGGTAAAAGAGGTAAAAACCTCCGAGTGGGTAGTTCCAAAATGTCTTGTCATCCGTCTACGGAAAAATTCGGAAAAATCGTTTGTGCAAATGAAAGAATCATGACATTATTACTTCATTTCAAATCGATGACACGTAACTGGGTCAAGATATGACGCGGCGGGTCGTAAAAATTTGACAACCTCACTCAATAATCCGTGAAATCCTCGCGAAGTTTGCTTCGTTAAATCTTACAAATTACAGTTGGAAAAAACTCGAAAATGAATGGTAAATATCGGGTCCCGTGGCAGTTTAGTGGATTTATCAATTGATGAATATACTTGTTATGAATATAACAAGAAAATTACCGTAAGAATATTGAAATAGAAAAAAATATATAGGTAGGTACATATGAAATTCTAAAGAATACCTATTTAGTTAATGCCAAACAAACTACTATTTTATTTTGCGGGCCTATGATGGTTGCGTTTGTAACGCGATAAATAAATAACATAGCTGCCGTCACCTTCTGACACGTATGTGAGTGCAAGAGTGACAGGCGCGTTATCATATCATTTATCGCGTGATAAATGCGACCATCATAGGCCCGCAGGTGTTCAATTGTTAAACAAACTCAAAGCTTTATTTGTGTATAGCGTAAATAAAATGATATTAATACTGATACCTTCATTTGAAGATAGGTATCTTAAAGCAAAGACGAGACCTAGCATAAATAATGTTATTTATCAGATATGGTGATATTGAATAATCGTCTATACGCATTAGAAAAAGGGTAAACAATCTTGACTCTTTTTTTTATTGAAAATCTCTTAATTTTTTTTAACTAATACTTATGAAACCAAAACAATGTAAATGACCATCCTTGCCTTATTTGCGGTGTCTTATTTTTAACATTTTTTTCTATTACTGAAATTAACTAAGTATAGTCTAACTGCATTAGTAGATGACAATATATATCACAGAAATCTAGATATCAGCGGGCCTATGATGGTTACGTTTGTCACGCAATAAATAAATGACATAGCTGCCGTCACCTTCTGACACGTATGTAAGTGCGAGAGTGACAGACGCGTTATCATATCATTTATCGCATGATAAACGCGACCATCATTGGCCCGCTGGATTCTGTACTATCAGTTTGTGATAAATGGTGTTCCCTTGTTTCGCAGACTGAATCTTCGTAGAATTTCGTTTCAGAGAAAATGTTTCATATAATGTTTAGTCCTTGTATTTTTACTTCGAATATTATTGTTTCAACGACTATTTAAATCAATGAAACATTTTTTACAGAAACACAATTCAATGAATTATGGAGCGAGCGAAGCGAGCGGAGCGTCAAAATCGGTCAAAAACCGAAAACTGTAGGTTAGGTTAGGTTTGTATTGTGAACATGTATAGCGGAGCAAGCGAAGCGAGCGGAGCGTCATCAAAATGGGTCAAAAACCGAAAACTGTAGGTTAGGTTTGTATTGTGACCATGTATAGCGGAGTGTCAAAATGGGGCAAAAACCGAAAACAGTCGATTATGTTAGGTTTGTATTGTGACCATGTATAGCGCAGCGTCAAAATCGGTCAAAAACCGAAAACTGTAGGTTAGGTTAGGTTTGAATTGTGACCATGTATAGCGGAGCGTCAAAATGGGTCAAAAACCGAAAACTGTAGGTTAGGATAGGTTTGTATTGTGACCATGTATAGCGGAGCGAGCGAAGCGAGCGGAGCGTCAAAATCGGTCAAAAACCGAAAACTGTAGATAAGTGCGTCGAAATGGGTCAATTTTAGCACTTTAAATACTAGTAAAATCAAAGTTAGTAAAACCACAGCAGACGATAGGACAAATAATATTTAGAATAAACGATTATTATTGTGAACGCGGTGTTGTGATTTTATAGGAGGTATGCATTTTGTCTATGGTATGAAATAAATATGGTATGTAATAACTAAATAATATACAAATTGGAAGTTGTAAATATTCTGCAAATTGATTATTCTATGAAATGATAATATGGGAAAAAATATTCATTGGAATCAAAATCTATTAAACATTTGTCTACGTAATAAGTTTTACATAAATTGCATAATAATATATGGATAAAGAATATTTGAATTGAAAGTCTATGAAATGAATATTATGATATTAAATTTTCTTCGAAACAAAAATCTATGATGCGAAATTCTATAAAGTAAGTATTCTACGAATTGATTATTGTATGAAATGATAATATGGGAATCATTTTATGTAAAACGAAATTCTACCAAACTTCAGTCTATGAAACAACGTACAACCGTGATAAATATTATCATACATCATCAGTATACACGATCAGTTTTATACTACGATATGTCACTATGCAAATTCAAATGTGGTTTTTCAATATTTAGTAAACTGCTTTCTTTTAATTATTTTTTTAATCTAACTGCTAAAATAATATCCACACAAGCTTAGCTTTAGTTGCTCGTAGAACCGATAGCCGCTGGGGCAGAAAGGTTCTCGAGTACTGACCGCGTACGGGACGAAGAAGTATGTCTCTACACCCTCTACCACCAGAGAAGATAGACCGAAAATTTGATGAAGATTGCGGGAAATTTGACAGAAGAATGGAAACACAGAAATATTGACAGGCGCGATCATGCATTTAAAATTATAACTAACAGAGTTTTGTTAAAAAATTATCAACATTGACAGGCATAATTAGCCATTACTAGTATTAATTAGCGGAGCATGCTGAAATCGAGCCTTTGTCATTAACAGACTTCATTTAAGTTTGGAAAATGTAGAACTTGTAAAGTATACCAAAAGCTATGGACGTGGCATCAACATTTCCGGTTTCTTGGGAGTTAAAAATAACTATTGAAACGCACACCTTGAGAAGCTGTTCACATTCATCATCACGCTCACCTACTTTCGTCATTTAACCCCTTTTTGACTTCCGTAAAATCTAAAACTCGCAAACCAACAGATGTCACTCACGGACGTGCTACCGATTTCTAGTTTTACGAAACCCTAAATATAACCATCGAATCGCACGCCTTGGGAAAACTTTCACGAGAGGGCATAACAACTTCGATAGACCGACACTTGAATGAACTACCGAAGCATTCACCGGCTATTTAGATTAATCAAAAGTTGAAATGTTCACAATTATCATCATCTACTGCGCTCACTTTTACTTTAACCAGCGCTTGACATATCAAATAACTTTTCTTTAACTTCATTGAAACTCGTAAAGTAACAAATGCTACGGATGTAACGCTAATTTATAGTTGTACGGGACTCTAAAAATTACGATCAAAGCGCACGCTTCGAAAAGACATTTAGATTCATCGTCATCTATTTAGCTCTCATTTTCGTTAGTGCTTGAAATATCAAATACCCTTGTTTAAAAACCGTAAAATCTTACTAGCTCTTCAGCCACCAGTGGTATGGTATTTTTAAACCCAAAGACTAAGGGGGCTTAAGGGGTAAGGACTTTATATAAGCTCCGGGCAGACCCCAAGAATCTAAGATCTCGACACTGAAAAGAACGAAGACAACATTCCTAATTCCATGGGCTCCCTAAAATGACTATGAATTCAAATTCACATTCATCATCATTTACTACGCTCTCTTACTTTCGTCAGTGCTTGAAATATCAAATAACCCTTGTTTAAGAACCATAAAATCTTGCCAGCTCTTCGGCCTCCAGTGGTATCTTTTAACCCATTAGTAAGGTCTTTATATAAGCTGCGGGCGGACCCTAAGAATCTTAGATCTCGTCCCTGAAAGGAACGAAGTCAACATTCCTAGTTCCTTAGGCCCCCTAAAGTGACTATGGAATCAATTCATTCATCATCATTTACTGGGTGCCTGTCGTTTCGCATAATGTTTTTTGTCCTAAAAATGTTTGGCCGAGAATGTTTGGCATACTGTTGAATGGAATACTACCCGTTTGTCCTATTATTTTTGCGCATACTCATTTAAAGTCCTAAAGCAAGTTTGTCCTAATATTGATAACTCTAAAATCGAATTACCTAAAGCATACTGTTCCTAACATGAATTGTCCTAAGAATTATTTTGCCTATTATTAAATTGGCTACACTTACACCACCTAAACTAAACTACGGTAGGCGTGAAGTCAGAAGCGATACGTATTCTACTTTAAGGCAGGTCAAACTTCGGTTAGGTTAGGTACGACGACGAGCGAAGCGAGGAGGAGTGTTAGGTAGAACTGTGACCCTAACGAGCGAGCGAAGCGAGCGAGCGAAACGCCACAACCAACAAGGTTGAGAAGGTTAGGTTTTGCTGCGTTATTATTGCGACAGGCAAATATAGTGCGAATCGTGCCATTACTGCATTTGCTATTGCGATTTTGCTAGGCGTTAACTTTTAACGTTTAAAAACTCTGCTTGCAAAAAATCGTCAAGATGTATGCTTAATGACTATACCCCGCAATCGAAGAAGCAAATCCGTAGCAAATGTACGTCAGGGTTGTCACTATGTACACTCGAGTTCAAAGATATATTTACAATTGAGAGTTCCAAAAATATTTTTACATTTAAAGATGTTTACACACAGTATAACAAATACTTGCTTACAAAGCATGTGTCAGCTACATCTTTTGACTCAATACTCCATAGTCATGTTTACAACTTTCCTTTCATTGAATCATTGTGACAAATATATATTCACATTACATGTTTACAGAATAATATTTCCTACCATTGTGCCATAGATATATTTACGATAAAAGCAACACTTAAAAATATACGCCCAACCGTACATTTTTCTACTTACATATCTTGCTACATAAATATGTTTACAGTTTGATTCAAACCACCGTTCTTATTTTGAATAATGACAATCACCTGAAATTGGTTGAAAAGAAAGCTGTTAGGTCCTTGTTAAACTGATTTAGTTTTGAAACATTACGATGTTTATCTGTAGCCAAATAAAGAACAATGTTGTGTTTCTTTTTGTAAAATGTAATGGACCTACAGTAAATTCTGTTATCTTTTACCTTTGGTTTTAAAGTTTATCTTTTAAAAGAAAATCTAAATTTGAAGAGAAACCATCTTTCCTTGCTTGGTTGTTTCTACTAGCTAAATGTTTGACCACGTTGTGTTTCTTTGATTTTATATTCACTGTACATACAATTTACAATACAAAAAAAATTGTTCGTTTTTTTCCAGTACGCCAATATTCTCAAGCAGGAAAGATTCCATATTTATATTTGAATGAAATACAAGAAATAAGTGATTTCACAAACAACATGACAGACACATTAAAACGCATGTAACATTGATGACATTGACATATTAATCAATTTTTTTGATCGAAAATTAAACAAGGTTATATCTATAGACGGTCAGTCAGGTTATCATTAAATTATACTTATTAATCATACGCACAATAAAGTAAGTAAATGATTCATCATAATTGCCATCCCTAACATATAACTGTCATATGCTACGGTTTTGCTACCTCTGTTGCGAGGTATGTTAATGACATGTAGTAAAAACAATTTTAGCACATTAAATATTAGGAACACTACAATTATGCACACTAATCATTCGACATTAGAATCTTAGCCACATCAAACGATAGGTCAAATAATATTTAGGACAAACGATAATAGGAGCAACAATTTCGGATAATCAAAAATATGCGGAACAAAGTGTATGCCATACGTTATTAGGACAAAAGACGTTATGCGACACAACGATAGGACTAATAATTGTATGCCAATCGATATAGACCCTCATTTACTACGCTCTCTTACATTCGTCAGTGCTTGGAATCCATACTTAATATTATAAATGCGAAAGTGTGTCTGTCTGTCTGTCTGTCTGTCTGTTACCTCTTCACGCTTAAACCGTTGAACCGATTTGGATGAAATTTGGTATGGAGATAGTTTGAGCCCTGGGGAAGGACATAGCCTACTTTTTAACCAGGAAAAATACCCTTATCCGCGATAAACGAATTTAAGGCTGACGATGTCGCGGGTAGAAGCTAGTATCAAATAAAACCCTTGTTTAAACTCCGTAGAATCTTGCCAGTTCTTTGGTCACAAGTGGCTTCTTTAGTACCTAAGGTGCGAGTGGACCCCACTAACCTAAGATCTCGACCTTGAAAGGAACGAAGTCAACATTCCTAGTTTTACGGGACCCTAAAAATGACCATCGAATCGTACGCCTTGAGAAGACGTTCACGAGAGGCCATTACAACTTTGATAGCCCGACACTCGAATTAACGACCGCCGCAATCACCGGCCCTGTTTAGTTTAATCTAAAGTTAAAAGAGCCATTTTAACTTTTAAGAAGGTTTCTTAGAATTTTGTGCCTTGGTGTGACTTAGTGTAATCAGAGCATTCATTTAAAATTCTAGACGAAATTTCTTAAATTCTTAGTTTTAAATTTAAGTGTAACTTGTTTAATGAAAACTATTGTAATTAGGAAAGTTTTGGTGATAGTTGCGTCGTCTGACTTCTATCAAAGGTGTTACAGTTTATAAATTGACCAGTACTTTTACCTATGTCAGTATTAATGTCCTTAATTTAGGATTTCGTTTATATTTTGTATTTCATCATGTAAAGCCGTGAAGAGTCCACCCTTACAATTATCTAATCCATATATATATACTAGTAAGCGAAATGTACAAAACTACGAGTAAAATTATATTGTTTTCTAGCAATATCATTAATACCTTAGTAATTATAATTAAGCACCTACTTCTCATTCTTACCTACGGTCACATGGCTTGATATCAATGGAGACATCATACTTATACCTATCTCTTGTAACATTTTTAAGTATTTATTATTGACATTGACATACAATAATATAAAAAGTGTACTTCGTACATGTCATATAAGACATACATAGAATATGTATACTGTCAATATTTCTTTTTTTCTGTTAATTATTCTGTTAGATCGCGTTATTTATTGCCTTCCGCTAAAATCACATTCTTTAAGCTAAAATTGTTTCATTAGTCGGACTCCCGTATTTTCTACGTGATCGGTCTTCTAAACTTCTAATTAAAATTCCAGCCAATAACAGAAGTCTAAACAAGCTTTGAAAACATCGGCTACGCTGATTGGCTCATTGAAGTGTACGTTTGACGCTTCTAAATTAGAAACTAGAATTTAATAACGTCAACTTAAGAGTCCGCAGCAAGCTCGGCCGAATTTCACCTTCCCATACAAACGGAGTTTCGTTCTCATTTTAAAACTACGTGTTAGATTGTAACAAAACTTTGCATATACAATGACCTGAGGTACATCTAGGCCGGAAATTAGTTTATTTGGCTCAAAAATAAGTTTTGTATGAAAAACTTAAATTCGCTGTATTTTTTTTACTATGGTATCTGAAGCTGCATAAACTAATTACAGGCCTGCATATACCTTAACTTATTCTAAGTACAAGTTTCAGTAGCCAGTCGTTTTAAAATGAGAGCGTAGCTACGTTTGTATGGAGAACCGAGCTGACTGCGGACTCTTAAGTCGCGTAGTTAACAGCGAGCTCGCAATGTCGTATTTTATGTCCTCTTTTTTTATTTACAGGTTTTATCAACAACAGGGAAAATCATTTCAGAATTATGGAAAATATTTATTTTGCTATAAGGATTAGCCAAAAACATGTTTACGTTTTAAAATCCGTTGGTTAATCCGACAATACTTTACTTTTTTAAATTACCTACGCTAATAATATTATAATACACGGTGTTTTCATCTAAACATATCATCGTGGGGTTTTTAATTAAATGTTTCGTTTGCGAATGTAATCTAATCTCCGATACACACTTAGAAGAAAGCTGTCAACTTTCTTCACGAAATTACAATATAATTAAATATTTATTTATTTCACACCAACAAGGAAAACAATACTGTTGAGTTGAGCCTTCAAATAAACTACGGTAAGTAATCTTTTTGCTATTGAGCGATCTCTTCCAGGGAACCTTTGGTTTGGGTTACCTTTCAAACAAACTAATACGATTCATCCGTTTATCAGCTTAGGTATACCTTACCCTTATAACACCTTACTGTTAGTGTTAGTGGTAAAAAAATAATATGATAAAAAATATTTTTTAAAATCGCTCCACTATTGGCGGAGTAATCTGTAAACATACATAAAAAAAATACAAACAGTCGAACATAGATCCTCCCCCTTTTTGGAAGTCGGTTAAAAATGACGACGTTGTCTGCTGGCTGGTACCTACACGCCTTAATAACGTTAACCTAATTGTATTCGAGCTCACGACAGTGAGATAATTAAATACAAACAAGATGTAAATATTACCATATGATAATATGAATAATTAGAATGTGATACAACAATGAACTATTCTATGGAATACTTTAGTGAGAAAATATTTCTTCTTAGGGACTCTCGAGGAATCATTATTACTATAGTTTTAAGTGATACTTCTTTTCCTAGATCGTTTTTCTTGATTTAAAATTTCGAGAAAAAAATATGGAAAAAATTATAATTTCTTTAAAAGTATTGGCATAGTTAGCACGTTGTATCATTGTCCCGAAATGGGCAGGGCACATAGTTCGACGAACCTATGGCCGTTGGGGCAGAAAGGTTCGCGGGTGGAGACCTTGTACCGGCAAGCGCAGCGTGAAACGGCCACCCGCAAGGTGGTCGGATGACCTGGTTAGGGTTGCCGGGACTCGCTGGATGTGGGTCGCGCCTATCCGGCCCATGTGGAAATCTATTCAGGATGCTTGGATCCAGCAGTGGACGTCCTATGGCTGAAATGGTGATGATGATCATTTTCCCGCAGTTAAAAAAATATTGTCAGTCGAAAAAATAATGACGGATGATTGATGTTTATTCGGATCTTCCACTAATACTCCTAAAACTGATTACACATCGCTTAAACATCTAATGAATACGAATAAATATTAATAAATAAATGGTTAGTGTACATAATGTTAATTTCATATGAGTACAGCCAGGTGAACCAAATTATGCAGCAGAATTCGACCCGGTGCCATTATGCACAATATCCTTAGATGTAGTTGATTAATTACAACAATTACTCAATGAACACCCTGTTATTTAGTAATTGAATGTAATATCTGCCTCTTGAATTAAAAAATTATAAGGTTTTCAATAGTGTTATGATTATAAATGATTTTAAGCAGTACCTAAAAGATTATATTTCTTGTAAAATAACAAAAAGGAATCCTAAGATACTAAGATACACTAAGCTTTATTTGCACGTCTTTGAGTTAAACATGTAGTTTTAAGTAGATGTAATGTACCAAGTTTAAGCAATTAAATTACTAATTACCTACTGAAGATAAAAATGAATACACCTTGTTTTGTTGTTGGTAGGTCCTAATATTATAAATGTGAAA
Source organism: Hedya salicella (assembly GCA_905404275.2). NCBI lineage: Eukaryota > Metazoa > Arthropoda > Insecta > Lepidoptera > Tortricidae > Hedya > Hedya salicella. Next base: position 17,456,611 of record FR990108.1, read on the forward strand.
GTTTATATAAAGACTAGACAGCGCCCGCAACTTTGTCCGCGGAGGAGAAAAAGTCACAACTCTTCATTTTTTCTTCAGCGTAGTCGGGTAAAAAGTATCCTATACCCATCTGGAGATACCCAGCTACCCGTGTACCAAAAATAGATGAAATCCGTTCAGCCGATTTTGCGTGATGAAGCCGCAACGACACATACAAACATACAAAAAATTAATATTTTTCGCTTCAGTGACCTCCAAACACGATAGGTTTTTTTTTAATATCTTCAATATATAGACATTTCATTTTTACAACTTCATAAAAGTATTGAAGACTAGCTCCTGCCCGCGATTTCGTCCGCCTTAAATTCGTTTATCGCGGATGAGCCTATTTTTCCGGGATAAAAAATAGCGTATGTCCTTTCCCGAGTCTCAAACTATCTCTATACCAAATTTCATCCAAATCGGTTCAGCGGTTTAAGCGTGAAGAGGTAACAGACAGACAGACAGACAGACGGACAGACAGACAGACAGACAGACAGACAGACAGACAGACAGACGGACAGACAGACAGACAAACAGACACACTTTCACATTTATAATATTAGTATGGAAGTATGGATATGTTTGTTGCGTGAATGGATTTAGTTTAAACTTAGCACGCGTATAACTGATGATATAGATTGGCTTGAACATTGGCTACATTCCCTGTACAATAAATAGGCTATGTTTCATATACACTGTAGGATCAAGGTAACCTGATAGACTTTAAGCATCGAAGAACCTAATTGGAGCATATAAAGTAGTATACCTAACATGTGGTCCAAAAACGCGTAAAGCTGAAAAGCTTCCGAAACGTCGGGAACTCAAATGAGATAATATACGCGATGTAATCCGTAAAAAATGTGTAATAATCGCGGAAACAGAAGAACATATTATATTTCTATAAATTCATAAATTTCAAAATCTCCTGATTTATAATGTAATTAAAGGATAAATAAGTGCAATTTTTTATTCAAAATAATGTTCATGAAAGCTTAGCGGTATCTAGAAATAGAAACTATGTAATTTTATATTAATCGCTACCAAAACTTGCAAAAATGTTATCTGCAAGTTAAATAAGTTTTCTGCCAACACGACAAAGATAAAACGATATTTCGCGTGCCCAAAAAAATTACTTGATCTTGATAATAATAACATGTTTGAGTAAAAAGAAAAAGAATATAATTAGGTTTTCATTTAAATACTTTCACGACCTACGAGTAAGATGAATGTTAAATTATTTAGTGCAATTTACTCTAAAAAATTTAATAAAATAAATGGCGACATGTTAACTTATTTTCCTTTAAAAACGATACTTCAAAATGACTTTGTATATTCTAATTTTTTTATGGTGGTTAAATTTTGAATTATAAAGCATAGAATATTTTTTTATCTCCAATAATATTTGTGTTCTCTTGCAGTTGGTGTTCGATCCTAAATATAGCGACTAGCAATCCTCTTACATTAAATAGTATTGTTTCGAGTATAAGTGCCCCCACACTTACTTCGTTTAACACTCCGCACGTCCATGACAAATGAACGTATAACTGTAAAAGTTTCTACGAACATAAGTCCTCTGTCAGCTCAGCAGTACGGTATCGGTAACTGCACTCAATATCGGATTTATTCCTTTGGATTTTATTTCCGAATCGCGGTTGTACGTTGGCGATAGCGGCTTTCCTATACCGGTTCAAAAAAGTAGTAAACTTTGTATGGAACCACGACATTCGCATGTGTGAGTATAGAATAGGAATTTTCTAAGAGAATAAGTTCGTATTTGAGATGGTTTCTGTGTTGTTCTTCAATTGAGAGAGATAAACGACCAAGATATTTTTTTTGTAGACTAGGTAAATCATCAACCGAATAAATAGTTGAGGTATGTACCTACTTGTTCGCTTTGTACGCTTGGATAATCTACCAACACCCATGAAACGAGTCGATTTGGTTCAGTGAGGAAAGGGACGGATTGAAAATCAGCGCTGCGCCGGCGCGAAGCTGCCGCAGCACATGCTGAGTCCGTTCCTGATGTCACGCGAAATATTTAAGGTACCTTTTTTTTCTAATTTTTTTTTTAGTTATTTGTTCCCTGTACTTTATTTATTTTTGCTGTGGCAATAAATGTTTCCTTTCTTTCTTTCTTTACTTACTCTGTCGTAGGCTAAAAATCTTACCCAAATTTCAAGGCAACCAAATAATAAAATAACTAGCTTTATATAAGACTTACTTATAGACGAATTTAGGTATAAAAACAAAAGCTTACGATTTGTGTACTCCTGCCGGTCTAACACAACTCTCCGCAACTACGCTTGTAGGGCGACATAGCATCACCCGTCTTTCTCGCATTGTCGTGAAAGAAAAAAAAGGAGCAAACTTTGTGCGAGACAAAGAGTCGCGTATTACAGTTGTGCTAGAGGTGCTGGGGCCCCTTTCATAAACGCTTGTAACTTGTATTTCAAGCGGAAGTTTCTTTTTAAGGGCCTACTTCGTCATTTGTAAATCACGCCCCAAACTTGGAGCCAGCCAATAAGCGTGATTTTTAATACGGGACGCATTTATTGCTCGCGCGCATTAAAGAAAGAGAAAGCTAATACACTACATGCTTGGGGTTTTTTGGCGTAAGCGCCAGATGTAAAAGTACCATGAAATCGAAATTACTATTATGTTTTGTTAACATTTAAGTTAATCACTTAAAAGTTAAAGGGAATAATGACATTTTAACATAATTTAGCCGTTTATTAATCTGTCGTTTGTACAAACTAGACAAAAAACGGGAAAAGAAGACGCGTTTTCGGATACATTTTATATCGAAGAAATTTTCATTAAACATGTTACCGCGTTAATCACTATACATTAAAGGTTATATAGTCAAGAAACACATATCTAAAAATTAGCCTGTTTTATATACTAGATTTGACAAAAAATGTGCTACAAAATAGCTTACATTTTCGATGCATCCCCTTAATTCATATTTTTGGAAAGAGACTTCAGTTTGTAATATGAGTTACAAGCGTTTATGAAACAGGCCCCTGGTTATAAAACCCTATTACTTTAAACGACAAATAGGGAATATGCATATTTATTTTTATTTTTGCTTTATTAAAAGCTCATTCATGTTACAAATAGTAGACAAAAATATTTTTTCGAATAACTATAAAAATAACCAAGATATAAGCCAGAACATAACGGAAAGCGGAATGCAATACGGAATGTAATATGGAGTTTATATGGCCGGAGTGGACTATGACAACAGTACATGTCGGACCTCTCTGTCAAATCGCCGTCTAATTAGCCGTTTAAAATTCTTATATCATGCACATTTCTTGGCCGATTTTAATTTTAATTTCACTTTTTGAAATCGTATTTACGGTACTTTCATATTTTGTTAAGAAAAGTGATTAAAAAAATTTAATGCTATTGTAATATTAATACCAATTATGTAAGATTTAAGGTACTCCCCTACTTGACCTAATAACGCAAGTGCTAATATTATTACACCTACCAACGCTAGCTCTAATTTTCATTAGCCCTAATGTCATATCACCTAATTTTTATACCCTAATTAGTTGTTAGACCTAATAATCGAATACTCTAATAATGATTTGTACTAATAATCAACAATACTATTATGAAATAACCTAATAATTACCAAACCTAATGATTATTAGACCTAATCATTACTGACACTAAATGTCAAGAGTAGTAAAGATTATTAAACCTATTTTTACGTTAAAACAGAAAATACGGATTTGGACAAATATCGAATTGGCTGAACCCCGAAAATTGTAGGTTAGGTTAGGTTTCTATTGTGACAATGTATAGCGGAGCGAGCGAAGCGAGCGGAGCGTCAAAAGATTCCCATGTACTTACATCCTGAGTCTATGGCAATTCCGACTCCACGTGGTCTTGTCTATCCTACCCTTAGAGTGTTATTCCAAGAGAGAGCAGCTGTCGCCCGCTGTAACAAATGGTAGGCGCCCGCCCGTGCGAGCCGAAGCTAAACCTATTTTTACGTTAAAGGCATATTTAGGTTTATAGATAATTAGGTATAATAAAATGTAGGTTTTAACATAATTAGGTATTATAATATTAGTAGTCTAAAAAAATCGGCTAAGTGAAAATTAGGGCTAGTGAAAATTCGGTATGATGAAATTAGGCATTATGAAAATTCGGGATCCTGAAATTAAGGCTATTCATTAATTAGGATGAATGAAAATTCGGGTTTGTGATTTTAGGGTTACCAAAATTAGGGCTAATGAAATTAGAACGAAAGTTTTTCGGGCTAACGGAGGGGAACCAAGTTAATTTCTCGGAAACGGCTTTAGTGATTTGGTTGAAATATGGTGTGTAGACCCAGTTTTGCTGTTCAAGTTTATCAAGGTAAGTTTGACCCTTAAAAATACATGTACTCATCGAGCACAACTTCGTAAAAGTTAACAGAGGCGTGACATTGGAAAAATTACAAGGGAAGCCGAAGCGTATTCATTTACTCATTAAAAGAAACATGTGGTTGTAAGCCTTTCCTTGGGCTATCCGGTAGAAATCGGCTTATATGGATGCCACGCCATTGGTAGCTAAGGTTCTATTATATTATAACGCCTAAAATTTAATTTCTTCTAGGAATTGTCGTTAGTTATCTTTATAATCATTCTTCGTAAATGAACGTGAAAGAATTCCCGTAGAATCCTTTCAAGTCAAGTTTTTCCTTGTTATTGCACAGTTAATAGGTATTATATTTGAAGTATAACTTTTCTAAAGTACTCCATTTTGGTCGTACTTAAAATGTCAACCTTGTTTGAAAAATTTAAAATCAAATTTAGACGAAGCGTTGTGATAGAAGTAAGCTCTTTTGAAATAAGGAGAGACCTATATTCTCATTAGTATGTAAAGAGCAACAAAACTCAACATATTTAATTGTTAAATAGTTATTAACTTTTAATCGGTGGAACGAAGATTTGTTAAAATTAATTCTTTCAAAAGTTTAGTTGTTAACATAGCAATAGATTTTCAATATATTTTTTTTAATGAAAAAAGAACCGACTTCAAAATAAACTAAAAAGCCAAAAATAATCTTGAATTCACTTTAAAAATCACGATGATCGTGATGGTAAAACATCAAGTTTTTCATAAAAAAATATATAGCAAACACATTATAGCTGTAACTAAAAAAAAAACTGTGTTTATTAAATTGATTATCATCTTTCTCCACACCTATTCCAAAACAAGCAATTTTTCCCTAATCGTGTTGAAACATAAACCAATTAAACACCCGTGCAAATCTAACTAGAAACCAAAAAAGTCTTCCCCTGCAAACGGAGCCCGAAAAACAAAAGCGTGAAGTAAAAACATCCGATTTTTCAATTTAGATCCCATCAGAGAGCTGCAGTAATTTCGAGAGGAAAAATCGCATATTGAAATGTTACACTGTTGAGTCACGGACCCGGAGGCTCCCCTATCTCGATCTGTACACGGCGGGAACCCACAATCCGAATTGAGTTCGTGATCCCGCATCCCGTATGTACCAATCTATTTTGTGTATAATCTTTTCGGAGAGTCTTAACGGCTGATTTTTGAAACGGTTTGTTGGCTTAAATTTAGCGTTTATCTTTATGTTTTAACGCACCTCTCGATATTTTATCCCAATTACTTTCTTTTAGAGGACTGTAAGGCTACACTCCTCTAAAAGAAAATAATTCGCCTTTCGATATATTTTTATCCCAATTACTCTCTTTTAGAGGACTGTAAGACTACACTCCTCTAAACGAAAGTAATTCCCCTCTCGATATATTTTTATCCCAATCACTCTCTTTTAGAGAACTGTAAGACTACAGTCCTCTAAAAGAGAGCAGGTGAATCTCCTCTCGATATATTTATATCCCAATTACTCTCTTTTAGAGGAATGTTGTGTATGACTGTCTTACAGTGTTACAAATTGAGCAAAATTTTTTTACTGAATCTATCATCCTCGGATGTCCAGAGGATAAGATAAAATAGGCGTTCCTATTGCATAGAGTGCGATCCTACGCAGATCGCATCCCACTCTTCGCGACCCTCACGAGGTCATCCGTCCATCTTGCAAGCTATGTTGGTTACTTGGGTTCTTCTGCAGATATCCTCATTTCTAATTATATCATGCACAGAAACTCCGAGCAATAGCCCTTTCCATTCCCCGTTGCGTGACTCTGAGCAGTCTTATCAGGCCCATTACACTCGTATGTAGGTATTAATTGGATCTTTCCGATTTTTGATATATAGATAATATTATGGCAAATACCACACGGTAAGTTATAAATTGTTATTAGTTTTTCATCGGTCGAACAAACGTTTATTTTTAGAAACATTTTTGTTTCATAAAAAAAATATTATCTCAAATACCACACGGTAATGGCAAAAGGTAATTGAATTTTTTCACGTTTATTCGTGTACACGCAATAAAATCAAATAATATGCGTCTACCACATTAGAACCGAAATTCACTATGCTCTGTTTAGTTATTAACGGTTGATTACACCTTGGTCATTAACAACAGGTTTGTTTAAAAGTATTATTGAACACGAATATTACGGGTCTAATAGGATATCTCTTATTTACCTTTAAAAAATAATAGAATAGAATTTTTTTATTTGCTAGAATACTACAAAACATGTGGTACGAAGTCTATCAGAAGTATTCCGTCTGTGAACGATATATTTTAAGTTGTATATAATAATGGATTATAGTTTGAACTTTATTTATTTACCGTCCATTTTAATAGACAATTTGTCCGGTTTTCATACATATGGCCGACATCTCTAGCAAAATTTTGCTGTTTCATCATGATACTACTCCATCACTATCCAATTCTGTTCAAACGATTTTAAGGGTCTATTCAGACGTACCACAAGCACACCACAACGACAATCACGTAATGGAAATAATTCGTTTTATTCACACGGACCACATTTCGATTGACGATTTTTTTACAATATTTTAATGTTAAAATGTATCAGAACTCTAATATTCAATATCCATCCATCTACAAATAATATTAAGGTTTACGTAAATTCAAGAACCCTTGAATTGTTAGTCCACAGTTTATAAATAAATCTCAATATCCAAGTCCATAAAGTCGGTTAAGATATTATTTATGTTATCCGAGGCTCGAGTTGCTTCGTACTTCGAAAATACAATGAACTTAAAACTGTGAGTGAAATTTCAAGGTAGTTTTAACGGCTGGAATAAAGTGGAAACTGTAAAATATTACTTTTGACAATAGAAACTCGACGAATGACCTATAAAGCTTTGCATTTTATGTGTTCTGGGAAGTAGAGTAACCGGTTTGAATGAGAAGCAGTATGTTGTTCGGGAATGGTTGTCGGTTAAGCCGTTTTGGGGTTGGAGGGTAGTAAAGTCGGTCGGCTGCCACTCGCGACAAACGATGAGTGCTGTAACTGGAACGGATTCGCAGTTAAACGTTTAGTTTTTGAGCTTTTTTGATTGCAAATACTGCTACACTATTACATTACACTAGAAGTTGCCCGCAAAATCGTCAGCGTAGGATTTAAAAAAACATGACCTTCGAGTCGATTCGAAAGTACTCTATAACCTTCTTTAGATGCCCAGCTATATAGATACCCATGGGCCAAAAAGGATGAAATCCGATTACTCGTTTTGGCGTTACGAAGCCACAACGACACATACAAAAATCTTGAAATAAAAATCGATTCAGTGACCATTAATTAATCAGTACCACTTTTTTTTAAATTACCATCCATGTACATGTACATTTCATTATTACAACTTTTAGTATAGATAATAAAGTAATTAGTTTTAATGCTTCCTTTTAATGTACTGAGTGTTAGATTTGACTATAACTTATTACGTGGTGTCATCAACGTTTACATAACAGAGTGAAATTGGGCATAAATGGATTGCAAAGATGAACTGAAACGGATTCGCCGTCACACGTTTAGTTTTTAGCTTTTTTGTAATGTAGCAAGAAAGCAGTTAAGAGCAACCGAGACAATTGCATCAATTGGGACAAATATGTCTTTTAAATATATCATAGAATCCGAACACTTTAGAAGTACCCCTAACCTGTAAAGAGCAAGGGACATTTTTCAATGTTGAGTTTCTGAGATTACTATCATAAGGCTCATTTTCCCCCATAGATGCAATTAACCTAGTTAAACTTACACAGTTCATGATCATCATCAGCTTGTGATAAGGGCAGGGAGATGATTATCGTCATAATCAGCCCAAGGACATATGGACAAAGAGTTCCCTTAAGATCTCCATAACGACCGGTCATGATCAAAGCCTCATCCAACGGTTTCCCGCGATCTTTACTAGATAATCAGTCCATCTTGTTGGGGGTCTAATAAAAAAAATAGGAGTGTGGGTGCTTAGGCCTACTTTTTTAATGATTGTTGAATTCTATCGTATTAATATCGTTTCAATTCATGAAATATATTTTCTTTTGCGCCTAGCTAAAAGATAATGTTTTATTTGGATTGCTCTTTCAATAAAGAACAAATTGCCAACCAACAAATGCCACCTATAGTTTTGAAGCAAATTAAATCAACCCCGTCTTTCCTTATTACTGAAAAAAGGAAAATGAGGTACTTTTCGCTTCCCACTACAACACGTACTATCAAACGAGGTATTGGTAAATCGTGGCTATGTTTTTCCGATAAAGAAACTGTCAAAACGTCTATTAACGTCGATACTTTGACAGCTAGAAGTGTCGATAAGTGCCGTGAATATTATTGTTAGTCTGACGTGGAAGGAAGTTGTCATCGTCCGTTAAGGATTTGCCAAAATACATCGTTTTTTTAATCTAGTAGTTTATTAACCTTTTGAGCGCCCAGCAAGTTGACGGGAAACCGTGCGTCACACGCCAACCAATAAACCGATTGTATGATACCTTAGCGGCAAATGAGGTCGTGCGTCTGAGGCACAATTTTCCGTTGACGTCCGTCTTTGGCGCTCAAAAGGTTAATAAACTACTATATTAAAAAAACGATATATTTTGGCATTCGGCCATGTATACTACTTATTTTATGATTCAACTCGCGTGAATGTTTCATCATCAGAAGAAAATGATTCTTGAAAGAATAGTTTTCCCTCCCAGATGCAATTTTTTTTAATAATATGTATTAGATAACTGTTAAATCAGTTCCGCGTAAGGCACCACCACACCTCTAACTAGAAAAGGAACGCATAAAACATCTTCCTTCCAAATGTTTTTTCCAATATTTTCAGTAAGTTTGTAATGTGTTTTATTTGAAATTTCTCGGAAAATATATGCAATTGGGTTTGTGCGTCCAACCCAAATTGCATTTATTTTCCGAGAAACGGCGTCACGGGCTGGCCCAGCGTGAGAATTACAATAGTAGCAGTCTATACCGATTCAATTTCTTGCATTCAGTGGTTTTCTTTAGATTATGTAATATATTGTTCGTTTACTTCAGGTCTAGATTATTCTGATTAGAAAATGGTTATAACAGTAACCGCGTGAATTGAGAGAGAACTGCCATAATAATGACGATTATTGCAAATCTTATTACATATGGGCGTGCAAAAGCGTCGTTTGGCAAGCGAAGCGGCCTTTTACCTTAGGCTCCGACAGGTATTCAACTATTTTTAAAATTTACCTAGTACTGGTCCTGCCACTACATAAAATTTTAACTTTGAATGTATAGTCAAATATTTTTTGGATGACTCAATACAGTATATTTTAGTGGATATTTCTCAGCAAACCATTGCAATTTGGCTTTGGCGAGATAACAGACGTCGCGAGTCGGGCCAGCGTGAGAATTTACAATAGCACTATCTTCCGATTCAATTTCTTGCTTTCAGTGGCCTTCTGTAGATAGCGTAGGTTATTGTTAGTTTACTTGAGGTCTACATTATTGTGAATAAGAAGTGGACATAGCATCAACTGCGCGAATTGAAAGACAACTACCGTAATAAATACGATTACCTTGAATCATTTTATCAGCTCGACTAAAGTACTGGGGCCACCACTGCATATGCTCCTCAATGTTTATTCAAATATTTTTTGGAAGTTACAATACAACACCTAAATCCTAATAAGAAATCCTAATCACTGAATTGTACTTATTAAAAAGGGAAAATAAATAATATTTCATTTTCAGTTTCAATGTATATCAGTAGAAGTTTATCGGCAAACCAATGCAATTTGGGTTTATGCATCTCGATAAAAGGGGTCGCGAACCAGCCCAGTGTGAGAATTTACAGTAGCAGTCTCCGCCGATTCAATTTCTTGGATTCAATGGTCTTTTGTAGATAAGGTATGCTATCGTTAGTTTAGTTGAGAGCTACATTTTTGTGAATAAGAACTGTAACCGCGCGGGCTGCGAGAGCGTAGAATATTTTTTCTCCTCACTAACTCGGAAAAGTGAGAGCCCGTTATAACGCCAAATCTACGTGGCAAGAACAATTTTATCCGCTAGTGTGGAAAAGTTAATTGCAGTACAAATTTATAAATTTTAATCCTTAAGTTTTTTTGTTTGGTTATGAGTGTATTTTGTTACATATATTTTCACATTTTCGTCACTACGTATTGAAACGAAAAATTGTTTGTTTCGCACGGCTGCAAATTTCGTACTTTAAAAACGTCGTTACGCTTAGGAATCTATTTAAACCACTCATTTCACACAATTTTTAAAACCTTCGCTTACTCGGCTTTCAAATCAAGCACTCACGCCAAATTAACACCTTTGCGGACTTGCATAACAAATAACCATTTCACGACACTGCTCGGAAATTTAGTGATGGATGGTCTAATGGCAAGTCACACAATTGTGTATGGATGTATAATTGAAACAGGGCTTCTAAGATCCAGCAAGCAGACTACAAAGGAAATAGATGGCCTGTTTGGGACAACAATTGAATCAATCACAGCTTCACAGCCGTATGCGGAATTGTGCATGTCAAGTGAAATTGACCAAAGAGAATTTATAATTTATTATAACATAACATATGTATTATATTTTATAAATTTGGTTTCGGGTGCAGCTTTCCAACCGATGTCCATTTTATATAGCAAAATGGCGGACATCACTTTTTTCCAATAATCGTCACGGGTGCCTTTATTGCTTTTTTGGGTGTGGGTTCTTGTGGTCAACTAAATGCAAGTCCACATTTAACAACATATATTGTCACAAAATTAACAGTATGCAATACGTAATGCAAACAAGAATATTGGGATAATAAGCGCGTAAGCAGTGCGTAAGCGGTAGCGGGCAAGAGTGGCACAGGTCCGGCGTTGATAGCGATTAAAGAGGCTCTGGCGTGACGGGAAGGCGAATGAGTTCCGGCGCGGCCCGCTGCACGCCGCGCGACGCGCCTCCGCGCTCGCCTGGACAGGTTCCGTGTAGTGATGTGCGGCGCTTCTAGGGATGCGCCACATACCCCCTTCGGAGATTCAAAGTCCTGCGGAGAAACAATTAGGAAATTTAACAATCCGGCCTGAACGTGTTATCGGTCAGGTTTCGGGGCAAGTACTGGCACGTCAGCAGCTTGTCTTTCTGGATTTCTATGCAGATCGGTGCTTTGTTCTGATAAAGTGAATGCTGGTTTATCGCGATCTATTGAGACGGTCACAGGTCCACTGTCTAATTCTACTGTGACTGTTTTATCAGTTCTATTCAAGACTTTATGTGGTCCTGTGTAAGGTCGTTCTAAGGCTCGGCGGAGTGTGTCTTTCCGTATAAATACGTTTTGTGCCGTTTTTAAGTTTTCGTGTACAAAATCTGGTTTCACAGAGTGATTCGATGCTGGCTGTGGTCTGAGGTGAGCCATGTGCTTTCTAAGCCTTGTCACAAAATCAAGTGGCTGCAACGTGTCGGTGTGTGTGTGCGGTGTGGGTTGGAAAAACTCACCCGGTAACCACAGTGGCTTACCATATACCATCTCAGCGGCCGAGCATCGGAGATCTGCTTTCCACGCTGTCCTCAGTCCCAGCAACACGACGGGGAGAGCATCTGTCCAGCTGCGCTCGTCGTGGGCCATGATGGAGGCCTTCAGGGTGCGATGTAGGCGCTCGACCATTCCGTTGGCTGCGGGGTGGTATGCGGTAGTCTGCCGCAACTGTAATCCACAGAGCCGAGTCAACTCTTTGAAGAGCTGCGAGGTGAACTGCCGACCCTGGTCGGTGGTCTGTGGACAACCGAAACGTGAGATCCAACAATCACAGAATGCCTTCGCTACCGTTTCAGCTGTGATGTCCATAATGGGTTGCACTTCAGGCCAACGAGTATATCTATCAATGACTGTAAAGTAATACTTGTAGTCATGCAATATTGGTAGTGGCCCCACTAAATCGATGTGCACGTGACTAAATCGCGCTCCTGGCAACTGGAACTGCCCCAATGGTGAAGACGTGTGGCGATGTACCTTAGACGTTTGACAAGCGTTGCAGGCCTGGGTCCAGGCTCGGCAGTCCTTCCAAACGTTGGGCCAAATGTCTCTTTCTGTTACAAGTTTCGTAGTCGTTCTCACGCCAGGATGGCTCAATGAGTGTAAGGAGTCAAATACTTGGCGTCGCAGTGTCAAGGGTACAAATGGACGAGGCCTGGATTGGGAAACGTCACAATACAAAATGAGATGGGTCCCCGGCACGGGCACTCGCTTAAGGTCCAACAAAGTCTCGCAACTGGTCACCATCTGCTGCAACTCCGGATCTGCTTCCTGTGGATGAGCTAGTGACTCCAACTCTGGTGGCTTCGCTATTAAGCTTCGATGCGTGATAGAGTATCCGGAATAACGTTTTCCTTACCGGATATATGTTTGACATCAGTCGTGAACTGTGCGATATAATCCAGCTGATTGAACTGACGTGGGGAACAGTGTTGATCTTTCTGTTGAAAAGCGAAGGTGATGGGCTTGTGGTCTGTATATTTGGTAAAATGTCTACCTTCTACCATGAAACGAAAATGCTTGATGCCTTCGTAGACTGCCAACAACTCCCTGTCGTATGCGCTGTACATTTGCTGTGCCTTGTTCAACTTTTTGGAAAAGAAAGCTAAAGGCTTGCCACTCACAATCTACCTGCTGCTGCAACACCGCGCCCAGGGCTGAGTTTGAGGCATCAGTGACGAGGGCGAGCGGTGCATTCATCTCGCCGATATAGTGAGTGATGTGCCACATGGGGGTATAGATTCCAAAAATGGCATCCATTTTGAATTCCAGGATAGCGTATGTCACTTTAATCGTTAGGGTGTCGTTTTGTAGGTTTTGAGTTTCCAAAAAAATATTGGTAATGATTGAAAAAAAAGTATAGGTACTTTTTTTTATCTGCCATCTTAAAGGCTACTAACCCCAAATGACATAAAATATGAACATAATTAATGTTCTAAACAAGAATAGCTCGTTGTCATGTCGTTAATAAAACACTCATTAAAAATATCAACTTTAATTAAAAATGTATTACGATATTTTTTTATTTCCTCGCATTAGTCATGAAAAGCTTTCTGTAAAATCTCGGCCGAAAATGCAATAGATGGACCCGCATTATCGAGGACCTAACGATCACCTTCGGCTCGGCCTTCAAACTAACTCTTCCATCTATAGCTTACTTTCCAGCTTCTTCAACGATAATTTATTCTCATCCTATGCATTTAATATGACGATTTCTTTGAAAATCTTTAATTTTGACATGGGTACATGCCGGAAAGAAAACGGTGCTAATAGGTAGACAATAAATATCATAAAAGTTTTTCAAGAAGCAAAAATCCATACTCCATACTAATATTATAAATGCGAAAGTGTGTCTGTCTGTCTGTCTGTCTGTTACCTCTTAACGCTTAAACCGCTGAACCGATTTGGATGAAATTTGGTATGGAGATAGTTTGAGTGCCGGGGAAGGACATAGGCTACTATTTATCCCTGAAAAATACCCTTATCCGCGATAAACGAACTTAAGGCGGACGAAGTCACGGGCAGAAGCTAGTAATGTATAATTTCATTATTATTTATTAATCTCCGATGCCATTTTTGTCTAGAACTACAGTCCATGTGAGCTTTTTTACAAAACTAGCAACCTTAAAAAAGAAAATTACTTGCTAAAAAACACTGAAGGTTAAACCTATCCTAATAATCCTATTAATTTAATAAACGTGAAAGTTTGTGCCGACGTGTGTATGTATAAGTAAGTTATTTTTTCAATTTTAAAACTACTGAACAGATCTCAACGAAACTCTCCAGTAATGTTGTTTAGACCTCAGAATAACACATAGGCTATAAATTGCATCTCGGGGGTTATTTCCTAACGAAATTTTGACAATTGGCGTCCGAATCAACTGTCATAGCCCATACAAAATCATGACACTTGATTCTGATTCCGAGCGTCAAACGCGTTAAGCAATAGAGGGACTCTACGCGGACGAAGTCGCGGGTAGCAGCTAGTGTTTAATAAATAGCAATCAATTTATTCAACAGACTATTCACTTTGTGTTTATAAAACCTTTTTAACATAATAAGGTTATAGATCTTAGGCCTTTAGTTTTAGAAAGCTAATATTATTTATAATCTGACCGACTATTTAAAATGGCGTGCTCTGTATAAACAAGGAAATGGTTTGTACATGCGATAATGGCAAACCGTCCGGTTGTAGACGTACTTTTGTATTAGGCTACATTATTACAAATATGGACTTTAGTACGGGGAGTTAAAATCTATTAAGCGATGACAAATAAGTATGTGTTTACGGGGTGTTTTAGGGATCTGTTTCAAAAATCCAAGTAACATTTATATAGGAGACTATGAACTAAGGAATACCTATGCAATATGGTAGAAAAAATATTAGGAAAACTATTATACACTCGTGAAAACCCTATGTCCAAGTCATTCTATTGCCGTTTTAAAATCGCAAGTTTTTATATGTGCGCGAGTTTTTAACCATTTCATCCTTTATTGATTTATTTTCATATCAACTAGCTCGCGACGATAATACTCGTATTTTTGAGCTTTGAAGATCTAGACTACAGTAATTTAGACTAAGCCCGTTAAGTCTCTCATTTCCATCAGTATCTCAATAAAGAATTCCTCACCCGTGCAAAATTGCCAATATCGTAACAAACGAATGAGAAAATTGGCTTTTACATATTGCTTTTTATATGAGAACCCTTTGAAGTTGTAAAACTTAAGCTCCACTGCTTCAAATCTAAAGGGCGGCCATTTTGCTTATCTGATTGACCAAACATTGCCTGTGCAAAGATAATGGGCCGAGATATGATAGGAAAACAAGTGAAATGTTTCGTGAACGTTTTCATGTAAATGATTAGGTAACAGAAAACCTTTGTGTTTTATGTTCAGTTTGTTTCCCTTGTAAGGTATTTTATTGAACAAACATTTAAATGTGTTTTGTCATTAGAATTTTAGTTGCGGGAGCCATTTGAAACAAGGCCTGATAATTTATTACACGGATTTTTAAATAATACACTTATATCAAGCCGGGATTTGCATTAGATTTGAAATTAAATAGTTAAAAGAACTTTTTTTTCAATAAAATTTTAAATTACTTCATCGCTATTTACTGTGATATTTCATTGCTATAGTCAATTCCATTTAAAATAGGTAAATTGAATTCTAATAGTTTTTTTGTATGATGTGATCAACCGTTATTCAACTGTTAATAGTTAAAAAAATAACTCTAGACACAAACATGTGGACAGACATACATACACACATGAATATATACAGACAGACAAACAGACATTGACACAGACATACAAAACACTTGTTGCTGCGTACAACTTCGCGCGCACTCACGCGTAGCGACATGGATCGCGAGTGATCTGATACGGCGCGTAACATGATCGCGATCTTTTTGCATCCACACTAGCGATCATGATACGCATTGGTGCTACACAATGGAGCAGAACGAAGCTTTTGACTTTTGGTAAAAATATTATTTACTATGAAAAAAATCAAATTAATCGAAACTACCCCAATGCACTGGCGCGCCGCCCTCATTCAACGGTTTCCCGCGGTCATATTATGATACAAACACAAAATGCAATATAAGCATAATAAAGTAAGTACACACTGTATCCACACGCAAAAAATAAGCGTTTTAAGGTGCGTCCACACTTGTATCATTTGCTCGTATCCGATCACCGTGCCGTAGCATGACTGCGTATCGCGCTGCTTGGACGCTTACTGCCGGCGCGTCGATAATGCCGCACTCTTCCGATACAAGTGTGTGATACGCGTAGCAAATGGATTTCGAGGGATCGGATCAGCGCAACGTCCAAACGCGCGATCGTGATACGCGATCATGCTACGCGACGATGATCTGATATGGGCAAATGATACAAATGTGGACGCATCTTTAGATTTTTTGAAACGTATATACGAGTCATTGTTTCGCCCTGACATATGCCCGAACACAAACGAATTCGAACTCACACGTTACCAAACACAAATGTACATTCACTCAAAGAAAAGTAGCACCCCGTCATACATGTCATATCCCTAAGGGGTTCCATCTACGCAGATGTACGGGTTGTGTAGCCCCATTTACATGACTAATTAGTTGCCGGGGACGTTTATTTGGAGTATTGATTGGGGTTCTAATCAGGTGAGGCAGAGTCAAAGGAATGATTAAGGAGTTGACATGAGACTATTTTGGGAGCGTCTAATAAGACAGTTTGTTTGTAGTTCGTAGAAGTTAAACAAAGGTGTATAAGTTAAAGTACGATACATAAAATATAAATAACTAATTATATTTCATGTATTGTAACACCTTCAAATGGTCCTAGGTGTATTTGTACCCAATGCACTAAAAATCGTGCAAAAATTAACACACACAACTAAATCATACTTTGATACGTACGCACATAATAGATATCTACATAACCATAACATACTTGTGTTCATTTTGGTCTTTAGTTTAGAACCATAATTGTGTTATTTTGGTCTAGAGTTAGGAAGGTTTACAATTATTATTTTTTAGCCTATTTAGGTACCCATTACTGGGCAAATACCTCCCATTCTATTTTCCACGATCCTATTTATTTTCTTATGTGAATCTGGCATTTTGTGAAATGCGTCTAGATCATCCCACCATCTCCTCTTTGGTCTGCCTCGCGTCCGGTATCCATCTTGCGGCCCCCACTCAGTTGCTATGTTGGCCCACCTTTCTCTGAATGCATGCGACGGAAGTGTCTAGCCCAATCCCGTTTCAGTTTAGCGGTCTTGATACCGTCATCTACTTTACCAGTTTTGAAGCGCAGTTCCGTATTTCTGATTCGCCCAGTCCTTCCAACACCAATTAATATTGCGCTCCATTGCACGCTGTCAAATTTTCAGTGTGTATTGCAAAGTTTGTTTTGCAAATTTTTATCCAGGGAAGTTGTACTGTCCCTGAAGTACAAGTAAGAAAATCTTTATCACGAAGGCAGAGCCGCGGGAAAACCAGATATAAACGAAATACATAATGGGCCGAATAATTATTGATACCGTACTTCCAATACTATCAATAATGGAGTCCGCTGCGTTGAGTGTGTGAACCCCGCGCTGTCCGCTTCGGGTATCGTTTTCTGTATATCATAGAGCAACGCTGCGTCTGGCTGATCGCCCGCCACACGCGAATATATAGAAAACGAACCTAGAGCGGACGGTGGATGCTCTAAGGATCTATATTAACTACCGTCAAAGTTCAAAGTCATAATATTATAAAGTTTATTTGTATATTTCGTTACGTATTCAATATAATTGTTCTCCGAAACCGTTATTTTTATTTAGGATTTTTTCAAAATAAACCTGACACAACCTGAAGGGTTTTTCAAGATAACCGTTTCAAAAATCCTCGAAAGTTAACGGTTTCGGAATCAGATTATGGCTTTTAATAATAATGGATAGCCAAAAGGATCATCAATGTGTTACAGATTTTTTTCCTGTTCCACATTCTTGAATTCTAAGTTGTCTCACACCGAAAAAGAACATAAACCGACTCAGGAGAATAATCTGACAAGCTCCTGTCTAAGCGTCCAACATATTTATATAAAGGTCAGGGACTTAAATCCACAGCGTGAGGGGATTTAAGCGTGGTCGGTGTTAATGGGGCTGTTGTGACTGCACTCTAGCGACGAGCGCCATATTTCTTGGTTAAATTGCGGCAAAAATACTCTGTGGATTCACTAATCCACAGAGTATTTTTGCTATATCTATACTATTATAAAGTTGTAAAAATGAAATGTCTGTACATTAAAGATATTTTCAAAAAATTGATTGTTACCGACTATTTAGAGATCACTAAACCAAAAATATTTATTTTAGATTTTATGTATGTTTGTATGTGTCGTTGTGGCTTCATCACGCAAAATCGGCAAACGGGTAGCTGGGTATCTTCAGATGTTTATAGGATACATTTTACCCGACTACGCTGAAGAAAAAACGACCGGTTATGACTTTTTCTCTTCCGCGAACGAAGTTTATAGGGCAGTTTAGCGGACATCTTCTAGTACTGAATTTTTTTGTCACTGAAATAGTTTGGAGATACCCTAAATCGTGGAGGCTAAAGCTAAGTTTTTTAATGCCAGCTGCACATAGTGCAGGTCGTCACTTTCAAATGCTGTCCCTTCCGTTCTCTGCGAGAGTGTACACCCGGCATAAATATGTATCAGAACTATTTTGCATCTGTACGTATTACACGGTCACAAGTGCACGGAGGCATCCGTCAAAGAAATATCATGTTCATCAAGTTCATCACTCAATCTAACAAATAGCAGCGTCCTTTTCACTGCGTGCAAATGCCATATTTCTCATTCTGGCTAGAAAAGGATTGAAGAAATCAGGATAGCTGTAAAACAGGCAGACACTTTATACAACTTTTGGATTGATTAGTTCCGAAAATAATCAGTTAATTTCTTTTTTTACTAACCTCAAAATGTTTTTAAGAGAACTGTCAAAATGTGTGCTACACACATTGATAATTACTAAAAAAATGTTTTTAAGTTTCTATTACATGTATGGAGTGGCTCCTAGAAATATATATATATATTTTTTTTTACTACTAAGACAGCAATACTCCTTTCATCATGCGTATCGCGATGCTTGGACGCTTACTGTCGGCGCGTCGATAATGCCGCACTCTTCCGATACAAGTGTGTGATACGCGTAGCAAATGGATTTCGAGTGATCGGATCGGCGCAACGTCCAAACGCGCGATCGTGACACGCGATCATGCTACGCGACGATGATCTGATACGGGCAAATGATACAAATGTGGACGCACCTTTAGATTTTTTGGAACGTATATACGAGTCATTGTTTCGCCCTGACATATGCCCGAACACAAACGAATTCGAACTCACACGTTACCAAACACAAATGTTCATTCACTCAAAGAAAAGTAGCACCCAGTCATACATGTCATATCCCTAAGGGGACGTCCTTTCATGCATGTGACATACGGATGGACGGACGGACGAGACGACACTAGAGTATAATGGCTCCGTTTTTTGCCATTTTGGCTACTCATACAAATTGCCGTCCATGGAAAACCTATGGGGTACTTCCAGTTATCTTAGAAATTTTGTATGAAACTCTTATAGCACAATCCACGAAATAAATCCGTAAATCTTATTTGCCTGTATTTACCAATATAAAATGACCCCACATGGCGTACATTTTTCTAAGGATTGGGGCTCTGCTTACACTGGCTATTTATAGATACGACCTTTTTTAGCATATATTTGTACGGAACCCTCGATGCGTGAGTCCGACTCGCACTTGGCCGGTTTCTTTTATAAAGTAACATAAAGGTAACATTTAAAAATCATGAAAACATCACAATTTATTGCCGAGAGATTTGATTGCTCAATCTTAATGGTGGGGCAAATCCAATACGTAACCAAACGTAATAAATAAAATGTACCACTATTTGTATATGTAATTATGTGTCGTTGTGGCTTCATCAAGCCACATCGGCTAACAGATTTCAACTATTTTTGGTGCTCGCGAAGCTCCATCTCCATCCACAGATTGGTATAGGATACATTTAACTTGACTACCCTGAAGAAAAACGACGGATAATGACTTTTACTCCTCCACGAATGAAGTTGTGGCACACCTAGTAATATATATGGGAAAAAATATATATATATATATAGAAATATTTTGGCATTTTGGTCTCGAAAAATATAATAATTGTATGATATATTGTAAAATTAATCATCGTTATGAATTTAAGAGTCAAACCCTTGTCGGTGTAGCTGATGAAGCGTGAATCTGTTTCCATCTTGCCGTATCCAGGGCATCCTCCTTGATCTCCCTATACGACATCACGTCAACCTCCACTTCTTTTTGTTTCATGTAGCTTATCCTGGGTCTTCCCCCTCGTCACTTGCCTTCAACCTCTCCTTCTAGTTCTACGTTGTTATTTTTAAAAGCTTCGTGTCGAACCAATCATAAAACGAAAATACTGTAATTATTTTAGTAACTATTTACGTAAGTATCTATTTTTGTACCTACAACAAATTCACTCATTCAAATCTGCTTATACTATCAAAATTGAAATTCAAGCTAAGTGTCAGAATGCACGAACATAATTTTATGTAAGCAAAGTTCAGCTACAATTTTTAGTGTGACACATTGTGAGCAAAGAATTGCATACTTTATGAGCAATTTAAAAACGCTAGCTCCTTCATTTTGCAATTTTATAAAATTTTGAATATTTTTCTTGCTAATTTGTCGAGTGAATACTTGCATACAATTCGTCTGAGGCTGGTATAAATTCAGACTTATTTAAGTCTTTAAACAGTATGAGGTTCATTCAGTTTCTTATTTATTTATAACCCATTTAAAACCTTAATCTGTCAATGAGATTTAAGTATTCTGGGCTAATATTAGATGGGGCAGCAAAAATGCCTAAACCAATTTGTCAAAAATTGTATTTTTGTAACAAACTTTTTCCGACTTTCCTTTAAAGTTGATAGATTAACTACTCACTTAGACGATTCTAAAGAGTCTAATCTCGATAGGATTGCATTATTCAAAACAGAGTTCCTAAGACCTCCTCCCAAGTATATCAGCAGATCAGCTCGATGGTGTCAGTATTGTATTGCCACCTAACTTACATATAGTTAACTATGCCAAATTGTAGCTCAATAAGAAAACAGAAAATGGGTCAAATTTAAGTTGATCTAATCCAAATTTTCAGAAATGCTTTAATTAAAAAGGCTTTGAATTTTGTTTTACGTTTTCCACAAACTTTAAATTTTCAGTAAGGTCATTATGAGTTTTATTTTAATGGTGCGACATTTCATTAATGGTCCTCACACCATTCATTTTTAACTTTATTCTCCACTTTACTCTCACACCAAGTTGCCTGCAACATCATCAGCGGGGAGAATAACATCATAACCCTCTTTTTTTACCGTAGTCAAGAAAAAGTATTTTATGTAACCCGTGAATCCCCAGCTACTCGTGTAGTAAAAATAGTTGAAATCTGTTTAGCCGTTTCCACGCGGTGAAGCTATAACGCCACATAAACATACAAAAAATTAAAAAAACGATTCACCGACCTTCACATAGTCCGTATCATTTTTTTTAACATATTCAATGTACAGACAATGTAATGTTTTACAGCTTTATAATATTATAGATTCTGCAACACTGCAATTTAGTACAAAATGTAACGTTGAGCGTCATAATCATCAAGACGGCAACTTGACGTTAAACTTTTTATTACAATCCTAATTTAAATGTCGAGCCTCACCGGTAGAAGTTTCAAAAGTCCTTAATCATTAATGAATTTCTTAAAAGCGCCATAAAGCATTTAAGACGGAAATGTCTCATTAATCCACTTTTTACGTTTTGGGGCTTATCGTACCTACGAAAATTGAACATATTAACGTATTTATTAAACAACTAGAAGGTGCCCGCGACCTCGTCCGCGTAAATAGTTTTTTTTACCGTAATAAAAGATGTAAAAAAAACCTCTTTGGATGTCCAGCTATTCCCGTACCAAAATTGGTTAATATCCGTCCAGCCGTTTTGGCGTGATGAGAGGACACAGAAATTCCGGCTTACAGATGGCGCCAGACTGGCAAAGCACCGCGCGGCCATACAAAACAAAAGACGATCCTCAATCTATTAAGTTTTTTCCTAAAATCATGACCGCTCTCCATAGAAAACTGATTTTCATTACAAATTTAGAATTTTATAATAGTATAGAAATGTTTAAGAGCTGTTCAGTGAAACCAAAAGAATAATAGAACACGAGTGACAAATATGTTGACAGGTGCAAGTGAGAGATAGCCGAATTACTCACTAACTTACTTCACTGGCTCATCGACCCAAAATGAATCTTATCCTCCGACACTAAGCAGCGCCAGTCTTCTCTACTCTGTGTTGCTTCCCGCCTGTCAAAATCGGTTCCTCGAAGCTGGCACAGATCTTTCTGGACTTTGTTAATCCTACATAATACACACTAGTATACTACAATATTTGAGGAGTTCCTTCAATTCCTCATGGATTCCATCATCAGATCTTCACCAAAATTAAATGGAACCAACTTGAAAGTACCTTCTATAAAACCAAAAAAAAAATTTTAAAGCGTGCAAATAGTCTTCGAGTAATCGGTGAACATCCATAAAAAAAAAAAAAACATTCCGTGGAATTGAGAACCTCCTCCTTTTTTTGGAAGTCGGTTAAAAAGGTGTAAGGGGTAATGATTGTCGTGTAATTAGACTTTATTTTTCGTACTTCAAAGGTGGCTTTAGATATATACATAATGTTTTAAGCTATAGTTCAAGAAATCCGGTTCAGCCGTTTGAAAACTATGCATCAGTTGTTTTCTTAATGCGTCGATTTTTTTATCGTTCCTTGGTTCACCGTCCGCATCTATACTATTATAAAGTTATAAAAATGAAATGTCTGTACATTGAACATATTTTCAAACAAATGATTGTTATAATAATCTCCGACCGATTTCGGCCATGGCGACCACTTCCACTCCTAATTACCTTGGCGCTCATGCGCCCGAAGATGGCTTATGTAGCCGATCTTCGCGGTGAATTTTCGTGCACATTGTCGGCATGTAAGTTCACCGTCTACATAGTTATATATAATGGCTCTAGGTGGACGGGCCTTCAGCTCGTCGCGTTTAGCATCAAGGACAGCCTTGCGGTGATCCTCGAACTCGCTAATTCGGCTGTTAACAATTCTACGCCATTCTGGCCGTTGCGCTGCCAAACCTTCCCATTGAGACGGATCTATACTGCAACTCCTCATATGTCGCATCTGGACATCCTTGTACCGGAGGAGTTGTCCGCCATGCTTCCGCTTTCCTTCCTCCAATTCCGAGTAGAAGATGCGCTTCGCAATTCTCTCCTCCTTCATGCGTGATACGTGACCGCACCACCGAAGTTGTCGACGCATTAAGTAGGCCTCGATGCCACCAACACGGGCTCGTCGCAGGACTTCGGTATTACGCACTCGGTCGGACCATCTGATCTTCATGATCGTTCTGAGACACTTAAGGTGGAAACGGTCCAAAGTGCGTATGTGACGGCGATACACGCACCACGTCTCAGAGGAGTAAAGGAGATTTGGCAGCACAATTGCCATATATACCGATATTTTGGTGGCCAGCTTCAGGTCATGCGAGCAGAAAACCTTAGAACACAGCTTTCCAAATGCTGCAGCTGCAGTACCGATCCTGCTGTTGATCTCAGCGTCAAGGTCACACTCACATGTTATAGTGCTCCCCAGATAACGGAATTTATTGACCTGCTTCAGCTCGTCCTCACCAAGCCTTATGACCAGTGTCTCATGACCATGCGTATCCAAGGACATAACCTCCGTCTTTTTGACACTGATCTTCAGGCCAAACTTACAGCATGTTTGGTGGAAAACGGACATTAGCTGTAGCAGGCCATCTGGGGATTCTGCTAAGAAGCACAAGTCATCAGCATACATAATTTCTGAAATTAATTCATACGAGACCTTGGTGCGAGCCTTAAGTCTGGCCAAATTGAAAAGACTGCCGTCTGTGCGAAAGCGGATACGAACTCCCTCTGAAACTGCTTGTAAGACCTCCTTGACTACCACTGCGAAGTATAAGGCGAACAGTGTGGGTGCAAGAACACACCCTTGCTTTACCCCACAGGTAACGGGGAAGAGTTCCGATTGTTCGCCGCCTACAGCGACGCAGCATTGCATGTCGTCATGCAGGAGTCTGAGAAGTCTTACAAACTTTTCGGTACAGCCGAGTTTTCTTAGCACCAACCACAGAGCTTCACGAGGCACACCGTCAAAAGCCTTTTCCAGGTCAACAAAGCAGAGATACAACTGGCGACCTTGTTCTCTGCTTTTTTCTTGTAGTTGACGCACAGAAAAGATAGCTTCGCAGGTGCCTCGGTCAGGACGGAAGCCAAACTGACTTTCAGGCAGAATCTTTTCAGACAAATCCTTTAAGCGATTCAAGAGGATTCTGGCAAAGGCCTTCCCAGGGGCTGACAGAAGTGAAATACCGCGATAAGAGTTGCAGTCGGATCGGTCTCCTTTGTTCTTATAGAGTGCACTGATACGAGACACTTTAAAATCGTCCGGAACGCGCTCTTCCTCCCACATACGAACAAACAGCTCCCAGATCAAGGTGTGCAACCCCTCACCGCCATACTTCAGCAACTCTCCCGATATAAGGTCAATGCCAGTCGCTCGCTTGTTTTGCTGCTGACTGACGGCAGTTATTACCTCATCACGCGACAAAGGCTCGTCCAGCTTATTGGCAAAGGGGAGTTGAGGCATTAGGCTGATATTATGCAGATCAGCTGATCGATCGACATTGAGTAGAGTGTTAAAATGCTCAGCCCAACGCATTAGTACGTCCTCCTTACTTGTTAACAAGTGCGTACCGTCCGCAGACCTTAACGGCACTTTCGCTCGATAGCACGTACCAATCAACCCACGTACCTCGGTATAAAACTCTCCAAGCTGGTTTGTGTCAGCAAGCCATTGCATGTGACAAGCTTTTTCGTGCCACCACTTGTCCTTTAATTCTCGAGACAGCTTCCGCAATTCCTGATCACTAGTTTTCACCGCTTCTGCGCTTCCACCACGCCTCCGATGCTGACTCAAGAGATTTCGGTGTTTATCGAATGCTGCCCTGAGAACTCCATCATTCTCATCAAACCAGTCTTCTTTTCGCCGGCATTTTTTACCCAAAGTAACTGAAGCGGTTTCTGTAAGATGAGAAGACAAAGCTCCCCAAGCAGCATCAACATCACCTTCCTCTTTAACTGGCAGCAGCTTCGCGGATAAGGCTTTAGCGTAATTGTCCCTTACCTCAAGATCTTGCAGCCTCTCCAAGTTTAAAGATAGAGGCTTTTTCGTTACGGATCTGCGTGGACGACGGAGACGCAGTCGCAGCTTAGAGATAACAAGTCGATGGTCAGTCCAGCAGTGCGCGCCGCGCATGACGCGGGTGACTTGCGCTTGACTGATATCTCTTTGCCTCACGATAGCATAATCGATCAAATGCCAGTGTTTGGATCTTGGGTGCATCCACGTTGTCTTGTGCTTCGCGGCAAGCCTGAACATGGTGTTCGATATTGCCAGCTCATACTGAGCACAAAGACTAAGTAGCAAATGACCATTACTGATCATGTTGCCAACTCCGTGTCTACCCAGAACTCCAGGCCAAGCCTCATAGTCACGACCAACCCTGGCATTGAAATCGCCCAGCAACAAAACCTGCTCTTTAGCGTTTATGCTGTCGAGGCAATGAGAAACTTCCTCGTAAAATTTCTCCTTTTTATCATCAGTCTTATCCAGCGTTGGGGCATAGACACTGATGATATTAAGGTAGTTATTATTGTCCAGGTGAAGGCGCAGTGTGGTTACGCGGTCCGAGATGTGTACAGGGTACTCCTCTAGTCGCTTCACTAACTGATTTTTGATTGCAAATCCAACACCTGAGCGGCGAGGTTCGGAGGAGGCGGTACCTTTCCAAAAGAAAGTGTAGCCGCCACCATCTTCCAACAGCTCTCCTTCATCAGCAAGATGCGTTTCGCTGAGAGCAGCTACGTCCACATCATAGCGACGAAGTTCTCGAGCTACTACAGCGGTTTTGCGTTCAGGGCAGGAGTTGCAATCCCGATCAATAAGCGTTCTCACGTTCCACGCGCCAAATGTCATAATAGGTGTTTTTGCAGTATTACTATTTCTTTTGTAGCGTCGACCACGAATTAAATTGATGCGATGGCAGCCGCGGCTACTACCACCTTCTAAGAAGGGACACGCTTTTTTTAGGGCACCTTTTCTAGCCCTCTCCTCGGCTGAGCGAGGAAAGCAGTGCCTCCCTAAATAGGGCTGCTTTGTCATCCCAGGTGCTGCCGAGTCCACATTGGCGCCCCCAAATATGCAATGCGGAAACGACCACGGCATGTACTCACACCCCTGGGACCGCCCATGTGCAGGAATCAGACAAAGCCCAGCTTGCATCAGGCCAGACCTCTTTACTTCATCCCATCGCCACAGGACTTAAGCTTGATCGGAGTCAACATAACGGAAGCGGTCGCAGGATATATTAAGGTGCGCAAACGTTCGCGCAAACGCAGGCGCACACACTCGTCTTCTCCCTTCTTGATACAGTGGAACAGAAACCGCTACGACTGAAGGAGGGGTCAGATGCTGTGTCTGGCCGACGGTAACTATACGCCCTCTACCGTCGCCCTAGGCCATCCACCTTGCCTTGCTGAATCGCCGATTCCGCCAGATCCCCTTGCATATCTGCTTTGGGTTGCCTTTCTCGCCGACTCAGACTTTCTGCGCAATGCAGGAGGGAACCGCGTTAAACTTGTCTACTAGAAGACAAGCCCCTCATCCAGGTTTAGCCCGTGAACAGACACGGTTTACCGGGGTGTGGCCGCTATGCGCAGCATAGCTACTTGGAGCCACTGGAGAGAGTTTATGGACTAACGACGAAATTAACAAATTTCTACCATCTCTACACTATATAGAAATCTGCTAGTAGAAATAGGGGCCATTAGCCCACTACACCCCAAATGATTGTTATGGACTATTTGGAGGTCATTAAAACGAAAAATATTTTTTTTGGATTTTATGTATATGTTTGTATGTGTCGTTGTGGCTTCATCACGCAAAATCGGCTAAACAGATTTCAACAATTTTTGGTACACGGGTAGCTGGGTATCTCCAGATGGTTATAGGATACTTTTTACCCGACTACGCTGAAGAAAAATTACGGGTTATGATTTTTTCTCCTCCGCGAACGAAGTTGCGGGCATCTTCTAGTTAATAACAAAATATATTTATGTGTGATTATGAAAGCAATAGCAGACCATATAGTATACAAATTACACTACATCGTTACAAAAAATAGACGTACGAGATTTGAATAATTGTATCAGTTGACTTGTTTACTCTTTATTAAGGTACCTTTGATTTGCACGAGTTTTTAGAGGGTGTTTGGACCTATCTATTCCCTTCCTCGTAAATTACCACAGCTATTGTAAGATTCCAGTCACCAACACATTTCCAACGTCAATATTCCATTAACAAAGCAGGCCTTTGAATCAACCGTCTAGGTACACTTCATTACCGTCTTCAACATTTCAGCCACTCCGAATAAAGGTCCTATGACTAGCATAATCCTTAGAAATAGTAAATGCTGATGTATTTTCACGGCTTACCAAACTTTCCATTCAATCGGAACGTTTCAATCCGACGTGATTAGGTAAATTAGATTTGCTGGTGAAATAGAATAGCGCTGGTTAGTTCGGAACCGCGGACCGCAAAATTAATAGACTAAAATGCGATGGAAATGCGACGGTACTGTGTCAATGTTGGGGTTATTTCGAATGATTGATTCACTGTAATAATCTCTTATTTTTTGTACTTATCCCATGATAATGAAAAAAGTTTACATTTTGTAATAACAGTAAGATGAGGTAGACAACGTAATCAGTTGACGTGAATTAATACAATTTTATTCAAGACTTGTTAGTTTGACCATAAGTAAAATGCAATTTTCACTGTGTTGTGATAGATAATACCAGCCTGACACTGCACACATTTCGACAATCATGGAGGAATTGGGCTAAAAATATAACTATTCGTCTATAATACTATTTACCTTTATATTATACTTATAAAATTTACTCCATATATATGTATACTTATAAGATATATATTTTCACTTGAGCTCCCATTAACAAGTCGCACAGTATGCTATCCTGCACAACCGACCCGCTGGCTCCACAGAAAACCAGCGCCGTTGGCAGTGGTATACTTAACCAAGCCGAACGGCATTGCTGAGTGGAGACCATTTTAGGTTCACATCTCTCATTTTCATTGTATTGTCTATTTTGTCATGTTAAATTTGTTATGATGTGTTATCCTGAATAAAGCTTTATTATATTCTATTCTATTCTAAAAAGTTTTAGATTATTGTTATACCTAACAGTATTTGCAGCATTAATAAGCTAGCAACAAATGATTATTCATACGTTCTGCACGGAAAACGATAACCAAAGAAACGATTTATTCTCCAGTATAAAATGCTCAATAGCATTTTAGACATTTATTTAGACAATAATTTACCTTACGTTATCACAAACGAAGAAGAAAACGTATGGATAATCATTATAAAGAACGATATTCTCCAGTGAAAAAATGCTTTCACCTACGTACTGCATATACATTTACGTATTTATAAATAAATAAATAAATAAATAAATATTACGGGACAATTTTACACAAATCGAACTAGGCCCATGGTAAGCTCAATAAGGCTTGTGTTATGGGTACTAGACGACGATATATTTAATAGATATATTACTTATATACATAGAATACATCCAAGACTCAGGAACAAATATTTATGCTCATCACACAAATATTTGCCCTTACCGGGATTTGAACCCAGGACCTCAGCTTCGCAGGCAACGTTACTCCCACTGAGCCAAACCGGTCGTCAAATTTATATGTAGATACATTTGATCAAATGTTAATAAATACAACGAATAAAGTAAAGCATTCTTCTATAGAACAACGGCAAGCAACCTGCATTAAAATATTTTTAGATACGGAAGATAGGTACAGGTATTTTATTCCTTATATTTTTCTTTTATCTTGAAAAAAGAACTTCACTTGAGATTAGATCGTAGTGCAAAACCCATAAAAAGTAAAGGAAATCCTCACCTATTTCACGTTATCCCACGAATAAGTGGAAATATTTTACTTACGTTTTCTGCTATTCATCGTAAGTAGGTACAACTATTGGAAGACTCAAGATAAAAAGTCTATGGCTTACGTAGTTTTTTACTCTCGACTGAAAGCTAGATAAAATGGAAACGATTTCTCATTGACCGATTTATTGATTGCACAACATAAAATGCGGATGCTCAAGAGGTTTTTTGCTAGTCTACTTTCAGATTTTAGACATTTTAGCGAAAAAAGTTCAATCAGCAAACAGTTTGGTGGCAACAAACTAGGCTAGCCTAATGGCCACTAATTTAGTGATGAAATATAGGTACCCACTGAAAATCAGCGTAGGTGCACTACATGCAACGACGCATGCTGACTCGGCTCCTTTTTTAAAATACCACAAATTCTTGTTTTTCTCTAGACTGAAGCATTACTATGTATTTCAAAATAAATCATTCTTTCTTTCTTAGTAGGTAGTTTAACAAATTGGAAAATGTTGACTTTATTTGTACGCAATCTAAGTTTAAATTACAGGATTTTTATTTGTAAACACTTTTTCCCCATATTATAAATCCAAAAGTGTGCTTGCTGGTCGATATCATTTTCGCAAGCTAACTGATTTACGTGGCTTTTTGCGTGTTAGAAGGTGTTCCGTTTTCAACGTTTTGGTTTTCTACAATTCTTTAACTATTAGCGCACCTTATTAATTCAAACGATGCAATGTTAAAACGCTGTCTCAAATGTTGCAATTCTGAATATCGGACCAATGAGAGCGCCCGAGTCAACTGGCGCGCATGCGCGGTACAAATCTACGTAGACGGTGGCGCCGCCATCGACTGAACGGCAGTTCTGTATAACACCGAGAACGCTCGCGCACGCTCGCGCAGACTGATATACAGTACCGAAAATCCATATTTGGTGTTCAAATACTACTCCCCTTTAATTTCTACTACCGCGGTCGCGTGTGGGACATTAATCGTGACCTGTTTACCTATACCATCTGGCCGGCCGGCCCGTATCCTGAAGGAAGAAGAAATGAACCGCTCGTACCACCTCCCGAATGCTGATGTCTGGTGAGTACCTGTGCATGATATCTCATTGACCGTTTATCCAAGTTGTAGCGTTTTAATTTACCGGCGAGTACATATTTGTGCTCGATCCAGACTGTATGCGAATTGACATTGCATCGCCGTAAACCGCGTTATTTGCATACATCTTTTTGGTGCCGAAACCAGGGAACCTTTAGATATACGTAGTTGGTCAGCCAAATACCAATTTTTAGTTCGTAACTGTAACAGCAATATCACTATTTTACCGTTTACTATACTTACTTAACGCTTAAACGAATAAACACGTAAAAATATCCCTCAATTACGAACCAGTTATTTCAAGTCTTTGTTCCATTTTGTCTCGCTACCCGCCGCATATACCGATTTAAAAAGGACGTTTCACTATATCTCCGTTGAAAGATAAATACCCAGTTGTTGTGTATATACCAAGTAACACAATATTATCCATCGTTTTTACCATTTGCAATAACAACATTGCAAATTACATCGCATCATAATTTTGTGTAACAACTTTAATATAACACGACGACTTACTTCGTTCGCTCAACGTTACCGTAATAAGTGATTTTAAAATTTCCAATTGACCTTAAATTTGCAAGTAAAATACATCGTATCGCCATTTCTATAACGTAATATCATTGTAATTGGAATTTTGAACTTGAGTAATTTCGGATTTCCAAAGTTTATAGTTAACTATATAAGGAAAAAACATATTTTTTATATTTGACTAGTTTTGTGAAAGTTAAAATACTTTCGAAAATATCGCAAATCGTTCTGCGTGATAATAAGGTTTACTTTCGATAACATTTTTTAACTCGATTTATTTCATACATTGGTACAGCGAACTCGAGGTGACGGTTTTTAATAGTTGTCGCGTCATACAAATATCGATACTTGTTGTGTTCCTGCGATCGCTGATAACGTAATTATTCTTTTTATATACAAACTTCGTTTGTTGTTAGTTGTGCATTTGGGCAAACTTTTTAGTTTTAGTGAACATTCTTTTAGTCATTAACGATGTCTTACCTATTAAGACGTAAATCTAAATCTGGGCTAAAGAAATGTACCGAACCGAGTTTCACTGTGAATAATTTGCCCAGTTTGCGACGTAAACGAACTATAGCGTATAATCGTATTTCGAAGGCACTTGAAGTGGGGACTTTAGCCGACACTGATGCGTCACAAACCGAGTTATTCCTTTCATATTGTCAGGAGATAAACAACATCGCTGATAGTTTTCAAGAGGCACATTTTATCATCTTGGACCTTCTCAAGGATGAGGTTGATGATAGGGATACCGAAATTCAGGATCGTTTTGATGAGATGTATTTTCAAGTAGTTGCAATTCAGCGTAGGTTTCAACAGTGTTCACAACAACAAACAAATAACTCTAAGCGGGAGTCATTAACGGGTTCGCACAGTGGTAATCTGCGCTTACCGAAGATTTCACTTCCGATATTTTCGGGTGCTATTAAGGAGTGGCCCGAGTTTATTTCTACTTTTAACGCGTTGGTTCACGAATCAACCATTTTAAGTGATATCGAGAAATTCCACTATTTAGTGTCGGTGTTACGCGGTGACGCTTTATCGTTAATAAGAACGTTCCCAGTTGCATGCGAACATTATTTAAGTGCATATGATGCTCTCAAGTCCCGTTATGAGGACAAACGCGAATTAGCGTTTACTTGCTGGCGCGACATTTTAGATGTTAGTTTCAAAACTACACACGCTCAGGATTTCCGACACGCGTTGGACACGATTGACGAAAACTTAACAGTTTTAAAAAGGCTAAAATTACCTACCGAGCACTGGGACTTCGTTCTTTGTTATAACATTTTGTCGAAAGTCGATACTAAATTAAGACGCGAGTTTGAGGAAAAACACACCGATATCGAGTTGCCACAATATAAACACATTAGGGCATTCTTACACTCTAAAAGCGAAGCATTAATGCGCGATACGCACTTTACCGCCGTTACCACTAAAACCTCTAGTACATACAAGGAGGCATCGGGTGCCTTACAAAGGCCGAAGCGACATAACGTCACACATTCGCTTGTCGCTCCCACAATAAACTTTCCTAAAAAAGGTGGTGATAAACAAGAGGGGAAGCCCACTAAGGTTTCGACAGCCGCCAAACTTATTCGTAAGTGTTCTTTCTGTGGTGACGAACACCACATAACAGGTTGCAAAGCTTTCTTGTCAAAATCGGTAGACGAGCGCATGGCGGTGACCGGTGAAAGGAGATGGTGCTACAACTGTCTTAACTCGTCTCACTCAGTACGAGAGTGCACATCGATATTTTCGTGACAAAAATGTAAACGTAAACACCACACGCTGCTACACCGGGATCAAGCGCCAAGCAACCCCGACACCTCGGGTGATCAATCGAGCTCAGTCGCATTAGTGGCTAAAGAATCATTAACCGCGTCTAACTCATCCGCGAATACAACCGTGCTACTAGCCACCGCCATCGTCCAAATTCGCGACGCCTCTGGCGAATTTCACACATTCCGAGCGCTATTTGATACAGGTAGTCAAAGTAACTTTTTGACGGCACACGCAGCTCAACAGCTTAACCTAAAGCCTAAAGCCGCTCTGGCTAACGTTCATGGCTTGGGGGGAGCTCCCGCCTCAGTCAGTGGCAATGTTACATGTGAAGTCGGCGCCAATTGTAACGTCAAATTTCGTCTCAAAATGCTCGTCATAGCGAGCATTTGTGGAGACCAACCAATTGCAAGACTTAATACGGATGGATGGGATGATGTCAAGACATTACCGTTAGCAGATCCTGGTTTTGACATTCCTGGTCCGATTGACGTCTTGTTAGGGGCCGACGTCTTCGCAGAGTCGCTGCTCGAACAGCGTTTGAAAGGCAACGCGTCTCAACCACGTGCCTTCAACTCTGTCTTCGGCTGGCTTCTTCTCGGGAAGTCTCGACTCGCACCACCATCACCATGTTTATTGGGTGTAGCACCTCCTAGTATGGATGAGAGCTTAAACAATATCGTTCAACGTTTCTGGGAAATCGATAACGTTCCGCAATCTTCCCGATTAATCCCAGATGAGCAAGTTTGTGAAAACAGTTTCACTAAAGATCATTACCGTGACGAGACCGGCAGGTATTTCGTTTGTCTTCCTTTCAAGGACAACGCTGAGCCCCTTTATGAAGGCTCTCGAGCAATAGCCCTGCGGCGCTTCCATGCCATTGAGAGGCGATTGTCTCGTGATCAATCGTTAAAACAACAATATACCGATTTCATGACTGACTACATCGAAAGTGGTCACATGACTCTGGTGCCTGTTAAGCACATGGGTCAAGGCAGGTACATATACCGCATCATTGCGTTCGACGCCCCGACAGCGTCACTACGAAGCTCCGTGTGGTCTTTGACGCCTCAGCTAAGGACGCGAACTCCCAATCGCTCAACGACTCGCAACTTACAGGCCCGAAGTTGCAATCCAACATCGTGGAGATCCTTCTTCATTACCGTGAGCACGAAATCGTCTTTATGGCGGACGTGCGCCAAATGTACCGCCAAATCAATGTAGCTCCTCATCACCGTGATTACCAGCGTATTCTCTGGCGAGCTCACCTCGATGAGCCTCTCCAAGAATACGTCTTGAATACCGTTACCTACGGGGTTTCTTCATCGCCGTTTCTGGCATGTCGAACCATCCAGCAACTGGCCAACGACGAGGGTCATAATTACCCCAAGGCCAAAACCGTTTTAACTTCCGACATTTATATCGATGATATCGTAACCGGAAGTTCATCGCTGGAGGATGCCCGTGACATCAAATCGCAAGTTATCGCTCTTTTCGATCGCGGCTGTTTTGAGCTGCGTAAATGGGTGAGCAATCGACCGGAACTTCTGAGTGATCTACCCTCAGAAGCGTGTCTCTCGGGAGCTATCACTTTTACCGAAGCCGAAGACACAACCATCAAAGTTCTGGGCCTCAAATGGGAGCCTACCACAGATTCATTCGTTTTTAACGTCCAACCGTCAAACCAACCGTGTACCAAACGAACGATTCTGAGCGAGGTAGCCAGAATTTTTGACCCTTTGGGTTTCCTGTCTCCTTTGACAATCAAAGCCAAATGCTTAATTCAAAAGCTTTGGATCCTCGGCGTTTCGTGGGATGAAACTCCTCCATCGGAAATTGTATCTCAATGGAACAATCTCTCTCAACAACTCCCACAGGTCAAGGAACTTAAGGTTCCACGTAAGTTCGTTATTGCGGGCGCTCGCTCGTATGAACTGCACGGGTTTTGTGACAGCTCTGAACTTGCGTACGGCGCCGTTATTTTTCTACGTGTCACCGAGTCTGACGGTTCCATTCGCATCTTCCTCGTCTGTGCAAGAGCTCGAATTGCGCCTTTGAAGAGGCAATCACTGCCACGATTAGAATTGTGTGCTGCAGTTCTGTTAGCAGACCTCGTTAAATTTGTCAAAGAGACGTTACGGATTCCTGTGAATGAAACCTATCTCTGGAGTGATTCCACCGTCACTTTATCTTGGCTGCGGTCCCCTTCTTCTCGTTGGGTAACTTTCGTCGCAAACCGTGTCAGCCATATCCAAGATATCGTTCCTACCGAATGCTGGAGGCATGTTCCTTCCGGCACAAATCCCGCAGATACTTGCTCACGTGGTCAACTGCCAGCGGAGTTATTAAATAACGCGCTATGGTGGGCGGGACCAGAGTGGCTGTACCAACCACGGTCTGAGTGGCCAAAAGACATATCTAAATGTCAGACCAATGATAAAGTCGTACTTTCCGAGCAGCGTCATAGCACTCTCGTCACTGATCAAGTCGACACCGCGAAGCAAGTTCCGATAATCGATCAGCTGTTCGAGAAGTGTTCATCCCTGGATAAAATTTGTCGTATCCTAGCTTACATCCGTAGGTTTAGTAACAACGCACGTGGTGGTACCGTTTCGCAGCCGGAAAGTCTTTTCATTACAGAGGTCGAGCAACATCGTTCGCTCCTAAGTATCGTCAAACATTTTCAGAATCGCCACTTCTTTGATGTCATATCGAAGCTGAAGTCGCGAAAACAGTTGCCACGAAGTCTTCGCAAGCTAAATCCATTCCTGGATGACCAGGGTATACTCAGGGTGGGCGGTCGGCTCGCACGCTCTGGTCTTGAATTCGAACACAGGCATCCGGCATTGTTGCCCAGGAAATGTGTGCTCACGACAGCAGTAATCGACTCCATTCATCGGAAGAATCTTCATCCTGGACTGAACACCACTCATTACCTGATCTTACAGCAATTCTGGATACTTGCGGCAAAGCGTGCCATCCGACACCACCTTTCAAGATGCATACGGTGTTATCGTCTCCGTCCGCAACCATTGCAACCATTCATGAGTGACCTTCCTGCCTTCCGTGTTAACCAAGCAAAGCCATATTCTGACGTCGGCGTGGATTTCGCTGGGCCCTTTCGAATCAAGCTCGGTCGCCATCGCGGTGCGAAAATCGATAAAGCTTACCTTTGTTTGTTCGTCTGTCTAAGTACCAAAGCTGTGCATCTGGAGGTAGTGTCTACCTTATCGACTGACGGTTTCATCGCTGCTTTGCGTCGTTTCATCTCCCGTCGCGGTCGCTGCAACATCATCCGTTCTGATTGCGGCACAAATTTCGTCGGTGCAGCTTCACAACTGGCTTCATGTATGGAACAAGCCTCGAACGCAGAACGAATTGCTTTTAAACGTAACCCCCCGTCCGCTCCACATTTCGGAGGCGCGTGGGAAATCCAAGTAAAAGCAGCGAAAAGTCATTTATACCGAATTGTTGGCGATCAGACTCTAACGTTTGAAGAGCTTACTACCCTCTTTACCCAGATCGAATCGATCTTAAACTCAAGGCCTTTGTGTCCATTAAGCTCTGACCCTAACGAATTAAGCGTTCTCACACCCGGACATTTCCTTACGCTGGAACCTCTGACAGCGGTCCCAGATCCGGACTACAGTGACGTTAACATTCATCGTCTAAACTGATGGCAGCTAATCCAATCATTCCAACAGCAGTTTTGGAGACGCTGGAAACATGAATACCTGCACGCGTTAACTCAGCGGGCAAAATGGACCAAAGATTCAACACCGTTAAACATAAACTCTATCGTACTTATCAAAGATGATAATCGACCTCCTCTCCAATGGGCATTAGGACGCGTAGTTTCCTTACATCCTGGGCCTGATGGAGTGGTTCGGGTGGCTACCGTAAAAACAGCTAGAGATCACCTAGTTAAGAGGCCTCTGGTTAAATTGTGTCCTCTACCATCCGAATAAATATCTTTATTAAAACCGTAGCTTAGCTTTAAGATTAGTATCGTAAGCCGTAGCATATTCATAGTTAAATAACGTTTCTTTTCTAATTTTGGGAAAATCCCATTGGTATTTTGGTGGGCGGAATGTTCCGTTTTCAACGTTTTGGTTTTCTACAATTCTTTAACTATTAGCGCACCTTATTAATTCAAACGATGCAATGTTAAAACGCTGTCTCAAATGTTGCAATTCTGAATATCGGACCAATGAGAGCGCCCGAGTCAACTGGCGCGCATGCGCGGTACAAATCTACGTAGACGGTGGCGCCGCCATCGACTGAACGGCAGTTCTGTATAACACCGAGAACGCTCGCGCACGCTCGCGCAGACTGATATACAGTACCGAAAATCCATATTTGGTGTTCAAATACTACTCCCCTTTAATTTCTACTACCGCGGTCGCGTGTGGGACATTAATCGTGACCTGTTTACCTATACCATCTGGCCGGCCGGCCCGTATCCTGAAGGAAGAAGAAATGAACCGCTCGTACCACCTCCCGAATGCTGATGTCTGGTGAGTACCTGTGCATGATATCTCATTGACCGTTTATCCAAGTTGTAGCGTTTTAATTTACCGGCGAGTACATATTTGTGCTCGATCCAGACTGTATGCGAATTGACATTGCATCGCCGTAAACCGCGTTATTTGCATACAGAAGGCGATAACATAGTTACGAAGCAATTTCTGTGTGTCAACTATTCTACCGTTGTTGTTTACTAACTAGTGCGGCAATGCAATACGGGGTCATACGCATAGCAATTTCTCTTGTTTCTCATCCAAGTGGCAACTCGTTATCAACTAGGTGGCAACTTTTATCGCGGCTGCTGCCCGAGTTTATACAAATTGACCGACGCAGCGCGTCAGAGCGCGGCCGAGTTACACTCGCAACTTCTGCAATATGGCGAGGCATTGTTTGTTATAAGTTGCTGGATGTGGTTAGAAATTTAAATACCTACATATACGCAGGTCATAAAAACGGTTAATGGTTTCGAATGGAGACCATGAATAATAGACCGGTCACAGGTTGACGATCGGCGGAAGCCGGCGGATAAAGAAAGCCGTCGAATAAACTTTCAAACGTGTGTTGTGAAAATCTTTGGGAAACATATAAAGTATTTCAGATTACAATCGGCTGAAGAGATTCTGGCAAGCCGATAGATAAGCTTGTCATTATTCGATTGCAAAATCTTATAATACAACACTTTTGAGTAATATTTGAAGGAATAACAGAGAGTTTTATTATCGAGTTTACAAAGAATTCTTCGTCGACAGTATAGTACAACACATTACGATGTTGAAATAAAACAATTTAACGGATTATATCGCGTATATTATCTCATTTTAGTTCCCGACGTTTCGGAAGCTTTCCAGCTTTCCATGG
Organism: Hedya salicella; assembly: GCA_905404275.2. Lineage (NCBI taxonomy): Eukaryota > Metazoa > Arthropoda > Insecta > Lepidoptera > Tortricidae > Hedya > Hedya salicella. The sequence continues at coordinate 17,494,596 of FR990108.1, forward strand.
TCACGGGAGGACATTACGATGTGTTGGATAAAAACAAGTGAAATTTTAAGTACAGTACGCTGTACTTAAAATTTCACTTGTTTTTATCCAGGTGGCAACTCTTAATCAACTCGGCAGCTACTTTTCCGCTGCCGCTAGCTGAGTTTATACAAATTGACCGACGCAGCGCGTCAGAGCGCAACCGAGTTACACTCGCAACTTCTGCAATATGGCGGGGCATTGTTATAAGTTTCTGGATGTGGTTCAGAATTTTAATGCGGTTAAGTAACAGTCTAACGCATCCATCCGCGGTTTTACCCGCGTTACCGAAAAATAAGTACTATTCTATGTTTCAATCCAAGATCTAATTGATGCGTGCTAAATTCCATCCACTCTACGGTTTCCACTTTATCAAGTACCAAACGTCCAAATGTACAAACGCTTTCACCAACTCTCCAATTTATAATATCCTACTAGAAATGCTAGGAATAGGAATGTTCTTCCCAAAATTGCTTTATATCCCTGCCCAAGTATTTTCAGTCAAGCGTTACAGAACTGTTATGAAACGAACCGACACCCTATAGGTATATATTATACGCGATATAATCCGTTAAATTGTTTTATTTCAATGAGTACGCTATTTTGTAAATCAACAAAATCCATTTGGTTTCTTCTAGTACAAACAGAATTATAAATTCTTCCTCATTTTTTACATCCGTGTTAAAAAGTGTGAAGTATTTCCGCGCCGTAATTCTACAACTGCGTGGTTGCGGGGTCAGCGGCAAGCGTGCTTGCGTATGATTACCGTGAGCCTGCCTCGCGAATTATACACCGACTTTTTCATGGAGTAGGTACTGCTCTACATGTTTCAGTTCCGATTTAATATCTTTAATTGATAGAGACCAAGTACGAAAGAAAATAAAGTAGATTAATGTCCCAATAACTTGAAATACGTAATTTGAGTAATCGACGCTTTTCAGACCTATTGCATTGAATTAAGGTTGAAGGTATAGTATTGTGACAATGTTGACCTTAATTTCAGTGGTTTGTTCAGAATACACAATACGCTTTATAAGTAACAGCGTTGCACTATTTATGTATGCAGTTTTCTAATTTCCATTCCATTACTTTAATAATATTCTAATATGGATGATTACAAAATTTGAATAATAAGTCCGTCGTGTACATTAATAAAAAATAGTGAACACGTATTGTTTAAATAATTAAAACACAAAGACGATACATTGAGTGGTTAGATTGTACAAATTGTACTCAGGAGTGACGTCACGAGCCCCCACTCCTATATTTTAATGTGATTTATCTGAGTATATTTTATAATTTTTAAAAAGCAAGCAGGTTGTGCCATTAAATCCATTCATATTCAAATATACCTACTCCACTTATCACGGCTGGTTCTCCACTGCACATCTATAGTCCGAAGAGCCATCATACTACTGTGAAACCATAGTACTTAGGTACTGAGAAGAAGGAATAAAATGCGAGTAATATTTGTACGGTAGCTACTATTATTTTAGTTACATAGTATCTTTAATTATTCTGTTCGTTAGTTCTCGTAACGATATCTTTTTCTCTGCAATGGTTTGGTAACGTCAGCGATGAATAAGCCTTACAGTTTGAGAATCGTTCGCATAACAATGACATTTTTAATCGACTCCCTAAACGGAGGAGGGTTCTCAATGTGTTTTTTATGTTTATTGTTTTTATGTACAACATTACAAAATCCCTATAAACTTCATTAAAACCGTCGTCAATAATCTTGATGGCAACACTGAAATAGGTCACAAAATGTTTTTTGCGTAAAAAACGCCTTTATGATGCTTAATTTCGGCATAAATTTCCGGCCAGTGTTAGCCTTCGCAATCCGCACATGTTACAAAATTTATTCATTATTTTGTTACAAAAGTACGAAATGACAGACAGCCTCATGTATCTGAAGGCTGATGATACGTTTTTGAATTGAAGTTAAGCCCACCCTCATACACGACACATAAATTCGGCAACATTCTGTTGCGTTTAACTTTGCAAACGGAAATTAGATAAGTGTCGCCGTTTTTTTAGACCTCGCAATATTGTGTCAATCAGGTTTGAGAGTGTTTGAAGTGGCAGATTCCTCGTAATATAAATTATCGGGACATTTGATGCATGTACTTTACGTATTTATTCATTTATGTAATCTTTATTGTACAAAAGAAAAACTTATTGTACAAAAGGCGGACTTAATGCCATAGGGCATTCTCTACCAGTCAACCTTGAGGCAAAGCAGATAAATCAAAATTAGGAAGATAAATACTTTGATAAATACATATTAATGTAATATATACTTATATATAAAAATAAATGCTGACAAGCTAATCAGAAAAACTAAGAGTTTGCAGTTCTGCTAACAAAGAGTTGGCGCAAAGATTTTTTGAAAGTGCACTTGTTTGGGGCTTTCTTAATATAATCTTAAGAGGAAGTCGGTTCCAAAGACGGGTCAACCATTCAAGTGAGCCGCCTCTGGAACCGACTCATATAGGAGTACTTTAAAACACTACCGTAATTAACAACGTTACAATAGAAAAAATATATGTGGCTTTTATTATAATTTTTGTAATTTTATTTATTATCAAGTTTGGCAAAGATACAGCAGTAACTTGATTATATAGTGTATATTTCTGATAATACTAACTAACTTCTGAAAAGAACCTGATTCAGCGCTTTTCTCGTTCAATTGTTTTATCTATGCCGATGCCTAGCTCAAATTTTTGAACCCCGAAATCAAACAGTTCGCATGCGTTTAGAGGTTTTTTCATGATGAAGGTGAAAGAATAAGACTAAGAAACTAATAATATATGTACAAAAATAATATATATATATATATATTTACGGAGCTCCATTATTGAAGGTTCGAGTACATAAGATAATTTCATGTCTCATTACTCTCTCTTTAGCGTTACTTGACTATTAAAGACCTTCATTATCTGAAGCTTATCCCAGATTTTTCGTCTATTGGCAATTCCATGTAATCCTACAATACAAGCTTGTAGAAAAATATTTCAGACAATAAACACCAACTAAAGTTGAATTATCTGTAGGTACTTTCGATTATAGTAAGGAAAGGATAGACATATCGAAAGTTTCGATACGTCTATCCTTTCCTTATTATATTATAAACGAGAAAGTATGTATGTACGTTCCATTTAATCTCAAAAAGCACTGAACGAATTTTTATGAAACTTTTCAGTTATGTACCTTATAAACGAAAATAGGACATAGGCTATAATTTATGTCAAATTTCATCCCTCTTAGGGACGAAGAAGAGGGTGAAACTTTGTAAGCTATCAATTGCATCTCTACGCGGACGAAGTCGCGAGCAACAGCTAGTTCTATTATAAGTATATACTTTTTCGCGAGCAACAGCTAGTTCTATTATAAGTATATACTTATAACAGAACTTATAACATCCAGTTTTGTTATAGATATATATAACATTCAGTTTTCCTAGCTCCAAGTTTTCCAGTCCTTGCTAGGGTCTAAACCTGATTTCAAGGAAAATCTTATAGACAATTGCAGAAAAAAGTAACTCTTAACCCATACAGGTTTCTATGACAGTCACCCGATTCAATCTGTTACTGGCTGAAAATGTATGAAAAATAATTTGCGAAATATGTTCATGTTCACTATCGTGCGCCGCAGACATCATCACGATGTCACAGCTTCAGATCACTGGTCCCGTTCATAAAATACTAGAAGCAATCCATTAGTTTTTCCATGAAGGAGAAATACTCATAAATGCCTAAAGATGTATCGAAATTCGCCGAGCCAGTGACAAATAGTAGATTGTTTGACAAGGTGCTAAAATAAGCCATTATGACACGAAGTGATTATTTGGACGAGCTCACAAAGTGAGCGAGTGGGCTTTTAGCCACGTGTTAAAAACTCTGCTTTTCACTTCGACTGCGAGAAAATAAAAAGGACTTAACATTAAAATTGTATATTTCATGAAAATCTAAAAGTACAGTTTGAGCAATTCTATCCGAAAGTTTGGTCAATCTGATCAGGTTGGTTTTTTTTTTTAATTATTCGTAAGGAGTATGTAGCTGGCCGCAAGTTTTTTTTTTCAGTGTCATAGAAATTTGTATGGGATTATATATAAGGCTTTCTTTTAAACCCTAGGCGCTAAATGTACTATTATAGTCTCCCTTCGCGAAGCTAATATGACGTACTTTTTGAGCAGAAGTGAAAAAAAATTTTTTTAGCTCAGAGACCTCATCTCATGAAAATAAAGTACAAATTTTTCTCAACATTATAGTTATTTTACATAAAAAAATAATAATTGACCCCTGGGAGATGTATGTAACAAGGGATATTTCAATAATTTTCTGATCGAATTGAAATTCGAATGTACGGGCATGTTTATAATTAAATTAATTAATGCAGCGGACCGACGAGCACTCGTTTTGCAGAAGCGGGTGAGTCAGTGTCAATATATCGGGATATATGTAAAATTTTAATTGAGATGTGTCCATGTTGCCGCTAATAGGCACACTTCATAGGGTTTCCTAAAGGTAATAGTCCTCCCGCTCATGCATAACATTTGGTAACGTTTTTACGGTAAACTTGAGACTCATGTAAGTTTTAATAACGTTACGCACAAAATTATATCAGCCGTTGGGTATAGTGAATAGTTTTAGCAAAACAGGCGATATATTAAACAAAATGTACTTACATATAATGTACTAAGGTAACTCCAGAACAATGTGTACCTTAACAGTCTGTTTAACAAAGTTTCGCGTGAGAATAGATGAAAACATGCGAGCTTTCATTTGTTTAATAACTAGAAAGCTTACTGTGTAAGCGTAGTCAGGTAAAAAATCATCATCTCCCTGTCCTTATCCCACTTATGTGGAGTCAGCACAACATGTTTTCTTCCTCCTTTCATCTCTATTATTCGTTATCTCACAGCTTACTGCCTTATTTCTTATGTCCTCTCTCAATCTATCCATTGCTTTTCTGGCCTACCGATCGCTCTTTGTCCTTGCACATTTATCCCTAACATTTTTCTACCAATATGACGCTCTTCCCTCCTCATTACATGCCCATACCACGCTAACTTACTGCTCCTCATTCTGTCCGTCATGGGTGCTACTTTCAAACTTCCTCTTATAAACTCATTTTTAATCCTATCTTTCCTCGTCACTCCACACATCCATCTCAACATTCTGATTTCGGGTAAAATCTATTATTCAGGTAAAAAGTATCAAATCATAACCATCTACAACCCTTATATTAAAGATTGGTCGAAACTCTCGCGCTGTTTTGGCATGAGAGCGCACCAATATTCTGACATTCATAGATAGCGTTATGATAGCATCTCCGTAATTTTCTATAGATTTTAAAGTCGTAGATTATAATTCTACAATATAATGGAAGTGTTTACAAACTTTAAGAAAGAAGGTAAGGAGATAACTCAATAATGGAAAGTATGTCGTTATAGCTTGACAAGTTTTTTCGTGACACTTCCATGGTCTGCTAGCGACGGGGGAGAAAGACAGCGGGGGTGGGCGTAAAGAGTGCGCGCGGCGGAGTACGACGGACCCTGTGGAAGAACTTGTCAAGCTATAACCTGTCAATTCAGCCTGGGATGTTAAACAACATGTTCTGAATATCCCATCGCAGTATGCACTTCATCATCTTGGTCGTTTTCATCACGAATTCACGACTGATTATCGGGGTTCGTGATTGTCATTCCGGAACGAATGCACGCCCACCATCGATTTCTGTCCATCGCATTCCTCACCATATCATAAAACTTTTGGAACGGTTCCTCATCTTTAAGCTGGTCAGCCCAACGTGCTGGCGATCTGCCACGTGATCTCTTGCCCGGTAACTTCGTTCGTAACCCGACTCCCATGGTCTGCGGGCGACGGGGGGGAAAGACAGCGCGGGTGGGTATGAAGTGTGCGCGCGGCGGAAGTTGATGACCCTGGCACGGGCACACTTCTTACCCACTCGCACTGTCTTTCTCTTCATCGTCATCTTGGGAGTGTCATGAACAAAGTTGCCGGGCTATACCAATAACACTCTTGTTCAGGCATGCCTCAAAAATCTGGCTGTCAAGATTAAAAACTATATTCGCAATGTGTTGCAATCAAAATACTTTTTGCTACAGGTACAAGGCTGTATTTAGCAAGCTTTGAAGCGGGATTTAACTAAATATTCGCGCCAGTATTCACGAATACAATGTTTTTTAAATACATTTATTGCGGTATACGTCATCGCTGAAAAAAGAGGTGCAATTTTAGCGCATCTGTCTTTATTCAAACGTAACCATAATCAAATACTGAACCCAGTAGGTGAGTGATTATGGTGTTACTGGTACAGTCGTAACCGAAGGTTTAGTAAAGTTTTCATAATGTGTACAGTCAGCAGTCCAATCAGAGTCCCCAGCAAGCTCAGCCGAATTTCACTTTCCCATACAAGTATATTGTTTGATTGACAAAAGAAAAAAAACTTGTTCAATGTTTAATATATATATCATAATCTAACTTACGAGCTAATTAGAATAATATATATTTTTACCCAGGAAACTACCCTATACTCCAGATTGAAACGGACAAATAGTAAATGGCTTACTCTATGAAGCGGTGTAGTTTCTCGACTTTAATAATTTGAGCAACCGTTCTATAATCAAAATATATTTTTTAATCATGAAAAATTTAACAAGCTAAGGCTTGATAAATGAGGCTTTCGTAATTAATAGGTTCGTTTACACAAACACGTTGATTACAAATTGTTGCCTCGAAAAATCTGAATGCCGATCTAATGTCAATTAGTGTCGTGAAGTACAAAAATTATCATGAAAACTATATAAAATTCAGACACCACCTAGAAAAAATCTAATGGGTTATTCACAAACTTTATTGTATTATAGCTAAGAACAACCTCTATAGAAAGTATAGAAAGTCACTGAATCTATATATATATTTATATTTGTATGTGTCGTGGCTTCATCACGCTAAAACGGCTTCAACGGATTTCAACTATTTGTGGCACACACCCGTGACATCCACACCTAGACATCCACAGATGGTTACAGGATGCTTTTTACTTTAGTGTATCAGGAAAAAAGAAACGGTTCTAGGATTTAAGCGGGCTTTAAATGGATTTCGGGTCAAAAAAGCTTACTATTCAGTCAACGAATATTTAAGTGATAACTTTAATTTATAGCAATAAGCATGTTGCTATAAGATTTTTGTATGCCTTGAGGTGGAACATAGCTGGACTATCACATGTACCTACCATCTAACATAATTACTTTGTGTTTACCTATTGTTGACAAATAAATTATTTAAATTGTCTTACACTCAAGTAAAAACGAGGGTTGAAGTTGCGGGTATCTTTTATGTTTTAAATATAATATTAGTAGAATTACAAATTGTATGAATACAATTTTGAATTTCAACAATGACGACGACGTCCATTGCTGGACAAATGCCTTCCTCAAGGATCTCCACAACGACCGTTCGTGCGCCGCCCTTATCAAACAGTTTCCCGCGATCTTCACCAGATCATCGATCCATCTTATTGGGGACCTTCCCACGCTGCGTCGTTCTCTACGCAGCCGCCACTCTAGAACTTTCTGCCCCAGCGGCCATCGGTTCTACGAGCAATGTGACCAATGTGAGTGTTATATTTTATTACAAAACCTGACATAACTCGCATTTTTTCCAGTGGAAAAATGAATAAAATATTATTCGTTGGGAACTAAAGGATCGAGGTATTGCCGACTGTTGCGGGGGACGTTTTTACTGCCCCACAAAATAATGTCCGGCGAGGGTCGCGATATACGGCCCACTTATAGCCGATGATAACTTTACGTCGACGGCAAATAGCGAAAACGCAGAACCGCCAACGGCAACCGTTGGCGCTTACTACGTTTCTGTTTTTGCCGTCGATGTCTACTGTTTAGGGGCGGTTTCAATAAAGGGGTGAACTCAGCGGTTTTAACGTAGAATACGATTTCGGTAGATATTTATTTGTTATAAAGATCAAACATTGGGAACTAAAAAGCAAGCCGGAATCAGACACATAATATAATTTTATTGCAAGCTGCATTGAATCTCTATCCTTGATTTTTTTTTTTGAAAACACCATGGTTTATAAAGTTGTAAAAATGAAATGTCTGTACATTGAAGATTTTTTAATAAAAATGATTGTAACGGACTATTTAGAGGTCACAGAATTGAAAAATATATTTTTTGTATGTTCGTATGTGTCGTTGTGGCTTCATCACGCCAAATCGGCCAATAGATTTCAACTATTTTTCGTACATGGGTAGGTTGGTTCTCCAGATGGTTATAAGATACTTTTTACCCGATTACGCTTAAGGAAAAAAGAGGCGTTATGACCTTCTAGCAATATAATATAAATTAAGACGGAATCTAATTAATCCCTAGTATATTTTATTACTAGCCGCATTTAAGCTTCATGTCTAGCAGTGGCGTAGCGTCTATATAGGCTGATTCCCTCAGGGTTGCCCAAGAAAATGCTTATAACCACCTATGTCCTTAAATTTAAGTAAATGAATACACACCTCTGATGTCAAATAACTGTATCTTCAAACCTTAAAGAAGGTAACATATATATATATAATCGATTCGTTGAGACAATATAGACAAGCTTTGATTTAAACTTACACGATCTTCACTCATTATCACAACACAACAAAACGGGGCTTAATCGCGTATAAATATGATTTATTTAATTACCTTTCGTTGGTAATTCTTCGACTTTTCGGACGTCGCGTCTCGCGCGGCTAGAACACGTTGATTCGCCTCTTCAGTTCCTTCGAGACCATGGACTTAACGCGACGTCAGAAACGTCAAAGACTTGCCAACGAAAGGTATAAGATATTTATACGCGATTAAGCCCCGTTTTGTTGTGATAATGATAGACAAGCTTGTTCATGGTCTTGCGATTAGGATACTGAGCTGGTAAATAAATCAGAGGCGACAAAGGACGTGAAGAAGTGGTCACATTTTTGAGATTTATTTTATGTCTTTGTCTAGTAGTGAACGTATTTTGGCTGATGAACATAATTATTGACAACGAACTCATTTAATCCTTTATGTCGCAGAAATAAAAAATGGTCTCAGTCAAGTGTAGTATTGAAACATGGCAACTGTGTGAAGTGTGGTTATATTGTGTGGTAACTGTCTGCTCACTTTGTGGCTAAATGCCATATTGATAGCAATGTAGCGTAGTATAGACACTTGTAGAATATTCCGAGGTAGACGACTTAAGAGTTCCCATTAAGCGCGGCCGAATTTCACCATTTCTTAGACGGAGTTTCGTTCTCATTCTAAAACTTCGTGTTGGATTGTAACGAAACTTTGTATATACAAGGACATAGGGTATAGGCCTGTAATTACTTTATAGCCTGCTACTAGGCTCCATAAAATAAGGAGATCATTCATGGGTAACTGTGTGAGATTTTATAATAAACTTCCTAGCAGCATAACTGAGTTGTCTATTGGTAAATTCAAAAATATTGTGAAACGAAAATTATTTTCTAAAGCGTATTATAGCACACAAGACTACATGAATGATGAAGCCGCGTGGGATTAATGTAAATTATAGCGTCATGTTAAATAATTATTCATATACCATGAATAATTATTTTAACGAATACCTAAGGTATTATAATTATTTTAATCTTAATTGTTTTATATACTCTGACATTTAGAATTTTATTCTAGACACATTCTAGATTATTTATTTTTTATTGACAATACTTTTGGGATTTATCTTATTAATTATTTTAATTTTAAAAATGATGATTTTATCAATAATATTACACTTAAGTTAAATGATCTGATTAGGTTTTTCTGGGTTTCCCTAATCCTTGCAGCAAATGTTGGATCATATTGTATTTCTCCCAGCAAACATTCATGTAACTGACATTTCGAAAGTGCTTGTAACTAGGCCTACTTGAATAAAGAATATTTTGATTTGATTTGATTTGATATATGGCTCCAGGTTATAAAACAAACGAATTACAGCAAATACAAGTTTTGTATGAAAAACTTAAATTTGCTGTATTTTTTACTTTGGTATCTGAAGCTACATAAACTAATTACAGGCTTGCATATACCTTAACTTATTCGAAGTACAAAGTTTCAGAGCAAACTAGCTAGTCGTTTTAAAATGTGAACCGAGCTTACCGGATACTCTTAATGGCGAAACTCGTTTAACTGCAACAGGAACAAATTTTACTAAAAACGTTAACGTTCGACAGAATTGATGCACATCCTTCAACATGTGTCGTGATTAAAGGCAACTGTGTAGAGTTATGTTCAGAGCTTTACATAGATACTAGCTGATGCCCACGACTTCGTCCGCGTAGTGATGTAATTTATAGCGTACAAACTTTCACCTCTTTTTTCGTCCCAAAAAGTGATGAAATTTGACATAAAGTATAGCCTATGTCCTATTGTGATATATAAGGTACATAACTGGAAAGTTTCATATAAATTCGTCCAGTAGTTTTTGAGATTAAGTGGAACGTACATACATACTTTCACGTTTATAATATAGATAGAATATTAAATCCGAAATGTAGCTTCATAATAGAGAGAAATTTACTGACTAAGTAATCTACTTCGTCCATTTTGCCCATACAAGCTTTGATCCGAAAACCCGTCATTATCTATCCGCATGAAGTTAACAGGAACAATAAAGTACATGTCAAACTGAGCAAGGGTCGCATCCAATCACGTTTATGCAAACCCCGATATACGGAGAACAATCTATCATCACACAAACATACCTTATTGATGGCGGAATATAGAACTAACATTGTCATTCGTGTATTAAGGCGATTAAAATGCAGAAATGATAATATTTTCTTCTGTTTCCGCGATTATTACTCATTTAAATAAAACAATTTAACGGATTATATCATCTTGTGTTTGTGAAATGTTGCTTGGTAAATTATTAAAATAAAATAATTAAGCCCTTCTGACACATGTATCTTTACAGCTTAGGCCCATCTGGCATGTATTTATACCTTTATTTGTTTTTACAAAGTGGGTAGTTTGCACAAATTGTAACTTTGACAGAGGAAATCTTTTCTCAGTCCACCCGTGACCATGGAAAGCTGAAAAACTTCCCAAACGTCGGGAACTCAATTGAGATAATATACGCGATATAATCCGTTAAATTGTTTTATTTAAATGCAGAAATGATCCCAAGAATATTCCTCCCAAAAAACAGATCAAATGCTTCCAAAGATGTGTGTTGCTTGTTGATCATCATCTTCATCATATCAGCCCAAGGACATCCACTGCTACTCAAAGGCCTCCCCTAAGGATCTCCATAACGAACGCTCGTGCGCTCTCATCCAACATTCCGCGATCGCAATGATCCTCATAGGAAGACTCAAAGTCACTGAAAGGGCAATGGAACGAGCTGTGCTCGTAGTCTCCTTGCATGATACAATCAAAAACGAGGCAAAATGTACGCGGTGCTCGATCGTTTTATATTGGTTACTGATATAGACAGACAGACATAAAAAAATAGTTTTTCTGATTTGTTTTGTTGATTGTGCTATAAGAACTTCCTTCATACCAAATTTCAAGTATCTAGAACAACTGGAAGTACCCTATCAATTTCAAAAAGTTTCGAAATATACGTTTTTAATACAGTTACTCAAAAAGGCTACTACTACTGTACGGAGCTGTTTAGAGGGCGGCAAGTTGGTTTTCGCAAACTAGTGCTTTTTACTTTTCCAATTCTTTTAAATTTATACTTCTTCTAATTGTAGACTACTTATTGATGAGTGTTAATATTAGTTTCCTTTAAACATCGTAATCAACATAAAAACCTACTGTTAATGTAAGAATACAAAAAAAATAATTTCTTACTTACCTTTTCATCATTATAACACGTTATAGACGGAAATAAAAATCTTGCGGAAATTTCTGGGACTAATCAAAAAAGAGAACGGAAGCTAGAGGACATTATAAAACTTGGAGATCAAAGTGCAAAGTAAACGTAACCGTGATTTGTACGAAACCCTCAGTGCGTAAGTCAGATTCGTACTTAGCCAGGTTTGTTCTAAATCAGACAACTCTCAGACTGTAAGGTAATCGCCTTAATATTAAAAAAAAAAAAATCATAGTAAAATTTCTAAAATTACCAAGATACCTTTTCTAAAACCGAACATCCTCAACTCACTACTGAAACGACTGTCATTCCCTTATAATATTACAGCTCAAGTAATCTCCACGAAATGACACCCCAAATCTGAGTTTATTGTCTCAAACGCTATTATTTAAGAGATTATAGAGGGGTACAGGGAGGGATTCAATTTGCAGTCTGCCAGGGGACTGTTAAATGCTCGTTAGGTGATCTCGGAGACTGGATCGGTTGACGCCATTGTAGCGAGATTAAACTTTAAGAATACAGTTTTAAGCAGGTGTGAAATTTAATACAATACAGTTTAAAATGGCAATGTGATCTAAAGTTATCTTTTAGATATCGTTTCGTTACTATTTTCCTCGTGAAATGAAATAATAGAAAAATAAACTGAAAAAAGGGAGATTAACAGATTTAAGTCTAAGTTAAATAAAAAAAATCTTACGAAATATTACAAATACGAAAGTGTGTCTATTAGTTTGTTGGTTTGTTCTTTTTTTCAAGAGATAACGGGGCAACAGATTGACGTGATTTATTAAAAGCAGGATAGTATAGGCTACTTTTTATACCGGAAAACTACGGTGGCAAAGCGGCGGGTAGGAACTGTAATATGTTTAACATATCTGTCTGTGACATCGAAGCCTCGAAATGGAGTAACTGATTTTGATTTAGTTTCTTGTTTATTACGTGATGAAGAATGTTTTGATGATGATTTTACATATGTGAGCGTTTCAATAGTTTCAAGTTCATTAGCTTTTTCTATATTTTGACGACCGGTTTGGCTCAGCAGGAGTAAAGTTGCCTGCCAAGCGGAAGGTCCTGGGTTGAAATCCCGGTAGGGGAAAATATTTGTGAGCTGAGCATAAATATTTGTTCCTGAATCGTGGATGTTTTCTATGTAAATATATAAGTACATATATTTATTATATCGTTGTCTCATAGAAACCATACTACAAGCTTTATTGAGATTACGATGGGACTAGTTAGATGTGTGTAAAATTGTCCCGTAAGATTTATTTATTTAGATTTATTTCTACATGTTGGAGGGATTTTCTGTCATTTTCACAATTACTTTGTTACCTTCGTTGTGAGAAGAAAATATTAATTACTTTGTGTTATTTTAACTTTTACACTGGAATTCAAACTTTAGGTAACTGGTACTGTTATGACGAAAAAAACATGGCTTGACTACTTCCTACGATTGTTTGATCACAATTTCCGTTCCGATAAACAGGTTAAGAAAGGCAACAAAAGAATTGCCGTACAGGAAATTAGCTTCCAGCAAAATGGAATGGAAAACTGTTTTAAGCGGAATTTATGGGACATTTTTACATAATTTAATTCAATTGCCTTCTATTGTTTACAAGAGTCCTTAGAAGCTGTGTAGGTGTCGAGTTTTATTTAGAACTAGAAGATGCGCGCAACTTCGCCCGCGGAGGATAAACAAAACATATCTCTCTTTTTTCTTCAGCGTAGTCGAAGGGGAAGAATGTTACTCGCGTCCGTAGGAGAACCTACCACAGCCCTGCACGTGTCCCCTGGGTGGTGCTAAAGAGTAACAACATTTTGGCTGCTGTACCTGTCTTACAAGGACCTCACAGCACGGAAATCGAATTCGAATTCGAAATCGAATTGCATCGCAAGTGAAAAAGTATACTGTAATAGAAAAATGTCACAAGACCCGACTACTTCCCCTCCGATGATAGATGTTGGGCCAAACCTTCGAGTTTGCCGGTTGAATATTGAGGGTATAAGCCTGGCAAAGTGCGAATAACTGCACAAAATCCTGACGAAACATAAAGTAGATATTCTTCTAGTTCAAGAGACGCACACAAAGGATAAACACAATATAGAGTCTAGGGGTAAGATCCCGGGGTACCGCATTATCCACTCCGTTAACCATCCCAAACATGGTATTGCTACCTATGACAGAGAAAATATGGAAATCTCTGTCCTACCTCAAGTGGAAAACCCATATTATTTTATTTCTGCTGTTAAGGTACAAGACTTAACAATCGTCAATATATACAAGCCGCCTGCATGCACATGGAATATTGGATTGCCAGTTTTCCCCCACCCCTGCCTCTTTGAGGGGTGATTTTAACAGCCACCACACGCTTTGTCGAAATAATTCTAGTGACTCAAATGGAAACCAACTCGCTGACTGGGCTGAAAACAACAACTACCACTTAGTTTTCGACGCCAAAGACCGAGGCTCCTTCCGGTCAGCTAGATGGAAAAAGGATTACAATCCAGACCTGACATTTGTCTCACGGAATGGCGATGTTCCTCTCCCTACCAAACGGCAGATACTATCCAACTTTCCCAACAGCCAACATAGACCTGTTTTATTGTAAATCGGAGACCGAATCCCGTTTGGTAACTCCATGCCCTTACCCCGGTGGAACTTTTAAAAAGGGGACTGGACCTCATTTGCGGCGGACATGGATACCTCAATCAGATGGATCCCCCCGAAACCGGAGAGCTATCTGAGATTTGTGGGGCTTCTAAAAACCATTGCGAAGAAACACGTCCCGAGAGGTTTCAGAAAATCTTACATCCCATGTTGGAATGAAGATAGTGAAAAGCTCTACCGACAGTACAAAAAGACGGGTGACCAGGAAATTGGACAAAATTTATTAATTTCCCTTGATAGTCAACGCAGGGATAAATGAATAACCACAGTCTCAAACTCTCACCAACAAAATAGCAAATAGGATTGTTGAAACGTCCAGAGTCAAAGTCGATCGGAAAATAATAAAGTCATTAAAGATCAGACACTAAACCTCTCAAAAACACTAACAACTACCTGTCGACGAGAACATCTCAAAACCTTTTACCCCAGAAGAAATACACGAAACGCTTAAACAACTACCATTGGATAAAGCTGCTGGAGAGGGTGGCATTTATAATGAATTTTTGAAGAATCTAGGCCCTAATTGGCGGAAGTGGCTTTCAGCTTTCTACTCCGATATTCTGGAAAGAAATTTACTCCCTCCGACGTTTAACAGCGCCAAAATAATAGCCGTGTTAGAACCCGAAAAACCTTCTGAAGATCCTAAAAGCTACAAACCTATCGCATTACTCAGTGCCCTATATAAGCTCCTAGAGAAACTCATAGCTCGCAGAATTACTCCTCTTATTGACTGTAGTGTACCTGCCGAACAGCAGGGTTCCGAAGCGGCCGTAACTGCGCGGACCAAGTGCTATCGCTCACTACACATATAGAAGCTGGCTATCAAAAGCAACTAAAAACAGTAGCTGCCTTTGTAGATTTAAGTGCTGCTTATGACACAGTGTGGAGGCAAGGGCTGTTTTACAAACTAATGAGCGTAGTGCCTTATCGCAGACTTACCAATTTACTAAATAACATGCTTGGTAACAAGGAATTCATCGTGCACCTGGGAGACAAACAAAGTCCAGTAAAGAAATTAAATAACGGCCTACCGCAAGGATCAGCCCTAGCGCCACTGCTTTTCAACCTTTATATCCATGACCTGCCGAGCACTGTATCCAGGAAGTTTATGTACGCCGATGACATCGCCCTGGCACACCAACACGTGAGCTTTGAAAAGTCCGAAGAGCAACTGACAGAAGACCTGGCTTCGCTGAGTGCGTACTTCAATAAATGGCGCCTTATTTCCAATGCCACCAAGACTGAAGTGTCAACATTTCAACTGAACAATAAACAAGCTGCTTACACGCCGACGGTAAAATTCGACGGGACAACACTAAAATACAATCCGCTCCCCAAGTACCTCGGCGTGACCCTAGACCGTTCGTTAACTTTTGGCCCCCATCTCCAAAAGCTGGGTAGAAAACTTGGCACTATAATTTATCTATACCTATGTTATGTATATCGTCGCCTAGTACCCATAATACAAGCTTTGCTTAGTTTGGGTCTGTGTAAGATTGTCCCAAATATTTATTTATTTTTATATATAAAATATTTATGCTCATCATAATATTTGCCCCTACCGGGATTGGAACCCAGGACCTTCAGCTTTGCAGGCAACATTACTCCTTCCACATGGGCCGGATACAGGCGACCACTTTGCCTGTGGCCTTTCGACGCTTCGCTAACCGGTACGCGATTACGAGGACCTTAGTCATGAGCGCCATTGACGCTGACCGCCTCGCACTGCGCGCTAATCTTTGACAGCCGGGCTACTTCAAGCAGGCGCAGGCACTCGTTGCTCGAGATTAAGGTATTCGTAATGGACCGAAACATGTCGAGCAGTACTCGGTTATTATAACGTGCGTAACCGCTAATATAACCCAAATACATTTTCGTCGGGACTTTAAAAAGATAGAATATTCTGTACGAGTATAGACTTGACTGAAACATAACCATTATATTCAGGTTTTATCTGCCGTGCCGCAATGTGGAGTTTGTGGGGAGTGTTGCATGTGACCCGTCTGCAAAAAGGCCAGTCGCCGTCACGCCACCACGATTGTAGGGTTACCATCTTTCAGGATTTGTCCTGCGATTTCAAGAGTTTTGGGCTCATGGTAGGATTACATTCGATTAATATTATGAACAAATAACATAATTTTTGTAAGTCCCGTAGGAGAACCTAAGAGTACTGCACTATAAAAAAAAATTAAAAACTTCTTGACTTGTTCCACTAAAAGCTAAACATCTTGGAGACGAGTGCTCCGATTTTCATCAAACAAAGCATAAGAACACTCGGGATCTATAACACAAAAACCCGCACTCAAATCGGTCCATCCGTGGGCGCTACGATGACACAGATAGGTACACAGATACTCTGAGTATTAGACACGTTAAACTTATATCACCCCTCCTTTTTGTCGGGGGTTAAAAACACCTTATATTACCGGAACAAGTTTGTTTCACACAGCACACTAGAATGATCTTTGAAGTGTACACATGACATGTAGCATTTTTGTAACGTGTACAAATGAGGGTGTTCTAACTTTTCATCGAGATTTAATCGTGAAATTTAATCGATTAAACTGACGATTACCTAATTGTTAATCGAATACTCAGATGATTAATTTAATCGCGATTAGTTTTGTGACGGTTAATTGTTTAATAAATTAATCAATTGATTACAAAAAATATCGATTAATGCCCATCTTTGGATTTTGCAGCCGGAATTTGAATGTCTCAGGATTCTCGATTTTTAAATAACTGGTAGATTAGTCGAACTTTCTTTTGTTTTCATGTTAGATATCATATGCAGCATTTGACTTCAATCTCACCTGTTGGTAAGCGACGATGAAGCCGATGATGAAGCATGCTTACCTAGAAAGTTACAATTAACATGAACACAATGATGAGTAAGCGTGAGGCGTGACAAAATCCTAGGAGTCTTTTTATCGGGATTTATCCGGACTGAAATGTTGTATCTGGTAACCCTACACGAGTGGGTTCTGTGACTTAAATAATGAGATTGTGGACAGGACGAGCACGTTCACGAAATGAGTTTGAGATTGGGACTTCAGAAAAGGGTAAACACTGTTGTCCTTAACTAACTACTTTGGATCAGTGATCCTACAGGAAGACCAGAGCAGAACCAGCGCATTCCGCATTTTAAGGGGCTCGGGGCGAAAATGGACGATTTTTTATAGTTTTGGTTGTGTATCTAGTGCCCGGAACGGTGAAAATAACTTTCAAAACGTGGTACCTATGATAGTTAAGTTTCTATTTAACAGTTTCTCGCATTCGGAAATTTTAATACAATATATATTTATGTATTTAATTATGATTTTATACAGAGAGGTCTATACAAATAAAAATAGCGTATCTATTCTCTACATACACCTTTAATGAACTTATTTTATATAGACCTTGGTTCAATTGTTCATTAGGAAAACACTTAACAGGCTAAGCAAACCCTTTATTTAAATACGGAACCCCAAAACGAGCATTTTTTGAAGAAAAATAGCAAAACCTTGTTTATAAATGGCCTTCTATTTTTTTTACCTGACCCTACAAGGTCTTAAGGTCTTATGGTTATGTGATATGAACATGACTAGGCCCTATGGCCTGTAAGTCATGGAAGTTGAGACTACGTCATAATAATAATAGATGTCAGGGTAAATCTTACACAAATCGACCTAGTCCCAAACTAAGCAAATGCTTGTACTATGGGCACTAACTAGGCAATGATATACATAACATATAGATAAATTATAATACTTAAATACATCTTCGTGGTTATGGGTTGTCGTTTTCTATATTAATTGCAGCTTTTGCGATACTTCTCCATCTCTCGCGGTTTGTGGCACTCCGAACACACTCCGTTAGGTAATACTTCGTTGTGGACTTTATGAGATCCATCCACCTTGTAGGAGATCGGTCGCGAGAAGGTTGACCTTCCACTTTTCCCTTTACTTAAATACATAAAAACATACAACACCCAGTAACAAACATGCACACACGCACACACACACACACACCTGCCTTAGCCGGGACTCGAACTCGGAGCCGCAAGCTTCGTAAGCCGTTTGGCAACCAACCAAACCAAACGACACAGTTCACTTTCAGCAAAATATTCTATCTGCAATAGTTATGGTAGTATCCCTTTATGTCGCATAGCCGTGGGATACCCTGTATTCATTTATCTATCTTGAGGTCCTTTAAAATAATGATAATGAACGAAAGTTCAACTATTTTAATTATCTTGCAACGCACTACACAATGGGTTCAGTATTGAGCTTTTTTGCAAAAATATTTTATTCAATGTAATATTTTTGACTTAAAATGGCTAACAATTCCATTCGCGTGGTATATCGCTCTCAGTCATAATGCACAATGCTATCGTGTTACTGAATTGAACTGAAAATATAAGCAGAATCAGGCTTTTTTTGGTTTATTTTTATTTTCAATGTTAATCTGCTTTTAACTTTTGTATTGTTATTAATAAGGTTTTTTGCAACTTTACATGTCAAATTCTATAAATTACATCATCAATTTCATTCCAATTAAATTAACATTTTTATATCAGAATAACATTTGGACGTATATCATAAAGAATTATACAATAAAATAATAGAATAATCAGAAATATTAAAATAATCTCATACAATAATCAATAAAATTGACAATAAATTAGGTACATTAAGAAAGGTATCATTATATGTCATTAAGATTATAAAATTCTTCTAGGCTGTAGAACGCTGGATTCATAAGACATTTTCTTACCTTATTTAAAAAGGCCACATCATTTCATATCTGTATATGGCCTTATTCAAATTTCGGTTGCTAAGTTATTAAGGTTTTTAGTGATAAAGATATTTTTTGACGTAAGCTGTAAAAAATAAACATATTTTAATTTTTTAGGCGCCGGTAGTAGTATTTGTTAATACATTTTAATTTCATGCGTATTTTAAATACAGAGTTTGTAACCAATTAAATTGGGATGTACCATTTTTTTACAAGTAGTGGTTTTTTAACAACCGTTTCGAGGAATAGGTTTAATTAACCGCTTGCAATTATCAGAATTCATAAATATGATTTCTGGGATAAATTATTCGTGTTTTTAATTTTGACCTTTAATCGTATTTGTCAAAACCTACAGACGTCAGTCAGTCGTGTCGTCACTCGAGATATCTCCGAGGTAATAAAAAAAAACGCATCCAATTTAAAACACATAAATTTGTATCTTAAAATTACATATTTTTACGAAAAAACCCAGAGCTATCCCAATTGCTAATAAAATTTCTTTCAAAATCAAAAACACCTCAAAATAGCTGAGTATTTTTAAATGGCTGAACTATTTAACTTTCGTGAACTATTATAACACTATGACTAAAAACACTCAATGCTGCCTTACAGACTAGAAGCTAAATCAAAATAAGTGCATCCGTTTAAAAGTTACAATGCCGCAGACATACACACCTATATACAAGTCAAACATATATTTAATCATATTATTACTTACATAAATATGTAAGTAATTATGTGAATGTGTGTGTGGAAGACTAAATAGTCTGACATCACAAACAAGACTAAACAAGTCCAACAAAGCCTTCTGAAGTCAGAACTTGGTTGTTCAATATTCCAAATACTCATATAACTGCAAAACAATCCGTACTGGCGCTCTCTGTGCAAACTAATACGCTCAAAGATTTAATTAATAGCTGCATCCTTTTCACTCCTTGAAGGAAAGAAAGGGATCCGCTGTCATGTGTTGCGACAAGGAATAGTTGAGTATTGTTTTGCTAAAGCGAAATGCAAATTTTGTGTACATTGGCACAAATTACGATGTGAAAATTTGTCGTAACTTTACAAGTGTTCAACGACAAATCATTGCTACGACAGTAGATAATTTAGAAGTAACAATGTGAATTTAGCAAATTTACGTAGTGTTATACTGCCCTGTATTAATGTATACTTGATATGTGTTTGCGTGTTCTGTATAAACGACAGTGATAAACCAGATGTCTGTCGGTATCGGTACGCTTGTGTTTCATTGCTACCCACCCTCGTACATCTTAATACTAGTCCGGGATTTGTGGTAACACCGGGCTTCCAAAATCACTTTACTAATTCTGTAATTGCTACTCCAAATGGTACATTAGCTATATTAGACATGTATACAACACTAGAGGGCACCTTCTAAAACTTCGTCCGCGGAGGAGAAAAAAATCGTATCCCTCTTTTTTTCTTCAGCTTAGTCGGGTAAAAAGTATCCAACAACCATCTGGAGATAGATACCTAGCTACCTGTGTACCAAAAATAGTTGAAATCCGTTAAGCCGATTTGGCGTGATGAAGCCAGAATGACACATGCAAAAATCAAAAAAATATATATTTCCATTCAGTGAAGTCTGTTACAATCTTTTTTTTTATATCTTCAATGTACAGACATTTCTTTTTTACGTCTTGATAATAGTATAGATATAGCTGCGTAGAAACTTATTGATATTAATTTTGAAGGAAAGTAACGCAAGTATATGGGCCAAGCTTAACCAGCGTTTTATAAGAATTTGACGAACATTTGAATAACTTACTGAGAATTTCCTGCCTCACATATACCTATCAACGCAAAACGGACAGATCCACTCATTTAGAAAACTCCTCCAACAAAATTTGTTAAAGACAAAAAATGTTTGCTTACTTTCCCATTTTTTTATATACTAATAATTATCGTAACGTACGATGAAAAAGTAAGCAATCATTTTTACATCAATGTTTTGTAACTAATTATGCTGAAAGTGCTCCCTCACTTACAGCATTCTCCTGTAATGTATCGTTTTAGGTTCAACTTTAAGCATTGCATTACAGTACTGCTTTCGTGACTTGACGAGCATTTCTCCTCCCCCAGACACTGTTCCCACGAAGGGCGAGGAAGCGATTAGCTATCGGCAATTTTCTCGTCCAAGAAACGAGCAAAAGATATAGTACCTGTGTTAGTGAAAGACAGTAAAACACATATGTAAATAGTTCATCGCTAGCTATTCACACTGCCGGCGAGAACTCTCTCATATGCGTTTCTTGAACGAGTGGGGCGAGAAATAGTCGATAGTTGCTCGCTTTCTCGCTGGCGTAGGGACTAGTGCCTCACTGATGTAATGCTCAAGTCTGTAACGTTACATTACAGGCGAATACTCCTAGTGAGGGAGCACCTTCACATCAATGTTCCTATTGCTACTAATCCTGCCTATTGTTTACTTGAATCATCACCACAGTCGAAAGCTGTCCACCACTGTACTTGTGCATTACGAGTCGAAGTGGTCGCCATGGTCGTAAACAGTCAGAAAAAGTAATAGTAGCAGTACTTGTGTATTGTGGAGTCTACGTGTATATTGTCTGTTAAACACTAGATTTAATATTTAAGCACTAACAAACCGCTTAACTGGTAACACTATCTCCAGTTCACACTTGAGTGGGTACCGTAAATTGTAAGAAACTTTGGTGCATCGGTACCGGAAACTTCTCCTGTTGAGTTCCTGTACAAACCTTATTAGTGCGGAGTACATAAGTAAATATACCTTGTGCACCGCTTATGCAATTTACTGGTGTGAAATAAGTTTAGTAAATGTATTAGACACTGTTAACATGTTATACTTACTAAGAAACTTTGTTTGCAACGCCAGTTTACAATCCCTGGTCGCATCCTATATAAGTACAGTATAAGAGCCAGTCCACACGGCGCATTGCGTTGCCTTGCATTGTCGCAAAGCAAATATTTTGACGCATTGCCAGCCACACTGGCGCTACGTCATCGTAACACAGTATCGTAACAACAACGAATACACCCCTCCCGCTTCGTCTTGATGGCTTAAGTCAGTGATTTGTCGACGCAGCGCATCGTGTGTACACTGTGGTTATTAGTATGTAATATGACGCACCGACAGCGCTACGTCGACGCAACGCTGAAGCTCGCGCCATGTGGACTGGTTCTTAGGGTAGGGTAGGCTATCAGGGTGCTTATTAACAAATTATCGCTAACTAATATGTGTGTTTTTTTTAGTAGGTACCTATTTATTGAATAAGACGGTTTGCCGCTTGTACCGGGATTCATGATAAATTCTAGGGTTTGCTACTAACTGCCAATTGTTACCATTATTTATTAAAAAGTTACCAATTTCCGTGTATTAGTCATCAAATGACAGAGTGATCGACCACTTTACGACATTTTCTTTCGGTATCCCGCAAACAAGAAAATATATATCAAGATCTCTGCAGGTATAAAATAAAAAATAAACACTGTTAAAATTATGTAGTATTTATTACTTCAAGCGATGAACAGACGACGCAACGGAGCCACGGAGATACGTGCCGCCTAATATGTTTTTGCTTATTGTTCACAGTGCCTTGGTTTTCACTGTAATGCTGTGTTACTTTTTGAATAATAAATAAATTGAAAAGTAAACAAATTACATGCAAAAACAAATGAAACTGTAATATTTACGAAAAATTATAAAATTTATCATCATTTTCAATAATTTAACTTTCTATCAATTTCAAATTTATGTAAATCACAAAAAAAAAGAAACAAAATCGTATTTTTTTTCGGTTTCGAGAATTTTAAAAGCTTGTTTTCTTATTGCATGTAAAATTACATAATTAGCTGTAAAATTATTTTAACATTATAGACTCTTCATTTATGAATTGGAAATGCCATTAGACTTTATCACGACAACACAGTTAACAGTAAAAGGATCTTAATTAGATATTACACCTAGTTAAATTAAAAAAAAATCATGATATTGTATAAACTTCGCAAAAAAAATCAGTTTTATACACTTAATTTGTATGAGTTTATGATTACTTTTCAAATTAGTTTGTTAGCAAACAGAACAATTTCCATCGTGTGGCGAAAGAAAATAACAGTTAGGGACATTCTCATTTCGGTCAACATAATATTTACTTTATTTAGTTACCTATTTTGTGTGCTGTTTGCATTTGCGATGTTAATATTATGTTGACCGCGCCACGCCCGATTTCCCAGGAGGGAAGAAGCTGGAAATGTTTTTTCAAAGGCGACCTAATTTTTGTTTGAAACAGTCTCTGCTTCTTGCGAGAATGCTCACGTTTTATTATGATGAATTGCACCAAATTGGAGGCGGCCACTTAAGTTAATTTCAGAGTTTATTTATGGTTGATATCAAATTTTATTTTGTACCTAACGTAAATTGAATTATCATACCGCTAAAGTTTAAATAAAAAATGCAAATAGTCACAAGCTAACGATGTATCTGGTTATTTTCTAAATACAGGTACAGATACCTTGTTAAGTATCGTCAACTCGGGATACTTTGATCAACAGGGTGACATTGATCACTCATTTTTAATCCATAAGTAATTTGTTGCTAAACGCGTTTATTAGATTTTATTGTTAAGATTTGCAACCTCGTTAAAAAAACATCTTTGATGCGTTCAGAAATGGGGTGTATTTCTGAACGTGTCAAAGATGGTTGTGGTTTAAAAATTAATAATCAATGCTGGGTCGCTGAGCATAGTTGATCAAAATAAGCGTTTACCGGTATCTGAATATTTTTTATATGTGGCCCCGTCCACTCAAGCGATTACATTTTTACATCATCTCACGAGCGACCTTGTGCTTCTGTCATTATCTGTTAAAAACTAAGTACTTAGAAACAAACCTAAGGGTATTCAGACGTACCGCAACCATACCACAACGACAACACGTGGTTTTGGTCGGACTATAGTTTATATAAAAATAAATAGTTTAATTCACACAGACCAGATTTCGCCGTCAAATACACCGTGTGGTCAATCCGGCAATATCAAAATCAAAGCAACTTTTAGAAGCTGCAGCGCAACTATTCACAAGTAACCACTTAAGCACTATTTTTTGCCGCTGCGTTGTGGTTCGTGTGAATAAGTATACCCTAAATGTTTGCTATTTTAGATGTTAAGAATGTGTCATATTTTGACAAAGTTATGCCTGTCATACATAATTATATTTATTACCTTCAAATTCTGTTTGTGTTTATAGCTACCACTGATAATCTATGCTTCCTTGCATGGGTGAAGAAACTTAACTTGCGTAGTATGCTTCACTATTTATACTAAATTGGCAGAAAAAATATAAATGAATAAAACAAATGTGGAATTTTTTTGTAGAAAGATAAATATGACTAAGGTGTTAAAATATTTAGATAAATATCTGTGTGATGAATATTTGTTTAGTCGTAATATTTTTTCTAAAATAGATACCCAAAATTTTATTTCCATTTTATTTAAAAAAAACTCTTACTCTCTGTGTAGTAGTCTAATCATACCTTAGTAAATGGATGAATTATTAAAAAAGATATGGATTTCCTGACTCTCTCAATCTCTCACCCTATTCCCCAACTAAGTATTTACATTAAAATCATTAATTTAATTTCTATGGCACTTGTCCAATATTCTTTAATATTCTAACAAGCATACCAGCTAATGTCCTCACCTAAGTACTAACCTCAACTGCATGTGGTCTAGTTAAATGCTTGTGACAGCCAAATAGCTGCATTACCATTATCGGGGATCTGAAGAGCAATCCCGTGGGACCTCGGGCCGCTGCGCGTGACAACTGCACTGTGCACAAAGCAGTGCAATCATACCGGTACCGAAATACCGGTATAATAATGCTGAAGGAAATTTTAAATTGAGGTCTGGAAGTAATCTTTGCGTCAAGTGGAGCATGGTTACGTTGGTTAGCAGGAAAGTTATTAAGAAATTAGTGGGTTTCTTAATAACTTTCTAGTCAACTTCGTCAGCGAAGGAGAAACAAATCATAATCTTTAGTTTAATTCAGCTTAGTCGAGTAAAAAGTATCCTATAACCGTCAGAAGATGCCCCCAGCTACTTATATACCAAAATTTGTTGAAATCTGTTTTTTGGGCGTGATTAAAGATCTCTCAATCGAAAAAAAGTATTTTTCTTTTCTTCAAATAGTATGTATCACTAAATCATTTATTTTTTGGGAAATGTCTTCAATGTACAGACATTTATGTAATACTAGAAGGCGCCCGCAACTTTGTTCGCGGAGGAGAAAAAGTAATAACTCTTCATTTTTTCTTCAGCGTAGTCGGGTAAAAAGTATCCTATAACCATCTGAAGATACCCGTGTACAATAAATAGTTGAAATCCATTTAGCCGATTTTGCGTGATGAAGACACAACGACACATGCAAACATACATAAAATCCAAAAAAAATATTTTTCGTTTTAATGGCCTCCAAATGGTCCATAACAATCATTTTTTTGAAAATATCTTCAATTTCATTTTTTCAACTTTATAATAGTATAGATTATAGATATAGGAAGTGATTCTTATGTGGGCTACTCATCCACATTTACTATTTTACTATTACACATATATAATTAATTTACACTAAATATTTACAAGTATAATTATATGTATTTATATATATTTATAACATTATTTACAAAGACAAATATTACATATATTATATAAACACTTAAACAATAATATTCACACATTGTTTACATTTCATCCGTCAACACAATATTGACGTGCCGTCTGGTCGAGTGTATTGGAGCCGGCGCCGCGCCCGGTTTGTGACGTGCGACGAGTACATGCGGCGGCCGCTCGGCAGTTGCGCCTGCGCCGCCAGTCGATCTGATATTTTGACGCGAAGCGCATGCCGCTCTCGACCGCAACTATCTTACGATTTATAACCGCTTTTGCTTTGATATTTACGTTTAACTATATTTCTATATTCTATCTCTCTGCCGTACTATTTCTTCTGTGTGCCTATCTTCGGACTTTGGATATACCTTCTGTGTTGTAATATCTTGACATTATATGTATTGGAGTAAAGGTGTTGTTTACATCGCTTGAACCCGCAAAGCGACCCTACACTAATAATGTTATCCTTCTAGTAATTTACACAAGCCATTAAGCTCATTGGTGACTTAGATATTGTAGAGGCAAAGCCGCAAACCTCATTTTACACTAGAGGTCGCCTTCTTCTTTCGCACGCGCTTTGCTCGCGGAGGAAACTCCTCTTTTTTTCTTTAGCATAGTCGGGTAAAAAGTATCCTATAACCATCCTAGAGATACCCAACTAACCGAGTACCAAAAAAAGTTGAAATCCGTTTAGCTGATTTAGCGTGATGAAGCCACAACGACACATACAAACATTTCATTTTTACAACTTTCTTACAGTATAGAAGATACATTTCGGGGAGTGTACGGCGGGACTGCATGAACTGATTCCACTTTCTCCATTTCGTCACTATGGGACTAGACGTGGATTTGGGTACCACTCTTATTTTGTTGATTTAACAACATTCTGCTTCCACATTCCCGGACGGCTAAAGAGTGAAACTCTCTTCCAGCATATCTTTTCCCGGAACAATGTAACTAGGATTTCTTCAAGACGAGAGTGAATAGATAGTGTTATTTTGTGGTATATGCTCCATTGTAGATTTCATCGTCGCTTAGGTACTAACAAGGTAAGATTGAAGTCAAATGCATGCCTATCCTACATAAAAAAAAAACGTTTTAGGTTTGAAAGAAAATGAGCTATCTATATGACACGTTTACGAGAGTTTATTGTATGTTTGTGCCATTTGGAAATGGTGGGTGAGCACTTCAACTTCTACGCAGTTTTTCAGTAATAACTCTAAATTGTTATGTCCGATTATTTTTGATAATATTCACAATACCAATATATTTTTTTAGAAACCACAAAGCGTTTTGAAAAAAAAACGCTCCAAGTATGTGCCGTACGTTGATGTTTACTAAAAACAGAACTTTCAGTTTCGTTTACATGCATGGAGTGCCCCTCCTAGAGTTTTCCTTTAATTATTTAACTACCAAACTAAATAGCAGCTTATATAAGATAGTGTAATGAAACCTATATAATAATAACACACAGATTTCACACATATACGTAAAATTTTATTTGTAACAGTTCCGGAGGTATTAAAGATTAAAAAAACATACACATAAATCACGCACGCGGGTTAAAAAGATCTTACACGGGTACGATAAAAATTAAATTTAAAGTCAGAGCGGTAGAAGAGAATGTTCAGGCACAATTGGTTAAAAACTGAGGATACGTGATTCGGGGAAAAGTACGGTAAGGTTTAAAATTGTGGTAACCGAGTGAAAGATGAAACGTATGGAATGGTTAGATGAATGAATTACGGAATATTAAACCTAACGTAAGAATTACTTTGGTGAAGTAAATGCCGGTTGGAATTTGGAAAAAAATAATATAAAAGGAGAGGCCGAAACTTATAATATAAAATTAAAGGAAAACCGCAAAACATGCACCGTAACCTAGAGTTACTTAAAAATTAGGCTAAATTGCCCTCGTAGTAACTCTGCGGGATCGAACGTGTAACAATGAAAGGGTGGAAAAGGGTAGGGGAACTGGTTTCGAGAATTGAATTGACGAGAAGCGCCGTTGGTGAGCAGCACACTTTCGCGCCTGTTGGAGGCCACGACGTTCCGCTCAGGCGCGTAGAACGTAGGATGGAGCGTCTCCCATACAGGAAAACAATCGACGGTTAAAGGATCCCGTACCCGGAAGCTAAAACAATACCAACAATTTCGTAAGAATCTGACATAAAAGAAAACGAGACCGATGCAGTCCAGGAAACCTCGTCGATCAATAGAAACTTACTCAGACGTTCCTTTGGTCTGGCTTAAACCGCTTCTGTACGCAGGTGCTCCAAAATTATCCCAATCTCGGCCCGCAAATCAGCCACTTTTGTCTGCAGACGGGCACACAAATATAGAGGCTCCGAAGCACCATCAAGACCTTACAACCACTTCACGTAAAAAAGGACAATAAAATTTTGGCTTTAAAATTGCCACAGCACATCACAGAGCTGGTCCCTACGACCCACCCCCGTCTCCTAAGGAGGCGGATTACATGACGATGCAAAGACTCATACCCAGCCAAGACATACCCCTATTAACCTTTAACCCTGACGACGACGACTCTGACTCTGACGAACTCGCCGACAGAATCAGAGCCTTACACGACTTGACGACCCAAGCCCTGGATGTTCGCGCCTTTAAAAGGGCAAAGCGTAGACATGTCAGGAGACCTCGACACCTACTGACTGACCCGGATGATGTCATCACGGCCACCATTAAACAATGGTACCCTGATGACTCATCCGACACTGACACCGACATCTACAGAGACGTAAACCATACCGCTGACTTCTGTATGGAACGTGACGCCAGACGACAGGAACGACGCCTGCGCAATCAGGCACGACGACGAAACCAACCGCACACTCTACTTGCACGCCGACGTCTCCGCCGGCGGGGACGCCCACCGCGGAAACAACAGTTTAACCACAAGACCGTAGAGACAAGCATAGGCCGACAAACAACCGACATACAGACTGACGCAACAACAAAATAGTGTGAAGACTAGGAACACTATTGCTGCTCGTAGCGCCCGCGCGCGGCAGCCCCACACGCTAGGTGCCGAGGATGTCGTGGCATCCTGCCGCCGCCTAGCACAAATGACGACGGTAACAGCAAACATGCTGCCGTACAAATCAAATTACATGACATGTCAGAGCTGGTCCGAAGCAATCTGTTTTACAAATCTGTTTTTCACGAGAACAAAGACATTTGGAACAGAATCCTAACATAAAATTTGAAAAACAATAACCAAAAAATTAGGCAAAAGTGAAACGGCCAGTCACGCGGAAATTAACTGAGAAAAAAGGTTACAGATAAAGGCGACATCTATGCGTTAGACGCGACACGACGTCACTAACGAACCCAACACAACGACTTACACCTGTGACAATGCCTAAGAGACCAATTAGTTCACACGAGCGGCACTAAATGGCGCTATAATCAAAACTCCAAACATAATAAAGTTCGAAGAAAAAAATACGTAGCGATAACGCTACGAGTACAATGGGTATTTATTCAAAGTTTTTTTAGTAAACTGCATGTGACATAGGGAAGGACAGACATGGCGAAACTATAAGGGTTCCGTTTTAGCCGTTTTAGCTAGGGAACTGTTGTATATGCAAATTAAAGAACAATGTAGGTATATAATTATATTCGCGTGTAACATGTAGGAGATTGCCCTCAATGCTTACTACTGCGTTTTTGCATAATGTAGCATCTGGAATGGTTTTCTTTAGTAAATTTGGTATAGATGTAAACAGTCTGATTCTATTGTTGTGGCGGACACTGCATTAATTCTTTTGTTCGAAATTCCCAATAAAAAAACTATTCAGTGTCAATATTTTTTTTATAGACTTTCAAGACCTACCCCGTAATAACTAGAACCCTAATAAGGTCAAGAAGTTACAAGGTACAGAGTTAGGTTACTAGACCAGCGAGCTACGACTTTGGCTCCTTTCGCTTACCTTCAGTAACCAAATTGAGGGGCAGGTCAGGACTTCGAAAAATGTTATGACGATTTGCCAAATTCACGATTTGTCACTTTCAAAATTGTAGCTATAAGATGCAGTGGTATTATTTCAGATGATTTTTAAAGTTGTTTCATTTTTAGAAATAACTTTTTTTACTATAAACCAAATACCATAAGGCACATCTTATTCCACTACATATACTGTTCTAGATCTACACATACTCAGATATTAGACACTTTTAACATCGGAGTATTTAATGTCTAGAAGATGGTGAGCGTTAATATGGTTTCTGATGTGATGCTACACATACTGTTCTTGACATTCAATACTCAGATGTTAGACACTTTTAACGTCGGAGTATTGGATGTCTAGAAAATGGTGAGCGTTAATATGGTTTCTGTTGTGATGCTACACGTATGTGTCCTTGACTTTCAATACTCAAATGTTAGACACTTTTATCATCGGAGTATTGGATGTCTATAAGACGGTGAGCGTTCATATGGTTTCTGATGTGATCCTACACATACTGCTCTAGATATCCAATACAAGTTAGACACTTTTAACATTGGAGTATTGAATGTCTAGGAGATTGTAAGCGTTAATATGATTTCTGATGTGATGCTACACATACTGTTCTAGACATACAATACTCAGATGTTAGACACTTTTATCATCGGAGTATGGGATGTCTAGAAGATGGTGAGCGTTATTATGGTTTCTGATATGATAGAATTATGTGTATTTTTCAGGAATTACTCGAAATTCGTAATTGATACACCTTAACAAAGTCTCCTGCCAACTTAATTTTATCATAATAATGTTGATGCCATGCAAAATATTGTACAAAACCGTTAAATGGAGTTATTATGTAAATCCCGAGCTACGTACAATTAAGTTATTTGCGGGTATAACGCTCTTAGGCCAAAATTACTGTAATTTAACCTTTATAAATGCTTGGGCTATTGCCCAGTTTATGATTTAAAAGGCGTAATATATGGCATGGTTGACAGGAGGTGTTTAAAGGCTCTTTATAACTCAGGTATGCGCAAGAGGTTAATTGAACAATTATACGCAAAATGGAGCTTTATGAAATCCGTGTTTAGCACTCCATCACATTGACATACTTTCATTTAAAGATTTTAGGATCAACATACACATGAAAAAATCTAATGAAGGTCACGGAAAACCGATAGTTACACCAGCTAAGGAACTTAGTGGTGTTCTTTTGAAATTTGCTGTCCAAAAATATTGAATTCGACACATAAGATTGAAGCGCATGCCATTGCCTTAGAGTACAAGCTTTGTTTAATTTAGGACTAGTTTGATTTGTGTAAAATTATTCTTGCTGTTTATTTAATTTATTTCTTATTTGTACTCTAGTGATAGGGTAACCAGACAGACAGGATCAAGCTGACATATTCCGTAAAGTCAATGTGCAAGCTTTCACACGTGGCTTTCCCACACCGTATGAGCGCTGCTGAGCCTAACTGTATGACATATAAACTTGATAGAATATACCTAAAGATAATCTTAGCTTTTAAAAGATAAGAAAAAGCTTGGTTTTATAAGAAAATACAAAGAATATATGCAAATATTACCTACAGATAACAAACAAAGTTTAGTGTTTTCTAATTTTGGGCATGATTTTAGTTTGTAGATCTTCTTTATATTATCTTCATTCACATGCTCAAATGTTAACTGGAACAGATCCCTAATAGGTTAAGGGTTGTAATTAAGGGAACATCAAAACCTAACCTAACCTACAAAAATACTACCTTGGCGACTAAACTGCTCCCTGGGCGACCAGTAGCCGAGTTAGTAATTAGTATTTTAGTCGCCGAGTTAGTATTTTTCTCGCCGAGTTAGTATGTTAGTCACCGAGTTAGTATTTTAGTCGCCGAGTGAGTACTTTAGTCGCCGAGTTAGTATGTTAGTCACCGAGTTAGTATTTTTGTCACCGAGTTAGTACTTTAGTCGCCGAGTTAATATGTAAGTCACCGAGTTAGTATTTTAGTCGCCGAGTTAGTGTTTGCCGATCGGTTTATTATTTCTTTTGGTTAACCTTATTGTCTGTTTTTAAAAGTTTTAGTGAAATTTATAAAAACATAAAGAAGTGTTCCACTTAGGTTAATGATTCTTTTGTCCATGTGAATAAATAGCGAGATATTTCAATTAACTTAAGAGCTTTCATAACAACATCAACGCATTTAACAGTTTTATATGCAGCTTTATACATTAAGGGATTAAAATGTTCAATATAGATTTTTATAGTATGAAATAAGGATAAAAACAGAAAAAAACACATAAATTAACGGTTCGATGCTTCTGCCTCAACTGTACTCATGAGTATTCAGTGATTTAAACGCATTTATTTTTGCCATTGTCATTTTAGCAAATATTGTGAAAAAGATAGAAAATGATCAGTGTTAACTCTTTGTGAAACCGAAAGACAGTCCCGAGTTTGAGTCTAGTTTGATAAAAGTTAAGGTAAACATCCCAATAGTTAGCACCCTGCTCTTCAACTCTATTGCAATTACTTAAGGTTTAAGGTGCCAACCATTGGTGCAGTGTCAAGTACTGGGAAATGTACCCTATCGTGAATTTTTCGTTTCTGTTATTGTACAACAATAACTTTTAAAGCAAGCAATCAAAACGCTCCGAGATTCACCCACTAATACTTTGTGAAATTGTATGCGAATGATAAATATTAAAGCAATTTTAGCTAAAAGTTAATAGTTCCCGCAGTAAAATTTCCATTTCACAAAGCAACAAATCCATTCAAAAAACTATGCAAGCGATATTGAATTAGAATGCATTCGACCGATTGGCACCTCGCGATAATTGTATTCCGATCAGTTTCACGAGCACAATGTTCATTGTCATCCCGGCATAGAAAAGCTGGTAGCTCGCCGGTGAATAAGAGACGATGTATTGTGCCGCGTTCGCGGGGAACGAGAGTGAGTCCTTCCATTGTTCCCGCCGCGTCAACACTTTCCTGTTGGGAATTAATGTGAAACTAGGACGTCCCTGCTTTTACGGGATTCATATGAAAATGTGACAATGACTAGCTTGTTACATAGTTGCTAATGCAGATTTAGGAATATGTTTCAGTGCACTTGGTTGGAATATGAGCTTTCAGATACTCTTTCAAGCCAGCTTAGTAAGTAAGTAGGATGGGAATTCATTCAGATGTTTTTTCTATTGCTATATAAAATACATTGTGTAAAAATATATAATTATTATGATTGCTTAATGTTTTTCATATGAAAAAAAAACCAATGCTATCACTAAGGAAGTTTTTTTTACATTCTCAGCTGCATCACACGCTGCGACCTCAAGAGCCTTTTATTTGAAAACTAATAGTAGTAAAATAGCTACCTACTTATAAAATTCAGAAATAATGACAATATGATAAACTTGTATCTGTAACGCAACTAAATGAAACCGTCAAACCTTTTTAAAAAAAAACTTCGAAGTCAGTTACAAGATAAAAATCAAAACTTTTTGACAATTTGTTACGATACTTATATACCTATATAAACACATTTCATTGGCGTCCGGCTTTTTGCAGTCCGTTGAAATAATCTACTTACTATTATTCATAAAACTTTTCTAATAATAAATAATCACTTAAGGTAAGGTCGACAAAACAAACCCATTCTATTATTGCCTTTTACCCCGAACTCCTTTCCGACGTAACCCGTTTATCGGAATGGAAGGTAAACTTCCCTTTGGATTACAAAGTCTCGATAGGGTCAAAAGGGCAGATTGGACAAATTATTTGAAAGTTGTGTACAAATATTTTGACAGTTTAGTTTTGGATGGTAAGATCATAATAAGACGATGAAAATTAAGTGTGAAACTTTCCGTTATGAGTCTTCAGCAATTTTTTGTAACGTATTTATTTTTGTCGCTTAACAACCCTTAATAAATATATAATTATAAATATCTGGATAAACATAACATAAGTCAATCTAGTCCCAAATTAAGCATAGCTTGTTTTGTGACGACGTAACATACAAGACGCAGGAACAAATATTCGTGCTCATCAAACAAATTCTTGCCCTTGCCGGGATTCGAACCCAGGACCGCTAACCTCGTAGGACGTAGTACCTACAAACAGCCTAGTTAAACTTGTCGTCAGTTAATTTCAACGTCTAAAATACTCGTCTGAAAAACTGCGCTTGTAAGTAATATTTCGACTTGGAAGCATCCGTCACATCCATCCTGACGTATATTGGAGCGAGAGTGTCGCATAACTAACTTCTCCTGTATCTATCGAGCGATAGGCGTTTTATTCATAATCATGCAGGAAACATACCCCAAGTTTCATTCCTTTGCAGGTTTTGAACAAAAAATAAATCCTAGCGTTAAAACAGAAAAGGAATTTTCTAGCGATGCAAAATGTTTTTTTTTTTCATTACTTTAATATGGTCTATTCTTTTAGGTATTTAAATGAAGGTAAGAAATAACTGCATCATTTCGTTTCTTCAATTTACTTACAACTTTACCAGTAACCGTTTTTTTTATGTAAGATAGGCAAGCATTTGACTTCAATCTCCCCTGTTGGTAAGCGACGATGAAGCCGACGATAGAGCATGCTTACCTAGATAGTGTCTATTCACTCTCGTCTTGAAAAAATCCAAGTTATATTGTTCCAGGAAAAGATATGCTAGAAGAAAGTTCCACTCCAACTCAATCTATACAGTATATACAAAGAATCTTCGGCGCCGCGCCGGGGTCATCTAAAGAATGTGTAAAATGTTGAATAAATCAACTGGCAGCTATGAAGTAGCTTAGCTATTCTATTTGAGATATATTTCGTCGCCACCCGTAAATCATTTATCGTTGAAGAGTTCCAGTGACCTTCTGTGGTCTTCTTCATCAATTTCACTTCACCAATTTACACTTTTCAGAAATGCAAACTTATTATCTTTCTTAAAATACCAAAATCGCCATAAGTAGGCCTACAATATTTGAGTTCCTTCAATTCCTCAAGGGACCCATCTTCAGATTCTAAATCGATTTATAAAAGACGAAGTTCTAAGGTAACAAACAATAAAAAAAATACATATTAATTGAGAACGATCCCTTTTTTTGGGAGTCGGTTAAACAACAAACCACGTGACTCGTGTCATTTTGCCAATCAATTTAATCTTTTGTATCTGTTGTACGAGGCCACTGGCTGAATGACCCGAGTCACCTATTTTGTATCATTTTTAAGTACCTAAAAGAAAAGACTATAATTTAGTTTAAGTCTTCCGTCCAAGTTTTACTAATCTTTGCAAGAATTCAAGATGTTTATATATTTGGGTGTTCGTATTAGCTCAGTAACGCGAGAACCATCAAAATGATTTAGATAAAAGGCACACAGAGAGGTAACGTCATAGATTAACCTTTTGACCGCCAAGCAACGAAATGAAACTACGTGACAAACCACAGCAAGAAAATAAAATAAAAATACAAATGAAATATTGATTTCAGAACGTGGTTTATATTAAATGTATTCGGAGTTTTTAAACCATGAAATTTGGTTGGTATATGCCAACGCTGGCGTCAGTGGCACGAATTTTCGATGACGTATTTTGCTGACTGTGGCGGTCATAAGGTTAAAACGAACGTAGGTTACGTTATTTCAGATACAACTGGCGAAGCCGCGGCTATATGCTAGAATTCAATAAAGATGATATTCAATATTTGCAGCAATCGGAAACAGAGAGGCTTTGATACAGTCACGAGACATTGAACTTTGAGACAGCCGCGATGCTCATAATGTTGCATTGTTTTACCAAGGACACGACTCCTCGATCTATTGTGTATAGAACCGATCAACAACAGCAAAGTTCTCGGCAACGCGCAACTTGGCGGCCGCTACGCGACTTCGCAACTAATAATTGTATTGCTACGCCGGATAACGCCAAGTTTAAGACCTAGAGCGGTAACTAACTATTTATTAAACTAAACAGTAACTAAAACAATTTAACGGATTATATCGCGTATATTATCTCATTTTAGTTCCCGACGTTTCGGAAGCTTTCCAGCTTTCCATGGTCACGGGAGGACTGAGAAAAGATGTATTTTCCTCTGTCAAAGTTACAATTTGTGCAAACTACCCATTTTTTGAAAAAACACAAATAAAGATGTACATACATGCCAGATGGGCCTAAGCTGTAAAGACAGTTACACATGTGCCAGAAGGGCTTAATTATTTTATTCTAATAATTTACCAAGCAGCATTTCACAAATGAGGCGTACTGAGGAGAAAAGAAACGCTGCAAAGAAAAACTCCCAGGCTACCTCATTACTAATTATAATATTTAAAAAACAGAGACTATTAAACTACTTTTAAACAGATAAGATATTTTACACCGTTCGGAAATTAAGGTTTTGCAGTCCTGTGTCTTGCTTGTTCCTTGATGAGATGTATTACAGGATCCCAAGCTGGTGGTAGTGACAATCCATCTTCTCTATTGAAATTAGGATGCTTTTTAATCTCAATAGCCTCGCGTAGCATCCTGGGAAAATATCTTTTTTCTTTGGCAAGGATAGAAGGTTTATCAAACTTAATTGAGTGGTTTGGTTTGTCAATGACATGTTCACAAACTGCAGACCTATTACACCGACGGTGCTTGACATCTTCTATGTGCTCCTTCACCCGGGTTGATACACTGCGTTTCGTTTGACCAATGTATGAAAGACCACACTCGCAGTCCAGCTTATAAATGCCTGCACTCTGCAAAGGGGTGCTACTCTTCACGGATCTAAGGTATTGAGACACCTTCTTCAACGGCTTGAAATATGTTTTTA
The DNA here is from genome assembly GCA_905404275.2 of Hedya salicella. Classification (NCBI taxonomy): domain Eukaryota; kingdom Metazoa; phylum Arthropoda; class Insecta; order Lepidoptera; family Tortricidae; genus Hedya; species Hedya salicella. The sequence goes on from FR990108.1 coordinate 17,531,399, forward strand.
TAGAAGCACGCTTCAAGATGTTTCCGATCTTGTCTGTGACCCCTTTCACATATGGTAATACGGCAGGTTTACGCTCGAATGTTGGTTTCTTCATACTGGGATTCTGCTTGGAACGTGGTATCTGGAGCTCGTTGGCTCGAAGCGCACGTTTGACATTCTGTAACTCAGCAGTCAGATGTTGATTGTCGCAGATACCCCTGGCTCTCTGAAACAAAGATTTACCCACTGTAGCAAGTTGACAGGGATGGTGGTGAGATTTGCCATTCAAATACCTATCTGTATGCGTAGGTTTCCTATATACAGTATGACCTATGTCATTTTTAGGACCTCTAATTACTAGCACATCTATGAATGCAAGTGAATTTTGATTTTCCAACTCCATAGTGAATTTAATTTTACTATGCATGGAGTTCAGATGGTCTAAGAAAGCTGAAACACTAGATCTAGGTAAAATAGTAAAGGTATCATCTACGTATCTTTTAAAGATCCTCGGCTTGACAGGTGCCAATGAAAGCGCTCTCTCCTCGAAGTCTTCCATGAAAATATCGGCGACAACAGGAGACACCGGAGACCCTATTGCCACACCATCAACTTGCCCGTAGAATTCACCATTCCATAGCATATAGCCAGATGTAAGGCAGTGTTGTAATAACTCAGGTATATAGGATTTGAATGGCAAATCTCACCACCATCCCTGTCAACTTGCTACAGTGGGTAAATCTTTGTTTCAGAGAGCCAGGGGTATCTGCGACAATCAACATCTGACTGCTGAGTTACAGAATGTCAAACGTGCGCTTCGAGCCAACGAGCTCCAGATACCACGTTCCAAGCAGAATCCCAGTATGAAGAAACCAACATTCGAGCGTAAACCTGCCGTATTACCATATGTGAAAGGGGTCACAGACAAGATCGGAAACATCTTGAAGCGTGCTTCTATAAAAACATATTTCAAGCCGTTGAAGAAGGTGTCTCAATACCTTAGATCCGTGAAGAGTAGCACCCCTTTGCAGAGTGCAGGCATTTATAAGCTGGACTGCGAGTGTGGTCTTTCATACATTGGTCAAACGAAACGCAGTGTATCAACCCGGGTGAAGGAGCACATAGCAGATGTCAAGCACCGTCGGTGTAATAGGTCTGCAGTTTGTGAACATGTCATTGACAAACCAAACCACTCAATTAAGTTTGATAAACCTTCTATCCTTGCCAAAGAAAAAAGATATTTTCCCAGGATGCTACGCGAGGCTATTGAGATTAAAAAGCATCCTAATTTCAATAGAGAAGATGGATTGTCACTACCACCAGCTTGGGATCCTGTAATACATCTCATCAAGGAACAAGCAAGACACAGGACTGCAAAACCTTAATTTCCGAACGGTGTAAAATATCTTATCTGTTTAAAAGTAGTTTAATAGTGTCTGTTTTTTAAATATTATAATTAGTAATGAGGTAGCCTGGGAGTTTTTCTTTGCAGCGTTTCTTTTCTCCTCAGTACGCCTCATTTGTGAAATGCTGCTTGGTAAATTATTAGAAAAAAATAATTAAGCCCTTCTGGCACATGTGTAACTGTCTTTACAGCTTAGGCCCATCTGGCATGTATGTACACCTTTATTTGTGTTTTTTCAAAAAATGGGTAGTTTGCACAAATTGTAACTTTGACAGAGGAAAATACATCTTTTCTCAGTCCTCCCGTGACCATGGAAAGCTGGAAAGCTTCCGAAACGTCGGGAACTAAAATGAGATAATATACGCGATATAATCCGTTAAATTGTTTTATTTCAATGAGTAATAATCGCGGAAACAGAAGAAAATATTATAAACAGTAACTAACTTGTTTATTTCAATGCAATTTGATTATTTCCACGCAGTTTCGTCTACGTTACCGGGAATCACGCAGTCTTTGTTTTAATGCATAATTTGGTCTATATGTATACAAAATTTCATCTTAATCCGTCCAGCGGCTAATTTTGAAAAGAAACATCTAAAAATTGGGTAGGATAAGGATGGGATATGGTATAGAAACAAATTAAAGCAAGAGTAAAAAGAATTATCTTGTCTCGTTTTGGTATTTTGCAATCAAACGAGGAATCTTTACAGTTATCGTTGTTTATCTGTCCGGATCAGTGAATCGGAAAGTCGGGGATATTCGCTGAATACAGTACAGGCACTGCAAGTCCAAAAATTGTTTCATTTTTCAGGCAAACCGGCAGAAGTTGTGGTTAAAATTGCGATGAAATTGTCGCCGGTTCTCCCGATTTTAAGAATTCAATCAAAGTTGTTGAATTGGATGTGAGGATTAAGGAATAAAGAATGGGTTTCGACAATATTCACCATTGCACAAAATAAATAAGAGTAAAAAATACAGAAGGCTCTCTGTTTTGATCTTAGCTAAAGCCGCGCGTCATCGCGTGCGAGCGAGAGACTGAGCTGGGCGTGAGCGAGAGCTAGCAATGTTTGCAACCATTGCATCGCTCAAGAAGAGAACTGCCGCCTCTTAAGCACAATACGCGTCACTCTATTCCAACTTCGTCAGGACTGAGGCCGTCTGTAGTTAATTATTCAGTACTAGCTTCTGCCCGCGATTTCGCCCGCCTTAAATTCGTTTATCGCGGATAAGGGTATTTTTCCGGGATAAAAAGTAGCCTATGTCCTTACCATACCAAATTTCATCCAAATCGGTTCAGCGGTTAAATAAAGCGTGAAGAGGTGACAGACAGACAGACAGACAGACACACTTTCGCATTTATAATATTAGTATAGATTTTGGCAATTAATATTGTTTATACGGTGTCATTACTAGAATACTCATAAAGGAGCAAACTAATACGCAAACATCAATTAGGGAACCCTTGGCTTCGTTTTACTCAAGTCAGTTTTAACAATCTGCTTGACGTAGATACCTACCAATATGCTTTGTCGTATTATCAGGAACATGTACCACTACTTTACGTATATGATAGTTATACCAGGAACGAGTTGTCAGTCTGAGTATTCAATAATAAACACCTGCCACCTTATTCTATTCTTTCTATTTGGTTATGAATATGTGTATGGCTACTAATTATTCGATCATGTTTCCGATGATTAGTTCACACTCTTGACGAACTTCATTAACGAGGCCGTCCGTTTTTCAAGCTCCGGCATCAACATAGGTCTGGTTAGCAAACTTTGAGAGCCACTAGAGATACTATAGCCTAATCAACAGCCCTCAAACTCTCGAGTGAGTTATGTAAACTGATAATGGCTATTAGAGTTAGTGTCCAAAGTTCATAAGGACTGATAAGGATGCCAGATAAGCGGTAAAGTTGGTCGTTCTCGACGCGTTTGACCAATGTATTACGTTGATCCTGAGACAGATTACCAGTCATAGATCAAAATACTTGAATAGTTAGTAATAGTAACAGTTTTAAAGTTATTTGCAGTAGGCACTTAATAAATATATAGTTTCGTTACACATTATTTTGCCGTAAGACGACCTTGGATGAATTTGTTCCTGAGACATCGACTTACGGCTCTTTTGACAAAAACCTATTTAAATAAAATATATGCATTATATTTTATTTTGTTAATAAATAATATTTGGTCGAATTTAGATCAAACGCAGTAGATACAAGCTCTACTAACGCTCTTCTGCTGTTGATTTAAGTAGTGCACAACAAATAGCTAAGAATATGTCACACGCTTACTTTATGGTCGTGATTCGTGATACACGATCAGTCCAACATCGGTGTTCTCTTTGACGAGAATCGAACAATTCTACAGGAGCACAGACAACAGTACATGTATGGGAAATCTATTAAGAAAAATGTAGTGGCATGGGGGGCGTGAACAAAATACAAGGCTTTTGATACGGAGAGCAAGGTTGCTCAGCAAAGTTTTATTTTAATAAATTAAAAACTTTGATCAGACTCAATTCCACTTATCTTTCGACGGTCTAAAATTAAAAAGTAAATGTAGTTTGAAAGTCGGTAAGGTACACATACGACTGCCAAATGTCGAATTTTGTATACCAGAATTACCATGACGTGGATACCTGAAAACTCCAAAAAAAGAGAGCGACCTAGGTCTCGCGGCGATTTCGCGGGATTAAAGGTAAGATCAGAAACTGCCCCAGATTTGCGCTTGATTCCCTGACACTAAACGTTGATAAAGTATATGAAGTCTTCACGCAAAATTACATTGGGCGATCGTTTTACCTACAGTCAGACAATATTCTTACGTTTTTATCGAGAAGGCAATATGGCCGTATAGCTCAAGTTTAGACAAATTGCGTGTAGAGACGAGACCGGACAGTAACTAAGCGGCGCCGGAGATCAATGGAGAGTCTAAGACTTGCCAACAAATCGACTTCACTTATGTACTGGATAGGAATCTATGAGCATTTTACGTGCATGTTCGTGACAATGGGTGGATTTACAACGGTGAATTTTTCAATTAAACATCTTTATTCATTATATTTTCTTCTGTTTCCGCGACTATTACTCATTGAAATGAAACAATTTGTTTTATCTCTATCAAGTTAAATTGTTTTATCTCTATTTATATAAACTTAATTGCACAACCATACAACTGGACAGACTTACAGCCAGAAATTATTATCTATCAGTTAAAATATGTTTCTACAATATCAAGGCATTTTACATGTATTTTTTACATGAGCATGTCACATGAAATCAAAGTACTTACTTAAAAAACTGTAAATATTTCGTATAAGTTTATATATATTCCCGAAATGCTCTATGCCTATTCACGACTAATGTCTTATCATGTAAGTTATATAAATGTCGGTATAGGGACATTATGCATGGTAAGCATTCCTGACGCGCCTACGGGAAGCCTCATGCGCACTAGCTCGCTAGTTGCCTCTCAACCGTGTTCCGTAGTACACGCCTTAACTACTTATATTTGAAGTATCATTCCAACTCTCAGATTACATACCTATAGAACTATACATAGGACAAGGAGTCCTATATCTGGTGACCCGACGACTGTTTGATTGGACATTAGTGAACTTTTAGTGAAATATTAAAGTAATCTGGTTGAGTACATGCGTATTTCGGTTCGCGAGTGAAATTATTGACTAATCTGTGATATTAACATTTCGCCTGAGATTATCGGACATTATTGTTAGGCGACTCCCCGCGCTCCAGGGTCATCGGAAGCAAAATGGCACAGGCATCAGCACCGGTACCAGTACCACCACCACAACCTCAACTTCAAGGGGCTGCGACAACTATTGAGTTGTTCACAATCTTATTAGCTGCACGAATTCCGGATTTCTGGCAGGATCAGCCGAGATTATGGTTCCTGCAGGTGGAAGCGATTTTGGCACAACAGAGGGCTAGTGATCAGTCAAATTATAACGTGGTAATAGCGAAACTTGGGAAACAGGCTATCCAATAAGTGGCGGATGTCCTTGAGAGGCCGCCCACCGAAAATAAATATGAGACTTTTAAAAATCGACTGCTTAGTGTGTACAAACAGAGGGCAAGCGTTTGCAGCAGCTGATGTCTGATATGGAATTGGGAGACCAACGTCCGTCTCAACTAATGCGGAAAATGCGCGATCTTGCGCGCGACAAATTTCCGGAGGAAACCTTAGCATATTTTTGGCAAGGGCACCTGCCGCCATTAGTTAGAGCCTTCGTAGCTTCGGCGGATACTAAGAACCTGGAGACCTTGGCGAATATCGCGGATAAGGTTATGGAGACATTCAGATCCAATGAAGTAGCTTAAATACAGGGAACTTCACGGCAGAGCCCGCCGACAGGCATTATGATGGAAATTGCGAAAATCAACGATCGGATAACGGAGTTATGTTGTTCGCGTAGGCGTGAACGAGGTAGAAGCCAAGCACGTGCAGGGGCACGTAGCCGCTCCCGCGCCAACAACCGTAGACGACCGGAAATTGCTAGAAGGACCCAGAACAGCCCTGATTGGCTATGCTTCTATCAGTACCGGTATAAGTCGAAGGCAAACAAATGTGTGCAGCCATGCAGTTGGAAGGGACAACCGCCAGCGGGAAACTAGGAAAGGTACAGACGTTTTCGGCGGAACCCTGCACAGTGGTAAATAGCTATTGCCTGAATGTGATTGATAGAAACTCGGGATTTCAATTTGTGTAGATACGGGTGCAAATGTTAGTGTTATTCCCAAGAACTTTAAATTTTCAAAAGACTTTACAACCTATTGAAAACTGTAAATTATATGCCGCGAATAATACGGAAATTAGAGTATATGGTTATGTAAATCTAACGCTAAATCTGAATATGGGACGTTTTTTTAAATGGTATTTTATTGTATTCGACGTAAAAAAGCCTATAAGCATAAAAGGTGCAGATTTTTTGCTCAAATACAAATTGCTTGTAGATTTACATGGTAAACGTTTGTGATTGGAACTAAACTGTGATTGGAACAATTACAAACCATACCGACACCTCAATTAATAGTATTAACAAAGATATTTTAAAACCGTTGTCATTTGTAGACACACCTAAACATAATGTTTACCACCATATAGAGACAACAGGGCCTCCGATACACCAAAGAACTAGACCACTGAGTCCAGACAGGTACGATAAGGCTAAAAATTTAAAAAAATGCACGTATATTTCTTTTTGATGGTATATGTGACCAAAGAGCCCGTGGTCTAGTCCTTTGCACATAGTACCCAAAAAAGATGGGGATATCCGACCGTGTGGCGACTACAGAGCTCTGAATGCCGTCACGAAGCCGGACCGCTGGCGATAGGGTGCCAGAGTACACGATTTCACCTACTTATTAGCAGGTAAATCAATATTTTCTTGCGTGGATATTCGTAGGGCTTACCATAACATCATGGTATATCCAGATGATGTAGAAAAGACGGCCATAACGACTCTTTTTAGATTGTGGGAATTTCCCAGGATGAGTTTTGGGATGAAAAAATGTTATAGTACCTATCAACGTTTCATGAATAATACAGTTTTAACAGGTTTAGATTTTGTATATTGCTATATAGACGACATACTCGTTGCTTCTCTCTCAGAGGAAGAACACGACGGTCATCTAGATCAATTATTTAAGAGACTGAGTGAGTTTGGCATCACTATTAACTTAGAGAAATGCAAATTTAAAGAAAGGAAATTAGAATTTTTAGGTTACGAAATTTCACCAGAATGGTTTAAACCGAAAGAATTATCCGAAACCAAAAACCGTTAGTGAATTACGAACATTTCTAGGTGGTGTTAATGGTGAACTTCTATACCACACATACAGCACGCGGTACAATACCAAGAATTATTTGTTAGTTCTGATCTTAAAACTTGTGATTTTGTATTTGTACGTCGAATTGTAAAATCATTATTACAAACGCCTTATGAAGAGCCTTTTAAAGTTATTGAAAGAAATGATTAGGTTTTTAAAATAAAATAAGAGGACCGTGAAGTAAACATGTCAATTTATTGGGTAAAAACTGCATATTTACTTGAGGACAGAGTATACTCACCACAAAATGTAACTTTACCAAGTATGACACAAGCGGACAGCGGAAACGCTCCGCCTATGCATAGGGTAGCACCCTATGTTACACGCAGTGGCCGCGTAGTTAAGAAAACGGTACGATTTTGTGATGAGTAGACTTAATAATTTAGTAGGTTAAGTTTTGCATGATTGTAATAATAAGTAATTTAGGTTAAACGTTTCTTAATTTTGTATTAAAAGCTATTTGCAATACATTTTTAACATCGGAACAGTTAACAAGTAATCATGGGAAATTGGGGAAGCAGAAAAGATTCCGATAATACAGACAAATCAAATACGTTAACGGCAGAAGCATTAACGTTTCCGGAATAGCAATTAAAATCATTATGCCGCTGATAAAAGACCTTACTGATAATACAACCCCACGGTTAGAAGTGGGTGAAAATTTACTTAACAGTCATTTGAAACAAAAAGCGTAAGCCTTGCGTTTTGTTTCAAATGTCGGAGAAGTAAATTTTAACCACTAACGGTTGGATTGTCTCAAAAGTAAGGTCTTCTATCACAGCGCTATATTAATATACTAGCTGTTAATGCTAATATGGTAGTTGTAACATCGAATTAATTAAGTTTACTAATTGCCATAAAAAATCAACAAAACAAAGTTTCTATAATTTCCAAGCAATTCAAATCTATTTTTTTTATAAGCATGTAGCATTAAACTTAAGTAATTTTTTCTAAAACTTAACATCCTTAACTGCAATTTTTCGCTGTTAAGGAAATATTCGAAACATTTCTGAAAATTTTCTATGGGTATTCACGACTAAATTCCTTGTCATGTGACTTGCAACAGCAAACTTATAGCGGTTGAAATACTGGTAGAACTACCCAATATAGACCGAGTACCAACCTATTATATACCTACCCAATAAAAGCTTCATAAAAACACATCTAATGGAAATACCTGCTCGAACCTCTGAAGTTCAATGCCCCTCGAGTGTAATAAAAGGACCTGGTAACGGAAACGTAAACGTAACGTGACTACCACGTTCGCTTTATCGGTGTCAGTGATACTCTTTGTGTGTATTTAAGGGCTTGTCGTAAAAAGTCCAAAGCTCCAAGCCCAAACGTGCAAGAACAAAATCTTTCCGATTATCTTTTTTATTATATTTTTTTTAAAATGAAGTGTTCGTACATTTAAGATATAAAAAAAAATAAACGGACTATTAGGAGGTCACTGAACTGTTTTTTTTTTTTGCATATTTGTATGTGTCGTTGTGACTTTATCACGTCAAAACGGCTAAAAAAACAACTGTTTTTGATTCACGGGTAGATGGGCATCCACAGATGGTTATAATATACTTTTTACTCGACAACGCTGAAGTAAAAAAGAGGGTTATGACTTTTTCGCCTCAGCGAGCGAAGAGAAGAAGTTGCTTGCAAAGAAGGAGATTCTAATAATAACTAGAAGGTGCCTTCTAGTTATTATTAGAATCTCCCTCTCTCTTTCTCTTCCCGACTATGTATCCCACATGGTGGTGGGGTCAGCCTTCCTTATCCTCCTCCTCCACTTCGCCCTATCCCTGACGTCGTCTTCGGAAACATCGCATTCCCTCATGTCTGTCAGGAACACATTGGTCCAGGTGGTCTTAGATCTCTCTCTAGGTCTTTTTCCGGAGACAGACAAATCGAGCACAACGTTGCAGACATAATCGAGTGGCCTCCTCTTGACATGTCCATACCACCCCATCCTACTTTCCTGCAGCTTATCGGCGATGTCATGGACTCCCAGGCTACCTCGCACATATTCATTGCGGATCTTATCCAGCCTGGTAACGCCGCACATCCACCTTAGCATCTTTATCTCTGCAACATGGATGGCATGGACATGCCCTTGTGTGAATGCCCAGGTTTCACTGCCGTATATAAGTACTGGCCGTATTATTGTCTTGTAGACAAGGCCTTTAAGACAGACAGGCATCTTCTTGTCATAGGTTACGCCAGTGACTTCACGCCATTTTAAGCACGCAGCTGCAATGCGGTGCTGAATGTTGTGTTCTAGGTCTCCTGAACTGTGGATCATATTTCCTAGGTATTTGTACTGATCACACTTGGCAATTGATTGACCATCAATGGTGATAGGTTGGTCATCGGACTGTGGATCATTCAAGGTCTTAAACTGGGTTTTATTAATCACCTAATTGCAACTGGTACTTCCAAGCTGTAAGCGTTTCTTGCAGAAGGATCTAGAATGGTACTACATAATTAAGTTCTTTTTTAATTTTACTCTATTTGTTTTTGACGTAATAACGTCTTATAAATCGATGAACGCCGGCTGCACGCACGAAAAAGCATGACTCATTGTCACGTTTCGCTGTCACGTTCCGCCTGAGCCGCGCGTGTAAGCGAGAGTGCGGAACAAGCGATAAAGAGACACGGCACGATCGGCCTAAGCGTTCGGCTTGTGAATACATAAAAGTATCCAATATTTCAACAATGTTTTCTTATGACGTTATCACGTAAAATTATCGTTCGTAATTCGACGTTACAGACAACCAATTTTTTTATTTTCACTTTTATTTTGGCAAGAAAAGGGTTAAAGCGCGGAAACTGAAAGGCATTTACCACCATTAACTTAAGCTCTAAATGGATATGGTCTATTCCCTCGTTCTCGTTTATGTAGTCTGACGTTTATTTTAAGTATGTGAAATAACTTTCAATTTTATTCTACTTTCAAATAGGTTGCATTCAGTCTGCCTTATTGTGTATTGTTCAGATTTCATATTAGTAAGAAGTCAATGAGTCAAGTCATGGAGTGCTGCATTCTAGATTCTAGGTGTTTAAAAGTGTTAATGATGCGTATGGTAAGAAATAAGAACATATGTAATAGTACCATACCACCATTCTAATATTAACTAGGTGTTCGTAACTTCGTTGGTGGAAGAGAAAAAACTCATAACCCTCTTTTTTACTTCAGTGTAGTCGGGTAAATGTATCTTACAACGATCTGTGGACAAGCTACTTGTGTACCAAAAACATTGGAATCTGATTAGCCGTTTTGGCGTGATGAAGCCACACCGACACTTGCAAGTATACAAACAATCCAAAAAAAATCTATTATATTTATGGCTGTCAAGAACCACTTTTTTTAAATATCTCCAATGTAATAACACTTCGTTTTTACAACTTTACAATATAATAATAACCGTTTATTTCAGGCAGTGCCCATAAAAGTGACAAAAACTACGATACAAGACATAAAATACATAACATAAAACCGAATGAGTCTTTGCCATTTTTAATTAACATATGATAGTATTAGGTTAAGAACTGGTGACATATAATTGTGCCATTGAGAATTACATTCAATTATATTAGGTAGTACATGAAATAAAAATCACGATACAAAAAATATTAATCGCAAATAAAATTTTCATCAATGAATAATAATAATATGTCACCAGTTAAAAATCACAAAGCTGTAGTGGAGATCGACCCAGTTTTTAAGCATACGTGGGTCTCACGTCACAACAAAAAAACACCTTTAAAATGCTGCTGGGGCTACTTCGGAACCTGTCCAGCAATCAGGCGTAGCGTTTTCTCATAATGACACTAATGCCATCATGCCCCGTCTCCATAAACATCCCCGAAGCTCAGGCTCTCCGCTGCAGTCCCAGCAGCACCCTAAAGTTGCCAATCTACTGAAGTGGAGCGGAGCTGTGCGAAATAGACCAATCAGGGTGCGTTGAAACCGAATTTCACTCTACGGGATGTGATTGGTAAATTTCGCTCAGCTCCGCTTCAAGGGATTAGCAGCCTAAAGGCCTTATTGAACACACGGAGCGCACGGAGTACTGTACTGCGTATAATTGACTCAGAGACTAGGTATAAAAGCATTTTAATGTTCATAGTGAGTTTAACTTTAGTTGGTCGTATTTTGAGAATTACTATTGAATTTAATAGTATCTAGTGTACTTACTAGGTATCCAACTTAATCGTGGTTCTGATAATTTATTTATTGTTCTGTACCTGTAACAAGAAAAATACAATGAATTAGTATACGTAGAAGTTATTCGGTAAAAGGTAAATGGGCATTTTTATTTAAATTCGGATAACTAAGCGGAACTACATTTATATTTAAATAACGTCTAACCTGTCAATATTATGAGAAATCACATACCATTTGACATTAACCGTCAATATTGTGACGATCAATAACCACTTGCGTTTAATGCTTGCTTTAATAATCTGGACCCGGAGACAGTATACCTTTCCCCGTAAAGTGTGCCCAAGTATTTGTCTTTTGCTTTAATATTGCTATGTCTAATGTCATTATCTAGATTGTGTATTTGAAATGAAAATGACCAAATAAAATAAAATGGTCAAGACCTATGTGATATATGATATCACATATACTAAGGCCGTTAGCGAGGAATCTATAAGCTTTAAACCACGCGTTCCAGAGGTTAATAACAGTAAAAAAATAACCTTCGCCTAGTATTTTTTTAAATATAGATAGTTTCAAGTAGGTAATAAATTAAACAGTTTTATAACATAATGCATGCGGTGTTTACCTTTAAGTAATTATTACACTTAGATATTAGTCGTAAAAATGTTATAAAGGATGTATTTAGTGTAAAAAAATGTGGGTGAAACAAATAAATAAATAACTTTCGCCTCTTTAAGAAAATAGTTTTTTTTTTATGACATAGGAGGCAAACGAGCAGACGGGTCGCCTGATGGTAAACGATCGTCCCCCATAGACACTTGCATCACCAGAGGAGTCGCAAGTGCGTTGCCGGCTTTTCAGGTGGGAGGTACGCTCTTTTCGTGAAGGCTCGAAGGTCGCATCGTTCCGTTTAATAAAGTGGTAACGATTCTTTCTTCAAGAAAGGATGACATTAGTCAGTGGTGTTATAGCTGTCACTTTGATGTTTGTCAATAGAGACGCGAAATTTGGAAGATACGTGACAATGCTGTGATCAAAAGAGCTTAATGCACTTTAATCACAATAAATCGTTTACATGAAAATTGGTACCTAATATCTTTAAAACTAAGCATTTGCCTGGGATTCATATGACATTTTTTGTTTCTAATGACCTAAGGAATGCATGGATAAAATCTAACAAACATTTAACAACTTTTTTCCCCAGTACGTCATAGAACGACCTCTAAATAATTGAAAATATTAGTAAAAAAACTTAAATTTCAAATAAACTCCCCAAGATACAACAATGTTAAAATTACATTATACTCAAGTTAAATGATCTGATTAGGTTTTTCTGGGTCTTCCCTAATCCTTGCAACAAATGTTGGTAATATTGTATGTCTCCCAGCAAACACTGGGACGACCGGTTTGGCTCAGTGGGAGTAACGTTGCCTGCGAAGCTGAGGTCCTGGGTTCAAATCCCGGTAAGGGCAAATATTTGTGTGATGAGCATAAATATTTGTACCTGAGTCTTGGATGTTTTCTATGTATATAAGTAATATATCTATTAAATATATCGTCGTCTAGTACCCATAACACAAGCCTTATTGAGCTTACCATGGGGCTAGATCGATTTGTGTGAGATTGTCCCTTAATATTTATTAATTATTTATTTATTAAACACTTCTCTCAATGTAAATTTTCTTTCTTTCTTTCTAACTGACAACTCGAAAGTGCTGGTACCTAGGCCTACTTGAATCAAGCATATTTTGTTTTTTTTTTTTTGATTTTTGGACTTTCCCAAAAAATGTGTATGGGCAAATTAAGAACTTTGTTCTGCAGCTATGTTAAAAGTTGCGTTTAGTGAAACGGTTTCATAACAAGAGCTACCATACATTTTGTGGATTGTTACTATACAATACAATACAATACACTTTATTGCACACCAAAAGAAAATAACATCAGAAACTTAAATCTAAAACGGTATCAGAAATGGTAAACAACAGGCGGTCTTATCGCTAAAAAGCGATATCTTCCAGACAACCTTAAGGTAGTAGAGATTCCGCAAAGTAAACAACCAATGAGTAAGTAAGTGGTGCACTAGAAGATGAGACGTGGCTCGGACAAATTATTCAATGGTGTTATTAGTTAGGTACTAATTTTTTTATACTTTAAAAATAAACGTACCCACCCAACTTTTGTATTTCTTTTTTTTAAGTTCAAGTGCTCATAAAAAAACCTACACGTAAGATAATTGTACTCAATTTTTTTACGTAGTTCCTTATTTTGCATGTTTTATCAGGATCTTACATAATTTACAAAAAATAGAGATCAGGCAACATCCCTATTATACTGTAGGTCAAAAGTTCAAGTTTCAGTATAATATTATTTTTCTTCTTCACATACGATCTTTCAATTAAAACAAAGTTCAATCAAGGACCTTTCATCTCACGAATGAGAACCCAAAAAAGACATCTCATGAAATATTTAACATGGTAGTCCATACTTTTAACAAGATTGTTTTACCAAACGTGAAACCTGAAGCACATTAATTAACCAAAAAGGCGAGGGACGAAAGATATTTGCCACCTAAGACTTAATTAACCTTAGCCGGCATTATTTTAATTAAAGTACTGGCCAATTCATTTTCTGCTTTAGATTTTTTTTGCCAAACGTGCAATGTTAAGCGGTCGTCGATCTAAGCTATTAAATCTCACGTTAGGTTATAAGTGTAACCCGAGATGCGAACATCAGTAACCTTACCTTATCTTATATCGAAAATATTTCATGACTTTAAAAAAACGTTTTTTTTTCTTGCATAATATGGTTTAAGCAATAATTACTCTTTTGTATAGTCATGAAAAGTGTTATAAACAAAAGCGTAATATTTTCACGACCAAGATTTCTGTAGCGCTACGTACGTAGCGTTTATTGAAGACACATTTGTTTCAAATACTAACTACGAGCAAAGTGCCCACCTAACGAGTTCTTGGGTCCTATGCAATAAAATCTACAATTATATGTTACGTTAAATAAACATTTTAGTGTTACAATTTGTCATGGTGGAAAGTTAACAAAATTGTTTTTGAATACAATTTTAGGTATTTTTGTTCTATAAAGATTTTCACTTGAGAAGCAACAAATTTTCAAATTTGTCAGAAAAACTGGTGCATTAAACACATAATTTCAGTTACAATTTAACATAATTGTAGAATTGTATTACAATCCTCACAGGGAACCTCATCTTGTGTCAAGACTGTTAACAATTTTTAATTATTGTTCTTATGACACAGCTTCCCTTTAAAAATGGCTCCAGCGTCATCTAGTAGTGAAAACAGTGAAGACAAGTAATATAAATATCCAGTTATCCAAGTATTGTATAACTATCTTTATTTTCATATATTAGCGTAAGAAAAGTTAATTTGCTGTCCATCTTTGAGAAAACAATCAGTGATAAATTACACTAAAACGAAATCTGAATTATATTCTACCGTCATTATTACATTTTATAAAGAATACTACAATTAAGTAATTGTAACTTACCATGGTATATTTTTATTTACAACTGTCATCGATGTCTGGCCCCTATTTCACAATCGTGACAATTTCCAGGTGACAGTGTCAATTCTATGTTCACGGCGATTTCCGCAAGTTCGATACATCTTCTTACTTTATACTGGGCACGCAATGTACGTTAAATTGTCATTGTCACCCTACATTTGTCACGATTGCGAAATGGGGGCCTGGCGTTTTTTACAATTCTATAGTGTTATTGAACAAGGTTTACACACGTTACAATTTACTGTTATTTTGCTACAGTAAAAACATTGTAGCCTTATTAAACATTAGGAGGTGCCCGCAACCTCGTTAACAGAGCAGAGAAGTCATAAACTCCTTTTTTTCTTAAGCGCAGTAGGGTATACACTATCCTAAAACCATCTCTAACACACTTTTGTCTAATTTCACGTGGTTTCAGTTTTTTGTTGACAAGTCTATGTATTTCAAGCAACACTAGTTTAATACTAGATCAGGTAGGGTTACTGACGGCCGTATCTTGGTTTATTAGCTATGTCGCTAAAATGGCTAGGGCGTGCCTGTCTATACTTCACTCGTTAAATATGATTTTTACCGCAGCAAAAGAAAATTACCTTGAAACTTTTTTTATGGCACTAAAATAATTATAAAAATAACAATAATTGGTTTATTATCGTTTTAACTACATATTTGTTGACTCTAGTCATTAAATTGCCTTTAAAAATTAATTAAAAAACAAGTAGCCGGCATTATGTTATAAATGAAGAAAAAAGCTCGTATTTCGCCCAAATACCGTGGAGCGATAATCTGTTGAAGGTCGCTGGAAACCGTTGGATGAGGGCTGATGACCAGTCGTTGCGGAAATCCTAATAGGGATGGCCTTTGTCCAGCAGTGGACGTCTTTGGGCTCATATGATAATGATGGCAAGCTATATCATTACCAAACCATGTTTCATGCACTACATAAACACGTACACACACTACGGAAATATTCCTATTTCTACATACGCACATAATAACAAGTTATCTGTATAAAAAGACTCCAACACATCTAAAAACATGCGAATAGATAGACAGACGGACAAGTCGCACCGTAAGTGTTTTTTTTTACCTATCTGGCAAGGAACCGTAAAGAGGCTAGCGGCTGAACTTTTCGAACAATAAAACAGTTCACTCGTTTCATTCGTTTAGGTGCTAAAATGACACAGACAGAGAGACATATACGCAGGTTAAACTTACAACGTCCCTTTTTGTTCGTTGCTGTTTAAAACAAACCTACAAAACACAAAAAAATAACATAGACACGGAATAGATACCTAATTACATTTTTTGTATGATTTTAAATTGAAATTAATTTCATTGTTTGTATGATAATGTTACCTGTATGATTACCTATGAAATGAAATGTATTTTTACGAAGCTAAGAATTCATTGTTATATAATGCATATGAATATTAATATTTCTATCGGTTATTATAATTGATTCTCAGGTAGCACACAACCTGCATACGAGCCTATACCGCCATTATACAGCCAGTTTCAGCGTAATAAGGGCAGTATTAAGATCTTATACAGCTTGTGTGATATTTGGGTTGTGGTGCAGCAACCAATAGTTGATGTTTTAATGTAAATGTGTATATTTTTGTTTAGTTGTCACTGTGTAGCAATAAGATATCTAGAATTCATAAAATACTAATTAATATTACAAATGTAATGTATCTTGAGCAAATAAATAACTGACTTATTAACTACTACTTTACCGTATAAACTGTCATGAACATGACATTGTTTCATACAATTTGGCAGCATGTGTGTGTGTGTGTGTGTTTTTTTTTGTTCGTTCGTATGCGTCATAATGCTTTAAGGTCGGTACAAATCCTATGAAATGTGCGAAATGTGCGAACGCTAAACTGCATGCAGACATAGCCAGTCGAGTGATTTAGAAGCCTTTGTTTGGGAAGATGATAAATCACTGCGCACGGACATTGCGCAGAAATTCCATAAATGCCGTCCATCACGATCAATATTTTCCTTTTTTTTTCTGCGACATTGCTTGGGAAGCAATGATTATTTGCTTGCGCTTTGAGAACCGTACCAATGGAACCTAACAAGGGCCTATGGAATGCCTGGTGAAAGAAACAGTACCCATCGAAAATTATTATTTTGTATCAGAAGGCGCCTGCAATTTTTTTTTTGACAGCGTATAGTCGCGTAAAGAGTGTCCTATAACTAGCTGTGGATACCCAGCTACCCGTGTGCCATAAATAATTGAAATCTGTTCAGCAGATTTGGCGTGATTGAGCCACAACGACACATACAAATATACCAAAACTATTTTTTTTTTTTCAGTTTAGTGACCTCCAAATAGTCTGGAATAATATATTTTTTTAAATATCTTCAATGTACAGACATTTAAATTTAAACAACTTTATATTGGTATAGATGTAAGATAGTCAGGAATTTGACTTCAATATCACAACCAGTGGGCCTATGATGGTCGCGTTTATCACGCGATAAATTACATACGTGTCAGAAGGTGATGGCAGCTATGTCACTTATTTATCGCGTGACAAACGCAACAGCCCCGCAGGTAAGCAGCGATGAAACCAACGATGGAACATGACTACCAAATTAGATAGTACTGATTCACTCTCGTCTTGAAGTCAGTTAATTGTACAAGAAAAAAGTTTTCCTGAAGAAAGCCGTCCTACTAAGGAATGTATACTCTTTTGTACGAGTCGGTGGTACATACATCAAAAACATAAAGGTGAAACCCAAATTCACGCCTAGTCCCACATCAAAAAATGGAGAAGGAGCAAGTAAATGCCGTCCCACCGCCCATTTCCCGAAATGTATCTTGTAAAATACCCACGTACAAAGCAATCTTTGCCTGCACTAGATCTGGGTCACCGATGAGCTTTTTCTCCACGCATTTAGGTGAAGTGCCTCTCCCTCCACCTAACCATAAATCTTGGCTTGATTTTAATTTCCCATTTTGGTGGAGAAGAAAAAGCTGTCTTTATTTTTAATTTTAATTTATGTGACACACTTGTGTTTCCGACTGTATTTTTCTTTAAACATCAATTAATTACTCACCAAGACGATTCTAAAGAGCCCAAACTTGGTAGAGTTGCGTTATTTTATTATTGAGTTCCTATGACCACGTTCCGACGGCATCATCAGAACAGCTCCACGGAGCCATATTATACTATAGTCTTCGAAATAACGATAAGGGTAAGCAAACTGAAGTGGCAATGGGCAGGGCACATAGTTCGAAGAACCGATAGCCGTTGGGGCAAAAATGTTCTCGAATGGAGACCGCGTACCGGCAAGCGTAGCATGGGAAGGCCACCCGCAAGGTGGTCGAACGACCTGGTTAAGATTGCAGGGACTCGCTGCAAGTGGGTCACTTCTAATCCAGCCCATGTGGAAGTAAATTGAGGAGGCCTGTGTCCACCAGTGGACGTCCTATAGCTGAAATGATGATCGTAATTACGATAGTATACTATAGGTACAAAATTTCAGCTTAAGTCCATGTGGTTAAAAAGGTAAGATTTGTAAACAAACATATAAAAGTTAATTTAAATAACAGCATGTCAAAATGGACCATTTATCTATGGACCACAGTTGCCCGAAAACAAACGAACTTAAATTGAAACCCTAAATACAAACAATCCATTTATCAAATGCACTGAACAAACAAATTAGTCTCCTTATCGATTAATCAATTAAACCCGCATAATTCGCGAAGCCTGATATGATTACGGGCGAACTTTTCCCTTGGCCCATTAACGGGCTAGCCAACGGTTTCTTAATGGAATTCCATCGGGAAGATCTAGAAAGTTTCTCGTTTAACTAAGCTTAGGAAAGGTATTGAAATGTATATTATGATTGTTTATGTTATAGGGGGCAAACGAGCTGACGGATCGCCTGATGGTAAGCGATCATCATCGCCCATAAACACCTGCAACACCATAGGAATCACAAATGCGTTGCCGGCCTTTCAGTTGGGAGTACCCTCTTTTCTTGAAGGCTTTAAGGTAATAAGTAATTAATTTGTTAATAAATAAAAATATGTAGGGATTTCTCTTGGTTTCGCTACGTGATAAGTAAGCACAGCAATTAGCAAAACATCGGTGTTGTTGAAAAGCTTGAGATCAGAAACAAGACATACCTATATTGAACCGATTTAACTCACCTCAACAGTTCATTTTTGACGACCGACCGGCTTAGCTCAGTGAGAGTAACGTTGATTGCTAAGCTAAGGTCTTGGGTTCAAGTCCCGGTAAGGGCGAATATTTGTATGATGAGCATAAGTTCCTGAGTTTTGGGTGTTCTCTATGCATATAAGTAGGTAATATATCTATTAAATATATCGTCGTCTAGTACCCATAACACAAGCCTTATTGAGCTTACCATGAGACTACTTTGATTTGTGTAAAATTTTCCCCTTATATTTTCTTTTTATTTTTTTATGTGTCTTGCGCACCGCCCAATCTTCTCCATGTGGTTCCGGATGGCATTCCCGTTTCTAGGTCCGCGCTCTTTCCGTTGAATCCGATTACTTATACATACCCAGGTCGAAGTCAGATAATAAGGTCAAAAGGTGTCATATTTAAATTTTGATGTTTCCGCGGCCGGCAGTAGACAATTAGACGACATTTGGTTATTGTCTAAGTGAGTTGTAATAGTTTAAGTGGTTTTAGTAATAAGATTTGACGTTAGATGGCGCTGATCCCTCCACGGTGATTTCTGAATCACGCTAACGAAATGTTTTCGTGATATGCTTTAAGGGATTGGTATCATTTTTGTTGTGTGTTTTTTGTTCGCAATGAAGTACTGTTATGGAATTTTGAATCCGACTTTACTTTAGAGACCCGAGTACGCCTTTGTACAGTTATTTTAGTTTATTTATCCATAGGCCACAATTTAAATTTAATCCGCTTATCTCCTTACGCTGAACAAACAAATTATTCTCCTAATCGATTTATCAATTAAACCCGCATAATACGGGAAGCCTGATATGATTACGAGCGAACGTTTCCCTTCGCCCATTAACGGGCCGGCCAACGGTTTCTTAATGGAATTCCTTGGGGAATATCTAGAAAGTTTCTCGTTCAAATAAACTTAGAATATTTAGATATATATTTAAATATTTAGATATATTTTTTTTCAATTACTACATAGAAGATGCCTTTGTCAGCAGAGAATAAAAAAATCATAACCCTCTTATTTTCTCCAGCGTAGTCGAAAAAAAGTATCAAAAGATGCCCCAGTTATCCGTGTACCAGAAATAGTTGAAATCCATTTAGCTGTTTTGACGTGATGACTCCACAACGACACATATGTACAAACATGCAATCCTTGACCTCTTAATCACTTATTCATTATATTCTGAATCACTTTTTGAAAAAGTCTTCTACCTACTCGCACAGACATTTAATTTTTATAACTTTCATATAAATAGTATAGATAACAATTAAATTCAATCCGTTAGGCCCCATAATGATTGTCCGCTGTTATCCATGTGTGTTAAAGTGTTTTTTATCCTTTCAGCAATTACTGGAAACTGGTTAAAATAGGTAAGGGAAAAGTGACACGGCCAACCTAAAACTCTTCCCATTACGAACAGCCGGCTATCAAGATAATTAAATCAGCGATTCATAGCTCGGCTTCATGAAAAATGCAACGCCAATTTGTGCGATGGCCCCGATGGCGACCGCTTTTAGACTTTTTAAGTCAATATCGATATCACAGAATAAATAATAGTACTCTTAGCGATAGCCGCTCTCGTGTGCAAGAGAGAGTGGAGCGCGAGAGAGTAAGCAATTTTCACAATAATTGCGGTGTTCTGTAAGCGACCGTTAGCGTATTACGCACGATGTTATATCAACGATTTCAGGACTAAATGCCGCCGGTGGGCTATTTTGCTGCATTTACTAGTCCTTTAGCATATAATATCCTGTTTTAAGTGTTGCAGTCACTATCTTCCAATGTACCTATGAAAGCAATAAATAAACTGATAACTGATGTCGATATCTAGGGACACAGTAATGCCCTCGCCAAGACAAGCCAAGCGAAGCGCAAGGGTAATGCCTACCTTTTTTCGAACCGCTTCCTCGTTTTTTTGAACCCACTTTGGTTTGGATTATACCAGATAAATAAAATTCTCGGGATATAATTGGCAATAGTAGACTTAATAAATATTAAAAATTTCAATTGCAAAGCTCTTGTACTTTAGATTTTATTGATATCTAAAAAAACTCTATTTCGTCACTCATTGATGACCATCAAAATTCATAGTCACAATTCTTAGGGTACTTCCTGAAGTCCTACAAAGCTTAAATTTGGTATGTAAGCTAACTTGGTATGTAAGTAAACAACAACAAAAAAATCTAAAACTTAGACATTTTACCCCGTAATCCCTTAACCCCTATATTAAAGGGTAAAATTTCTTAAAAAGGTTAAAACGTATGTATAAAGTTTTTATGAGACTTCCGCGAATTTTGATGCTGTCTGAAAATTGATACAGGGACTTATTTGTTATAAATAATGAAATATATATTTGGGGGTAACCCCACCCTTTAAATTAGGGGGTTTTCCAATACTAACTTAATTTCATGCTAGAGATCTGAAAATTATACAAGTACACAGACTTCTTATTATATTACAAATTAAAAAAAAACGTGTATCAGGTTAAAATAAAAAATATTGTCATAAGCAACTTACAAAAAGAAATTGAACCCTAACAAAAACATTTTCTTATGTAAAATGTTGCCAAGACGAAACTATATGGCTCGCACTGTTAAAAAGTTATCAGATCTCATGTAGAGCAAATTAAGCTTCTAACTCTACACGCTGTAACTCTACAAGCCTTAACTTGACAAACTCCTTAAACAAAATATGTGGCTTAGCCGTTTCACCACCGTGACATGGACGTAAGGTGAAAAAAAAAAACACTGTTCATTACTCTTCTCTTATACAATAGTTCTTGTAGTAACGACATGACGAAACTATAAGGGTTCCGTTTTTGCTAATTTGGCAACCGAACCCTACAAAGCAGTTAGGGGAATGATAGATGACTAGTATAGCATTTGTTTGCATGGCGTTTTTGCTTTTTAAGGGTCGAGATATTTTTCTTTTTAGGGTTCCGAACCTCAAAAGGAAAAAACGGAACCCTTATAGGATCACTTTGTTATTCGTCTGTCCGTCTGTTTGGCAAGATCCTTAATATCCACAAAAAAGCGTGGAAGTGTCAAGTTGAAATTAACACCAAATACTTATAATAGTTTCTTCTGTTTCCGCGATGATTACTCATTTAAATAAAACAATTTAACGGATTAAATCGCGTATATTATCTCATTTGAGTTCCTGACGTTTTGTAAGCTTTTCCTCTGTCAAAGTTACAATTTGTGCAAACTACCCACTTTGAGGATTTAATGCTGCTCGGTAGATTATTAAAATAAAATAATTAAGCCCTTCTGGCACATGCGTAGCTGTCTTCTCAGGTTAGGCCCATCTGGCATGTATGTACACCTTTATTTTTTTTCTCAAAGTTGGTAGTTTGTACAAATTGTAACTTTAATAGAGGAAAATATATCTTTTCTCAGTCAACCCGTGACCATTGAAAGCTGAAAAGCTTTCGAAACGTCGGGAACTCAAATTAGATAATATACGCTTATAATCCGTTAAATTGTTTTATTTAAATGACCAAATACTTATATTTGCGGCCCCTTGAAGCTGTAAACACATCAAGCTTGTAAGTCAACGGAATCCAAATATACAGTCATTAAAAAAGGTGTTTCCCTACCGAATGCCGTCCACGGAAAATCTATAGAATACTTCCAGTTGCCCTAGCTACTTAAAATTCGGTATGATGGTAGCTCTTTACACCATATCTTATCTAAAAATCTTAATTTTTTATGTGCCTTTCTATGTCATCAACCAATGTAAAATGACCGAACACCGCGTACACATTGCTTAAGAGTAGGGCTCTGCCAAAAATGAATTTTCATAGATACAGCCGTTTTTACCGTATATTTTGTATGGAAATCTTGGTGCGCGAGTTCTCAGATTCCCGTACCTCGGCTAGAGCCTTCGCGAATTCATGGGCCTGGTAACAACTGAGGATAAACGGATACGGTATAAATTGCAACAGGATAACATTTCCACTAGAAACTCAAACTTTATCGAGCAACTCTTGAGAACACAAAGCAATTGCATAGGCACCCGCTTCGAATGTATGAAAAGTATGCATTTTCCATCAGATCGTTGCATTATTATGCAATAAACGACTGTAAATGACTGACGTCTGATTCTTTAAAATGGTTCCTTATTGTTTTAGAACATCCTAGGAAACAAGGCTGGACGGAATAGAAAGAAAAGCAGATTGGGGAAAACTTCTTTATTATTCATAAAGTTGTAAAAATATCTGTCATCTAAATAAAATGCATGGAAAAGCAGACGCGAGGATTCGAACAATGATGAATGAGATATGGACAAAGTTTATTAACAAGCTTTTCTATACTATTATTAAGTTGTAATTTTCTTTGTTGTAAAATTTAGAACTTGCCAATATATATAATATACACACCCTTTGTGCCATCGACCCTACTTAATTATATTTAACTGAAAAAAACACAGCGTTCTTTTATCAACATACACGTATCTTTCATCCCTAGGCCGCAAAGGGCAATGTTTTTGCTCCAAATCGCTGGACCCTTTCATTGCGGTCACGTGAATACAATATCAACCTATTACTTACCCAAACTCCTATCTAAATACATTATGCAAGTACAAAACTAACCTTATTTTACGAAAAATAAAGTCTCAATTTAAATTAATGGAAGAATTCTTTAATAAATATTAAGAAGTTAGGAGACGTTCTCGACCGTACTATCCCATTTCATAATGAACTGGTTGTCATTCACGATTTGTGCTGAGCCATAAGATGGAAATAAATTATCGTACGGTTTTGGTTACTAGAGCTTCGTAATATTCAATATGGCGTCATAGGTGACTTGAAACGAGAAAAAATAATTACAATTTAGGGGCGCGATACTATCTATCTATTTTTAGGTTTCCGTAGCCAAAATAGCATAAACGGAACCCTTTATGGGTTCGTCATGTACGTCCGTATGTCACAGGCATTTTACTCAACACACGTAACTACAAGATGTAGATTGATGTTTGGAGTATAGATGTCTTGTAAAAGGCGCTACTCAGTAGTATTATTAATTAACCAAAATAAATATTACTAGAGGGGCACTCCATACAAGTAACAGAAGCTGATTTTTTTTTCCAACAAACATCTTCTGGGACATATTTCGACGGTCCTCTACTCTAGAAACGCTTTAAGGTTTCTATTTTTTTTGATTAAAAGCATATTTTTGGAAATAATCGCTTCGAAAGTAGTATATAAGTTGCATAAAAGTGGACTAGCAAAAGAGCGTATATTTATGGCGCTAACGTTATTTTGTTGATAAGTGCAGTTTTTTGTCAATAACTCAAAAATAGTATATGATGAAAATAATTTTCGTTAAAAGTATTTAGTAAGCGTTAATTACTATTCTTATATCCATACTAATATTATAAATGCGAAAGTGTGTCTGTCTGTCTGTCTGTCTGTCTGTCGGTCTGTCTGTCTGTCTGTTACCTCTTCACGCTTAAACCGCTGAACCGATTTAGATGAAATTTGGTATGGACATAGTTTGAGTCCCGGGGAAGGTCATAGGCTACTTTTTATCCCCGAGACATACACTTATCCGCGATAAACGAATTTAAGGCTGTCGAAGTCGCGGGCAGAAGCTAGTATTTTATATTTTTTGGATTCACAGCTTAAACTTATGCAATGAAGATGCGCTCTTTTGCTTGTGCACTTTTTCACATCGTATTTTTAGGGTTCCGTACCCAAAGGGTAAAACGGGACCCTATTACTAAGACTCCGCTGTCCGTCTGTCTGTCTGTCGGTCTCTCTGTCTATCCGTCTGTCACCAGGCTGTATCTCATAAACCGTGATAACTAGACGGTATAAATTTTAACAGATCATGTATATCTATTGCCGCTATAACAACAAATACTAAAAACAGTTTAATTTTCTGTCTGTCTGTCTATGTCAAAATCCAATATAAGATGATCAAACACCGCGTACATTTTGCTTAGGAGTAGGGCTCTGCTAACACTGAATTTTCATAGATACGGCTGTCTATAGCGTATATTTTGTGCGGAACCCTCGGTGCGCGAGTCCGACTCGGACTAGGTCTATTTTTTTTATCATATTCGTTTTTATAGGTCTCACCCTCGGCTTATTTTTCATAAGTCAGTTTTGACAACCTCTTTTCTGGAACATGTATTACTATTTAATTTGTATATGTTTTCAATACATTAATTACGTTTTCAATAGTTACGCTGGTACAAGGCAAATTTTTGTGATATTGCCACAAATAAAGCTCTAAAAATCAATTCATGTCTATATCTTGTTTTATAAGAAAATAATGCCAAAAGCGATGATTAGGTGAATTAAACGCGTCATAAATTTTAAAGATGCAGGGTTTGTATTGAACGTACCTTTAAGTTTCATGAAAATACCACAAAATAATGAAGCAAAATGAAAAAATATGCGATGTTGCCAGGTAAGCAGGTATAAAAAAACGCTCTTAATATTAGGAACAAATTGAAGGCAATCCTATGCGAATTTTAAGAATGACACCCCTGGTCATCACTTACTCTTCACGCTCGGGTAACCCATCATTTACGTAACTACAATAAAGCAGCGCTGAAATATTGCCGCCGTGCGACATATGACGTCACATGTCAGCCGCGCCAATCAATCTCAGACGGTATTGGAATACGCGACGGTAACATGGGTATTTAGGTCAAATTTGCGACACGATTTGCTTGGTAAAGTTCCTTTTTACGGTACAAAGCATTGGGTATATATGTAACATAATATTTTCTTCTGTTTCCGCGATTATTACTCATTGAAATAAAACAATTTAACGGATTATATCGCGTATATTATCTCATTTTAGTTCCCGACGTTTCGGAAGCTTTCCAGCTTTCCATGGTCACGGGAGGACCATGGTCCTCATACTATTTATAATGAGATAATATACGCGATATAATCCGTTCAATTGTTTTATTTCAATATAGGTAACATTTAAAAATGTAACAATTATGTTTTTACTAGAGAGCTTGCCAAATGTTATTATATTAATTGACACGTTGCCTGTAAAAACAAGTCATAAAATGGTTATAGTATTTTAATTTTGTCTGAACAAATTGAATTGGAATGATAAAAGTCATTAACATAAAGTTATTTAATACTAGAAGGTGCGCGCAATTTAGTTCGCGGAAGAGAAAAAAATCATTACCCCCCATTTTTTCTTCAGCGTAGTCGGGTAAAAAGTATCCTACAACCATCTGTAAATACCGAGCTACCCGTGAACAAAAAATACTTGAAATCGGTTCAGCCAAAAGGCGTGATGAAGCCACAACGACACATAAAAACATACAAAAAATCCAAAAACAATATTTTTCGATTCAGTGACCTCCAAATACTCATATCTACAATAACAACGATCATTTTTTTGAAAATATCTTCAATGTACAGACATTTAATTTTTACTACTTTCTGATATGACAGATAATGCAACGTTTGATATGATTCGTACGTATACTCTAATTTTTTATTCGAATCCATTTTCGTCACGCCATTCATCCATCTCAACATTTTCATCTCCCTAACATGCAATCTCCTTAACTCATGTACCTAAAACAATTTTTTCTTTCCGCTGTGCGACGAACACACTAAACATACAACTGTATATGTATATATTATTCTTGCAGATTTCACTTTCGTTGGATTTTTTGGACTTTACTCAACTGGACAGAAAATATGTAAGCCTTCCAGATTTAAGTATTTCAAACTACTTCGTCGGCGGAAGAAAAAAAAAATCATAACCTTCTTTTTTATTTAGTGTAGTCGAGTAAAAAGTATCATAAACCATCCGTGGCTACCCGTGTACCAAATAAAGTTGAAATACGTTTAGCCATTTTGGTGTAATGAAGCCACAACGATACATACATGTATAGAAAAAACCCGAAAACACATCTCACATAACACATTAATAGTAGATTGTTTGACAAGGGGCTAAAATAAGCCATTATGACACGAAGTCGAATGTCTGAGTGTCATAATGGCTTTTAGCCACGTGTTAAACACTCTGCTTTTCACTTCGACTGCGAGAAAATAAAAAAGACTTAACACTAAAATTTTATATTTCGTGAAAAATACAGTTTGAGCAATTCTTTATAGTTAAATTGACAGCTTATATAATTTTTTAAACTAATAATGGCCATAGACAAGTTTTACTTTTTAATGTGAAGGGCTGCAATACGATCAGAAATTTTGGCCAATCTGATGAGGTTGGTTTGTTTGTTTTTAATTATTCGTAAGTAGTATGTAGCTGGTCGCAAGTTTTTTTTTTCAGTTTCATAGAAAATTTGTATGGGATTATATGACTTTCTTTTAAACCCTAGGGGCTACATGTACTATTTTAGTCTCGCTTCGCGAAGCTAATATGACCTACTTTTTGAGCAGGAGAAGTGAAAAATATCTTCAATGTACAGACATTACATTTTACAACTAATAGTATGTAATATAAGACACATTTACCTCAAATTCAAGTTGATAGTGGAGTACAAGGTTCAGATGGTTAGATAATGTAATTTTAGGCCTCACTGAAAAAAATCTTCAAAATATTTTCTTTCACCGTTCTATTTACAAATACAATTACCGAAATGGACAGTATTTCCCAATATACCAAGGTAATTTCAGGTAAATGAATTGGAGTCCATTACTCTAACCGTTTCCTCGACATCGGCATCTCGACGTTTGGATTCCGGTCGTAATTAGATAATTGTATACGACGGTCCTTTACCATGAATAATGTAGGTCCTAAGGGAAAACCAGTACATTGAAGCAAGTTCTTAGGTAGTTGCTAAAGTACCTGAGGGGTTCTTTGTACCCTTTCGGCTTAAGGTGGTGGAATAATGAAGATTTTGGTTTAAGCGCGGACCAAATGAAATCTTTTATAGTACTCTCCCTATTCCATCTCATCAAAGAGTCTTAGGTCTCAGTGGGATCTTGTTGAACGGTTTATCTTATTATTTATTCATATCAACATCACTGGCCTCCTCAATAGATTTCCACAAGGGCCGGATAGAGGCGACCCGCATCCAGCGAGTCCCCGCAACCCTAACCAGGACGTCCGACCACCTTGCGGTTGGCCTTCCCACGCTGAGTTTGCTGGTATGCAGTCTCCACTCGAGAACCTTTCTACCTCTACGGTCATCGGTTCTTCAAACTATGTGCCCTGCCCATTGCCACACAATACTTTTTAAAAATTATAATATCCAGTTGCCTGACATCGATGGTTTGAATGACAGCGTCATCTCTCGTTCGGAAAATCTTGGTACCTTCTTGAAGGTGCCCACAACTTCGTTCGCGGAGAAGAAAAGTCATAACCCTTTGCTTCTTCCTAGACGGGTAAAAAATATTCTTTAACCATCTTCGGGTGTCTTATCATTGTTCCAAAAATGGTTGATATCAGTAAAGCTGTTGACATGATGAGGCCACAAAGATATTTCCACCGAGAGATGGCTCTGTTGTAAATATTCATACTTTTTATGACATTTTGTAGATCACGCTGTTTATAGTAATGGAATCGTGACCACTGTATGGTAACTAGGTTTTATAATAGTACATATAGATATGGATAAGAAATGAATGCTCAAAAGTGAACTTTGTCGACAAAATAACACCTATCACCAATTTCACCATATCTCTGTTACTTATTAATGACTGATTACGTTCTCAAGGTAAGGTGAAAACCGCGTACAGGACGATGCAACGTGGGAAGATGAACCGATGATCTGGTGAAGATCGCAGGACTGACAGGTTACTCCGAGTCTAGAAATTTGAAGTTCGTAACGTGCCGTCCCTCTCGCTTTCAAATGAGTGAGCGAGACGGCGCCATCATCTTCTCAGTCGTACGACACTCTTGCCCGAGTGGTCGTGGTTATGGGTTGTCGTCTACTATATGGATTGCAGCTTTTGCGATACTTCTCTCGGTTTGTGGCACTTCGAACACACTCCGTTAGCGAACATTTCGTCATGGACGCGCCATACGATCTTCGAATTTTGAATTTCAAAGCAGCCCCTCGGGATCGCAGATGGCGCACGACCTGTCGTTATGGAGATCCTTGGGGAGGCCTATGTCCAGCAGCGAACGTTCTTGGGCTGATATGATGACTGAATACGTATACCAAATAGTCCCTATGTTTTGTAATATTTTTTTATTATATTATCTTATGGGCACATATTTAAGTAGGCGAATCTCCTAACATTTAGGACACTTTCGGTTCAATAATCATTGTAGTTTCACGATTATTGCCACAACGGAAAGGCAATTCGAGACATCTTGGACTAAAATAAACTCAGTATCAGTACTGTCTTTCACTTTCATAAAAAGTGAATTCGGAATTTTGTCTACTTATTTTAAGCATATTTGCCTTGATGATAAACAAACGCCGTAAAAACGCTGAAAATGAGTGTGGCCCAAATACGAGTTTTCTGCAACGTCACTTCTTCGTACAGTTTGCAAAATGTTGCTCCATTACTTGACAATTCGGAGTAACGTGTTCACGACTAGTTTCACTGAAGACGTTTATTGAACACATAGACGCTGGGGGCAAGCTGCAAGCCTTTGACAAATCGGAGTGGACACGCGGCATTTCGACCGGCATCGCAAATATTCCATTTGCATGATAACTGTAGTCGTTTGCTCCTTTCTGTGTTCAATAGGTGTACATTTTGACTAGAGATCCTTCGCGAAGGAAAAAGTCATAACCTTCTTTTGTGCTTCAGAGTTGACGGGTAAAAAAGTATTTTTTTAATGATGTGTTTGTAATGATCCTGTTTCAGTTGTTAGTTTTATGCTGCATTTTTATGCATTAGTCACTGGATATGATTTCAAAAACA
The DNA here is from genome assembly GCA_905404275.2 of Hedya salicella. NCBI lineage: Eukaryota > Metazoa > Arthropoda > Insecta > Lepidoptera > Tortricidae > Hedya > Hedya salicella. The sequence goes on from FR990108.1 coordinate 17,561,358, forward strand.
AAAAAATAATAATATTACAATAACTTAAACTAGATGTTAAGATTGGCTCTCTTCAAGTACTCAGTGGCTGCTTCGCTGAGGCTTGCGAGGTCATCTGCCTGTCCCTACAGCACGAAACTCCGTCATTTATAAACCGATACAAAAGTATTTTTTTTGTTTAAAAGGAGATCCAGGTTAGTCCAATATAATTTTAGTAAAGACAAAATTCCACTAGGAATTGAAAGAACTCCTCAAATAGTGTTTTCTTTTTGGAGTCGGTTTAATTTTTTTTCACGAAAATATGTGTCTTTAATGTACCTACAGACATTTTTTTTTCATTTTTTGTACAAATATTTAGTTATATTGATTACATTGTTGTTTTTTAATCAATTTTGTCAATGAAAATTTACTTAAGATATACCAATAGGTCGTGATAGCCGCCAGCCCCTTGGTCGCCACTAGCGTCGACGAGCCGTTTTAAGATCTCCTTTAAAAGGAACGGTGCGGTTGGACCCCACGGCCCGAAGGTCTCGATATCGACAGCCACAAAATGGTATTGCGAGTCGAGATACTGACACTTTCACCGCTTTTATCTTTCGGTCACCTCCACCACCACGCCCGCCCTTGCCGAGACTTCGGGGTAGATGAGATGGTACTATATAGATATTTCAATAGCTAAAAACATTACCAAAATTATGAGGTATAAGTAAAATCGATCGTTCTCTGTCTTTTCACCGAATCATTTTTCGCCTAATGTATCATTTCCCAACTCACGATTATCTCTGAAACCATATATTCGGAACTTTCATAAAACAAACCTAACCTATTATAAAAACCATAAAAAATAAACTGAGTTTTTTTTTGTTTCGGCGAAAAACGAGCGTTGGGAAATGAAACATTCGGCAAAAATTAATTCGGCGAAAAGGCAAGATACCATAATTGACGGTGTGTTTAGTTTGTATTAATTTAAAGATTAATCTGGCAGGGGACTATTCTAATAAAATTCATCCTGTAAATGCAGGAAACTACGGATAAAAATTTGCGCGAGAGCGTTTGGAATCAATATTGCGAATCAGCACGTATTCTTTTTATAAAAGTGGGTAGGTGAAGATTATGGATTCGACGTTGAAGCAATTTGATTCATTTTCACACGATACAAATAACCGGCAGAGTAAATATCAGTCGTGCTCGAAGTTGAATACAAAGATAAAAGTGTGTTTGTCTAAAAGAGGTTGTGGGTGTGATAAAAAGCCTCTGGTAACAGTTTCGTGTAAGTAAACAGGCGGAGGGTGCTCGTCGCAGATTGGATTCGATTTGGGAACACTTTGTCAGCTCGTACCTAGCTTAGTCGAACGTTAGTTTGGAATTTTTATATGATTGTCCGTGAATTGGATAGGTTTAGGGTAACATAACCAAGATGGGGGATAGACAGCCTTAAAGACTTCGGAATAAGTATGTGCCACCTTCCTGCTTAGTACTTAAATCACATACGTAAAGAAACGGAGTACAAACTATGGTACTAACGCGCCTTTAAATGTATGTATGAAATTGGGAACATTACATTTCTCGAAGGTGTGCATTTTTTTTCCCGATAGTATACGTTATGTAAACTTAAAATCTATTACAAACAGTTTAATTGTACACCGTATTGTTTTTTACATATTTATTTTTAAGCACTCGTCGTGACATACAGTTCCCTCGTATAAATATATTTTTACTTTGGTCTATACGAATAAGTAAGAAAATTAAAAGGTTGGGTCACGAAGAGGTAAAGGAAAGGGGGGGGGGGGATATCGCCAACACGATGGACTGATGCAGTGAAGGAAATGTGCCAGTCTACCATGCAGGCGTCTATTTGGATGGCAGAAGACCGATCAGCCTAGTGCGTAAAAAACCTCAATTGGTCTTGACCCTCAGAATAAAGTTACGATGATGATGAAGAAGAATCGCTATTTGCCAGTTATTAAGGAACTTTCGTCAAAATCTTAGAACACGCTAATATGGTAGTTAAAACTGAGTCGCACTCATTTACCCGTTTCTTGTAAAAAATACCAGGAGCTTAGTGTGACCTCATACACGCGTTTTTCACGATAATATTATTTATTCCTCGCTAACTTCTTTTGTACGAACGATTATGGCCCAAACCTCATATGGCACAGCATTCGGTACACAAGCGTACATATAAATTGGAATAACATACCCTACAATCCGAAGGCGAATATTTTATTCAGGGTGCGCCGTAAACGTACTCCTTTATGGTATGGATTGATCGTTGCTTTCGGAGAATGTCTTGGTATATTTTATTGTTGATGCTGTTTGCCTGTCTGTAAACATTTGTTATGCTGAGTTGGAGGCGCTTTGTGAGATGGCGGATAGGTTAAATATATTATACCTCGATGCTCATTGGTCAACATGAAAGAGTATCAGTTTACGGGTACTTCCATAGGCGTTTCAACCGCTATTCGTTTTCTATCGCATATCACTATTGAAGAAGTGAGCCATAATAAAAGATAATAATAAATATTACAGGACAATTTTACACATATCTAACAAGTCCCATGGTAAGCTCAAATAAGGCTTTTGTTATGGGTACTAGACGACAACGACGATATACAATAGAAAGCATCTAAGACTCAAGAACAAATATTTATGTTCATCACACAAATAACCCTTACGTGGATTTGAACCCAGGACCGTCAGCTAAAATAATCGTGGCTTTAGCTTTATGGCATGTATGCAAGTATGAGAGTCATGTAATTGATCCAGCTAAGCCACTTTGCTGATTGATCGCGTAAAGCAAGACCAACGAGACGAGAGAAACTGCGTCCTTATTGTCAGTCATGTCATAAGCAATAAGCATGATGTTGGGGTACGAATATCAAAATTCTACTTTATTCATCGGTTAGATAATAAAAAATATTGGACACGTAATTTTTACTTTTTCCAATGAATAAAGTCGTCGTGACGACGTCGAATCCACCTCAAAAAAATTACTTTGTATCGAGCAAATGGTCGTAATTTCTAAAACTACATAAAATAAACGTATATCATATTTATATATCGTCGTCTAGTACCCATAACACAAGCCTTATTGAGCTTACCATGGGACTAGTTCGATTTGTGTAAAAATTGTCCTGTAATATTTATTTATTTATTTATTTATTTATCATAGTTTTTCTCACCACTTTGGTTGATTCTACGTTGACTCGAGGTCGATCTGGGGTAACTCATTTGAGTCACCGTGAAATTCGCGACCTATATAGGTATATACCTATATAGGCGCTTTTATAGCAACTTACGAAAAAATTTTGTTGGTTATTTAAAAATACCATACATATATACAAGACCAGTATTTTTATCGGCGACTTTGATTCACACTTTGAAATTCAAATTCACGGCTAAACGTTACAAATATACTGTACGTGATGCTCGTACACTTAAAAAAATCACAAATTAGGTAGCCGCTATAACAACAAATAATAAAAATTAAAATTACATTGAACATACCTATTTAATTTACTTTTAAAAATATAAACTTATGTATATGTGCATGACCTAATTGTATTCTAAAGATTGTCTAAGTCTTCTTAAGCTTGTTGAAACTGATTTAAGTCTGCAAGGGGTACAAATTCATGAAAACGAGTATTTTAACTTATTTATAATTTGATTTATGGGGATTAGAAGTTAGAACGTGTCACTGACGACGTCCAGGGTGAATCCCTACCAAAGCTACCCTGGGACTTCTTGGATTTATTGAAAAGGACAGAGTAAATACTTCTAAGCTTTGCTTATCCATAGTGTCGGTGTAGTCTATAAACTTTAGCGAGGTAGATTTTTTTAAAACCTGACTTTGAACTTCGCCTTACTAGGCTTCCTTACCAGTAATCGGATTCAATGGGGGTGAGCGCAATTCCACAAACGCCGAAGCCATCCACGGCCACTTAGAGTTTGGGTGGGTTAAACCGGTTTAACCCAACGCAGACGTCTTGATCATCGTGGCAGAGTCGTTCGAAAACTCAAGCGCAGGGCTTGAAGAGCTCAGCAGTCTCCCAGTAGGTAGGTCAAAAATGAACACGGACAAGACAAAAATCATGTCAAATGACTATGTGACACATTTACCCCATATTAATTGTTGGGAGCTTTGCCGCCGAAGTTGAAGAGTATATATGTACACGAAAAATACAAATTGTCCAGCTAGGTAATTTCAACTTCAACAATATAACAGTCATATTTAAGAAATATGAATGAAATGAAATGAAATGAAATGAGTTTATTTGCTGAGTACAGGTTATACATATTGGTGTACATTTGAAAGATTTAGATCAGCCATACTCTGCTTAGGGTAGCATGCAAATTTCAGCGAGAGCTTAGCGAAATGAACCATTTAAATGATAACAAAGTAACACAAATTATATTTAAAATAAGATCAATCAATAAATAAATAAACCAGCTGTTGAGTTCTAGAGATGTCAAAACGGATTAAATTATTAAATTATTTTGTTATAATACAAAAAAATCATTAAATGTCGTAATTCCAAATATTCATTTACAGAGTAAAACACATATCTCAAAGCCATAGAAACAATTTGCTTTTAAATGAGTTAAAAGGAAGCTCCTTGACCTACAAAGGCAACTTTTTATACATTTTTATACACATATAAAATGGACTTCGAGCAGTTTGTTTGAGACAATATTTTGGCATAAATAACAGGTTGCGCTGCCTAGAGATAAGGTCGTTGTAGCTGATCATGTCATGGTTTCTTTTAAAATGATGCTCATTGAGTCGTACAAATACCGCTAGCTCAAAAATTTACATAGAAGGCAGAGTTAGCAGTTTATTACTCTGCATTACCGGCTTACATGACATTATCGGTTTCAGTGAGAAGATAGCTCTGATACATATTTTTTGCATTAGAAAGGCCTTGTTTGCCTTAACAGAGTGCCCCCATATAATTAGACCATATCTGAGTGTGGACATGACGTAGCCATGATATGCTAGTAGTGCTGATTCTAGCGACACAGTTTGTCTTAATTTTCTCAGTGGATATATGAATGTATTCAGCTTGCTACAAACGTTATCTACTTTTAAAAATTCGTCCAAATCGATTCCGAGAAATTTTATGCTTTGATCTTCGTTGATGTGGTCTCCTTGACAAGTGAGATTTAACTTTATACATTGTCGTCTACATGTTCTAAATTGTAAATACTTTGTTTTGTTAACGTTCATTGAAAGATTATTACTTTCCATCCACTTATCTAACGCATTCAAGGCAACATTAATGTCACTCTCAAACGTTTGTATGTTTATACATGATATCATACTGGAGGTGTCGTCTGTAAATAGTACTGAAGGAAAATCCACAGCATTTAGCAGGTCGTTTATGTAAAATGAAAACAGTAGTGGCCCCAAAACACTACCCTGGGGCACACCGAAATTATTTATTCTGCAATTAGACCTGTAATTTACTAGAGATGTTCCTTCCTTTCTAACAATTTCTGTGCACTGTGTTCTTTGACTTAGATATGACTCAAACCAGCAAAGTATATTGCCACGTATGCCATTGTGATCTAATTTTGTCAAGTCTTTGATGGGCAACTAGGTCAAATGCCTTTGTCATGTCTATGAAGAGGACAACAGCGTGTTTTCCTTTATCCCCACAGTTTACAACATCCTTGAGCAATGCAAAGGTTGCAGTGGTTGTCGACTTATTTGCTCTACAGCCATGTTGTCTCTCAGAAAATAATTCATATTTATCAGCAAACTTAACAAGTCTTATATGCATGAGTTTGTCAAAAACTTTAGCCAGGACAGGTATTAAAGCAATTGGTCTGTAATTAGACATATTATTTTTTGGTCTTTTTTTGTGTAGAGGTTTTACTACTGCCTTTTTGAGTCTGTGAGGGAACACACCATCTTCCACGGAGAGATTGAAAATATATGCCAAATATTGAGTCTGCGCAAGCCTTGAGTATTTTTGAATTAATCTCATCATAGCCGGTTGATGTAGTGTTTTTTAATTTCAAAATTATTTTTGACACCTCCTCTGGTGTGATGGGATTACAAAACATGCTAAAAGATGATCGGGGAAAATTATTTAACGATGGTGTATAGTTTTGATGGAACTTATTTGATATTTCAATTAAGTAATTATTAATTCATTCCGCAATCTCTTCTGGCTCAGATATATAAATCGTATTCAACCACTTTTAAAATCATTGAACAGCCACAACATATTCAATTTACTCTTGAGTGATGTTACAGCCTGCAACTGTCTGAAAGATAAAGGCAGCTCGTTCCATAACTTATAAAAAATTATGAAATTTAAAGGTCATTGAATCTAAAATTTAAGAAAAATGATTAAATAACGCTAAATAACAACATGAACGGCGAAAACAGTCACTGGAATGACAACACAGTAAGGTACTGACGTACTGAGATGCCAAATAAAGTAGCTAGATATCGCACGCAACTTGGGAACGTTTCTTGAAATTTGACAGTTATCGAAAGGAGCCTCAGGCGGTATCGTGCGAGGAGCTATTTTTTGTGACCCAAATTATAGAAAGAAGCGAGTTTTTTCTTGCTTTAATATCTAGTTTTCTACTTTAGCAGTTGTACATGGTTTTTTGGTAACAACATTTCGGTTGGCTCTTAAACTCTGGAAAGCACACGACTGAAGATCGAAAATTCTAGTATTACAGATTTTCGGAGTATACCTAATACCCAATGGTATTCCCCGTTTCATTCATTCCTGAAAAAAATAAGTTTGTGAAAAGCTTTGTGCAGATGTGAATGATAGATACATTGGAAGCATTTTATCAAATAGTACAGTAATAATTTATTGGGATACAGGCAAGGAAGCCCAAGTGAAATCGCCTCAGAGATGTAATCCCTTGTATAAAGTAGATCAGGATTTCTAGCAATGGTTTACTAAGTTGTTACCAGATTCCTATCACTTGGAGCACAACCAGGAAAACATCTCAGGAATTCGAAAAATATCTTACCGTTTGTAGAACTTGATGCCGGTTGCGAAACATAATTCTGTTTAAACCGGTAATTGAGTTTGATTCAGCCTTTTCTAGATCTTCCTTATATCATTACTCAAGATCACGATCACATAATATGGTGTGTCATCAATGAGTGCCATCGTAAGCTGTATAGACAGCATGGCGCGGATGCTTCAAACCTTCAAGAAAAGAGCGTAGGTACTCCCACCTGAAAGGCCGGCTACGCACTTTTGACTCCACTGGTTTGCAGGTGTCTATGGGCGACGGTGATCGCTTACCAGCAGGCAATCCGTATGCTCGTTTGCCCCCTATAACATAGAAAAATGGTACCACCAACAGACTTCTTCATAATGTTAGACAGAATACTAATAGTACTTGGCAATCTTCAAGTTTCTATGGAACACGAGTAACAAATATACTCATTGAAATAAAACAACTTAACGGATTATATCGATAATATTTTATCTCATTTTAGTTCCCGACGTTTCGGAAGCTTTTCAGCTTTCCATGGTCACGGGTGAGTAATAATCGGGGAAACAGAAGAAAATATTATATAACAAATATACTGTCAGATGCAAGTGAGAGAGAGACAGAAATAAACAGCCGAGTACTATTAATACTTTGGGTTTACTGTAATGTTAGTGCCTTACTCAGAGCATACCTTGGTGAAAGTTACCTGAGAAATCTATGCAAGATAACTCTGAAGAACAAACAGTTCAGCTTACCCGAGACGAAATGTTTATCCAATAAAGTTTTACCTGAAAACAAATATGACATAATTTACAGATGGTAAGGGAGAGTGTGTTGTTGAGTATTGTTTTGTTTTCAAAAAACTACGAATTTGTGAATAATTGCAACAACCAAAACCAAACAATGTCGAATAGGATTAATCAGTAATTACGATTTGATTCAAATATTTTCTATTGACTGAACTAATTCGATTATTCGTATTTAAAATAAAACCACAAATATTTGCTCGATGACCAGCCACAACATTGGCAGGATTGTTAGGGCGGTTACACACCATTTCCGATCAGGCTTAGAGAATCTGTAGACCATGCTTACGCATTATAATAGGACAGAGAATGCAAAACCAGCAAAGCTATATCTATACTATCATAAAGTTGTAAAAATAAAACGTCTGTACATTGAAGATATTTCCAAAAAAATACTGTAACGTACTATTTGATAGTTACTGAATAAAAACAATGTTTTTTTTTGTGTGTGTCGTTGTGGATTTACCGCGCCAAAACAGCTTAACGGATCTTTACAATCTTTGGTACACGGGTAGCTGGGTATTCACAAATAGTAATAGAATACCTTTTACCTGACTTACAGAAAAACAAGAAGGGTTTTTCTCCTCTACGAACAAAGTTACGGGCATGTTTTAGTAAATAAATATGAGGTGACAAGCAAAGTAAAGCTATAATAGGATACCTAATTGCCTGAAATGATTGTGAATTAATTTACATAGACTATTAAATATTCTTTAAGAAAATATATACAACACAGTACTATCAACAGCATAATTCCATGGACATGGCAAAGACGATAATCGCTTGGCTGTCTTAAGATGCTGAGAGCACGTAGCTCTCAGCATTGCATGATGGTTACAAAATAATAAACTAGATGGCGTTGTTATCAAAACCAACAAAGAATTGAATGCTTTGTTTGTTGATATGTAAATCTCACAAGCACTAAAATTGATCTGTAATAGAATAATCTACTACATGGATGAAATATAATTACTATTAAAGAAAAGCGTCCACTGAAATTAAAATGGCACCTGTATTTAACTTTTGGAACACGCTTCTTTTCAACCGACTTCCAGAAAAAGAAGGAGGTTTTCAATTAGTCGGAATGTTTTTTTTAAGTAAGGTTGTTTTAAAATTTATTTTTCAAGCGTATTGTTACTATCGTAACAGAACAGAGTCTGTTCTGCAACAAGAACTCATTGCAAATATACCGCCATTTACACTTTGTTTCTTCATGAAACTACGAGGTTTTTGAACACACTTAACTTCATCCACACTTCAATAACATATGCGATGACATGAATATTACGGCACTATACTTTAATAAAAATAATATAATAAGCAAGGTGGAACTTTAGAATACCCTCCTTTGGAAAATACTCTACGTTGGATGCAAATTTCCGCAAAAATTTGCGTTGCTAGTTGTTTGAAAGTCATCAAGGATGAAAATCTATAATAATATCATATAATATGAAGAGATAGTCAATTGATACATAGACTAGGCTGAAACAAAATAATCATTGCTTGTGCCTGGATCTTCGCCTGAATATTGACTAAGAATACCTTCACTTATAGCAATCGAAAGACTGATTCAATATTAGTACGGTTATTAAATTATATAGTTATTACAAGAAAATTTACAATTGACTGTGTGTATTCATAAAAGGTAAGGTAAAAGAAAAATAGTCACAAGTTCTCCTATAATGACACTTCTCAAAAGTAGGTTTTTTTTTTTTTATTACAACCAATTAATAACTATCTATACTTACAACTAGAAATAATACAACTTTGAAATAGAAAAAAAATAACTTTATTTCTTACACAATATTTATTTAAGATAAATAACAGAATTTATTAATCTATAATTTAAGTAAAAGCTCTTCTTAAGATTTTGTTGCTTAAGTATTCATTTCCAAAATTGGAAAGAGGATTGAAGCTTCCCTTCAACAAAACAGTATTATTAGCGAATACAATTATTTAAAAATCTGAGACTGGTTATCATTGTAGGCGAACGCACCCTAATATTTACCTTTTACTGTTTTACTAACTTATCATTTCTTAACAATTCAAAGACTGCGTGATGAAAAAAATATCGTAAAATACTGTCACAAAATAGCGTATATGCAAAAAAAAAACAATATGTGATTGAGTCCCGTTTTGTAGTATAAAAATGTAGTTATTTACTATCATAGTATAGAAAATTATAAAAATAAAATATACTTAACGCAATGACGCCCTAAACATCACTGTAATCCTATCTCCACTTACTTCTGTCCTTAGTTGGTACATGCCTTGAACGTTATGTACTTTAATTAATTACTAAGTTTGTTACTTGTAACCATGCCTTTTCAAAATAAATAAATAAATAGCCACAGGTTTTCAATGGGATTTAAATCTGATGATCTAGCAGGCCACGAAATGATATTTATGTTATAACGCCGGCGAAAACACTCACTCACACTTTGGGAACGATGTATAAGACATTTTTCCTGCACAAATGAAATTATAGGTAATTCTTCCTCCGGATACACATTTCGAATCATGGTCTCCTCCAGCACATTGACGTAATCAGCAATTAGCCCGACTGGGCATTCTGACGAGTTCTCCTGGGTCAGCCCCGCTCATCCAACTCCACATATTCACTGTAATGCGACCAGATTGCACATTGGGCACTACGTGATCGTTATTATAACGCGTATTATTTCGACGCCACAAGCTAAAACGTCCGTGTTGACTAGTGAAACGTTTTTTCATCATTGAAAATGGCATTACTTCAATCGGCATTTAAGTATTTTCGAGCAAACTTTAGTCTCGCTTCTTTGAGATGTGGAGTCAGCAAGGGTTTGACTGCATGCTTGCGAGGATGTAAACCCTCACTGTGTGAAGAACACAGCGAACGGTGTCCACGCCTATGTTAAATAAACGGGTGTAATGGGTTGTTGGTGGAGAAACCATTTTCTTCATATTCCTCGACCATGCTTTGACGCCGCTGTGCGCTTATAAGTCGAGGTCTACCGATTCTTTGGCGGTGCAGATCTTATATGATCCTTCCTCTGTGAAAAATGTATAATCATTATTTAATTAGCATACAGATATAACCAATATAAAAAATCTAGAAAGAAATGTAATAAATAATATTTACGCTTACACCGGTTTCTGTGGCAATTTCTGTCAAATTTTTGTCTTGACCATGCAAAGTAATTATTTGTAACATTGTGGCAAGTCAATATTATAACGAGAACCCATTATTACAAAATAAAAGAACTAAATACATACTAAAACTCAATGAAAAATACAATCAAACGGACGGCCGCAAGAGAACGAACGAACAGTTTCTTTGTATAAAAACTATTACGGTATATTCATAATCTTAAGTCTACCCTCTAAGTATGTGCGGTTACTTTTATATAATTGTTGCACTATTCAACAACTGTGCAACATGTGACTTAATTATAAATATTTATTTGTTTAAATAAAAATGTTTTCTTTAAGCAACTGTTAAATAATCTCAGTAAAAAATAAATTAAAAAAAACTATTAACACTAAACGCCTTGCAAACGTAGGTGATTAGTGATTACAAATACGGTTATAAATTTCATCCATGTCGAACATGGCTTGATGGCTTAGGGGTTTAATGACTTGATCTATACGACGAATGTTCCGGGTTCAAATCCTATCGAACACGGTATAGGAAAAAAGCGTTTTTGTATTTGGTGTTTGAATTAGCAAAATCATCGATGGCTTTGGTTTATATATGACGGTGAATCTAAGTAATATTTAATTGAAGGTGCATTAAAAAATACTGGATTATGAAAATACGTTCCATAATGTAAATTGAATATTTGAGTGACTTGCCGTGTGTGTTTGGCAATCATAAGTACAACCGAGATTTTTTTTTTAATATTTTGATGTTATCAACGCCATCTAGTAAGATCTTATGAAACCAATGTCGTTACCGGATAGATGGCGTTCGTTTCGCTGCAAAGCAAACTTTCTGACAAATGTCCATTCAATTATGCTGTCCACTGTATAGTTAACAGTTAAATTTGCTCATTTGAAAATTTTAGACTAGATTTTTTTTTCATCAGGCAGCCTTTGGAATTATCAATGTAGGATTTCATTTCAACTTACTGGCATAACGTAGTAAGAGTAAAGGCATATAAATAAACATTGCTACCAATATTTCGAGTTAATTACCATACAAAACAGTACAAAAAAAACGACTGCTAGATTTTAATCAAACAATTATACGATTAAGTAAGTTAAGCTAATAAAAAAATATCTGTAAAAGATGAGAGATAGAAAATGTTGTATGTAAGAGGCATCGTTCTGCAAGTGACGTCAGTAGTAACACTCATGGAAACGTTTAGTGCGGCTTTTCTTGTGAGAATACTGCAGAGGCCACGAAAACTGCAAATCGGGACCTACTAACAAATATTTTGTATCCAACGAGAGGCATCATACTTCTAGACCTAATACCAGACTAGACCTAGACAGAGGAATAAAATAAATTATAAATGGAATAGTCATAAATTAGGAGAGACTGAGAAGTTATCGTTCATCCTTTCTTGTGAGCATATGGCGGAGGCAAAGAGGTGGGTGCTCCTAACTGACTAAACCAGAGCAGAGGTTTTAAAAAGGTCCCGTATTGAATCACTCTTACTTTTAAGGATAATGCGAGGGCCACAAAAATTTCGGCAAGATGTTCTCATAACCAAATCGCCAAGTGTATAGATTTAAATGCCAGTCATCAGCTTAAAAGCGAACGACGTCAGTAGCTAAGACATTCTCACAGAAATCTTCAGATGTTTTCACGAAAACTGCAAAGTGACAACCAACTGACAACAAAGGTTTATAATCACGTCCGTTAGTTAAAGGAATCGTGCAAGTAACTGATGTCAGTAGTGGGAGTTCGCTCAGAAACGCTAAGTTTTGAGAATACTACTGAAGCTTCGAGAATTACGGGCGCGCCCAACGTCCTGAACTTCTAATTGAGCGAGGATAATGCGAGCGAGATATCATCCTGTTTATCCATGACATTAATTAGCCAGAAGGATCTTCGCGAAAGTTTAATGTGCCATTTACTATAAGATTACTGCAGAATAGTATTATTAAATCTGGCAGCGAGTTAAGTGGCCCTCTCTTAAGTAACTTTGCGGGTGTTTCGGCTACATATTGTGATGTCAATCGCCGAGGAGTCTCAAAGATTGAGTAGCCTCCCGTAATCTTTGGATGGATATATAATTATTCATAGAGTTGGTAGTAGCATTAATTGCTTTAGAGAGTTAAGTAGACGTGACAGATGTTTCGCATACATATTTTGATAATAATCGCCGAAGACTCTCAAGTACTGAACCAACCTGTCGGAACCCATCTCATGGACATAAAATGAATAGAACTAATAGTAATATTGAAGGTTCTAGTGACCTTAGTGACCCTTTCATAAGTGATATGGTGGGTGTTCTCGATACATATATTATTGTGTGGACAATCACCAACGACTCTCAAGAACTGAACCAGCATGATGAACCCATGAAGATAAAATGAATAGAAACGAGAGTAAATAATTTTGCGAAGTATATGGCCCTCCTAAAATTGACGTAGCGAGTGTTTCGGCTCCATATTACAGTTTTGTGATGAATAATTATTGCCGAAGACTCTTAAATACTAAATCAGTCTGTCAAAATCCATGCACTTAAGATTAATAGAATTAAAAGCGATTTTAAATGTTTTAGCCAGTTTAGTGGCCATAGCGCATAAGTGACGTTGGAAGTGTTTCAGCTACATATTGTGACGACCGTCAAGGATTGAAGCAGCCTGTTAGAACCCATAGACATAGAATAAAAATTGGGTAGTGGTACACAATGGATCATACCGTACATAAACCTGCTTGCATTTGGAGCAGCTGCAAAGGCATCGTATTTTACCTTATTATTAGGGCTCCTTACGGATATCACCACCTATCTCTTATGTAATTCCTCATTATTTCAACTAGTTAATGGCTTGTTATACCACGTCCTTTAATGATAAAGCCCAATTAACGGCAACGCCTGGAATTTCTTTGGCTCTGGGCAACCATTACCAAATTCCTTTATTTTTTGTCGGGCGAGGACATGGCATACATCTAATATGTACTTTATTGTATCTGCTTCTTCGCTGCACATTTTACAATTCGTGTGGTCAGAAAGTCCTAACTTGACTTCTTGGCCACTCGCACTCGCTTGGCCGTGATTGTTGACCCTGAGGTGACCTGTGAGCCCTTTGTGAAGAGTATAAGTTGTCTTCCCGTATTTGCTGGAAAGATAACTTCTAATAAGGAATTTCATGTACAGATGTGTGACGTCATACAAAATGTAACGGGACCAATTTCGCGTAAGCCAGGTGTCACGCTTGAGGCGTCGTGTTTATATCGAAAGGTTCAAGTTTTGCGGTAGAACGAATACATCTGTCGCCTTTGTTCGGAGTTACTGAAGGATAAAGTTATACTAAAATCGGTAACGGTACAATGCGTTAAGTATATTGACATTTCAACGTCACTTACTTAGTTTATAACAGCAAGATGAAATAACGACGGGTTTCGATACACATTGCATTTTTAAATTATATAAGTACAGATTCAGATTTTTCATGCATCTCTGTTTGAGTCTATGGTTGACTGGTAGAGAATGCCTTTTGGCATTAAGTTCACCATTTGTACTTACTTTTATTTTGTACGATAAAGTTTAAATAAGTAAATAAATAAATTCAGTAGCAGACAAATATTTTGACTTCTTTACTCATCGAGTAACATTTCCATAACTTGTTTATTAGTAAAAGGTCTGCAAACGGCGAGAGTCAGTTAGTAGTGATGACACTCGAAATATCACCTCGGCAACGAATGAGATATGTGTCTTAAAATTGACTATTTTTTCGATATATTTCGATAGGAGGATATTTTTTTGGACATCCCAATTGCCCGCTCATAAAATACTTGGAAGAGGTTATTGGGATGGACGAATAAACAATGTTTTGTCAGATCCCCCTGATATCACCTTTTCCATTCTCTTTTTAGGGTTCCGTAGCCAAAATGGCAAAAACGGAACCCTTATAGTTTCGTCATGTCCGTCCGTCTGTCCTTATGTCACAGGCATTTTACTCAAAAAATACTAATTGTATATTGATGAAATTTGGAGGATAAGTGAATTGTGTAAACCGCTACTTTGTTTGATAGTTAAATAACAACTAGGGGGCATTCATTGATTATAGCAAGTTTTTTCTTCAAAGTACTAACTTGTTTTCTTAAGCTCAATTGCTTCTTACGTTCATAACTTATAAGTTCACGAACTTCATACAATATCTCACCTACAGAAGGGAAAGGTTTATGTTCTTTGAATTCTATATTACACTCGATATGTGCCTCGTCGCTTGTGTTTACGGGTTGCGTAAAAAAGAATATAGTAGCAGGTTCGGACCAAATTCTGTCTTCTAGCGCTTTCTTAGGCTTATAGTATACCCGGAATTCATAGTGTTGGTCTGGGCACGGGAGGCTTAATAGTAACTCGCATACATTTAAATCACAGTATACCGAAGATGTGTTCGCCTGACGCCATTCCATCCACAGGGGTTTGTACTCCATTCACGTTTTATGCCCACGCCGCGAGAAGGCAGATCCCAAATAACGTTGACGCTGCGTGAACTTACATTCAATGGTCTCAAGTTTCTAACAGGTTCATATTTAAGGATCTGTTCCCAATCTAAAGAAAATATTTGACTGTTACAGAAAACTTTGTTACAGGATTGCAATTGTAATCAAACGTTAGTTAAATCATGTAGTCATGCGCCCAAACCCCATGATCCCACGCACAGATCCTCGTCACGTCACCTGCGGCGTGAACTCATAAAAGTCTCGCGTCTCCATCACAATGTATATAATACAAATCAAATTTGTTTCTTGTACTTAAAGAATACCATCTGCACTCAAATTTATCAAAACTATATGTAATGGATTGAAAGTTTTGTGCTTCAGGGTAGTAGTCTACCGTAATGTGTAGCACTACATCAAAATCACCATAGTCACAAAAGTAGTACTCCTTTCCTGTCTGGTTTGCGCGTGTTTTGTACTTGTGTTGGCAACACTATCAAAGTGGACATCTGGCTGTGGTGGTGCAACACCAGCACCCTCTTTTCTACAGTGTTTGTCATGCACGCGGGAAACGAAGTTAATAAATAGGAGTGCATTGAACCGCTCGGGTTCACTTTTCGACTAATTTTGGAGCAGTAAACATCGATTAAGTTAAGTACAATAATGCATAAAATGAAAGAATTGTGTATTTGGTCTAATATAAATTTATTATTAAAATGGCAATTACAATTATGGGTTTTATTTACAGTGATAGATAACATCGGAAGTGGTTCAGATCACCTACGCGTCATGGGAAGGCGCAGCAGAAGCAAACATAGACGGACCCAGTCGCGGTCATCTAGCGTCAGTCAGAGACTCAGCAGAAACAAGCGAAAACGGGCTCGGTCACCCAGCAGCACTCCAAGTCGCCGCAGGATCACTCGGAGGAGGAGCCGGTCATCCAGCAGCAGTTCCAGTAGCCGCACCAATACTTACACACCGTCACCTCCGCCACGTGGGAAAACGGTAGTTCGTCGAAAAGAAGACCCCACTGTGAGTAGTACAAGCTCTGTTATACTTAATAACATGATACCCGAGTTCGACCCTTTAAAAGACAACGTAAATGCGTGGCTGAATATCGTCCAAACATATGCGGACACGTTTAAGTGGCCCGATGAAATGATCCGTTACCAAGCTCTAAATAAGTTAAAAGGACCATCTAGATTGTGGTATGATTCCTTATTGCGCACCGAAACAAATTGGCCTTCGTGGAAGTGGAGTGATTGGAAAGCGAAATTAACGTGTACCTTTCAAATACAAAGGAATATGTACGATTTGATGAAGGAAATTATTGATAAAAAGCCAGCTGATAACCAGTCCCTTTATGAATTCTATTTTGAACAGAAAAGTAAAATAGACCGTTTAGGTTTGAGCTTTACCGATCAAGATATTATATCCATGATATTAGGTTATATTAATGATAGTAGCATAAGTGCATCTGTTGAGGCTAGTAGTTTTCATTCGTGTGATAATTTTGCAAGTTTTTTACATGGTCGTATCTTTAAGGCAAGGGGTGCCGTCACCAAAACAGTAAACACAATTAAGTCGAACTCTCGGGATTCGGTTCCTGTAAATTTGATGTCACCTACCAACGCGAATTCAGCTCCAGTAACGGAAGTATCAAATCAGACCGGCCTCGCTAATAGTAACAGTAGCCAGTACTCAAGCCGTAAACCAATAAAATGTTACATTTGCGGAGGTAATCATAAGAAATTTCAATGCGAACTAAATAAGTGCAATTTTTGTGGTAAAAAGGGTAATTTGGAAACGGTTTGTTATCAAAAAAAAGCTACTAAAATGGAAAAAGAGGAAACTAAATTCATATCCAACCTCAACACGAATTCCAAAAATAAATTTTTCAAATGTGTGAAGTTAAATGATTTTTGCCATGATGCGTTTATTGATACAGGTAGCAGTTGTTCACTGATATCTGAATCCCTAGTAAAAAACAACCGTTTTCAAAGTACCCTCTTGCCCACACCTGTATTAATACAAGGATTTTCCAAAACAAATGTAACCACTGTTACACGTGCTATAAAAGTAGACTTGAAAATTGATGGCATTGTTTTGAAGGACATCATGTTTTATATAATAGAGGATATTGCTGGGTGTGACATTTTAATTGGTCGGAATGTAACTGAACGATCTGATTTGATATATTCGAGAATAGGCGACGTGTTGCAATTCGATTACGTTAGAGATTTTAACGAATTCTGTAGTAGTATAGAAGAATTAGAATTGGATACAGATATTCACAGTAATGAACTGATTGCTTTGTTTCGTAAATATCGCGACTGTGTAGCATTAAATATTAAAGAGTTAAAACAAGTGAATAACCACGAAATGACTATAAATTTAACAACATCTGAGCCGATGCACGCTCGTCCATTCCGGGCTTCCTATGCAGACAGAGCAATAATACGTGAAATAGTCAATGAGTTACTAGAAAATAATATTATTCGTGAAAGTAACTCTCCGTATGCTAGCCCAGCGCTCCTTGTAAATAAAAAAAATGGCGAAAAAAGAGTATGTATTGATTATTAGAGCCCTGAATAAAATTACCGTTAAGAATAAATATCCAATGCCGCGCATCGATGAATTAGTTGATCGACTTCAAGAAAAAAAATGTTTCACCAGCTTAGATTTAAAAAGTGGTTATTACCAAATAAAAATGAATGAGGACTCTATACAAAAAACTGCTTTTATAACAGAGGACGCACATTATGAGTTTTTAAGAGTTCCGTTTGGCTTGGCTAATGGGCCCCCTAATTTTCAGCAAATCATGAACAAAGTGTTAGGCAATTTACGGTTCGGCGATGTAATTGTGTACCTAGATGACGTATATTTAGTTACAGAAACTTACGAGCAAAACATCGCATTGTTAGAACACGTACTGCAGTTGTTTCGCGAAAATGGCCTCACTCTGAATTTAAAAAAATGTCACTTCTTTAAAAGTGAAATAGATTTTCTCGGCTATAAAATCAAACCTAATTGTGTCATGTCAAATGAGTCGAAAATCGCTGCCGTCAAAGAATTTCCTACTCCAAAGACAGTGCACCAGCTTCGACAGTTTCTTGGTTTAATCAGTTACTTTCGTAAATTTATTCAAAATTGTGCTATGCTATCCGCACCTCTCACAAAACTGTTAAAGAAAGACACCACTTGGAAATGGGAACAAGCGCACGATAATGCCTTTGAAACTTTAAAAAATAAATTAATTTCGGGTAGCGTGTTGACGATTTTCGACCCAAATAAAGATACAATACTTTATACTGATGCTTGTAGGGATGGCTTAGCCGGGATACTTATGCAGGTTACTCCGGAAGGCGAAAAATAATGCTATAGTAATGGATCGGTCCATTACTATAGCCGCCAAACAAAGGAAGAGGAAAAAAAATATCATTCATTTGAACTTGAACTGTTAGCGATAGTTAGCTCACTTCAAAAATTTCGTTTGTATTTATTAGGATCGCCATTCAAAATAGTGACTGATTGCAGCGCAGTACGGTTCGCGTTAAAAAAAAAAGATATTGTTCCACGTATTGCTAGGTGGGTACTTTCAACGCAAGAATTCTTGTTTGACATAACCCATAGGGAAGGGACACGTATGCAACACGTTAATGCCTTAAGTCGGAACCCTTTGCAGTGCGGCGAAAAATCGGAACATGAAATTGTCATGTCGATAACCGAAGCTGATTGGTTACTTTCGGTCCAAATGCAGGATGAGGAATTGAGTAAAATTAGACTCTTATTAGAATCAGGACAGGCCGATGAAAATATATCAATTTTTAATGATTACGAACTTCTGGGAAATAAAGTTTATAGACGAACTCAGCACGGTCGCAGATGGGTAGTTCCAAAAAAATGCATATGGCAAATAATTAAATGCAATCATGATGACATAGGACATTTTTCCTTAGACAAAACTATCGAACGTATACAAAACTTTTACTGGTTTTCTCGAATGTGCAAAACAGTAAAAAAATATATTAATAATTGTCTGAATTGTGTTTATTTTAAAAATAAGGGCGGGCCCAAAGAAGGTGTACTTTATCCTTTGCCTAAGTATGCGCAACCATACCATACGCTACATTTGGACCACTTAGGACCTTTTGTCAAAACAAAAAAAAAAATACCCACTTATTGGTAACAGTAGATGCATTTACGAAATTTGTCTTTATATCTGCCGTTCCTTCTACGAATGCATTGTGCACAATTAAAGAGAATCATTGTGGACGCTGGTGCTTGCTTCACATCAAAAGAATTTGGTCAATATTGTACACAGAAAAATATAAGGCTGCACGTGGTTGCCACAGGAATGCCACGATCCAATGGCCAAGTGGAACGCTTTAATAAGACAATTCTAGAAGCCTTGAAAACTTTGGGAGCCGATACCACGGACGACCAATGGGACCAATGTGTGACAGTTTTGCAGCAAGGTTTGAATAGCACTATCCACAAAACGATTAAAGCTGTCCCATGTGAAGTTTTCCTGGGTTATAGATTGCGTACAGACAGCGATTCCTTAACTCCAGAGGTTGTTGATAACGAAAATATAGATGTGACGATGTTGCGAAAAAAAGTTGATTATAATATCAAGGCCAGCGCGGAACAACAAAAACAAAGATTCGATGCTACTCGTATGAAAGCCAGGACTTATGAAGTTGGTGATTTGGTTTTAATTAAGATACAAAGTCAAAGTAATGATGGACAGAGCCGAAAACTAATGCCTACTTACAAAGGACCTTTCAGAGTAAAAAAAATATTGGGTAATGATAGATATGAGGTGACGGACATAAAAGGTGCTGAGAGAGCCCATAAAATTTATACTGGAACTGCTGCTGCTGAAAATATGAAACCTTGGATACAAATTGCTGATTGGGACATATAGTACAATGGTATTAGTAAGAAAGATAACCGTGTTGGCAAGGTATGTAATTAGATTATAAAAAAAAAGAAACATATAAATAAAAGTAAAAACTAATATTAATACTTTTCATTATAACAAAATAATAATTGGTAACTTCAAAATATTTACTGTAGTGCGGAGTCAAGATTAAATGTTGAAACAAATTTATTTCTATTATAAATATTGCACATTATTATTCACTTTTCAAGATCTAGCCACATTATATGGATGAACTTTGTATGCTCAAGTGAGTAAATCTCTTTGAGTGCAAAGGGTTATTCATGATGGTATTTAGTGGAACTTTTATATGCTCTTAGTGCATGCCAAGTGATTGTTGTCTTTGGATGTACAGGCGTTCATTGTTCTTATGAATAGTATACTTAAGCACTCTCAACTAAACTGTGCTAGTGCTAATTTAGGTGCGAGTGCTGACAGTTGACAAATGTGCAATATTTATGAATAAGATTGATTTTGGTCTATAAGCATAATAATAATCTTTTGTTTTGATATGTTTCAGCATTTCACCTGAACTCCTGGGTCGCCTGGGGCAGGCGCCTTGCAGCATGGCCGTGTTGGCAACACTATCAAAGTGGACATCTGGCTGTGGTGGTGCAACACCAGCACCCTCTTTTCTACAGTGTTTGTCATGCACGCGGGAAACGAAGTTAATAAATAGGAGTGCATTGAACCGCTCGGGTTCACTTTTCGACTAATTTTGGAGCAGTAAACATCGATTAAGTTAAGTACAATAATGCATAAAATGAAAGAATTGTGTATTTGGTCTAATATAAATTTATTATTAAAATGGCAATTACAATTATGGGTTTTATTTACAGTGATAGATAACACTTGACTGTCGTACGATTTACGATATCGGTATGTAATTCAGCCTCGGTGCCGTTTCGAATGCACAGAGACTGAATTTTATGTCCACTGCAAATAATTTCGAAGATTTCTCCATGAGGCACAAAATATACCAACTGTCCATAAGATATGTCCATGGATAACTATCCAGGCCGTGATAAACACGTGGCGACCAAACAGATATAACAGTACTGACCTCGACAGTCAAAGCAGCTCTGCCATTAGTTTCAGAGTCCATGCAGAAAACGAGATGCCTTCCCACGTTCAGCTTCAATAACTATTGGATCGTAGATTTATTCACTAGGTCGGCTTGTTGGTAGTTTCCACCGCTGTAGATCTTGAGATATCTCGTGGTGTTAGCAGAACAGAAGATGGTTACATCTTGTCCGTATTCTGTATGTAGTAGTTTTTGTGAGTGGTCAAACCAGGCTATTTTACTTTCCGCGATTTCAGTTTTTGCAGTGATTGTCGGTCGGCCAAGGAAGTTTTTGGAGTAATCGGCGCGAGCCGCGCTAGCCAATAATACCAGGAGTACCAGCAGCGCCATCTTGCTAGAAGCGGTCATCGCGGACAATCACGCACTAACTAATGAGTTTGTATGTAATCAGCTTACAATTGTAAGTTTTTATAGACGCAGGATATTACGTTCAGTTTTTCCTTAGGCTTCGGGAATATTTATTCCATAGCCGTGTAAAGAGATCTTAAACCAGCAAACACTTTCAAATTTATTATATTGCTGAAACGCACTTGACTGAAATTTACTTGACTGACAAATCAAATCAGTTTCCAGAACTACCAAAGCTCTCAGAGAGTATGAGAAGAAAAATATTTTTGACGTTATTTTTGACTTTATGGACAAATTGATTCCTTATATTTAGTTGTTGATTAGTTGTTTCCTGCGCATGTGTAAAACTACAATTTAACGGTAAAATTATCTAAATATCTCGAATACAGAGTAGGTACTAATTATTCATATATACGACGTTGTAAAACAATGGGTATAAAACATTGGGACGCATTCCCTGATTTCGATATGCAGATAAATTCCAATAAACCCAAGATACAGAGAAAATTTTGCTAGCCTTAAAATAATAATTGTTCAAAATTTGTTTTAATTTATTATTATCTACTACTACAGAAGTATTACTAGTAATACCATTTTTGCCACGCATGGCAGGTGGGTTGGCGATAGCAGTTAGATGGTACAGTGCACGGCCGCTTCTGCCTGACCTCCGGTATATTTTTTAAGGTGGCATTCCAAGATGGGCTGCAGACCGCAACCGGACGACCCGCTGCACTTCAAATAGAACCTTAATGATAAGAAAAAAGGTAAAATTTTCCGTGTGCTGAGAAGTGCGGCCGTGCAGTCGCTGCACTTCAACTGGGACAACATCTTGGGATGCCACGTTTAAAGTCTCCTCTTACGACACCCACAGGATGATATGGGGTATTACTCGAGGCCGATTAAACACAGTAGATTACATATTTAATTTAAAAATTTAATTTAATTAATACTCAATCGTTTATTGCATTCCACAATGTTAGTTTACAGGATAGGTATTAGGTAAACTTAAGTTGCATAAAAGTTACATGACAGTGAACTTAATTGTGGACCCTGTTGAGCACAGCAAAAATGCGTGGAGAGAAGACGACTTCTTTATTTAAACTTTATTGCACAAAACAAATTAATAATTGACAAACTGAGTTCAGGTCCATTAAGTTAAACAATGGCAAATAATGGACAATGTCGAGCAGTGAGGCCAGTGAGACATTTATTACGACTCACCAGGATAATAATTATAACGTACTTAGAGCATAAATATTACAACTAGAACATTATTCTAGATAAACGTATTTGTCACTTTGTTATGGTGTTCCATTTATCACACTAAACAGGAAAATCCATACTAATATTATAAATGCGAAAGTGTGTCTGTCTGTCTGTCTGTCTCTTACCTCTTCACGCTTAAACCGCTGAACCGAATTTGGATGAAATTTGGTATGGAGATAGTTTGAGTCCCGGGGAAGGACATAGGCTACTTTTTATTCCGGAAAAATGCCCTTATCCGATAACGAATTTAAGGCGAACGATGTAGCGGGCAGAAGCTAGTAATATATAAGATTACATCATTATATATTTGCTCTATTGAAACCCTATAAATAAACCTCCACTGTCTGTTTGTATGTCTATCTATCTGTTCATCTGTCCACCTGTCTGTCTGTCACAGGGCTTTAAATTTCAGACTGAAAACCGGGTTCTGTAGCCAATGGCAAATGTAGTAAATGCCAAAAACGGATCTCTTATAGTTTCGTCATATCCGACGTCCGTCCGTCCGTCCGTCCCTATGTCATGGGCATTTTACTCAAAAACTACAAGATGTAAATTGATTAACTTTGGAAAATAGGTGTATTGTTGAGCCGCTACGTGGTTTAATAGTTAAATAATAAAATCTCACTCCATACATGTATCCGAAACTTTAAAAAAAGTGTGGCACATATATTGACAGATCTTTTAAAAACATTTTAAGGTTCGCAGATATTTTTATTTTTATTTTTTGGTCATTTTCGGAAATAATCGCTCCTAAAGTAGCCTAAACGGTGTCCGGCCCTCTCTATTTTCTAAACCTATATGGAATACCGTCAATTGGGGTTACTATGAATAACGGAGTAATATTGAAGTGTATTTCTGAACGCGTCAAAGATGTTTTTTTAACGAGGCTGTCATCCTTAAGAATAAAATGTCATAAACACGTTTACAAACAAATTTCTTATAGATTAAAAATGAGTGATCAATGTTACCCCGTCGATCAAAGTAACCCCAATCGACGGTACTTTCAACAAAAATTGTTTTCAACATGATCGGATATACCATTTTTGAGTAATTACCGTAAAACGGCAATTCTATCTGTCATTTTTTCGTATGAATTGCTGCGGAATCCTAAACAGAGCATGGCCCGACATGCTCTCGGCCGGTTTTTTATAGAATGTGTATTACTTTGACCGCTATAGGTACATATAATAAAATTAAAATAGAGAACGAGAAATAAGAATTTTCCTTGACAAATAATACGTCTGGTCAACACATCGATGAATAACCTCGGGCGTTTTTGTAAATACCCCACTACGGGCAAAGGCTAAACATCAAAGAATTAATAATTGCGTAAATTTACCTGCTACCGGACTCTAATTACGGACCTCCAGCGCCATTCTGAGAGAAAAATGGCGGGCTTGTTTGCTACGTTTTAATTGACGACACGCATATTTCAGAGGGTTTTGGATTTAAAAACGTTCGAGAAACGCTTGTTTTTGAAGATTTAATAAAATCTAACGAGAGACTACTCTTCAATGAATCTAAAAAAACTACTCATTGACAAGTGCTTAATAAAATCGATGAATTTTTAAATGATGATAAATTACTGAAGTGGAATCCATAAAACATGAGACATTAAAATTGCCATCTCTGATGAATAATTTAATTTAATGCCATATATCAAGTAAGTTACTTTATATAATACTAGAAGACGCCCGCAACTTCGTACGCGGAGTGGAAAAAGACATAACCCTCTTTTTTTCTTCAGCGTAGTCGGATAAAAAGTATACTATAACCATCTGGAGATACCCGGCTACCCGTGTGCCAAAAATAGTTGAAATCGGTTTATCCGGTTTTGCGTGATGAAGCCACAAAGACACATACAAACATACATAAATACCAAAAAAAATTTTTTCGTTTCAATGAACTCCAAAAAGTCCGTAATAATCATTTTTTTTTAATATCGTCAATGTACAGATTTCATTTTTACAACTTTATAATAATATAGATGTTGATGTGGCAAATTTTTATTTTAATGACATTGTTATGACATAAAATGTTGGTAGTTGTTAACTTAAATTGAATCGAATCCTATACATTGATTTAAACTTACACGATCTTCACTCATTTTCACAACATAACAATCGAATTAAATTGAATCGTATTTGCTTATAATTATGGTAGTTAATTTGAAATGAATGTCATCTTTTGACATTGTAGTAATTATTTTAATTTAAATGGAATCGGTTTGATATATATTGTATTAAGTAGTTATCTTAGTTTGAATAACATCATAATGACATCGTATTGTAGTGGTTAATTTAATTTTAATGACATCATTTTTAATAAACATTGTAGTAGTTAATTCAATTAAAACGCCATCTTTTAACATGCATTTATGTAGTGAATTTAAGTCAAATGACATCGTTTCGATATTTGTTAGCTTAATTTAAATCCTCGTTCCTCGTTTTTGTAGCACCTCAGGCATGTTTGCCGATGCTCACATAGACGACCTTTTTTGCGTTTATGCGTAAAAAAGTCGTTTCTTTAATACGAAGAGTAAGGGGAAGCCCCAACAGTCTCATACAGGTCGTGGCGGGGAGGCAGGACAGCGCTGTGCTCGGCTGGTTCAATGAGCTGCACGCGCACGCCTCGAGTGCGCGTCATTGATCCGGTCAACCAGACTGCCGTCATAACGTAAAAGGGTATTAACATTTGGATAAACTTCCTGAGTGCTGTACGCAACATTTTAAATATTTAGAGCGACTGTACCTACTAACATATTTTTCTTTTTTATATTTTTATGTATACTACCTTACTAACTATGGACCCAAGTTGCCTGAAAATAAAGATATATATATATATATAATATTGTCGCATAGTTTTGACATATATAGAGTTGGTAATAATTACTTAATCCCGATATGCACAAATGGCCTCATCTTATAATAAGAGAAGTGTTTAGTACCTAAGAAATAACATTATACGGTGGGGTGTCATGTATCGACTACCTACAATTATAACATCTCCTGATATACAAATTGATGAAGCAAAAGTGTGCTTCTATAATATCGTTAAAAGTTACGTATATCTGTATTATATATGAATATACGGCGCTCGCGAGGAATGGTAAAGGTTTTAGTGAGAAGTAGCTGACACTTTGATTTCTGTCAATAGCGACGCGAAACTCAAAGGAGCTTAACGTACTTTAATAATCACAATAAACTGCTTACAATCTTTCCCATTCCTCACGGGTATCGTGTATGTCAAACAGTGTCACCGGAATATGTGCTAAATATAGGGTTTGCCAAAAGACTTCCGATGAAGGTCAGCAATATTTAATAAGTAGGTACACGTGGACAGAGATAGATATTTAACGCGTAGTTATACAGTGTGTGTGACTTGAATATGTGCTGGGCATAAGACTCGCTGAAAGACTTCCAACGAACGCCATTAACATCCACTAAGTATATATTGATAGAAATAGTTATTTACCACTAAACTTATATGCAGAGTCATCTGAACATAAGAAGATCCAATGGAAGTCATAAATATACATTACCCAAACGTATGGAAATTAATGGAGTGTTGGTTATTTCCCATATTTCCGTGATCAACACACAACCATTACAATTTGACAAAACCAACATAAACTTTAATTTTGCCAGCGGTTCACATCTCATCTAAAACGCCATTAGTCCTGAAACCCATTAAACTGCACTGATTTAATGCACACATTGCACCGTTTTGCATCACCAAGCATGCAACACCAAACAACTAAGAAAGGTCGTAACTTACATAAATTTTCTTTTAAAATCTGCATTTTCGTAAACATAAATCACTGCCGTACAATAAGTAATAAAATACGTAAATAGCGGTCATCGGTTTACTACAACCAAATAGCATTAATACCCAATACAAATCGAAATATTTGGTACTCTATACAGAGTTGTCAAAATACAATGCAACTATGAAGACCTCATTTTACGCTTTTGGTGATTTTAAAATAATCAAAAACTAAATTTGATTGACTTGATCTGTCAGTGAGGTCCCCTGTTCAACGTTATCCTGAGCCATATTATAAATTCGCAAGTATTTAATAGTTTATTCTCTCTTTAAATGGTTATGGAACCCTAAATATTCATAAAGTTTAAGGAAAAACTGAACGCAAAATCTTGTACCTATACAAACTTATAAATCTAAGCTGTTTACATACTGACTCATTAGTTGGTGCGTGACCGTCCGCGATGACAGTATCTGGCAAGATGGCGCTGCTGGTGCTCCTGTTGGCTGGCGCAGATCGTGCCGATCAATGCAAATACTCGCTACGCCGACCGACAATCACTGCCAAAACTGATACCGCGGAAAGTATATTAGCTTGGTTTGACCACTCACAAAAACTACTACGCACAGAATACGGACAAGATGTAACCGTCTTCTGTTCTGCCAATACCGCGGGAAATCTCAAGATCTACAGCGGCGATAACTACAAACAAACCGATGTACTGAATGGAACTACGATCCAATTGTCTTTGAAGCTGAACGTGGGAAGGCATCTCGTTTTCTGCATGGACTCTGAAACTAATTGCACAGCCACTCTGACTATCGAGGTCAGTACAGTAATATCTGTATTGTCGCCACGTGTTCATCAGGGCCTGGATAATTATGGACAGTTTGTATATTTTGTGCCTCCTGGTGAAATCTTCGAAATAATTTGCAGTGGACATAAAATTCAGTCGCTGAGCATTCGAAAGGCCTCTGGGGCTGAGTTACAAACCGATACCGTAAATAGTACGACACTCAAGTACAAGACACGCGCAAACCATATAACCAAGGGAAACGAGGACTACTATTGCGACTATGGTGATTTTGAAGTAATACTACACATTAGGGTAGACTACTACCCTGAAGCTCAAAACTTTCAATGCATTACATATAGTTATAATGTATTTGAGTGCAGATGGAATACTTTGAGTAAAAAAAATACATTTAAGTTGTATTATAAGAATCATAATGGAGACATGAGACTTTTATGCATTCACACCGCAGGTGAGGTGGCGAGGATCTGTACGTGGGACGATGTGGTTTGGGCGCATGAATACTTGATTTTGACTAACGTTACATTACACTTGCAATCCTGTAACGAGGTCTTCTGCGACACACAAACATTTTCTTTAGATTGGGAACAGGTCCTAAAATATGAACCCGCTATAAACTTGAGACCATTGGATATAAGTTCACGCAGCGTCAACGTAATTTGGGAGCTGTCTTGCTGCGGCGTGGGCTTAAAACGTGACTATAAAGTCGAGTATAGACTCCTGGGGATGGAATGGCGTCAGGCGAACACGTCTTCGGTAGACTGTGATTTCTACGATAATGTATGCGAGTTACTATTAAGCCTCCCGTGCCCAGACCAACACTATGAATTGCGGGTATACTATAAGCCTAAGAAAGCACTAGAAGACAGAATTTGGTCGGAACCTGCTACTATATTCTTTTTTACGAAACCCGTGAACACAAGTGACGAAACACATACCGACTGTAATAAGGAATTCAAAGAACAAAGACCGCTTCCTTCTGTAAGTGAGATATTGTATGAAGTTCGTGAACTTATTAGATATGAACGTAAGGAACAATTGAGCTTAAAGAAAAAAGTTAGTGCTTTAAAGAAAAAACTTGCATTGCAATCAATGAATTGACCAATTTACGAGTTTAAGAATAGCATCCTGAGCAAATATGAATATTGTATATAATACATCCCACCAAAAACATTCTGCAAAATGCTGCTGCATGACACCATTGCACCAATCGTTGACGGTCGGACGTCGGATGGTGTCATGGAGCACCTGGTGTTGTACCCTTGTGAACCCTTCAACGGCCAAGTCACACAACATTAACTATAATAATAAAAAAATAGCAGTAAAGAACCTTAGACTTGGCACGACTTTGTCTAGATTTCATTACTTTTTAGATAAACAAGCAGCTCCATCGAGACTTGGCTAGTTTTTTACAAAATGTTTTTGGTGGGATTTCACTTCTTTTTATAGAAACGTGGGCATAGACCTTCGATTTTTGACATCAAATGAAGCGGCCCACAAAGTTGAATATTTTTTGTAAAGGCGGTCCCAACTAACAAAATGGTTGCAAAATCTTACCATTTTATGACTATTTCATCGTAGATACGTCGTAAATAGGAAAGTTTTAAAACGTGACGTTATACAAGTGTCATTTATACTGCATTTTAGTTTAAATGCAATATGATCATAAAACGCAGTTGTACAAACGTTTGTACAAATAAAGCATTTTAATCGGTGTCGTACAAAAGCATTAGCCATGAAATTTACCCGGTTTTACAACTTTAATATGACAGTTTACAGCACTTTGATCATAGAAAAGCTTATAGAGTGACTACTGTACGACTAATCATAATTTAAATTTTTTATGACTTTTATAGTGTTAAAATGCCATACAACAACCGTTTTATGATAAAAACACAAAAATTTAGTGATAGCGTCGGCTAAGAGTTATTCTAAGTCATAAAGCAGCGTTTTTAAGTATACGAGTAATAAGTCATATTTACACCGAGACAAACACCTAAATTATTTTGATTGATTATTATATAATGAAATCAACTATATTTAAAGGGGGCTTTCAAAATATACTCATAAACCTTGCAAATTGATTGATAAAGTAATGTTCGCATTTCATAAATGGTATCTGATTTTAGATTTTTTAGATCTGATGTCGAGTCTGTTACTTAAAACGGTAAAGCCATATTAAAATGTAATACTTACTGTTGTAATACGTACTGTACTCGCAATCTGGTTGTTGAGTACGTTGTTATTATTAAAAACCGCTTGCTGTTGCATCTAACCGACTTATATGTCGTACAAACGTCTGCGTTATGATAACTGTACACCTAATTGCTCTTAGAAATCAAGAACTTACAATACTTTTCTGACAAAATAGTCGTTTAATATCTATTTTATGACAGCCATGTGACCCAAATGTGTTTGCTTATGATCATTGTGTGATCACTGTACGACGATTTAGTCTTAAGAACTGCGCCAAAATCGCATTTTATAAACGTTTGTATGACTTAAATTGCATACCATTAAGTGTTTTATCAAAAACGTTTGTAGAACACTTATACAACTTATTTTTGCTAGTTGGGGTATGTCGATCTCTAATAGTTTGGTTAGGCTCTTGTGTTTTCTAATCAGGGTCACCAGGTACTCCAGATCTTCAATTATCCTAGTTTTATAGTTTTCCTTTTATATGGCCATTAAACCCTAACTTTGTACCAAATTTCAGCTCTCTGAGTTTATGGGAAGTACTAGTACTTTTCTGATGATCATGACTGAGTGAGTGAGTGAGTGTCATAAATGCGAAACTTTGCTTTCGCCTAACTTCGGAATTAAATGACCTACAGACTTGAAATTTTGGATTTTAAGTATGTAAGTGTAGTTTACTGGATGACAAAAATTTCTGCGTTCTGGTCTTATCCAGAGGTTCTCAAATAGGGGCCTGAAAATGCAGCGAAATGGTTACAGTAAAGGATGGTACGGCAGTGTTTGCTTAGCGCTCGACTTGGCGTGGTGCCCCCTGATATTAAGGATCATAGGTTTCAGTGTGCATGCAATGTCGCATTTATGTGATTTTTTTGGAAAACTCGACAGAAAAATTGTAACAAAAAACACAGTGTTCTGTAGTTGCGGATAAAAAATGCGGACTTTTTTGCATCGTTCTACAGTAATAACAGGTACCTATTTCTAATTTGTTACCGTATTACTTTTTTGATAACTAACGCAGCGTTAGTAACTTTTTGCACATGTTTACAACGACAATAGGTGATTTTGATTGTTATCTATTTTTTATCGTTGAAGTTTCTATTTTAATGCAACATAAGTATATCGTTGGAATATTTGTACCAATCATTTTGTAATTTTACTTTTCTCTCTGCTGTCGTCCTAATAGTATTAATGCATTATGCAATTCTTTTTATCACACGATGTTAATATTTAATGCAAAATTCATTTTTATACAACTTGTAAAGGCGCTATCAGACTAATATTATTGCGGTGCGTAAATATAAGCGCGCGTTAATTTGCTTTGGCGTAGTCGGGTAGAAATCTTACCCAAAACCGCAAAGATACTTAAGGTATACGTCCCATCGCTTAGAGCGTTTATACCTGCTTAACTAGCAACGTCGCATATTTTTTCATTTTGCTTCATTATTTTGTGGTATTTATTTGTGGTAAACTTGACGGTATGATCAATGCATACCCTGCATCTTTAGAATTTATGATGCGTTTAATTCACCTAATCATCGCTTTTGGCTTCATTTTCTTACAGAACAAGATATAGGCGTGAATTCATTTTTAGAGCTTTAGTTGTGGCAATATCATAAAATTTTGCATTGTGCCAGCGTAACTAACAAAAACGTAATGAATGTATTGAAAACATGTTCAAGTTACATTCATATTTCTCAAAATAATCAAGAAAAACCAAGAAATAAGCGACGTTGCCAGTTGAGCAGGTATATATCCTCTTAAGACCATTAATGTTTATAAATAATAATCAATTACAGAACGCAAAACTTCAGCGCTACGGCTAAACTTATTTGGCTAATTATTTTTTGTTGTATTATTTGTATTCAACAGGATAAGGTTTGTATGTAAGATATACTACATTACTATATACTAAATTTTACAGAGAAAAGTGAACATTTTGGGTTTGAAAATCTCCATATAAGAAATGTGTGAGTTAGACAATAAATTCAAATTCAAATTATTTAATTTGCATAACATACATAGGTGTTACAATAGTCATGTCAACGATATAAGGATGTTATGAATGCATGTTGCGCCAATCTGGCATGCAAAATTATTAAGCTAATTTAACTCTTAAGTATTAGAATACATCATAATTACATAACAAATAAATCAGTACATTTAAAATAATAATAATAATAATAATACTATTCTATCATCCAATTCCTTTATAATTTCACGGAACAATCATTATTTACATATTATTTATTTATTTATTATTTCTAAGTTAGTCATACATTTTTTCAAAATATTCCCTTAACGTATAAAATGGTCTTGTCAATAAGTACGACTTCAATTTCTTTGTGAATTCATTTATATTATTGCATTCTTTAATGTCATTGTTAAGAAAATTTAAAATTGTTATTCCGTTATACTCAACACTTCTTTTAAACTGTACATAATTATTACATCTAGGCAAAACAATATCCGCATTATTTCGCAAGGCTCGTGATTTGTCTTTGCCCTTACACGGATAATTGGACTTGTTTTTATAAATAAGTATACTTACTGCATAAATATAAAGTGAAATAACCGTCAATATCTCATATTTTACAAACAGTGGTCTACAGTGGTCGAGAGGGTTGGCTTTGGCGACGCATCTTATTGCTTTTTTTTGTAGTACTAGAATTGGCTGTATGTGGACACTATTTCCCCAAATCTCTAGACCATATCTCAAGATACTCTCAAAATGTGCAAAGTACACTACTTTGAGGGATATAAGTCTAGCATTTTGGACAGATTTCTTAAAGCATAGCAGGCACTGGCTAATCTTTTTCTTATGGCTTCAATGTGGTTTGACCAACGCAATTGATTGTCTATTTCAATACCTAGGAATTTAGTTTTTTCTACTTTTGCAATGGGGAGAGATATCTTATAGGGTATGCTATTGGTATGTCTGCAAAATGTTACGTAATTGGTTTTATCGATATTCATTGTAAGTCCATTACCTTGAAACCAGTGCATAAGTTCTGCTCATGTTTGATTTAGTTGTGACTTAAATGCTGTGATGTCATTATTTTGAATAATAACACTATTATCGTCGGCATAGAGATATGTCGTAGCATGAGACACATTCTTTGGAAGATTGTAAATGTAGATATTAAAAAGCAATGGTCCTAAAACGGAATCTTGTGGCACACCGCAATTGATTGATTCATCCTCTGAGTTTATGATTTCAACGCATCCTGAATCACCTATACTTGTTATTTGCGTATACTGTGTTCTATTTGTCAGGTATGACGTTAGTAGATTCAAAACAGGGCCTCTTATACCATAATACTGCAATTTGTCGAGAAGCATCGAATGATTAACGCAGTCAAAAGCTTTACTAAGATCGCAAAAAAATCCAGCACACTTGTGATTTTGATTGAGAATTCTCATTACTTCCATTACTAAATCGGTGACCGCTGTTATGGCATTACGCTGTTTTCTGAAACCAAACTGCTGGATACAGAAATAGTTGTTTTTGTGGAAATAATCTATTATTCGCGTAGCAATTGCTTTTTCGAAGATTTTTTATATAACTGATAAAAGAGAAATGAGACGGTAGTTATTTTTATCAGGTATGCTATTTTTTTATATACAGGTATTACTTTTGCTCTTTTCAATTGTCTTGGATAAATTTCACTATCGATGCACGAGTTAAATATTTCACATAAGTGAATACACATGTCTTGGTTTTTTGACTCAAATGTATGTTAAAATCTCCGCAGACAACAGAATTATATTTGTTATGATTATTTAAAAACAATTCTAACTGAATAAGGAAACTTTTAACATCGGAATTCTTGCTTCTATATACTGTGCTTAGGTAAACCTGTTTTCCAGCTAATTAAAAACAGCATACTTCAAAAACTTTTTCAATGCAGTCATTATCGACCTTCATCACCTTACAGTCTGCATAGATATCATTTCTGGCGAACATGATGCAACCTCCTCCCTGATTACTCGTTCTACTGTAGTTTGCTACGGCTTTGTAGCCAGATAACTTAATGCTCTTACCCTCGTTCGGCCTCAACCAAGACTCCGTTATGCATATAAAACATGGTTTAGCATCTTTCAGTTCTACTTCCAGGAGAGCTTCCAAATGCAGTATTTTATTTCGTAAGCGATTAATATTAAGGTGTAACACAGACAAACAGTTATTATTCTTTGAGTGGCAAGTCCCCGTGAACGTATGAGGGACGCTTAATCTTGCGTTAGGCCTAAAAAAGTCTCACTGTTACTACACATAGATGATTCAATAATTATTGAGTTATTTTCGACTGTCTGAGTTGCATTACAAACATAAGGAAACAATAATATTTTCTTCTGTTATTATAAGCAATTATAAGGAAACAATGTCAGGAGTTGTATGAGATCGTTAAAAATTGTGATGTATCCTTGTTTGTTTACACTTCCAAAAGGAGAAAATATACAGTTATCATATGACAAATTTAAATTTGAGTCTAAAATGTAGCATGATTTATGTTTCAAATTGTTCTTAATTAATAAATTATTAAATATTTCCACACGGGTATTAAAGATATTTGAAAATCCATTAATTTTGAATGTTGGCGAACAAATAACAATATTCGTGTGTTGAACTAGGCCTAACTGTTTTTGAATATATTCAACAAGATTGTGGTAATTTGTACTACTTTTAAAGTCCTTGTCACCAACATAGATAATACAAAAATCGTTTAGACCGAAATCTTGGAGCTTGTAATGTAGACCAGTGAACAGTTCGCGGGTGCCTGCCCCAGGTGATAGGTAGATATATGTGTTTCCGCTTGCGAATTCCTGTTTTATCAACTTCAGCATGTAATTTGAGTGGTTGCTTATTACACAGAGTTTCGATCGTTGTAGTGTTGTATTCACCTTCTTAGCCGAGTCAGAAGTTCGATAAACAGCTCGCGTATGAGGTTCGTCCATAGGTTCTATTGTGGTAATAATTGGTGTACTTATGCCCGTAGTTTGAAGATTTTGAACTAAATTTTCCAATTGTCTTCCGAGTGCTGTTATCTCAATCTCTACATTTTTGAGCAAATTTTCCAATTCAATTACTTTTACTTGCAAGTTTAGTAGGTTTTTATTGCTCTCCAATCCCTTGTTTGCCTGTAAAATGGCGCCTGGCAAGGTGGGTGATGATGGAATATCAGAAACTAAGGAGCCTCTCCGCTTTTTCCTTACAGTGCAGATGTTATTGGCATCGGATGATGACGAATAGCACAGCGATTGGAGAACTTTTTTCTCCACACTTAGTTGCTGGATTTGTCTTTGTAATTCATTATTTTCTAGTATTTTATTTTCCAGTTCATTTTCTGTGCTTAAAAGTGCCATCTCTAGTGTGGATATTTTTCCATGCAGTTCATGGTTTTGTATGATCAAATGCGATATAGGATCATGTATTTCGCCGTCTAGGCTCTTTGATAACATACAAGATGGGGATAAAGGTTCATCAGAAGAGCCCGAGATGTCATTCTCCGAAAGTATGCGGGTGTCCAAGATTATGGAGTCACAGGCTTCATTGTGTGGGGTTGTTGACTGTAAATCCTCTTTAGGTTGAGATTCACTGTTAAGAATGTGCTCAAGAGGTGAGGACGATAACTGAGTAGCATTTTTTTCACGTACTTACTTTGCTTCCTGTGCTATCGATTATTAACGGTAATATTGAGTCCTGCGACTGTGTCCTGTTAGAAATACTCGTCCGGGTTTGTTTTTTGTGCGCTTTTCTCAGTGTGACATGTGACGGCCCACTCGATACTCGAAGTATGTCACCTTTTTTATTTCCCATATATGATTTGCATTTCCATTTCTTTCTAGACTCATCACTCATAAGGCCATATAATTGTTCAGAATATCCCGCACAATCAAATTCGTACCTATTAGTACACCCTGAGCATAATATAGTACATTTTACATCTACAGTAGCCTTGCATTTATAACAGACTACTGATGCCATCTTGCGGCCACTACCTGTACTATTTGTCAGTTTGAGTTTGGTTATGCTAGGCCATGATAGGTAATCAATGCGCAACTTCACACAATGATTGATAGAAAAGAAAGTAGTTTAATGCATCCACGGTAGACGGCGTGACTCCTGTAGCGAAGCCACCTAAGCAAGCACGCAGCCGGTCGGGCGTGTTGTAATTTCCCGTATTTTAAATAGATGGCGTTATATTGGCAAAACGGCACTGTCACTCTCAGCTGTCTTTGTTTACATAGTCAGATGATTTGCATTTTGTTGTCTTAACGGTGTTTCGTAACTATGATATTTTGTTATAAACACTAATTACTCACTTCTTGTCGTTATATTAGTAGTCCTGGACGTCTTCTTGTCTATCACTAGAGCACTTATTTGTGTTTAGATACTATTTACTTACAAAGTGTCACTTGTTTATTGCACAGTAATTAAATGTCAATAGTTTTTGTTTACGTGAATATTTATTGTAGATAACACTTACAAAGCGTAGTTAACACACGCTTCACACGTTTATTTAGCATTGGACTGCTATGGTAATTTAAATTAATTTTTAAAATGAATTTTGTACGGAACTGATACTACTCGTGGCAGTGGCGCCATCTCTCCAATAGATATAAGTAACTGTGAGCTGCAGCAGCAGCAGCTTATACACCGTGCTAGTCAACTCTATTGCAATTAATTAAGGTCAAGGCTGCTAATTTATACATTATTTTATTTAAGAGATCTGGTTCTTAACTTACGGGCCGTCAACAAATGAAATCGATGGTACCATTTTCATCAGCATCGCATCAAGACCATTCCAATTTGCGACTCTGAAGTCGCTTAACTATTTAAATCGAGATATATCTCGTCGCAACCCGTAAATCACTTATCCTTGAGGAGTTCTAGTAACCTTCTGTCGTCTTCTTTATCTGTTTCACTTCACTAATTTAGGTGCACTTTCTAAAAGCAAATGCTTATCATGTTGCTTAAAATACCAAAATCGCCCATATTTGAGGAATACCTATTTGATTCCTCATAGATCTTATTTCATTCCTCATATCTTCACTAAAATTATATGGGACCAATCTCGATGCAACTCCTTTCTTTCAAACAAAGAATAATTTTCTAAATCGGTTTATAAATGACGGAGTTCTGATGTAACAAACATAAAAAAATAACAAATTGAGAACCACTTTCATTTTGGGAGTCGATTAAAAATCATATTTAGAACTGCATAAAAGAAAATAGATTGAAAGACCGAGTTGAGAATGATAATTTAACATTTCATTTAACAAGTTCAACGACCTTACTTTGCGTAACATTTCGTATGATAACCTGTCATTATGGCAAAATGAACACCGTTAAACTTTCGTCCTTAAAATAATGTAAGGTGGATGACCCATTGCCCGATACTCTCCCATTAGCTGGCACTATCAACCTTGATTCGTAGCAATAGGTGTCATTTATTGGTACCTATTAAGGAAGATGAAAACAAGAGGACTGTCGATTGCCATAATTTGGATCGTGCCCCGATTTCAATGACATATTCTGGCAAAATCTAGGTG
Source organism: Hedya salicella (assembly GCA_905404275.2). Taxonomy (NCBI): domain Eukaryota; kingdom Metazoa; phylum Arthropoda; class Insecta; order Lepidoptera; family Tortricidae; genus Hedya; species Hedya salicella. The sequence goes on from FR990108.1 coordinate 17,598,685, forward strand.
GCGCTTTAAAACTAAATATTCCACGATGTTGTAATTGAACAAAGATACATACAATAACAATTAGTTTGTTAGCAGCTAATCAAAGAGTATGTAATTTCCTGCAGCTAATAATAAATAAATCGTAAATTCGTAACATTTAAACACTGTGTCACGCTTGCAGAGTTAAAAAATTGTCATTATTGTAAATATCAATTCTTATAGGGGAGACTGGGTAAGGTTGTTTCACGGGTCGGTTATCACACGACAGCCATATCCAAAAACTGAACGTACTAATAAATTCATTGACCGGTGTCATAAGATCGCGAGAGCTTTACCGAGGAGGGAGATATAGCTCTCGTGATTTTTTGACACCGGTTCATAGCTCATTATGGCCGCTGTGACAACCGACACCGGTCTTCCCTACATATATGGCGTTGTACATATCGGGGAACGATTTTTTGTAAAGATATTGACAGTTCTCTTGCTTTAAGGGTCCTTGATTTGTATTGAGCTTTCAAGCACTGCGAAGTTGGTTGTTGGGTGGCACCGACTCCAAGATAACATTAATTGAATAGATTGAGTAGAAAAAAGGTTAATAAAATTCCTTAATTTTTTATTCGATGTAATTTTTTTGTTGAAAATTTTAGCTATAACATATTTGTACATCGCGCGTTGTTATTTTTTTTTAATCATGGCTCCTGTAACGCATTTGGATTTCTTATAATGGTATTTATTATAACGTTTAAATATTTAAAATTTAAATAATAGCGCTAACCGAAGTGACTTACTGGTGCGCATTTTTGTTTTTCAATATCATCATTTTCGAGTGTAGCTTGAGAAAACAATGGGGATGATGACTAAATTTTAATAATTAGTCCGTCTTGTAGATTAATTAAAAAAATTGGACAAGTATTTTTTCTTTTTTTACATAATCAAAAAATAAAGGCGATACATTGAGTCAAAATGTCGCGTGACGTCACTCCTAAGTACTTATTTGTGTTTAGATACTATTTACTTACAAAGTGTCACTTGTTTATTGCACAGTAATTAAATGTCAATAGTTTTTGTTTACGTGAATATTTATTGTAGATAACACTTACAAAGCGTAGTTAACACACGCTTCACACGTTTATTTAGCATTGGACTGCTATGGTAATTTAAATTAATTTTTAAAATGAATTTTGTACGGAACTGATACTACTCGTGGCAGTGGCGCCATCTCTCCAATAGATATAAGTAACTGTGAGCTGCAGCAGCAGCAGCTTATACACCGTGCTAGTCAACTCTATTGCAATTAATTAAGGTCAAGGCTGCTAATTTATACATTATTTTATTTAAGAGATCTGGTTCTTAACTTACGGGCCGTCAACAAATGAAATCGATGGTACCATTTTCATCAGCATCGCATCAAGACCATTCCAATTTGCGACTCTGAAGTCGCTTAACTATTTAAATCGAGACATATCTCGTCGCAACCCGTAAATCACTTATCCTTGAGGAGTTCTAGTAACCTTCTGTCGTCTTCTTTATCTGTTTCACTTCACTAATTTAGGTGCACTTTCTAAAAGCAAATGCTTATCATGTTGCTTAAAATACCAAAATCGCCCATATTTGAGGAATACCTATTTGATTCCTCATAGATCTTATTTCATTCCTCATATCTTCACTAAAATTATATGGGACCAATCTCGATGCAACTCCTTTCTTTCAAACAAAGAATAATTTTCTAAATCGGTTTATAAATGACGGAGTTCTGATGTAACAAACATAAAAAAATAACAAATTGAGAACCACTTTCATTTTGGGAGTCGATTAAAAATCATATTTAGAACTGCATAAAAGAAAATAGATTGAAAGACCGAGTTGAGAATGATAATTTAACATTTCATTTAACAAGTTCAACGACCTTACTTTGCGTAACATTTCGTATGATAACCTGTCATTATGGCAAAATGAACACCGTTAAACTTTCGTCCTTAAAATAATGTAAGGTGGATGACCCATTACCCGATACTCTCCCATTAGCTGGCACTATCAACCTTGATTCGTAGCAATAGGTGTCATTTATTGGTACCTATTAAGGAAGATGAAAACAAGAGGACTGTCGATTGCCATAATTTGGATCGTGCCCCGATTTCAATGACATATTCTGGCAAAATCTAGGTGGCGCTTTAAAACTAAATATTCCACGATGTTGTAATTGAACAAAGATACATACAATAACAATTAGTTTGTTAGCAGCTAATCAAAGAGTATGTAATTTCCTGCAGCTAATAATAAATAAATCGTAAATTCGTAACATTTAAACACTGTGTCACGCTTGCAGAGTTAAAAAATTGTCATTATTGTAAATATCAATTCTTATAGGGGAGACTGGGTAAGGTTGTTTCACGGGTCGGTTATCACACGACAGCCATATCCAAAAACTGAACGTACTAATAAATTCATTGACCGGTGTCATAAGATCGCGAGAGCTTTACCGAGGAGGGAGATATAGCTCTCGTGATTTTTTGACACCGGTTCATAGCTCATTATGGCCGCTGTGACAACCGACACCGGTCTTCCCTACATATATGGCGTTGTACATATCGGGGAACGATTTTTTGTAAAGATATTGACAGTTCTCTTGCTTTAAGGGTCCTTGATTTGTATTGAGCTTTCAAGCACTGCGAAGTTGGTTGTTGGGTGGCACCGACTCCAAGATAACATTAATTGAATAGATTGAGTAGAAAAAAGGTTAATAAAATTCCTTAATTTTTTATTCGATGTAATTTTTTTGTTGAAAATTTTAGCTATAACATATTTGTACATCGCGCGTTGTTATTTTTTTTTTAATCATGGCTCCTGTAACGCATTTGGATTTCTTATAATGGTATTTATTATAACGTTTAAATATTTAAAATTTAAATAATAGCGCTAACCGAAGTGACTTACTGGTGCGCATTTTTGTTTTTCAATATCATCATTTTCGAGTGTAGCTTGAGAAAACAATGGGGATGATGACTAAATTTTAATAATTAGTCCGTCTTGTAGATTAATTAAAAAAATTGGACAAGTATTTTTTCTTTTTTTACATAATCAAAAAATAAAGGCGATACATTGAGTCAAAATGTCGCGTGACGTCACTCCTAAGTACAAATTTTACCTAGGAGTGACGTCACGAGCCACTCGCTAAACTTTAAAGCGATTTATCTGAGTATTTTTTTATTATTTTGAAAAAGCAAAAAATGCGTGTCCAATATTTTTTATTAATCTACAAGACGGACGAATTAGAATTTTGATTTTCATACCCAGTCATCATGCCTATTCTCTATTAATTTTTGTTTTGATTGTCCTCTGTGATCTCTTTTGGCCTGTAAGGCCATTTTAGAGTTACTGTAGTGGGCGCGTCACTCCTATGAAGGATGCGCCGGGAATTCTCTATTTAAACTCGTCGGATCATCAAGCGATATCAGAGCGGACTCCTATTTCGCCAAAAGATTAAGCGTCGCATTGCAAAAGGGTAACGCGGGGAGTGTGCTGGGGGGGGGGGGGGGGGACGATACTTAAGACGGGTTCTATAATGGAGGACCCCTGTTAATTATATTTTTTATCTAGCTCTTAAGTCATTTATAACATATATAAATGACGGAGTTAGAGGAAACAAACATAAAAAAAAACAACCGAATTGATCCTTTCTTGGGAGTCGATTAAAAAAATGATATTGATGATAATAAAATAGGGTACATGCATGAAATATTTTTTATCGCTTTTCTCAACTAAATATTAAAATGCCGTAAAAACTATTTCAAAATGTGAAATTAAAATTAAAATCGGCCAAGAAATACGCATAATAGAGGCATTTTAAACTAGTAATTAGACAGAGAGGTCCGATATGCACTGTTACGTCACAGTGCACTCCGGCCATATAAACTCCATATTAAATTCTGTTATCCAAGAAAGAGATAGAATGAAATGTTTGATCGCTTATATCTTGGTTATTTTTATAGCTATTCGAAAAATTATTTTTGTCTACTGTTTGTTAAATGAATGAGTTTAAAAAAATCGTGCATTTTCCCTATTGGGATGTTGACTGTACGCAAAGAAAAATAAATAAATAAATAAAATGCAATTATTTGCATGCATGCATGCAATTAAATAAAGGACAATTTTTCAGATTGATATCCAAAAAAAAATTTTGTTCGGTACCTTACGTGTAGCTTGTTTTATGAGCCTTTAAAGTTAGGTGGGAAAGTCCATTTTGAAAGTTTGTAAATATGAATAATTAGTCATAACATTGGATAGCTCTTGAAATTTATGGTAACTGTTGTAACGAAACGATTTCGATAAACGCAAGTTTAAACATACTTGCAGAACAGAGTTCTTAAGTAGGAATGTGCGACGTCATACGTTCCTTGGGCTTTAGTATGGAGCGTTTTTTGGACAAGTCCTAAACTGTGATTTTAACATTGTTGTATCTCAGTGAGTATTTTATGAGATTTAAGTAGTTTTTTCTCATGTTTCTATTATTGTCGTTCTACCACAGAAATAAGTTTTCAAAAATTGTCAACATCCCAATTTAAATTCGTATTGGAATTGGATCCGCACTTTGTTCCGTAGAAATGTGAGAATAAGTCACTATTTCTCTAACAAATGTAACAATACAAGACATTGCATTGCATATTCTCTCTATTTCCATCAAATATCATAGATATTTGCTGCAATTTGCACTTACACGCTGCCCATGGGGCGGCCATTTTAAATTCTCAAAGGACTTTGTTTCAACTCTCGGTAAATCGTTGTGATAGGACCGAAGAGGTATTCATAAATTTAAATTATAATAATTAATAATTACATTTTTAAAGTATTATTCACTTTGACTCCTAAGAGTCCTTATACATCTCAGTAGATCTCAATTAATTTATTATATTTTATTTCATTGCATGTCTTGACGCCTATATATTACCTTAAACATCTCTGAGAAAATTATTAGCTTACATTTTATATTACTTTTGTACCTAACATTGATTTGGAGAATCTGTACACTACTAAGTGTACCGGTTAGTTATAACACAATTGTAAAAGTACCTATTAAGTATAATTAAGATAGCCTAAGTACTAATATTGTAATAGTTAAAAAATATTTTGAAAAAATGACTGACTGTTGAAGTTTGTTTCGGTTTTCTATTCAACAGTTGTCTCCTCTTGGGAAATGCCGTAGAGTCAGACTTGTAAAAGTGCCCTTGTGGCCTACTTACAGAATAAACTATTTGAATTTGAATTTTAATAGCGGTTATTCACGTCGTAAAAGCCGAGTACTGCGAAACATGCATCCGTCAATTCCGACTTCTCGGTTGGACACCGGACCATAAACATCTCCTGCTCCTGCATCTCCTGACAGATTATGCCTCGTAGAGAGGCGAAACATGTATCGAGGACTGTTTGATGGCGGTTTATTGTATTTGCATGCATTTTTTTGAGGAAACTGCATGAAAATATGCGCATGCAAACATAATTTATCCAATCAAGACACTCATTTCGCGGAATAGCAAATGAATTATAATCCATTAATCCATTCCGAGGATATTAGTCGTCAGATATATATACCATCGGATCCGGTCGCTGCACATAAGTAGTCTCAGTTTTCAGTGTGTCGAGACGTGACTGCATAGTTGAAATGGACTACTGGTAAACAGATACGTGATTTATTAATTGGGGGCACCCGGACAGGGAATGTGTTAAGATTTTCCATGCAATGCATGAACAGATTTTTGTACTTTGGCTAAGCTAATAGCTAGATCCAATTTCTGATGCAATGCAAATGTCACTACCGTTGAAAGTAGCAAAAAAAGAAAATAAATTTAATCGAGGGCATACAGTAACAGAAACATTAAAAATAATAAAATAAAATAACTTACTCTACGTATACCCCGATATTATGCTCCCACCCAAGTATAATGCTGCCTCGAAAGCCAGCACTGATCTTCCGGTGAGATCAAGTGTGGAGTCATGAAGAGGTGTGCGGACGATAACATTTCTATCTTGATGGCAGCGTTCAGCAAGCTGCCAAGTGTACAAGTTTGATACCGGCTGTATTGTATTTTTATTACCGTTTGGGAGTTAAAAGGCTTTGCGTATTTACGCAAACAGCCTTATTCTTTGCCCCACCGGGATGCCACAGCAAACGTCGCCAGCTACCGTGGCCAAAAAAATCATAGTTAAAGTCAAAGTACTTTATGGCTTGTGAGGATTGGGTTACAATGTGGGTACAAATAACAATTTCATATCTATATGTATACATCAGTTCTCTGCCTTTTCAGGTGTACAAACACAAATATTATAAAAGTACACTAATGAATAAAAACATCAAAATATACCTAAAGTTAAATTAAATAAAAATGAAAACATCCTGAAGTCACAATTCCTAATAAAAACTCATTAATATCTACTATAAAACATCTTTGTACAAGCCGATCTGTGATTTAAATACATTTAAAAGTCATGTTCATGTCCTTAAAAAATCAGGTAATTTGTTATAAATTAAAATACACATAGCATACGAGTTCTTAGAAGAGAGTGCTAGTTTCACAGAGGGTTTATGTAAAGTGTTATGCTGTAGCCTAGTGTCACGAGAACTCATGGAATCGGAATTCTACAAATCGGTACTTCAAAAGCAAACATAGCTTCTAATACAATGATTCCGTTTAATGAAAAAATATTACATATAAATATTGAATCGTACATAGAAGATGGTAGCCAAACGTTACCAAGTGAGATATCACTTCTTGGCGGCGCTTGGCTACCATCTTTTTGACGACGCCTTGGTGTCCCGGTGAAGCAGCGCTCTTATTTGACTCAACAAGGTAGCTAATGAAAATTAATAATAGCGGCAGACTGCTTTAATCATACACCTATACAATAATCGACGGTGCGGCTTTACTAACAATACTGAATGAGCCCGGCCGGCATAATGTTAGCAATAATGCGCCATTTGTTATTCAGTTACCGAGTCGGAATAAACAAAATGCGCGGGTAAAAGACTTTACGGCGTTTGGGGATTAATATTAGTCAAGAGGACTTGAGTTACGGTGTCGATCTGTAGCTAGTATCACTGAAGGTCAAAACGGGAACTCTTGGTTGTGGCTCTTCATTGTCATCTTCTCTCATTACTGTGCGACATAAAAGAGAAGAAATTAAATAAAATGGAACTAAAAAAATCCATACTAAATCGTTGCCATGTTTAAGCATTTTATTTTTTCGTAGAAAGTCATTTAATTTCTACTCTTTTATGTCGCACTGTAATCCCGGTGTAAGTAACTAGTGCTGTTATAAGTTTGGCGTGTGTCTGGGTGTCTATGCATATGTGTATCTATGTATCTGTCAGTGGTATCGTAGCTCTTGTACTTTAAAGATGACTTCTATACCATTATAAAGTTTTTACATTGGAGATATTTTCAAAAATATAAGTGAAACGGATTATTTGAAGGTCGCTAAGAGTTGTGTGTTTATATGTGTCGTTATGGCTCCATCACTCCAAAAAGAATAAACAGATTTCATCTTTTTTCGTTACGCGTGTAGCTTGGTTATAGGATACTTTTTATCCGACTGCGCTGAAGAAAGAAACAGGGTTATGATGTTTTTCTCTTCCGCTGACGGGAACCTTCTAGTTAAGATTAAAATTGTACGTCAATTTGCTCTTCAAACTTCGTTATTTGAATGAGTCACATGAAACTCAAACTAAATGTAATAAATCTATAAATAACTGGAAAAGTCAATGCAAATACACATTTAAGAAGGTATTTATGCTGTCGTAATTTGTTCATTTAGATCTATTGGGAATTTTATTCATAATATAAAATTGAGTCCGCTTTCATACAACCGAGCAACGCCGCCGCCAAACTTTAGGTTAATATCTATCCGAAACTCCAACCCCTATTTATAACACTGAACCATAGACATAAAATCTTACAATTGGAGCTAGAATCAGAGTTGATTTTATGAAATCAGAGCATTGACGGCCATTTCAACAGGATTTCCATCCGCGAAAGTCGTAAAACACCGAGTTTCTTGATGTATATGGAAGATTAAATTCATAAAAAATACATTATAGCATTACGGGAACAAATGAAAATAAAATTATGAAAAACTTGTAGGTGCTCCTTCGTTCGCGAAGGAGGCAAAACTTACAACCTCCTTTCTTGTTCCATCATAATCGTACAGCAATAGGGTATAATCGTACAAAATATGAAAATACCGTAAAAACTAAAATCGGCCAAGAAATACGCATGATATAGGCATTTTGAACTGCTAATTAGACGGCGATTTGACTGAGAGGTCCGACATGTACTGTTACGTCATAGTCCACTCCGGCCATATAAACTCCATATTAAATTCCGTTTTGCTAGAAAGGGATAGAATAAAATGTTTGATGGCTTATATCTTGGTTATTTGTATAGTTATTCGAAAAATTGTTTTTGTGTACTGTTTGTTAGATGAATGAGCTTTTAATAAAGCAAAATAAAAAATCATGCATTTTCCCTATCACCTAGCTGTGAATGCCCAGCTAGATGTCTACTAAAAATAATTGAAGTTCATAACCGTTTTGGCGTGATTCTCCTTCCTCGTTCCCTCAATACAACACATACTGCTTGTCTCCAATGGGTGCGGTCGTAAGCCGTATTGACCGCACGATGCATGCTGCCGCCAACCACCTGACAGCGTCAGGACGATCGCAAAAGTGCCCTACCATGGGGACGCGTGCCATCCATTTTCCCCAACATTACCTGCTTCTCCAGATCATGTGTCCGAAGAAGCTGAGGGCACGACCATGGCAAATTTTGGAAAGCCATGTGGTGATGTTAAGTTCTTTCAGAATAGATTGGTTTGTTGGTTATAGATTGGTTTTGACGACCGGTTTAGCTTAGTGGGAGTACCCTGCGAAGGTCCTGGGTTCAAATCCCGGTAAGGGCAAATATTTGTGTGATGAGCATAAATATTTGTTCCTGAGTCTTGGATGTTTTCTATGTATTTATGTAATATATCTATTAAATAAATCGTCGTTTAGTACCCATAACACAAGCCTTATCGAGCTTACCATGGGACTAGTTCCATTTGTGTAAAATGGTCCCGTAATATTTATTTATTTATTGGTAAGTTCGCCTGGCTGTCCACTGTATACGCGTATACGGTATTGGCGTGATAAAGCTACAAATACATACAAACATATAAAGAATCCATAAAAAAGATTCGTCGAATCAGCTGGCATTTCTAGTAGACAAATGTAATTTAATGAAAATACTAGGTATTATAAAATTAGACTTGTACGAGTATTAAAACTACGCAAAAGTAAAAAGATCTAATTGGTCCATTGGGAGAGTGGCGAAAAGAACAAATCGTTTATTTGCCAAAAGTACGAGTAGGTTAGTTCACGTGAATATAATTATAGAAACTCTGGGGACCGCTGAAAACCCGAACAATATTTTCGCCGTGCTAACTTGTGGTTCAGAATTCGTATATGCTGTGTAAATGCAGTATTACTCACTAAAGCAGCGCTCAGTACTATTATCCTCTAGCCACCCAGCGACCTTTTAACACGTTGGCTGCCCACCATACTTGACCTAAAGTGTTGTTCCCGCGGCTCATACAAATTGAGTGATCCCACCGTTGATTTATTTATTTATTTAATCTTTATTCCACATAAGAAAACTTATCGTATACAAAAGACAAACTTAATGCCACAACTATTACCTACCAGTGAACGGCAAAGCACAAAAAATGTGGTATGGTGTGTGACGCTCAGCCTTACTACTGAGGTGCCATGGTCATCACCGGTGACATGTTAATGTAACGCTCTACATTATAGATTATACTCCGTTCTAAATAACATAAGACAAGACTACCCTCAATTAATATAAATTAAAAAAAAAACAGATTTATGAACACAAGATGGTTAAAAATTTTAACACACAAAGCTTTGTTTTTGTATTCTGTTCATGGATCAAATTAAGTATAGAATTTTTATTCCTAAGCTTTTGTTCCTGCAGTGATGGTCATGGCCACACAAAAACATATTACGTGATCCCACTGGTTAAGCTCATGGCAGATAACGTGCTAAAAGGCCGACAGTTCTATTGAATTTCAAATTTAACGTAAATAAAGTTGTGATTGTTTCTCTCATTGTTTTTTCTTAGGCAGCAGGAGGTTAAAAAGTTGTACAAATGACATGTCTGTACATTAAACACATTAAAAAAAGTGATACGGATTATTTAAGGGCCACTGATTTGTATTTTATTTTTTGTATGTGGCTTCATCTAGGTTCATCACGCCAAACAAGTAAACAGATTTAATTACCATAAAATTAAATATTATTTTTAGTACACGGGTGTGATGTGTACCCACACATCCACAGATGATTATACGATAATTTTTACTCGACTACACTGAAGAAAAAAGATAGTTATGATTTTTTTCTTCTCCACTGATAAAGTTGCGGGCACCTTCTAGTGTGTGATAATAGTAGATTGTTTGACAAGGGGCTAAAATAAGCTATTATGAGACGAAGTGATTATTTGGACGAGCTCACGAAGTGAGCGAGGACAAATATGTCTGAGTGTCATAATGGCCTTTAGCCACGTGTTAAACACTCTGCTTTTCACTTCGACAGCGAGAAAATAAAAAATACTTAACATTAAAATTGTATATTTCATGAAAAACTAAAAATATAAGCAGTTCTATCAGAAAGTTTGGCCAATCTGATCAGGTTGGTTTGTTTGTTTTTAATTATTCATAAGGAGTATGTAGCTGGCCGCAAGTTTTTTTTTTCAGTGTAATAAAAATTTGTATGGGATTATATGGCTTTCTTTTAAACCCTAGGGGCTAAATGTACTATTTTAGTCTCGCTTCGCGAAGCTAATACGACGTACTTTTTGAACAGGAGAAGTGAAAATAATATATCTTATTTGACATGATCCAACGTAACATTTTCTTCTGTTTCCGCGATTATTACTCATTGAAATAAAACAATTTAACTATCTATCCTTGCCAAAGAAAAAAGATATTTTCCCAGGATGCTACGCGAGGCTATTGAGATTAAAAAGCATCCTAATTTCAATAGAGAAGATGGATTGTCACTACCACCAGCTTGGGATCCTGTAATACATCTCATCAAGGAACAAGCGAGACACAGGACTGCAAAACCTTAATTTCCGAACGGTGTAAAATATCTTATCTGTTTAAAAGTAGTTTAATAGTCTCTGTTTTTTAAATATTATAATTAGTAATGAGGTAGCCTGGGAGTTTTTCTTTGCAGCGTTTCTTTTCTCCTCAGTAGGCCTCATTTGTGAAATGCTGCTTGGTAAATTATTAGAATAAAATAATTAAGCCCTTCTGGCACATGTGTAACTGTCTTTACAGCTTAGGCCCATCTGGCATGTATGTACCTTTATTTGTGTTTTTTCAAAAAAATGGGTAGTTTGCACAAATTGTAACTTTGACAGAGGAAAATACATCTTTTCCCGATGACCGTGGAAAGCTGGAAAGCTTCCGAAACGTCGGGAACTAAAATGAGATAATATACGCGATATAATCCGTTAAATTGTTTTATTTCAATGATCCAACGTACTACAATGTTGCAATTGTATAAGCACAGGCGTGCCCAAGTGTCCTTCATTATATATTTTGATGCCTTACTTTTATGATTATTTCAAATACGTGATAGATAACCCGTTTGTAATGTCTTATAATAATTACCAATAAACATACATGTAAGTACTTTAAACATAAAATATATGTAAGTATGCATTTTATACTTCAGGAGGTAATACGTTCTAAAAATGAAAATATTATTGTTACCAGCTTTGGTTGTCATCGCTCTACCGCGAGACACAGCAACATTGACAATACTTCCAGAGTTTGTAACAAGCAAGACAATTAAAATTCTCTCTGATTTTACATCAGAAGGTGACAAGAAGTTCTTCAAGACCACTTTTCCCTGGCTGGTATACAATTTCCCCAATCTAGAGGTTGAATATTATTTCAAAGATGGAGAAGTTGGTGGAAAACGCATGTGTGTATTGGACAGCACCAAGAACCTTGCATGGCAAGCAGATTTCTTGCAATGTCAAGCTCAAGGAGGACATGACTGTAAAGAAGAACAGTTTGTACAAAAACGAGCTTACGACAGATGCACTCAAACGGTATATTTTAAAATGAGGGATGCTGCAGACGAATTTAAAAGGTACAAACCTCTGTACACGCCATTAATAGTCAGTGGATGGTCCAAACTCACTGCGCAAGATCCGATGGACGTACTGAATCATATATGTAAGGGATTTTCATGGACTAAACCTGAAAGCTGTAAGCACCCATCCTCTGTGCCAGATTTAGAAGATAAAGGTAAGAATCCAGATAATGAAAGTGATGCCAAGGACACTGATGATTTGAAAAAATCTTCCGTTCAAACCGATTCAGACGCCAAAGCAGGAGCTGACAACGGTGAGGCTAAGAAATCTGACACTAAGTCTTAAATGGATATCAACGATTCTAAAGCTATTAAAAATCTAGATGATTCTGAATCATATAAACAAAAAAAATATTTCTTCTGAAATAATAATTTGCGACATAATCAATTATTAATTAGTACCTATCTGTTTTTCATAATTATTACTCGCCTGAAGAAATAAAAAAAAGTTTTGAGTAGGGTTTAGTTGAAAGAGTTTTCGTCTAGTTAAAGCCGCAAAAATGTAGTCCAAATACATATAAATATATTTCTATCATTAATTTTATTTATATACATCACGTATCGTGAAATCCCTGACAGCCAATTTCACATTTCTAAAATGTTTTGCTAGTGTGACCCATGGCGAAGGGGCGATCGAGTAAGATTGTATCAGGGGTTGGTTGTCACATACGGCCATAGCAGAAAACTGAATAAACGGATAAGTTCATCCACCGGTGTAGAAAGATCGCGGGAGCTATATTTAGGAGGGAGATGTAGCTCTTGCGTTCTTTAGATACCGGTTCATAGTTCATTACGGCCTCTGAGACAACCTTACCCGGCCTCCTCTACCTATGTAGGTATAACCATAGTTGATAATGATAATATATTGTGACAGCTCCCCATCGTCCAATAATTTGAGTCACACGTCTATAGCCTAAAGAACTTTGTCCCCCAGAGACATGCAAATACGTGACCCAAAGCGATAACATCATTTACATACTTAGTTACCCTTAGAATTTCTTGAATTTATCAAAAGCGTCTGAATTTTACATGAAAATGTAGGTATTAGCAATTAATTGCTTAAATTAAAAATATCATAACTGTTATGATGAATGAAGACACTGAATCAAAACAATTATTGATAAAAAAATATATAAATGTGGACATACCACAATTTTCATTCAAATAAATATTATAATATAACACAGAGTTCTATTGTAAAGGAACAATCAATGAGACCTACTAAATTGCAAGCGGGATATGAACTTACGACCTCTTCTTTAACGCAGAAGTGCTCTGACCAACTGAGCTATCGCAACTACGTACGTGACTTGAAATTTTCGAACACAAACTAGTTAGCACTAGTAGTGCCCTCTGTATTTTATTTATTTTTGAATGCTAAGCGCATTAGCCATACTCCAAGACATGCGTGTCACGCTACATCACTGTCCCATTACTTATCCAGCAAGTATTAGGATAGTGAGAGAGATGGCACTATCTCTTGCTGGAATTAAGCTGGAGAAGCAATGGGACAGAGACGTAGCGTGATACGCATGTCCCAAACTAGGCTGGTTCTGTATCTTCGAGCCCGGCAGCGAAACATGTGAAGATTTTACAATGGGAGATGGTGATTAACACTGCCGAAGATGAAGGAATAAATAGAGGAAGATGGTTCCTACACACCAGCAGGCGATGATACAATGGTGAGAAGGAAAAAACAGTCCGTTCTGGAATCGAACCGTCGTTCCTGTATCTTGACGTTTAAATACTGTTCCGAACGAGCATAAGCGATGGTTTGGCCAAAATTGCAATGTGTTTTTCTTTGAAAAAATTACACAACTAAATGATGAAATAATGAAATCTTTGTTAATTTATCTGAGGTTATTGCGTTTATGAGGTTAAATCCGTCTTTTCTTAAAAAACGACACTTTAAAATTACCCTTGCTCTTTTAAGTGCTTTTTAGGCTTAATATTTACAAGATGTATTTTTCTTCATAGTTGCAATAATCCCGATTGATCCTATCAATATTTAATTCATAGTAAGGACCATTACAACAAGAGGACTGTCAGTTGCCATACTTCGGATCGTGTTCCGATCGCAATTAGATATTCTGGCAAAAACTAGGAACTTTTTATATGAATAAATAAAGAAACCATTAATTAGCAAGAGGATCTGTAAAAACCTCATGTTTAGAGACGCAAGACTGATTCTTATTAATTGTTTTCTTTCCGTGACAGCCGGATTGCGCGATTTAAAATTACTCTGCCCTGATATTGAGTCCCGGATTTACGTTACAAAATATATGCGAAGATTTTAAAAATAAGATTTTTTATTCATTTTATCTCCTAGGTTAAGAAAATATACTACGTAGTACTTGGCTGTTAAATTTATTCCTTTCTTCAACGAAATAGTTAAGATATATTCAAACTACGGTTTAGTACTGAGAGTAGAGTACATATTAATTCATAGTTGTTCAACTGCAAATGCCATTTTCTAAGTAAGGTATTTAAAACGTAGAATTGTATGTTGATACGGGCAGTGGGAAGAAAATCTCCGAATACGTCAAGGGGTGACCGGTCAAACCAGATAAATCGGGAGAATGGGTTATTTAATAAGGAATTCCATAATATACTTCAATAAAAGTTAAAATTTCAAATAACAGTAAGCTAGAACATTGTTTGTCGGCCAAATTATACCTTTACCCCCGTTATATACATTGTATATCAAATATGTCAATTGAACATCTCATGGCAATCGGGTCAAAATAAACTAACAAAAACCGTATCAGCTGTGTAATTGAATGAAAACAAAAATGTATTGCTCTTCCCCCACTCAATTAACTCGAGCATAAAACAACCCATAGACTGTCAAGAGATCCATTTAATTTTCCGCCAAAACATAGTAATGACGACCCTTAAGACTGGAGAAATCTCTCTGTCCTCTTTATTGCATCTCTAGGGGTGTCTTTTTTATGTAACGAGTCCGATTTGCAGATGTCTTCATGGCCTGTCCTAATTTTCTCGGACGCTTTACGGTCGTTTTGTGGACATTTATTTCCATTATGTATTGTAGCAAAGGGCGGGTTGACCAGAAGAATGTGTAATGATGGGAAGGGTTATACGTAGACATAGTGAGATTGTTATGCTTCATGTAAAGGTACATATAAACGTAGCAGAGGCTCTTTCACTAGGTACTATTCCACACACTATGAGGTCTGACACGGCGCTAAGTCAAATATTTTTTATACGAATATGAGTACCGAAATTAATAAGCAAGTATTTCTTACTTTCATTTTGATAAGCGAACGGTTCTGTGTTGAAATTGTTGAATTCAATACCTTTTCCGTACTAAATGGGATAGTTTCTTCATGTATGTATGTTAAAAAGAATCACCTCGGAAGTATACCTTAGTTAACAGAGAAACAAATATTTTAAAAGGAGTTCACATTCAGATCTAGTTGTGCAAAACGAATCCAAACCACAAGTGAAAATTATCAAAAAATTACCTACATACATACATATACTTACGTCTGTGTCCTACTGTAGTATGCAGACTACAGAATGCTAGAATCTACGGTCGTTACACACTTCTTTCGCTTCATTTACATATATGCATCTCTTCACACACTTGTCGGTCGCGGTACTCCTCACCAACAAAATTTCAACCGTTTCCCTAGAAACTAAGTTTTAATATTGATTTTTAGTTTTGTGTGGATTGGATCATTGAAGTACGCATTACGCCCTTTGACCAACCTTGGCATATGGGTGAAAATAAAAAAGTGTACATTCTTCGATATATTTATTTTTTGGGCTTATCTTACCCAGAATGGTTGTTACATTCGAACCTCATACAAGAAGTTTCGTTACATTTTAGTATGAATAATTTCTTTATTACTATGAATTAAACGAAACTGAGAAAAAGAGTCCAAAATTTCATATGTAAACATATTTCTCTCAAGTCAATTCGAAGGTTTTTTTTGTGTAAAAATACTCCTTAAGTATAATGTTTTTAACAGCTTTGAATATGAATAAATTTATCATGCTCATTACATATATGTATAATGTCATAAAGATACAAAATGTTTATTAATATCACTTAGCGGTATATAAAAATGTTTATGATTCACCCCGAAATGTCGTTACAAAGACAGGACCCGCGATATTGGAATTGTTACATCGTTATCTGCGAGGAAGTACTAGTAACTGACTTCACCCTTTATAGTCGCCAAAATTAAATATTGAAAAGCGTTTTCATTTAAATTATTTCTCCGCGCTTTTATTTCAGCCGTAATTTTAACCAACTGTAAAATTAAGAAATTCAAATTTTTGTTTACCACTTTTTTTGTTAATTGGTATTTCTCAATTTTTTAACTGGATGTACCGATATTGCAAAACTGCATTCTTTTATAACTTGAATAAAATACCAATAGCTGATAGTGTGTGCTTCATGGGACATATGTTTAAACTTTAACATTCTTGGGAAAATACGGACCATCTCATCAGTGGCCAATTGGAACGAAATAAAGTAAAAATAAATAAATAACACAGGGGCAGTCTTACACAAATCGATCCAGTCCCAAACTAAACAAAGCTTGTACTTTGGGTACTAGGCGACGATTACGTAATATATAGATACATTTTAATACTTAAATACATAGAAAACATCAAAGACCCAATAACAAACACTCGCGCTCATCACACAAGCACTTGCCCAGGCCGGGATTCGAACCCGGGACCGCCAGCTTCGTAGGCCGTTGTGCAACCCACTGAGCCAAACGTCTTGACACCTAACACTTCCCATTTAACCACTGGTGGTAAAATAGGAGCAATATGGGAGTACTATCTTGTTATATGATCACTGGTAGTCAGTTGGGAAATTGCAGTGCCAATTCACCACTAGTGGTGAACATTCCATGTCCAAATAGTCGGAGGGCACTTAGGTACATTTTGTAAAAGGTTTCATCTGCAAAATTTTCTGTCACCAATTTATTATACCTTCAAAGTGAAATTGCATGAAGTAAATAATAGTATTTAGCCATTATAATCCGTAATATGCATTCATTTATTCCTGTTCAAACTTCCCGATGATAAAAAAAAGAAATAACGACCCCTAATTTATTCGTCATTCTTCACAAATTCTTTAGTCGGTAAGTTTAAAAATACTTCACTGTATAATCCCCTTCCTTATCCAAATTAAAACGGCTTAAAAAATGTTCCCAAGTTTTATTTCACCGTAAAAGGTTTACAAAAGAATCCGTAGGAGTCTCGAAGTAATCTGCAGTAAAGTTCCACTTTCACTAGTTTCAGTTTATTTAATACGGATCATTTGAACTCGCTAGTCCCTCAACAAAGCTTTGCCGCATGGGTTGAGGTGGAATTAAATAAGATTACATCTTTCGATTCCGAAAAGGTCAGTGATTGAAGTAACATTGTGTACCTTTGCTGGAGATCGTGTATTTGAAACTGCAATGAATGAAATGACTTAAGCTGGAAACACACTGTTGTGTGGTGGCGAGTTTTTTGTCGTGACTTCTGCTAAACCAATGAAATACTTATGCATTCGAAATAGGGATCAATATTGCAAAGAAGGCAGTGCGAGCTGGAGATAACATTTTCAAAAAAATCTAATTCAAAACTGCGTAGGCCCTAAGGGTATTTTTACACGTCTGATTTTACAATACACTTTTCAGGGAGGATTCCAGAGTCCAGATTACAGAGTCTATTAGATTATATAACTTACCCGATACTTTCAGTCATGTACTAAGAGTCGATAAAGTAAAATAAATAATAAAAATTATCAGTATATAAAATAAACTTATGCGTACTAAGTTCAATGGATATGTAGCGAGTCTCCGTCAAAACACAAAATAGACAGGTACAGAAATCAACCTCATGTATGTACTTCACTTTTAAACCTACGCTCGGCGGTCGGTCTAGGGTTGTTAACTATGCACGGCTTATGCACGAAAAACTATCGCGGTACTGGCTTTTTCGAGGAGTATCATTTGAAAGGTGTAATGGAGTTTGTACTTGAGCATTCGTTTCAAAATCATAATTACACTGTGCATTTGCATCGGTTGTTGCTATAACGGCTTGACTAAAACTATATCTGCAAATGTGTTCTTAAATGGTAATGGTAGGAGGAGTTCTGGAATTGAACTTCTTTTTAACAACTTTCGTTTTGAATCCGTACTAATATTATAAATGCGAAAGTGTGTCTGTCTGTCTGTCTGTTACCTCTTCACGCTTAAACCGCTGAACCGATTTGGATGAAATTTGGTATGGAGATAGTTTGAGTCCCGGGGAAGGACATAGGCTACTTTAATCCCGGAAAAATACCCTTATCCGCGATAAACGAATTTATGGCGGGCGAAGAAGCTAGTCCTTAATAACTTCTAAACGGCTTACCCGAGTTAAACAAATTCTATCGCCCTGAGCGTTTTAGACCTAAACCTATCAAATGAAACGAAAAACAACACAATATCTACACAAACAAAAAAACATGTTTTCAACTTACGTAAGTAAGTTGGCGTGAATTTACCTTACAAAAATGTATTTAATACTTCTTTTATTATACTAATTCAACATAGGAAACTGTTATTTATTTCAATCGATCTTAGATATATTCTTCAGGAGCTATAAAAGCCAATTCACCGTATAATGTTGAATTTAAACAACCGTCCACTGAACAGTTATAATGTAACTTTTTTTTGGTTGCTCCATTATTGCTGATAATATTCACAGACACGCGTGTCAAGCGAATGGCACTCGCGCTCGTACTGTTCCGAACTGTGCCGAGATATCGTGTCCGTGAGCAGTGTCTATGTGTGCGTTGCTCGAGCGCGCTTGTATGTAGATTGACTTCTGTACTTACCTGTTTTGTGGTTGTGGGTTAGATGATGGTATACCAGGGAAATCGAGAGAAACCCTCAAATATTTGGGTTAATGCCACTAACAATGTTTTGTATCTATTTTTCTAAAGTTATCAGTTGTTTTCCTCTGGTTGTTATCATTTCATGCTGAGCTGAAGATGGAAGGTACAATTAACTGACCAACTTTTTCATTTTTTATACTCATACTCATACTGATTTATTTGTAAAGCCAATTTACATGTCACCGATAATGTTTTGCAAACATTTACATATATAGTGCGTACATTTTAATAATCAACAATTACATTGTTATCAATTATAATAAAAAAAGTACCGACTTCAAAATAAAGTAAAAAGCCGTAAATAATATTTTATATATACGGTACGGATCACACTTGAATCACCTTTTGAAGTCGGTGCCAAACCTGAAGTAAATAAAGTTATTTATTCAACAAAAATACGAATTACTATGACAAAATATATATATGCAGGTAGATAATAACTAAAGGCTCGCCGCCGCGGTTCTTAATAGTAATAAATGAATGGTTTGGCACCGACTTCAAAAGGTGATTCAAATGTGATCTGTGCCGAACATAAAAGATTATTTATGGCTTTTTAGTTTATTTTGAAGTCGGTTCTTTTTTTATAAAAAAAAAATATATGTATAGATAAAATAACGCACATCAAATTGTGACTTTATATATAATGCAATTAATGTACCTTTGCACTTAGGTTATGACCGCTTTTAAATTTTCAATGATTTGTGTTAAAAAATACATTTATTTGTGTCAGTAATGGGGCAGCTTTTGTAATCGATTTTTAGTTTTTGTTTCTGTTACACTGGACGAAATTGATTTGTCATGAAGATATCCAAATATTCAGTATACCTCTCTCTATACGCTATCTATCTTTATAAACGCCTTCGAATAGGGAATAATCTTTGTACTCAGCCGCAACCTCTGGGCTATTAATTTCCGTAATATTCGTCCAAGAAACATTATTGCCGACAATAATTCTAGTGGACATCTAAGGGCTCGTGTGAATAACGGACAAATTCTAAACATTAGTCAGACCTGCCTGTGGCAGCCATCATTAATCCAGGCAGTCATTTATCTTGATTTCAAAGCGGACAATAGGTACAAGTGATAAAAAACCTATTGACTGGAAGGTCTTCGATTTTGCATATCGATTAGAAAGGATTTTTATAAGAATTCAGCTATAAATAATCTGTTTTTTGAGTAAATTCAATGATGTTTCAGAGTAAACACTAATATTTTCCTATTGAAATAATCAGATCGCATACATCAGCCCATGAGGCCGAGTTCGATGTTTCTTCCTATAGAACTCTATGACCCCTTCTATGTCACCCTATGCCCTATCCGTGATATTACTGGAGATTTATTGTACAAGTATTTGCCTGGAAGGATCAAAGACGTGACCTCTGGGGTGGGTGCACAGTAGGACTTCTAATCTTGGGGTTTTTTGTATATTGTTCTGAGATCCCGGTATTCTCTATTAAAGATCTTGGAATCGGAGGCCAAAGTTCTGAAGTTCGCATACAAAAAATATATATGGATTGGCAGCAGCATCCTCTCAGCGCGAACTACTGTTATCGGCAACCTGCATGTCAATCTTGCGATTATGTCACTATATTTCCCGTCACTACCAGTCTTTGTAGATTGTTTGCTCCTATTTGTAGATTGTTTGCTCCTCTTCGTACGATGTGGTCAAAATAACTCAGTACACGGTGTACACAAATAGAGGACAGGCGCTGGGTATTCTCTATTTTGAGTTCTTTAATAACCGAGACGTTTGTGCGGTAGGCTGCCCATGGAATTCTTAGCAGGCGGCGCCATCACCACATTTCAAAAGCATCGATTCTCTGCCTTTCGGTCCAGGTCGACACTCGATCTATCCTATAAACTACTGAAAAAGGCTTGGCCCTAGGATCACATTCCTGCGTAACCTCCTTTTTTTTGTAAATTTTACACAAATTGAACTAGTCCCGTGGTAAGCTCCATAAGGCTTGTGTTATGGGTACTAGACGATGATATATTTAATAGATATATAACTTATATGTTACACATACAAAACATCCAAGACTTGCTAAAAAATATTTGCCCCTACCGGTATTTGAACCCAGGACCTCAGCGGCTTCGCAGGCAGCGCTACTCCCACTGAGCTGAACCGGTTGAGCCTCACGATATTTAGATTACAGATCGGTTCGTTGAATTTGAGTACTTTCTGCTCGATATCATCATCAACATCGCCATCATATCAACCTAAAAAGGTCTATCTGCTGATTTATACCAGTCCGTTCGATCGCGCCCCACCCATATTCAATAGTTTTTAGGAATTTTAACCGAATCGTTGGTTTATTTTGTAGAGGCCGACCACGCATGCGCCATTTGGCACGCGGTCACCACTCAAGAACTTTTCTGCTTGATCAGCATGGGTTCTACTAGCAAACCCCTTAAGTTTAGTCGTCTACGACCTAGGTTCTTCTGCAAATCTCCTCAATTCTGTTTCGATAATGCAAAGGAACTCTGAAAATAGCCTCTCTATTGCCCTTTGGGTAACTTTACCGGACTGCACAACGCCAGAGCGTTTCGGTCCAATACGCTTTAATCATGAACATTCACGAGCTTACCCACCGTGCAAAACATGCCGAGTAGTATTCGATTTTAACGACTTTAGTAACTGCTTTATAATCGAAACATTTCAGTCCCTACAAGTCTCAACAGTTGTCACGGAACCGTTGATTATCTCAATTAAAGTTTCCCTCACCATTCTACAAAACAGTAACTGCCTTCATTTGAATATTCAAACTGTAACTTTCCAAACTGATCCATTCTCCCAAGACTGCCTCGCAGGACCGATACTTGGACCTTTCAGAATGAAAAGATCTAATCTCTTTTTTTATCCAATTTCTTTTCGTCACTTAAGATTGGCCATGGTTAAAAGAGCAATTGCTTCAAACTGTTTCGTGGAAAAAGAAAAACTATTTTCTTTGTTGCTTTGTAGCTATTCTGATAAATGGATTACATTTATACTGTAATTTAAGGGGTTCCCACGATAGGGTTGCTACAAAAGTAATCAATAAAGTCGCAAATCGCAACGTTTGCAGCTTCTAGTATTACAATCGTGATAATGTTTACACTTTATTAAAGATTTGACGACACGTTTGGCTCAGAGGGTTGGATAACGGCCTACGAAGCTGGTGTTCCCGGGTTCGAATCCCGGCCAGGGCAAGTGTTTGTGTGACGAGCACGAATATTTGTTCCCTGGGTCAAGGATGATTTGTATGAATTTAAGTAATTTATGTTATCATAGTACAACTTTTGCTTCGTTAGTCCCAACTAGGTCGGCTTGTGTAAGATTGTCCATGCGTTCAAGAAAATAGGACTCTGCCTCAAAAAACTTTTTCCGATATTCCGTGATCATTAAACTTATAAAACTAGATCCATTCTTTTGAATACTGTGACAAACTCAGCAAGGCGTGCTTATAGTATAACTCTACAGTGTACTCACAACTTCATTCACGTTTGATTCGATTCTTTGGCTTAGATTCGTTAAATATCTGCGTGTGCGATCAGTGCGATGTTACTATGGTAAATGGCAATGATTCGATTAAAACGCGACCCTTTTCCAATCTCACACAAACATATTACCGAAGCCCTACTGAAAAACGTCACAAGTGCCTTCATGATGCCAATATACTTAGTCCTTTTTTCGCAAGTCCGTAGATTTCTACACACAGGCTCCATTTCGTCAAATCGTCCGGGACACGATTTGGACGAACCCATTAACCTGGGCCCCTACCCATTTACGTAAAATTACTTTTTCTCCAAACTGCCTGTTAAAAAGTCAAAGTGAAATGTGGAGTCGCGGATATCATTTGATACGCAAATTAAGAGTGATTTAACAGACCTTTCAGGACCGGTTCGTTACGGAGTTATTTTGCTACTTTAAAGTTGATGGAGATAAAATCGTGCTCATTATTGTTCAAACGTAGTCTCATGAGATAATGTCACCAAGAGTTTGTAATTTTAATACGGCTCACTGTTAAGAATTCCGTACCTAAAAGGTGTCAATGGCACCCTTTTTACTTAAGGTTTAGAGATGGGTCAATCTGTAAAATTAATATCATAAGCTGACTCCAATAACCAGCTTGCCCGAACCGAGTTCAATTTAATTGTTTTCCTTGACATATATTTCGTTATAGAGAAGTCTGATTTTAAATTTTGGTGAGACGATCAGAAAATCTTGACAGTTACCGCAATTTTTTGAAGTCTGCTAACTCGATTTGATTTGATTCTATGAATGACTTGGTTACCTACACAGAGAAGTCGCATTGTTTCCGCTGATTTTATCAGAATATGGCCATTTCTGACTGTAAGAACTAACCAATTAACGTATTCGCGCTTGGATTTTGGCAAGACGATCAGAAAATTTTGACAATCCGATCAGATTCTTGAATTCAACTCAAAAGTCCAATTTCCAATTGAGGGAAACTCAAACCAGTTTGGTCAAATTTAGGCAAAATTCGGTTTAATTAAACCGACCTGTGAATTCGAGTTGTGATATCGCTACTAAGGTTGTCAAAAACATACCATAACAAATATATCGTCATGTTTTTTTATTACTACTACTGGCTGCACTTAATAAGTACTGAAAGGTACCCGTAACTTCGTCAGTGGAGAAAAAAACATAACCATCTTTCTTGTTCAGAACAAAAGTAGTTGAAATCTGTTTCGCCATTCTGGCCTGATGAAGCCACAAGGACACATATATAAAAATATTCCAAAAATATATTATAACACATTTTAAAAAATCGATTCATTGACCATGTAATAGTCGATGTCCCTTTTTTTTTTGAAAATATCTTCAATATACAGACGTTTCATTTTCACAACTTTATATTTTATTATAGACATGAAGACTAAATTAACATAAACACAACATAATTAACAACCACACGGCTACGTGTTAAAAAAGATGAAAAAGGATAGAATTTTTCAATTTATTTATGAATACAACTATACACGAATCTAATTTATGATTTAAGACATTTATTTCTCAAAAGATTTACATAAATCAATTACTAAGAAAACAATAATTTTGCTTAAATCTAAATGGGAGAGGGAAGCATGCAAAAACAATTGACGACTTAAATACACAGGCGCTTGATAATAAATAACAAGCGCGATGCAACAATGTAGTGATATGCGTTGAGGCCAGTTAAACCGAACTCACCGTGTTTCCTTACATATAACTAACGTTTTAATTAAGGCAATTCGATATTCATTTCAGATGTAATACGAAGGCATAAAACATCTCAAATATCAATTAACTAAACCGGAGTTACCTTCAACGGATTATTATCATTACGCTATTAATTTTCATACCCAAAATATTATTTTAATAATGGTACGAACTATTTGTAAACTTGTAAACTCCTCCTTATTACTTTACGGTTGTAATTGACCTGAACGTTTCAAATGTAAATGTACAGTCTAGTGCAAATAATGTTTATGTATGTAACAAAAACAATATCGCCATTAGAAAGTTCCGCGTTCGTAAAGTTGCCAAATCATTCGCAGGCCAATGTATACATTTTTATAATAAGTTACCAGATGATGCTTTAAAATTACCTTTTCCAGCTCTCAAAAATTACTTACTATATCTCTAAAGGCATATTAAAGGGCTATTTAACAAACAAAAATGTATGGCCCAAAACAGAAACCAAATAATTGACTGTAATCGGGACACGGTTCTTATTAGGTAGCAAATCTAAACTAATGGATACCTACCACAATTGCCGTTATTTAAAAATGTAAGACCAGTTTTTATTACATCAGTCATTGTATAAAGTTATTTTCAACATATATATTGTTGCGAGCGTGGGATACAGGATAGAGTTAAAACACCTAGACAGTTCCACGTTAGTTTATTCACGTGTTACAGTAGCAGGGATTCACTGTTAAACGCGTCCCGGTACCGATACTAGACTTTGCACCGTGTATAGAGCACACACACACTGAGTAACTGACACTGAACACTTTCTAGTTCACTTCCACTACTTCGTTTTTATCACTTCACTTTTAAATTCCTCTTCTCTCCACTTGTTTCTCCTTTACTTGCCACTTTAAGACTGCCATATGCTCCACTCTCCTACTGCACTTCGCCGTCTTTTATACCCGTTAATTTCGCTCGTCTTTTGTCACTTTTCATCGTCATATTTTCGTTATTCTGCTATTTTGAGTACCGTCGTCCTTCTAGTAAATTGGGCTGTGTCGAAGGTTCTATGGCATGGAATGTTCTTTTCTTCAAACTTTCTAGAAACTTTAGACTCACTTATTAAAATCTAAACATCCGAAGAAAACTTGCAAAAAGCTCGCACATACTGGGATTAGAACCGCCGACCTGATGATCATTAAGCCAGTGTCTTACGACAGGGCTGTTCGGTTCTTAATTTAGTCTGCGAAAAACTCTTACACATTTAGTAAACACTACTCGACGATTGATGACGTCTTCGTGACAATATATATATTTTTAATTCTGATAAAAAATGCCAAGTTAAATCTAACCTACTTTAAGACCTCACATTTTTAAATAACGGCAATTGTTATAGGTATCCAATAAAGCAAAGAAATAGAGTTTAATACTTTCATAATGTTATTTTCTTACTATAAATACATATTTGAATTTTGCGTAGAATTTGGTTTGATCTCCATTCTTTTTGCGGCGAAACCCACAGCCAAGCATAATTTCTTTATTAAACTTGGCGCTCCTTTTTTACATTTATGTTTTTGGTGGGATATCATTACTTTTTGTAAGGAAAACTAGGCAGGTATTGAAATTTATTACTTGCGTTCTGTGTATAATTATCGCCGACGACACACCGTTGTTGGCCGGTTGTTTAGCGCGTATTACAAGTTTTTTGTATGGGGACACCACTTATTTTTTGACTTCACTTTATTTTTATATTTCTGTTATATAGCAAATATAATACATATATTGGAATAGTTTCAATTATCTACTAGTAACGGTTCCAACGATAAATTAAAAAAAAATGTATGGGGACCCCCTCTATTTCTTAACTTTTTTTATTTTTAGATTTTTTTCTACGTTTACTCACAATTACCGAGCTGGATTCCAAATTTCATCCTTCAAGGTCATCTGGAAGTAGGTTAGATTTAAGTACTATATGTCAGTCAGTCAGTCAGTAGTCAGTGCTAAAATTTACGACTTTTTGACCTTCATATCTTTTTAACCATTTGAGCCAGCTTCA
This sequence comes from Hedya salicella, assembly GCA_905404275.2. NCBI lineage: Eukaryota > Metazoa > Arthropoda > Insecta > Lepidoptera > Tortricidae > Hedya > Hedya salicella. The sequence goes on from FR990108.1 coordinate 17,625,026, forward strand.
TGAAATTTGGGCTTCCAGATGTCCTTATGGATATAATTAAACACACGTAGTTTTATGTGTGTCTTTGCTTGTACTTGGCTTGACACGCTGCCGCGTGTCTACATTTACTTATGAGAAACTGAATTCATTGACATCATAAAAAAAATGGAGTTAAGTTCCCAATTTCTGACTATTCCTTTTATTACCTGCATTTTCAAATGTTACATTAAAGACCGAGTCCAAATGCGTGTGCGTAACGTGCATGTAGACGTAAGCGTGGCGCATGCGTTGTAAAGTACGAATCCTCATTAGAGATGACACACCGCTGCGTACGCACACGTCACACAAGCGCTGTGTCATCACTTATGAGGAATCAAACTTTGCAACCCGCACGCCACGCGCACATCTACGTGCACGTCACGCGAACGCATGCGATATGGGGGATGTCACCTTTAAGTAAAAAAATATTTCTATATACTACATAGTGCAACTTGCATTGGAAAGGGCTTTGCTCGGGGTTTCTCTTCCTAATAGAATCAGAAATGAGGATATCTGCAGCAGAATCAAAGTAATGGGCGGGCCATGTAGCCCCGAGAACGGATGGCCGTTGGGGCAGTAAATTCCTGGAGTGGGGACCACTCATAGAAAAGCGCAGGGTAGGACGGCCCCCGACTAGGTGGACGGATGACCTCGTAAGGGATGCGGGGAGTCGGTGGATGCGGTCTGCGCAAGATCGCACCCTCCGGCGAGCTATAGGGAAGGCCTATGTTCAGAAGTGGACGTCCGTGGCTGATTGATACATAGATAGTATGACATAATCTATTTTTCGCGATAGACACTATATTCACTGGACTAATACACACTTGATACGGCTTTAGTCTTAATAATGTAGTGATTTTATACTTAAAATAAAAGTTTAAACTTTACAATGAACGTTTCAAAGTTGTAATTCGTGATAACTTTTACAGGAGTTAAGGCGCTTCTGTCTTTAATATTGAATATAGTGGCGGGCTCAGTTTCAACGTTTTAATGGGCTAGTACGGTTAATGACGTCATCACTCAGACACTCCACACACGGCAAAGGGCGTGCCCTTATTAAAAATGAGAATGTCTGTCGTTTTGTAGCTGTGTTAGGTTGTTGTTAACTGGTGCTTTAAACCAACTCGAAAATTTAAGTAGATTCTTATTGTAACCGTAATTATTCATAATTAACATGAGTTGCGTACCTCAAAAGGAAAAAAAGGAACGCTTATATGATATTTCTGTTGTCCATCTGTCTGTCCGTCTGTCTGTCTGTCAAGGCTCTTTTTCTCAGGAACGGTTAAATATATCAAGCTGAAATTAACACCAAATACCTACTCATGTCTGCGGCACCTTAAAGCTGTAAAAAATTCAAGCTTCTAAGTCAACGCAATCCAAAGATACAGTCTAATAAAAATGGTGTCCAAACCTTTTCTTTCATAGCTCAAAGTCATTTCTTCTTGATCGTCCCCTGCCTCGCTTTCCTAGAACTTTTCCTTCCATAATGTTCTTGAGAAAAAAGCCATGTCTAAGCAGTCTCAGTCTCTCTTGTCATAATCCCTCCTCTGTTACTCTCCCTCTCTCAGACAAATGAGGAAGTGTTGAAAAGGATAAGAGAAAATTGGACCCTATTAAGAGTCCCCAGTAAGCTCGATTCTCCATACAAACGTAGTTACGCTCTCATTTTAAAACGACTTGATAGTTTGCTTTAAAACTTTGTACTTAGAATAAGTTAAGGTATATGCAGGCCTAAAATTAGTTTATGTAGCTTCAGATACCATAGTAAAACAAATCCGGCAAATTTAAGTTTTTCATACAAAACTTGTTTTTGCTGTATTCCGTTTGTTTTGTAAACTGGAGCCATATAAACTAATTAAAGATATACCTCGTGTCGTTGTATATGCAAATTTTTGTTGAAACACCGCTTGGAAGGTGAAATTTGACCGAGCTTGCTTGCTGGGGACTCTTAACACTCAATTTTAATATAAGTAGTATAGTGCGTATTTACCTACGGAGCCGAGACGTGGTCTCTAACTATGGGCCTCTTAAAGAAGCTAAGAGAAAGGGCTATGCTCGAGATCTCTCTACGAAATCGAATGAGAAATGATTCGTAGACGAACCAAGGTCATACATAGGAAACACGGTAAGCAAAATGAAGTGGCTACGGGCAGGGCACATATAGTTCGAAGAACCGATGGCCGTTGGGGCAGAAAGGTTCTCAAGTGGAGACCGCGTACCAGCAAATGCAGCGTAGGAAGGCGAACTGCAAGATTGTCGCACGACCTGCTTATGGTTGGGGGGGTCTTGCTGGATGCGAGTCGCCTCTATCCTGCCCATGTGAAAATCTACTGAGGAGGCCTGTGTCCAGCAGTGGACGTCTTATGCCTGAAATGATGATGATGATGAAATCAATCTAACTGTGTTGCAACAAAGAATTAAATACCTAGTTTTTTTATGTTATAACGTGCAGACGGATCGCCTGATGGTAAGCGATCACCGTCGCCCATAAACACCTGCAACACCAGAAAAGTCACAAGAGCGTTGCCGACCTTCGAAAGCATGTTATTGTTGATGTGTTGTATAATAAGGTTAAACTGGAACGCCTGGTCAAAATTGATTCAATTTTAATTTAGTTTCTTCGTGAAAGTGTTTTTAGCTCACAAACATCGGTTCAGCCGTTAGAAATTTATAGTTCTTTTTCTAGATATTTCCAGGTTTTTTTAATCGGTTCACCAATTACTAGTATATGTGAATCAGTCAAATCACTTATGTTTTAAGTGAAAAGAAAGAAAACTCGCTCATTATGACTATCTAACTATAACCTTGTTCTAACATAGACAACAAAAAATAAACAAATAAAAAAGGAGTAGTTAGTGAGATTAGATTCTCTCGTTAGTTCTTGATTACAAAACCTTAAAAAGACCATTAAAACTTCGGGAAAATCTCAATTTCAAAGTAAAATCCCGACATTGATACTAAATGATCCCCGAGTATTGTAATGATTGTATTTTGTTCCAACAAAATGTTCGACACAAACTGGCATTCCCACTTTCCGACGCAAGGTACAAGAGGACGGGAAATAGGTTAAGAACTCGTTTTTTAGATGTAGGAAAATGTACGTCTTTAATTATTTTAACCGACGCTACGCTTAAGTATCATTAGCATGAAAAAGATGCCCCGGTCGAGTGAAACAGTGAAAGTGATTACATTTTCAAAATGGTTCATGCAGCTGTCAACGAAACACAGATATTCAATTTTATTTATAATAAATCTTAAGATCCGTAACTAAATCCTCTAGTCTTGTTAGTTTAATTTTTAAGGTTCCGTACCTCAAAAGGAAAAGGTTTCGTATTATTATTAGAGTTTATAACTATAAAGTAATTTAACTTGGAAATTACTCAGAATCATCAAAAATCATGCGTGAAATTTCTTTCCTAAGTCAAGGAAAAAAAACAAGTACGAGTCTGACTCGAGCACCGAGGGTTCCGTACAAACTTTCACTTACCCTAACATTAGTATATGAGCCGGTTCCGGTTGAATTAAGTTTGCACCTGATATCTATAGCATTGAATACAAATGAGGTGCAAACTTAACACAACCGGGCTGTCCAAATATGTCTTTTGAAAACCTATATTTTTAATGATTTACGTAATCACAAATGTATAGTTTTCAGATTCTTGTATGTATTTGTAGTATGTCACAATATCACTTGCCAAATTTCATAGACCATGTCACCGGGAAGTACCCTATCATTTTGATTTCCTTGAGAGTGTCAACATATACGTTTTCTGCAGCATAAAAGGCCGTATCTTTATTTTACGTTAATGTAGAAGTTTGTTTTTTTCACAGCTTCAAAGGGACCGTACACTTTGAGTACATAGTATTATTTTAAGTCGATACTTTTACGCGTTCTCGAGATAAAGGGTCTTGACAGACAGACAGACGGACAGATGGACCGCAAAGTGATCCTATAAGGGTTCCGTTTTTTCTGATATAGGTACTGAACCCTAAAAAATACTAAGTGTTGACTATACTTAAAAACTAAAGAAATTTTATGATCAAAAAATGTGAAGCTTTTTACTTGTATTCCTTTGCAAAATAATGAAGAATAGTGAAAAAAAATGCAACGTCAAGTGCTTACCGCAAACTAAACATGATATGATCTTAAAACGCTGAAAAAGAAATACGCTAAAATCTTGTAAACCTACCACAGTCTTGTCTCATGCTTCATCTACAGGGTGTTTGATAAATGGCCACACGCCCGTGCTCATTTCCACGACGCCTTGATTGATTAGTCCCAATATTGAAATTTGCAGCCGCCTGTATCATGGTTGAGGAAACACGGTTCTTGGCATAAATGACTAATAAGGCCAAATAAATAACAAAGAAAATTCAAAGTCACTTTTGTGACCAGATTTGCAGGAATACGTCATCATTACCATCATTATTATCAAAACCACTATTATAAAGTTTTAAAAATGAAATGTCTGTACATTGAAGATATTACAAAAAAAAAACGATTGTAAGGGACTAGAAGAGGTCACTGAAGAGTAAAAAAATAAATTTATTTTTGGTTTTGGCTTACGGATTTCAACTAACTTTGGTACACGAATTTTATCCGACTACGCTGAAGAAAAAGAGAGGGGTTATGGCTTTTTCTCCTCCGCGAATGAAGTTGCGGGGGCCTTGAGTACTATTATAAAGCTGTAAAAATGAAATGTCTGTATATTGAAGATATAAAAAAAATATGTATCATATATTTTTTTTAAATATTTTTAATTTCTTTATATGTGTCGTTGTGGCTTTAACACGCCAAATCGGCCTACCAGATTTCAATTCCTTGCATTACACGGGTAGCTAGGTATCCACAGATGGTTATAGGATACTTTTTATCCGACTACGCTGTAGAAAAATGAGGGGTTATGACTTTTAGACTTCTGCGAAGAAAGCTGCAGGCACCGCCTAGTCATCAATAAAATCAACAATAATATTTCAATTCGGAGGCGTCCACTGCAAAACAAAGGTATCTCCAAGACTTTAACAACAATCTTTTGTATGGTTACTGTAGGTATAACATAACTATATCGGCTTCCATCAACTGCGACCAAAGCATCGGTCTATGTTCCAGTCCAGACTCTGTACAGGGTAGGGTCAATGGTTTTTTATCACTAGACCGTCCTCTAATGAAATGAACCGATCAAATTAAGGCACTGATAAGTGCTGCCTTTAATAAGGGTAAGGCAGCGGGCGTTCCGACCACCAATGCTTTTGCGTTACGAAAAATTAACAAATACAATGACATATATGACGGCACCACTCATGGTGAAACACCTAATCATGACTTTTTATCCGTAAATCCAAAATTAAGGAAGGAACACTACATTTTTAAATAGGTAACTGAATGTTCGTAACTGGTAAAGTCCACGAACAAGGCACAAAGCACTGAATATTTGTTGTCCATTATTGGGTACTACTGTACTTAACATGCCCATGATTGGCGCCGTCACCCTACTGTAATGTAATTTTAGGGATGTAAGCTTAACTTTAAGTTCATTCATTTGTCATCGCATCTGTGAATATTTTATAAGACAAAGACCAAGCGCGGGCGTATCGAACGCTGGTGCTTATGGGTAAGCTAATAATTGTACTTACAGTATTCAAGCCACAGATAATTGGAGGAAGAGATTGTGCAACGTGCTACCGCCAAACGATGATACGACCATATACTTAGGGTGAAATTATCACGGCCTATATAAAAGAGGGCAGCAAATATACATACTCCGTTAGAAAAAAGTCATACTGCATACTCCGTTAGAAAACGATGGCCACTTAGGACATCACTCCTTCGAGCATGACCATAAAATAACTTTTTGTAAAAAAGTATATATATGTGATAAGCTTTTATGGCCAACTGTAGTTTTCTATATACATCTGTTAGACGATTCTAAAGAGCCCTCATTCACTAGGATCTTGTTATTTCATTAAATAATTCCTATGAACACCATCCGGCATCCGGATCCATCATCATACAAGCCCGATAATGACCATTATATTGTAATATCATCTAACTTATGTTACAGTATGCCAGGCGACAATATACTTAATATATACAAATACGAATACAAATACTCTTTATCTGTAGGTGTGTACACCTCAGATACACAGAACATTCGAATTAGCAGAGGTAAACAACAGGCGGTCTTAACGCTAAATAGCGATCTCTTCCAGACAACCTTTGGGTAGCGGAGTGTTTAAAAGACAACAAATAAGATAAATTATAATACTTAAATAGGTACATAAATAACATCCAAGACCCAAGAACAAACCTTCGTGCTTATCACACAAACACTTGCAATGGCCAGGTCTTAAACCCGGGAGCGTAACTCAATCATAAACCGAAAAGTGGGTCTTCAACTCGCAATATGTGATCAATTCATACTATAAGTACTAACACGACAAATTAAATAATTCATAACAAACTTAATTGATGAATAAACCAAACCATGCTAATAGACCATTAATAAATAGGTAATAATGTAATAATATGGTAGCATAATTTAATTATGTACGTTTAGGATTTCAGGTTTTGGGAACATCAACAGGTGTTTCAAGGTAAGTTAGACAAGTTTCGTATAAGTACCTAAAGTATCGATATTTAATTGTTACTAAACAAATTTGTTCTACGTAAACAGAGCTCTCAAAGCAAACTATTAGACATGGCATTGGGCAACTCAATTCCTCGAAATCTCTCGAGGGTCCCGAATAACAAAATCGCATCTGCAAAATGTATACTTGTCTAATTTAGACCTTTTTAAGTGTTAACTTTTACGGAACAATTGGGATGCTGACAATTTTAGAACAACTTTTTTTTGTGGTATAATATAGAAAGACCTTTCAATAATACAAACATTGGTGAAAAATCGACTTCAATCACATAAAAACTCACTCAGATACCAACAACCATGTTTAAATCACATTTTTTGACTTCCCCAAAAAACGATCCACACTCAAGCCTAGGAACGTGTGACGTCACAAAAAAAAGCCTTAAAACTTATAAGGTACTACGTACCTTATAAGTTTTAAGGCTTAAAAACCTTTACGGATTTTTACTGGCACTAAATGCTCCCTTGTATAAGATGCACTACATATATTATTATAAATAAGAGTTCTACGTCTGACTAGTTAACGAAGTTCTAAGTGGAATCGAATCAAAGTTCTTCTGAAAACACCAAAAAGATACTTGTACAGACTCTGGTGTTACCTCTCATAGATTATGCTGATGCATGCCTCACCAACATTACCAAAGAGTCCCTTAATAAGCTAGATCGTCTCCTTAACAATGGCATACGTTTCATCTTCGGCCTTCGTAAATATGACCACGTTTCATTCTTTCACCATCAGCGCAATTGGCTTCCCATACCTGGTCGCAGGTCTCTTAGAATCCTTTGTTTCCTATTCTCTATCCTGTTCGAGCCTTCCGCTCCAGGATACCTCAAAAGCAAATTCGCTTTTCAATCTCCCCGTCCAGGCTGTGAACTACGTTCCTCCCGAATTCTCAAACTTTCAATTCCTTCACACCATATCGGTTTCATGTCAAATTCTTTCGCCGTTCAGGCAAGCCGTCTCTGGAATTCGCTCCTTCTCTTTATCAGACAAGCCCCAAGCAAGGTAGTTTTCAAGCGGATGCTACGTAGGCGTCTGATGGAACAAGAACTCAAGTAGCGTCCATCTTCCATGCTGTAGCTGGTATATTTTGTATTTATTATTTATATGTAATATATATATATATATATATATTGTATATCATATATAGTATAGGTATAAGCAATTATGTAAGCATTATTTGCTTGTGTGTCCTAACGCTCTCAGTACTGAATGTTTTTCCCCACTGCACCATTTTCATGCTTCTCTGTTTGGCCCTATGGTTGACTGGTAGAGAATGCCGTTTGGCACTTTTGTTTTGTGCAATAAAGTTTTAATAAATAAATAAATAAAAGTTCTCTTTAAAGTACTATTACCTACGTTCTAACTTCAACTCGGTTCCCAGTTGAATCGTGAATATGTAACTAGTTCATGATAATTACTAGTAAACGGTTAACTTCTATTTCGCAATGTGAATAATCTTTGAATGTATTAATAAGTACACTATGCGGCGTTTATGTTCCATACAAACATATATTTTAATGACAGAAATGATCAGTGCACATGATCATAATTTGATATCTTTTGTTAAGAATTTGAACATTTTTTTTACAAATTAATTCGGTGCGGAATTTAACGGTAACACCTACTCGTATCATCAACATCACTTAAATTTAATCGAAGTACGTGTCAAATATAACGGATTCAAGTCTACATTACATTACTGCTTTAAAAAATTATTAATTTCTAATAGAGAAAGTTCAAGACTTACACTTTTTTGATAAAACTGTTAACAATACTTAAAGCCATTGTTCGTTAAAATGCTCGTAAAAATGCACAAACTGTCTAGTCCTCTATAAAATCTTAAAAAAACTACGCTCCTTCAAGTGTCTTAATACCTATATTTAGATAACTCATATTAACATGAATATCGATGAGTAGAAATGGAATAACGGCAGTAAAAGGTCGGAATCAAAAAATACACATTGGAGACAAGCAGAAAATTTTCTAAGTTATTATGTGCTTAAAAAACACAATTTTCAAGTCCCATCAACTTGTCATACCCTCTGTCTAGCCCGATGGACAATATTTAACCCAAACAACACATTTTCTTGTCAAACCACGATCAATAAATCATCGACATAATGACATGTTCGAACTCGATTGTACTCCATGAACAACTGTTTGTTGCTTGATTTATGTTTGATTAGAGTAGTGTGAATCCCATGTTGAGTGTAAAATACATTCTATAATCAATAAATTACAATCCTACATAAATAGTAAAGAAAGTCGTGGCCATTCGCCATATATCATGAGTTATTTTTGTATTGGTGACATTTTTGCGAGTAGGCTTTAATTTTAAACTGAACACAACAATTCAAAAGTCGTAAACACAAACTTATACTAAAATTAAAGGATGGATAACAGAAAGTCAGTACTCATAATAATAGAAAAACTTGCATTAGCTATGAGAATAAACGTTATTCCATGTTGAACGAATCAAAACTAAATAGTTATACACTATGATCGAACAAAATGTAATATCATTGATTTAAACTGACACGATTTTCACTCATTATCACAACACAAGAAAACGGGGCTTAATTGCGTGGCGTATAAATATAATTTATTGAATTACCTTTCGATGGTAATTCTTCGATATTTCGGACATCGTGTTACGTCCTTACTCTTGACGGATTAAAGTTCTGAGTCGGAAACATCGAAGAATTAAGTACCAACGCAAGGCAAATAAATCATGTTTTTACCCGATAAGGCCCCGTTCTGCTGTGTTGCCATAAAAATGTGTAATCGTCATAAACTCAACAATACTTGAGGTCTCATCTTTAGTTAGCTAAGCGAAGATTTTATCGCTAATGACGTTGTTATACAGCTCAAAAAGGATGCTTTAGAGATAATATATCTATTTAATGTTGCAATCTTAGAAGCTGGGTAATTGCTTCAGGCACAAACAAGGTAAGAAAAATGTAAAAAGATGTAACTAGAGAATGGGAACATATATAGACATATCCTATGTAATATGTATACTTTTCTTTAATTTCAACTAGCGAACGACCTTGTTATGTATGTATGTTTCGACGTGTTAATAAAAAACCGCTTTGAGATCGACCAAATACCTTCTTGCCTTTGCTGACAAGTTTGGCTCAGTTGGTAGCCTACGAAGCTGGCGGTTCCAGGTCGAATTCCAGCCAAAGCAAGTGTGTTTGTGTGATGAACATTGAACATAAATGTATGTTCCTGGGTCTTGGATATTTATTGTATGTATTTAAGTATTATATTTTTTTGATATAAATATTATTTCACAGCCGAATTAGACAGCCAGACTCGCGAATACAACAGAGGCAGGGTTTTATGCTTGTGATTATGAAGAATAAGAAGAGAATAGACAGTCAGTGCGTGCTGAAAAAATAATATCGACATTTATGGAAACTATTTTTATTCTTTCAATTCATCTCTTCCTTATTATCATTCCAATGTGAAGTGGTTAACCTGTGTTAACTCCAAATAATTTCTTCAACCTTGATGACTTAATTTTAAAAGAAAGAGAATACGCGTCTAACACTATAAAAATATAGAATAATACAAATAAGGAAATAACCTACAACGTAAAACATATAATGAAGGAATTCACTCAGCATTATGTTAAGCCTCATATTTATGGGTTTATTAAATAAAAGACCTAGACCAGATAACCTACGGAATCTAATATACCTCCCAACATTCATAATACCATCAATTATGACAACTATGGTAGGAGAGTGTGGACGCACGCCTTGCTGCGCGCTTTGAATAGACTTCCACATAGCTGAAAAGCAAGTAGTAAGCACTTACAAGAGAATGTTGATAAACAGCCTTCCTGGCTAGTTTTCCTGGTAAGTCTGTATAAAACATTATTAGATTTTAGAAAATCTTTGTACTTAGGATTAGAGTCTAAGCAGAAGATTGTAGTCGTTTAGTGAAAAAAAAAGTTGTTAGGTTCCGTAGGCAAAATGGCAAAAACGCAAACCTTATAGTTTCGTCATGTCCGTCCGTCCGTCCGTCCGTATGTCACAGGCATTTTACTCAAAAACTATAACGTACAATTAAATATAAAAACTATAACGTATATTGATGAAATTTGAAACATAGACCGAAACTGAAAAAAAAATCAGCGAATATCAATGTGTGGTACATCATTCGACAGATTATTTAAAAACGCTATGCTGTTTCTAAAAAAAAATTGAATTAGTGAAAATTTTCGGAAATATTCGCTCCGAAAGTAGCAAAAATTGTGTCCCCCCGCCCTCTATTTTCTAAACGGTATGTTTAAAAAATATGAAAAAATATAAAAATATAAAGCTTAATAAATACTCCCAACGAAAATTGTTTTCAACATGATCAGACATACCGTTTTTAAGTTATAGCCAAAAAACTGCGCTTGTCAGCAAAAGGACGTAAGTGCCGGGGAGATACGCTCTCTTATTAGTGTTTTTTTTTTCACACTTTTTTTTTCTCTGTAATGCATTTTTTGGTATAAACGGCTGCGGACCCCTTCATTGAGCATGGTCCGACATGCTCTTGGCCGGTTTTTTAATTAACATCAAATCCCAACCAGTATCTTGTTTTAAAACGGCAATAACTACATTTAGCAAACATTCGTACCGCGAATTAATCCGAATTCATTAAGCATTTTCGGTGCACTAACAGGGATCCGAGTAAGTAATATTGTCGGAATTCATGATCACATTATATTGCGTTTGCTGACGGACGGAGGATTGTATTTGCGTGGTTGTCGGGTGATTTGGGATGCCTGAAAGTTAAATAAAGATGTCTGACTGCCTATTCATTAGCTAAGTTTACCACGTGAGGCAGAGTCAGTGAAAGAGAGTGTAGAAGTTAGTAGCTACGTAAGTTTTAATGGCATTGATAAGAAGCATTATCTCTGTCATTGTCTTTTTGTTTGCAAGTCCTTCCTTACGATTTTATAACAGATCAAAATGCTTCTTTCTACCTTCTCAGAATATTCTTATTTCCATTATATCACTTTGACCTTGACGACTTAATGAAAAAAAAAACACTGCATTCAGTTTGGACTCAGTTCAATTTACTAAATCTAAACCAGTGAATTTGATCCAGGAATTCAGAGTGCGTTCATACCGTAAACCAATCAGAATGAATTAAGCATTTTTGGTGCAGTAGCGGGATCGCAGTGGCTAGGTAAGTAATATTGTCGGAATTTCTAATGCGTTTGCTGGCGGACAGCTGGTTATATCTGCACGATTGTCGATTGATTTGGTATGCTTTGAAGTTGGATAAAGGTAAACTACATATTTATTAAGAAAAGTACCTGCGTATTTGGAACAAAGTATCTAGCACCTATTAAGCTGTCATCAAAGAAGTAGATGAGAATTTCTACTAATTAGCACTTGAGATACTGGGACCAATCCGGAATGAAGATGGGAGTTAGAGGCGGAGGAAAAACAAACTGGAAGACCTAGTCAAGATACCGAACATAACTGGTGAAGTCAACACGACTTCGTTGGCTTGGTCATTTGATGGGAGACGATCGTGCAGTGAAGAGATGAGAGAGGTATGCAGGTATGTAGGCCGGCCCAGCGGAAAAAGTCCAGTGGGCCGCCTGAGATACCGCTGGAGCTATGAAGCCCTCAAAGATGGAGTATTTGACCGCCCCCAAAGTACCAGTTTGGCGTGAAGGCAAGTTGCATTCTCTTGTGTCAGAGGCCAAGATCTTCTTTGGGTTACCGAGCCAGATTAGTAAGTAAGGGGCAACAGTATTTCTGTATATTTTTTCTTTGGTACTTTCTCTTGTTGCGACTTTTTATATCCGACACCGGACAATATAATACAAATACTCTTTATTGCACACCTCAGCTACAAAGAAATAGAAAACATGACAGTAACATTCGAATTAGCAGAGGTAAATAACAGGCGGTCTTATCTCTAAATAGCGATCTCTTCCAGACAAGCTTTGGGTAGCGGAGTTTTTAAAAGACAACAATTTTAATTTTTCATCAGCATTATTATTTTAATTATATTTTAATTCGTAGAAATTCTCTGCTAATGGTTAGTCTCCATGAAATACTTAATTTTTACTTTAACCTTGACTTATTTACGTTTTTAACTATCAAAGTCTAGGCAACTGTATTACTATATGACATACATAGAATAAAATTTACCCAAAAGTTTAGTGTGTATTCATACCGCAAAGTAATCGTAATTCATTTGGCAGATTTGATACACTAAGTAGAAATGGGAGTAGGTTAGTAATATTGTCGGAATTTCTAATCACCGTATATTGCGATTCTTGACGAAGACGGCGGGTTATATCTGCGTGGTTTTCGGGTGATTTGGGATGCCTGAAAGTTGGATAATGTTACTGGAGCTACTTATGAGATTACTTAGGTAACTCTAAAGTAGTATCTACTAAGTTGCCATCATATAAATAGATGACCAACAGTATTCCTGTATTTGTTTGCACTTTCTCTTTACCCTCTGAGCATACCTTAACTTCAATAGCAGCCCACTAGGCACTTTTCATCATCATTATATCATATCATCATCAACATCATCATTTCAAGCCATATAGTGCTCAGACTAAGTATTTTAATTCCAGTCACTTTGTGACTAGACAGATGCACACATATTTAAATACATGTTGCTCATCAAAATCTTGGCAGCTGTATTATTGTAATGCGATATATGTAATATATGTGATCCAATTTACTCGGGAATTCAGCGTACATTCATACAGCCAATTAATCTGAACAATTTGACATTTTCGTTGCAATTGCGTGGATCAGATTATACAATAACAACAATAAATAAATCAATAAATATCAGGGAAAGTCTTACACAAATCGACCTAGTTCCAAACTAAAAACTAAAACTAAACTAAAAAGCTTGTACTATGGATATGGGTACTACAATATTATTACAACCTGTATTTTGGATATCAGGTATAGAATAGAGAATTTCTGATCGGCGTATATTGGCAGGCTCGCCGTGTATTCAATGAGCGCCACAATTTAATTACAAAGTTTCATCCTTTAGTCGGTTTCACCTTTACTCCTCATACGGCTTTTTCACTATAAATTTGCGTAGCTAAGGATATGTAGCTATTACCCACGAATTAGCATCGATTTGTCAGAGAAAAATATATCTTTTTCTCAATCGACCCTGTGAGCACAGATGTTACAAAACTTCCGAAACGTCGGGAACACAAATGAAATAATATACGCGATATAATCCGTTAAATTGTTTTATTTCAATACTCTAGTCTATGTTATTGTTCAGTTGTACTATTTTTCTTGTTGGTGTGCAATGAGTAATTGTTGTATGGCCATACAAATTATGATAAGTTAATGATCTTCTTCTTCTTCATCGTGACCTCATCGCTGAGGGTCGTGGACAATTGAGGTCGATATTTTATGCCCTATAGCCCATCAGGCCGGTCGTCTGCTATCCAAATAGATGCCTGCATGCACTGGCACTTTTCCTTCACTGTATCCGTCCATCCTTCCTCGTCCCTTTTTCCCTCTACGTCATTCACCTCCATGAGCTTCTCTAGACAGTCTGGCTCAAGTCTGGCCACGTGTCCATAGTATTGAAGGAGTCGTTAGGTACTTTGTTGATAGGCAACACTTGATTTTTTTCGTAATGATATGACGACTGGTAATTCCTTAAAGTTATTTTTATTTTATTTTGGAATGAAAGTGAAGAAGCCTATTGCAGATTGCATCATTGGTTTGTATGGGGTGAAGCCTGATGCTGATTGCTTGTTGTAACCTACCTGACGAAGCCTGCATTGCGGATCTGAGCAAACTTTTTTATGAAATAATTGCATTTTTTTACTACAATAATGCAAAACGTAATTTGTCAAATTACACGGAAGCACAAGCTGCGCGTATAATATTGATGTTACGAGTATAACGCAGCTGGTGTGATGAATGAGATATTAGACGATGGGTTTGACAGCATCCATCACGCGTGCTGCCACTGAGATATAGCCAAGAGATTAATAAGGGGAATGTATATATAACTTTTGTCAACATAACCTAATCCTGTTTAAAAATACTTAAGTACGCTTTATTGCACACCAAAAGAAATAAATAGATAGATAAAACATGATTTTTTTTGCACAAATCCAACTAGTAACATGGTAAGCTCAAGAAGGCTTGACTTGTAAAGAAAATAACATTACACACATAGATTTTAAACAGTATGTCTACCTAATGCTAAATAACAGCCGGTCTTATCGCTAAGGCGTTTTTTTGAAAAACTTAGGGTAAATATACCTATATTTCTATTCCTTATATTTGCCACTGGTGATGTACGAGCTACGACTACGTAACAAATGCTTCACTTATAAAAAGGGCCTGTCTGATTGTTCCCCAATAACAATAATTTTACATTGGACGGTCACCGTTCCTTGTTTAAATGTGTCGTTCTGACTGGTATTTTTAACCCCGACGGAAAAAAATGTGGTATCGTGGCTCGGATGGATGGATTTTATATTGTTTGAAAGCTGGCTTGGTTGACGGTGGACTCAGCTATTATGCAAGTTAATCTTTTCATATATACATATTATTATACTCATGCCTGTATCCCACTGTGTTTAACAACGACTACCGAATGCCAGACTCTACGGTCCTTCCTTAAACACTTCGTTCGGTTCATTTACATCCCTTTATATACGCATTTGTACCTATCTCTTTATATACGCATCTGCAGATGCAGATAATTTTTTCAGTCCTTTTAAAATCATTAACACTTTTAACAATAAGTATAGAGAGTAGATCCTACATTATAATTATATTCGCGCTGCATGCGGATAGTCTCACTTCGTAAGTGTGGTAAACATTCTGCATTTATCCTGGCGAACCTTCAAATTTCTTTAACATAAATGTGACCTATGTTCGTCTATTATTTAATTTTGTGAAGCAAAATTAGCCTGTAATCCGCTTGTAATCTTATTTCATCTCAGTATTCTCTATTTATTTCTTATCGAAGTATGCAATAGAGTATTTAGTATGTATTTGACTACTAAATCCACTTCAAAATCCTTGCATTCCTCTAACTCTTGGAGCCGTTAAAACAATTATGTAATAGCCCCATCTATTTCCCCTAAACGTGATGAACTTGGGTTGAAACCACAAGCCGAACTTCCCTCATTAATTAAGCCCTTCAAATCACTAAAAACTACACAAAAGGCAACACAAATAAAACTTCTTTGAGCCTTTGTGAAACTTCAAACTATGCTGTTAATATTAAGACGAAAGGAAGTTGGTAGGGAAATTACTTTCGTGGACTTGATTTTTAGTTTTTTAATTTATTTATTGTCCAAGATTACCTCTTTGGTTGGGTTGTTCTTTAGTTTATATAATTCAAGCAAATACGCTTGCGATTTCATTACTTTTGCATAGCTAATCTGTGCAATTATAAAGTTGTAAAAATTAAATTTATCTAGATTGAAGATATTTAAAAAAAAACAGTGAAACGGACTATTTCGGAGGTCGAATAGGTCAGTCAGTCGCAAGATATTTACTTTTGGATTTTCGTATGTATGTATGTAATTTTGCGGCCTCATCATGTCAAAAGTTACGACAATTTTGCATTTTGCCTACTTTATCCATGTAAGTATTATCCCTCCATCCCAACCCAACGATTAGAAAGGATGGAACGATCAGTCGACTACCGGAGCATTTTTCAAGTAAATCGCTCAGACGGAGCTGTTTACGGAACCAAAAGGAAAGTTTGATGAGTATTCATTGCAATGTTATCGATTTAAAGTTCGAAGTCCATTTCGCGGGTTTTATAAAGTTAAGATCGTTTTTTTTTATCAGATAGGGTTGACGAAACTTCTTGCCCTCCATCTATTTTTGTCATCCGTGGAAATTAGACTGAAGTGCCCTGCTCATGGTTTCGACTCCAAGAGAATTTTAAAGGAAGTATTACTATCCTTGAGTACATGAAAATTTCTGTACAAAAAATCAGTGGACTATCTAAATATTTCAGATGAGAGTTAAGGTAGGTTGGGATAAATAAATAATATACATTTAGCCCAGGGCAGACCTGCACAAGGTAGACCGAGGATATTCTGGTTAGCTGATCGATGCGGGTAGCACAGGACTGATCACCGTGAACATCCTTAAGGGAGCCCTTTGTCCAGAATCCCTTGTTCCTTCTTACCGCACTTGTATTGTTAATATCTATTAATCGTCTTCTCAGATTTAGGTTGTCAGAGGCGTCATCTACACCGCCGTCACATATTTTTAGAAAGGAGCCATCCCAAGAAACAATTAAGCGTTGGTTGCAGGTCATTTTAAAGCTTAGAGTTCTACTATTGATATATAATGGATTCCGTTGTCACTAATGGTGCTACAATTGACTAATGAAAGAATTCTAGCTCTTCGGGTCGTATTAGAACTGTAAATAACGAAGCATAATTTTCTTTACAGTTAGTGTAGTGACAGTGGCTGCTTATATACTTATGAAGTTAAAGCTTGTTTCGTCCTACAACGTTAAAAGCTATTTAAAGATCTTCATAAACTCCTTAAATGCTTATTGCTGTATATCTGATATATTGGAGTTGCTTATATAACATAACGCTGTATTTCAACTTCAGTAACGTCATTAGTACTGCAACGGAGTTAATTAAGAGTGTTATAACACCAAACTCTACATGCGTTGTATAACTCTTATATATAGCTTATGCCTGTCATACTAAAGGCTATGATATGTTAAATAGTTATAGCAGGTTTGTACGATCCTGATATAAAGCTTTTGGTGTATGATAAATTAGTTGTTATTCTTTAGTGGCTCCTATATCAACCAAAGACCGCACAAGACTCTTGACTGTGTTATAGTACATAACGTGTCATAATTAATTTAGGAGAAGACTGTACTTTTAAGAAAAAAAATCGCCATTTTTATTACTTTTTGTCAACATAGCCTAAACATTTATTAATACAAAATCACTTTTTAATAACGAAGTTCCTAACATTTTCCGAATTTATATTACATAAATTACGTATACAATCACTAACACTGATGAACATTAGAAAATTAGTGTCTAAAAACTATGTTAGGTCATTAGCACTTTTGTTTTATTTCCTTTTTTTCCTCAAAATCCTTATTTTTTTAGAGGCGCGTCAAAATTGAGATGAGAAACATGATACATTAAACTTGAAAACGCACTAATAATTAACTTTACACTTCAACACTACTACTCGTATTACTTAATCATCAATCCTTAGATTTCGTGATGAAAATATTATGTTGCAATATGTCCTCAGATAAACGAGGCACTTTAACTTCATTTCACAAACAATAACTCGGTGAATGTATATAGTTTGACGACTTTAAAGCTTTTACTATCCGCTTTTGACACTGAAAACGCTAGAAATTAGTTATAACGTATCCAAATACCGGTGTAAGTTCTACCTAAGGCCGTTATAGATATTAATTATAACTCAAGGTATCAATAAACTCCATTATAAAGGTGCAATAAAGCTTCAATTGGAAATTGACGATCTTATAACACCTCTTGTACACTTCTACTAAAGTTTATATAGAACCATTATAAAGGCTATACCTGAAGATTTTGCGCCAAAATCGAAGATATACAGGTGTTGTTACACTCTATAACTCTCCTGTAAGATAAGCTAACTCTATAATATCTAAGCAGAACCGATATACAGATCCACTACAGCTTGTTTTAACGCTAAAATGTTTGTTGGGATTTTCGGTGCAAAAATGTTCTGTTTTGTATACAATTCGAGTAATCCCTATATTGCTACACTTTCACCATTTTTTTCACGCCTTATATTGACCCTTCTTCATCGCTATAGGTACTTCAATCGTCGAATACACAAAAAACTCTTTTACTCTTACTAATCTTCGTTATAATAACATTGTCAGCCAGTATATTATTCATCTTTTTGTATGTAAGGCCGAAATTTGGATCGCAAAATATTAAGTAACACCTTTCGACGAACCCATTAAAATTAACAACTTATTTAGCCGCCATGACAAGCAAACTAACCTGTAACAACATTCACCTCGCTAATAACCTCACCGCGATTAGACCTCGTACATACATTAATCTGTTGTGTAACCAAATATTGGCTTCGTTGTCATAGTTACGCATTAACAGGATACGAAATTGTAAAGTTCTATGGTATTATTTGATTGCTTATTACATACACCTTTCATATCAGGCGCACATGCTAGATATAGAATAAGCAGCGTGTGATTATTAAGGAGAGAAATTAAATGTTTAGCAATTATAAAATTTGGTGAGCCACAAAAAAACAGCATTTAAATAAGCATAGAAAGATTTGTTTGCAATATAAAATCAGGAAGCAATCCTTGTTTCGCAAATAATTTTGATGATTATCAAAAATTCAATCATAAATAGGCAGCTTACAAGAGCGGAAGGGCTGTACTTCCCCCAGCGCCGGAGCTAAGGCAGAGTTTAACCCCCTTGAAACTTACTATGGGACACATTCCCCATAGCCAAAAGAAAGATATATATTTTTTTATTTATTGCTACACATAGTTGACATTGATTACTTTTAATCTTCAAATGAAACAGTAGAACCCAATCAACAAGAATGTATAGGTACACTATCATGAACACCACTCTGTTCTCTACAAAATAAATTAAGAGTAATGTGAGTGGCAAGCATAGTACTCGTAGTTAGCCTAGAAAAATCCGTCACCACATGACTATATTTCCCGCTGTCAGAGACATATCTGTCCACTAAGCGAGGGTCCGATGTGCAATTTCCTTTGAGATACGTTTGCATGAGTAACGCTTCTCAAACAGACTTATAGACCTTTTTGTATTGGGATTTTTGTTCTGAATATTATACCAAAACATAGATTGACGATATGTTGTACCTACTTGTTTTTTAGGGTTACCGTGCCTCCTGAAATTTTCGAATGTATATTATTGCGCCCGCTAAAACAACAAATAATAATAATCAAAAAGTTATAGATAATTGATAATTTCAAGTGAGACTTTGCGGTATTCCATATTGGGGCCGACCATTTTGGACATCTCACTTCTCGGGTGAACACCGGGCTGTCAACATCTCCTGCATCTCCTGATGATGCCTCGTAGAAAGGCGAAAAAAGTGTCGAGGATTATACTGCTTTGTGGTGAGTTGTTGTATTTGCATGCGTATTTTTTGTGGAAACTGCATGAAGATATACTCATGTGAGCACAATTAATTGTCATATCTAACCCAGACACTATTTCGCGGAATAGTAAAGGAACTTTTAATTCATCTAGAATAGTTAGGTTAAAAATGAAAAGACTCGAGTCCGATTTGCATTTTGTCGGAATTTTTCTGTGTCAATCACAGCTAGGAAGGCAGAGACTATGGAAATGTTGGAAAAGCTTTTATGTTGCCTGTCCGCAACATAGCTCACAGTAAAATGTATTCAACCAAACCGAAAGTGTTTGTTTAGTTTTCGTATTAGGATCACAGATTAGGGTCCCAATTGTTTTCCTAAACTTGATAATGCGGAAGTCGAATATCGAACCATCCTAACCAAATTGATATTTTCATCCCAACCTTCTCTCTACCTATTCTTTATTTCAAAGAGTAAACTGCCGTAATATCACAATAATCACGTTTTTCCGTGGACTTATTAGTATAAGTTCACAGAAAAACAGGTGTTAGGTTCATATAAATTTATGGGTGGCCGCATAGGTCTTACCCATAAATTTCCACAACAACAGTCGCATGTTTTCTGCAATCATCAGCTTCTCATGACTTTAACTAGGGCCAGGGGCCTATTTCGTAAACGTTTTTAACTCATATAACCAGTGGAAATCTCTTTCCTTCAATATGAATTAATAAAAGACTTCTCCTTGTAACACAAGTTACAAACTTTTGAGAAACGGGGCCCAGGTCTGCCTACAAAGGGACCTGGAAAACTGTTACTTTTTCATTGAAGAAAGAAAGAACACACAATACATTTAGTCAACACACGGACATACAAAATTATACAATAACAAAACAATACAACAGTTCTTCGATTTATGTGTCGAGCCCACCACTTTAAGTTATTTGAGAGTGTATTTATATAATTATACATGAATGCGACAACAAGTGACAAAACCATCAATTACCTACCTTACCCCATTTGTATATGTAATTATCGTAGTACATAACATATCAAAGTGACGAAATGTGTAAGTTAGATGTTCAGATGCGTGTTACTCAATAACAATAACCGTCGAACAGATTTAGATAACACTTAGCATACTTGGCTTCTAATAACGCGGGCGTAAGCGCGGGTAAGTGCTAGTTAGTTATAATTCTATCTTTAATGAGATTAACAGCAATAGGAATCAACTTAATGAAATCTACAAATGTCAAATGAAGCCCCGCGTTAAATGTGTCATCAAAGATTTAAAAAGGCCAATGCGGAATAAAACCCGCCAATACGCCATATGTATTGGATTAAATCTGATAATCCCTGACCGTTTATTTGCGGGTTGCCCACAGTCCACAGAATAGCAAGATATTTTTTGTTGAAAACACTGAAGTGTCTGACTAAAAAAGTTTTGTAACAGGAGTTTTTCGAATATGCCTTACAAAAATAGTATTGTTGACATATCTACGCCTTTCAAATCAAACCGCAGTGCAGATCTCATTTAAATCTTAAACCTACAGTTGATGTAGAACCAGCGAACTAAGTACTTTTTCGACTATCAGGTCATCATGAGGACAAAAGTCAAAAGTCATAAATGTTTATTTGTCTAACATAGGTAAAAATAGCTGTCACACCTCTTTGTACCACTATGTGGTGTCGTTGGGCATACAATCACTGGTCAATTTAAAAATAAGAAAAAAATATTTATAAGATGTCAAAATTGCAGCAGTAACCCCTGCCATATGTAATAAAAATGTAATGGAGAATGATTCAAGCTAAAAGTAAGCTTGACACATTCTCCTTAACACCATATTCATAATAACGCCATTTTATATATTTAAGATATGGTTCAATTATAATCGTAACTTAGTAGCTATGATAATACTTGAACCATATATTAAACAACTCCAAGTTGAAATAAAAAAATTGCTGAAATATAATAATATGCTGATTTACAATTCAATTAAAAAAGGAGGTGAGTGAAATTATTCCAATGGAATAATTCCAATGGAATAATTTCACACACCTCCTCGTATTAATTAACTCGTATTAATATTTTTTAAATTTTGGGGACATAAAAGTCACAGTCAAATTCAAATATTTGAAACTCAAATTGAATGAAACTGCTATTTCACTGCGAACAAAAGTAAGTTAAAGCTTTACTGATAATCCTGGTACACTGTGACCGGGGCACGCAAAACTGACATTTATGTGTCAATGAACGCTTGCGACGGCCTGAGCACACTGACGTACTGGGCCCATGTCACGCTCATAAACATAATTATTTTATGACACATGTGAATACTGCCTTACCAAGGTAAGCCTCAACAGGCTTGAGCCGTTTTAGAGTGCTGTACCTGATATCAACCCAGTAACAATGAGACCCTATTACTAAGCGCCTGTTTATTTATCTTTCCTTTAATATCGGTATTTTCATAGAATTTTCCCTCAGTGTCTTATAACGCGTTTCTCTCTCTCTTTTCTTCTTCTTGCGATTTTCTTCTTGTCTCTTTTGATTTTGTGTCTTGTGCTTTTACCACTGGGTCAATGAAACCCTAGTACGCCTACGCCTTGCGCTTCTAATGCAATCACTGCCGGGTTTTTCCAGATTTCGCTTTGTGCTTTACTTTATCTCTCTCTCTCTCTCACGCACACATTTTCTCTTCCTTGTCCTATATGTCCTATAATACCTTTATATGTCTTATAATCAGCCCATAATATGGTGGTGAAGATATTTTTACTTGATTTTCTTCTTCATTTCGCTCACTACATTGTAACGCTAAATAAATAAATAACACAGGGACAACCCAGGTAGCACACAAGGTGTATAAGAGCTTATACGGCCATTATACAGCCAGTTTCAGGGCTGTATAAGCTCTAATACAGCTTCATGTGCTGCTTGGGAAAGCTTACACAAATCGACCTAATCCCAAACACTGGAGTGGAGATCTCACGCAAACACCCGTAGCAGGGGCAGACCACCTACGAGAAGGACGATATCTGCCAACAAGCTGGTAGATATTGGATACAGACGGCAATCGGATTGCCAGGCATGGAAAAATGGAGAGGAGGTCCGAATGCGGACGCAATAAAGGCTGATGTAGAGGGATGAATGAAACTTCACCACTCTCTGTTGTTTTATATTATGCCTGTTAGTTAATGTCGACAATTTTATAGGCGTAATCACTAATCAGCCGTTAAAATAGCAGTTAGTAATTAGATGGCGGAACTAGGCGTAATTATATTGACACACTGTTTTTACTTAAACTGCAATCCGGATTATGACATGTTTAACTTTTATGACAAAACAGTGAGCTAAATTTATTCACAAACTAAATATTGTTGTAAACTGGAATATTGCGGACATAAATGGAATATTTGGCATCATAGTGACCTCGTTAATATTGGCAAGTGTATATTTCGCTTTACGGCTTAAAATGCAATTGAGCATTAAATGCATAAAATAATAGCAAAGAGATTAAATACTTTAATCGTCTATAAATCCTTTTATTATTAATGGATTAAAATTGCTTTAGTGTCGTAGAAGAACCAGAGTAACCCACATAGCTCGACGAATTGTAAAACTTAAAGAAGCAATGAGCAGGGTATATTGCTCGTAGACCCGACTTGTGGCCGTTCTTCAGTGGTGACCTGCACCGGAAAACGCAGTGTGAGCTCTAGCCCAGCAACGTTGTTCGTGAAGCCCTCATGGTCTACGGGCGACGGGGGGAAAGACAGAGTGGGTGGGTAAGAAGTGTGCGCGCGGCAGGTTCATCATGCTCCGACGCGCGCACTCTTCATACCCGCCCCCGTTATCTTTCCTCCTCCATCGTCCACAGACCATGGGAGTGCTACAAACGACGCTGATGCTGGGCTATCTGATCACTGGAGTCTGCTGGATGCGAGCGGTGCAGGGAGCGGATTGTAGTGGCGTTCGTTAGGGGATGCCTCCAGCAGTCGACGTATTTTGGCTAATGATGATGATTATGATGAACCGCCAATTACGCCTCTCAAATGGGAGACATTAACAGTTTTAATTAACCATCAACAACTAACATTGCATAACCAAATAGTAAAATAGGCTGGCAACAACATTCTTAAGGTTTATAATATTTTCTTCTGTTTCCCCGATTATTGCTCATTGAAATAAAACAATTTGACATACATCTTTTCTCAGTCCACCCGTGACCATGGAGAGCTGGAAAGCTTCCGAAACGTCGGGAACTAAAATGAGATAATATACGCGATATAATCCGTTAAATTGTTTTATTTTATTCTTAAGGTTTGTCATCGCATGTTGTATGTTACAAATTTACGTAACCCAATGCAGTATTATAATGTGGACCTACAAAACAGTAATATAATATTTTAACTTGACAGATAACGCATAGTCTAAATCATAGAAGAAATATGACATTTCAAATACATATTTATTTACATTCAGTTCAGTTTTTAAGTTTACTGTCTTCTGTGCATTAGGTGTCCTAATTTAGGACACTTTGCCAGTGTCAAGGTTTAAAAGTCAAGGTACGGTTTGTTCACACCGATTCGTGTCACCCGTCAAAAATGGACGACAAGAATCTATTTCTTTACATTGCACAACGGCTTACGAAGCTGGCGGTCCCAGGTTCGAATCCCGGCCAAGGCACTTTGTTTCTGGATTTGGGATGTCTTAATTTTACCTAAACAACAAGCTTTGTTTAGTTTGGGACTAGGTCGATTTGTGTAAACTGTCCCAGTTATTGATTTATTCATTATTTATTTATATTTAAGGAAAAACAAAGGTTAACAGCTTAGCCAAACAGAAAAACGCAAAAATGTAAATAACAAATGAAAGCAATAAAACTAAATGCCGTATCTTTATGGCAAAACTATGGAGGACGGTCCATTTGTCACCAAACACCGTTGAAAACTGAAATATGCTGAAAATAACGTGGATATAATGGCAACGTTCAAGCCGAACTCTGATTTATTACCGGGTTTTCTTGGCAACTTTTCTTTTGTTCTTACATTCTTTCCTTACGTAAGATCTATTTGCTGTCATCGAAAATGTGCGGTTTTGCTATTTTGGGTGATACATTGCTACTTCAACAGTAAAAAACTTCGATTGAAATTTTATGGTAAATGAAAAAAGTTGTTTATATGAACGCAAAGCTAGTCTTGATGTAATATACATGAATAGTTTGGTTTAGCAATATAGCCTACTTTTTGTGGGAAAAATGTTATTTTTCCATATGATTTATTTTATTTTCAAAATAAGTTAACAAGTTTATAGCGCTTTGATAATTCAGGTAACATAAAATTTACACTTTCAAATTCAAATCACTTATAGGCTTTATGGCTCATACATACATAATACTTATTTACACACATACATTAAATATGACAATAATAAACAAAAAAACTATATATTTCACATATTTATAACCAAATAATTAAATACATGCATCCAAATATTATTTCGACAGCGCTGGTTTCGTCCTAAAACTGCATGCATTTTTAAGTAATTGAGATATGTTACGCAAGTTCGAGGTTTTAGAAAGATGGTCGCGGAAACGCCTTAAACCCTGACCACAGAATACATAATAGTACTACATGACACCATTCAGCCACAATTCCTCCTTTTAGTACAGAATCGAAGGCCTAGAAAGATAAATGAATAACACTGAGCAACCTTATGCTTCTGAAACGCCTCCACCCGATAATAGCTACCAGATGCTTATCAACGTGCCAAGTTTTTGTTTAAAATTATAATGAAGCTATTAACTGAATTTGAAAAGCAATTTTATCGCTCTAAGTTAACAGGAACACTAATCTGGTTTGGCTCGAGTCGCTTGCCGCTCGGTGCGAAAATCGAACGATAAATAAACAAGGTTGGCTTTTTGAACTTTAATAAATTTTATTAGTTATTCTGGGAGCACCTGGGATCGTTGGCGGGTAATTGCGTTTGAATTTAGGTCTAGTTTTCGAGTTTGTTGATTAAGAAGTATTTTGATTAAGTTGTGTCAGAATACATTTTGCATGTAGAGCTTACCCGGAAATGCAACATAAGGGGCTTACAGCTCTGAATGACTTTCGATCCGTAGCTCTTCGCTTTTCGTTGTATATGTCTCATCGTGTAGACAGCGACCGTTTTTACCAATGTACTGTTTCAGTTTAGCTTCACGAGGGACCGAAACCAAGATAAACGCCATCAAACTTTTACGATAACTTTTTTTAAAAATACACGCTTTCTAAAGAAAAGGCTTGCTTAGCAAGTTAGGTCTGTTCAAAATGAATAATTTAGGCATAGATTTTGAGTCTATTAAAGGTTTATTGAGAGACAAAATACGCAATCTTTATTTTTATATACATCTCTATACAAATCCATAATTATATACATACACATATGTTATAATTTCCGAATGCAAGAAAGTCTTCAATAGAAACTGAACTGTCATATAATCCATGTTTCAAAAGTTATTTTGCCCATTCTAGGGACTGGATACAGACAAAAAAACATGAAAAATCATACATTTTCGGTTGATGCTCCTTAAATTTTTCAGCTGCATAGTATTTTTTTTTCACTTACTAGATAGGTTCGTTTTCCGTGGATTTTTGAACTTTAACACATCCACTGCCAGGAACGCGCCTAGCGTAAACGCGTAGCCGATATCATGCGTTACCCCGTATGTAGAGGAAAGCGCGTAGCGCTACAAAAAGCTTGGAAACGAAAGTAACTGCTCGTAGACGCATAGCCGATACCATGCGTTGCCCCGTATGTAAAGGAAAGTGCGTAGCGCTACGAAAAGCTTGGCAGCGAAAGTAACTGCTCGTAGACGCGTAGCCGATACCATTCGTTTCCGATACGATTCGATAAGTCGTAAATGTATGATGAAAATGTAAATGAACACGCAATAATTGAGAAGAAGCGAGGAGAAGTTTAGATTAGAAACTCGGTAAGTACAGCAATCGGAATTAGCTGCAGCTCTCTTACAAATAATTAATTAGATCAATCGCAGCGACTTCTACCGACGTTGTGAGTCGAACAAATTTGTTACTTGATTTGTTACACTCTGTTACCCAACTTTACATCTTTTATATGGAAGAAACTGCGTGTCGAGACTTTTGAAATAAATAAAAAACCGGCCAAGTGCGTCCGTTCAACGGGGTATGAACCCGGGACCGCCAGCTTCGTAGGCCGTTGTACAACCCACTGAGCCAAATGTGTCGTCATTAGCCTAATACGTGCAGCCTTTCTAAAATGATGTTCGAACATTTATTTGTTTTTTATATAGGATAAAATAATAAAGATGTTTATTTTAAAGATTCAATCATAAAGATTAAAAAATATATATGTTTGGTTTTGGATTGAAAAAATATCAAAAGCGTAACTTTGAAGTTTTGTATTTCAAAGCCTACTTATACTTTCAGCCTACTGTTTAAAGCATAATAGAACTTTCATCTTAGTTTAAGATAGTAACAGAACCCTTTCTTATTTTTAGTACAAGTAACCGAATGCAAAACGAAAAATCCGGTGTTCTGTGTATCTTTTGCAATTTTAAAGATTTAAATCACAGTTTCTATACAAGAAATAGAGACAATACAAAAGTAATCATAATTTCGAAAACTAAATTTTGTATGAACGATGCTAATCCCATTCCAGGTCTTATTAACGCATGGCGGGTCGGAGCGAGTCAATCGGGGAAGTGCCCAGAATGGGGGCAGCCGAGCCCGGGAAGTGGGGCGAGTGGCTCTGGTGACGGCGGCCGATGCCGGCACACTACAAAGGGTTCGCATTTCACATTATCAAGAGGTTTATAAGGCACTCTTATTAGATACGACTTTTTAATCAGAATCAGAACAGCTGGTAACAAGATAATTTATAAGGGCACTTTTACAAGTCTGACTCTACCGCATTTCCCAAGTGGAACAAACTCAACAGTCAGTCATTTTTTCTAAATAATTCTTAACTATTACAATATTAGTACTTAGCCTATCTTTCTAAGTATAATGCGGCCTACCGTGGCATAAAGCTGAGTGGTGACCCCTTTCTGCGTCGTCAGTTCTATTATGCTGGCGTTGAATAAATATGTTTTCTTTCTTTCTTTCTTTATAAGTAGTTCAAGAAATCATATCAAAACTTATAAAGGTATACTTTTACTATTAAAATTATGTTATAGCTAATTGGTATACCTAAAGGAGATGTACAGATTAAGAAAACAAAGCAAATAAAGAAAATGGCCTTATTCCTCACAGTTTATTTTTATGCCATAGGGAGCAAACGAGCAGACGGGTCGCCTGTTGGTAAGCGATCACCGTCGCCCATAGAGACTTGCATCACCAGAGGAGTCACAAGTGCGTTGCCGGCCTTTCAGGTGGGAGTACGCTCTTTTCTTGAAGGTTTGAAGATTGCATCGGTCTGGAAATACTGCATGCGGCAATTTATTCCACAGTTCAGTCGTGCGAAGCAGGAAATTTCTAGAAAAACGCACAGTTGTGGACTGCCAACCATCTAAGTGGTGAGGATGGAAATATTGTCTTGTGTTGTAAATATTGTGGTGGAAATATTGTGTTGTGTTGTATTGTAAGTTATGGCTACTTTTATCCAGCGATAGATTCATCCCTCACTCACTTATTATCTTCGTAATAAAACTGGACCGCTTTTAATTTTCTTGGTTATTAGGTTGAGTCTAAATTTCACTTTTTCGCATTAACGCATGGCGGGTCGGCGCGAGTCAATCGTGGAAGTGCCCTGGATGAGGGCAGCCGCGGCCGGGAAGTGGGGCGAGTGGCTCTGGTGACGGGGGCTGATACCGGCACACTACAAAGGTTCCGCATTTCGCATTATCAAGAGGTTCTTTAAGTATTGTTGATATGGGTGCTTTTGAAAAAACAGGACTATGGGTTGTGGCTAGATAAAGTCATTATTCCAAATAAACAGTTAACTTAAAGGACCCCACTGAAAAACAGCGTCACGGCACGCTGAGTGGTGCCTATTTTTAGCGCCATATTTTTTTGTTTTAATAACATCTTAGTACTTCATATGCAATGCGCTTCAAATAAAGTGTTTTTCTTATTTTTCTTATTTTCTAAGTTCAGAACGATTTGCTCGTAATTTGACGTTTCGATTCCCGTGAAATTAATAATCTTAATATGTGTTACCATTTCCCATTATCACTTTCACTGAACTCCTACTGTAGGTACTTATTAGAAATGTTTACCCAAATCAACAGCAAAACTTTATTAATTACCCTAAAGTTGTCAGTAATCCTTAACAAATTTATAGCTGCGTGTCAAAATGGCGCCGTCAAAATGGCGGATACGTCAAAAGTAGTCAGAACTTGTTGAGTTACGAGCACTTTGATTCAACTTACTTCAAATAATGGAAGTATTATCCAAATATTGAATTATTAATGAAGGTTCGCGTTACAAAAGCTTAAGTTGTAAATAGAAAATAATATTTATTATTTATTATTTGGAAAAACCAAACTCGTATGTTTTATCTATTCTTATATACCAAAAATGGTCGAGATTTGTCCAGCCATTTTGACGTGCTGAGACCACAAAGTTTTTACGACCGCTAAAAATGGCACAATGTATCATTTGAAGTACAATAACTTCACTAAGACTTTATCATAACGTCACAAAAAATCCCTTTAAGTCCAATGACACAAAATTATTCGTAAGACACAATCAATACAGCACAGTCAAATACCGGTATCTGATACGTAATTTGCTCGAAACGTTAATCTTATCCATGTCAAATATAAATGTTGATTTATTAGTGAAGGCTCAGTTTGTGAAATTTTCCTTCATTGTATTTTCTTTCTCGGAGATGGAAGATGCCAAGACGACCAGTGCCATAATTCTCGGTTCTGCGACATGCATCTCATTTATGGGACTTTACGACATGGCATTGGTACTTCCATTCAATCTGTAGTTGAGATCCTCTCAATCTAACCTGATACAGGTTCTCTATTAACATTTGCAACGCACATAATTGTAGATCGAGATGAAAGTGAGTTTTTTTATTGAACACGTTAACTGCCAGGCTAGATTTGCTACGTCGTCAAATATTTTTAAATTAATGTATTCAAAGTGATGTGAAATAAATACTTATTGTAAAAGGGTTCTTATTCTATTTATTTCAATGCAATAGTGATTTGAAAAAAAACTCTTTGTGACCCGCGACTGACGAGGCGTGAATAGTATGAATATCAGTTCCAGCGCCATGTCAAACATTTTGTCAGTACATTTGTCAGGCACGATACAAATAAATTTTAAGCATAAAAACACGATTGTACTGCCGTGTCGTATGTCTATTGATTGGGGCCATGTCAGTCATTTGTAAGCATTTAAAACGCTGCAGACGTTAAATTGAGTGCCTTGGTGTCAGTCACAGGTTACTGACAAGGCCCGAATGGAAACTGTGTCTGTCAATCACCGGCGACTGACATGGCATCCAACGTGTTAAAATTTTACGTTTAGACAAAACATTATTTTTAAATAAAAAACGTGCACGTGCCACGATATGAATGCGTAGGTACCTCAACTAGTGGACGAAGAGAGACCTCTGATCGGAAGTCCTGGAGAACTAGGAGATACCTTTGCTAAGTAATGGTCACTTATATAGACTGAGAAAAAAGCATGTATTGTCGGTTTCGTGATAAAAAACATGCTATTTGTATCTAATGCTAATCGTCAATTTCGTGACAACGCAAGTATCCTCAATGGCTGGTAGAGATTTAAAAGAAAAAATAAAGGCCAGGTATAACGCACTGTCTTCTGTACCGTTTCTGAAATTAAACCATGCGTCCACAAATTTGCTTGACCTGTTACATACGTCACGGTACTGGAGCCTTGTTACTTCATAAAATGGGGTATGCCTGGAAGGTGCTTTAGAGAATGAGCGACTGTAGCTAAGCGTATATTTACGCTTTTATTAAGTGGGTGTACAACAGGCGCGTTAGTCCAGTTTTTCCAACAATCTGACCATCTATCTAACCTACGTGTTACGTAAACTCATATCACAAATGTACCTATATAACGGGGAGTGCTCCGACAAATTGTTCGGATTGATCCCTGCCGCATCTTTCCGCCATCGTCCTATGCGACAATATTTCCATCCCCGCCATTTATATGGTTGGCAGTTCAACTGAGCGTTCTACTAGACATTTTCACGACAGAACTGTGAAATAAATAGTCGCCGGCAGTATTTCCAGACCAATGCGACCTTCAAACCTTCAAGAGAAGATGAGAGCGGGCTGATAACGAACTTGTGACTCCTCTGATGTTGCAAGTGTCTATCGGTGACAGTGATCGCTTACCATCAGGCGATCCGCCTGCTCGTTTGCCGCCTATAACATAAAAAAAAACTTATTTTTCCTGCTCAGTACCCGCTCCATTGCGTAATAAGCTTAAGTGACTGATTCTGCTCATAAGATTACAATATGTTATTTTACGTAGTTAAAAAAAAGCACGAGACAAATAAATACAAATATAAAAATAGCCTTTGATAGTTATTATACATTTTTAAATAACAAAAAGAACGGACTATACATTCGTAGCAAATTAAAATGAAACCTCTCAATTTTAAGTAATAAGACCGTACTCACAATGACGAACTCTTTCTTGCATTTTATTTCCGACACTCCTTACCTGAAAATGAAGACAAACATATTTTCACAACAAGCATTTTAATAAAGCAAAATTTTATTTCCTCGTCGCTACAAAGAAAAATTAGGTTATCATTTTCGAGTGAACTTGAGGCATGCCGAATCACTGAACCAAATAACTCTTAAGAGCATTCCGTTATGAAGTTGGGGACTTCGTGTTTTTTTTTTCGATTTACTTGCGTATTTTTATTTTCAGAATGGTGTTGCTACCAGACAGGACTGTACATAAAAAAAACGTATGTGTGGTCTCAAGAAGCTTTAAAAAAACGTTTTTCACATGGCAATAATTTTATTGCTGTTAATATTAGTAACTAACATACAGTAAAATTAAGAATCATAATTTTGAGATACTATGAAAACCTTTTGATTAATATTTAAGACATTATTTATTTTTAATAACTAAAATTCAGGAATAAGTGTTTTGACAAATAAAATATAATTCCAAAATAAATTTTGGGAAGACCGCTTTTGACTCTTACCACGTTTTACCAGTGGCCTGCCAATACCTAAAGCTATTAGGATCGCAAGAAGACAGAAATACCCGGAAGAACATGGTTCAGCAGATGGCCAACATTTCACATTAGACACGACCTTCAGCAATGAAGATGCCGACTAAGAAGAAGAAGATGGTTCAAAAATGGCATGAGGTACGGCAGCAGGCATTCATGCAAATGACTACAAATGTCAGTACAAGTATGGGAGGTTATGCAACGGTCTTTCAAGCAGAGACATATGCTATAATCGCCTGTGCCCAAGAGAACATAGATCGACTAACCAGGGGAAAACACATCTATATACTCAGCGACAGTCAAGCAGCACTGAAGGCGATATCAGCGCCCAAAGTGGACTCTAGACTTGTACACAACGGCATTCAAGCATTAAACAAGCTCGAAAGGCTCAATAAGGTGCAGCTGGTATGGATTCCAGAGCATGAAGGCTTCATCGGCAATGAAAACGCAGATGAACTAGCTAGAAAAGGGTCTGCAACTAACTTCGTAGGACCGTAACCATGTGTGGGGGCTCTCACAGGGAACTATAGTAAAGGCCATTAAGGACCATGCCAAAAACCAACATCAACAAGGGTGTAAGAAGGTGGAGGGCCTGAGGCATGCAAAGCTATTCATAGAAAGGGTAGAATCAAGCTGGACCAAGAAACTGTGGAACTACAGCAAAAGACAACACAGAATCATAATGGGTGTGTTCACAGGTCACTTCAGAGTCAAAGGACTCCTGGCCAAACTAGGACTTTCTGACAACACGGATTGTAGAATGTGCGGCGAAGAGGCTGAAACAATGGAACATATATTATGTGAATGTCATGCCCTCGCCAGACAGAGAATGAAGGAATTTGGTACCCAAGGCCAAAGGAATTCCAAACGCTACCATTGGCATCTATCATCCGGTTTATGAAGTTGGCAGAACAAAACATTGAGTAGCAAGAAGGGGTAATTACACAAAAGATCCCACTGGGTCGAAGTGTATCCGTAAGGGCCCCTAGTAATAAGATAAGATAAGAAGATAAGATAAGAAGAAGAAGAAGAGATGTCCCTACGTTCCTCTTCGTTTTTAACACAACGGAATCAACGAAACTTCCAAGACCCAGGAACAAACATTCGTGCCCCTCACTCAAAAACACTTGCCCTGGCCGGGATTCGAACCCGGGACCTCTAGTTTCGTAGGCCGTTGTACAACCCACTGAGCCAAACATGTCGTCATAATAATATAAGTAATGGTGTTTAGACATCAGAACAACACATAGGCTGAGGCCTCGTATACTTTTAAAAGTTTTAAACTTACATAAAATTCAAAAAAGTTTGAAATTCAAAAATGCATCTCGGCCTTAGGAGGATTGCATCGTTACGCGGACGAAGCCGCGGGCAACAACTAGTCGCCCATAAAAGAAAGTGTCACTTAATCCATTATTTGGCAAAGGAAAAAAAATGCAGTTAAAAATTTATAAATCCATTAGCGCAGTAGATAGAAGGCACAAGGAAAATACTTAAACTCCATTTTGTAGTAAATAATAAAACACGAGAAGAACAAGTGCTGTATCGGAAAATTAATGACGTCACTGCGGCTTACGTGGAATAAACAAACCGATTGTGTTGCCGTCTTGTTGAAATGCAGTGTTTTTATTGAAATGACTGGAGTATTTTGCCATTTACCTTTGCATGGTAAATGGCAATATACTCCAAATTTTTTTTTGGATTTTTCGTATGTTTGTTTGTGCCGTTGTGGCTTCATCACGCCAAATCGGCTCAACGGATTTTAACTATTTTTGGTACACGGATAGCTGGGTAGCCACAGATGGTTATATGATACTTTTTACCTAACTAATTACGTTCAAGAAAAAAATAGGGATAATGACTTTTTCTTCTACGGGAACGAAGTTGAGGCACCTTCTAGTGTGCTATAAAAGCCATATTTATAATACAACTTATGTCGATCATTCAATTATAATCTGGAAAAAAAAAACAAAAAAAAATATTGTTTTCATTTAAATTACATAATATATAAAGCATGAAAATACATTAGCGCGATACATCACTAAATAACACGGTACCAGGCAAATTGGCTCCATTTTGTACGAGAAGAACAAGTGCAGTATCACAGGATTAATGACATCACTGCGCGTGACGTGGAATAAACAATTCGACTGTTGCGGTCTTGCAGGCGTTAAAACTAAAATACAGTATTATGTTTTTCAATGACTTTACAAACAGCAACACACATAAGAGAGTAGTTTGAGGAGTAAATGGAATGGTGTTAATAATCAATAATGGAATATGCATAATCTTTTCTTTCTGCTTTATTAAAAACTCATTCATATAACAAACAGTGTAGAAAAATATTTTTACGAATAACTATAAAAATAACCAAGATATAAGCTATCAAACATTTCATTCTATCTCTTTCTAGCAAAACAGAATTTAATATGGACTTTAAATGACCGTCGTAGACTGGGACGTAACAGCACATATCGGACCTCTCTGTCAAATCGCTGTCTAATTAGTACTTTAAAATGCCTATATCTTGTGTATTTCTGAGCCGATTTTATTTTTAATTTCACTCTGGTATTACGGTTGTTTTTACAGTATTTTGATATTCTGTTATCGAAAGCGATGAAAAAATTTCACGCATGTTCCCTATTAATGTTGAATAATGAGGCATTCACGGTATAAATGTCCTATAAGTCAATTGTCGATGGATCAATTATCTTACGTTAACTTTCCGTAGCAGATTCTAAATCACTTGCGGTTAAGTTACGTATTCTTTCCACTTCGACAGATGTTATTGGTGCATATTTAAAAAGGTTTCGGTAATCAAAGCGGGAATTATAACGGTTGCTGAGATTTACATGTATTTTTTCACCTGCATTAAGAGTTACGCAATGTCGCAAATGCGTCATTCCTTGTCAATACTAATATCAACTTTTCATATACATATATTTCGTCCACTTTCGTACAGAATTAACTTTAAATTCTGCCTCTGAATATTATCCACAGTCAAAACCACACACAAACAACCACAGATTTTGAAACAGTGATTGTGTTTGATAGTGTTGTATTGATACATAGACATATTCACTGTGACGAGCAGTTGCAAATAAAGCAAGCATTTTTATATCTTAGGTCAAAACATAATTTGGTTGCATAGGTTAAATCTGATAAATTGGTAAAGAAAATTCTAATATGTTTAATTATTTTCCACTTTTCCATTTACTCCCCAAACGTAGTGACGTCATCGTGACAGGTTTCCGAAGTCTACTGATTATTTAAGTTATTTTACTCCGATTTGTTTTGCTATTCTTACGAGCAGTGAAACATGGGTTTACATTTGTAACAAAAGCGATATTTATAATCAAGCTTTGATAATCATAATCATCATAATCATAATAAATAAGATAAGGATCAGTATGCAAGTATCATAGGAACAAATTAAAAAAAAGTGATTCATTTTATTTTTTCAAAGTAAATAAAAATTGATTATCGCAGTACAACTCTAATCGGATCTTCTTCTTAGTCATAATCATCTATAGTCTCAATGTAAGAAGAGTCATAAAATCTTTCAAACTTTTGCCATAATTTTGAAGCCATATAATTTTCAGGATCTCTATAAAGAACATCCTATAGAATCTTGTAGGTTAGGTTAGGTTTGTTTTGTAACGACCCTGAAAAGTTAACGGCTTCGCACAAAAATGCGATGATGACTAACAACAAATCGAACTTCGTGTACTCGTGTACATTCGATTTCATGGGACTCAATATAAACCCCGATCTGACACGGCACAAGCCAAATTGGCCTCATTTTGCTGTAAATAGCTAATAAAGCAGGAGAAGATCAAGTGCAGTATCGTGACGTGAAATAAACAATTCGACTGTGTTTCAGTTTTGCGAGCGTTAACACTAAAATATAGTCTTGTTTGCTACTGACTAGACTATAAAATGGCATTTCCTCTGTCTCCGCGCCTCCCACTTCATTTGGGGTCGGCCCTCTGAATATCTTTACGCCATTTGGCTCTGTCATTTCATTTACGTCGACTGTAATTAAAGATAATTTTTCCAGGTTTCTCCACCAAGTAGCTTTTGGGCGTCCTCGGGGTTGTTTTCCTATGTCAATTTTTAGGGCGAACTGCAAACATAGTTGGACCACGGCCCCTAGTGATGTTCCGTAGTCCAACTGTCCCGAAAGGGATTGATTTTAACCGGGTGGTCATCTTCGCGACGCATCACGTGTCCGTACGACAGCTGGCTCTCCTTAAGTTTGTCTGGTATCTCCTCCTCTTTGCGTCGGTTTCATCATTGCTGAGGGTCGTGGTGATCTTCGCGGAGCAGTCTCCCTCGGATGATGCGCCGCCATCTGTTTCTGTCAGTCGCCATGTTTAGAGCATCGTGTACTGTGGTGCCAAGTGTGGTGCGAATCTGGTCTGTCCAGCGTGTCGGGCTCCTGCCTCTTGGTCGTTTGCCGTCAACTTTTCCAGTGATCATCAGTTTTTTGAGATTATCACTGTCCTTTCTGGCGATGTGACCAAAGTATTCTAGGACCCTGCGAAGACAAGTTGCGGATAGCCTATTTCGGATTTTAAGTTAGGCTAGGCAGTAGCACGGTATACGCAGCATTCTTCTCCAGCACCACATTTCGACGGCATCAATTCGATCACGGTCAGCCTTCTTCAGGGTCCAAGTCCCGACCCGTATGTAAATATGGTCTGGTATAGCTCTGACTTTAAAGCTCCCTCTAACGTGTTCATTTCTGATCCTCTGGAGACCGAGTAAGATTGTCTCATGGGTCGGTTGTCACAGCGGCCATAATGGACTATGATCCGATGTCTAAAGATCGTGAGAGGTATATCTCTCTCGTATACTGAACGCAAAAAGAACTGGCAACCGAGATCATACTGCGATCTCTTTTACACCTGTTAAGACCTCGCAAATGTGAACGAGATAGTATTATGACTTCGGTTGCCAGTTCGTTCGCTCTCGCGATCTTTAGAGGCCAGTTGATGAACTTGTAGGTTCGTTCAGTATTCTGACAGTATTAACCAACCCGTGTGACAACCTCCCGGTCTCCCCTATTTCGACATTAATGTCGACAGGTATATGAGAATATAAAATTCATTTAAAAAATCCGTTGTCATGTAAAATGTTGAAGTAAGAATCCCTCGCTACGCATATAAGTTCATTACTGATAAGTTAAGAATTATCAGATTTGTGCTTCTATTAATTATACATCAGTATCCAATTACCTTTAGTAGAAACTATTTAAAAATGGAAGATTTTAATGATAAACATTTATATGCGTTAGCGCGACAGATCAAGATCTAACACGGCATAAGGCAAATTTGCCAGGCCATTTTGTTGTAAATAATAAAACACGGAAAGAACAAAGTACTGTCTCGCGGAATTAATGACGTCACTGCGCGTGACGTAGAATAAACAATTCAACTGTGTTTCAGCTTTCCCAGTTGTGTGCTATAAAATGATCTTGTCATGGTAAATGGCGATATATCTATACTGTTACAAAGTTGTAAAAATTGAATTTCTGACAGTTGTAATATTAAAAAAAAAACTGTAACGGACTATTTGGAGGTCACTGAAACGAAAAATATATTTTTTAGATTTTTTGTATGTTTGTATGTGTCGTTGTGGCTTCATGATGCCAAATGGCCTAACAGATTTCAACTATTTTTAGCATATGAGTACATGGATGACCACAGATGATAGTAGGATCCTTCTTACCCAACTACGCTAACGAAGAAAGAGGGGTTATGACTTTTTCTCCGCCGCGAACAAAGTTAAAAGTATCCTATACCCATCTGGAGAGATACCCAGCTACCCGTGTACCAAAGATATATAGTTGAAATCCATTAAGCCGATTTAGCGTGATGCAGCCAGAACGACACATACAAACCTACAAACATTTCATTTTTACAACTTTATAATAGTAGAGATGATTCGTTGTAATATTATGATTATGACTCAAGGTGTAACAAAAACTTGAATTATTATAACGTACAGACAGGCATTGTAAAGGAAGCCTAGACTTTGACAAAGTTTCGTAAAGGAATAAACATCAAAGGGATATCTTAAGGATGGTAAATAGTGTTATGAACATTTCAAGGATGCAAATTTTAGTCGTGAATTCATGAATGAAGTTTAATACTCACTTGAAGTACAGATACGCTGTGCGTTACGTCGAAAGCGTGCTTGCTGCAATAATGGTTCGTTCTGGCACTTCAGACAAGGAACTCTAATATTTTTAAATCATGATAGACTGCCTTTTATCTCAATTAGCTTTAAATGAGGAAGCGAAAATGTCGACATTCGGGCCTCGAGAGGCTCCTTTTTCCCACGTAAATTAAAGTGACTTTATATTTAAAATAGAATTAAGTGTAACGTACTTTCGATTACAAGGTAAATTATATAAGAGTATAAAAAGGCATAATAAGTAATGGAAAATTTTATATACCTACTGTAAAAGATTATTTAAAAATAAATGTAATTACGCACTGAATCTAGGTAATTAAATATTAATTACTAACCGCTAAATTGAAACAGTAAGCAGAACTAATTATCAACATATTAATTAATTTTGTATTAATGTTAAAACATTGATCTTTAATCAAATTTGATATTTAGTGACAACAAATTTAATTTAAGTGATAAGGCCGATCGATGTATTGGCTGTGAGTCTTTGACACTGATTTTGAAGGAAGAAAACAAGCTTCTTGTTACTGAGCGGGAAATATTCCGCAAGATATTGGAGGCAACACCCCGAAAAGTGAAGTGGAAGACGGTAGTTGAGGGATTAGGAAGAACCAGGAGCTGGAAAGTCTTCCAGCTCCTGGTGTAGTCACATCCGAGCCCAATATCGTTGGGGAGATAAAATCAGCAAGACTGCGAAGGCTTGGACATTTGGCGAGAATGCCAGCTGACAGAGCAGTAAAAAGGGCCTACGTGGGATTTCCTAGTAGCCAACGACCGGACAGTCACCCCAAGCACAACTGTAGTTATGAAGTGGAAAAGGACCTGCGCATCTTTCACGTAGAAAACTGAGAGGAGATCGCATAAGACGGCGCGTTGGCGTCAACGCGTATCGGAGGCCTAGATCCACTTTGGTCGCTAGACCAACAAATTAAGTAAGTAATTCTTGCAGTAACCATTAAAAGTCGACATACGTTGACACCACATAAACAATGGGACCCTTTTTTGCTGTATGCAGCGTAGTCTGTTGAAAAAAGGTTATCTGCTCGTAATTTAACTCAACTCCGAAAACTTTTACAATTATTTCAAACTCAGGAAACTAAAAAAATCCCAAATCGATTATCAAAACCACGACCAGTACCCAACTTTTAAACTAGTTGGCATAAACAAACATCCCGACTCAAATACGCCCTAAAACAATATAAAATACCTTAGACATTCAAAGCACTCGGATACAATCCCCTTAGTCGCCTAATCCAACGCGGTCCCTGTTATCTTTAGCCTTCCCATATGGAGGTACTTCCTAAATGAAAAGATTAAGGTGACCGGTAGCTACCCCTATTTGAATTCACGGGAGATCACGTACGCGTCCCTGATAAGAAATTGCGCTACTTCAAAGGGACAGACCCTTAAATTTTGTATTCAATTTTATTGGGTATTAGCCGTTTCGTCTGCACGTAATCAATTTCGACACCTGTGGGGTTACGGTTAGGCATATGTTTCATAATTGGAAGTTTCGAATTTCAGGACTGTTATTTAACTAGTGCGGTGATGTAATGACCTACGGAGCCGAAACATGGTCTCTAATATGGACATCTTAAGGATGCTCAGAGTCACTCAGTGAGCTATGGAACGGGCTATGCTCGGAATGTCTCTACGAGATCGAATCAGAAACGAGGAGATTCATAGACGAACCAAGGTCACTGATATAGCAAGCAGGGTAAATAAACTGAAGTGGCAATAGACAGGGCACATAGTTCGAAGAACCGATGGCCGTTGGGGCAGAAAGGATCCCCTATCTCTAGTGGAGACCGCGCAAGCACAGCATGCTCCACCTGCAAAGTGGTCGGACGACCTGGTTAGGGTTGCGGGAATCGCTGGATACGGGTCGCCTCTGTCCGGCCCATGTAGATGTATATGGAGGAAGCCTGTGTCCATCAGTGGACGTCCTATGGCTGAAATTATGATGATAGTGAAATTTTAGATTAATGACTGGAATTTGCAATTTTTGATAGGTACTAGTTCTGGAATTAATCTATCAAGTTTATGGCACATTAAAGTGACCCTTAGAACAAAAGTAGCATTCCATCAGCAAAGTAATAGTAACTGACATCAAAACTTTAAACCGTCGTAAACAGAAGCGGATCGCAGATATCTAGAACAATTTAACTATAGCAACAACCTAACACTGCATAAACATTTTGATAGAACTGTGAATGCAAAATTAGATTGAAATGAAATGTGACATTCAAGAAACGAAACGAAAGATTGATGCACCGTAAAATCGCGCAGCTATAATCCAAAATTACTCAACTATGGTCCAAATTATTACGAATGAGTCCATAGGCAAAATTATTAAGTTGCAAAAACGAAATGTGGTGTGTACCTTGAAGATTTTACAAAAACATAAGTGATATTCATAATTTTATCAAGAAATATTTTATTTTTGTACGTATTTTGTTTGTTTCCTAGCGGCTTCATCGATTTAAAACAGTTGCACAGTTTATAACTATTATTTTAGTTCCAAACTAAGTGAGCATGGGTTATCAATGAATCAGCAATTATGTTTCTCAAACTGTTTTATTTCCCAACCTTTTGTTATTTCGGAGACCGTAATTTTCAAAATTTCTATAAAATAAACCTAACCTAGGTTAGATTAGGTTTGTTTTATAGAAGTGGGTTCTACACAATTAATTCAAAAAATATCTAGATTTTTGGTTTCTGAGAGAAGCGCGAGTTACAAACTGCAGAACATGGAAACTGAGGCAGTTTGGGTAAATACTTTGGTGGAAAGGATGGAACATGGAACCCAATGGGCTTTTGAGGATGGTTATATTCTTACTCGAGTGATTTTTCGGTAACTGATATAGAAAAGTCAAAATGTGTTCATCAGTCCAACAAAAAATATAATTAATTTTTATTAAACCTAACGCCTAAGGTCTTGCCGAAGAAGGCGTTTATCTCACCATAGATACATTTATAACTTACGACCCGACCACAGAACACTATTACAAACCTGTAGCTAATCTCGAAGTGTGTTTCAATATGCTACCGTTGCTCAAAAACATTTTCGCTAATTCCCTTGTGTCAAAGTAATCTCCAGTTTCAGTGTAAGTCTTTCTGTTTTATGATTATCTCATTTCTTGTGCACCACTTACTTACTCATTGGTTGTTTATTGTGTGCCATCTCTTCTACCTTAAGGTTGTCGGGGGCGATCGGCATTCGCCTATACTCGTAATGTACTGTAACGTTACAGGAGTCGAGTATTACATCAGTGACGGAGGAGAATGCTCGCCAAGTCAGAGAGGCAGCACCGTTGTAATGTAATGCTCCAAATCGAATTTGAAATGTTACAGTCAAATGCTCCGAGTAAGGGAGTACCTTAACATTAAGCTCATCTCCAAACTTGGCAGTGGCCTATGGACTCTGTACATCATTTAGTGCTTCTAAACGGCTACATTATCGACAAAAAAATGTTAACTATCTATTTTCATAGATAGATATTGTGTAGCAGAACGATAACTAAATGATCAAAACTCTCAAAACCACCCACAGTCGTTGGAGATAAAATATTATTATGACTTAAATATGGACGTTTTACGCTTAGATACCTAAAATAATGCTTATGTCTTCAAACTTGGAAGTCTATGGACTTTTGAAACCATTTAATGCTTCAAATCGGGTACATTATCAGTAAGAAAATAATGTGCACTCTTAATGAAATAGTTCCATTACTTTTCCGCAAAATAGTGTCTTGGTTAGATGTGATAATAAATTGTGCTCACATGCGCATATTTTGAAGTTGAGAAGATCTCGGATGGACGCCGGAACGTCAACAACTCCTGCATCTCTTGATGATGCCTTGAGAGGCGAAACACGTGTCGAGGATTATACTGTCCGAGGTGGCTTGTTGTATTTGCATGCGTATTTTTTTGTGGAAGCTGCATACAAATATGCGCATGTGACCATAATTCATTACCACACCTAATCAAGACACGCGGAAAAGCAAAATAACTCCTGAATCTATCAATTAGTATGTAAATATCTAGAGATAATCAACGAAGTCCAGTTCTAGGCGCTGCTATTAAAACCGTAGTACTTAGCTTTGTTTGTACAGAACAGAACGAAGTGATCAAACCTCTCAAACACAGCCATAGTCGTTGGAGATAAAATATTATTATGACCCAAATGTGGATGTCAGATACGGCTAGATACCTAACATTATGTTCATGCTCCGAACTTGGCGAGCCTCCAGCAGTGAAGAATCCGCGTATCAAAATGTGTGCTAGATTTACATATTCTCGTATTAGAAGTGGATTTGAACATTCAAATAACAAATCCGCATTTGCCATTTATTTTTTCGCTGAAATATGCTTGGTTTATTTAATGTTCGTACAGGGTATAAGCTTGTAGATTCTGTCGCTTCACACGGGTTGATTCAGACAAACAAAATAATGAGGA
Source organism: Hedya salicella (assembly GCA_905404275.2). Lineage (NCBI taxonomy): Eukaryota > Metazoa > Arthropoda > Insecta > Lepidoptera > Tortricidae > Hedya > Hedya salicella. Next base: position 17,667,679 of record FR990108.1, read on the forward strand.
TTATCATTGTTAACTGTTATTCGTTTCGTTTGTGAATGTTTTGCAACGACCGTACCTGTAATGAAACCCATAAATTTTTAATTTGGTGGGTTTTAATAATTGGTAATTGTTTGGATTATGGATATTTCGTGTGGACTGTGTTATTCCTTTAATTTTAATGATTTTGCCGTGTAGGTACAACGGACAATCATTTTTTTTTAAAAGGTTGGGTTAATTTTGTTATTTTTAAATATGGTCAGAAAACTGTTACATGTATGGTGTGACTTTTTCTCAAGCGAAATTTATCCGATTTCATTCCGTTCTAAACACACATCTTTTAATTAACCAACAAAAATATTCTGAGAAACAAAACAATTAAATGAATAACTGTAGCAGCTCGAAACAAAATAAAAAAATATGATGACAGCGCTTGTTTGAAACGTAAAAACGGACTATTTCGAAATGTCCCGACGTCGAGAAAAAATTGAAATGAAACCAATTAAACCCTCTATTCACTTAAACGCTTCAGCGCACCTTTTGCTGACACAATTTTATAAGCAAAATATGAACACTAAAACAATTTATCTTTTTTAAATTGAGACTTGTTCTAGATTTTCTATAGGTAACTAGAAGGTCGAACTTCATCAGCGGATGAGATAAAAATAATAGCCCTGTTTTTTAATTCAGCTTAGTTAGTTAAAAATATCCTACAACCATCTGTGGATGCTTAGCTACGCTACCTGTGTACCAAAAATAGTTGAAATTTGTTTAGCTGTATTAGAGAAATGTACAAAAAAAATCGCTTCAGAGACCTTTAAATAGGATTACTTATTCTTTTAAAACTTTATAATAGCATCGATTAGAGCATTAGAACGTTTATTATTGTTTTTTAACCCCCGACGAAAAACGATGCGTGAAACTAGTAGTCGTGTGTATATGAGCGCCTATGTATCTGTGTGTCTATCTGTGACATCGTAGCTTTTGATCGGATGGACCGATTTTGATTGTTTGGAAAGTGAAAGCGTCCTGAGAGTGTTCTTTTCTTAATTATGGTTAGAAAATGTTCCGCCGATTGAAAGTTTTTTTTTTTGATACAACGATTACTTGCGAATTAGTTTCTTCATTTTACTTGCAAGTAAGCTTGTTTCAACTCAATATATATAATATATACAATTACTACAAAATGTTGAAAGTTGACGATTTCAGTAAGTTGTTACATGGTTGGCACCGACTTCAAAATAGCAATAATTGTATATAGGGTATATATCGGGTGGCATAATATTGTTAGTCCTATTTGTTTTGTGGCGTAACTATTTTCCTCTAAGTAACGTACGGCATAAGCTTTGTTCCGCATATTTTTTATGTGCCGAAATTCTTGATCCTAATATATTTTGTTCAACATATTATTTGTCCTATCGTATGTTGTGTCTAAGATTAATCAATTTCAAGCTTTTTAGTTAATCGCGAAGATTTCAAGAAGCCCAACCACGGCTAGGATACATTATTTTATTATGGAGATCCGGTGACTACCTACCGGCTCTCTCTCACTTATACATAAAAACTGAACCAAAAAAGTTTCCGAGGAATTGAGAACCTCCTTCTTTTTTGAAGTCGGTTAAACATGTACTGTTAGTAATATTTTCTTCTGTTTCCGCGATTATTACTCATTGAAATAAAACAATTTAACGGATTATATCGCGTATATTATCTCATTTTAGTTCCCGACGTTTCGGAAGCTTTCCAGCTTTCCATGGTCACGGGAGGACTGAGAAAAGATGTATTTTCCTCTGTCAAAGTTACAATTTGTGCAAACTACCCATTTTTTGAAAAAACACAAATAAAGGTGTACATACATGCCAGATGGGCCTAAGCTGTAAAGACAGTTATACAGGTGCCAGAAGGGCTTAATTATTTTATTCTAATAATTTACCAAGCAGCATTTCACAAATGAGGCGTACTGAGGAGAAAAGAAACGCTGCAAAGAAAAACTCCGAGGCTACCTCATTACTAATTATAATATTTAAAAAACAGAGACTATTAAACTACTTTTAAACAGATAAGATATTTTACACCGTTCGGAAATTAAGGTTTTGCAGTCCTGTGTCTCGCTTGTCCCTTGATGAGATGTATTACAGGATCCCAAGCTGGTGGTAGTGACAATCCATCTTCTCTATTGAAATTAGGATGCTTTTTAATCTAATAATTTAAATGAATATTACACCGACGGTGCTTGACATCTGCTATGTGCTCCTTCACCCGGGTTGATAAACCCGGGTGAAGGAGAGCAGTCTGTGAACATGTCATTGACAAACCAAACCACTCAATTAAGTTTGATAAACCTTCTATCCTTGCCAAAGAAAAAAGATATTTTCCCAGGATGCTACGCGAGGCTATTGAGATTAAAAAGCATCCTAATTTCAATAGAGAAGATGGATTGTCACTACCACCAGCTTGGGATCCTGTAATACATCTCATCAAGGAACAAGCGAGACACAGGACTGCAAAACCTTAATTTCCAAACGGTGTAAAATATCTTATCTGTTTAAAAGTAGTTTAATAATCTCTGTTTTTTAAATATTATAATTAGTAATGAGGTAGCCTGGGAGTTTTTCTTTGCAGCGTTTCTTTTCTCCTCAGTACGCCTCATTTGTGAAATGCTGCTTGGTAAATTATTAGAATAAAATAATTAAGCCCTTCTGGCACCTGTGTAACTGTCTTTACAGCTTAGGCCCATCTGGTATGTATGTACACTTTTATTTGTGTTTTTTTCAAAAAATGGGTAGTTTACACAAATTGTAACTTTGACAGAGGAAAATACATCTTTTCTCAGTCCTCCCGTGACCATGGACAGCTGGAAAGCTTCCGAAACGTCGGGAACTAAAATGAGATAATATACGCGATATAATCCGTTAAATTGTTTTATTTCAATGTACTGTTAGTGAATTAGTATCCCCAGCGTTCAATTGTCTACAAGCTATCGCGATCTTTTTTTGTCCTTTTTAAGAGTAACTATCCCAACATACATTAATTAGGTACTTATGTGTAACAATTCTAACGGTCTCCGCAGCGCTGAGATAATTTTCAAATGGTAGGGATTTTTCGATTTCTTCAACTATTATTGTCATATTTAGGCAAAGATGCACACTATCTCAATGAATTATACAAATAAAATCTTTCTCATAAATCACTCCGTCCATTGGTAAAACGGTATAAAAATACTTACAGTATTTATTGAGTTTATCGTGAACAGTCAGACAGAAAGACGCGGCGGAAAACTTTTGAGAAAACTTGAGAAAGCGAGCGACTATCGACTAATTTCTCGCCCAACTCGCTAAGAAACGCACAATAGATGTAGTCTCCGTCAATAGAGAGACATATATGAGTGAGTTCTCGCCGGCAGTGTGAACAGCCAGCGATGAACTATGTGTCTCTTTTACTAACACAGGATTTATGTATTGATTTAAACTTACACGATCTTCACTCATTATCACAACATAACAAAACAGGGCTTAATCGTGTTTAAATAATCGCGTAACGCCACGTCCGAAACGTCGTAGAATTACCAACGAAAGGTAATTAAATAAATCATATTTATATGCGATTAAGCCCCATTTTGTTATGTTGTGATAACAGGATTTATATCTTTTGTTCGTTTATTAGGTGAGAAAATTGCCGATAGCTAATCGCTTCCTCGCTCTTGGACCAGTGCCTTATCCTCCTGGATCCCCGGTTGTCACTTAACTGTGTGTGGACTTGGCCATCTATGACTTGGTGTTTATTTTTGAGGTTGAAGGCTTCGTTCTTCAACGTTCTATGCGTGTTAATTTGTTAAGCCGGTTTGACAATTAGCTGTAGGTTTTTTTTATGTTGTGTCCTCAAGTGGTAACTGGAGAATCCAGGAGGTTATTTTATAATATGTAGGCATGAACTGTATCTATGTTTACCCGGTTTGTTTGCTTAAAGTAATATAATTGTATTACAGCATTATATTTTTTATAAGTAAATTAAAAAAGAAATATATTTTTGCTATGCTGGATGAAAATTCTTTCGTATCATGAAAAATCAACGACGAAAAATCTGACAAAATTATACGGTCCTGTAAAACAGTCTTTGCTGCCGTTTGGATCTTCACAAACGAGGGTATCGCCAATTTTAATTAAAAAATACTACAAGGCTGAACATGGAATGCCAATATCAAATTAGCATCCGTTGTCACAACACAAGAAGGGAGCTGTTTTTATGAAGAAACATGATTACAAAAACAATCGGTACAACGTGAGAAGCATAAAGTTGCATTTTTTTAATTCAGCTCCCAATATTACTATGATATTTCAATTACTAACGTCTTTAATCAGCCGTGAATTAGCCACTGATTTAATCTTTACAGGTCCTTCAAGTTTCAGTTTATACAAAGAATTCCACAATATAGAATTGTTTTAAGATAACTCAATTACGCCAACTATCAAATATTTCAGTCAAATAAATTCATAACCTTCAATTTTATTACATAGCCCAACATTCTCGCTGGCAGAAACATAATTGCTATTTAATTTCAATGTGGCCGTTGGAAAATGAATTCATATTTCGAATCCCCTCTTTTAATTTAATAAGTAGTAACTAACTTAATTGTGTAGCAGCAAAAGTGATCCTGAATTATGTATATTCAGTTCAAATTTCAATGATTGTAATAAGTTTATATGAGTTTTTGAAGGTAGGGGTGGATTCTAAATTTATTGGGTGAAGTTTTCAAATGGTCGGAGTCGGCGATTTGATAAATTATTCGTAATGGTCATGCGGGTGAAATGATACATCGTTTGTATGGACTGGGCTATTGAGCCTAAAATTCATTTGGATGGCGACTCATTCAATGTGCAGTTCCACTTAATGTGAAATCGATAAAAAGGATTAGAAAAGTACTACTCGACTCATATTTGTACTGATTAGAATTGAGTAAAGAATAACATGTTAAAAAATTTCGCAAATTATTATCGACTGGCAACCGCGTTCAAGACGATGCGGCGCAGGGAGGTCACCACCAAGATGGACCAACGATCTGCTCAAGATCGCGGGAAACCGATGGATGAGGGAGACGTACGACCAGTCGTTGTGGAGATAATTGGGTGAGGCCTTAATTCAGCAGTAGAGGTCTACGGACTGATACGTATGATGATCACGATGACATTATAAATCTGAATCTAATCTACAACTGTGAAGACTGGCCTTTTTGCCCAGGAAAATATACTGTCTTTGAATCACTCGTAGCTAGCTTTTATTATTTACCTTACAATTACATCATTAGCGCGTTTTTACGATCAGGTCAAAACAAAAAGAAAATAAGGCAAAGACTTACGTTACGTCACGTTAAGTATCTAGGTGACGGGACCCAAAAAAAAAACAAAACTTATTACAACATTTACGAAACCGTCAATCCATTAGACAATTCTAACAAACGTCAATTATTTCGCGATCTCATCGTCAATTACGCGATCTCCGACTGGAAATTCTCAAATAAATGCCAAAAGTCCAATTAGTACAAGGTTATGTCAAGGTTCTAGAATACTGGAGGAAAGAGTGCAAGGTTAGGACGGGGTTAAGGGCTCTTGTGACACAATTGGTGGCTCTTGGGACACTTCAGTCGACAGTAGTGAAGCTGCGGCTAATTCTATTATTGTAGCTGGAATTTTCTTAGGCCGTGAATATTGCATTCTTTAGAAGGAGGTAAAAAGCCTCTGCGGTGTCGTTTAGCTATGATATCTATTTAGACCATCATTTTAAACGTACTTGAATAATAAATTCAGATTTGAATGATACTATCAATTGGTAATCAACATCATATCAGCCCAAGAACACATCCATTGCTAAACAGAGGCCTTCCATAAAATCGGTTTACGTCGCCCTACTCCAACGGTTTCCTGTGATCTTCACCAGATCATCGTTCCATCTTGCTGGAGGCCTGAGCGTGGTTACCACTCGATGACAAATCTGCCCCGCCCACTGCCACTTAAGTTTAGCAACTCTTTTAGCTATGTCGACGATATTAGTTCCTCTGCGGATCTCCTCATTCGATCACGAAAGGCAACTCCCAGCATAGCTCGCTCCATTACTCTTTGAGTGACTTTGTGCCTTCTTATGAGGCCTATGTTAGTGATCACGTCCCAGTGCCGTAGGTCATCACTAGCTAAGCACACTGGTTAAAATTTTTGTCTTAACTGCGGTATTTGGAACGAGAAATAGGGATCAATTGATATTACTTACTAAATATTTTTGTATGGTTTAGTATGGTTAGGTCCAACGCAAATCTTCGCGTTATCGCGATAGTGTGCCCCAGTATTATTGTATCTGGAATAGTCTTGAGCTGTTGATGGACATTTTTGTGGTGTGGTACGAAAAAAATTAAAAAGTTAGCTGCCAATGTCATGACTTATTTTTAAATTTTCTTGCTAATCCATATAGAGCACAATCGACAAAAAATACAATATGAACACCTATGGGAAACTTAATGTTCCCAATTTAAATTATTTAATACCGGTAACGATCCTGATTTTACGTTTTAAATGGAGGTTCGTGATTGTAGCAACTATTTTTTAATGTAATGAGTGGCAAGCGTGCAGACGAGCCACCTGATGGAAAGTGGTCATCATCGCCCATGAATACCTATGTGCAACACCAGAGGAATCGCCCAAACATTTCCAACCTTTTTGTACCCTGTTAACTCGCATCTTGAAGAATCCTATGTTACAGCGCTCTGGAAACTTAGAATTGAAGATGTTTTATGTACCATCACAGAAAATGGAATTGATCGACTGACAATGTCTAGGAAGTCGCCCAAATAGATGCCAATAGCTACTGACCATGGTAGCTCTCCACAAACTAATTGTCATAAAAAATGACGCCCCTGTTTTAATTTACCGTAGTTGGTTTAAAATTATCATCAATCCTGCTCATGCAAACATAAACAAGGTATTTTGATTGGGGGTCTATCATACAGACATACATTTTACGCTATATAAGCGTTTAACGTGAAACTGCAAAACAAAATACCAGGAAAAGTCTCGGTTACCAACAAAACTTTAATGTAAATCATTCAAAGAGCTTTTTTCAACTTTATAGCGGCTCCCGTCAAAGTTCCGCAAAACGTGATTACAAAATCATTTCAAAGTCCATTCTTTGCCACAAGACAATGAGAATCAAGATGCAGTTTACGAACTTTAAACTAACACAAACTTGATGCGGCCAAAACACAGTATGACTCTAGTGTAAACAGTACTGTAAATTCATTAAAACGCCCGAAACTATGCTCAGCTCACAGACGCGCACCCTAACTATATCTCACCAGGTTTTGACGGGAATTTGCCGCGTGTGATAGAAATTCAGCTAACTAGTCTAACCCTTCCACTATTACCAGGAACCCAAGTAAGTGCTACTTGTAACAAGTTTTAGCAAGGAACATGAGTATATAGCAAAAACTTTTTCGAGCAGGGCACCAAACTAACGAGTTCCTGTCAAATTTGACATTTAAATTGCCGACTTTGTATTTATGGAAAAGACCAATCGTTTCGTGACTGTTGAGCTGACATCCGTTATCCAATATTATGGTTTGCGGTATGCCATGAACTAAAAATACGCTATTAGCTATAACTTCGGCAGTAGCGCGTCTAAGGGGAAATATATAAGGCAATACTTGGAAAAGCAGCATGTCACTACAAATATGTAGCAATGTTGCTTCCTTGTGTTTGGCAAGGGTCCGACAAGGTCCATAGAAATAACTTGCCAGGGTCTGCAGCAATCTTTAGGCCTACCCATTTTACCTAAAGTACCATGTGTGGCCGTCTTATGGGACAAGCAAACTTCACAAGCCGCGATGTATTTGACGACATCTCCATACATATTAGGCCAGAAATGAGTAAGAGCCAGTCGTTTATATGTTTTAAAAACACCAAAATGTCCAGATGTTGGCTCACTATGACATTTAGAGAGAACTTGGGGTCGATTCCTGACATTCAAATTGCGCGAGGTACCTTTAATTAACCAATTTAATTGGTTTTACTGCGGCACGGACAAGCGTTAGGATAGCGCAGTAGTTAAGATACTGCTTTCCTTAATACATTTACTGTGGTCATGATAAGTCGCTTCAACTTTAAAATTAAAATGGAAAACAACATTGCTTAAGTTCGAAGCAAAACAAATATGTTTAGTAAATTTACGAGATTTTTGTTTTAAACAAATAAAAAACGTGAAGATGTAAAATAGTTTCATAGTTCTTCTCAGGCACTATAACTATTCTCTTTTTAATATTATATTTTGACTTCCTAAGTTTGGTTTGTTAAGTGTGTTACATTGTTAACCAAATTCACTCTTTTGCTTTGAATAATTTTGTCTATATTTTAAGGCAAATTATTGGTCATATGAAAAACATTATGTCTAAAAATGGTTTTATGTTTGTCAATAATTTGATATCATTGCCTAAAATAAACATGTATACTGCTATAAGAAAACAATAAATCCCTGGGGAAGTCAGTCGTCACTTTCAGCACTAGTTGAATAATATACTCTGATTAATAATTCATCCGAAGGTTTGGACGCTTGGATCCTTCTAAGCGTCCCTTAAGCTTATCGCGGAAAAATTACATTAAATATGGAAAAGTAACTTAGATCCTTAGTCCTTACGTACGCTGAGCTCAAGTGTTCTGGAATTAAATATAAGTGCAAAGTAATGAAACATTGAAGTCATTGTACTATCAGAGTCCTAAGCATCTACAAATTTATAGGTTATTTATTATTTATCCTTACTTGTCCTAAATAGTAAACAACAGTCTAACCCAAACTTACATTTTTCGTCTGAAACTCTTTTTTTTCTTGTAAATAAAGTAACAGGAATTAATAGTTTTAGTACCTACAACATTGACAATTTCATACATTAAATTTATTTCCTTGCGAGAAAACAGCCGGTATTTGGCATTCAATGCATATTTTTAGGTTTGACTTACTATTAAGGACAAGTAAGGATTATTGGGTTGTGCCATGCGCGGCGCACTTCGAGATTACGTCGCGCGGTAAGGCCTAGTGGGACATACACAGTACAAAGTCTAATTATAAAAAAAAATACATCAAGCATACAAAAGGGTGGAATATCATTCCACAAGTAGATTTTTGCTTTTATTATACCATATTACAACATATACATAAAACGTTTTCAAGAAAACCAGGCATCTAGGAATCGATTACAAAATCAGTTTGAAAAATATCGCATACAATTCGTATTTCATTTTGACTGATCAAGAAAGTTTGACGTTTAAAACTCCGTATGTAAGGTTAATAAGGTCTACCGCCTTTAAATTTTGTATAAAATTATAAATAAATATCCACCTTAGTCAATTAAGTATGGGAGAATCGTCTACCTTTGTCTAATAATTAACCTTATTTTTAAATATTGAAAGAAAACAATTTAACGGATTATATCTCGTATATTATCTTATTTTAGTTCCCAACGTTTCGGAAGTTTTTCTGTGAGTAATAATCGCGGAAACAGAAGAAAATCTTATTTTTAAATAATTAAGGTTGTATATTTATTGCTCCTGTTAACATACTGAAGTGTGTGGTAAACTAAAATAATGGTATTGATTTAGTGTGAGTGTGTAGTAACGAGATGTAAAAATAGATTTGTAGCTAGATTAAACTAAGTACTAACTAAATATGTGCGGCAGAATTTTTTGATAGATAATGTGTAACGATGCGCCTGTCACCACCAACTTGTTAATAACCGTGTAAAAACTACCTAAAATCGAAAATTTTGAATAATTTGCAGTTCCTTTCGATACCTCGCGTAATTTGAATATCAGGAATTGGCCCCAAGTTCTCACTAAATGTCATAGTGAGCCAACATCTGGACATTTTGGTGTTTTTAGCCGATTTAACGTGATATATACATACAAAAAATTTAAATAAATATTTTTCGATTCAGTTCTCAAGTGACTTCGAGGAATAGGTTTAATTAATCGCTTGCAATCATCAGAATTAAATAATATGATTTCTGGGATAAGTTATGCTTGTTTTTTATTTTGACTTTTAATTGTCCTTGCCAAACCCTAGTACAGACGTCAGTCAGTAGTGATGTCACTCGAAATACCTCCTAGGCCAGGGATCGGCAACCTTTTGAGTCGGAAGAGTCAAAAATTATACAAAATTCCAAAGCTTTTAAAGGGCCTCAATTTTTTTCTTGTCTACAATAAATAGTACTTTTTGATAAAAAAAACTAATCTATCGAGCCGCCGCTTCATATCCATAGAGCCGCATGTGGCTCGCGAGCCGCAGGTTGCAGACCCCTGGCCTAGGCAATAAAAAAAATAAACGCATCCAAATAAAAAACGCATGAATATCTGAACAACAAAAAAAATAGAACCCAAGGGCATGTATTTTGGCTCATCCCAATTGAATAAGTGGATTCGTTTTTTGCTTCACTCACCCGGCAAAATACCCTTTAAGCACTGAGTTTTCGGGATAAAGTTGGTAACCAATTTTATTTTCTGGCGAATATGCTAAACATCACGCCAATTTCTTGCTTTATTGTTGCGTAAGAGAATAAGATATCACCAAACAGCGTTTAATACTAAAATAAACTCATTCACTTCTATAACAGGAGCAAAAACCGGCCAAGAGCATGTCGGACCATGTTCAGGGTTCCGCAGCCTTTCAAACAAAAGAATTCACTACAGATGATAAAAATGCGATATGAAAAAGTGCACTAGCAAAAGAGCGTATCCCCACAGCACTCACGTCCTTTTGCTGAGAAACGCAGGTTTTTGGCCATAACTCAAAAACGGTGCATACGATCATGTTGAAAACCAGTTTTGTTGAAAGTATTTAGTAAGGTATATCTTTATAATTTTTTTGAAATACCGTTTAGAAAGTAGAGGGGACACAATTTATGCTACTTTTGGAGCGATTATTTCCAAAAATATTCACTAAATCATGTTCCACATATTGATATTTGCTAAAAAATAATTTTCAGTTTCGCTTACAAGTATGAAATGCGTGCCCCCTTAGAAATATTTTTTTGTTGTTTAACTGTCGTACTAAGTAGCGGCTCATACAAGACACTCCAAATTTCATTAATGTACATCTAGTAGTTTTTGAGTACAAGACCTATATATAACATACGGATGGATGGACAGACGTGTTTGCCATTTTGGCTACGGAACCCTAAAAATGTTTATGGAAGCAAGTATATGTACTTATATTACTTAAACTAGAGTAAAACCGCTTGTCATTTGAGCTGGGACCATGGGCTCGCAGACAATGAACTAATCCGTGAAACTCCACTCTAACCATTTATCACGAGCTCGTGACGTGAGAAAACCGCTAGTTTTGATATCATTGTTACTTTGTTATAAATATTAAAAGTGAGTATTTACCAAGAACCGTGAACTTCTGGGGTAAAGTAGGTAACCTCATTTTATTACCTTATTGTATTTTATGCAATCTTTATATAATAGTGGCCTAATTAAGGTCGTGACTTATAAAGCTTATCATATAACTATTCTATACAATACTTTTTCTACGAGTAACCCATAAATTCCAATACATGAAACTTAGCTAAATAATTTCAAAAACATTGCGTTCTTTTTTTGTAATTCATTATAGTTCTGTGCGGAGTTGTATAATATAAACCATAGAGTATAGAGTGATGGTCGAATCTAAAAAGTACCTATGCCTTTTTAGTATGATTTAAATGTGTTCTTATTCACAGATTATAATTTCACAGAAAAAATAAAAATGTAACTGCCAACTCAAATCCCACTGCCAAAGATCGCGTTAATTCATAGCTCCAATATTGCTTAAAAAAAGGAGAAACCATAAAATTCAATAAATTGACAAACTCATTCGCTTTTATAATATGGGTAGGGGAAAGTTGTCTCACGGCTCGGTTGTCACAGTTTAGCGGCAATAATGGTCTATGAACCGGTGTCAAAAGATCTCGAGAGTTATATTTCCCTCCTAGGTAAAGCTCTCGCGATCTTTGGACACCGGTAGATGAACTTATTCGTTCATTTAGTCGTGTGATAACCAACCCGTGATCCCTTACCGGTCTCCACTAAAGACGAGTACGAAGTATATTTCATTTCATAACTGAAACTGCTTGTCATTTGAGCCCACAATTGACTAATCCGCAGAACCCAACTCTTATCATTTATCAGGGGCTCGTGACGTGAGAAAACCACTAGTTTTGATGCTATCGTTCGTTTATGATAAATTGTGTACAGTCATCATCAAATAATCTGTAGCGTTCAAAGCGCCAAATATATCTTCACGCGTCTTTATGCCTATGAAAATAAATAATATTAATAATTCTTGAAGCGGCACTGATGATAAACACCCGGAAAGCCAACGGAACTCCTCAAAGATAAATGATTTGATATTTCGACGACAAGTTAGCCGTGTTTGGTTGGGCTTGTTGTAATCGTCACGAGACTTATTTTTACGTAACGATTAATTAAAAAGCGTGAAATAAATTATTTCTTTAAAAAAAAAAATATCGCCTCCAAAAATGCATAAAACATTTTTAAAAAATCTACGTTTTTTTTTTTTTTTACTTGTGTTATTTGGAGTCGAGTAACAAATAACTAAAATCGAAAATTTTGAGTATTTGGCAGTTCCTTTCGATGGCACGGGCTATTTCCACCTTTTATCATTAACTAGTTACCACTGGTAACGGCTTGGATTTTTTCCCGCCTGTTACCAGGTGGTAACTACTGAGAATATACTTCCCAAAAATTACCACTAAAGTGATTGGTGCCATTTGGTGTTAGTGGTAACAGTTGTAAAATATTCCCAGTGGTAACTACTGGTGACGGGACAAAAAATCCCGGTTTTTATCAGTGGTAACAAGTTGATGATAAAAGATCGGAATAACTCATGTCATATCTTACTCAAATGATGGTCTTTTACTCAAAAACTACTAGATGTACTTTAATGAAATTTGGAGCGTCTTGTATGAGCCGCTACTTAGTACGATAGTTAAACAACAAAAAAAAATTTTCTAAGGGGGCACGCATTTCATACTTGTAAGCGAAACTGAAAATTATTTTTCAGCAAATATCAATATGTGGAACATGATTTAGTGAATATTTTTGAAAATAATCGCTCCAAAAGTAGCATAACTTGTGTCCCCTCGACTTTCTAAACGGTATTCCAAAAAAATTATAAAGATATACCTCACTAAATACTTTCAACAAAACTGGTTTTCAACATGATCGGATACACCGTTTTTGAGTTATGGCCAAAAAACTGCGTTTCTTAGCAAAAGGACGTGAGTGCTGTGGGGATAAGCTCTTTTGCTAGTGCACTTTTTCATATCGTATTTTTATCATCTGTAGTGAATTCTTTTGTATGAAAGGCTGCGGAACCCTGAACATGGTCCGACATGCTCTTGGCCGGTTTTTGCTCCTGTTATAGAAGTGAATGAGTTTATTTTAGTATTAAACGCTGTTTGATGATATCTTATTCTCTTACTCAACAATAAAGCAAGAAATTGGCGTGATGTTTAGCATATTCGCCAGAAAATAAAATTGGTTACCAACTTTATCCCGAAAACTCAGTGCTTAAAGGGTATTTTGCCGGGTGAGTGAAGCAAAAATACATGCCCTTGGGTTCTATTTTTTTTCTTGTTAAGATATTCATGCGTTTTTTATTTGGATGCGTTTATTTTTTTTATTGCCTAGGCCAGGGGTCTGCAACCTGCGGCTCGCGAGCCACATGCGGCTCTATGGATATGAAGCGGCGGCTCTATAGATTAGTTTTTTTTAATCAAAAAGTACTATTTATTGTAGACAAGAAAAAAATTGAGGCCCTTTAAAACTTTGGAATTTTGTATAATTTTTGACTCTTCCGACTCAAAAGGTTGCCGATCCCTGCCCTAGGAGATATTTCGAGTGACATCACTACTGACTGACGTCTGTACTAGGGTTTGGCAAGGACAATTAAAAGTCAAAATAAAAAACAAGCATAACTTATCCCAGAAATCATATTATTGAATTCTGATGATTGCAAGCGGTTAATTAAACTTATTCCTCGAAGTGACTTGAGAACTGAATCGAAAAATATTTATTCAAATTTTTTGTATGTGTGTATGTGTGTGCGAAACCACAAATTCATCACGTTAAATCGGCTTAACACATTTAAACCTATATTTGGTACATGGGTAGCACGGGCATCCAGAGAAGGTTAAAGGATGCTTTCTATCCGATTATGCTGAAGCAAAAAATAGAATCATATTTTTTTCCTCCTCCGGGAACTAAGTTGGCGCCTTCTAGTAGGCTATATAAATATATCATCATCATCATCATCATCATCAGCCTGTATTAGTCCACTGCTGGACATAGGCCTGCCCTAATGAGCGCCATAGCGCCCTGTCTTCAGCTTGACGCATCCAGCATCTGCCCGCAGTCTTTCGCAGATCGTCAACCCACCTGGCCGGAGGGCGTCCTACACTACGTTTGCCGAGTCGCGGTCTCCACTCAAGAACACGTTTATCCCAGCGGTTGACGGTTCTTCGTGAGATATGGCCGGCCCACTGCCACTTCAACTTACTAATTCTTTGAGCTATGTCGATAACTTTGGTTCTCTGTCGGATGTATTCGTCACGAATCCTGTCCTTAAGAGAGACTCCAAATATAACAATTTGTTGGTTCTAAAAAAACTGCATACCAGTTCTTTTTTGGTTCGAATAACCAGATGAATATCGTATCGGAATACATTGTGTTTATTTTTCCAGAATTGAGAGCCAACAGGTAAAACGTTGAGATTTATGGCTTGTTCCATAAATCTCATATGAAAACAGCCTATTGTGCTCTTCTAACTCTAGGATTTTATGATATTTTAGCCATAGAACTAAGGTACACCTCACATTGAGAACGTCTTATGTGTTGCTCTAAGACCAGAACGCTATGATCTTTTAGCTACAAAGCACCCACTATTCAAGATTTTTAGAGAATAGGCATGATGATTGGGTATGAAAATCAAAATTTTAAATAGTCCGTCAGTTAGTTAATACCAAAATATTGGACACGTATTTTTTGCTTTTTCAAAATAATAAAAAAATACTTAGATAAATCGCATTAAAGTTTAGGAGTGGGGGCTCGTGACGTCACTCCTAAGTAAAATTTGTACTTCGTCACGCGTCACGCGACATTTTGACTCAATGTATCGCCTTTATTTTATGATTAAGTAAAAAAAGAAAAAATACGTGTCCAATATTTTTTATTAATCGACAAGACGGAGTAATTATTTAAATTTAGTCATCGTCCATATTTATTGCCGGAATTTAGTATACAAAAAAGTTTTGAAATTCTTACTCTCAAGTTTTGTTTATCAAATGGTTTAGATTCAGTTGAATTTGCTTTGAACATTTTTAAGATATTGTGCTAATTAGAGTGTTATTAGTACTGGGGCCCGTTTTTCAAAAGCTTGGAACTTGTATTACAAGCGGAAGTCTCTTTCTATGAATTACAAAAAAACTTCTACTTGACATACAAGTTACAAGTGTTTATCAAACGGGGCTCTGGTGTCCTTCCATTCCATCAACATACGTTGCCTTGAGTGCTTTATATCATTGAATTTTCATTTCATTGACAACTTTTTCCCCTGAAACAATACAATTTTCATGATCTTTGAAAATACTATCATCTACATGACACACGTCTACGTCTGTTTCTTCAAAGCGTCTACGCTTTGAGAAGCTGAGAGAAAAAAATGTGGTGTTGGAGAAAAACGATGGAGATATCGTGGACATAATTCAGGATTACTGACAAATACGGACAAATACGTGAAAGCGGGAGGCGAAAAGATTTGAAGTGCCATTTGCAGCCCAAACTTAAGTTGGTAAGTCATTGCGCACAGTATCAGACCATCAAATTCTTTAATAAGCTAGATCAATGGATTCCCGTCGCCGTCGCCGTCACCGTCACCATCACCGTCACCGTCACCATCACCATCATCATCATCATCATTATCATCATCATCATCATCATCATCACCATCATCGTACCTCAATTATCTTCGACTCAATCATTCGACATATTCATAAGCCAACACTTCAATTCAGTGTTGGCTTATGAATATATCAGTTCAGTTGGAAGTGCCGTAGAGTATCCGACATTGAAAAGTATGCTATTAAAGTTTACTCTATGAAGAATAAAATTTAGTATACTCTAATATGTATTAATTAAAATTGGCTTTAGGTTAAGAATTAGCTATAAATATTGTACTTATTTTGAAAGAAATATTCGTATACAATCTAAATTGTTTCTAGAATAAAGTAAATAAATAAAAAAACTAATGTTTCCATCCTTAAAGAACTCGCTCGCATCAACAACGTCTGTCTGCTCTGGTGCAGACTCAGATGCTCAAGTTTTTTGACCTTGTCTTAAGGCGGCAGGCACAATGACTCCATAGAGCGACTTGTCATCCAGTGTAGAGTAGAAGGAACCAGACCACAACCTATACAATAGACTGACCAGATCTAATCGGCTGTGCGGATCTCTGCATGAGTGCACCCGAATGTCTGCAAATCATAAGCCGTTAGATTAGGTTAGGTTTGTTTTATAAAAATCCCAAATCATTAACGGTTTCGAAGAAAGTCTTACGGTTTGGTAAATCTAAAAGGCGCGCAAAGCTCAACTTGGTAGAACGTGCAAAACTGTAGACTCCACTCCTAGAATTTTGTGATGGCAAAACTTAAATAACGCGTTAAGCGCTAAGTCTCTTTTACTAGTCCACCTGTTAAAATGGGATTGCGGGAGGTATGTAATATGCTCAGTGCAGTAAAAGATTAGCGTTGGAATGGAAGGAAGTTTGATAATGCTGTTTTAGTATAAAGTGCCAGTGTTCGTGGAGTATAAACTTTTTCCTGTAGGGAAAATACATCTGTTTGTTTAAAATACAGCTGCTAGTTGAACCTCTAAATAATTCTAAATAGTCAGTTGGATGATAAAAAAATATTGGACATGTATTTTTTGATTTGATGAAATAAAAAAGACAATAAAAATAAATCGCACAAAATTATTGGAGTGGGGGCTCGTGACGTCATAACTCTGTATATACGCTGTGCCGAGGCGTGACGTCACGCGACACTTTGACTCAATGTATGGCAATTACTATCCTAATATAACTTCGATTATTCGTTCGATCAGTTTTCTGTTATGGCCGTCGGGTGACAAAAAACTCGGTAGACTAGACATTCTTACTCGGTCTTTCCGAATGAAAATGATAAAAATATGTATTAATTGTTATCTTTATCTAGTACTTGATCATCATTTTAGTGACTCCGTTGACATCGTTGATACCCGTCTTAGCATGCAGAAAAGAAAGTTTAAAAAAAAAACATTTAATCAGCCTCATGTAACAAATTGTAATAAGAACACGTAAAAACGATCTTTCTCCGAACAAATAGGCTTATCTACCATTCTAAGCCGATAAGTTAAGCTCTTTTAGAACTTTTAGCCCGAAAACTACCAACCGACCTTATGAACTAGGGGTGTCAACATCGATCACCGCTGCAATCTGTTCCCTAATACTTGCAAAACGTCCGAGTTGAATAAATCACAGCCCTGGCCTTTCGGAAATCCGCCTTAATATTTATCATCCAAATTTCAAGATTGATGTGTCTTACACAAGCGACTAAAGGGATTGTCTGAAATTATGCGCGGGATGGAAGGAAATTTGTCTGGAAAATATGAAAAATTCCTGGAATTACTGAACAAGAATGTACAGTAAGCTGAAAGTATAAAGTAATTGATGATTATGTTTTGGGAAATTACAACACAGATTGAATAACATTATTATACACTAGAAGATGCCTCGCAACTTTGTTCGTAGAGGAGAAAAAGTATTAAATGCAAAAGTCACTCTGTCTGTCCGTCTGATACCTTTTCACGTGTAAACCGCTGAACAGAATTAGATCAACATCGATTTTTTTAAGAAAATCTTGATGTTTTATCATCACGATCTTCGGTATAAAAGTGAATGTCTTCACTAAGAAACTATATTCTTATAAATACAAAGATCTAAATAATGTAAAAATCCGGTTTGCCTGCGAAGCTGAGGTCCTGGGTTCAAATCCCGGTAAGGGCAAATATTTGTGTGATGAGCATAAATATTTGTTCCTGAGTCTTGGATGTTTTCTATGTAGATAAGTAATATATCTATTAAATATATCGTCGTCTAGTACCCATAACACAAACCTTATTGACCTTACCATGGGACTAGAGCGATTTGTGTAAAATTGTCCTGTAATATTTATTTATTTATTTATTTATTTATTTATATGGGCCCTCAATCTTTTCTTTTGCGCCGCGTCCCTTGGTTACATAACTACGCCACTGACTTTTGAATTTAATGTGATATCCAAACTTGTTTAATGTTGTATTGTCGTATTGCAAGCTGGCGCGTAGAACCGGGTCAGCTTAAGGTTGGAATAGGCTTGTGTCCTAAAAAAATATAATTAATCCGTCAGTCAGTTTATCAGAAAAAATTAGGCACATCACAATATGAAGATATAGCCCGTTAAAGTTCCCCGTGACGTCACGCCGCACGAAAAACGGTCGCACGGTGTGACGTCACGGGGAACTTTACCGACCCCACTCCCAAACTTTGACGCGCTTTATCTTTGTCTTTTTTTGTTTGATAGACAAAAGAAAAAAATACGTTACCAATATTTTTTGAAAATTTAACTGACGGACTTATTAGAATATTTTGTTTTACCCAGGACACTACTGCCGTCATAACGAAAAAGGGCACAACTAACATTTTTTTTTAAATCGATATAGATACATATTATATGTGTGCCTTCTTTTCCTGTTTCCTAGTATGTAGTAAAACAATTTAACGGATTATATCGCGTATATTATCTCATTTTAGTTCCCGACGTTTCGGAAGCTTTCCAGCTTTCCATGGTCACGGGAGGACCGGGAGGACTCGACGAGGAATTTTGTAAAATACATACTAGGAAATAATATTTTCTTCTGTTTCCACGATTATTACTCATTGAAATAAAACAATTTGGGTTAGGATCATTTCGTCTAAAAAAGCCGCTGGTCTAAATAGTAACTGGTCTAAAAAGCAGCTGGTCTAAGTACCAACTGGTCTAAAACGGCAGCTGGTCTAAGTAGCAAGTGGTGTAAAAAGCAGCTAGTCTAAGTACAAACTGGTCTAAAGCAGAGATGGTCTAATTAACAAGTGGTCTAAAAAGCACCTGGTCTAAGTACAAACTGGTCTAGAGCACAGATAGACTAATTAGCAAGCAGTCTAAAATTAACAAGGTAATCGTTTTAAAATCCGCTTGATCTAAAATATGTAGCTGTATTTGTCCTTTAGATGTCCACTACTAAATCCTTTATTACTTTGTACTAATATTCACTAAAAATAAATAAATATATACTAACGTAAATAGTTTCATGTTACCATTTTTTTTAT
The DNA here is from genome assembly GCA_905404275.2 of Hedya salicella. Taxonomy (NCBI): domain Eukaryota; kingdom Metazoa; phylum Arthropoda; class Insecta; order Lepidoptera; family Tortricidae; genus Hedya; species Hedya salicella. The sequence goes on from FR990108.1 coordinate 17,687,125, forward strand.
TTTTAACCGACTCCCAAAAAAGGAGGTGGTTCTCAATTCAGTTCAATTTATTTTTCTTTTTTTTTATACTTTTAATTGGCATTTTATGTCCTGTTGCTTTCTTAATTCGTTTTATATGGCGCTTTTATTGTTATTTTCTCTTTACCCTTTAATACTCCATTTTTTTCAAACCGGGCTCCCAAGGGCCTTGAACACATGCTGAGTCAAAGCCTATTTTTTATCGCAGACATTGCTGGACTCATCGAGGGCTATAATAGGTATGATAGTGACATTTTCTCGTGTATGTGAATGACAGTCAGTAATAAACCAGTTGTTGTACAAGCCCGTGGTTTCATTAGCTCCCATATACTTCACATTTTCACTTATATTACTAGCGAAGTCTTGTCGTGTGCGCTGTACAGAATAAATGAGTTTTCTTCTCTTCTTTCTAAATGCTTTAACGCAAACACAAATAAGTAAGCTACCTACCTTTATGGACTCAAAAGTATGTATCCACTTTTTGACTTTATCTCAATGCAATAAGGCGAAAAGTTTCTTTCTAGTCCACTGTGTTATAGATATTTTAATTTAATTTATAATAAAAATAATAATGATGAGATTCAAATCAATGTTGACTAATTTGTGCTTAGATCACATTATTTTGTAATGGAATGAGATTTAGACAAAGAACTTTTTAGACCAGATGCATTATTGACGGGTAGCGTTTTAGACCAGTTGCGTTTTAAACGAGATGTATTTTAGACCAGTTGCGTTTTAGGCGAGAAGCGTTTTAGACCATCTGCCAGTTGCGGTTTAGACAAGTTGATACTTAGACCAGCTGCTTTTTAGACCAGTTACTACTTATACCAGCTGCTTTTTTAGACGAAATGATACTAACCCAAATGGATTATATCGCGTATGTTATCTCATTTGAGTTCTCGACTTTTCGGAAGCTTTTTAACTTTCCATGGTCATGGGTGGAGTCAAATGAGATAATATACGCGATATAATCCGTTAAATTGTTTTATTTCATTAGCTAGTCGTTTTAAAATGAGAGCGTAACTACGTTTGTATGGGGAACCGAGCTTACCGGGGACTCTTAAACCGACTCAGTACCATCTGTCGCAAATTTCTCTTGTCAGGCCAGCGGTAGAACATGTCGTTCTCGTATCGGTTTGCTCAGCCACCAAAAACGGTGTCTCCCGAACACTACAACATAAATCGTCTGTAATAGACGCAAAGACCTATTCAATGATATTATTAGTCTTCTATACATATAATAAAGCTGAAGAGGGTCGAAAGTCTGTACATGGAAGATATTCGAAAAAAAATTGGCCGGGGATACTTAAAATCGATAACAGAACACGTTCCAACAGTTTTTAGAATTTTTGTCTGTTTGTCTGTTTATCTGTTTGTCTGTTTATTTGTACGCATCACGAGAAAACGGCTGAACAGATTTTAATTCAAACTTTACTAATCGGTCGATAAAATCCCCGGCCAGGCTATAACAATACAACCCTTAAAAGCGGGGATAGCATTTGAATGACTTAAGTTTGCTCCTGAATCTTATCGCGCTACTTAGGAGGTGTAAACTTCTCTCAAACATGTGTTACGAGCCCACGAGTATCGAGTACCTTGCTACACTAACAGATGGTGCTAAAATTGATAAATTTTTGCCAAATCCATATTATATTATAAATGCGAAAGTGTGTCTGTCTGTTAACTCTTCGCGCTTAAGCCGTTGAACCGATTTTGATGAAATTTGGTATGGAGATAGTTTGAGTCCCGGGTTTGAGGCAACTTTTTATCCCGGAAAAATACCCTTATCCGCTATAAACGAATTGAAGTCGCGGGCAGAAGCTAGTTATTAATATTTTCATATTTTAAAGTGGACTTTCCCATCCAACTTTAAAGACTCATAAAACTAGCTACACGTAGGTGGCGTACTATTTTTTTTTAAGGTTTTTTAAGAACATTGTATTTTTATTTCAGTCGACATCCCAATTGTATATAGCACTGAGTATGGTGCTAGCATTCTATTATTATGGCCGTTAAAAAGTGCGTTGAGGCGTATACTGCCCTCCTAACTATAAGTGCAGTAACTCTAGTCAAAAAGTAGAAAAAAAATGCACCTTATTCCAATCGAGCCAGGTGTACTTATACGTTTTTTCCTTAAATGAACCGTAAAGAATCCAATTACAAGGTAACGTAATTTGTTTTGGACAAGAAAAACATACTGTAATTTTACGTAGCAATATCTAAAAAAGATCTTAGACGATTATATCACCTTTTTAGTCTCAATTTGATATTTATACGTTTGTCTACATAGTAATTGTGAAAAATAAATACATTGTATCTTTTCTATTACGATCATAGCCATACAAGGGAATTAGTAAAGCTATCCGACTTATTTTGGTCCAATAACTGACACAATTCCTCTACGAAATTCCAATCAAAGCATGTTAGCTAAAGCGAGTTAATAAGCGTAGCCGTATTCAGAAATACACATTATTGATTGAGTATTTTGGGTCTCTCACTAGGTTTGAAGTCATGAGTAAACTTTTTTTACAAGCTTTCAATTGAATCACCTGTCCTCTGCTGCCAGTAATAAATACTTGCAAGTTAAATTTGATCTGCTTCCTTTTTGCCATGGAGCTAAAATTTGGTATACTTATAAACTAAGTGACAATGCAATTACTATTATGATTATATATCGAGCTGATGAGATAATGGAGCCCGTAGGATGACCACCATCATTGGAACCCTCTAATAAAATAAAGAAATCCTACCAATGTTGGGCTCTCTAGAATCGTCTCGGCGAGTTGATTTATGTTCAAAGATTCATGTTCGAAAATCTTGACAGAAATATTTGTAGTGTAATTTTGTACATTTTCAATGGAGTCCCGTTTTACTCTTTGGGTACGGATCCCTAAAAACGCGATACTCTAAGTTTAGTGGCCGCGCTGGCATTCCCGCTTGTTGGTTTGCGCTCCCCTATTGAATCCGGTTACGAGTAAGGATGTCTAGTCAGACCTACTCAGTTCAAAGTCAGGTTCTAATAAAACGATATGAGAAATTCTGTTTCCTCTTAGCTGCAGCCTTGAGCAAACACGCGGAAATTTTCTAGGTACCACTTGGGCCCAACTCGCTAGATAAGGGCGTTCCATGCACTGTTAAAATCTTGCTTCACGTGTTTTACTGCTTTGCATATTGTCATTGTTTTTTTCAAATGGTAAAAACAAATGGATACGTATATGTATAGTAGAGATTATAAATTCGCGATACATTTAGAGTTCTGTTAGCTGCAACCTTGATCAGTCGCGTGGAAATATTCTAAGTGCCACTCGGGCCCACTCGCTAGATAAGGGCTCTTGATGCACTATTTAGAGCTCCCCTATGCGCTGATATTGTTGAAGATTATTTTATTACTTTTAGATTGTTGTAATTATTTAAAAATACTAAGAAAAACATAAATAAATATAGTAGAGATAAAAAACCGCAATACATTAAGTTTTCCGTTACCTGCAACCTTGACCAAGTGCGCGGAAATAGTCTGAGCGCCATCTACTTCGACTCAACTCGATAAGGGCCCTCCGAACATAAGTGCCATTCAGGCCCTACTCGCTGGATAAGGACTCTTATTGTTGGAGTTCGTGTTACTACGTTGTGTTTAAAATACATATATATATAATAATTGTGATATTTTCTAATTGGTACTAATAAAAACAAAGAGATATGTAGTAGAGCTTATAAAATCGCTTTATATTTCGGTTCCCGTTATCTGCTATCTGACAAAGCGCGCGGAAATAGTCTAAGTGCCACTCAGGCCCAACTCGCTAGATAAGGACCCTCCATACACTGTTTAGAGCTCGCCTGTGCCCTGGTATTGTTGGAGTGTGTTTTACTGCTTTTTGTAATCTACTAATTATATTCAAATACTAATAACAACAAGGAAACATGTAATAGAGATTACGACGTCGCGATATATTTAGTATCCCGTTAGCTACAGCCTTGACCAAAAGTGCGGAAATAGTATAAGTGCCACACGAGCCCAGCTCGCTAGATAAAAGCCTTCCATGCACTTTTAAAAGCTCGCCTCTGCCCTGATATTGTTGTAGTGTGTTTTACTGCTATGTATAGTGTCACAGTTATTTTCCAATTGTATTTGAAAAAGTTTCCGTGCACTCTTTAGGGCTCGCCTTTGCTCTCATATTGTATAAGGAAACGAAATTGATCGTGATTTCATAATTACTACCAAAGGTTTTCTGGCTTTTATTACTATTTGATGAAACTTATAATATTAAATAGTATCAGTGAAATCATACTCCTACACAATATCAGAGCATAGGCGAGCTCTAAACAGTGCACACAAACTTTTTTTAGCGAGTTAGGTCCGAGTGACATTTAGACTATTTCCGCGCACCTGGTCAAGGATACAGCTAATGGGAAACGAAATATTACTCAGTTTTACTTCTTTAGTATATGATTTCTAGTCTTTATTTGAAAAGAATTACTAAAACACTGCAACAAGGTGAGCGTTAAACAGTGCTTAATAGGGCTCTCAAGCAAGTTAGGGCCAAGTGGCACTTATACTTACTATTTACGCTCGTCTTTACAAGGCTGAAACTAACGGGAAACTGAATGAATCGCGATGTTATAGGCTCTACTACAACTTGTCTTGTTTTCATTAGCATTTAAAAATAATTATAAATATATACAAAGCAGTAAAACACACTCCAACAATATCAGGGCATAGGCAAGCTCTAAACTCTGCACGGAAAGCATTTATCTAGTTGGGCCCGAGAGGCACTTAGACTATTTCCGCGCGTCTGGTCAGGGCTGCTGCTAAAGGAATAGTATCGCGGCGTTATAATTCTACTACATGTTTCCTCGTTTGTATTAGTACTTGGAAATAATTACAAAAAAAAACAGTTAAACAAACTCCAACAATATCAAGGCATAGGCGAGCTCTAAATTGTACACGGACGGCCCTTATCTAGCGAGTTGGGCCCGAGAGGTACTTAGACTATTTCCGCGCGTCTGGTCAAGGCTGCTGCTAACGGGATACTAAATATATCGCTACGTTATAATCTCTACTACATGTTTCCTCGTTTTAATTAGTACTTGAAAATAATTACAACAATAAACAAAACAGTAAAACTCACTGCAACAATATCAGGGCATAGGTGAGCTCTAAACTGTGCACGGAGGGCCTTTATCTAGCGAGTTGGGCCCGAGGGGCACTTAGACTATTTCCGCGCGTCTGGTCAAGGCTGCAACTAACGGGATACTAAATATATCGCGATGTTATAATCTCTACTACATGTTTCCTAGTTTAACATGAATATGTAGCGACTTTATTTTCTAAATTTCGTTCGTGCTTGAATAAAATAGTTTTCGCGAACCACATCGCCTTTCACAACCTGGGCAAGAACTGGTAGAGCCGTGGTCGTCCTACATGGTCAGTTGGACTTAGCTAACAAATATACCTAAAAACAAGGCTTGTTATCGAGATATGAGGTTTTGAAGAGCACAAAAAGAAACTTAAGTAAGTTTTGATTGTCACTAGGTGATTTGTTTCTTTATGATGTTGCCTAAATAAATTTAAGTCAACATATACATTATACAATGAATTGTCGTACTCATAAGATTCCAAAATCAACATTTAGGCATATCATAAGCTTCCCTGGTTTAGGCACCTTTAACATAGCTTCAATTCTAATATTTCGTGGTTGTGCAATATCCGACGAATGTTTCCTATCCCATTAGCATTTAGATTCTCTGTCAAACCCTCCTAGCTGTATTGTTACAAAATGTGACACTATTGTCGTAACAAACTCGTTGTTTGTGAGCAACGGACGGCTGTATAACTGACTACATTTGACTAGATCCATGACACGAGCTCTACACGTTGCCGAGATACATTAATTTTTTTCTGAGATTGATGCCACCGGTTTTCAAAAATTCAAACCAAGATACGCAAACATATTGTGTCTATTATGGAACGTCTCTGAAGAGGCCAAAACAATATTCTCAAGAAAAAAGCTGCACTGTTAAAAATAATGTAATATTACATGCTATCATGTAATTATACATGAAAAAACAGATACCTACCTAAACCTGTAAAATTCCCGAACATAATAATAATATTAAAAAAAAACATTTTTAAATTTATAGAAATTTAGTGAAATTACAATATTTTTTTGTAAATTTCCTTGCTTTTTCGGGAATTTTAGAGGTTTGTGTGATTTAATATGCATGTAAAATTACATCATTTTTAACAGTGTGGCAGACTTGACTGTCCTGTGTTGATTGATATTTGGTAAAACAGGTTATTTCAGTAAGTAAGTATATTAAATAGATAGTTAATATTATTAAATTGTTAATTAAATTAAGTTTTAACAGATCGAAAAATGAATTTACATAAATTCAAATTCTTCACATTATTGTATTTAGGTCAATTAATAAAAAAACAATTATTCCTTATTTATTATTGATCGTTAAAAAGAGGCCTTATAAGTACTCTCAACAAAAACTATATTGAATAAAATCGGTCGAGCCGTTTTTAAGTTATTGCCAAAAAAACTGCGCTTCTTAGCTAAAGGATGTAGGTGCCGTGGAGATACGCCCTTTTTCTAGTACACTTTTTCATATCGTATTTTGTTGATCGGTTGTGCATTTTTTTGCATAAACGGCTGCCGAACCCTACACTGAGCATGGTCCGACATGCTCTTGGCCAGTTTCTTTTTCTACACTGAAAGCCTTATCGAATTTCGCTTCGGCTGATAATACCAATACGCAAAATGCTAACTGCACGCATTGTGTGCAAAATCTATATACACAAAAAGTTGCAAGATTCCACCCGAACATACATAGTTACATTGCAAGTTAAATAAAAGCTTCTAAAAAATATTATCGCCATACTATCAACATGACTTTCAACAATAAATATAGAACAGAATATTTAAATAAAACAATTTAGCGGATTTGTCGCGTATATTATCTCATTTCAGTTGCCGACTTTTTGGAAGCTTTTTAGCTTTAGCATCGTCACGGGTGACCTGAGAAAAGATATATTTTCCTCTGTCAAAGTTACAATTTGTGCAAACTACCCACTTCGAAAAAACAAATAAAGGTGTACATACATGCCAGATGAGCCTAATCTGTAAAGACAGTTACACATGTGCTAGAAGGGCTTAATTATTTTATTTTAATAATATACTAAGCAGCATTTTTTATAATCCGTTAAATTGTTTTATTTAAATTAGTAATAATCGCGGAAACAGAAAAAAATATTATAGAACAGAATATTTCAAATAGTTTCCAAACTACACCTGAACATTTCAAGTTGAGTAAAGTCAGCAATATGCTAACTAAAACCTATAAAACTGAGTCTCGGTCCTTTCATCACTGCACAATAGGAGCCGTAGTTAGCGGGAAACAAAACGCACACCACGAGAGGAAATTATAAAGCCGGGAACTCTAAAGCAAATTATATCAAAACGGCCAAGAGAGAGCGCTCCCGCCCCGAGAGTTTCCTTCGACGTTTTCAAGATTCCGTACCCAAGGGGTAAAACGGGACCCTATTAAAACTAATACTCCGATGCCCGTCTGTCTATCTGTCAGCTTGTTTATATGTCTGTTTCTTTGTCTGTCCGTCTGTCACCAGGCTGTATATCATGAACTGATAGCTAGACGGTTGAATTTTTTTCTCAGAATTGAGAAAGAAGTCGAGATGACGTATTTCTATTGCCGCTATAACAACAAATACTAAAAAAGTATAATTTGATGTCGGTCTGTCTATGTCAGTAACCAATACAAAATGACTCCTGACTCGCACTTGGCCGGTTTTTTCATTATATATTTGCCAAATACAAGGGCTGGGTCCGTGTATTTAGAAAATAAAACCCTGGGGACATTAAAGAAAATTTTAAAAAAAATATCGAAACCTGTGTTTTTTATATTTTTGTATGCGTCGTTGTGGCTTCATCACGCCAAAACGGCTTAACGGATTTCTAAAATTTTTGGGACAAGGGTAGCCACACAAATGGTTATATAATACTTTTTACTTGCCCTAGTTAGGGGTAAACAAAACGCACTTCTCGAGAGGAGATTAAAAAGGGGGGAACTCTAAAGCAAATTATAACAAAACTGCCAAGATAGAAACTCGCGCGCTGAGAGTTCCGTTCTCTAAAGTTTGTATTTGAAATGAATCGCTTGTCAAATGCGTTCATTTTGTTTGAATTGCTTTTGTATTGTGTAACTGTTGGATTTACTGTGATTTTTAGGGTAGGTATATTCCGATGTATCACAACCACGGCACAACGACAACCACATGCTCGGGCGACAGTTTATATGAAAATAAATAGCTTTATCTACACGTACCACATTTCACCGTCAAACGTCACGGTGTGGTCGGTTCGACCACATCAAATAATGGATAGATTCAGGCGTTACTTTGCGGAATTCCATATTAGATTAATGTCTATTATACAGTTCCTTTGCTTTGCCACAAAATAATGTCTTGGTTAGATGCAACAATAAATTGAGCTCACATGCGCATATTTTCACGCATTTAAAAAAATACCCATGAAAGTACAACAACCCACCGTGTTTCGCCTCTCTACGAGGCATCATCAGGAAATACAGATGTTAGACACACCAAAGTAACCACCACATCTACCACATCAAACCAACTGCAAACAGCTGCAGAGCAACTATTGACACATAACATCTGCTTCGCCATTTTTGCCGCTGCGTTGTGTGGTTGTGGTCCGGGTGAATAGACCTTTGGGACTGGGTATGGTCTGTGTGAATGTCCGTGTGACCTTTAGGACTTGGACTGGCAGTATGTGGTATTTTAACAAGCTAATAAAGTGACACCCTGATTACGATTCGGTAGTAAAATTAAAATGTCTATCTGTCTATTACATTACTTAGTTTCATAGAGTATGGCCTAGACAGCCGTTGGAGACGAGGGTTCAAATCCCGCTCGAAACTTTATTTTTACCTTTGGCTTTAATATTTACATTTACTAGAGTTATCTAAATCTCACTCCTTAGTTAGATGACAGTTTTTTACGTTCAAATTACTTACAAGTGACATTCCCAACCACATTAAAAATAATTCAAATGAGACAATAAAAATACACATAAATGTATGCACCACACGTTACTTGCTGTACGGAATGGTAATATTTTCTGCTCTTGAGTTAACATTTTATCCTTTAACAGACAAGCTGTGGATGCCATCTGACATTTCCATATCATCTTTGATGTTCATCTCAAGCTCGAGTTATTCTATTTTAAGTGACGCTATTTCGTGATACGTTCAAAAATGTCATGAATGGCGGCAACATTGTTGTCGCATAAAGGCAAGAAAGCAATTTAAGATGACAAATTTATGTTACAGCAGAAGAAATTCGAATGAAATTTTACTACAAATGAAATACGCATAAAGTAGACGTGTGTCTTCTATGCCATTATAAAGTTGTGAAATGCCCGTACTTTGAAGATATTTTCATAAAAATAAGGGAACAGGGGTATTATTTAGAAGGTTTTTTTTTGTATTTTTGTATATATGTAACACTGAAACTAAAATCTACAAGAGCATTGTAAGACCTGTCATCATGTATGGATCGGAATGATGGGCCGCAAAGGCGACGGATGAAAGCAGATTGCAGCGGGCCTATGATGGTCGCGTTTATCACGCAATAAATGATTTGATAACGCGCCTGTCACTCTCGCACTCACATACGTGTCAGAAGGTGACAGCAGCTATGTCATTTATTTATCACGTGACAAACGCAACCATCATAGGCCCGCAGGTTACGGAGATCAGAATGTTGAGATGGATGAGTGGCGTGACGAGTATGGATTGGATAAGGAATGAGTATATAAGAGGAAGCCTGAAAGTAGCACCTCTAGTCGATAAGCTGAGAGCATGTAAGAGGAGGGGTAGGCTGAGGAAAAGGTGGATTGCGTGAGAGATGATATGGACAGGAAGGATGTAAGTGACGAGATGACGAGTGATAGAGAGGTATGGAAGAAAAAAACATGCGGCCCCGACCCCAAATAAATGGGATAAAGACAAGCGAATGATGATGTATATATGTAACACTGAACACTGGGCACAGTGTGCAGTAGTGACCTCTAAATAGTCCGTTACAAACATTTTTTGACATGATAACGTCTTCGATGTCGATCGATGAACGCCTGCTGCACGAACGAAAAAGTGTCACGTTCCGCCTGTGACGATCGGCCTAAGCTTTCGGCTTGTGACGTAACGTATCACGTAAAATTACCGTCCGTAAACCGACTTTACAGACCACCAATTTTTTGAAAATATCTCCTACAAAATGTACATTTCATTTTTACAATTTTATAATAGTATACATTTTATTTGTTTACTCATCTACGAACCAATCACAGCGGTGGCGTAATCTTGGAGTAACTAATATAACGAGTAGGTTTCTAATTTGTTTAGTCTGAAAGGTTCAGAGAAAATAATTAAATCAATCATTTCATTTTTGTTTTTGACATAGAGTTCCGAGATTTCACCGAAAATAATATAAGTTGTAATAATAATGAATATCTAAGTCGTTATCGTGATATGGGGCTTCTTTCTTTCATTTTGTGCTGTTTATTTAAGAAATTAGTCCACTATATTATAAGTATCTTGGTTCAGCTCAGACAAGCAACCAGCTATTAATAATATGTTGTGGCCAGATCTTAGAGTTTGATCATATCCTTCTTTTCATCTCCGCTCCGTCGACTTGATAAAGAAAGAAGACCCCTGAATGACAAAAAACACCGCCATTCACCGAAGTAGGTTCGTTCGTTACCTTGCGTCTCTAAAAGCGGAAATAAGAGCCCCGCAAAGTGGGGCTCCGTCGACTTGTCGTTAGGCTCTTAAATTTATCACTTAATGGTCGGCCACATCAAGAAGTGATCAATTCTAAGATGTGGCCACAGCCACGACTATGTTAAGTACAAGTACGCCCAACATGGAAGTATTTGTTTCAAAATCACGAGTAGATTTGATGCTGTAATTTTTCAATGTATTTTTGAAACTATATTTTAAAAATAAGTTACTTTTTGGTAACATCTATCCAAAAAGGGTCTTTACCTCCGAAACGAGAGTTCGCCACCTATCGCGATCCTGTGCAGCTTCCTGCCAATGAATAACTTGAAGCTGTCGCAGACCCGCCTTCGCCATGTCTTCCCAGAGATGCCTCTAGTCCGACCGACTTCAAAAAGTAAATATAACTCGAGAATCCAACTATTATAGGGAAGTAGTTTATATTGTTTCAAATCAAACAAAACTATCTAATCCCGTTCGTTATCAATAACATTTAAATTATTCCCCGTTTAATTATCTCATTAAAACGGCGCATGTTTGGTAACTAAATAGCTATTATAATATAACACAGGTTTCATGAGGCGATAGCAAGATCGTGTAAATTTTCCGAAACTGGAGTACTTCCTAGTAACGCGAGAGGATACTGTTGCCGCAGCCACTGAGGGGTTTGACGTTAGCACAAATTAGTCAGGTACATCGTGCTTATGTTTTGTGTTCTTAGGTGAGGTAACACAGTTTGTATACTGTATCTTTCTAGTACAGTAAAACTAAAGCACTAATAATATACAGCTGTTTATTGCTGTCCCTATCTCACTAGCATCTGAGAGAGAGAGTCATCTACATTTGTCGCTCGTGTTCCATAGAAACGCAAAGTAGGTAAAATAATAAAATATATTAATAATAAAATAAAATAAAAAAAAATTATTTCAGACAGCGTCCATATTTATGTTAGTATATAATTGTACTTATGAAAAACTATGTTAGTAGGCAACAGATAATTACTTAATTTAGGTATCTGCCTCCTGGGACACCAGGCACATGTGTGTGTACTCTTGCCCAGTGTCTCTGAATGGGGCAGTCTGGCTTCTCGCTAATGACCTTCAGGATGGTGTTGGTACTCCCGTTCACTCTGCGAATGAGTGACGCAACTCGGCGTCTGACTACGGTACTGAACTCGTCCGTGCGCGTATGCGCAAACATCGCAGAGGCGCTGGCGTGGGAGCCCCAGCAACACCCTGAAGGCATTATTATATTGCACTCGGAGTGCGTTGAAGGCCCGCTGTGTGTAGTTGACCCACAGATTGCACGTATACTAGGTTTGGCAGAATGCTTTGTAAAGAATAATTTTTACCTCAATACTACATCGCGCAAATCTGCGAGCCAACATGTCACAGCGGACCGCCATCGCCCTCCTCTCCCTCTCTATGTCTCTGTCATCCTTTAAGTCCTCAGTAACCACATGGCCCAGGTACTTGAATTCTTTAGACCTAACAAGAGCAGTACCGTTAAGACGTACAGGCGGCACAACCGTCACCTTGCGATTTCGAGGTTTAAATATTACAAACATTATATAAGAGTCCGTGCAATTTCGCATACTCTTCACTTAATAATGAAATAATGATCTTTATTCTGTAAATAGGCTACAAGGGCACTTTTACAAGTCTGACTCTACGGTATTTCCCAAGAGGAGACAACTGTTGAGAAGAAAGCCGAAACAAGATTGCTGATTAGTATTAATAATCTGGTTTCACTTTATTATTTCCTACTATTCCTATACCTACTAATATTATAAGCCAGGTGGTACCCACAAAATTGTCTACTGAAGAGGAAAAAGACATAACTTTCTTTTTCTGCTCAAGCGTAACAAGTATCCTATGGCCATCGTCAGATCTCCAGCTAACTTTATACTAATACGATGGCCATAGGATACTTGTTACGCTTGAGCAAAAAAAGAGAGTTATCGTGATAAAGACTCAATGACATAAATATGTAGATGTTTATTATGTTAGGGTGGTTATATTAGCTCATAGATAGATTAAAACGTAGGCTACTTTAACTCCCGTAACTGGGGTAAAGCCCTGGGTAAATTGTTGTTACTAATCAAGTTTATAGAAGTATACAGTACTTCATGTCGTTAAATTTTAACAAAGACTGTGACCGTGGAGTACCGGGGTAAAAAAGAAACACTGAATCTATATTTAGACAGAAAGAACAAACTACACATCCACAAATATGAAAAAAACATTATTAAATAATAAAACAAACGAAAAGGACTTAATCAGAATTTTTCCATCTGTTCAAGAACTACGATGCATCGCACACACACGCAGACACGAAAACACACCGATACAAGACTTGTTTGTAGCAGAGTCGGTTTTTTTTTGCAATTAGGGCTAATAGTTACCCACTAATTTGTATCAAGCAATAGACTTACATGAAGATATTCTTTATATTTTGACCAATAAATCGCAATCACAGGAATGATACGTCACCGTCATAAACTCAGTAATGTCTTGTTATTGGGCTTAGGTTATAATAACAAATAACTAATAACCATCAACAGAATTTATCAGCAGTATTCTCAAACATAATCACAATCACGATCAAGTTCAAGGAATACTGCCTTCCCAATTTCAATCTCCATCCAAGACTAAAAACCGTAACGTTATAAGATAACCCCATCGCTTACGTCTTTTATAAACGAAGCATGATCCGTTAATTACCCATTTGGTTGATAATCGACCATAGCCCGGGATATTTGCTTTCAATAACTATTATTATAAGAAGGATCAGCTTGTTTAATCATTATTATTTTGGAGTCTGATCGATATTGAAACAAGTTAATGTGACCTAATTAACTTGGCCTCGCTCGGCTGGATTTAATAGCTTTTAATCTTAGTGTAAAAATAAGTTTCAGAGAGACTACGGTCACAGTTTTAGCAATTCCTACAGTTGGTGGACGAACGTACTGGCGCATAGCAACGGCGAGGAACTTGTGGGGAAGCAGGCGGCGCGGGCCGCGTCGTCGCCCCCAAACGTACGGAGTTTGCGCACCTAAGTTTGAGGGCAGGCGCAAGCCAGTTTTTAGGGAATTAGCCATGGGCTCGGCTACGACAACATGTGACCAGCGTCGCGGAAAGCAAATTCCTTATACATTACGGGTCATGCCAACTAACTGCTTTACGGTCAGCGTCGCGACCGCGCAATGAATAGAGAATTATTTCGCTCGCAGCGTCGCTAATTATGCATTGTAGTGGTCGAACCGTTACGAGTATTGCGAGAACAAATTTCGTGCTTTCGCTATCGGACGGCGCTGCTACCCGATATTAAAGTCGTCGGACTACAGTACAAAACAATAAAAAACCGATAAATTGTGAGTCGGACATGCGCATGATGGGTTCCGTACCACTGTACAAAAAAAAAGCAGAATAATCATGATTCTTATATGGACCCCTTGTCTACCTATTATGATTCAAGAGTTAGACCTTGTGCGGAGCGATAAATAGCAGAGGCTTATAAATAGGTACCCCTTGGGTACGGAACTCTAAAAACATACAGCCCAGAGAATTTCTCTTTCTATTATATTAATATCATATCATTATAATTTTGAGATTAAATTAGTAATTATGAAACTAATACCAATCTCAGAATATATTGAAATGTAATTACTAATATCTAGTATTTCAATATCACAAACTCATAAGTTTGGAAAGCCCTTTTAGCACCTAAGTGAATAAATATTAACTAAACCCCACAAAACAATAACCGAAACCCGACTATTATTACGGGCCTAGAGCGACAAAACATTTATTCGAATACCAAATTTATTACATCTAGAATTTCGCTTAAACGTTTATACAAATCAAATTGTACAAATTAATAATTTGAAGACAAAACTGTTCGCGAAATTATTAACATGGAATTTAATGATTACTTGTGAAATAATTTACATAGTAGATCTGTTGAGCAGTAAAATTCATAATTTGATTGGAACGTAATATTGTATTCCTTGATGAATGTTTTTATTGAATTACATTTTCTATTTAGATAACTAAGATAACAAAGTAAAGTAAATGTTTTAATAGGCTATTGGGGCAGACCGGGTAAGGTTGTCTCACAGGTTTGTGTCGAAAGATCACGAGAGTTATATCTCCCTCCTAGATAGCTCTCGAGATTTTTCGACACCAGTCGATGAACTTATTCGTTCGTTCAGTTTTCAGTTATGGCCGTCGTGTGACAACCTTACCTGGTCTCCCCTATCATTAATATTTCGTTATCATAAATATTGTAAATTTCGTGGATATCACAACTGGAACGGTCTTATTTATTCTTTATAATCTTTAGATAAGATCCCATATTTTTAATTTCCGTACCGTAAAAAGAAACCCCCTTATAGGATCACTTTGCTGTCCGTCTCTCCGTCCGTCCGTCTGTCTGTCTGTTTGTCAAGACCCTTTTTCTCAGGAACGCATAAAGGTATCAAGTTCAAATTAACATTTAATACTATTTTTAAATTCAAATTCATGTATTGCAGGCAAGAGTAACCCATAGATAGATATCTTACAAACTAAATATTTTTATATATCGCTGAACATTTGCATAGAAAAATTATGTGTTAGTAAGTACACGGTAATTGTTATATTTAATAGATATAAATAACTAAAACTAAAAAAAATATATATACAAAAAGGGCCCCGTGGTATGGTGCCAAAAATAAATGAAGTACTCATTTCTGCAGTACCTTGAACAGTAAATCAAGCATCTCGCAATCCAAAGATATAGTCATTAAAAAAGGTGTTCCCAACTTCCCATACAAATTGCCATCCATGGACACCTATAGACACTTACTAGAACTTTAAATTTGGTATGGAAGTAGCTCTAATAGCACAACCCACAAAATAAATTCGAAAATCTTCTTTTTTTTATGTCAGTCTATGTCAGTAACCAATTAATATTACTTCACACCGCATACATTTTCCTTAGGCTCTGCTAACACTGGATTTTCAAGGATCCGATTTTAGCGTATATTTTTTGCGGAACCCTCGGTGCGAAACCAACTCGCACTTGGCCAGTTTTATGACTTAACTCATTGCTTATACCTAATTCAGACGATTAGAACGATAATATATATTACATCCACGGCAGTAACATCCACAAAAAAGACTGCATGCACAAAAATTAATATAGCCCTAATGAATAATAAAAGACACTCTGCTTGTCAACTCTATTTCAATTAATTAAGGTTAAAGGTGCCAACTACAGGCATAATATCGCGCACTGGTACATTTATTTAATGAACGCACTCTCAACCAATCAAAACGATGTAAGGAGTGTTTGTAAGCAAAGTTCACCCATTCTCACTACTCGTAAATATAGTACTTTAATATTAATATTAAATATACACTTGTGTCAAAATTATAAACTTCTATTCCAATTAAACATTGTCGGACATCTTTAAAATAAACGACATATTGTTTATTATTTAATAATGGCAAACATTAAAAAAAGGAAAGTATTATTCAGCAATTAACGCTCCACTTTTGCCCTCTTGAAATTTTCCGTCCCCCGTACTTTCTTAATGCCTCGACCGAATTAGCTTATCTTATATAAACTCTAGTTATCTTTGTAAAAAATAATTTCTGAATTCAATCACTTTACTATTTCCACCAACTATGGCTTAATTAAAGGTGTTTATCTAAAATTTTTGCAAATCATTTCAGTCACGCAACTCATAAAAATAATTACTTTCATCAGCAGTATAAAAAGGTAGCTTTTACATATCTATTATCATTTTAGATTTGAGGTGTTCGCTAAAATTCTATTCAACACCTGCTATTTGATGAGGCTTCAGAAGCCTCTGTAGGCACTGGGTACAATCCCTAAAGCAACAATCCCCGTTAACACAAAATAGGGCACTCGTAATGAAATATCAAAGACATTAATTAACTTATTAGAGGCTTTTACTGCCTATTATAAAATAATACATAACTTAATGAACGGTAATTCCATCTCTGTTTAAAGTATGAACCATATTCTCTATCTCGCTTTGTCTCGCTAATTGCTCCCTTTCGGAACACCTTAATGACTTCCACCCGTTTCCGAGGAGATTCTGTTTTAAAAATGGCGCCTTTTGTTATATTTCACGCATGCGATATTGAAAGGTATGAATGAAACTTTAAAATGACAGATGCCTGAGGCTGACGTGAAAGCAGATGAGGATTTTGACATTCTAATTTAACGGGTGTGTAAAAACTAGCCATATTTTTTGGGTTATGGCTTTTTCGTGGTGTAGACGGATTCTTCTGACTATGAAAGTCATACAAGGTGTATAACGCGTTTCCGCCTATGAAAATGGATTTGTTTTTTCAGAACGTAGAAATGTTGATGTCATTGGATTTAAATTCTCCAAAACCCTTATCGACGATACAATATGTAATAGTCTGTTTGGCTACCTTTCATATATTAGCGTATGATGGTGAAAAAAACGGTCTATATCAACTGGAATTTTAATGAAAATTGGACTATTACAGTCAATAGGCCTGATGATAAAAATTAGATGTTATTTCTTAAGAAGAATTAGTTTCATGATCATGAAAAATTGTTGCGACGAGACAAATTATACCAAAAACACATTAAGGATGTTCCAAATAATAGAGAGACAATACCTTAAGTAATATTAATCTTTCTTAATATGAAACATAAATTCTTGTATTTCTGTGTTTTTAGTGTGGGACAATTAACACCACATTATTGCTTATTGTGATATAAATTTAAGTCAAAGCGCAAATCGAGCGCGTAATCGAGAGGTACCGGGTTCGAGTCCTGGTGTGACCACGTGCGAGAAGAATCGTATTTTTCTTTGCGCTTTGACTTGTATCTAATCACAATATCAATCTTATTTCCTCAAATTTAACATGCAATACATAAGTAGAAGTCCCTTGATTTCATCACTATCCAGTCTAATAATAAACCTCATAGCCTGACGAACCATACATATCGTAATTAAAGGAGAGTGACCAATTAACTCTGCTAATGTATGCATGCATTAGCAACATTAACTGAACATTGTGCCTTACGATCTCACAAACAACGGATAATACCCTTGAGTGTGGGACTGAGGTACGGATCTGGCAGACACCCTGGATATTATAATGCTGGATGCAAAAATACAATTACCTATCAATATTTCCATTAATGCCAATTTGTTCCCTTTTGCATTTGAACAAGATTTGTGCTCATTAAAATAAGCATTTGTATGACTACGTATTTTGATTTATAGGCATGTTTTTTAAATAATCTGTTTAATTCACGTAAGGACTAGAGATACGAATTTGACGGATATTGTATATTATTCTGATGGCAAAAGAACATTTCCAATCCAATTGAATTAGAGGCAAAATTTTGAAGTTTTACCTTCGGTATTTTTTACAAACTAACATTTTTTTGAGTTAACTTCCAAAAAGCCTTGGGAAAACTTTTACAATATGTTTTATTTTCAAAAGGAACAAAGACGATTTTTTTGTTCCAAGACGAAGACTGTTCCTTTTATTGTATGTAATATAGACCAATAAAGCTCAGAATCACCAACACTATAATTCGCATTTATTAAATCTGATTTGTGAGTGACATACAGTATACTGTACAATGGGCAGCAAAATTGTATAGATAGATTTCACCCATAATTTTTCAGCATTTGGATCGAAACCAAATTTATCCGTGCCAATTTTGTTGCCCCTTGGTAAAGGAATAGGACACATGATTCACAGAACAACTTTGGTCTTAAAAGTGTTTAAGTTTAAGCGATATTTTTCTTACACTACAATAATGTATGTTTATTATTCCTAGGCTACAATAAATACCAAGACTGTGACAGAAGTGACGTCACAGAAATATTAAGGCTAAACGCTCCTACCATGCCGGCATTTCACGTCCCTTTTTATACTCTTGTAAATATGCTCCAGTCATGCGATGAGATTGCATATAATGGCTTTATTATCATAATTTCACACAAAATAAATGGACCCCATTCGTGATTTAGCTCCACTAATATTAAAGAAAAATATGGCAGCGTAATGAGATGCGTGATTTGTTGTCCGTTGTTTGCTAACGGTTTAGGTTAAGTGTAATGCATGATGGCAGCATAATTTACATGGACATTGTGACTTAAAATGTTGTAAATGTACATAATAAACAGGGATCGGAAATTCGGATACATATTTACCTAAACTTTTGCGGCGGCCTCTGTTCGGAACCGGTATTTATAAATCTTCTAAAAGACACGCTATTTCTGGAATGTTTTAAAACTGTATTTAGGAGACGACAAATACGTTTGGAAACACCGGATTGAAGTTCCAGAATCTTAATAAAATATACTAAAATCCTGTAACTGAACGAAAAGAACGAAAAAAACGGTTACTTTGTATGACAAAACTACCGGTTCCGAGTCCTGACTAGATAGCTAAAAAAACGGGCCTATCTCACGGGATCCCGGCAATAATGCGACCAGCGAAGTCAGAGAGCGGTTGAAACGCTCGGTAAAAAGCTCGTATGACTAAACTAAACCTTTCAAAAATATACTAGAATGTTTCCTTATCGTATCAGTAATTACTTATTGAAATAAAACAATTTAACGGATTATATTGCGTATATTATCTCATTTTAGTTCCCGACGTTTCGGAAGCTTTGCAGCTTTCCATGGTCACGGGTGGACTGAGAAAAGATGTATTTTCCTCTGTCAAAATTACAATGTGTGCAAACTACCCATTTTTGAAAAAACAAATAATGGTGTACATACACGCCAGATGGGCCTAAGCTGTAAAGACAGTTACACATGTGCCAGAAGGGCTTAATTATTTTATTTTAATAATTTATCTAGCAGCATTTCTCAAACACTAATTACTTCTTAAACGGTAACAACCATATATGTTAAACTATTGTCTATTTTTATAAAATAAAACATTTCATATTGTTTGCAAGAAAATTATGTAAACACTTGAATGCGAAAAATTCAATTCTGAAGTTTCCGAATAAATTCTGAACTCGCAAAGCGGATACAATTTAAATTATCCAAAAATTAAATTCAATGCATAATGCTGCCCAGTGCGATGTTTAAATTAAAAGCATTATTAGTCCAATCAACGGAGAGGTTGACCCCTGAAATAATTTGTCCATTTTGTGAAATTCTGCTTTATGATAATGTTGAAAATAATAATTGAAGAATAATAAATTTTTATATCGTACAGTTTGATAGCTGGCGCAATCGAAATACTATTTCAACTTTAACTGTGTCATTGAAATTTGTATGAAAGTTTTGATTTATAAAATCTGATATAATGAAATAAAAAAGGAAAGAAAATGGACGGTATCTTTTTCGTACAGTTACATATACTTGACCTACACTTTTGGGTCTCGCTCACATATTTTCACGGTCTACTTGGCTTAGGAAGACTTGTCATACATGCGTCAAGTATCAAGAAACATTGTAGGTTGACCATGAATTATATGATAAAATATTCGCAAAAAGGAAATACAGTTTCCCAGTTAACGTTCCAATGCTTGCCCGCTTAATTCCAATTGCTGCGAATTAAGGTCATACATGTACGTGCATAAAAAATAATTGTCGCTTTTCTTAACTAAATATCAATATACCGTTAGAACTATTTCAAAATATGAAATTTAAATTTAAATCATCCAAGAAATACGCAAGATATAGGCATTTTGTAACTGTAAATTCCTATGATTAAATAATTAGTTTATCATTTATTTATCTATTATAAGTAAATTAAAGTTAGGTTTCATTCAACCGGACTGGAATAGAGCTTGTCCCGAGCTCAATACGACAAAATAACATCAAGCTTTCCGCGAATTCTAATAACACCCCTTATTCCAGGCTGATTGAATCAAACGAATCATTTACTCAAATTATACCTACTTACTTCTCTCTTAGTCGATTTGAGTGCATGCTGGCTGAGCACACTTTTGAAATTACGAATAATCAACTTTTGTTATAATTAAGTGGTGAACGGTGTTGGTCACACATATACCTAAATAGTGTAGTTAATAGATATAAATAACTATTTTGTGATGACTGTTTGACTCAATAAAAAATAAATAAAAAAAATTAAACTACTAATTAGACAGAGAGGTCCGATATGCACTGTTACGTCATCGTGCACTCTGGCAGAAAACTCCATATTAAATTCTGTTTTGCTAGAAAGAGATAGAATGAAATGTTTGATGGCTTAGGTATATTTTGGTTATTTTTAGTTATTCGAAAAAAATATTTAGTCTACTGTTTGTTACGTGAATGAGCTTTTAATAACGCAAAAATAAAAATTCATGCATATTCGCTATTGGTATCCGAATCAACTGTCATAGCCGGTACAAAATCATGACAGGTTAGGAAATAGGGGGGCCGGCCCTTTGGTTGGTGTACCTATATTTAAATCACATCCCAACTTTTAACTAAGTTTCGTTATGAAGAGGTCTTCTGAATTTCTTACGTCCTGTTTCGCTACCTTGGTTATGCTAACGCTTTGTGATTTGAGTTATGGAAAATATAAACAAAACGGTTAAAAAATAAACTTTCTTTGTGCTACGAAACTTGTACACTAATTAAATATTTTTTGTGAGCAATCCTAATAAGCGTTTAGATCTTAGAGCATTTAACTACTCGAGATGACACGCCATGATATTACTGAGAAAAATCATGCATTTTTAGCGGGGGGTGAGGTATACACGTACAGCACAATATGGAAAAAATCCTATTTATACAAACGCACACAAATAAAAGAATCACCTACAAACAAGAAAACAGACACACACACTCACAATTCACCGTATAAACCGACAGGCGATTTTGCGATTAAGTACCTACTTTGGTAGACGGGAATGTACCCAAAGGGTAAAAGAGCTAGCACACACATGTTGGGGATTTTTCCATCCGTTCTTATATTACTTGCCATCATCAGCAACAGTCCGTATTTTTGAATTATTAATATTATTATTGCAAACATTTTCCCTCACTAATCATTTCAAATCAATTTTTACACTATCGCAGTTGAAACGCTAAACCTCAGGATTAAAGCCACAATGGCGTGTAAAGAATTACAATTATCGGACATCCTCATTTAAAAGTGGAAATATTTTTTTGTGGTCCGTCCCCGCGAAATTTTTCCTTTTGCTTTTATGTAAATATACAAACAATACATGAAAGGCAGACAATGCTTTGAAAAATGCCGAGAAGACTTGTTAAGGGTGAATTTTAAAAAAACACTCCATTTATACTGGCGTTTTTGTTGACGTTTATTTTTGGGAGATACCTTATAAATTCATTAGAGTTTCACGACAATTAAAAAATTGTATTTTTAATCGGAAACTTACCTGCCATTCCTTATTGTTATGGTTTGCTAGTATTATTTGTTTGTTAGTATGAATCAAATCGACGTTCTTTATAAAAATATGACTCCTAATATGTTCAGATGTGCAAAATGCGGAAACTTTCCAAAATGCTTAAAAAAGCTCTTAAGTCTATTAACTAACATGTTTATAAGACCATTTTTGAGCCTTTTTAGTTTATAAAACGGCTTAAGTCTTGTGTTAACTTACCTGTTTAAAAGACCTTTTTTGAGCATTTTGGAAAGTTTCCGCAATTTGCACATCAGTACTCCTATGACTTTAAATGGATTGGAAGCAGTGGAAAACTTTAGGTGAGGCCCTATGCTCCTTGAAGAGTTAAAGGATCCAAAAGAGATGACTTTAAATGTCAAAGTTGACTGTTAGAGAATGCCATCTGGCATTAAGTTCGTCATTTGTACTTACTTTTGGTTTGTGCAATAAAGTATAGTATTAACGGGTTTTGGTACAACAATGTTGTGGGACAAATTGCATGATTATTCGTAATTCGAAGGCATGCTTCTATTTTTGTGTTTATATTAGATTACATTAGTGGTTACCCACATCACGTCGTAAATGTCGAGTACTGGCTGACATATAGAAAAAATTGTGTGCCATATATAAATATTTGTTTTTATGTAATAAGTGGCAAACGGCCACCTGATGGAAAGTGGTTATCGTCGCCCATGGATATGTGCCACACCGGAAGAATCACCCATATATTGCCAATCTTTGAGTGCCCTGTTAGTTCACTTCTTGAAGAATCCCATTTTGTAGCGCTCTGGGAACCACTCAGGAGGAAGGCATTCCACAACATGCACTTAAATAAATATTTTTTCTCAAACATCCAAAATGAAATGTCGTTCTTATCTTCGTGATAATATAACGCGAAGTACGTCTTTGTATATAGCACTTGTTGAAGATTCGTTCTAATTTCAAATTAGAGGACAATAAAGGAATTTCATACAAAATTGATGGCCATGGCCAACAAAGAGATTGCATTTTGTTGCAGTGGGTTTTATTTCTTTTATTGACTATCTATGACATACTGCCAATTAAAAAAAACATACCTAGTTTGTGAATGTGTATTTACTTTTTAATTTCTTATTTAAGTGAATTATTTAAGTAGATTAAATTGAGTATTCAATAATATAAACAAGAAAGGATGTTTATTGTAAATAAGTTATTAAAATAACCAATTAATAAGGTATTGTCATTTTTTAATAAATAAAATTACCATTAGAATTGGTGGCAATAGAAAAAAAATAAGTTGAAAATTTGTATTATTTCCTTGGATTTATTTGAGAAAAGCACTATACAATCGGTAACACTTAGCAACTGCGTAGCCGGCAATCCCCTATTTCGCAGCCTCTGCAGTAATGTACTTTGTCAAATGTTTTCAAAGTGAATTTTTGCAATATCTCCCATATTTCACAATGAAATAAAAGTTAATATGTGAAGAATACGTCACGATTATCGCCGTGCGTCGGTATTATAGAACCGTTGCGACTAATGGTCTGAAGCACTTTGCTCAAGAAAAAAAAATCACTTCAAACAAACAAGTCGCATTAGAGTGAATGTCTTTTACGTATAAAATCCCTTTGTAGGAATAGCGAAAGGATTATTCGTCGCTCGTTTTAAGATGAACTTTGTGGTACAAGACTATGGTTGTTTTTTAATCGTCTGTGACGGGAGAAAATGTCTCATCGCCGGCTCTGAGGAATGCGTGTGTAATGGTTTTAAGACGCTCTTACACAAACTTGAGAACAATGTTTCTCTTATTTACCATTGGTGTAGTTTTGTTATTACAGAGTTGTATTTATTTTTAGCCTGATACTCTTTAAAAATGTCACAGTAATAAGAAGACGTCATGCGTTGGCAAAACAGCGTATACTAAGTACATTTTCACCGCTTCTGGAATGCTTGGCTGATTTTAATTGCTAATACTGGATCATTTTGAAAAAAATACTACACGCTGCAAGCTTTGGGACTAGGTTTATTTGTACAAAATTGTCTTCCGATGCGATCTGATGGAAACAAATTTTACCCTATTTTAGTAAAAAATTGCCTCAAGTTTAACTTTCCTTCTAGAAGATAACTTGGAAATTTAAGAAACACGGTTCTCTAAAATAGGAAATGATCCAAATTAGTACTATAGGTACGATTAATGGATTATAGTTCCTTTTAGCTTTTCCGCGAAAGAGTATCTTGTGATGTAACAATAAATTGTGCTCGCATGCGCATATTTTCATGCAGTTTAAACAAAAAAGTACGCATGCAAATACAACAAACCACCACCAAACCATTAATCTAATATGGAATTCCGCAAAGTAACTCCTAAATCTATCAATTAGTAATATAAGTTGGCTTAGTCGTTCTACTATACAGGGTAGAAAAATTCAAGCCAGGGGCAACTGCTAGAAATAGCCAATTATAGAAGAAAAATAAAAGTTAGTCTCCTTTGCATAAAGTTAGCGTTTTGTCATGTTTAAGGTAGCCTTTCACGTGGCGTTAAATTTTTCCATCCTGTATATATTTTATCACGTCTGACTGGCTAGTACTCGTGAAGTCAACATAACAAGTTTAAAAAAGGCGTATTTCTGACAATACCTTATTGTTTTGAATCTCGGGGATATTTACATAAACATACTAAAGTATACTTCTAATCCATTCAACGCTCAGCGGTGTAAAATAAAAAATCCACGAAGCTAAAATGCCTTTTGTGTTTTCGGTCCGCCGTGTCGTGGCTTTAAATAAAATATGGCCTGAATATGATATTTAACGCCGCAAGCTTAGGAAAGGCAAACTGTTGAACCAAAATGAAGTGACTGCTTTATGTTTAAGTGTAATAAGATAATGTCAAAATGCTCGGCGCTGTCCCGATAGTTGGCACATTCAACCTTATTTACAGTTCGTGAGCAGTTAGAGTAGGATTCGGCTACTGTCGGATGAAATCAGAAAAAGTGTGAAACAGAATAATCGCGTCAACTTAAATCACAATCTTGAAAGTATATACAGAAGATAATACCCGGCGATTATTTTACCGAGCTTCATATCTAGATTATTTATGATCTATAAAATAAATACATTTCCTATACCAAATTTCATCCGTTCAGCGGTTTAAGCGTAAAAAATCAGACATTCAGAAAGGCAGCGTTACTTTCGCATTTATAATACTAAGTAGTATATAATAACCTTCTTATATAAGTACCGTAAAATGCTGCAAATTTGCCTAGTAGTGTACAACTTTGGCTGCAAGATAAAATAAAATATATTTAAACGCGATTAAGCCCCGTTTTGCACACTTGTAACTTGCAACACCTCACGGTTTTACACATGGTCATGATAAAACGGAACCTAATCTCGTATACCTAAATATGGTATATTATGTCGCACAGGTAAATTTGTAAACTACTCCGCAAAATTGCAGCATTTTACGGTACTTACATATTAGGTTACGTCTGTCTTTCTGTTCGTTCGTTATCTTTTTACGCTTAAACCGCCAAAAAAATTAGATGAAATTTGGTATGGAGAAAGTTTTGTTGAGGGGGTGAAAAGAGGGGTAGAAGTTTCTATAGGGAATCAATAATTAAAACATAGGCTACTCAATTATCGGTAAAGCGGGCGAAGCCACGGGTAAACACTATCATTGATACGGCTACCTATACATATGAAGGATCGACTACACCGGTACTTAAAATCTGCTGCCGCACCGAAAGCGCCGCGATGTACGTCTCACGATATTTCGCATATATCCCACACCTTACGTAACACTTGAAACAAAACAATATATGCAAACTCGTTAGTACCGATCTTCAAACTTTGAGTTTAGGGGCACATTTCAATTCAAAAACTGTAAGAATATTCCCCAATTAAAAGTTCGCCAAATTATCCGGATAAATTATGCAAGAATCCGAAGTTACGGCAATTTTTAAGAATATTTCAAGGCGTTGAACTGTTGGCTGTTAGAACTCAATTTCTTTCCATTTATGGAATCGTTTATTACAAATAAATGACTAAGGCTTTCCCGCGGCACGGCTCGCGTTGTGGAAACTGGTTTAGCTCAGCAGGAGTAACGTTGCCTGCGAAGCTGAAGGATCTGGGTTCAAATATTTGTGTGATGAGCATGAATATTTGTTCCTGATTCTTGCATGTTTTCTATGTATATAAGTAAATATATCGTCGTCTGGTACATAACACAAGCCTTATGAAGCTGACCATAGGACTAGTTCGATTTGTGTATAAATTGTCCCGTAATGTTTCTTTATTTTGATATAAGTGCCGAAAGTCACTTTTCATGAGTCCCGAGGCGTCTTGGCATGAGCTGTCAGGCGAATGGCAAGACACGGGACGAGTAAAAATTTCACTTTCACAGGTGCATACGTACGTATTACGCACTAGATCACAGTAGTAGGTACAATTTCTATACTAAATCTGTCTAAGTAATAGTGCTTCTGTATATTTATCTACGATGTAATTATCACTTATGGGTCCTGCCCCCCTATTGCCTAACGCGTTTGACGTTCGCAATCAGAATCAAGTGTCATGATTTTGGGGCTATGACAGTTGATTCGGATACCAAGTGTCAAAATTTCCTTTGGCAATAACCCCCCTGGTCAAATAACAAGTAACAAAAAAAATACTAACATAATTTCGTGCATATCTTTCATACACGACAAATAACAGTTCTACACGGAAATTGCGCCTTCCACTGATTAATAGGAGTTGGCGACATTATTTGTTGTGTGAATAAAAAGTTGTTTACACCTGCCCCAGTAATTTGTCTACTCGCGCCTTGCATGGCACTTGTTTCCACACCCTTTTAGGCACTTTCGTGTGCCTAAACGCGAATATGTGAGCCGTAGGATCAAACCAAAAAAAAGATAGACGGAGCATTATGCCCAATTAGTAATCACATACGCACACAAATAGATAAATAATTAAAATCTATACTCATATTATAAATGCGAAAGTGTGTCTGTCCGTTACCTCTTCACACTTAAACCGCTGAACCGATTTGGATGTAATTTGGTATGTAGATAGTTTGAGTCCCGGGGTAGGACATAGGATACTTTTTATCCCGGAAAAATACCCTTATCCACGATAAACGAATTTAAGGCCGACGAAGTCGCGGGCAGAAGGTAGTAAATAAATAATTTAAGGGACAACCTCACACAAATCGACCTAGTCCCAAACCAAGCAAAGCTTGTACTATGGGTACCCATAGTACAAGCTTTGCTTGCAGGCGACGATATACAATAATATATGGATAAATTTTAATACTTAGATATAGATAGAACATCCAAGACCCAGGAACAAACTTTCATGCTCATAACACAAACACTTGCCCTGGCCGGGATTCGAACCTGGGACCGCCAGCTTCGTAGGCCGTTGTGTAATCCACTGAGCCACACGTGTCGTCAATAGGATGCCCTAAAAATAAACAAAACCATGCCCAGAGCTTGCCTTTTTTTTTCGTTGGTGGTATTTGTGTGTATGTTCATATGTGTGTATGGTTTTATTTATCTTTGTATGCGTCAGCGTATGTGCTTGCTAATTGGGCATGGTTTTACCGTTTCACAAGATTATTCGTTATGATCCGTTTATCTTTTTTTTGGGCTGAGGTCGTAGGTAGTCAAAAATATAATAAACCGGGTATTTTTTACCGCCACGCCTTAAGAAACAGGGAGGCCCCAGCAGTGGGACACTCTAAACTTATCATTTATTTACTACTATTATAATTTTGTAAAAATGAGATGTTGACATTGAATATATAAAAAGTGATACGAGCTATTTGAAAAATTTGAAGTCATCGAATCGAAAAAATACATATTAATAATTTTTGGTCTATGTGTTTTTGCGGCCTCGCCACTTGTAAGCGGCTCATCATTTTTAGTACAACGATAGCTGGACATCAAAGGATGGTCATAGGATACTTTTTAACCAACTACGCTGAAGCAAAAAGAGGGTAATGACTTTTTCCTCCGCTAACAAATTTGCTGATAAAAAAATAGTACCAATATCTTTTTTGCTTATTTATCGAAATACAATCGCTGGTTAAGTTTAAATATTGATTACAATCAAATATCTTATCGTCGGAAGGTATCATGTACCTTAGTCACAATCCCTTGCTAAACAAGTAGAATCATTTCCTGTTAAATCTTATTAATACCTACACCATACAGAATCCGCACTTAATCCTCACATGCCCTCGACATTTCTCTTATGGATCGTATTGTTCAAAGGGACAGACGAGTCAAAGGTTTAATTTTACGAATCCTGCGACCCACGCGATCGTGTTCTCCGTGAAATACCTTCGTCCCAAACAGAGCTAAATATGGTCAGGCTTAACACGCCGTGCAAAATTAAATATATATTTTGTGTTTTAAGTATATTATATTTTATGTTTTTAGTTTTATTTTTATTTGTAATTTTGATAATATTATTTTCAATTTGCATGTTTTAGATTTTTGATTTCGTGTTTGTTAATTGTGTATGGTGACATAGCAATTATATTATTTATACAATGAGCAGCCCCCTGAGAGTCTCTTGCCCGTACTGTCCCGGGTCACCGAGGCTTTACTTGGCACCACGAGGACTTAACGTTCATATTGCCCGTGTTCACAAGAACATTGTTTCGCAAGGTTCGGATACCCTGACGGTGCCGGGCCCAGGTGCGGTGACGACGGGGCTCCGGGATCCGGGCTCTGTCGGGGCTCAGACAGCAGTAAATTCTGATCGTTGCCTGGAACAGCTTTCTGAACTCAAGGCTAAAGTTAAAGTCCTAAAGCATATTTCCAAAGGGACCAGGAGTCTGGCAGCGGAAAAGCTGTGCTCTGTAATAGATAAATGTGTACAGTCTAACAGCGTTGAAGATTGGTTTGCTTTGTTATCTTTTTCTTTTTCTGCTCTTAGGGTGCCGGACAGCGGTAAGCAGAAGACTTTAACTTGTAAGGTTAAGGAAAATTTTTTTGCACGACGTTGTACTTCCCGGAGAATTCCTCGCGAAAATCTGGACCTTTATACAAGACCATAGAGAGCAAGGTACATGAAGGTGATTTAAGAGGTGCTGTCCGTCTTCTGCTCTTGAACTCATCCTTAGCTCCTAAAAACGATGAGACTGTTCGATCATTGCAAGAGAACCATCTTTCCCCATCCAGAACGCTCGTTTTTCCGCCAGAGCCTGACAGTTCATGTCCTTCCTTAACAGTTTCGCCCATCGAATTGAGGGAGGCTATGGGATCTTTTTATTCCGGGGTCCGCATCTGGACTGGATGGATTGCGCCCCCAGCACCTCAAAGAGCTAACGTCTCCTTCGGCCGGTAGTAATGGACCTAGACTGTTGAAGTCCATCACAAAGCTATGCAACTTCTTGTTGCGGGGGTTTCTGAATCCTGATGTATGCCCTTACTTGTACGGGGCATCTCTCTGTGCTCTCTTGAAGAAGGATGGAGGTATACAATACGTCGTCTGGTGGCCAAGTTATGTTGCCGGATGGTTAGGTTAGGGAGCCAATGGCAGGTTATTTGCAGCCTGTCCAAATTGGCTTTGGCATTACCCAGGGGTGTGAGGCAGCTGTATATGCCACCCGTGCGTTTGCGCTCACGCGTGAAGGAACAGACAGTCTTATTCTCAAGATAGACGTAAAGAATGCGTTTAATAGTGTCGAAAGGGACACTATTTTGGGCGAGGTCTTAGACCAAGTACCGTCACTTTATCCGTTCCTTCATCAATGCTATTCTAAGGCCAGTAACCTATTCTTCGAGGACGTTTCTGTTCCCTGTGGGTGGGTGCTCAGTAGGGTGATCCTTTAGGTCCTTGGATCTTTTGTTTGGCCATGCAAAAAGTAAAATCGTCTTTAACATCTCCCCTTAATGCGTCGTATTTGGATGATGGCACTATTGGCGGCGATCCGCAAGCAGTGCTGGAGGACCTCAAGAGGCTCGTGCCAGGTTTCAAGGCGATCGGTTTGGAAATAAACCCTAGTAAATGCGAATTATATTATTGTAACGATGGGGACTTGAATTTATTACCTGATTTTGAATTATTGATGCCTGGGGTACGTTATCTTTATAAGTCATCGTTGTGTTTATTGGGCGCTCCTATTCTCCCAGATGGAGTTAGTTCAGCACTCGGGGAGAAAAGGCTGGCATTGGTCAGTGCCCAAGAACAATTGGGTAATTTATCGGCACACGTCTCACTGGTTTTACTTCGAAGTTGTTTCGCGTTGCCGCGAATGTCATATATTTTAAGAACGTCTCCATCTTGGTTCTTTGAAAATGATGTGGCGAAACTAGATGACACGCTTAAATTGGCGCTGGAGTCTATTCTCTATGTGTACCTGAATGATTCACAGTGGTGTCAGGCTGCTCTTCCAGTTCGTCACGGCGGGCTAGGAATACGTCGCTGTCGGGAGCTTCGTGTGGTAGCGTTCCTTGCCTCTGCTTATACTTCGTACTTCGGGACTTGTCACTCGCATCTGGTCTAATAATGGTGAGAGTACCAAAGTACCATATCTTACAGAGGCGCAGGCCAAATGGGCTGCCATGTGTCAAAGCGACGAGCGGCCAGATAACTTTACCGCTCAGAGAGGTTGGGATGACCAAAATTGTTATGACCAAAGAGGTTGGGATGTGCAAAGATATCTATGCATCTTTATTGGGTAGTGCACAAGATTGCAATCAAGCGCGCATTAGGGCTGCAACCAAGCCAGAAGCAGGAGCGTGGCTTCAGGCATTGCCGTGACCTCAGTTGGGCACACTGTTGGATAATGATTCTTTGAGAATCGCAGTGGCTTTGCGTCTAGGAGATGTGCCGAGTCAGACGAGCTAAACTAAGTAGACGAGGAGAATCAAATAATATGGTATATTTTTATTATAAAACGTATTCTAATAATTAATAGGATAACTACAAAAAACTATTTATATATATTTAATAACCGATATGGTTATAAAAATCAGTGTATTGTTAGGTATCAGGCTCAAATGATTGCGAATGAATTGGAAAGAACAAGTCAATTAATCTGATTGATTGATATCTCTATATCTACTCACTCGTGTACTTATACTCTACAGATCTAATGAGCGTGATGAGCTGAAAGAATTAGTGAGCGAAAAATATGAATCAATCTTCTCAATTAACATGAATAATGCAAAAACTCACACATGCACATTTTGATATGATTGTATTTTTATTAGGTATACAGTATTAAATAATCTCATTATATCATGTAGGTACCTGCAGTCTTTATCTATGACTTAATAATAACCACTGGATATCACAAACGGACGCATTCCTCTCTGCCAAAGTATGAGTATATGAGAAAAATCTGTTTATGCGATAAATTGACAGTGTGTGTGTGCGTGTGTGTGTGTGTGTGTATATGTGTTTTTGTTTGTAGGTGATTTTTGTACCGAACATTTGTCGAAATAGGAATATTTCCGTAGTGTGCTGTACGATTTTACCTCAACTCCCGCTAAAATACTCGGAAATAACAAGGCTTGCCACATCCAATGGCTCTTAGATCTACGTAAAACAGAACAAAAATTTCACCTAAATTCAAAATTAGTCCAACAAAACATCAAACTGTTCAATTTTTAACCGGCTTAACTCCATATTAAGGTTAAATTCAAATATAGAACAGCTCCCCATGATTGGATAGCCAAACTTCGGGTATTTTGGTTCCGAACTTGCCCCAAACTTCTCGAAACTTCGGTGGTTCTTACGCATGACGTCAGAAAAGGTTCGCTTAATGCTAATTTCCAGGTAGAAGTTATAGCGTGCATCGTTTTTCTTATTTTCATTACGTTGCTTTTTTAATCCTGAAATAACCGCGATTCAATTTAAACTTTGCTTTGAGGCAAAGTTTTCCTCTCCTTACACATTGAAAAAGAGCGTAAATGACGCATCGTTTCTATTAAATTACGTCTTTTCAATAGGAGCGTTAAGTTGAGCAGAAACGTTGGTCCGGCCGCGTTTTTTAATTACTATACCTAGTGGAAAGGTCAGTGTCGATGAAAATTCTTTCGCTTGCGGGTACTCGATTTCTAAATTGATTATTTAGCAAATCAAAATTAGACACTTCAAAATTCAAACAAAATTTAGGTATAATATAAGATATATATAATATAATTTGAAATATTAGATATTTTATAGAATCTCTAAAACTTGATAGCATTGGTATAGACCCTAGTACTGTAATAAGAGTAAATATTTCTGACTTTGTCCGCGGGGATGAAAAAATACATAACCCTCTTTTTAGTTTCAGCGTAGTCGGGTAAAAAGTATAATCATCTTCGAAGCTTCAAGCTATCCTGATACTAAACATGGTTGAAACGCGTACAGCCGTTTTTACGCGATAAAGCTGCAAAACATACATTAACACAACAGAAAACAAAACAAATGAAGTCTTTTTTTGAATTGGTAACCAGATAGCTCGTTTTCCTTTTTAAAATATTTTCTATTATCAAACATTTTTTATGTCATAGGGGCAAACGAGCTGACGGTCTCGCCTCTGTTGGTAAGCGATCACCATCGCCCATAGACACACCTGCAACACCAGAGGAGTCACACTCACAAGTACGTTGCCGGCCTTTCAGGTGGGAGTACGCTCTTTTCTTGAACGCTTGAAGGCATCGTGTAAAAATATGATAAGGTCCGGAACGACTGCAGGCGACAATTTATTTTATCTGTATAATTAATAGGTTTAGAAGAGTTTCGGTTACACTCCGAAATTGTTCACCGCTTCTCACTTACCAACTTACCATTAATATCGCTTACTAATACAATCTACTTTATTTCTTGTCCTTTCGTCATTCTCTTTCTTCGTCTATGCGTCAGTGTGGATAGAGTAATTACTAGGGTTGTAGGTAGGATATACCTACTTATTTAAAACCTAAAAAAATAGAAATAATAACCGGATAATAATACCGATTCTAGCAACTACAACATTATTAGTTGACGACTAGTGCTCTCAAATTGGCAGTGGAGAAGAGATCCATCAGCAAATCAATATAACAAACTAACCAAACGCCATTATCATGATAGAATTTCAGTCCATTGAATAATAATTAATAACAGAAAATAAATCAACTCAATAACTCACTGAGTGCGCCAATAACCCAAATGGCACGGCCAAGCTCATACGAATCTCATTATCAATTATAAAACCGGTCAAGTGGGAGTCGGACTCGCTTGCGAAGGGTTCCCTACCACCGTACGCAAAAAACCCGTGAAAAACATAATTATTTTACATTTACTTTTATTTTATTTTATTTTATTAAAACATGAAAATTACCTTAAAAACAATATAACAAAAGCCAATAAAAAAATCCACGAAAGGACAAATTAGTGGAACGAGTTACATAAATGCGTTTTGCAAACGTACCTCTGAAAAATAGACTCTTATAATATTTTCTTCTGTTTCCGCGATTATTACTCATTGATATAAAACAATTTAACGGATTAAATGGCGTATATTATTATCAGTCCACCCGTGACCATGGAAAGCTGGAAAGCTTCCGAAACGTTGGGAACTAAAATGAGATAATATACGCGATATAATCCGTTAAATTATTTTATTTCAATGAATAGACTCTCATTTTAAGGAAGGGAAGTTTGCATTGCATGCAAACTTCTTTGCTGCCAGAACCGAAGACTCTTAGCTTATCTGCTTTATACGTTTCATCGTTATATATGATATAAATAAATATAGGTACATATAATATATGTACTGAGCCTCGCGTGATTTCTCGATGAACCCTTACGGATCAAAAGTCTGTACAGACAGATATCGTAGGCTTAGTAATATGGTTCCGTTGGTCTACCTTTTGGGTACGGAACCCTACTATTAATATCCATCCCCAATATGTCGAAAGTTCCGATATTATAAACAGATAATCCGCCCGATGGAGCGAGACACTGTTTTCGAATGTTAATTTCAGATAGTTAAGTGGATTCATGTGACGATTATATTTGGTACGGTACGTTGAAAATGGGAATTGGCAGAACTTTTCTTATGGCTAGCTTCGGAAACCGGTATTTTTTTCATACAAAAAACCGGTATTTTTACTTTTTTTTTGGGTAATTCAACAGGCGTTCCGACAGCTCTCAGTTTCCTGTGGCATATATTGAAGAAGTGAGCCAGAATAATTGTAATATTTAAATAATTTAATATTGTATCACAAGCACAGTATGTCGTTATACCAATTTTTTAGTTACGGGCAGACGTGCTCATTACTAGCACGAAAGCCTGCTTTTATTGAGAAAGTGATCATTAGTAGCACGTG
This sequence comes from Hedya salicella, assembly GCA_905404275.2. Lineage (NCBI taxonomy): Eukaryota > Metazoa > Arthropoda > Insecta > Lepidoptera > Tortricidae > Hedya > Hedya salicella. Next base: position 17,721,645 of record FR990108.1, read on the forward strand.
TGTAACAACATTGCTAGTAATGAGCATGCTTATTTAGAGCATGCTAAAAAATCAACCTACGTTTGATTTTAGAGCACGCTACCTGAGGTGCGGGTAGAAGGGGGCGTGCTCTGAGCGCGTCTGAACAGATTGAGCATGCTTATTTATGACTATGCTTAAAACAAGCATGCTAATTTTAAGCAAGCTTTATGCTCATTGTTTCGCATTGCTCTAAAATATTCAACACGAAACTGACAGCGGTTGAAACGCCTATAAACCCTTTTATTAACACTCTAGAACTTGAATCAGGTGTTTCCTAATATACTTGTCTTCTCCTAAATACAGTTTTAAAACATTCCACAAATACCGGGACCAAGCTCTGATGACAAGTAAGGTACGGACAGACGTGCTCATTACTAGCACTAAAGCATGCGTTTGTTGAGTAAGTGCTCATTAGTAGCATGTGTAGTAGTTTATACATTGCTAGTAATGAGCATGCTTATTTAGAGCGTGCTAAAAAATCAATCGAAGATAGATTTTCGAGTATACTATCTGAGGCGCGGGTAGAAGGGGGCGTGCTCCGAGCGCATCTGAACAGTTCGTACGTTTGCTTTGAGCATGCATGTTTATTTTATGAGTATGCTCAAAACAAGCATGCTTATTGCTGGCAAATGTGAACAGTTGCAGAGCATGCTAATTTTAAGCTAGCTTATGAGCATGTTTTGTTTTCAGCACCTGTGTCCGTACCTTTAATCGGTGGACAAATAATATACCCTAAACATTATCTATAAAAATGTTAATACTTTTTAAATGTCTACACTAATTTTCTTCAACCATAACCAAGAGTACTCTCGAAGAAGTCACCTTTCAAAGATAAAAACTAAACTAAAATCAGTCCATCCGTTCAAGCGCTACAATGGCACTGTCAGATATATAGATACACACGTCAAAAAATTTTTTCACCGGGAGTTTAAATAGTAGATTGCTAACCAAGGGTTGAAAGTAACCTATTTCTACCCCAGATTTTTCTAGCTAGATAGTTCGAGGGTGAAATGGGTAATTTCACCCGAGTTAAACTGTAAACATCTTCAGTGTTGAAAACATCTTCAGTGTACAGACATTTCATTTTTATAAAACTTTTAAACAAAAAAATAAAACTGACTCCAAAAAAACTAAAAAGTAAAAAATAATGCCATAATTCAGTTTCTTCAAATTACTTACAAGTAACCGTTTGTATACTTAATCTATACGGTATATACAATTAATCTTATTTTGGCGTCGGTGCCATATAAAGAATGTGTAAAATATTGAAAATTGACGATTTTAGTAAGTTGTGACACGATGGCACCGACTCCAAAATAACATTAATTGTATATACTGTATAGATTAAGTATACAAGCGGTTACTTGTAAGTAATTTGAAGAAACTGAATTATGGCGTTATTTTTTACTTTTTAGTTTTTTTGGAGTCGGTTTTATTTTTTTGTTTAAAAGTTTATTTATTTTACACTTTTTAGTTAATCGTTACTTAAAAGTGTATCTCGTGACGATTCGAACAAGCCCAAACACGGCTAGGATACATTATTTTATTACATAGATCTGATGCCTACCTTCCGGCTCCATCATCAAATCAATTCGATGGTACCATTCTCATCAGGAACATTTAAATTTGTGATTATGAAGTTGCTTAGCTAAATTAATCAAGATATTTTGTCGCCACCCGTAAATCATTTATCATTGAGGAGTTCCGATGGCATTCTGTGGTCTTCTGCATCAGTTCCACTTCACGAATTTACACTTTCTGAATTGAGAACCTCCTCCTTTTTTTGGAAGTCGGTTAAAAAGTATAGATTAAGTTTTTATATTTCTTTCGTTCTGTCTGACTTCCAGTTTTTCCAGTTTTCATTCAATCACAAAAGTTTTCTAGGAGTACAAATAATAGTAGATTGTTTGACAAGGGGCTAAAAAAAGCCATTATGACACGAAGTGATTATATATAGATAAAATGTCTGAGTGTCATAATGGCTTTTAGCCACGTGTTAAACACTCTGCTTTTTACTTCGACTGCGAGAAAATATAAAAAACTTAACATTAAAATTGTATATTTCATGAAAAACTAAAAGTACAGTTTATGCAATTCTATCAGAAAGTTTGGCCAATCTGATCACGTTGGTTTGTTTGTTTTTAATTATTCTTAAGGAGTCTGTAGCTGGCCGTAAGTTTTTTCTTTCAGTGTCATAGAAATTTGTATGGGATTATATGGCTTTATTTTAAACCCTAAATGCTAAATGTACTAAATTAGTCTCACTTCGCGAAGCTAATACTGCGTACTTTTTGAGCAGGAGAAGTGAAAAAATACATTATATAATTCTCTTTCTGACGCAGTCAGGCATAATCCGCTTAATAAGAAAGTAATTACTTTGACTATTTGAGTGATTATTCTCTGAAGAACGATCCGGATAATGACATTCAAAATTATCAACCACAAAACCCGACCGCTGGCGGCGACAGGTTTGTTAAAGTTAAAATTTTAGGGAACAATAAACAAAATGGCCGAGATACGCTTTAAATAACCACGACGTAACCGATGTTTTGTCATCTCGAAAGAAGATTAACAAGAAAGCTAAATGCGTATAGACGTATTTTATTGATGGCACTTTATTTTCAACTTCAGGTCGGGTTGTGACCTAATACACCGTTTGAAGAATGAAGAGTCAAAGCTGCTTACATTTATCGATGCCTATTTGACAAGACTCAACAGAACGATTACCTGCTACGCGGATCGACAAATTGTTTATATTTGACGTTCAACGACTTTGTCCAGCTCGGATTAAAAACACTGCAAGTTTATCCTCCTGTATCCCTGAGTCCTCACTTGAGGACATAAAATTTAAAAAACCTACAGCCAATTGTCAAACCGGCTTAACAAATTAACATGCATAGAACGCTTCCGAATGATACTTTCAACCTAAATAAATCAATAATTTAAAAAACACTAGAAAAACACGCTTTACAAGACTTTTCTAACAAATCCAAACACAGCTATGATACGATGTTCCATCATGAAGTTCCAGTTCATATCTTCCGGCTCCATCATCAGATCAGTTCGACCGTACCATATTATTGTATTGTCATCAGAACTACATACAGCTGCCAATTTTCATGACGCTACGATCCTTGGATGGTTAAATTAGTTATGTTTTAAAAAATAAGCACCTAGTCATATAATATATATTATGGCCAAGTCCACACACAAACCACGCCAGTGTAGGTCCACTGATGGTTGCATTTGTCACGCGATAAATAAGTGACATAGCTGCCGCCACCTTCTGACAAGTATGTGAGTGCGAGAGTGACAGACATTTATCTCGTGATAATCGTGACCAACATAGGGCCGCAGCACAGTCAAGTGAGGACCGGGAGATCGAAGAGACCATCTCAAACGGGTATTTTATGCATGTAAAAAAATATTTTACTCGTATTTTCAATATTGATAACCCTCAGTTAACACATCATAACAATAAGTTATTCGATGTTCCTTTGTGTATTAACGAGCCGGTTTCCGATGGGATAAAAAAATCCCACCGCTTTTATATTCAGCAACTCTTTAAATCCTTGTAAAAAAAACTTTTTCATCTCACTATCACGGAAAAGTTCAATTTACAGCAACAAATCTGTGTGGAAAAGTTCGTTTTATCCGCAAGTGTTAAAGTTATTTAAAGTTGGATTTTTTTTATGTCAATTTTTTTGTCTTGTTATCAGTGTATTTTGTAGGTTTAATGGAAAATAAGCAATTTGCTATAATTTCATAGTTTTTCTTACATCTCATAGTTTCCTCGCTGTTGTGAGGTCATAAATAATTTTCGTGTCTTGAAAGCCTCGTTATGCTCAGGAACCTATATTTGAACCACTCACTCCGCTCGTGGTTTAATTTTAGATTCCTTCACTTACCCGACTTTCAATTCAAGCACTTGCGCCAAATAACAACTTTGTACAAAGTTGCTTAACAAATAACTATATTCTGCATAATTATGTGTTTCAATACGTCCCCTCAGTATCTGTCGATAACAGACATGATGGCAGGTTACGAAAATCTAAATTATATTCAGTTCGTCAGTAAGATAATAAATAAATATTGCACACGCATTTTTTCTGCTTTCAAAAATCAATCGCATTAAAGTGGGGGCTCGTGACGTCATAAAAAATATAAACGTCACGAGACATTTCGACTCGATGTATCGCCATTATTTTTTGATTATTTAAAAACGGAAAAATACGTCTCCAATATTTTTTATTAATCTGCATGACAGAGTTACAGAATGATGACTAAACTTTAATTATATGAAGTTTAGTCTTCATCCCTATTAAATATTTATTACGCCGTGTACGTACTCACTCGACATTATTGTACCTACTTGTGTTAAGCTGACGACGGACCTAGCATGTGCGTTACAACCGTTGACTTCTTTATCTTCTATGATAATATGTTATCTTAAAAGGACTCATCAGGAACGGTCACATCTTTCACTAACATTCTGGCCCCTTACAACAAACAATCTATAACAGTAATAAACAACATTCGCACCTAGCGAGTGTGATAAACTATTAGATCCTACAGACAGGTTATTCCAATATTGATCCACTCTCAAAATGCCATTAATACGCGTGGAGGTGGCACGTGTCATTAATATTTTGAAGCCTCGCTTTGGTGAACACATCTTTTTCGTAGTATCTGTATTTTTTTGTGATATTTCGAGATAGTGGGCGGGGATCCCGGACTTTTAAGAAATAGTTTGAAATCCCATTAAAATCTACACGCATTTCGACAAAAAGGTGTCCACGAAAGTGATGCCGTACAAACGTTCTAATAATGAACCGCAAACAGACGCATTATCAAAGATATGTTTTTATATGAAACACTATTTTAACATTATAAGATAAATTATTTACCGCCCTAGGTGTGTAATGAAAGTAAAGGGTTGGCTTATGCTTTAAACCCAGTTAGCCGATTTTGCAGCAAGACTTTTCAGAGACTTATCGTTTACAGGTTCTTGAGCCCGGTCTTAAAGCATATTTTATCGACTGACTCTAATTAAAGCTGTCGGCGGCAGCCACTCGTCGAGACGCGAGGTATTGTCCGCTCTTCAGATGTTTTCGTCGGTTTTTGTTTAAAACGAGTGGTTTGTTCCCCAAGGGAGGAGAATTTTTCGTATTATTTTGAACGACGTATGTGGCTTTTATGTATGTATGTTACGGGTAGCGTTCAGCTTACTTCAGAATGCATAATTTAAAGGGATTGTAAGGATGATTGGCGTATTCATTGTAGGAAGAAAACACCTAACGTTACTCGCTCTGAAATCAATCGTTTGTTTCATACGTTAAACTTGTAAAGGGTATTTTGTAAAGGGCGTATCGTTAGAAGATACAGCGATAGAAACTCCCCGGCTAGCTGTATTTTCTACAGCATTACAAATTATGACGTCTCCTGGTCTTGAAGCATATTTTATCCACATTTCTCTCAATTAAAGCAATCGACGGCAGCCACTCGTCGAGACGCGAGGTTGTGTCCACTCACTGCAGATGTTTTCATCAGTTACTGTTTAAAACGAGGAGTTTGTTCATCAAGGAACGAGAATTTTTCGTATTATTTCGAACAAAATATGTGGTGCCACACAATCGACGAAAACATCTAAAATTACGCAATGTATGTGTGCATATACTAGTGTGATTGCATGTGGTAAACCAGGATTATTTTAATACTAAAAAATAGTAGTTACTAGAAGGCCAGCAAGAAAGACAACTTTGATAATGATAATGGTGACTCGCGGACGGGATATCTTTGACCCTCTTCACTTCAAGACGGCTGACCGGATTCCAACCATTTTGTAAAACAAAGACAGCCTAACATCCAAGGATGGTTAAAGAATACTTTTTACCCGGCGATACTGAAACAGAAATGAGGGTTATGCATTTTTCCTCCTCCGCCATTTACGGCCACCTAGTTTCTTGATGAGAATGTAAGCTTTATTTTAATCTACCAATAAAATCCCCATTTTCCAAAACAGTCTAACACCATAAGCTTCTGTAATATGACGGATCGACGTGCGTATTTTCGGGCAGCAACACGTCTCAAAACGAAATGAGCAGATTAAATTATCCGACACGAGCTATCGGGCCGAAAGGTCGGATCCTATTACCGCACCTTCGATCTATGTGTTGCGTTTTAGGTAAGCCCGTCTGATTTATACCCTTCCAAGCGTTTTATGTTGGTTAAAATGTTATAGAGTAATTTGGTGAACAGTCTTGTCCTGGGTTACGTGGAAATTTTGGCGTGAAGACAGTAAGGTCAACCGGGGCAATTGCGTCTATGGGTCAAGCGCGTCTTTTAAAGATTTCAAAGAGCCGCACACTGTAGAACTACCCCTAACTTCCCTGGATAAAGTTTGACTCTATTACAAAAAGTAAAGGGCAAGGGTCGTTTTAAAGTATGTAGAAAGAGAGAGCAAGAGAGATCTCCCTCCAGACGGGTGTTATTCCTGGGGGCCGAAGTCCAATGAGATTTAGTCGGAAGTTGTATATACGCAACCGACTTAGAAAATTACGTTAGCGCGATGCAGAGCATGTCAGAATTGACACATGGCAGAAGCTACGCCATCGCCACAAGTATTTGGAATCTAAGATATCAAAAACGCATTTTCCTCCTTAGACGCAATTGTCCCAGTTTTATTTCTTTCAGTACATCTTTATATATATATATTATCTAAAAAGATATTCAATAAATATTAAACTTATTTTTTAGTTTACAACAATAACCATATCTTTAAATCTGCCGTTTTAAGTACTGGCATCCATACTTAATATTATAAATGCGAAAGTGTGTCTTTCTGTCTGTCTGTCTGTTACCTCTTCACGCTTAATCCGCTAAACCGATTGGGATGAAATTGGATATGGAGATAGTTTGAGTCCCGAGGAAGGACATAGGCTACTTTTTATCCCGGAAAAATACCTTTACCCGTGATAAACGAATATAAGGCGGACGAAGTCGCGGGCAGAAACTAGTTTTTTTTTATAATTATACCACTTATGCTACAGATGTATGCTTTTATCATAGCGTGCGAGTGCACCATTACCTATTTCTCAATTAATATAAAAATATAGCTATTGTTTTTTTTAAATCAAAGTGTATATATTTAACTCATTTTTTCTTAGATAACCATAATTTTTTAATATGGATTTTTTTTGTATGGGCTAAAATCGTCTTTGTTTTCAGAGTTCTTTCTTAAATAACGCATTTTCATATATAGTTCTTGTTCACGAATCGGATAACGTCTATTTCTATGTACTTATGAGTTTGATAAAGTTTACAACGAAGGCGGTATCAATGAAAAGGTGTCCTCAAACATTTTCAGATCATTGTAGTTTGGAAATACATACGCCGGTCGGGATTTCTCATCTTTGCACGCAGGATGATTAAGGACGCGTAGCGCTTTGTGACACACGAAGATAGGTATAGTATAGCTAAAGCAGGCAGGTAATCTGTGCGACGAGGTCTGCCACGTCTCCGCTTCGAGGTTTTGGGTTTCCACTCTGTAGTTATCTTGGCCCACAACTCGTTCGGCAGGCGGCAGATATGACCAACCCAGTCCCACTTCAACTTGGCCGATTTCCGAGTTACGTCGATGATTTGGCTCTTGGAGCGTAGCGTGGTGTTCAAAATTCGATCCATTCGTTTTACACTCAATAGACTACGCTCCATGGCCCTTAGGCAAACCCCGAGTTGGGACTTCTGAGTTTCTGTCAGAGACCAAGTCTGTGCACCGTAGGTGAGAATTTTAAGTATACATATGTCCATGAGCTTCCGTTTAAGTGACAACGGGAGGTTACCTTTTTTAAGTGATTCATGGACTAATAGCTCTTCCAGACGTTTGTTATCCGTCGTTCGAGCTGGTTTTTTTGTAGAATTAATCATTTATAATTTATATTTAATTAAAAAATAAATAAATAGTGTATACAACAAAAACATACAATACTTTATCTGCTCGCTTTAATTCTACTTATCCTTAAGAAACCGTAGATATGTCACGCTTCAGCACATGTTTTGTATCTCAACAAAAAACCTACTAAAAAACACACACTCTCGTGTTTATAATGAGTTTGGATTGTCCGATTTGTAAAAAACTACACATAAATAACTAAAAATCGTGATCCAAACCGACAAAACAACCCTCGATCACTTCAGTAACCAAGAACCCCAATCTATCTAATTCCATCACACCATATATTACCCATACAGATAATACAAAACTTGTAAATCCAACCTCTTATATTATGCAGAGACCCTCGGATCTTGTACGGAAATGTACGAGACAAGAGATAACAAAAGAAAAATCTTTAAACTCGACTCGAGACTGTTTGCTTTACCGTCATACTTTTACCCTTTTGCCATTTCGCTTACTCCTTGGTCTTTGAGAAACGTCGGGAATTTGTTGTCTTTGTTTATTATTGGGTGTTCTTCTACTGAATTTTGCTTAAGATAAAGTGCAGTACATGATACATCTTATATGAAATTTAAGATGTCATAATATTTTGGGTTTGTATTCTTCAATTTTCTGCAAAACCATTTACAGATTCAGGGGATACTTTGTGGAATAGTGTCTATGACAATGAATTGTGCTCACATGCGCATATTCTCATGCAGTTTCCCAAAAAAAATACGCATTTAAATACAACAAACCACCACCAGACAGTACTTCTCGGGTGGACGCCGGACCGTCAACGTCTCTAGCATCTCCTGATGATGCGTCGTAGAGGCGAAACACGTGTCGAGGATTATTCTGTCTGGTGGTGGTTTGTAATATATGTATGCATATTTTTTGTGGAAACTGCATGAAAATATGCTCATGTGAGCACAATTTACTGTCACATCTAACCAGGACACTATTTCACGAAAAAGCAAAGGAACTATAATCCATCAATCTCTGCGAAACAGGTTGGGTTAAAGTTATAAGATTATGCAACTGGAAAGAAAAAGATTTTGAAATAGCATAAGCGATTAATCTATTTCAATTGTCATAATTTAAAAAAGGAACAATGGCCATTGAAATTAAAAAGTATTATTCAATTGCATAATTAAGAAAACTGACTAAGAGCTTGTTAAGCAATGTCCGGTGTACGGTTCCATGACCGCTACTATAAAAATGGTTACAATAAAGATTAAAAAATATTTATTACTACGTATTATAGTTACAAAATTTTTATTTCTGTTCATTAAAGATATTTTCAAAAAATAAGTGATTTTATAAAAATCGATTCAGTAAACCTTCAAAAAGCCCGTTTCACTTTTTTTATACGTATATATTCATGTTCAGACATTTCACTTTTACAAGTTTATAATAAGTATATAAGAATCTATATACGACCGGTTTAGCTCAGCGGATGTGACGATGCCTGCGAAGCTGACGGTTCTGGGTTCAATTGAAAAGGGCAAATGTCTTGAATATTTTCTATGTATAGAAGTAAATATAAATGTATATTTACTTCTATATTATTAATTATACATCTATAAAATATATTGTCGTCTAGTACTTACTTATAGTCATAACACAAGCCTTATTAAGCTTACCACGGGACTAGTTCGATTTGTGTAAAATTGGCCCCTAATAATTGTTTTTTTATTTATCTATAGACGCCAAATGGAATACAGTTGAAGGAGTAGTTACGCCAACTGTGGGCAAATTCCGGTTAGAAAGTCACAAATGGCCCCATTCAGCGGTGAAGTTACGAAAGGTCACGAAACTTGGTAACTAAGTTGACGTTTTTATTCATTAGAGTGTGTTGCTATCGCGAATTCGTATTACCAGGGTTAAATTTTGCGGATAAGGGTAACTTGATATTATATAGAGTAAGGTTTATTAAGTGAAACAGCAATATAAAACCAGTTCTTGTTTTAAAATTGATGAATTAATGTCGTATAGCTTTAAACCTAGGTACACATGTTTATGTTAGTAATAATGATTATTTGATGATAAATCCACTTGTTTTGAGTTTTTTTTTTTGTGTTCAGAGTCATCTTGAGAAACTTAAGAGCCAGGCTCTTGTCGGTGCAGCAGCTTTCATGTTTTTCTAACTGCAGCTTTCATTTTGATGTCCTGATACGACACGCCGTCTACTTTCTCCTTGATTTGGTTCATATAACATCTCCTAGGTCTTCCTCTCTTACTTCTTCCCTCGATCTTTCCTTCTATAATGGTTATTATGTGATCTTCGTGTCGTAGCAAGTGTCCAAACATCTTTCCCCTTCTGTTTTCAATGGTTTCTTTTAATCCCTCATCCGTTATTTTTCCGTCCAGCTTATTCTTTCCATTCGTCTCTAGCACCACATTTCGAATGCTTCCAACCGTTCCCTATCACGCTGTGTCATTGTCCACGTTTCGCTTCCATACAGTTCAGAGTTCAGAGTTGTTCAGAGTACATTAATGAAAATATTTATTTCGGTCTGTGCCCGACTTCAACAGCGGAGGACAAAAAATGACAACCCTCTTTTTTCTTCAGCGTTGTCGAGTAAAAAGTAACCATCCATATCGCTCCGGAAACACCTCAAGTGGAAGCTCATTCCACAACTTGCAAGTACGTGGTAAAACTGACAAATGTATGAAATTCGCTTTATTGTAAGATTTATGTAATATGTACAAAGGATAATCACTTGACTCTAAAATTTCTTACAATGGTACCTGCTTTTCCATTTCGTAGACCGACATTTCAGACGCGTGCAACGTTTAATTTCACAGAATTCTATTTTTGTGCCTTTATACAATGTTTAATTACCTAGAACCTTTTTTTATTTTTTTAGCCTACACCCATAAATTTTCCATAGTTTCTGATATCTCTTCGTATTATAAAAGCCGTTACGTTAGATTGCCTCACTTCAACGTCAAAAAGTGCAAAACTCCTGTTTGCAACGTAGTGTGCCACATTTTTTACTTTGCAATGGAACTGTATTAATTTTTATGAAAATAAAAAAAATGTTACATCCATAGTTATAAATATCTGAATTAATACTGTTTTTATTTTTTTTTATACCTATTTAATTTTAATAACTTATCTGCCTGTCGTAATTGAAAATAAAGCCACATACTGGTTCGATTTCTTCATTAAAAAGTTGATCTGAAACACACAAAAAAACTCTGCGATACTTTTAAGAATTTGTTCGCATATTAAAGGGGCAACCCCCAATAAGTATCTATTGACACCCTATAAAGATACAAAGGTCTCCTTCCCAATAGGGATACTTATCAGAGAAAGTTTCTATTCGTCGGATCAACAGGGTGACCTGGGCGAAGTGGGCAAGTCTTAACGCTCACGTTTATCTTTCCTTGCAGGACTCAGCGATTTTACGCCTAATCCAATTTGGGCTCAAGATGTGACTTGTTTGAGGAATTTATCAGTACTTACTATTGTAAAGTTATGAAATTGGAATGACTGTTCACTCAAGATATTTGGATGAATAGAATGATGTTTATTTCCCTAGTTTGTCTGTTACATTCTGTCCAACAGGGCGATGGTGTATTCGGCCTGTGAGTGTGTCAGCTACTTACGATCTACTTATGTTTGTCTGAAAGATCTGTATAAGTGTCAAGTAGTATGTTTGTTAGTGGGTGTGTACAGAATAAATTTATATAAACTTAAAATGTTGTTTAATGTTGCCTTATCCTACTTACAATCTATGGGGACGTGGAGCGGTCGTTCGCTTGCTGAGCAGGCGGTCCCTGTCTTTTTTTGGTACATAACTTATTTCGCCTAGTCTAGTGTTAGTTAAAAGAGGGTTGTGCTGTCCGTGTCCGATGTAGAATCACCAGGGGTGTCCAGATCCTCGATGTGCATTTCGCAAATTCGGTGAAGCATATCCTCATTTAGGTCTTGTGCACGAAGGTGCCATGGATCCCAGTCATATCCCAGAGTACGGAGGTTTCTAGGCGTCTTGGGAGCTGTCCTGCGGTCTTAAGAGCCATTCGATACTGGCGCTCAATTTTTAATAGATTGCTCTTACTGTATCGTGATATAAGTTGCACAACGCCATAATCCAATATAGGAAGTATGTAGCTCTGGATGACGGCGAATGTCACTGTCAGATCCGTCCTGGCGTGCCAGCCTATGATGGGGCCTAGTGCGTTTCGCGCTCGTCTCGCCTTTTGCACTACGTAGTCCGTCTGTTCACCCATGGTCATGGTCTTGTCTAAATATACGCCCAGATATTTAATACTTTTTTCATAGTTGATTACCTCGTTTTTTATGCGGATGGTACTGCGGTAGTTTCTCTTGTAAGTGAACATGGCACACTCGTTTTATCTACGTTGCATTTTAGCCCCCATTGATGGTAATAGTCAATAACAGTTTCAGCGGCCCAGCTCGCGCGTTGTGTCGCAAAATTTGGGTCAGGAGATTTATTCAGGATGCACATCGGCGTATTGGGAGAGCTTTAGTCCGCGAATGCGATCCCGTTGGTCGCAAACGTCGTGTACGTACAGGTTAAAAATAACCGGGCCCAGGATAAAGCCTTGTGGGACTCGTTGTGGCACAGATTTCTTATCTCCGTTGGTAGTTCTGAAGCGGCCGTATGTTTTGCGAGCCGTCAGGTAATTCTCTATTACTTTGATGATGTTGTTCGGGACGTCGGCTGTTTGAAGCTTCTTCATTAAACCTTCGTGATTTATGGAGTCGAAGGCCTTCGAGAGATCCGTCAACACCATGGCCACGCTCTCTTTAGCTTCCAGTGCATCTGTAATGAAATTGCCGGTGCGAAGGATTTGTGTGCCTGCTCCTCTGTTCTTGGTAAAGCCGTGTTGGAACGGCGGCTGAAGCTTGTCGGCCGTCTATCGCAAACGCGATAGGAGCAGGCGTTCATGTAGTTTGCCCATGATATTTAGCAAGGTGATGGGTCGGTATGATTTTGCGTCCCGGTGATTCTTGCCTGCTTTATGTAGGAAGATGCACTCACCGAGTTTCCATCTGTTGGGATAATAGCCTGTCAGTAATAGGTAATCAGCTATCACTTTGTACCTGATGAGAAGTGGATCGCCTCCGAGTTTGAGGGCATCCGCTTTGATTTTGTCCGGACCAGGTGCCTTCTTATTTTTAAAACGTCTGAGTGCAGATCTAACTTCTCCTATGGAGGTAGGGTCTAGAGGTTGAAACAGTGTGGTCTTCTCTGTGTTCTTATCTTCGTTACTTATCTCGGTTTCTTTGACGATTGCTGCGTCAACCAGGGCGTCAATTGTTTCGTTTTTGCTGTAGCAACCTTCAATGTGAGGTAGTCTCTGTACCGGAGCCTTCAGGTTGCGTTGGATTCGCCACATCTGGGTTGTATTGTTCTGTGGATTGTTTACCAATCGAGTCCATTTCTCGTTGTCATATTCCACAAGTGCTTGTTGAACCAGGTGTTTCAGATGGTGGTACTTTCTTGTTTGTTCAGCTATTCTGTCTTAGTTGAAGCGTAGACGCCATGCGTTATTCTTTGCTTTAATTCTTTCGTTGATCAATTTATTGATCTTCTCTGGGAGTTGATCTCTTCTGTTATTTTCGTGTAGTGGCGCATACTCATCTAGAGTTTCGGTAATGGTTTTTTCTAGTTGTAGTATGTATTCCTCGCATTCTGCGTTGGATGTTATTTTCTTTACCAAGTGTGCAGTTTTATCCCATAGGGTTTGTTGAAATTGTTGTCTGACCTCATCGTTGTTTGCAATACCGCGGGTGTTTCGTACTAGGGTTTTCTCTCTATCCACTATTACATTTAGGTCCAGTAGCCAAGGCATGTGATCTGAGCCAACTGATGTTATTTGTTTACATGTTATAGTGTCGAAAGCTTGCGCATCATATGAGAAAATGACTGCATCGAGGACGCCGTAGCCCGCAGAGTTGGGTCTTGAAGGAAGGCCTGTGTGGTGTATGGTGTAGACGTCGGAGTTACAAAGGTCGCGAATGATTATTCCAGCGCCCTGGTCCCGCGTCTGGTTGAGGGTGGTTATTTTAAGGTTTAGGTACCCGATGGTGATGTTTGGGGCTTCAGTAATGATATCTTCTAGCTCTTCATTAAGCGTTGCAGCATCGAGGGAAGTTGCAGCATGATCGTGAGTGAGGTTGATAGCGACACCTTCAATAATACGATCATTTCCTTCGGTACCTGGTGTTACCTGGGTTTGACTCCATCGTATTCCTCGCGTCACGTACATAGCTGTAGTTAGATGTGACGCGATCGAGTGAGTGATCTTATCGTAGTTCAGGAGGTCCATGCGGACTTTGGAAAAGTCCACGCGGCACTCGTTATACTACGATTATATGGGGTTTATGACGGTCGACTAGGTATTTTAGTTCGGTGAATTTACCTTTGAGTCCTTGCGCATTGAGGTGTAGTATGCGCAGCTTATGATATTGATTTCTTGGATTATTTGTTGAGAATTTTAATGAGGATTTCATATTGTAGCTGCAACTGGATTAAAATTTGTTTCATAGTTGTTTGTAGCTCTTGCCCTAGAGGCTCCATGCTGTTTTCTTTATTTGTTATAAGATCATTTGCCTGCATTGTTGGCTGGTAATTCGATGGTATTTGGGGTGCTTGTTTGGGAAGCGGTGGAAATTCTGAACTGTAAGCTATATTCACGTACGAGACGTTTTCCTGATGGTATGTATCTATATGTTGCGTGTCGGCGTTCAGTTGCTTCTATTTGTTTTCTTTCTTTTTCTCTATGTTGTGCCATTTGGCGTTCCACTGCCTTCTGAAACTTCTCGCATTTGACTTGATTGGGTCCATGGCCCGGTTTCTTGCAAGCTGTGCATATTTCTATATCTACGCCTTCTTCGTTTTGAATTGTCGAGGTATTAGGATGAAAACATATTCTATTTCAATCATTTCATTGTGGCGATCCTCTTTGCGCCAACAATAAACATCCTTTTATTTTTTTTCCATTTATTTTATGAATTAAAATAAGTTCGCGTGGAGAAGAAATTACTCATAATACTCTTGTTTTATCGTACTCGGGTAAGAACTGACCAACAACCGTTTGTTGGGTCACCATCTATTCTGGTACAGTCGGCATCATGTGCCGTTAGTAATAAAAATGAGTTGCGATATATTTGATGATGACTGTACTAAATATGGTCAAAATGTATCTAGCCGTTTTGTCGTGTATGACGTGGATGACGTGAAAGATGCGCAAATTTCGGTTAATTTCAGAAAAATGTCTTCTTTTTTATGTTACAGGGGGCAAAGGAGCAGACGGATCGCCTGATGATAAGCAATCACCATCGTCCATAGACACCTGCAACACCAGAGGAGTCACAATTGCGTTGCCAGCCTTGCAGGTGGGAGTATGCTCTTTTCTTCAAGGTTAGCTTTCTTGAAGGTCGCTAAAAACCTGCCAGCGACAATTATTTCCACAGTTCAGTCACGTGAGGCAGATAATTTCTAACAAAACGCACAGTTGTGGACTGCTAACTATCTATGTGGTCTTCAATGTACATACAGGTATTTCACTTTTACAATTTTATACCAGTTAAAGATTATATTAAAAACAAAAAAAATAGTTTCTGAATCCTTGTTTACTATGTAACAACAAAAACAAAGTCCAGATCCGTTGCTTCTCTAAGCGATAACTCTAAGCTATTTACTTAACTAATTCGAAGATCTCGAAAATGAAGACCTCGCGAACCATTCGCGAAACCTTACGAATGATGGATGAACTTAACCCAAGTTAAAGTTCAAATATTTTACCAGCAAACAAAAGAGTCGAGTAACCAACTGCCGACAGGGATAAAAAGATTTACGAGATATTTAATAAATCGCCATTGACACGGAAACCTTGAGCTCTTAAACTTGTGCTCGTCGAATTATTTTACGTAGAACAAACAAATTACTCTCAATCCATTGCCCCTTTTAGAACGAAAGTTTTCTCGAATTGTAAACAGACTTGGCAATGGTGCTGGAGTTTAGGAAAAGTGCTGCGATATATTCGGATTTGGAAGTAAATGAGAGGAAACGACAGCTCGGATTACAGGGCTTTTCGAGTTGTTTTGTTTAATATTATAGGTACGGACAACAATCGCCGTTACTGACACGGTTTTGAGTTTCCGAGATTTGCGTGTCGTTAATAATAGTTAAAGGTTTCTTACCTCGTATTTATCGTAATTTTTACAAGCTTTTATTTAACTTGCAATGTAACTATGTATGTTCGGGTGGAATCTTACAAGTTTTTGGGCTACTTCCCGGTTTCCAATTGCGCTAAAATTCGGCATACTTATGTAAATTCGGTGACAATGCACTAGTATGATACCATCAAGCTGATCTGAGGATGGAGCGGGAAGGTGGTCATAGGAACTCGAAAATAATGCAATCCTACAGAGTTTGGGCTTAGAATCGTCACGTGAGTAGTTGATGGATGTTCAAAGAAAAATACAGTCGGCTATAAAAGCTTGTCACAAAAATGTTTTTTTTTGACATAATCTGTGTTTGTCTGTGTAGGTTTTGGACTTGGACGGCATAATGTCTTCTGTTACCGTTGTTGTTCTGCTAGGCGGTAGGGCTTCACAGCATCCTCGGCACCTGTGTGGGGGCTGCCGCGTACGGGCGCACGGAGCAGCGATAGTGTACCTAGCCTATGACACTATTTTGATGTGAGTCTATCAGTTGGTAAATAGCATGTCATCCTATTCATGATTCTATCGGATACGCTTGCTCAACTTGTGGCTGTAATCCTGAGCGTTTCAACCCCCATATATTATTTCCGCCATTTTGAGAAAAAAAAAACTGACAAAACCCCACGTGAATGAGTAGAGAAATGTGAACTGTAGAGGAGAACAGCCAGCCGGATATCCGCTGGACGTATCAGCTTTGATACGTCCGGCGGATGTCCGATGATATTTTTAACCAAGCAGAAACTGAGACCTTTGCTCGCTGCGCTCGCTCGGTCAATAAATAACTAACTGCTAAATAACTGAATTATTCATTAGGAGTCCTCAAAAACCCACCTGAGGCTTTTATTTTACCTTAAAAGTAATTTTGCAATGTAGATAGGGTAACCCTTTAGGCCTACTTGCGCCAAAAGAGTTAGCCGTTAACCAAGAGCAAAACGTTTACTTGTACGTGTGTTGCCGCCTAACTTCGGGTTATACCCTAACTCTGGGTGGCGCAAATGGGTCTAAGGGCTTTAAACTTCTATGATTGGATCTAAAAAGAAATTAAATCTGTATAGATCTGAATTTATTTTTTAATTCCGATAAATATGTTGCCAGCAACAACTACTTCAGCGTACTCAGTATACTCTAAAAAAAAACTTATTTACCAACGCCTCTAAGAAAATTAGAAGCTTCGGAAATTTAATTCCTTCATATTTCCCGAACACCCTTCCACGAACGATATATTGGTATAAGGCCGAAAATTCATAAAGCACGATTTATGGGGTGGACCTTTTTTACTTTGTCGTATTTTCTGGATTGCCCGCGACAATTTGTGGCGGACGAATTATTATCTAGGGTTTACTAGTTAATGGGCTGAAGCCGAAACGCGCTCGATTCAGTTCGGCAATGGCCGTAAAATTTCTGTTGTTTTTTATTACATAGCGAGAAAAAAAGATGATATGGCGTGGTTACCATGACGAGACAAGAATATCTAGAGTATAACTTAACAATTCTCTCGTCCAGGATACCTCTGTGCTTGAAGACGAAAGTCTTCAACCAGTGCGTATTACCGGTGATGAGCTAAAGATGAACTTAAGGAAGCTCAGAGTCACTCAGCAAGCTATGGAAAGGGCTATGCTCGGGATCTCTCTACGAGATTGAATCGGAATTGAGGAGATTTGTAGATGAACCAAGTTCACCGACATAGCAAACAAGGTAAGCGAACTGAAGTGGCAATGGGCAGGGCACATGGTTCAAAGAACCGATGGCCGTTGGGGCCGAAAGGTTCTCGAGTGGCGATCGCGTACCGGCAAGCGCAGCTGAGTACCCGCAAGGTGGTCGGACGACCTGGTTAGGGTTGCAGAAACTCGCTGGATGCGTGTCGCTTCTATCTGTCCAATGTCGAATTCTGTTGAGGAGGCCTGTGTCCAGCAGAGGACGTCCTATGGCTGAAAAAATAATGATGATGAATGATGATGATAACTTAACAATTAATATCACTGTAAACACTCCATCCTTTAAGATAGCAAAACTACCACTGAGTATAGAACTCAGAACGAGAGGCCGTTAAATTCTCCCCTTAGCACTTCAATTGAGTTCTGGATCTGACAAGATAGTGTCAATTAGAGAACTAAACAACAAATATCATTGCTGACACTCCATATTTCAAGATAGCAAAACTACCACTGAGTATAGAGTTTTGAACCCGGGTCCTACCTATGGGAGTTGTTTAAAAAAATCTTCAAGTTCTTACGGATGTTACGTAAGCAAAAGTAAGACAGTTTACTGTCAGTACGCCTACCATGAGTTCGGCACAAGCGAGTATCGAGCGCTCGATGACGGTCTATCTCTTTCGCACTATTAGCGCGTGCGAGAGAGGTGCACTGACTCTCGATACGAGAAACTCGCTAGCACCGATCGTAAACTCAGCTCATGGTAGGCACACAGTTGCCAAAAATATCTAAGTCATGCCCGCATTCATAAATCGATTCGTATTTTCGAAAAAACATCATGTCTGTTATTGCTGACAGGTTTGACTGTCCATCTTGGCTTACTGGATCAGCCTTATAAAAGGGATTGCACTACTTGGATTTAAGTAAATAATTTAAAGTTCGTACAATTACTAACTTAGAATAAGATATGGATATAAAACGTCCAAAATAAATATTAATATAATGTAAATATATTGCCATGGACTCATTTGTTAAAGGAATACGGTGTATAACAAATATATTTACGAATTTGTTTATTACATAGTAATTTTTTGCAAATGCTGATTAGATTACCTTTTTTAAATAAAAAAAGAACCGATTTCAAAATAAACTAAAGAGCCAAAAATAATCTTTTATGTACGGTACGGATCACATTTGAATCACTTTTTGAATTCGGTGTTAAACCATTCATTTATAGTAATAAATATAGTGTTAATACTAATTAACACAAATGACACGCAAGAATCGCGGCGGCGAGCCTTTAGTTATTGTTATTACCGAAATTTAGTTATAGTAGTTCGTATTATTGTTGCATAAAGGACTTTACTTCAGGTTTGGCACCGTCTTCAAAAGGTGATTCGAATCTGATCCGTACCGTACATAAAAGATTATTTTTGGCTTTTTAGTTTATTTTGAAATCGGTTCTTTTTTTATTTAAAAAAGCTTTTTAGTGATGGATTTTAGTGATATAAAGTATTTTTAGAGCTCAAAATGGGAATATTGAGGAGGCCATATTGTAAATAAATAAGACCAATTGTTGATATCACTATTGTAAATAAAATCTAAATTATAAGAATTGGCTAGGTCAAAATGGTTAAGTCCAGTAGCTTGCTGGTTAAATAAGAATACGACTAACAGTCTCAACTGACCCATAATATTTACAGAATTATCTCGCAAAATTTGACGATGAAACTGTTGGTCTTAGGTTAAAAGATAGTGACGGTTGCATACCCATACCTCCATCATGTACTACTTTTCAAGCGACAAGGGGATACGGAGATGTGGAGCGTCGTATCTTACTTTTAATATTAAGTTGGGCTGTTACTGTTCATAAGCTACAAGGTACCCTAGAGAAAGCTGTGACTGTGATAGACCTTGATAAAAATAATTTCGCTAAAGGGAAAATATATGTTGCACTAAGCCGTGTCAAAACTTTGGAAGGCATAGCGTTGTTAGCTTTGGACGCCAACAAATTATTAAATCGACCACATGATGAGAAATCGTTAACCGAAATAACAAGACTACGAAATCTGCCTTCTGACGATCAAATCTACATAATACACGACTTTTATGACTTCCACGGCTTTTATACGACACTTACAGCCATAATGCATTCTAATGTCAATTGCTCACGACCTTCAGCTGAACGTTGCTATTTCAGAATCAGGGCCGTTAACCGTTGAGGAGTTATCTGGTTCTCCACTTTGCTACCCCTATCTTTACCAACTTCTGCCTCTAAACAAAATATGATAAATAATTATATTGCGATTAGCGAATTAAATAACATTGGTTGAGCCCTAATTAGTAACTGGTGGCTTGTGTCTTCATCATCAGTTTTTCTTCACCAAATGATGATTTTCGAGTGTAAATGGTTGTTCTAATTTAATAAACACCAAAATCACCATAGATGTGCCCATAACATTTGAGGAATTCCTTCGTTTCGTCATCGTTCTCATCATCAGATCTTCACCAAAATTTTATGGGATCAACTTGGAGATTCCTACTCTTAACAGAAAAAAATATTTGCAAAATCGACTTGCAATCAGCGAATTAAATAACACTGGTAGAGCCCACAGTGGCAACTGATGGCTTGTGTCTTCATCATCGGTTTCTCTTCACCAACTGGTGATTTTCAAATGTAAATGCTCAAACTACTGTAATAAATACCGAAATCACCATACATATGCTCATAATATTTGAGGAATTCTTTCGATTCCTCATGGATCTCGGCATCAGATCTTCACCACAATTTTATGGGATCAACTTGGAGATTCCTACTCTGAACCGCAAAAATAATTTTCTAAATCGACTTGCGCTCCGCGAATTAAATATCACTGGTAGAGCCCTCAGTGGTAACTGATGGCATGTGTCTTCATCATCGGTTTCTCTTCACAAAATGGTGATTTTCAAATGTAAATGCTTAAACTTCTGTAATAAATACCGAAATCGCCATAGACGTGCTCATAATATTCGAGGAATTTCTTCGATTCCTCATGGATCCCGGCGTCAGATCTTCACCAAAATTTTATGGGACCAACTTGGATATACCTACTTATGAACAAAGGAATAATTTTTCCAAATCGTCGCGTAAATGACGGAGTTCTCAGATAACAAACATAAAAAAAAAATACAACCTAATTGAGAACCCCCTCCTTTTTTTGAAGTTGGTTAAAAATACATATGAATGTTGATGGACTGATATTCTACGTTGACCAACAATTTCTGGAAATGTCTACGGGAGTATAAGTAGTAGGGTATTTGTTCCTTGTTTAACATTTTTTGAGTAAAACGTGGATATTTTTCTTTTCGTTGCGTTCGCGAGGTTAAGTAATTGACGCTTGCCCTGGATGTTGATACATTTTTTATAAGGCGTGTAATAGAGTGTGGTGGTGGGTGCAGGCTGTTTAACCTGCTACCTGTTTAGGTAGCTATAGTATATAGTGGGTAAAAAACACACGATTTAATCATCGTCACGACCAAAGTTATAAAATTTTGATCAACCTGCTATAGTATTCGCGAAATATATGTCAGCGTCGAACGCAGCGCTGCTATGATATGACCCCCAGATACGTGATCAACTATTGTCAGTATTTTCTTATTCACACATTACAATAATAAAAAAATATTACGGGGCTGTTTTTACACAAATAGAACTAGTTCCATGGTAAGCTTAATAAGGCTTGAGTTATGAATACTAGACGAAGATATATTTAATAGATATATTAACTTATATACGTAGAAAACATCCATGAGTCAGGAACAAATATTTATGCCCATCATACAATCGACGATTTTGACGACCGGTTTGGCTCAGCGGGAGTAACGTTGCCTGCGAAGCTGAAGGTCCTGGGTTCAAATCCCGGTAAGGGCAAATATTTGTGTGATGAGCATAAATATTTGTTCCTGAGTCTTGGATGTTTTCTATGTATATAAGTAAATACATCTATTAAAGATATCGTCGTCTAGTACCCATAACACAAGCCTTATTGAGCTTACCGTGGGACTAGTTCGATTTGTGTAAAATTGTTCTGTAATATTTATTATTTATACAAATACTTGCCCTAACCAGGAATTTAACCCAGGACCTTCAGCTTCGCAGGCAACGCTTCTCCTACTAAGCTATGCCGGTAGTTAAAAACACTAAATTATTTTTATGTGGTAGGTTTCTGTATTACAGAGTGGGATTGTAGCGTCATACTAGCTTTCCCGAAGGAAAAGTAAGATACGTTCGCCAGTTTTGAATAGCTACGCAGACGAGGTCACGGGAAAATATAGTACGACCTAAGCCGAGGCTTTATGACGTCACTATACTGGAGCTTCTTCACTTCGGGCGTGTCACGAGGGCTCCGCACGAGTTGAATATTAAACGCGTTATCGCGTCCTCAGAAATTACTTTTGAATTCGTTTGCGCTCTCACGTTTTTTCATAAGCAAATGTACGGGGATACGAATCATCATGTGTACACAATTTAACCTCGTAAATTAGAGGTTCAGAGCGTTTTAAACGCGGTGTTTTTTATTGTGCACTGTTCACTATTCTCAGAAATACTTTTACAACAGCATCATCATCATCAAATTGAGAGCATTTCAGCCATAAGACTTCCGCTGCCGGACATAGGCCTCCTCCACATGGGTGGGATAGAGGCGACCTGCATCCAGCAAGTGTCCACAACCCTAACCAAGTCGTTCGACTACCTTTTGCAACATACAGTCTACAAATTTGACTCCTAAACCACTGTAGAACCTGATCGCAGTATAATTTATTAATTTGGACGTAAGAGAAGAAAAACTACCGCAAGACTCATACATATTTACATTAGCGGTAACTATCATCGTGAGAGCTGAGTACTGCTCGATATATTATGTGTTTTTTTTAATACATATTCCAAAATCGAGTACCTAATTTTGATTTAAAGTACAAACATTAAAAATATTCAGTTACAGGTGTTGAAATCCGAAAAATATAAACAGCACAATAGACATGTCTCTGTCGATCACAATTACTTTGCTAAGGTCATAAATCATAAAGTATATGTCACATCCTAACGGCTTGACGGATTTGAACCAATTTGGTACAAAGATATCTAATCATCTGAGAATGGTTACTGACGCTTTTTATCCGAATACACTGAAGTATGAAACAGGGTTATGACTTTTTCGTCAAAGATACATAAGTAATAACTAAGCATAATTATGCAAGATGACCCCATGAAGTTATTATGGACCACGTCACTAAGAAACAATGTTTTCACCTAATAACCAGGTCGGAAAAGTTCCGCTTAAAGCGCCAAGTTTGCGTGGAAATGTCTACTTCTCCCGCTAGCGTGGAAAAGTAATTTGAGGTCCGCATTTATTATTTTTAATATCTGTATGTGTTTACTATGGTACGGGTGTGTTTAGTTGCTTCATTTTCACTAGTTTTCAATAAATTAATTAATCTGGTTTGATTAGTTTGCTTTACATCTCACATTTTCCTAGGTATTGTGAGGTGAAAAGTTGTGTTTCGCACGGCCGCAAAATTATTTGCCTTCCGAGGTTTAAAAAGCCTCGCTACACTCAGGAATCTATATCTCGAATTACAGGTCAGTGCGTGAACCTCTGGACTGCCCAATATACTGGGGATTATTATATGTATTAAGTAAATCACGTAAATTCTACGAATTCAAAAAAAATACACTACATGTAAAGCTCTATATGTATGTGAACTTAAGTACACACAAACTTACGTAATTACGCATCATGCATAAATTTTAACAAACGGCGGGAAAATAAGTTGTGCCAAGATTTTCCTCGGCTCGCGCTACTTATAAATAAAGTTGGAGCATGTTAAGGATAATTATCAACCGACCGCGGAGCGGGAAAGACGTTTACAAGCGTTTAAACGTAATTTAATACTTGTACCACATGTTAAGAGAAATACGAGTACATGTCTGATAAAGTAAAATTATACAATGGCATTTTACCGCCAAATACGAGTATAAAATACATACAGTACGTGAGCGCTTAGAAAAGGATTCGGCTAATATCGGATAAAATCGTTCGGAAAAATATTCGTGATCTTGACGAAGGACAATCTTAGAAGTATACATACAGGGAAGATAATACCCCGCAATTATTTTACCGAGCTTCGTGGCTACAATTGACCAGAGGGGGGTTTCATAGCTTTGTATAATATCTGTGACTAGCTTTTGCCCGCGGCTTCGCCCGCGTACTAAACGTAATTTTTAACCGCCTACAAAAAAGGAGGTTCTCAGTTTGACTCTTATGTAGGTATGTATGTTTGTCCGCGATTATCTCGCGTTTGGCTTAACCGATTTAGATGCGGTTTTCGAAAAAGTATTTGTTACTTTCTGGAGGTTTCGGTATACGACGTTTTGGTGAAGGCATTTCCCTCAATTTTTTTTTAAGAAATGATGCAATAATTTTTACGCCGGCAATGACTTACTACTATTAAGATATTACGATTAATGCAGATTTCGACTCTTGAATAGACACTTTTCGCCGCGGCTTTGCTCACGTCAAATTCGGGGTAATTTTGAATTTAAAATCCAGCTAAGAGCATGTCGGACCGAGTACGGTTCCGCAGCCGTTTCTACAAAAATAAGCACTACAGACCAGCAAAAGAGCGTATCTTCATGCGGCTTACGTCCTTTTGTTGTGAAGCGCAGTTTTTCGGCAATATCTCAAAAACCGTATATGCGATCGTATTGAACACAATTTCCGTTGAAAATATTTATTATGTTTTACGAATGTAATTTTTTTACGACTTACGGTATAGAAAATAGATGGAGGGGGGGAGGACACAAAATATTCCCTAACTCATTTTTTTTCTTAGAAACCGCAGTGTTTTCAGTTTTCACTACCCAAAGGTTGTCTTGTCTGAAAGAGAAGACCGTCTGTTGTTTACCTCTCCTTGAATGTATTGTTTTCTTTACTCTGTTTTGTGAGGTGTGCAATAAAGAGTTATTGTATTGTATTGTGTTTTTTTAAGATAAATATCGAAATATGTGCCACAGATAGATATTTGCTAAAATAAAAATAAAAAAACTCTCAGTTACATGTATGGAGTGCCCCCCTAGATATATTTTTATTTGTTATTTAACAATCAAACTTAGTAACGGTATTTACATGACACCTATTCTCCAAATTTCATCAATATACATGTTTTAGTTTTTGAGTAAAATGCCTGTCCTGTGGCATACGGGCGGACGGACATGACGAACCTATAAGGGTTCCGTTTTTGCCATTTTGGCTAGGGAACCCTAAAAAGCGGGACTTTCCCTGCTCAAAACAATGAGTACAATTCAAGATCTGGTTAAGATAGTGGCCTCTACTACGTTCCGGTGCAAACCTCGACTTGCAACCTAGTGCCGTTACAAAGTTTGGGAAGTCCGTTTGTTACAACCGATTTTCGATCGAAACTACCGGACCGATTGAATTGAAATTTAGCACAAATTCTTTCAATGACAAGAATGTTTATATCCACAATATAAAACTTCAAAATCGATGCTATTTTTGTAATTAGCGTCCCAAAAAACCATAAAAACGACACCTATATTGATATTTTCACATTTCATCACCATCGCACACCAACAGGGTATATATATGTATCTCTTTTATTGACATGGAGACTACATCTATTGTGCGTTTCTTGAGCGTGTTGGGCGAGAAAATAGTCGATAATTACTCTTTTACTCGCCGGCGGTGGGACAAGTGCCGATAGGAGGTTTTTGAACTTATAATTTACTAGAAAGTACCCGCACTTTTGCGTTGCAGAAACTTAGGCGTAACCTTCTTTTATCCTTTTATCTCTCTCTCTCTCTGGGGTTGGTCCCTCATGTCTGAAGATCGTGATCAGCATCAGGGTTGCAGATGATCTGCCTCCACCGGTTTCTGTCCAGCGCGACACTGACGACCGTGTAGAATTTATAGAATAAGATAAGTCTTTCACAAAATCGGTGGTCTTGTTGGTGAAGGACTGCGCGATCTTTTGCCTTTAGTATCCTTTTATACCTCAGTGTAATTTAAAAGTTATCCTATAATCTTCCTTAGCCGTTGATTGCCGTTCTTATGCACGTGAGTTATTAAGTGTTTTAATCCGTCGAGCCTTTTTAGTGTAATGAGGACACTAAGTGAATCCGACCGAGACATGTTATCAATTTTAAAACATTTGTGTACTGTTTTAATTTCTAGGAATCATAACTCCTGTAACATGATTTTATAGCTTCACATTAGCATAGATTTTAACGTAGATTATAAATAATCGTTATTGAAGTTAAAATAAACCGATTATCGCCACCTGTACCACAATTAGTTACCATAAAAATTGTTACCACTTCCAACAAACTCCAATTAATTTAAATATGGAACCTTCCATCCCTAAGCCGATTCCAAGAATTGACGTAAGAATTTCATTTAAGGGCGTGAGAAATGAGGAATCATTTAAATGATCCTTATTTATTAAGGGGCATATAAATTGCTTGTATTAAATGCACTCACGTCGTTTTGGATTTCAGCATTCGTCAGTTACGTGGAATTAAAAGGCGGCCGGTGTTCGTTACAGTATTTGTGAAAACATTGAAATGTTTATTTACGTAAGGAATGAAATGAATATCGTGTTTTGCTTGTGAAAATTTCGGGAAACTGGTTTTAATTATTGAACGATGCCTGGGTATTAAAATAAACGAATACATGCCAGACTAATTAATAATTGATACGTAATCCTTATACGATTGCTTTCCTGTAATTATTAGGTTTTTACCTTAGATAAAGTTAGTAGCGAGCGAGTATTTCTATTGCATGCAGAATGTTACAAGGTGGTTACAATACTTACAATACAAAAAAAAATCATTTATTTCGATATGGCTTATATAGTTATGTATTCCATCCAACTTTAATAGTACCCCAAAAATGCAGAAAATATCAATTGGACCCACAGGTAGCGCTGATATTGTCAGACTTAATAAATAATTATAAAATTAAAAGTATCGAAATATAATGTTTTTAGTCTCCAATATTCATTCCACGCTCTGAACTTATAATACCTAATATTTAAATAGTCACACAAATCAAAATATGGAAGTAAAAAGAATTTAATGTGCCTAAACATATTTTAACATGTGAAAATATCGTATTCTTTCCTTACCTTTGGCATCCCCTTAACAAATTGGACGTCACCACGCTGTAATAACATTTTAATATTTGAGCGTTATCAAGATTTTTCTTTCCTAATTTAAATGTTAACGGCGGAATTTACTCATCAAAATATTTTTTTAATATCACAGCGTCAATATTAAAAAGCCATAAGTCGCTCATAAAACACGTACTAAATTCAATTTTGAAACACTGGCTTTTGAGAATAAAAATTCACTAGCAACTGTTTTAGTATCTTTTTTTTTATTGCGATATTATATGGCTGCCTGGCTATTTGTCACCAGTGTTACACGCGGCAGTAATTAATATCAAGGTATTTACTTTTTAAAGTTTCGCATAAAAAAGTTTTTATCACAAATCAAGCTTTATGGTTAGGCGTGTTTTTTAATGGATTTGCGAACGTTTATATTATGTTATGTGATTGTAGTAAAACTCTTTATTGCTGGGAAATAAAGTTACACTTTAATTTGGGACAAATCAACTGTGGGTATTACCTATACCATAAATAATAACTTTTAAAATTTAACGACAGTTATATTTTTGTAAACTACGATCATGATACAGTTAAAAGGTATACAAATATTTTTTAGTTGCGAATTAATAATCAAGCATGTAAGCATGATCAAAACTTATGGAAAGGACGCGTTGTCCTAGTAATCGACTACAATATTTATTCGAAAAAATACGGTTTCGGAGAAGCGTGTGTAAGAAAATGAAATAGTTTGAGAAAACCTCTTTTCGAGCGGATGCTAGCTAATACTTGTCACTTGCCAAGTAGTATCAACGGTCACGTCAAATCAAGTGCTAGGCATAAATAAGAGTGTACATATATACTGGTAAGAGATAGGCAACTTGAATACTTTTTTAGGGCCTACTAAAGCGCCATCGCGTGGTTGAGCTCCAAACTAAATATAGCTGCAGCTTGGGCTATATATATATATATATATCCATATCCATACTAATATTATAAATGCGAAAGTGTGTCTGTCTGTCTGTCTGATACCTCTTCACGCTTAAACCGCTGAACCGATTAGAATGAAATTTGGCATGGAGATAGTTTGAGTCCAGGGGAGGACATAGGCTTCTTTTTATCCCGGAAAAATACCCTTATCCGCGATAAACGAATTTAAGGCGGACGAAGTCGCGGGCAGAAGCTAGTACTATTATAAAGTTGTAAAACTGAAATGTTTGTATGTGTCGTTGTGGCTTCATCACGCTAAATCGGCTAAACGTATTTCAACTATTTTTGGTACACGGGTAGCTGAGTATCTCCAGAGGGTTATAGGATACTTTTTACCCGACTATGCTAAAGAAAAAAAGAGGGGTTATGACTTTTTCATCACCGCGAACGAAGTTCTAGTATATGATATAGGTACAATAGTAGATCATGGTCATATGGTCTGAAATATTCAAAATAGTAAAGTACACTGGACAGCATAATTGCATGGACATTTGTCAGAAAGTTTGCTTTGCAGCGAAACGAGACGCCATCTATCCGGTAACTACATTGGTTTTATAAGATCATACTAGATGGCGTTGATAACATCAAAATATTAAAAAAAAAAACTCGGCTGAACTTGCGATTGCCAAACACACACGGCAAGTCACTCAAATATTCAATTTACATTATGGAACGTATTTTCAGAATCCAGTATTGTTGAATGCACCTTCAATTAAATATTACTTTGATTCACCGTCTTAACCAAAGCCATCAATGATTTTGCTAATTCAAACACAAAATACAAAAACGCTTTTTTTCTATACCGTATTCGAGAGGATTTGAACCCGGAACATTCGTCGTATAGATCAACTCATTAAGCCCCTTAGCCATCAAGCCATATTCGACGTGGATGAAATTTATAACCGTATTTGTTATCACTAATCACCTACGTTTGCAAGGCATGCGTTTAGTGTTTTAAAACTATTAGTTTTTTTTTTACTGAGAATAATTAACAGCTGCTTAAACAAAACATTTTTATTTAAACAAATAAATATTTATAATTAAGTCGCATGTTGAATAGTTGTTGAATAGTGCAACAATTATATTAAAGTAACCGCACATAATTAGAGGGTAGACTTAAGATTATGAATATACCGTAATAGGTTTTATACAAAGAAACTGTTCGTTCGTTCCCTTGCGGTTGCCGTCCGTTTGATTGTATTTTTGATTGAGTTTTAGTATGTCTTTAGTTCTTTTATTTTGTAATAATGGGTTCTCGTTGCAATATTGACTTAGCCACAATGTTACAAATAATTACTTTGCATAGTCAAGACAAAAATTTAACAAAAATTGCCACAGAAACCGGTGTAAGCGTAAGTATTATTGTTTACATATCTTTCTAGAGTTTTTTTTTATATAAGTGATATCTGTATGCTAATTTAATAATGATTATACATTTCTGAAAATTGTTACAGAGGAAAACAGTCGTGTTATGGGTGCGACAATTCACAGAGGAAGGATCATATAGGATCTGCACCGCCAAAGGACCGGTACACCTCGACTTATAAGCGCACAGTGGCGTCAAAGCATGGTCCAGGAATATGAAGAAAATGGTTTTCCACCAACAACCCATTACACCCGTTTATTTAACACAGGCGTGGACACTGTTCGCCGAGTTCTCCACACAGTGTTACCCATAATTTCATTTGTGCAGGATAATTGTCTTATACATCGTTCCAAAAGTGTGAGTGAGTGTTTTCGCCGGCGTTATAACATAAATATCATTTTGTGGCCTGCTAGATCACCAGATTTAAATCCCATTGAAAACCTGTGGCTATACCAATTAAGGACAGAAGTAAGTGGAGATAGGGTTACACTGATGTTTATTAGTAGTTAAACAGGGCGTTATTGCGTTAAGTATATTTTATTTTTATATTTTACTATACTGTGATAGTAAATAACTACATTTGTATACTACAAAACGGAAATCAATTACTTATTGTTTTTTTTGCAAATACGCATTTTTGTGACATTATTTTACGATATTTTTTTCATCACTCAGTCTTTGAATTGTTAAGAAATGATAAATTAGTAAAACAGTAAAAGGTAAATGTTAGAATGCGTTCGCCTACAATCATAACCAGTCTCAGATTTGTAATTAATTGTATTCGCTTATATTACTGTTTTGTTGAAGGGAAGCTTCAATCCTCTTTTCAATTTTGGAAATGAATACTTAAGCTATACCCCCAACAAAATCTTAAGAACAGATTTTACTTAAATTATATATTAATAAATTGTGTTATTTATCTTTAATAAAAATTGTGTAAGAAATAAAGTTTTTTTTTTCATTTCAAAATTGTATTATTTCTAGTCGTAAGTATAGATAGTTATTAATTGGTTGTAATGACAAAATTCCACCTTAGTTATTATATTATTTTTATTAAAGTATAGTGCCGTAATATTCACGTCAACACATATGTTATTAAAGTGTGGATGAAGTTAAGTATGTTTAAAAACCTCGTAGTTTCATGAAGAAACAAAGTGTGACTCTGTTCTGTTACGATAGTAACAATACGCTTGAAAGATAAATTTTAAAATAACCTTACTTAAAAAAAAAAACATTCCGGCGAATTGAGAACCTCCTCCTTTTTCTGGAAGTCGGTTAAAAAGAAGCGTGTTCCAAAAGTTAAATACAGGTGCCGTTTTAATTTCAGTGGAATTTTCTTTTTTAATAGTAATTATATTTCATCCATGTAGTAGATTATTCTATTACAGAAGAATTTTAGTGTTTGTGAGACTCAGATATCAACAAACAAAGCATTAAATTATTTGTTCGTTTTGATAACAACGCCATCTAGTTTATTTTTTTGTTACCATCATGCAATGTTGAGAGCTACGTGCTCTCAGCATCTTAAGACGATCGAGGACGACGCCAAGCAATTATCGTCTTTGCCATGTCCATGCAATTATGCTGTTGATAGTACAGATATAAATCAACACAAGACATGAAAACTAATAGATTAAAATAAAACAATTTAACGGATTATATCGCGTATATTATCTCATTTTAGTTTCCGACGTTTCGGAAGCTTTCCAGCTTTCCATGGTCACGGGAGGACTAAAATGAGATAATATACGCGATATAATCCGTTAAATTGTTTTATTTCAATGAGTAATAATCGCGGAAACAGAAGAAAATACTAATAGATTAATTAAGTACTCCATGCAAAAACTCCTAACGTCAAACGAGGATATCAATAAGAGATGGTACGAATATTATAAAGAACTCATGAATGAAGAATACCCCAGTAAAGTATTTGAACCACTGAAACAGACACATGGACCGATACAGGAGATCTTACTGGGAGAAGAAAAAACTGCCCTGCGGGAAATGAAAAACCACAAAGCCGTTGGACCAGACCAGATTCCATCAAATATCTGGAAGAAACTTGGCCCAGTGGGACTTACGAAGATGTTTAATGCCATTATTAATATGGGCGCAATTCCGGAGTCTTGGCGCCTGAGCGTCTTGGTGCCGTTTTATAAAAATAAGGGTGATGTAACTCAATGTGCCAACTACAGGGTCATTAAACTGACTTCACACACCCTAAAACTGTGGGAGCGGGTAATTAACAAACGTGTACAGGCTTTAACAACAATCTCTCACAATCACGTCGGTTTCACACCATCTAAAGCCACAACAGATGCCATACAGGCGATCCGAGTTATGTCTGAAAAGCACCGCATAAACAAAGAAGATCTCCATCTCGCCTTCCTTGACCTTGAGAAAGCTTTTGATCGGATTCCAAGAGCACTCATTTAGCAGGCTATGAGAGCCCAAAATCTGCCTGAGCATTACGTCTTGATAATACAAGATATGTACAAGAACACACGCACTCGAGTATGAAGCGCAGCCGGTCACAGCCAGGAGTTCGAGGTCAAGGTGGGAGTACACCAGGGCGCAGTACTTAGCCCTTGCCTTTTCAACCTGGTAATGGATTTCATTACAAAGGACATCCAAACGCCTACACCACACACTTTTCTGTACGCCGATGACATCGCCTTAACCGGAAAAATATCAAAAGATCTGCAAGATACCATAATAATATGGATCAGTGCACTAGAGAAAAATGGCCTTCGCGTTAGTAGATTGAAAATACAATATATGAAATGCAATTTCAGCGTCACACCTAATAACTCCGTCATTTACTACCCGGACGGCACGCCAGTACCAATAGTGGATTCGTTCAAATACTTGGGCTCAGTTATTACAGGGGACGCAAATGTAGATGTCTCGAACAGGGTGAACGCTGCCTGGCAGAGATGGCGGTTGCTAACGGGGGTTCTTTGCGATCCGCGCTTGCCCATAAAAACTAAGGCTAAGGTGTATAAGACGGCAATAAGGCCGGCAATGTTATATGGTGCTGAATGCTGGACCGTCAAGGAGACTCACATCAACAAACTTCATGTTGCGGAAATGAAGATGCTGAGATGGGCAGGTGGAGTTACGAGATTAGATAAAATCGGAACGAATATATCCGCGGTAGTTTTAAAGTTATCCCTGTACCCGAAAAGCTCCAGGAAACCTGCCTACGTTGGTACGGTCACGTGATGAGAAGAGATGATGAGCACGTGGTACCAAAAGCACTCAACATTCCGGAGAACTAGAGAGGTAGAGGACGCCCTCCCTTGACATGGTGGTCTGGTATGACCAAACTAATGGAAAAAGCCCAAATCAAAGACCTGTGAGCCCAGGACAGACTGACCTGGCGCAAAGTAATTAGGAGAGCCGGCCCCAATTAACGTGGGAAATGGCAAAGAGAAAGAAGAGAGTAGGTCAAGGTCATGTTAGGTTATGCCCACGTGTAATGATTAGGTATGTACTATTAATATCCGTGTAAGTAGGTTGATCGTAGGGGAGAGGGGCTTGCAGATTTACATTAAAATACATAACACTTTCGCAACCGTCATTTTCGTAGCGCTACGCTCGTAGCTAATAACATGGAAAAACCGTATGTAGCAAAAACTTCCTATGAGCGGAGCGCCCGCCGAGTGGGTTCGCGGTCGTAAATGTGATAATCAAGCTTTAAAAACGGAGTGGCTTACGCACATATTTAAAGAATGATTATTGGCATTTCAGAATAGTGATATTGTTTTCTGTAGGAATTGTTAAATAGTTTTCTTACCAAAACTTTTTATGAGATCGATCGGAACGAAACAACCAACCCCGGCATGAGGCTAGTATATTCGTCGTTTCAAATACAAATTTATTCTTAAAAAATGTAATCAGACCGCCTACTCTGAAATCCGAAAAACGAAGTTCGTATGACGCCATCCCGTTCACTCAAATTCAACATAACATGTGAGCGAGAGGGACAGCACGTTACGAACTTCGATTTTTGTGTTTCGTTGTAACCCCTCAGTTCACACACGCTAAAAGAGTCAACATATGTGATACATTTTTGTGTACTGTCAACAATTAACAAAAAAAATAAAGTTGTAGTACATTATTCCGTGGGGTTAGTTGTTCCGTCAATTTTGCTTTTTTTCATAACTACTATTCTACCATATATAAATGAAAGCAACTAAAGCGGCATAGTGTCATAATCATAATGTTTCGCGACAATCATCATTCGAATCGGTTTGTTTTATACTTGCGTTACAACTTACCCCGGCTCTTTTAGCCCCGCTCTCCAACAAGTATAATATAAAGCATGCAGTACGAAGCAACACAAATTATGACAAGAACCTTGACATGATTTGTGTATTCAGCCATCCGTTAGCGTTTCGTTCGTAATTTTACGACTGTGGTACCACACACACACCTGTGAGCTTATTTTAAGCAAGAAGGTACCCACTTCGTTCGTGGAAGAACAAAAAACGTAGTAATCTTTTTTACTTTAGCGTAGACCTGTGTACCAAAATTAGTTGAAATCCGTTTAGCTGTTATGGCGTGATAAAGCCAGCACGATACCTACAAACATACAAAAAAATCCAAATAAATGTTTCTCGATTCAGTTATAAATAGTCGGTACCATTAATTTCTTTGAGAATATGTTTAATGTACAGACATTTAATTTATATAACTTTATAGATGTTTTTAGGTAAGAAAGATACAAATATTGTACTTTTCGGGTGTTTAAATGAGAAATTAGAATCTAATAATGTTATCAAAATAAATCTATCAAAATCGTAAAGAATCTATCAAAAAAGTAAACATGCAAGTAACTTTTATGAGTTATGGAACTATAGTATCGTTTATTATTTGATTTATTAGAACAAACACGCCTAGAGCTTCAACATGCCAGTTCAAGAATGTATCGAAATTGTGAAAAGAAGATTGAGTGAACAACAGATAGCAATAGAATATGCTGAGTTATTACAACACTGCCTTACATCTGGCTATATGCTATGGAATGGTGAATTCTACGGGCAAGTTGATGGTGTGGCAATAGGGTCTCCGGTGTCTCCTGTTGTCGCCGATATTTTCATGGAAGACTTCGAGGAGAGAGCGCTTTCATTGGCACCTGTCAAGCCGAGGATCTTTAAAAGGTACGTAGATGATACCTTTACTATTTTACCTAGATCTACTGTTTCAGCTTTCTTAGCCCATCTGAACTCCATGCATAGTAAAATTAAATTCACTATGGAGTTGAAAAATCAAAATTCACTTGCATTCTTAGATGTGCTAGTAATTAGAGGTCCTAACAATGACATAGGTCATACTGTATATAGGAAACCTACGCATTTGAATGGCAAATCTCCCCACTATCCCTGTCAACTTCCTACAGTGGGTAAATCTTTGTTTCAGAGAGCCAGGGGTATCTGCGATGATCAACATCTCACTGCTGAGTTGCAGAATGTCAAACGTGCGCTTCGAGCCAATAAGCTCCAGATACCACGTTCCAAGCAGAATCCCAGTATGAAGAAACCAACAGTCGAGCGTAAACCTGCCGTATTACCATATGTGAAAGGGGTCACAGACAAGATCGGAAACATCTTGAAGCGTGCTTCTATAAAAACATATTTCAAGCCGTTGAAGAATGTCTCAATGCCTAAGACCCGTGAAGAGTAGCACCCCTTTGCAGAGTGCAGGCAATATAAGCTGGATTGGGAGTGTGGTCTTTCATACATTGGTCAAACGAAACGCAGTGTATCAACCCGGGTGAAGGAGCACATAGCAGATGTCAAACACCGTCGATGTATTAGGTCTGCAGTCTGTGAACATGTCATTGACAAACCAAACCACTCAATTAAGTTTGATAAACCTTCTATCCTTGCCAAAGAAAAAAGATATTTTCCCAGAAAGCTACACGAGGCTATTGAGATTAAAAAGCATCCTAATTTCTATAGAGAAGATGGATTGTCACTACCACCAGCTTGGGATCCTGTAATACATCTCATCAAGGAACAAGCGAGACACAGGACTGCAAAACCTTAATTTCCGAACGGTGTAAAATATCTTATCTGTTTAAAAGTAGTTTAATAGTCTCTGTTTTTTAAAGTATTATAATTAGTAATGAGGTAGCCTGGGAGTTTTTCTTTGCAGCGTTTCTTTTCTCCTCAGTACGCCTCATTTGTGAAATACTGCTTGGTAAATTATTAGAATAAAATAATTAAGCCCTTCTGGCACATGTGTAACTGTCTTTACAGCTTAGGCCCATCTGGCACGTATGTACAACTTTATTTGTTTTTTTTTTTTAAATGGGTAGTTTGCACAAATTGTAACTTTGACAGAGGAAAATACATCTTTTCTCACTCCACCCGTGACCATGGAAAGCTGGAAATCTTCCGAAACGTCGGGAACTAAAATAAGATAATATACGCGACATAATCCTGTAAATTGTTTTATTTCAATGAGTAATAATCGCGGAAACAGAAGAAAATATGACGCCTAGAGCAAGTTCTGTTTCAAATAAGTTTTATTTTCTATTTCACTAAATAAAATACTGGTTTTATTTCAGTTTAGTAACGTTTCATTTAATGATGTTAATAGTGTAATAAATGTAGCAATATTAATAAAATAAAGTCCGAACATTTAATACTTGGTAAAATCTTTCGAATCGATATTTGCAAGATTATATAAAAAAACCGGCCAAGTGCGAGACTGACTTGCGCACCGAGAGTTTCGTACAAACTTTCACTTACCCTAACATTAAAACCCGGTTCCGGTTAAGTTAAGTTTGCACCTGATATCTATACTTAGCGTTACATACAAATGAAGTACAAACTTAACGCAACCAGGTTGTTCAAACTGGCCTTTTGAAAATTAAAACAAATTAGCTAATTAATATTTTCTTCTGTTTCCGCAATTATTACTCATTGAAATAAAACAATTTAACGGATTATATCGCGTATATTAACCAGTATGAAGAAACCAACAGTCGAGCGTTAACCTGCCGTATTACCATATGTGAAAGGGGTCACAGACAAGATCGGAAACATCTTGAAGCGTGCTTCTATAAAAACATATTTCAAGCCGTTGAAGAAGGTGTCTCAATACCTTAGACCCGTGAAGAGTAGCACCCCTTTGCAGAGTGCAGGCATTTATAAGCTGGACTGCGAGTGTGGTCTTTCATACATTGGTCAAACGAAACGCAGTGTATCAACCCGGGTGAAGGAGCACATAGCAGATGTCAAGCACCGTCGGTGTAATAGGTCTGCAGTTTGTGAACATGTCATTGACAAACTAAACCACTGAATTAAGTTTGATAAACCTTCTATCCTTGCCAAAGAAAAAAGATATTTTCCCAGGATGCTACGCGAGGCTATTGAGATTAAAAAGCATCCTAATTTCAATAGAGAAGATGGATTGTCACTACCACCAGCTTGGGATCCTGTAATACATCTCATCAAGGAACAAGCGAGACACAGGACTGCAAACCTTAATTTCCGAACGGTGTAAAATATCTTATCTGTTTAAAAATAGTTTAATAGTCTCTGTTTTTTAAATATTATAATTAGTAATGAGGTAGCCTGGGAGTTTTTCTTTGCAGCGTTTCTTTTCTCCTCAGTACGCCTCATTTGTGAACTGCTGCTTGGTAAATTATTACAATAAAATAATTAAGCCCTTCTGGCACATGTGTAACTGTCTTTACAGCTTAGGCCCATCTGGCATGTATGTACACCTTTATTTGTGTTTTTTCAAAAAATGGGCAGTTTGCACTAATTGTAACTTTGACAGAGGAAAATACATCTTTTCTCAGTCCTCCCGTGACCATGGAAAGCTGGAAAGCTTCCGAAACGTCGGGAACTAAAATGAGATAATATACGCGATATAATCCGTTAAATTGATTTATTTTAAATTAGCAAATTATACGAAAATTATAACTATATGTATAGTTATAATTTTCGTATAATATTTATGTTTAATTATACAAATTAATAAAATTTCAAAATGATCGCTTGGTAAACTTCGGAGGGGAGTGTTTTGTTTTTTCACTTTGTCCTTTGTAAATCAAAATTAAAATGGGTTTAAGAATGTACAAATCAAGCTCTATCCTATGATACCCCACTAAACCTTTAAATTTTTGCCCCCCTCATATTGGTCCTTTTGTATAGAAAAATATATATATTTGCAATATACTTGAGCTAGCTTCATAACTCTTCTAAATTTCAAATAGTTTTTGAGATACGGTGCTTTAACAGTCGAAAAGACAGACAGACGGAGAGACTTTTTAGTGCGGAACCTTAAAAATATGATTGGGTGACAATGACTTCCAATCAGGAGGAGGATGAGGGCAATCACATAAAAAATAAAACACACTTTAAGTTAGCTTTATTATTCTACGATTGTAAGCATTAAATTGAAAGCTGTAGCTTACCGGCACAAAAGTTCGATTCAGACAAAATCGGACGGAAAATCCAGATAAGCAGGCACGTCCATTGACTTCAAAGGAATAAGGTAATAAGAATATAATAGTTTATTTCGTCTTTAAGTTATTTTCTGAATAAAGGATAGATATTGTGGACGCAAGTTTTGAGAGGCACTTATTTCAATCAACTGAGTGATGGATTTCCTTTGTAGTTTAGTACTCTTGGGAAATTAGGGGTATGAGAGCCTTCCATGGATAAAGCTTAGCTTCTAGTTGGTTCTTTATCTTTTATGCAAATTCTCTCTATACGGAATATTGACTTTGAAACTTTCGTAAATATGTACATAGGTACTTTGAGTTGCAACATTTTTGAGCTTAGTATTGAAAAATATATTGAGGAAACAGCAAAAGTCATTAAGTTTCATGAAGTAATGAAAGGGCAATGAATATTTTACTATTACTTTTATCTTGTCACTTAGTAATGTTTAGAATTTGTCATTGAATTCAAAGCGGTTACTTCGAAAACATGCTTTCAGCTAACTCCTAAAAAATGAAGTACCATATTTTTTTTTATTTCATTACGATTCTTGTGACTGTTGCCCTTACCGTCTATATTATTCCACCAAGTTCTTGGATATAATATGTATTTTTCTTTCTTATTGCTGCTACTGGTGCTGCCTTTCGTGACATTTATATTCCGCTCCTTGGTTTTCAATTATAAACTAGCATAAGTCCCTGCCACACTTCTTCTACGTCACCTGTGATAGCCCAGAGCTCCTTGACGCAATCCTCCCGGGAGCGCTCTATGGCGGAGCGGTTCTGCACCTCCAGGCCCGACTCAAGGTACTCGAACAGCAGCGCACCCAGCAGCTTGTACACCCACACGAGCATTGACCAGTCCGAGCTGCGAGCACGCGGCGCGCAGACAGCCGGCGAGCGGCTAACTCCAACGACTCATTCCGTTCCAAATTCAAAAACATTCCCTTCTCAGGTTGTGTTCTGTTTCAACACTCGTGCTAAGCCAATTATGTTTTAGAATACTCGTTCTAAACTCAAAACGTACCGCAGCCGTGTTTTGTTTCTTCTTTGATTCGCATAATTCTTACAGCCGCTGTAAGAATGTGAGCGGCTAACCCTGCCCAACGACTCAATCCGTTCCAAATTCAGAAATTAATGCTTCATTTTCAAGTTGTGTTTTGTTCAACGCTTGCGTTTAGCCAACCATTATTTTGATTACATGTTCCAAATTCAAAACATACGTTTTTTGTCTTGTCTCTTTGATTCGCTAAATTATTCCAGAATCATATTTTCATTAATTTAGTTTTTGAACCAAAACATAAGTATTTTACACTAATTGAATGATAATTTTCCGCTAATTGAATGATTTTTTATATAAAATACCTGTCAAAGTTTTTGATATGTTGGTGTATCTTTTTTTGGCTGATCAAAACCCTTTCCACATCTACACGGACTCACCTGTGATCGCCCAGAGCTCCTTGAGGCACTCCTCCCTCGAGCGCTGTATGGCGGAGCGCTTCTGCACCTCCGGGCCCGACTCGAGATACTCGAACAGCAGCGCGCCCAGCAGCACGTACACGCACACAAGCACGACCAGTCCGAACTGCGAGCACGCGGCGCGCAAGCACCCGGCGAGCGCGCGCCGCCCTAGCCCCCGCTCACGCCCGTCTAACGATACTTCTGAAGACATATTCAATTTAATAGCGTTCCATTTTCAAAAAGTCCGTTACTTCGGTCATTTTTGTTTCATTCACTGGGTTTTTGGAGCACTATAACTGAAAAAAAAACACGATTTATTAAAGAGTACAATTTCACGTATTTAAAAAAAGAACCAAAAAACACGTGGCTCGGGTCATTCAGCCAGTGGCGTCGTACCACAGTTACAAAATATTACCTTGATTGGCGGAATACCTAAAAGAACGGACTACATGGTTTGTTGCACATTTGCTGTTTACGCCCGTCGAGTCGAGTATAGGACCGTACCGTACGTACGTAATCAGCTAATAATAAGTAGAAGAGCATGATAAATACGGCATACTTGTGGCAAGACTGGATGAGAATTTAAGTGGAAGGAAATACAACCAATTAAATTTTCCTCTTGTGGAGAGAATGTCCCGAAATTATACACACAAAACAAAAAAAATAGAGAAACCATGCACACTTAAGCTCGCTTTTATCGATAGTTCACTTCATGAATGTTGAAACATTCGATAAAAATATGCTGATAGGCTTAGGACGTGATTTTAAAACTTAATGCTTCGCATCTACAGACTGCATCAATTTCAGTTTTAGTTACGCTTATACTATTTCTAGTTCTTCACTCCTATTTTTCCATTGAATTTAAGTGCTATATTTACCTAGGGAAAGTAGGGAATATCAATTATATGGATGTTCACGTTTATCAAAACAATTATTAAAAGCTTTGAAACAGTAATACAAACTATTGTCTATTAAAATATTGATTTGCTGAAATATACTTTTCAAATAGAATGATTGATAATATTACTCGTACCGTACTTTGAGGAACCACAATAATATATTTCTACCTGCGTAACCCGCATAACACTAACTGCACATGAAATTTTAGTGGTAACTAGTATTCGTGACATTCGATATTCGTTATGAAATAGGTCATCAAACTCAGTCGCCATTCGGTTGTCTATAAACTAAAGCTAGTCTCTAAATATACAGATTGTTCACTGCTATAGTTTCCATCTAAAAATATTTGTTACCAGTTCGCTACAATATCTAATACCATATTACATATCTTGACTCAATCTCACATTGTCTTAGTTACAAAATACCAAAAATCTCAAATCGGTTTGTTTCCAATATAATAAAATTCGAAATGACGTTTACATATAACATCCGATATCCAAAATTTAAAAATAACAGTTCCTTGAAATACCGAATTATTATTAAGACTGAAGAGGAAAATGCATTAGTTTCATAATTACCAAAATTCAAAAATACCTTTGGCTGACAGGTCCAAAGATCAAAATGACATAGTCTCATAATACCTAAAAGTTTTACCGGGTAGATTAAAATTTGACCAGTTTTTTCCACGAAACAAATAAAACTTTTCGGACTACCACAAAAGGGATTCGAAAGGACCTTAATTTATTTATGAAACAACAGTAATTTAGATATTTTTCATAGGAATTTGAATTGTAGGTATTTTGAGAATTTGACTGTTTAATTTTGAGACATTTTTGTATTAAGTTAATATGAATTTAAGACATTTTAGGACGAAGTCAATTGAAAATTAATCAATTCACAATAAAGTCAATTTGAATTATAGTCATATCAAGAGTAGGTACCGTACTTTTTCTTAATGGCCTGCATCGTCAACGAAAAACCACTCCCCAAACGCCGAGCGTGAGCGTAATTTGTAATAAGGGACGCATTTATTGCTCGCGCGCATCAAAGAAAGAGAAAGCTAATACACAACAGACTTCGGGATTTTTTGCCGTAAGCGATAGATGTAAAACTACAATGAAATTGAAGATATTAGTATGTTTTGTTAACATTTAAGTTAGTGACGTAAAGGATAAAGGGAGGAATGATATCTTTACATAATTTAGCCATATATTAACCTGTCGTTTGTACAAACTAGACAAAAAATGGAAAATGAAGACGCGTTTTCGGATTTCTTTTCTAACGAGGAAATTTTAAACAAACATATTTCCACGTGAGGCGTCTAATAGGTTATATAGTGAAATAGGTTATATAGTATATGAAATATCTGAAAATCAGCCTGTTTCATATACTAGATTTGACAAAAATCTCAGTAAAAAATGGCTTAAATTTTCGATGCACCCCCTTTAGAAGTAGGCGTAAGTCATTGCAAGTTTTAGAAATTTTGAAACTAATCTATTCTGATATTGCGATGTAATCGGAACTTGATATCATGATATTTGGTTGTATCGAAACGGTAACAAATATTTTGAATTCTAAATTACACTAGACACAAAAATTAAACAAACTTAATAACTAGCCCATTAGCCCGGCTACATTCCCCCGCTGGAGGAGACATGACACGTCAAATTGAAATATCTTCAAAAAATCTACGAGTGTTTTATAATGAGTGTATTTTTTTTATGGCAAACGAGCAGACGGGTCGCCTGATGATAAGCGATCACCGTCGCCCATAGACACTTTCATCACTAGAGGAGTCACAAGTGCGTTGCCGGCCTTTCAGGTGGGAGTACGCTCTTCTCTTGAAGGTTTGAAGATCGCATCGGTCCGGAAATACTGCATGCGGCAATTTATTCCACAGTTCAGTCGTGCGAGGCAGTAATAAAGCCTGATTTACTCGACATTTTTGACTTGTGAGGTCTATCAGTCAAAGAGCTTATTGCGTGGACTGTCTCTATCTAAATGTAGCTATATACGTTGTTGCATCAATGTCACTGGTTGATTTATGGAACTAGGCTCGCTCCCAAAGGAAATAACCCTGATTCTGCAAGTTTTAAAACGAAAATCTATTTTTAGCCTAGGTGATTCGTCGAGAAATATTAGTTAGCGATATTTTTTTTCTGATTCGGTGCCACCTCATTAAGATCCCGGGCCACGTACGAAGTTCTAATGGCAATCACTCTAACGTGACCTTAGTTCTCACCTAACTTGACCTGCCAAATCTAGAAGTTATATACATCTAAATTATCGTTGGAGGGATCTCCTTAAATCAAACATTTTTTTCTAGACGGCCGATGACTGTGATTTTTTTATCGTGCCGTTATTAACCCACCACTAGTTATGACAACAATTAGAATCTTAATTTTCACTGAGTTTTCAGCAGTTTTCGTATTGATTTGGCTGCTCAAATAATTGTTCAAAAGCCGTGTTTTAGTAAAATGAGCAATAAGCAAGTCTATGAGACCACCTCAATGATTTCGTACTTAGTGCCGAGTTTTAAAGTCACGGGATTGATGTCGCCCGAAAATATAATATAGAAATAGACGGAAGAATACAAACAATCAAGTGCGTTTAGGTTCATTTCGTCCACATTCTCGTTTCGTTCACATTCCTACTTCATCAGCAATCCCATTTCGTCCACAATCAATTCCCAATTCGTAGACTTCCTATTTTGTCAACATTCCCACTTTGTCCATATTCCCATTTCGTCCATATTCCCATTTCGTCCACTTTCTCATTTTGTCCACATTTTCAGCCTTAACGCACTGGCAAACAACCATGTAGGTCGCACAGTGTTTTAGAATCGCTTGGGGTGAGACATTTTTAGCTAATAGCGGATATCGATACAGTAAGTTGTAATAACATAAATTGCAACAGACGACCTTTGCCCATTATTGTCCGTTTCCGAGAAAAAAAAATCCAAAGTTGCTATATTGGAGTGTATTGGAAATAGCAAAAAAACATTTTTTTCATTATAATCCAAAATTGAAAGCAACTTTTAGTAACTGTATTTTAACACGTACAATTATGAGTTATTCAAGCTTTACTACAGATCTGAATTGTAATTAGGAACCAAGATATTGACATAAACTTCAATTTTAGTTTTTATTTATTATTTTTTTATATTCATCGTTATCGTGCAAAATTTTATATATAAGTTATTGTCCACCTCATGATCTATTGCCTAAATAAAAATCAGCTATGTAATGCACGGAGACGCGAAATTATTCACAATTGAAAAAAAAAAATAAGCGCCTACAGATTTACAAACAGCAAAGTCACAAATCTGCTGTTTGCTGTTTCTTGAGAATATTGATTAATAGCATATCGAATTTTAATTCTCATTCATTCATATCACACTCTATATTCTCATGATGCCTATCAACCCCGCACTGGATGACGTGGTTGATGTGGATGATGTTCTCTTCGATATTTTAGAAGATGACGATTCCCACTAAATCTACTATTAAGGGACTAAAATTTCTTGTATTGTATGAAATGTTTAGCAATTACGCTCATTCTATTACCAGTTAACATTGACACATGACTTTAATAGCAAACTATCACACACAGTCTCGTACTTTTGCTATAAATATTTTGTAGGCGCTCAACATTTTTCTTCAATTGTGAATAATTTCACGTCTCCATGCATTACATGGCTGATTTTTATATTAGCGATAGATCATAAGGTGGACAATAACTTATAAATAAAATTTTGCACGATAACGATGAATATAAAAAAATAATAAATAAAAACTAAAATTGAAGTTTATATCAATATCTTGGTTCCTAATTACAATTCAGATCTGGAGTAAAGCTTGAATAACTCATAATTGTACGTGTTAAAATACAGTTACTAAAAGTTGCTTTCAATTTTGGATTATAATGAAAAAAATGTTTTTTTGCTATTTCCAATACACTCCAATATAGCAACTTTGGATTTTTTTTTCTCGAAAACGGACAACAATGGGCAAAGGTCGTCTGTTGCAATTTATGTTAT
Organism: Hedya salicella; assembly: GCA_905404275.2. NCBI lineage: Eukaryota > Metazoa > Arthropoda > Insecta > Lepidoptera > Tortricidae > Hedya > Hedya salicella. The sequence continues at coordinate 17,765,842 of FR990108.1, forward strand.
TACAACTTAATGTATCGATATCCGCTATTAGCTAAAAATGTCTCACCCCAAGCGATTCTAAAACACTGTGGGTCGTGGTGACCTACATATGACGTCTTCCGTAGTATGCTGTACGCTGTACGTGTTTGTCTCGCCCCTGCGAACTTAAAACTTCATTTTTGTTCGCAAAATTTGGTCGTTAATGATGGCTTGTCATCTCCAGTTATTAAATGCTCTAAGGTGTTTTACGTCTTCACTAGGGGGCTGTTTATAAATTACGTCATCTATTTTTTTGCCCAGTCCCGCCCCCCCTAAATTCATCCAACCATCATAATTCGAATGTTCCCCTCCGATATTATATACCGAATAAAATAATGTAATTACCAAAACATGCGTTTTTTGAAACAGTTTATAGAAACACGAATTTTTGAAGTACTTTTTAAAGATGCGAGAGATGACGTCATCTTGGGAATGAGTCCCTCCTCCTCTTCTACATCATGCTACCTACCGTCATCCGATGCCTGACCACCCCCCTCCCCCAAAATTTGAAACGACGTAATTTAAAATAGCCCGTAGATTTGTCGTAATAATCTGATTTTTTCCTTCACATCTTACGAAAAATCAGGCATAGCAACTAGGTATTGAACTTCGGAAGCAATATCACGATCCTCAATGTACCTCACGTCTGTAAGCTCGTATCAATTCAATATCGAATACAGCAACAGATCTACATACTCTGTACCTTTTGAAGAACCTAAAAGGGTTTAAAAAGGGTTATAATCGATTTCGATAAAGGAATAGGCATGTTACGACCCTTTGGGTAGTCGGTATACTGACAATAAAAGATAATGTCAAATAAATGCGATGGCCCTAAACCTGGTGGAGAAATATATCTACGGAGTAGCTTTACAGTGCTACTTTAATGCGGTTATATGACCCTTTTAGTATTCTAATGCCAAGATGAAGAGGGTGCCTATTTTTATTTTCAGTTCATTTCTTTTTCAACCCCAAACGAAAAAAAGAGGTGTTATAAACATACCCCGTTATCGAAGGTGATGCAATTTAGTAGCTGGACGTTCTTAGGCATGGCTAAAAATAAGTACGTCATATTAGATTCATGAAGCGAGACTAAAATAGTACTTTTAGCCCCTAGGACTTAAAAGAAAGCCATATAATCCCGTACCAAATTCTATAACACTGAAAAAAAACTTGCGGCCAGCTACTCCTTACGAATAATTAAAAACAAACAAACCAACCTGATCAGATTGGCCGAACTTTCTGATAGAATGGCTAAAACTGTACTTTTAGTTTTTCATGGAAGATACAATTTTAATGTTAAGTCTTTTTTTATTTTCTCGCAGTCAAAATGAAAAGCAGAGTGTTTAACACGTGGCTAAAAGCCATTATGACACTCAGACATATTTGTCCTCGCTCACTTCGTGAGCTCTTCCAAATAATCACTTTGTTTAATAATGGCTTATTTTAGCCCCTTGTCAAACAATCTACTGTATGCTGTCGATAATAACCTATTGAGTGCCAAGCAGCGAAGTAATATTATGTAACCCACACTCAACAATAATAAAATAAAATGAACATTCAAAAATAAAATAGTAATTGCAGGTCCCTATTTCATAAACGTGACAGGTGACAATTGACAACGACAATTCGACGTACATTGCTGGGTCGCCGAGTAAGTGTACGCCTGGCATCATGATGGATAAGTAATGTATGCTGAATTGTCGTTGTCAACTGTCACCTGTCACGTTTATGAAATAGGGGCCAGGACGAGGTATAAATATTTTATTCGGAGTCTTTGAACAATGGAATTTGGTCGGCACTGACGCTGGCTTCAGTGGCACGCATTTTCGATGACGTAATTTAATGACTGTGGCGCTCAAAAGGTTAGTCCATATCGATACTCTTACTTTTTCTTTACACTTAATTTTATATACATTTTTTTTGACAAAGAATTACATCTTTATTTTGCGTTCCATGATAATCAATGTTATCAGAAGCAGAATCCGTTATCAGTAGAACAAAAATTCTGTTGTTACTATGTCACAAATGCACAAAGTCTGATCGTTCATTATGAAAACAACATTTACAACCGTTTTGGCAAGAATTTATTTATTTTTTATTTAGTGTATGATTAAAGATAATAATAATTAGTTAGTTATCAAACATTGAAGATTTTATTTTTAAACATGTTTTTTTTAATACATAGAATATTTTACAAAATAAACAAGTTTAATTTTTATCTAAGACTCGTAGTGTAAAAGTATCGACATAGCTATATTTCAATATTATTTTTACCCATCCCTAAGAACGTTCAGCTACCAAATTGCACCTCCGATAATGGGGTTTAGTTATAAATTTGACGTGTGTCGTCTATCTGTGGCGTATCACATAAACGAACGATCCGATTTAGATTAAGTTTTTTTTTCTGAAAGGTGACTTTATTGAGAGTGTGAGCTGTGGTTTAAGAATATCAGTTGAGAATTATCAGCTTTTTTCTTTCGGGGATTTTTCATCGATTTACCGATTATTGTTAGATCAAAGCTGAAGGTCCTCGGTTCAAATCCCGGTAAGGGCAAATATTTGTGTGATGAATATGAATATTTGTTCCTGAGTCTTGGATGTTTAATGTATTATGCTTACTATATTATAAACGTGAATGTATTTATGTACGTTCCAATGAATCTCAAAACTACTGGACGAATTTTTATGAAATTTTCCAGTTATGTAAATTATATTTCAGAATAGGACATAAGCTATAATGTATGTCAAATTTCATCCCTTTAGGGACGAAAACGGGGATGAAAATTTGTATGGACAGTACACATTTTTTACGCTAGGAACTTGAAATCTTGGTAATATGCTTCACATTTAAATTAGTAAAATAACGAGTTTTGGGGAAAGACATAAGTTTCTTTTTATCCCGAAAAAATACCTTTTATCCGCGATAAAGGAATCTAAGGCGGACGAAGTCGCGGGCGGCCGCTAGTACTATTATAAAGTTATAGTGTCGTTGTGGCTTCATCACGCTAAATCGGCTAATCAGATTTCAAAAATTTTTGGTACACGGGTGCTGGGTATCTCCAGATGGTTATAGGATACTTTTTACCTGACTAAGCTGACGAAAAAAAGAAGGTTTATGACTTTTTCTCCTCCGCGAACGAAGTTGCGGGCGCCTTCAAGTATTTGTATATGTAAATATATCATCGTCTAGTACCCATAACACAAGCCCTATTGAGCTTACCATGGGACTAGTTCGATTTGTGTAAAATTGACATGTAATATTTATTTATTTATTAAATGATCTAAGAGTAAAACCATGAATGAGGTAAGTAATTAGGGTAGGTTTTATTGATAGTATATTCATTCATAACGAATGCAGAAATCACAGCGATTGTGCACCCATAAACATTAGATTTTGGAATTGAATAACAAATCGGCTATTACAGTCGCTATCATACAGTTAAATCCAAATGTACAAATATATCGTCACACATTTATGTGGGATACTAATAAATGAGCTAATTATGTTTCCCAAACTGTTTCATTTGTCAAATATTTTACTTCGCAATTTCAGTTTTTAGGCTTCCGTAGCCAAAATAGCAAAAACGAAGCCCTTAGTTTCTTTATGGCCGTCCGTCCGTCCGTCAGTATGTCACAGGCATTTTACTCAAAAACTACTGAATTTATATAGATGAAATTTGGAGTATAGGTGTCTTGTGTATGCCGCTACTTAGTTTGATACCTAAGTTAAATAATAAAAATGGTAAAAGTTACATGTAACCGAAACTAAAAATAAATAAAAAATCAGCAATTATCAATCTGCACATATTTCGACATTACTTTTAAAATCATATAGAGGTTGCTAAAAACTTTTTGATTTAGTCGATATTTTCTGAAATAATCGCTCCGAAAGTAGCATAAATTGTGGCCCCTCTTTTTCTAAACGTTATGTCAAAAAATATGAAAAAAATTACAAAATTAAAGCTTAATAAATACTTTCAACGAAAATTGTTCTCAACATGTTCGGATACCCATTTTTGAGTCATTGCCGAAAAACGGCAATTCTGAACAAAAGGACGTAAGTGTCTTGGAGATACGCTCTTTTGCTAGCGCACTTTTGCATATCGTATTTTTTCCCTCTATAGTGCATTTTTTCGTATGGATGGCTGCATGGTCCGACATGCTCTTGGTCGGTTTTTTTCGTAACCCGTCAAATTTTCATAAAACGAACCTAACCTAACCTAGGGTTATTCACAATGGATTAAAATAATACTACTACCTACTCTGGCTCAGTGACCCGAAGATGATCTTGGCCTCTGACACAAGACAACGCCATTCTTCTCTGTTTTGCGCCTTGCCCCGCCAATTGGGCGTATTTAGGGCGCACAGATATTTTTGCACCTCGTCTTTCGAGCGGTATCTGACAAATACTAAAAACAGAATAATTTTATGTCTGTCTGTCTCAGTAACTAATATAAAATGATCGAACACCGCGTACATTTTGCTTAGGAGTAACACTGGATTTTCATAGATACGGACGTTTGTAGCGTATATTTTGTACGGAAACCTCGGTGCGTGAGTCCGACTCGCACTTGGTCGGTTTTTAACGTTATCTGTTCAAATAAAACCAATCCCATCAAAGCACACTTGCTTCATAAAGAAAACGGGTGGCTAAACCAGAACTAAAAGTTTCCACCCGATTAATTGTCTTTCGTATAACGCGACAAAAAACCCGAGAACGTGAAATAGGGTGACCCCCAGTCAGGTCTGTGTCAGCCGAAATCAGAGCGGTTATAAATGATCAGCCTCGTAGGGTTCGCAACAATAATAAAAAGGGACACGTAATTTGTAACATATATTCATTACTACTTGTATTATAATAAATGGAGTTTTTTTTAAATAGTAAAAATTGTTTTTCTAGAGCGAATCCACTTACCTTTGTTTCCGATAAACAATACTCATTATCTGCATTGTAAACTGTGGCCCACCAGTGGCAGTCCACTTCGAAATGTAAGGCGTTGTCAAATGACTTTTACACTAAATTAGTCCTTAAGTCAAACGAATAGGTGTTGGTCACTTCATCGTCATCCTAAGCATCGATACGAATTTCACTGCTCCTTCACTTACGAAGTGACCAACATCTGTGTTCTCTTTATTTAAGAGTAAACCTTATTTCGTTTAATTTAAAGACTAATATAGTGTAAAAGTCATTTGCACTTACAACACCTTAAATTTCGAAGTGGCAGTTATGGCCACAGTTAACTATGCAGATAATGAGCATTGTTCATCGGGTACAAAGCTAAGTGGATTCGCTTTAGACAAAGAATTTTTACTATACATGAACGCCATAACGAATCAACAGAACTTTTTGATTTAAAGTTAAGTACACAATTTTCACTCATTCGTCATCGTCATATCAGCCATAGGGCGTCCACTGCTGGACATAGGTCAATAAACTTCAACATGGGCCGGATAGAGGCGAACTGCATCTAGCGAGTCCCCGCAACCCTAACCAGGTCATCCAACCATCTTGCGGATGGGCTGCGCTGCGTTTGCCAGTAAACGGTCTCCACTCGTACGCTTCACCTTTCGGCCCTCGGTTCTTCGAACTGTGCCCTGCCCACTGCCACTTCAGTTTACTTACCCTGTTTGCTATGTCGGTGACCTTGGTTCGTGTACGAATAGTACGAATCTCCTTATGTCTCATTCGATCTCGTAGAGAGGTCCCGTGATAGCTTCGACTCATTCAGACTTGTGACCTTCAGGTCACTGAATCGAAACGATTTCCTTTTAGATTTTTGTATGGTTTTACGATACTTTTTACTCGACTACGCTGAAGAAAAAACTAAAAAAAGAGGGTTTTGATGTTTGTCTCCTTAGCTGGTATAGTTGCGGTGTGTAGTTGCGGGCCCTTGTAGTAGGTAATATATATTTAGCAATGAAGGTTTTTTGTGTAATCAAGGAACTTTTATTTGCATAAAGATAAGTTAAAGGCCAAAGTGTGGTTTATGCCTACGATTTGCTAAAAAAAAAAACGTTTTTTTTCTACTGATCAATTGAGCCTACGTGGAAGTAATTTCTAATTAAACTTAGTCAAAATATAAATAAAATAGGATGATCGCAACAAAATGAAAACCACGATTAATACAGCTAATGAACGCAACAAATATAACAAGACATGAAACTTGGGTTAACCTAAATTGTAATGATGAATGATCTAACGTCACAGAAAAATACTGCGTTGAACAATAAACCGCAATTACAAAAGCTTTTCATTTGATGTATTAAAAACTGATCCAACCCCATTTATTCAAGCATCTTAGTATAAAGCTAAATAAAATGTGAAATAGGGTGACCCTGTCTGGTCTCCGTCTGCCAAAGAATGTAATAAATGATGGCCCGAGAAACCTAAAATCTGTATACGTAAGGTTAGTAAAATATAGACTAACTAAAAGGTGCCCGCAACTTTGTTCGCGCAGGAGAAAAAGTCATAACCCGTCTTTTTGAGAAAGCGTAATAGTCGGGTAAAGAGTATCCAATGCCCATCTGTGGATACCCAGCCACCCGTGTACCAATAATAGTTGAAATCTCTTCAGCCGATGTGGCGTGATGAAGCCACAACGACACATACAAAAACAAAATATTCAGAAAAAAATATTTTTAGTAACAATTTTTTTTTTAAATATCTTCGACTTACAGACATTTCATTTTTACAATTCTATAATAGTATACATGATAAAAGCTATTATCTATACTATTATAAAGTTGTAAATACGAAATGTCTGTTACATTGAAGATATTTTCATACAAAATTATGTTTTAAGGTCACAGGACCGGGACATTTTTTTGATGGATTTTTTGTAACTTTGTATGTGTCGTGGCTTCATCACGCCAAAATGGCTAAACAGATTTCAAGTATTTTTTGTACACCGGTAGCTGAGCATCCACAGATAGTTATAGAATATATTTGACGCTGAAGAAAACAAAGAGGGTTAGGTATGATCGTTGCTCCTCCGCTGAAGAATATGCGGCCTTCTGCTTTCTTATATAAAATAAGGCAGATCGATTGAAGCCTTATTAAGTTGAATGAACTCAGTTTTGGCTCAAGGAAATTCGAACATTGATTTAGAATTACTTCACAATAGAATCGGTATTTTCATACGCATAATACTCGTACGTTCAAAAGCATTTCTAGCAAGCGCATTTCAGTGGCATATATATTTTATTTATATCAACCCTCTTGTATTTACTGTGTCAGAAAGGGAAATGCTTTATATATCGTAATGGCTGGTTGTGTTTTTTTTGTTTATTATTTAAATTCCTAAGGTATTTTTAGCATAGCCAAATTTAGGAATGCTCAATAGATCGTCTAGAGATTATTATTAAAATAGAAATCATTGTTATTTAATTGGGCTAAATTAAATCAACTAATATTAATATTTCTCCGACGACCCCGATATTGAAGATTATAAAAGATAGATCTTAAAGTTATTTGTACCTCACAAATGTCTCCAAATTACCCCTAATCTTTTCGGTAATCTGTTAGCGTAAGTGCATGGTACTTACAGTACAACTGTAACGCGAATCTGATGCGCGACAAATATTGTCTATTTCTTTCACTTCAGTACTGTGCGAGAAAGACGAGTGATGCTGTATCGCGTGACAAGCTAAGTCACAGCCAGTTAAGCTAGCCTGCGAATCGGCACAGTAATAAATTATGTGACAGGGTGTGAAAGGTTCAGAAATTGCAAGGGCGGTAGGGTTACCGCGTGAAAGGGTCCCCAAAACTGTTATCCCGAACAAATGGGAGCATCTATTGAGTAACAGATTTTAAAATATGACGGTATTATGGAATGGTACATTCAGATACTTTTTTGACGTGAGAACATCTTATAAATCGATTAACGCCGGCTGCACGCACGAAAAAGTGTCACGTTCCGCGTGCAAGCGAGAGCGCGGAATAAGCGATAGAGAGGCACGATCGGCCTCAGCATTCGTCTTATGAGGCATATATTTCTCGTGCACTTTATCACGTACAATTATCGTCCGTAAAGCGACTTTACAGATAACCAATATTTAGGGTTCCGTAGCCATAATGGCGAAAATGGAACCCTTACGTGGATACGTCATTGCCATATCTTAGAGGTCATCGTTTCTTGATGTGGACAACCATTTAATGAAATGGTTGTATTTCATGGCCCGCCGAAAAGTTGACGCTTCGCTGGGCTCCTATTTCCGTTCTGAGGGACACAATAACGAACAACTTACCTTACTGAAAGGCGGGGTTTTTATTATTTAAGGGACTAGTAAGACCACGGTCTACTCTCAAGTTGACGGAGCGAAGACGGAGAGGAGAATATGTCGTAGTCAAATCTTGAAGTGATCAATTCTATAGATCTAGCCACGATATATAAGTACACAGCTGTATAGTTAAAACATATGAAAGGGCGTAACACAAAATGAAATACCAATCAATAATGTAATCTAACATTTTCATTCTGTAACCTTTCCCTTGAAATTTTCGAGCATAATTGATACCGGAGTTAATAATTAATTCAAAGGCTAATTAGTTGTTACAAAATTAATTACCGCCTGACTCTACGTCATTATAATATTTGAAATGTGTAATATTAAATAACTGGAAGATAACCTTGTTCGCGGAGGAGGACAAGTCATAAACCCTCCTTTTTCTAGTGTGTTTGGGTAAAAAGTATCCTGTAACCATCTGTGGATACCCACTTTAGATACCGTGAACCGAAAATAGTTCAAATCCGTTAGCCGGCTGCTATCGACTATAGACTGACAGATTAAATCGGATCCTTATTATGTATACTTACTGTGGAAAAGCTCAGAAAATAATATGAAGCAAAGAAAAATATTTTGACATTGTAACGCTAGGTATACTATGGCCAATTTGCTTCCCCGTTTTTAGTTTTCTATCATTTTAAGCATAATATTAAGTGTACATCGATGTTCTTTGTTTAATTTCACAAATTGTTGACAACGTGTCATAATTAATATTCACTTACTACAGGAAAGTACCCATTTACTAAAATAATAAGGTTAAACAAATTTGATCAGTAGGTCTGTTTGTATGCCTAGAATTAGGTCAAATAAGTAAATCCCGAAACTCGCCTGACATTTTACTAGATCCACTTTAAACAAAGATAACATTTAAATTCCATTAGACGAAAAAATTCTCGAAACTAAACGGGGCATTACTAAGTTTTCGAACTCGACAGCCCTGCTCCCATGGGTCTAAATTGCCAAGATGAGGAAATTGAGTGGAATGAGACGGCAACTATTTGTATTTTACTTTCAGAAGTTCATAAATTTGATCCCTGTAACGCACGTATTGGTCCAATTCGGACCCGACGAGTACGGTCGTCTTGCTCATTTTACACTAAAAAGAAGAGTATAGATTGTACGACTGGGTCCAATATGTGGAGTCGGGTTCGAGTAAATGATGCGTGGAACGTAGACGAGGGCATTGCAGGGAATTTCTGTTTATAAGGATAAATGTAGGTACCTATGTCATGTTGGGTTTTTTGTAATATTGATTTTCTATATCTGGCAAATGACTGATTGTAAATTGAAGGGCGTAAATTCTTTTTTATATTTTACTTTTATTTTATGATCAAATGTATCAAGTAGCGTATTGGCAATTACAAATTAACGAGGTGTTTTAAGGTGCATCCACATTTGAATCATTTGCCCGATCCGATCTTCGTCCCGTGGCATGATCGCATGTTACGATCACGCGTATGGACGTTGCGCCGATCCGATCGCTCCAAATCTATGTTGATACGCGTATAACACACTTAGATCGGAGAAGCGCGGCGTAATCGCCGCGCCGACAGTAAGCGTCCAAGCAGCGCGATACGCAGTCATACCACGCCACGGTGATCGGATACGAGCAAATGATACAAGTGTGGACGCACCTTTAAAGTAAGCAACTCATTCCGATAAAATTATTATCAAGTACTAGGTTTTTAATGTCATTTTTTTATTGTGAGGCAGCCGATTGAAACAGCGGTTGCTTGAAAGTGTGTACGCTAATTATAATGTATGTCACAAAAAAGAAGAAGAAATTCCAAACCATCCCTCCTGGTGCGCCAGACGCCCTGTACGCGAGCGACGAAAAAATTGTCAGGCAGCCGCATAAAAATAGGCATCATTGTTCTTCATCGCATACAGACACTGAAAACAAATTTCCATCCGCCCGGTCGGTCGGTTATCGAGTTGTAAGCAGGAAAAAAAAGCATTTTCCTAGCGCAGGACAACTCAAAAAAGGAACTTAAAATCATTGAAATCGGATGGCATTTGTTTTTAGGGAACTCAAATACTGCGAGCCACGGCTACCTCGAGAATACTGCTGCTACGCGTCATTGCTCTGAATAAAACTTCGCGTGTCACAAGTACACATTCTACGTGACAAGGTATCACTACCCACACAGAACAAAATTGTATCATCTTCCACTATAGGAGCTTCAAAGGGCTTTGGGTAGCGGCCATTGTTGCATGTGCGTGTTGTAGAATTATCGTGTTAATAACACCATACACTGTGGGGCCGTTAAATAGTCGTTAAACTAACACTTATAGGATTAAAAACCGCAACTAGTATGTCGGTATATGGAAATCGTTCGTGCCATTATTCAAATGGAGGAAACCATTTATTTGTATTTGAGTGTAAACAATTTTCAGCTTAACAGATGACGAATGATTGGATGGGATGATGGTATCTATCACTCACGTGTATTTTAAAACACGCTGTTTTCGTGCTGAGGTCGAAATATGGGGATTTTAAATCTATTCGAGATTTCATGCAAAGTAATCTCTTTCCTAATACAATATTCATATTTTATTTGGGTACTTTCGTGTAGTCAATATAAATTATGCCATGCTTATAGTCAAATGCCATTTTAGGTAATACGCAAAAAACATCTATATGCACACTTAATTCATGCCTTTGGCGACTTTTAAAATAATCAATTACAAAAAAAATAAGGACATAATTCGATAATAGGTATAAACTACGTCATAAAACTATTTTTCCTTGAAACTTTTTATACTCTCTCAGTGTTTTGACAGTTCATTAAAAGGAGCTGATTTGACTCTCAGTAAAGTACCCTATTACAATAGTAGATTGTTTGACAAGGGGCTAAAATAAGCCATTATGACACGAAGTGATTATTAGGACGAGCTCACGAAGTGAGCGAGGACAAATATGTCTCAGTGTCATAATTGCTTTTAGCCACGTGTTAAACACTCTGCTTTTCACTTCGACTGCGAGAAAATAAAAAAGACTTAACATTAAAATTGTATATTTCATGAACAATTAAAAGTACAGTTTGAGCAATTCGATCAGATAGTTTGAGACTCTGAGTAGATGAAAAAACAAATGCCTGTAGGTACAGTGAAGACATAAAGAAAAGATTTTAATGGACTATTCGAGACGGATTAGGAGGTCACTAAATCGAAAAATATTTTTTTTTAATTTGAATTTGAATGTGTCGTTGGGGCTTCGCTTCATCACATCAAATCGGCAACACGGATTTTAATTTTTTTTGTTCACAGATAGTTGGGTATCCACAGATGGTTATAGGATGCGTTTTTACCCGACTACGCTCAAGAAAAAATGAGGGGTAATGACTTTTCTCCTCCACGAACGAAGTTGCTGGCACCTTCTAGTATTCTCCTATGCCCATGTGCAGACTCGTAAGATAAACTACTTTCAAGTTCGTTTTGAGTTGTTCGTAAGGGACACGTTTTTAGGGTTTGGTACGGAACCCTAAAAACGTGTCCCCCAAAAGGTACAAAAGGAACCTTTATGGTGCGACTCTGTCTGTCTGTCTGTCTGTCTGTCTGTCCGACTATTAAAGCGCCATATCTCAAAAACTACTTATGCTAACTATTTGAAATTTGGAACATTTATAAACATGGTCAGCCCACATGTATTGCACAGGAAATATTTAAAAATATATTTTTATTTAAAAAAAAAAACGACGAATATGAGGGGGGGGGGGGGGGGGGAATTAAAGTCTAGCTACTGGGTCAAATGGGGTATCATATGAAAGGGCTTGACCGGCACATTTTTGAATATTTATTTTTATTGTGATTAGTTTTTTTTTATTAAGGAAAATGTGAAAAAAACACCATTCCCTACCTTTATCTCCGAAGTTTACCAATCGATTTTTTTAAAATTTTCACAATTTGTATTAATAATCATAAATATTACACGAAAATTATAGCCATGTCTCGAACAAGCAATTTTTTTTTTATTTGCAAAATCCTATTTGAACAACCCGGTTGCGTTAAGTTTGCACCTGATTTGTATGCATGGTACCGAGTAATAAAGTTAGGGTAAGTAAAAATTTGTACGGAACCCTCGGTGCGCGAGTCCGATTCGCACTTGGCCGGTTTTATTTCTTTTATTAGAGGTTTGAATGCATGAACGATTCTGAGTAAGTTAAGCTCAATATATAAATAATCAAAATAGAAATCATAAATTACTTATTTGTTATTGTTAGAGATAAAAAGCACTTAGTAAATTCGAATCAAACCTTTCCGTGACTCGTAACGTGATGTAGGTACTGCAATGAATAAGCAAAATTTTGTAACAGGCATATGTTGGGTTTATTCCTAAGGGACATTGTCTCTGTTTTTTCTGGCTTTCGTGGCGAGATAACGGGTGATAGAGAGATATGGAAGAAAAAAACATACAAGTAAATAGGATAAGGAGAAGCGAATGATGAGGGGTCGTCAGTGCTGCGTTCGACGCTGACGAACATTTACTGAATGCTATAACAGAATTAATATGAAACTTACGTATTTTTTTGCCCGAACCTAACCTAGCCAGCTCTATAGGTTCAACACTTACCGAGATACAGTTCTCTAAAAATTTAGAATTCTTGAAACTAACCAAACCAACATAAAAATGGCTCAGGTGAAGTTATTCGCCAACGACAGTAACAAACGACGACTGATTGCCCTGCCCTGATACGCTCCGCCTTCAGGGGCGTATTTACCCTAGGGATAAGAGGGCCATGGCCCGGAGCGGCAAACAGCCAGGGGCGGCTTAGCAACGCGTGCGCGAGACCAACTCGCACTTGGCCGGTTTTTTCCCCAACTTCTGGGGCGGTGAAACTTTTTGGCCCAGGGCCCCAAATTTGAAAATACGCCGCTGTCCGCCTTCCAAAGCCACGGAACTCAGACAAAGCAAACAGTCGAGGTAGCTGACTGCGACATCGTCAAACACATTGGCAAGAACAACTCTTTTCAATCAGTGCTTATCATTTGACAGGATGTGAACCTCCTTGTCCTTCTCAATGGTTTCGATTCGGATGTGAAGAATGGTTATTTCCAGAAAAGTGGAAGTGGTGACTCTGGCCCCTTACAATATCCCTCAACCAAATTTAATAGTTCCCCCAGGATTCGCGTTGTTTCTCCACGCCTTACTGGGTTTGACCATCTCTGCTCTCTTCAGGCTTAGAAAGGACATACTGTGGAGTACAATTCAGAAAGTCATCACCACAGCTCAAGTGTTCCGCCAACGTAATTCAGCTTACCAAGCCATAGCAGATACCGAAACAAAATACCTAGTAGCTCTCTATTGACACTATTATAAAGAGAAAGAAAATTTCCTGAGCCTAAAAGAGCCGTCTTCGCTAAGGTAGACATCGCACAAGTGCCTCAATTTTTAAAAATCCTCTCACGGACGATGGTGCAACAACTGCACGCTTACCGAACTTACCACCAACTTCAAAAGTGGTTGGAAGTGGAAAAAGATGCCACTCTGTGGGAATCGAAAAAGACCGAACAGGGGCTCATTCCAACAAGAATAATGAGCGAAAGGGCACCCTCCCCTCTGAAATTTCTATCGTTCTTGCACAAAGAAAGGCTGTAGTTAAGTGGCTGTACCTGCCTAAAAACAGGCTTCCAATGCTTATCACTCTGCAAGTTTTGCTATAGGGTTTCTTTTCCCGTCACACCATTGTGAAAACTAAACAGAGAAAATTTGCATTTTTTTGGATTTTTAAATTTGGTGAGTTGGCCTACAGCCGTCGTGCTTTACTTAAATTAAAGCTGAAATTACATTTGCTACAACATCTTTGTATGATTTTACCCGTAAAATTGGTATTTTCCACGATATGGATCGAAAATTGACTATGCAAATCTTATAATTTTACTTTTTCGGTAAAAAAACACCATTTTTGGAGAGCTGTATGTATCTCGCTAAGTATTGAACCTACTGAGCTGATTCTAGTCTTGAGATTTTTGACATTGAGACTACAAAAAAAAAATGCGAAAATTTCGCGATTTTACGAGTGCTGCAAAGTTAGCACAGATGTTTCAACGCTGCAAACTATGGATATACGATACTGTTTAGGTAGTGGTCCAAACAACAAATTAAAAAACCTAAATAGCCGTGAGTTTGCTATTTCAGTGTTAGATATGACTGACCACAAAGTCCACAAATGGATGGCATTGACAAAAGATAATATTAGTATAATCGCTGTTACTCGTATAGTTAATTAATTATAAGCGACAGAACACCTATTAAAAAAAAGCATTTTTAAACAGTATTTATACGAGGGCACTATACAAATGTCACGTGAGGGTTTAAAATTTTTGATCTAAAAAACAATACGATGTAGAAAAGTATTTACCTACTTATTTGTAGATTCTGAGTTCACATAACGTATTATCGGAAAAAAATGCACACCTCTAATAAACTTACACGGACCCGTTTTACTTACTGTAAAACCACCCAACTGTAGTAAAGGTACCCCAACTATGGCCCGAAAAGAAAATAACATGTAAATAATCATTATTATAAATTTTGACGATAAATACGTTAATTATAATCAAATGATTTTGCATATGATTACATTAATAATATACCTAACTGGGTGAGTAAAATTCGATTTAATTTGGACCATAGTTGGGTGATTTTGGACTATAATTGGGTGATTTTACGGTACTACTATAGAAAAAAAAGATTCCGACGAATAGAGAACCTCCTTTTTTTGGGATTCGGTTAAAAAAGGGTCATTCTGAATTTTTTACCTTAACTATTTCTGTTTTGCTAGATATTTCCTGCATCGCACGACTGAACTGAGAAACAAATTGTCCTGCAGGCGACAATTTGCTGATCATTTCCGGACCGATGCGACCGTCAAGCCTTCAAGGAAAGAGCGTAACTCCCACCTGAAAGGCTGACAAAGCACTTCTGACTAGTCTGGTATTGCAGGTGTCTACGGGCGATGGTGATCGCTTACCGTCTGGTGATCCGTCTGCTCGTTTGCCCCCGATAACATAAAAAAAATCAAATAGGCATGTCTTCTTTACCTAAGACCTGGATACTCTTTTGTAGGCCATAATATCTGTATATTTTTAATGAGGCACATTTATAGCCAATTAAACATAGCTACAGATCTAAAGGACTAGTAACGTTTTAGACTTCTACCCAAACCTATTTCCAAATATACAATTCATGAGATTAAACTGTCTTCAAGTCAAATTAAGCAAGTTCGTAACTTACCTACTTAGCGTAACTCAAACTAATATCTAAGTACGAATTTAGTACTCGAAACTGCGAATTTGCTGCTAAGTAGGACTAAGTTAGTCGCCACTTCATTAAAAATTAAAACACGTTTACCAAATTCAAAATAGAACCAACCTAAGAGTTAAACACACACCAAAGTCTTAAACTAACTAAACTTTTAAAAACTTTATACCATCCATTTTGATCACAATTTTAAACACTATTTACAAGTCACGACAAAGAAAACTAATTTAGTTTTTGAATTTCACGCACGAAAGTTGACCGAAAACGCGAAAGCGGAGCGAGCTAGCGCTAGCTCAATCCGTACCGACGCTCAAGGTGGCACTGACGCATGGCGGTTTCAACCCTGCACACGATTTTCCCACTGTTCCTTTCCTTCTGTAGTTCCCTGCGCAAACCTGCGGAGAACTTTCCACGTGGTTTGATTTATTTATTTACATTGCCTTTAATGCCATCTTGCGGGTGGTGCGTGCAACAAGAATGATTTTGATAACAGCGTCATCTAGATACACAGTTTAAAAAACTAAGTTGAATACTGTCGTTCATATTGTGTTACTTTTACGTAAAGCTCATAGATGACAGTACTGCTTCCAAAAATATTATTATATGTTAGTTGGCTTAAATATTATTTATTATTAAATGGACAATTTGAATACTGATTTATACAATTCAATACATCATTTGATATTAAAGTAACTATTAAATGTAATATAACACGACTTTGACAGTTGTAATAGCGGGTAAAATATTATTTTTCACTGGCAACACTACCCGGCTCTCAAATTTCTGGAAAGGTGTACGTCCACGAAGATTGTCACGCTTTCCTTTTATTTTAATTTCTTGTCTTAAATAAGACAACAACTCTTTTTATTTATATTTTGTATTCATTAACACTAAGTTTTAAGTAGAAAACGCAAAGATGAGTACTATATTGGAGAAAATTGCGGCTATAGAGTCCGAGGTTCGTAACAGAGGTTATAAGTTAATTTTACGTATTTCTAGCCTGCACAAGATGAACACCTCCCAGCACCTAGCCTTATTCGACTACTTCGAATAGATCCCTAGTGATAAACAGTGAAATAAAGGAAAGAACGAGTGCGAAAAACTAAATTCTGTGCAATGTATTTCAGATGGCTCGTACGCAAAAAAACAAAGCCACGGCGTTACATTTGGGTCTCCTCAAGGCCCGGTTGGCCAAATTGAGGCGCGAACTGATCACACCTAAAGGTGGCGGCGGCGCCACGGGTGAAGGTAAGGACTTTAACATCATTATTAATGTAACTCCTCATTTATATGTTGAAAAGCAAAATATGTTATTTGAGATAAGGGAAGTACTATGCGAATATTTACAAAGATATTCGTATATTACATTTAAAGATATTTTTCTACTCTTTACTACTACTACTACTATCACTGCTTTAGTTACAGTAATTGATTGGTAGTGTAACAAAACAGGAAATTACAGATTTGCTTATTTAATTGTTACTCCAGCAGTGAACCCACACTTTCGAAAAACGTTTGAACATCAATTAATGGATCCTTAATTGTTTCTTATTTTGTTATCAATAATTTTGATGATTATCGATTCTTAATTCATGTTTTGTTGTATCATTTCGATAATTGCTAACACATTCATGACCAATGTTTTTGTAGCGCTATGCCTGTAGCGGATAACATGAGGAAATGCGTATGTAGTGAAAACTTATGATAAGTGCAGTGCCCATCTAGCGGGTTCTTGAATGTGTTAAACTGATTGCGACTCAGTTTTTCTAAAACAACTGCAGGGGTCACATGCATTGCTTTTTCATGTATATGTTCAATAAAAATCGTTAAATTAAGGAAACATAGATTCAATAAAAATGAAATTATGCAAAAATCTATAATTAGTTTATTATCATTAAAAAAATTGGTAACAAAATAGGAAAGTTAACCACTTTTGTGACAGTTAATGTGCACATATAAATTTTAGTTGAAACTTTTTAAGAAATGCTCACCTCTCACAACATGAATTGTAGTGTGAAATCTGCATCTACGTAAATATTTCATCAAGCTGAACGATAAGTCAAGGATTATCTACAATTGTATATTGTCTGTACAAATTTATAATGAAATTATGATCTTTATTCTGTAAGCAGGCCGCAAGGGCACTTTAACAAACCTCTACAGTGTTTCCCAAGAGGAGACCACTGTTGAGAAAAAAGCCGAAACAAACTCAACAGTCAGCAATTTTTTTGAAATATCTATTACATTATTTGTACCTAGCCCATCCTTAATATATGTTTTCAGTATAAACTCAATGAGTAGTTCTCCAAAAAAACATATCATAACTTATAAAAGTAAAAAATATTAATAATAGATGATAAAATATGATTTTTATTTAAATCAACTTAAGTATAATATTTTCTTCTGTTTCCGCGATTATTACTCATTGAAATAAAACAATTTAATAAAATGATTTAATAAAATGAGATAATATACGCGATATAATCCGTTAAATTGTTTTATTTCAATCAACTTAAGTATGTTTGATATGCCACCTTATAAGAATCTAAACCAGGTAAAAGTAAATTATTTGGTTTCTGTTTTGGGCCATTCATTTTTGTCTGTTGAATAGTCCTCTACCCTATAATATGCCATTGCTATTAGAGATAAAAATCTTAAGGCCAGTCTGTATATTATTCAGACATTCTCTCACCATACTTATATCTTGCCTTAACAGGCTCAGGTTTAAAATTAAACGTAAATCCTCCGACTTGTCAGCATCCGGGATCAAAAACTTTTTAGTTACTAAAGGAAAGTTGTCTTGTCAAACAAACGGCCCACTTTAAGTTTTTACCAACTCAAACTGCTCTAAGGCCAGGTTAATGCTCCTTATCATCTATCTATAGGTCTAAAGATGGGAAAAATTAATAAGATGGCTGAGCCTAGCTCAAGATAAAGCTGTTTATAAAAGGCCTTTACCCATATCGGAGTTTTGTTATTTTGTTTTTTTTTTATTTCTATTAAAATATGTATAAAATTAAACAACTTTTCTATTACTATATTGATACAATGATCTAAGTAGCAAGAAAAATTATTGCGATACACTGCAGTCAAAGCCGGATTTATTTTTTTACTTAAATTTTTGTATCAATAAAGTAAATTTAAAAGAATGTATGATGATGATACATCCTTGAGCGCATCGTCACTTAACAACAGGTGAGATTGCGGTCAAATGCCCATCTATTTTATAATAAAAAAAAAATAAAAAAAATGTTTCCACATTAAAAAAATATTAACAAAAAACTTTTTTATAGGTTTCGATGTTGCCAAAACCGGTGATGCTCGCATTGGTTTCGTGGGGTTCCCGTCAGTGGGCAAGTCGACGCTGCTGTCCAACCTGGCTGGAGTGTACTCGGAGGTGGCAGCGTACGAGTTCACCACGCTTACTACCGTGCCCGGCTGTATTAAGTACAAGGGGGCTAAGATACAGGTACATGTCCACCTTCATGGCAAAACTATAATCATCACGTCACTGCCAGAAAATCCTCCTCAAAGTTTGTTACAGACAGTTGCGCGTTGCCCTCATCCAACGGTTTCTTATATCTTGACTACATAATATCTACTGTTAAAATAAAAGCTCAAATTTACAAGTACTATTATTATTATGAAAGTTATATATGAACACAATTTTAAATTCAAATGGAAATCACTGACAATCGTCCTAGTCTAAGAAAATGGCTGTTCGCTTCGAAGCCCAGCGCCAAAGAGAGCCTCCCCTCGGCATTGCTGCGGCAGGAAATGAGATGAACAGTGTGAAGTTGACACACGCGACAGAGGGTGCCTTGGTGCCAACTTCATGCTAACACTGGCTTATCTCAACATTCTGGAATCATACATGTTTTCACTTTAGTCCATATTTTATCTCTCATCAATGTATTGCTCCAATGAATGAAAGATAGACCAAGCAATAAAGCTTACCCTTTTGCATTAAATTTCTGTGGCGTCTGAGTCAAGTCGTAGTACTTCGATACTTGGCGCTTGAAAGGTTAATGTCGTATCCAGAGGGCTGAATTAAAAAATTAGGCTGAGTCGAAACTGACTTGGGACTTGTACACGCCTGCGAGGAATGTGAAACATTTTAATTACGCATTCCTGAGGCTATTAGGGGCAAAACATGTAATATGAATGAAGTCAATTTCAGTAGGTACAATTTGTACCTAGGAGTGACGTCACGGGACATATATATTTCATGATTACGTTAACAAAATAAAAATACGTGGCCAATATTTTTCATTAATCTCCATGACGGACTATTAAAATGTATTCACCATACCTATTTGTACAAACTGCCCACTTTGTGAAACCAAATAAAGGTGTACATACATACAGATGGGCCTAATGTGTAAAGATTCAACACATGTTTTTTTTTACGTTTCAGCTTCTCGATCTCCCCGGTATCATTGAAGGCGCTAAAGACGGCAAAGGTCGCGGTCGCCAAGTCATCGCGGTCGCCCGCACCTGCAGTCTCGTGTTCATTGTGTTGGACGTGCTGAAACCTCTGCAACACAAGAAACTTCTAGAACACGAGTTGGAGGGCTTCGGGCTGCGGCTGAACAAGCAGCCTCCGAACATATACTTTAGGAAAAAAGATAAAGGCGGGATCAATTTGAATACAACTGTGAGTACGCAACTAAACTATTTAGTTGGTTAAAGATCATGCTGAACAAGCTTAAAGGCTTTCTAAAGGTTCAGAGAACATGAGTTATAAATCCTAGGTTTGAGGCAGAACCTGAATAATTAATCATAGACTTACCCAATCCTTAGTAGGCTTCTTTTTCTTTCTTCAATAAATCATATTGATGGAACTGTACCATAGGTGCTATAATAATTAATAAAAGTCATTTATTTACTTTTTGCATAGGTACATAATAGGGATATTGACAACTTTTTCTGTGGTACGTTATAGAACCTTTCAATAATACAAATATTGGGGAAAAAAAAGGTTGCGCGTAAGGTATTTGAATGAAAAAATTTTTTTAGGATTTCTGTCATAGTAACTACCATTTCACGTCAAAATATTATTTTTATTTGAGTACAGCCAACATCCCTATTGGATTTTAACTTATATGGTGAGGTACAGTAGTATACAAAACAATAAAAGTGAAGGTGTCTCAGTCTGTGCCAAGAGCCCACAAGGACAATTGGTCACCGACGCTGTTATTCTGCCACCCCCGTGACATAATGTATGGCCCAAAACAGTAACCAAATAATTTACTTTTACCGGGACACAGTTCTTATAAGGTGGCATATCAAACGTATGTAAGTGGTTTTAAATAAAAAAATATTTTTATGTATATTTCAACATATATATATATATATTTTAACTTTTATAAGTTTTGATATGCTTTCTTGAAGAACTACGCATTGAGTTTATACTCAAAACATATATTTAGGATAGGCTAAGTAGAAATATTGTAATGGATATAAGACTTATTTCGAAAAAATTACTGACTGTTTAGTTTGTTTCGGCTTTCTTCTCCTCAGTGGTCTCCTCTTGGGAAACGCCATAGAGTCAGACTTGTAAAAGTGCCCTTGCGGCCTACTTACAGAATAAAGATCATTATTTCATTATTAACTAATTACATTTTGGATGCCTATCATGTGCAATACAACAATGTCATTTCCCGCCATACAGTCTCATACATTTGATTTATTGTGTAGCGTTTGGTTTACAATATTTCGTTAAAAGCTGATACCTCAAAGAGCTAACGGTGGACTCTTTAACAGTTGATATTTTTCCAACGACATTAATTCACGGTTCTTTTGATTATCGGGCTAAGTAGATTTAACTTTTATTCTCTTATTTCCAGTGTCCGCAGTCAGAGTTGGACATAGAAGCGGTGAAGACCATCTTATCGGAATACAAGATCCACAATGCGGACATCACGTTGCGGTACGACGCGACCAGCGACGATTTCATCGACGTCATCGAGGGCAACAGGATATACGTGCCCTGCATCTACCTGCTCAACAAAATTGGTGAGTGTGAAAGACTCATGAAAATTGTAGAAGGTGCGGAAGACAGAAAATCATAAATCAGTGTAGTCGAGTAAAAAGTATCCTTTAAAGGTGCGTCCACATTTGTATCATTTGCCCAATCAGATCTTCGTCACGTGTCACGATCACGCGTTTGGACGTTGTGCCGATCCGATCGCTCGAAATCCATGTTTCTACGCGTATGACACACTTAGATCGGACAAGCAAAGCATGATCGCCGCGCCGACAGTGAGCGTCCAAGCAGCGCGATACGCAGTCATGCCACGGCACGGTGATCGGATACGAGCAAATGATACAAGTGTGGACGCACCTTAACACGTTCACAGTTCCCATACAAAATGTTTCGATTAACTCGTACGTCCATGCTCCACGTATGGGCCACGATCACGGTCTATAGTGACTCATGTTTGGGGCACGTACTGTTGAAGATATTTCGTGATAGAGTCCAGTGCCCCATATATGGGTCACTGGACTGAGAACGTGTTAACCATCTGTGGATGCCCAACTACCCGTGTACCCACAAAATATTTGGCGTGATGAAGCTACAACGACACATACAAAAATACAAAAAATAATAATATTTTTGATTTAGTGACCTGTAAATAGTCTGTCACAATCATTTTTGTTGAAAATATCTTCAGTGTACAGACAATTTTATTTTTACAACTTTATAAGGTTGCGTTTCCACTGGAGATGTGCGAGATATCTGAGCGGAGCGAGTATGCGTAGCGAAGCTGTGAAATGTGTGCAGTGTGAGCGGTGGGAAGACAAACACCGCCAAGTGACTGCTCGCTCGCGACCATCCCTCGCAACACAACCCTCGCACACATCCCTCGGACACATTCCTCGCAACACAACCCTTCCTTGTTTTGTATGTATACTACTCAAAACAATATAGAGGCCAATGTTTGCGCGGAGAATTTCTGTTCAGTTTTTGTGGTTACAATAAACTAATCTTATCTCAATTAAAAGTAATAAAACAATTGACTATTTAATTACTCGATTATTAGCTAAACAAAAACAAAAGCCTTTAGCTGGAGAGTATGTAAAATAAAATTTACCAACTAATATACATTGTCACGTTGCGATCGAAATTTTCAAAAACCTCGCTCCACTAAGCTGTTTACACTAGAGCTACGCTAAGCGAGGATAGGTAAATGAAGTGATTCTATTGGTTGTTTTCAAACACATCCCTCGTTACGCATCCTCGCACATCCCTGGTGGAAACGCAGCCTTCTAGTATCCATACTAATATTATAAATGCGAATGTCTGTCTGTCTGTCTGTTTCCTCTTCACGTTTAAACCTCTGAACCGATTTGGGTGAAATTTGGTATGGAGACAGTTTGAGTCTCGGGGAAGGACATAGGCTACTTTTTATCCCGGAAATATACCCTTATCCGCGATAAACGAATTTGTATATTATTTGTGTAATTATTACTGTATTTTTAAACTAAATGACGATCCTTATTGGGAGATGAGATTTAATTATAACTGTTATTATTCTTTACACATTTGATATTGTTAATATTCTCATTTCATTAATATTTAACTTATGTTGACGATCATGATTTAAATATGTGTATCTTTGACATTAAGCAAATTTATAGTGTTATTTTATCATGAAATAAATAAATATAATCGAATCTAATCTAAGGCGGACGAAGTCGCGGGCAGAAGCTAGTAGACAATAAAATCATTATCATCAGGCACAAGACCTCCATTGCTGGACATAGGCCCCTCCCATATAACGCCACCGTGACAGGTTCTGCACCGCCCGCATTCAGTGAACTCCAGCTACCTTAAGCAGGTCATCAGTCCATTTTGTGGGGAGCCTACCCACACTGCGTCTTCCGGTGCGCAGTCGTCACTTAATACCATATTAATAACCTATTTTTACTTTCCAGATCAAATCAGCATAGAAGAATTAGACGTCATTTACAAGATTCCCCACTGCGTGCCCATTTCGGCTCACCACAGGTGGAACTTCGATGACCTATTGGAGAAGATGTGGGAATACCTCAAGCTGATCAGAATATACACCAAGCCGAAAGGACAGCTACCGGATTACAACGCGCCTGTAGTACTTCATGCTGATAGGACGTCGGTCGAAGACTTCTGTAACAAGCTCCATAGGTCGATCGTGAAAGAATTCAAGATGTAAGTATATTTATGAGTTATTTTATATAAAGTAGAGGTTATATCTCAAGCCACGGAATAATAAAAACAAGGGAAGCGGCGTACGACCCGTTTAATAAGAGAACCGATGTCGCCAAAACGCACACTCACAATAACACACACAGATAAATTTTTGAGCTGATTGGTCAACGTTTCTTGTGCAAAACGAAGTAAAAAACTTTGAGTTGGTAATATAATTAAAACCTTATGCCTATGGTATAATATCCGAATTCGAGCATACGGTTTAGGACTTACGACTAATGGAATTCGATTATTATCACTTTACTGAGAGAGCATCGCTGCCCTACCAGGCAGAATAACCATAAGTTTCATACACTTTATATGGCACATATGCTTTTTTGGTTATTAAGGCAGAACGCCACTTGGCGTCGAATAGAGACACTAATTGCAAGAGATATTACTTAAAGCCATCTAGCGTCGAGTAGCCAAACTAAGTAGTATTTAGGGATGTGCAATACTTTTTTATAACATCAATATCGATAAGACTAGCCTGGCTGCATATGAACAATGCGTTGTGTAAGTGAGATACAGGTAAGTATACCGGGTGGAAATTGTTAATACCACCTGAAGGGAAAGTACTTTAAATAATGGAGACAGCAAATATCGCTAAAAGGAAACATTCCTTATTTTTAAAGAAAAAAGAACTCCATTCAAAGTTTTTTGTAAATAGTAAATAGTGTATTAAGAGGATCTTGAACCGCTTGTTCTAAACACGGTTTTCAAAATCAAAACATTTAAACCTAGTTTTACACCATACCTACATTTCCAAAAGTATTTCCATGACTTACATTTATGGGGTGTCAAGATTTACTACTCTAATTTCTACACGTACGATTAGGATTGTAATTCTCAACTTTAACTTTAGTAATATTGTATAACGACAATAATGTTAATTTTATTGTACGGTCTGCACAGAAACTGGACCTTCCCTGCATATTACCGTTCTCTGCAGCTGACTGTTCATAAAAATGTACACGTAAGAGAATGAAATGACTAGCATAAAAGTATATCAGCGTGCTGCTTCTGGTGTTGCGGGTGTTCTAAGACGTCGATAATCACTTAAAACCAGGTTGGAAGCCTGCTTGTGTGGTATAAATATAAAAAAAACAGGCAAGTAAGAGTCAAGACTCGCGCATGAAGGGTTCCGTACCATTATCTAAAAATAACGGCAAAAAGTGACGTTTTTTGTATGGGAGCCCGACTTAAATATTTTTTTTATTATGTTTTTATTATTTTGTTGGTATAGAGGCAATAAAAATACATCATTTTTGAAAATTCCAACTGTCTGGCTATCACGGTTCATAAGATACAGCCTGGTGACCGACGGACGGACGGACGGACAGCGAAGTTTTATTAATAGGGTCCCGAACCCCTGTGAAAAAAAACTTTATTATGCGGGTAAATTAGTGTACAGTGTTCAGTGTACAACAACAAAACACGTACTTAAACTTTTCTGAACGTACACAAGCAAAATGTGTACGTTCAGAAAAGTTCTACATATACGTACAAACCATGCAGATGCACATTTATCTACCCAAGTTGTTCCGCATTTGTGTTGTAAAACTATCGTGAAATTCGGATTATCGATATCGATACATTATAAATTAAGATTACACCCTCGCATTAAATGAGTAGCGCGACACGAATGCAATCTTCTAGAATGTTTGTTAACTATTATGACACATAAAATTCGATCTTATTACACTTACATAAGATTGATTCTTGTATTGTACAATGCCAAAAAATGAGGAACGAAAGGAAAATTTACATAAAAAATAAATTTAAATTAAATAACAATTACCGAGTATAGGAAATGCCACGATTAGCTAGATTTTTTGTCCGGCTAGTATTTTTGCCCACCAGAATGGAGCAATACGGCATATTTGCCCGTGTTTTTCAAACTTTGAAAATGGCTTGTGCGTCTGTCATGCATAAGCGGCGGCGGCGTACTGAGCGCGGTTGAGCACTGCAGTGCCTATCGATGGCACACGTGCCACGCCTACTTTAGGCTTCTACTGTTTTTTTCTGTTCTGTGATCTCAAGCTGATCAGAGTATACACCAAGCGGAAAGAACAGCTACCGGATTACAACGCGCCTGTATTACTTCATGCTGATAGGACGTCAGTTGAAGACTTCTGTAACAAGCTCCATAGGTCGATCGTGAAAGAATTCAATCAGGAAGTATATATGAATTATTATTTTTTTAAAGAAGCGGTTATATCTCAAGCTGTACCAGAGTATACAACAAGCCGAAAGGACAGCTACCGGATTACAACGCCCCTGTAGTACTTCATGCTATGGATGTTGGTTGAAGACTTCTGTAACAAGCTCCATACGATCATAGTTTTAGCATATACATTGTATTTATCGTGTGGTTAGCGTATCTGTATTTTGTACGGAACCCTGAACGCGCGAGTCGATTCGCACTTACCCGGTTTTTCTCTATAATTTGAATTATAGTTTGACTAAGAAGGTTAGGTAAAAAAAAAATCGATTCAGTGACCTGCAAATAGTCCGGTTTGCTTAGTTTTTTTAAAATACCTTCGATGTACAGAAAAGTCATCCTGACAATTTTCTAATAGCCTCGTAAGGCCCAACGGCCTAAAATTAGGAAGTTAGTGATATTCATATGAATCATTTGTTTAAATTACAGTGGGGTTTTAATTTCAAAAACACGAAAAGTGCCTTGGGACTTACGAGGATAGTATAGTAGAGGATTTGGATCATTTTTTAACGGTTGTCAAAAAACCTAATATGAATTTGTCTCTTTCCAGCGCTCTAGTGTGGGGATCGTCAGTGAAACATCAACCGCAGAAGGTGGGAATAGAACACATTTTGGCGGATGAAGACGTCGTTCAGATCGTCAAGAAAGTATAGATGTACTGCGTACAAAGATATATATTTTTGTGAACGGAACGAAACATTTGGATGGTATTTCGGGTGTCTGAAAAAAGTTTAACATTTTTCTAGTTGACATTTGATCTTGAATTATAATACTAAGTATACATCGCACAAAAAAGCGCCGAATGGGCACACCAGTACTAAGGGCTGAAATTAAAATCGACAATAGGGAATATGCCCAATATTCTTAACAAAATATCAAAATACCTTAAAAACTTTTTCAAAATGTACAATTAAAATCGGCCAAGAAATACGCATGATATGGGCATTTTAAACTGCTAACTAGACAGCGATTTGACAGAGGTCCGACATGTACTGTCTTGTACGTCATAGTGCACTCCGGCCACATAAACTCCATATTAAATTCTGTTTTGCTAGAAAGAGATTGAATGAAATGTTTGATGGCTGATATCTTGGTTATTTTTATACTTATTCGAAAAAATATTTTTGTCTACTGTTTGCTACATGGATGAGATTTAATTAAGCAAAAATTAAAATTCATGCATTCCCTATTGTAAATTTCTCATTCGTAAGTCGAAACTGTTTCATTGGCTTATGTTTAAGTAACATGTTTTAAGTGTTAATTTTTTATGAAAATATGATGTTTTCGTGATTTTTAAGGTAAATTTCTTCACTAAGATACTGTATTCTTGAAATCGAAATAATGAAAAAATTTCAAAACCGACTGAATTTAAACCAGTGCCTTGCCGGGGCGCACGCTCTGCCAATTGAGCTACAGAGCCCAGTCAGCTTGTCCTCAAATTTGGTCACTATTTGTTATTTATTTTAACCTATGACATATAACATTTACTTTCATAGATGCTCACCAGGTGCGTTGACGGCAGAAAAGCCGGTTAAAGTGCCAAAAATGCATGGATCTTGTAACGAATAGTGACTAAATTTGAAGACAAGCTGACTGGGCTCTGTAGCTCAATTAGCAGAGCGTGCGCCCCGGCAAGGTGCAAGGCACTGGTTTAAATCCAGTCGGAGTCTTGATTTTTTTTCATTATTTAGATCTTGTATTTTAAGAATATGTTTTAAGTGTATGTGGTTATTATTCTGTCCGGTAACTCGTGAAACGATAGTGACAGTTACTTTGAAAAATGAGAATAATCTAGACTAATAACATACTGATAAGGTTGGTCTTGAACGTTGGACCTATATTGGCTAGAAAACGTATTTCTGTTGCTTTTAGATCGTTTAAAATCGTTGTTTTAAAGAGCATCTCAGGACATGTTACCATGGCAACGAAATGCAGAAAAAAAGTTGATTGACTCTTGTCTGAATTCAAAGAATTTATAGAGTATACGTACGTAAATTATATGTAACATTTTTCAGATACTCAAAATAAATTGTTATTGTTTGATTATGAAATTCTACGTAGTTTGTATTGATTTTTTTTACTATCTAATATGCAGCAAGCGCATTTACTAATGTAATAATGCTAATGATTTCCTTTGCATAGTATAAAAAAAAACGAGGCAATTATTTTAATAGGTAGTGATAAATTACGTACATTTTACGTGAGGACGTAACATAGAGCGGTTAACACCACCGATTTTTTTAGGGTTCCGTACCCAAAGGGTAAAACAGGACCCTAATATTAAGACTCCGCTTTCTGTCTGTCTATCCATCTGTCACCAGGCTGTGTTTCATGAACTGTGATAGCCAGACAGTTGAAATATTCACACATGATGTATTTCTGTTGCCGCTATAACAACAAATACTAAAAACAGTATAATTTTATGTGGGTGTCTGTGGCTCTGTCAGTCACCAATATGAAATGATCGAACACCGCGTACATGTTGCTTAGGAGTAGGGCTCTGCTAACACTGGATTTTCATAGATACGGCCGTTTGTAGCGTATGTTTTGTACGGAACCCTCGGTGCGCGAGTTCAACTCGCACTTGACAGACGGACAGCGGAGTCTTAGTAATAGGGTCCTGTTTTACCCCTTGGGTAAGAGTCCCTAAAAAAAGACGTTATCCTGATTCGCTACCGGAAAGAACATAATTATAATTATCTCGTTTTATTGTACCATGCTGTCTTGTTTAAGTTTCATACCATAACATAATAAGTATCAATTAAGCAAAATACGTATTGTATGTGATAAATGATTAGTTTCCGATCCGTCGGATTCTTGTTTAGTCGGATTTTTTTGGACGCGGAACATGAAAAAATAAACTGGAATTATTGTGGCTTCGTTTACTATCCCTTTTATGAAACAAAGATATGGCATAAAATAATTAAAATATAAGCGAAAGTTTACATAACGGATTTTATTGTTTACTAGAAGGCGCCCGCAACTTCAGTTGTGAAAGAGAAAAAATATCATAACCCTCTTTTTTACTTCAGCGTAGTCGGATAAAAAGTATCCTATAACCAAGAAAGCTTGTAACTTATACTACTAGCGGAAGTCTCTTTCGAACAATATGAATTAAAAAGAGACCTCCGCTTGTAATACGAGTTACAAGCGTTTATGAAACGAGCCCCTGATATTACGTTACTGACTGTTTTGTTAGTGGAAAACAAGTAGAAATTGTAAAATTACGACTCAAATGATTTGATACCCTTAGCGGCATCTAGCGACGTAGAATGATACTAACTGAGTACGGTGCGTAGCACGAAGATCGTCAGTCCTATTGTATTGGGACCGAGCGCGACGACAGCGCCACGTGACAGGCGGCCATTATGGACAATATTGTCACCGCTGTCAAACAAGAAGTAAGTAAATATTGTGAAAAATATTATTGAAATCTTGTGTTATTTTACTTTATTACACAATTCACGGCAACACATCTTACCAGGACCATATTTTTATCTCAAAAACGATTAAAAAATGTTTACTGCAATATGGATTTGACAGCTCAAGTCAGCGACAAAAATGTCAATTTTAGCCGTAGCGAGCGCTGTGATCGTTTAGGCTACCCCCTCCACCCGCTTTGCACTCTGCCAATATGGTCATTGGTGGAAAATGTCGCTTGTCAATATGTGCGTAATTTATTTTATCAACATTACATCAGTTCACCAACGTCATCTAGTTATTTTGTATAGCAAAAATTGGCAAACCCGCGAGCAACCTTGAACAAACAATGAATCCAGAGGTAGTGCCATCTATTTAAATACAATCAAATAACGTTGTTGACGACAAAAAATATAATCCTTAAAAATTGTGTATTTAAGTGATATTATCGTATTAAAATAAAGCAGTAAGAAGTTTGTTTTAAAAAAATCAAAAATCGTTAAATATATTGGTGAGAAATAACTGTTTTGTCACTTCCAGGCTACGAAGCAGCACCATCTAGGTTTTATACCGAATTTTGAGCTGTTTCAGAGTTACATTTTCTTGTATGAGATTGTCAGTCCTATTGTATATGGTCCTTGGTTCTACATTCATCTCTGACATACCAATGTCTTACTAAATTAGCTTGTGAAGAAAGCTCCCACATTATGAAGAAAGAAAAAGTATTGTTTTAATTAAAATCCCCAGTATACAGTCCACGTCCAACAGATACATTTACCTACATACCTAGCCCTATTTCGTTTGTGTACGCCGAAGGTCATACGTCTGAACAAAATGCCCAATGACCAAGCTCAATTGGAATTTGGGAAGTAGGTCAAATTTAACTTGCAAGATTCCACCAGAACAAACATATTACATAGGTACATACATACATACATTGCAAGTTAAATAAAAGCTTGTAGAAAAGGCAACTTTTCCCATTATGTGAGATATTCTAGTTCTCCTTACCTCAATCCTCCATAGTTAAAGTACCGCTCCAAGTTCAATGTTATTATCACTTGTCACCGAAGAGTCCTTTGGTTTATTTTGCAAAAACCAAACGCAACGACACATGTAACAATACGGCACTGGCAGCCATCTGACACTGACAGCTGTCTGTCAAGTGAATGTGAAATAAAAATTGAATTCGGCAGCGTTTGTTTTTGTTTTGATATAATAAAATTTTAGTGAAAATTTTGAGAAATCGAGCCGGTATTCATTAACATTCATCATAATTATTAATTAGTCGTTTGGAGTAGTGGAGAAACGTACGTTTATAAACCGAGATGACTGCGTTTGAAAATTTATCAGCTGCACAGGTACTATACGATCAATTTTTTCATACTATTCGCAGTAATTTCTATCACAACTCTATTTGTTAAGTGAATTAACATAAAATCAAAGTGTTATTCCTTACAATTTGAGACATCATTGTGATTGGGATAGCACCTACTTAGAGGAATTGACGTTTATAACGCCATCTGCTAAACTTCACTAAAACACACTCGTGTGTAAGTTTAGAGCACCATGAAAGGCTGTACGCAGGGATTGGTAGATGGCTCTGTTAAAATACTAGCATTTTATTTTTATTTTACCAAGAATCATTAAAGGAAGAGGACTAAACATTTAACTATGTTATAACTAAACAAAAAACATATTACTGTAACAATTAGTTTGTACATAGTTAATAATAAATAAATCGTCACATTTAAATACTGTGTCACTCTTGCAAAGTTGAATAATAAATTTCAAATTTGTACATAATAATTCTTATAGATAGATAGCGTTGTACATATCTGGGAATGGCTTTTTGTATGGGGATTGACAAGTCCTCTTGTTTAATGGTTGTTGATCCTACTTGTATTTTTTCTACAGAAACTTCGAGCATCACTGCACCAAGATGTCCGAGCAATATGCACAGAAGCGCTACATCTTCTTGGAATGGAAATGACTAAGCCAGCAATGGAGATAGTGGCTGAATTAGTTTATAGAAAACTATCGACTTATGGAACAGATTTGGAAGCATTTGCAAAGTAAATTGAATTTATTTCTTGCTTTTCATCCAAAATAAAACCAGGGAGTCGAACTCGCACACCAAGGGCTCTGTAGCTGAGTCCCACCATACCCTTTATTTTTGTTTTTATTGGTTGTTGTTATAGTTAGCCACAGTAATACACATAACCTATTTCAGTCCTAGAGTTAGAGCGTTATTATTGACAGACAGATAGTGGGGGCCCAACCATATACAAGGGGTACCAATGGAACTAGGGTTCATTCATTCATGCGGGATGCAATGGAATAATTAATTAAGTATTGACATTCCAGACATGCCAAACGGAATACTGTCAATTCAGAAGATGTTAAGCTACTAGTCAGAAGAAATCCATCCTTGGTAAGTATTTTGAAACTCTAGAGAAGTGTCCGCTGCTGATGTGTCAATCTCCAAAAGTCTAGCATACAACATATTTGTAGACCGGTTTAGCTCAGTGGGAGTAACGTTGCTTGCGAAGCTGAAGCGCCTGGGTTCAAATTCCGGTAATGTCAAATATTTGTGTGATGAGCATAAATATTTGTTCCTGAGTCTTGAATGTTTTCTATCTATATCCATACTAATATTATAAATGTGAAAGTGTGTCTGTCTGTTACCTCTTCACGCTTAAACCGCTGAACTGATTCAAATGAAATTTGGTATGGAGATAGTTTGAGTCCAGGGGAAGGACATAGGCTACTTTTTATCCCGGAAAAATACCCTTATCCGCGATAAACGAATTTAAGGCGGACGAAATCGCGGGTAGAAGCTAGTAAGTAAATATATTGCTGTCTAGTACCTACTCATAACACAAGCCTTATTAAGCTTACCATGGGACTAGTTTTATATGTGTAAAAATTGTCCTATAGGTAATACTTAATTATTTTTCTTCACCATTTCAACCTGTAAATCACATTGCTGAACATAGGTCTTTTATAAAAACTTAACAATTAGCTCCGGCAACCTTAATCAGGACCCTTCACATATCTCTTAACGCGACTCTTACTTCACAACGCGAAGACACAGCCCACAATTTTGTACGGGAACGCTGAGACGACGCCGGTAGTGTGGGCTCAGACTATCAGTCCGTCTCTTAAGAGCCTACTTCGTCATTTGTAAAGCACGCCCCAAACGCGGAGCCAGCCAATAAGCGTGATTTGTAATAAGGGATGCGTTTATTGCTCGCGCGCATCAAAGACAGAGACAGCTAATACACTACATGCTTGGGGTTTTTTGGCGTAAGCGCCAGATGTAAAAGTACCATGAAATCGAAGATATTATTATGTTTTGTTAACATTTAAGTTAATCACTTAAAAGATAAAGGGAATAATGACATTTTAACATAATTTAGCCGTTTATTAATCTCGTTTGTACAAATTAGACAAAAAATGGGAAATGAAGACGCGTTTTCGGATAACTTTTCTATAAAATTTTCTTTTAACATGTTTCCGCGTTAATCACTGAATAGGTTATATAGTCAAGAAACACAGATCTGAAAACCAGCCTGTTTTATATACTACATTTGACAAAAAATGCGCTACAAAATAGCTTAAATTTTCGATGCATCCCCTTAAAATGTCTCTTTCTTAAAATGGCCTTCATCCAACGAAAATCTCTTTCCCATGATGTCTGCTATTTGTTTCTTACAATGGCACTTTTCTATTATGTCCACTTTCAAAAATGGCCTAGTTATGGTAATGTCCGCTTATGATCATTATACATCATAGGAAACTATCTGGGAAGAAGGCCATTTTGAGAAGCAGAAAATTTAAGAAAAACACTACCTATAAGAAGTAGACATCGTAATCTGACAATGTAGGAAGGAGACCATTTTGAGAAACAGACATTTTATATACCTAGAACTCCATTCATGCAATTAGCTGTTTACGAACTATTTATTACAGTATTATGTTTCTGTGTTCAATTATTAATAATAAATTCAGTTCAACTAATAATAAATAATTAATTGTATTTGCATGTGTATTTTTATGTAGAATCTACATGACGGAGCAATTATTAAAATTTAGTCACTATCCCTATTATTTAAGTGTACATTTTACGGAAAGCTCATTGAAATACTCCACACACCATGCAAATTACTGGTTTCGTTCATTTAAGAAACGCTCATAAATCTTTGAAATTAGAACGTTACTTTCATTATATTGCAATAGCCTGCCTGGTTTTCCTTATTATAAGTAATGTATAGTTTTTTTTACGTTCCGATAGATGGCGTTCTTAACTTACGAAGACTAGCTAACGGTATAGTTTCCAAAATTGCACGTCGAACCATCAATAATAGCAATAAATAGTGCTATTAAAAAATAAACCTTACACAAGAGAACGTAAGTTTAATGTTTACATTGTCGTTGAAATATATTTTATTTATGGTTTCCATTCCGTCCTGGATCGGTAACGAGTTATTTTAACGCCAATTTTAATGTAAATCCCATCTGAATCGTTGAACAACGCTGATGAATATGATTTTATGTTTTATGTATCTTTCATTTCGTGTTGAAATGACAGCAGGTTTAGCATTAGTTTAAATGCATTTTGATGTTCATGTTTGTCAGCATTTCGCGATTTGCAATCACTTTGTTTGGCTTTAATTTGGGTCCGAATTTGGGATCTCTGAAAATTTATTGATGAATAATCTCTTTCAACTGCTACTATTTTATTTAAAAATCACATATTTATAACATACGCTATAACATGGGATTCTCCAAGAACCGAGTTAACAGGGCATTGAAAGGTTGAAAAAGTATGGGCGATTCCTACCTATGTACCAAAAATAGTTGAAATCCGTTTAACTGTTTTGGCGTGATGGAGCCACAACGACACATACAAATGGATGTAGTTATGCAATAACGTTCCAATCCACATGTATTCTTCAATTGAAAAATATACCTTGTGATGGGTGTAAGATACAATTTTGAATTTCGAACCTACATGGGGCTGGAACCCTATAACATAACTATGTCAAAATATACAAAGAATCCAAAAAAATACTTCGGATTCAGTGAACTTCAAATAGTCCTTATCACTTATTTCTTTGAACATACCTTCAGTTTCACAGACATTTCATTTTTATTATAAGGGAAGTATACAGAGACGCGAAACCATTCAATAATATATCAGACTTGCCTTAATGTGGAATGGTAGAGAATTTTCTGAGACATAAAGTTCGCCTGTTATAAAGTTGGCCAATGAGAAGTGTACGCAATGCAACTTGCCATGTAAACATGGTATAGTTGGAATTATTTTTAACCGACTTCAAAAAAGAAGGAGGTTCTCAATTCGAACTAATTTTTTTTGTATGTATGTTACTCGATATCTCCGAGAACCGTGAACCGATTTTCAATTTTTTTTTATTTAAAGGGTATAACTCCGAGTTAGTCCCGTTGGCACTAAGTCGGGATCTGATGATGGAATCTTGGAGAAATCGAGGGAACTCTTCAAATGTTATAGGGACATGTACGGCGCTTTCGGTAATTTATTGATAAAGTCAAGGATTTACATTCAGTAAATAGGATTTGGTGTAAGGAACCTGATGATGAACACCACAGATGGCCACTAGAACTTTACTTCTAAACGGCCAGTGTTTCGAAGGTAGCGATTAGATGTGCCGATTCGGATAGTTAAATTACTAGGAGGAAACAAATGTACATGGTGCTATTGAATACGGTACCATAAAACTGGTCTGATGCTGGAACCGGAAAGTACCCTACAGAACACGGTAACCAAACAACGTAACTGAGTCGTGTTTGGTGTTAATGGAATTGTCCTGACAAGCATTCTGAGTACAGAAGCCTTATTTTTTAATCGATTTCTTAGAACAGTTCTGCTGCTTAGACGAAAGTATTACAATTTAACTCGTACCTAATTATAATATTTTCTTCTGTTTCCGCGATTATTACTCATTGAAATAAAACAATTTAATGGATTGTATCGCGTATATTATCTCATTTTAGTTCCCGACGTTTCGGAAGATTTCCAGCTTTCCATGGTCACGGGTGGACTGAGAAAAGATGTATTTTCCTCTGTCAAAGTTACAGTTTGTGCAAACTACCCATTTAAAAAAAAAACAAATAAAGTTGTACATACGTGCCGTTCCAGCTTTCCATGGTCACGGGAGGACATGCATGGTCCTCCCGTGACCATGGAAAGCTGGAAAACTTCCGAAACGTCGGGAACTAAAATGAGATAATATACGCGATATAATCCGTTAAATTGTTTTATTTCAACGTACCTAATTATGTTTCATTTATTTACAATCATTATTTATGCTTCTGGGTTCATTATAGAAGGCATCTCCCTCATAATAATACCTATGTCACCTATGTTATATTTATATAATGTTTCAATATTTAAGAATAATGTTTTATACGCGAAATGTTATGTACCTACACTAAAGATATAATATCCTACCGACTACTTTTGTTTATTTATCGATAATATTGTACACGTGAATCAAATATTATGTACGTACGCTAAATTATTACTTACCTAAAAGATGTATTTACAATATTTACATAACAGTTCGATTATTTAGCTATAAGAGATATTTACAATTATTACCGACAGCTTAGGCGAAAGTATTACAATTTATCATTCAGAAAGTGTAAATTGGTGCAGTGGAACTGATGAAGAAGACCACAGAATGCCATTGGAACTCCTCAATGATAAGTGATTTACGGGTGGCGATAAGATATCTTGATTAATTTAGCTAAGCAACTTCATAGTCACAAACTTAAATGTTCCTGATGAGAATGGTACCATCGAATTGATTTGATGATGGAGCCAGAAGGTAGGCACCAGATCTATGTTATAAAATAATGTATCCTGGCCGTGTTTGGGCTTGTTAGAATCGTCACGAGATACACTTTTAAGTAACGAGTAACTAAAAAAGTGTAAAATAAATAAACTTTTTAACAAAAAAATAAAACCGACTCCAAAAGAAAAACGAAAATGTAAAAAAATAACGCCATAATTCAGTTTGGAGTCGGTGCCATCGTGTCACAAATTACTAAAATCGTCAATTTTCAATATTTTACACAGTCTTTATATGGCACCGACGCCAAAATAAGATTAATTGTAGATACTGTATAGATTGAGTATGTAAGTAAATTGAAGAAACTGAATTAGGGCGTTATTTTTTCACTTTTTAGTTTTTTTTTTGGATTCGGTTTTATTTTTTTGTTAAAAAGTTTATATATTTTTTCATGGCCGAAAGCAATTAAGTACTATTGTACCAGCGAATTAAACCATTATCTTGCATTCTGAAATGTAGCTGCCAATTGTTCCTTTGTAAAGAAGCTGTAGAATATATGTACATTAGGATACTCGTAAAATGTAATGCCTACCCAAGTAACACAGTAAGCAATATAACTACTCACTCGTGGTCTTATATCCAGTTCTACGGTGATATAAACTCTTACAACAGTTCATCCGTGAACTTACAGCTGCATAATAGCATATAGTGTCAATTAAACAGCGCAGGCGGAATAAGAGCTGTATTACGATATCGTAATACAGCTATACAAAGGGTACACATTCTCATCCTTATTCAGCTGTAAGAATTGTCCAACACTACTAGCTGCTTAAGGGCAACTTAATAGTGAACTTTATGCTAAGTGCTGCATAAAATAACACATGTGCATATTTATTACGTTGCCTTTTTATGATACCACTTATGCATTATTATAACGTCAATGGAGGTATAGTGACCTACATGTGGACGTTACTATTGCTGAGGGCTTATTTTTTCTCTGCTAGTCAGCTTTTATTCAGCCTACTGATATAATCTGCATAGCAGCTGTTAAGAAGTACACCAGAACGCTTATAGCTGTTTAGAAAAAGATGAGTGAATCAAATTAGCGGCTTCTGCTGAACAATGTTTCACATGCGAAGTCTTAATCAGATTTTGGCTGACTGCATATACACACGTAAACCGGGCCGTAGTAAGGAACCGCCAAGGACACAAAAAACAGCTTGCGGCTGTATTTGCGGTCACTATTTACACTTATTCCTGTTTAAGGCTGAATAACGGAACACAAGTGAATCGTTACGCAACCTGTAGCTGAAATATATTTAGAGTACCGATGTAGAAAGATAGTCACCATTTTTTTGTATAACCTTGAAATTATTGTTCTTTATCTTAGCTTTCGACTATATTTCAACTACAAAGTACTTATATATCTCAAATTTTTACTCTCTTTCGACCAGTAACAACAGTTCCTGGGATATTCTTAATGAAAAAAAAAGGAAAACGCCTTTGGTGTGTGAGAGGATCACCTTGAAATACCCTGTATATTTTATTATTTACATTGTCCAAAAACGTATTATTTTAAGAGTGCTTGAAAATGTTCTTAGATAATATGTATATATAATCACAGTAAAACCGAGACCGCAATAATTTTCCACTAACTAACCGAAAATTCAGGTATACGAGTACTTACCAGTTAATATTTTGATTCCGCCATTCATCAATTCAATCAATATGACAGTCAAAAGTGATGGCTCTCAATAAAAAAACACAACACATACAACAATGTTGTAACGTCACGTTTTAAATATTTATAGCATACATTTTTGCTTGTCCAGCTAAAGGTAAACTTGTGGAGGTTTAAGACAGTAATAAGGGTTTACATGTGAACTTTTATCTGAATAAGCAGACTGTTGGGCTATTTAAACCAGCCGATATTCAGCCCTTGTAACTCTTGTGACCCTTAATACAACCGTTTTACAGCCGCTATTAAGCTATTAAACAGCTATGTGAACTTAAGGCTGATTAATTTGTGCCCAATTTAGATGAATAAAGGCTGAAAAAGCGCTTTTTCAGCTCTTATTCAGCTGAGTAATTCAGCTTTAGCCGTAAACATATTCTGATAAACAGCTCTTAAACAGGTTCTTGTGCTACTTGGGTACCTACTTGGGGACAAATAAAACCAGTGTTGAACTAGCTAGCGTGTGTTTTACTACATGGTGGCAGCGGTGATCGCTAATTAATTTAACTTTGCTACATATTACTTTAAATGTTTGGTTTTGTGTAGTTCTGTGGTTAATTAGTGACTATATACGTTTATTTTTACTATGGAGCATGCGCGTCCTCCGGCGGAATTAGTGTTAGAAGGTGGACCAGCTACGCGGGCTGAGGCGTGGCAAAAATGGAAAGAACAATTCATGGTCTTCTGTTAACGCTAGTCGGTAACACGCTAACCCCGAAGCTCAGTTCAATAATAAAAGGTTCAAGTTCAAAAGTTCAATTAAATTACACGGATCTAGATTTTACACACGAATTAAAACACTGATTTTACACACAATAATTAAATACAAAAGTGTCCGATAGCACAATTAAAACTATTACAAGCGTCCGATATCGCACTTAAAACTACAGCGTCTATTTCCGCACTAAAAAATAACAAACGTTCGTTCCTAAGCTTACTAATTTTCCCTAGCTAGTTATAGAGTCGCGGTTCTTGAGTTGGTTCTACACTGACGGCTTACTGAGGACTGGAATAGCTAGGCCAATCCATGCCGTAATTTATAGTCTCGGTTCATAAAAGTGCTAACGCCCACTTTTGGGACTTTACAGGATCGTAATTTCTAAATTAATTACCTACACTATCAAAAATCTACTTATAAACCGTTCGAGATATCAAATTAAGCTACTTAATGATCTATATGTTAAGGCTGTTCGGGCTCCCGTCTGACTGTGGCGCTTCATTACGCAGTTCAATATTTATATGGCAGCGGGAACCCGTTTCAGTCATACACATAACTTCGTTTCATACATTTAGT
The DNA here is from genome assembly GCA_905404275.2 of Hedya salicella. Taxonomy (NCBI): domain Eukaryota; kingdom Metazoa; phylum Arthropoda; class Insecta; order Lepidoptera; family Tortricidae; genus Hedya; species Hedya salicella. Next base: position 17,805,152 of record FR990108.1, read on the forward strand.
GTCTACGCCTACTTTCTTGGGTTCAAATAATTCTATAAATTACAATATTCTTAATAGCTAAAATCTAATGCATGCGTTATAGGTATTAATTAGTGGCACAATCAACCCTACATAACATGCCCGTGCGACGTCTGGTTCGGCTCTGGCGCGCTATTTTTTTTTTTTTTTTTTTATTATTCTTGCAGACGGTGAGGCCTTTTGCACTGCTTGCCAGCGGACATGGGAAGCCAGCAGGTCTCACACCGAAGGTTTTCGCCTACACGGGCAGAGAAAAAAAAGTAGTCTTCACGTCTTTTCGAAGGTTATATTGTTGTTCAGTTTTGTTGTCTGAAGGCGCGCACCATCTCCCAGTGCGGTCGGCGTTGGTGATAGCTGGCCCGCACCGCAATCGCAGTGAGTCCTCTTCTTATTTTGGTGGCAATGAGTGGATGACAAGGAGGCTGCGAAATTACCCACAATGCCTATCTCCTCATTGTTAACAGGGGGGGGGGGGGGGTCCCCGTCTAACTGGGGGGGTCGTTTATTAGGGCCTGTTCCAGGTCATTAGGTGGGTCCGTAAGTATATTTTTAGGTCTCCTCTTTTCGAGGGGGGCGTCAGGAGTGGGGGCGTAGTTTCACGCTGCTATTATTAGGGGATTTTGGCTGCGTTCAGCCCTATCAAAGTACTGCTGTGAGAGTTTTTTGAAACATGTTTTCACAGGTTCCAAATGGAAGTCCCTATGCAGGTCAGCATTTCTAATGTACCAAGGGGCACCCACTGCCGTTCGAAGGAACCTATTTTGGACTACTTGTAAGGACTGGATCCTAGTTTTTGATGCATGGGCAAAGGCTACACTGGCATAGGAGAACACTGGCCTGATGCAGGCCTTGTAGATCATAAGCTTATTCCTGTTCGATAGTTTGCTATTTTTATTTAGGAGCCAGTAGAGCCTGCTTTGGTAAAAGGAGGCTCTATTCCTGACATTGCGAATATGCCTAGAGAAAGTCAGTCTGCGGTCAAGAGTGACCCCTAGGTATTTGGCCTCTTTGGACCAGGGGATCTTTTTCCCATACATGGTAGGCTGGGCAATTTTACCTATGTAACTGTCATAGTCGGGGCGTCGGGTGAATATTACCGCCTTACTTTTATCTGGGTTGACTTCTATCCTCCAGCGTCGGAACCATTCGCCAAGGCGGTGAAGAGCTCCCTGGAGGATAGAAGCCATCCTCTGACGCATAGGGGTGGAGACGTAGAGTGCCGTGTCGTCCGCAAATAACGCATAATGGACGCCCGGGACCCTAGGAATATCATTGACAAACAGTGAGAATAGGATCGGAGCAAGCACGGACCCCTGCGGAACACCCGCCTGGATGGGATGACTCGTCGAAAGGGTCCCCTCCACTTTGTACTTAAAGGTACGATTGTGGAGGTAGTCCTTTAGTATTGCGATGAGCCGGTCTGGCATACCGTAGCCGTACAATTTGTACAGTAACCCGTTATGCCAGACCTTATCAAAGGCTTTGGCTATATCCAGGAAGATAGCCCCAGTTGGTACCGGACGGCCTTGACGAGTCAGCCCAGCCAATACGTGCTCGGTGAACCGGTGGACCTGATGGGTACTAGAATGCTCCGCCCTAAACCCAAACTGTTCATCAGTAATGATTTTTTCGGCAGCAATGAAGCCCTTTATGCGCGACTGTATTATTCGTTCAAAAAGTTTGCCCATTGTTTTTAGAAGGCTTATGGGTCTATAACTAGTTGGCTCCGGGCGAGGTTTCCCGGGCTTGTGGATCCCTATTACTATAGCTTCTTTCCTCGCTTGTGGGAAGTGGCTATTGCGTAGGGCTGAATTGAAGATAGCTACTAGCAGTGTTAGTATCGTATTCGGGAGTAGTCTGAATACTCTGTTCGAGAGTCCATCCTCTCCCGGAGCCTTCTTGATTTTTAGGTTTTTGATCAGTGACTTTACTTCATCTACAGATGTGGGTCTAATGGGGGGACTGGAGAGGGGGGCGGCCGAGCGTGTAGTCACCTCCTTGTCTATAAATTCAATGTGGGTCTTATCGGGTTCTATGGTGATCGGTGAGCATTGTTTGCCCAGACTGTCGGCTAAACACTCGGCCTTCTCCTCATCAGTGAAGGCTTTGATGTTCGAGTTCGGCACAGAGAGAGATGATGTGGTGATTTGGTGATGTGGTGTTATATTTTCCATTAGATCGTCCCATCTCTCCGTGCGGAAATCGGACATCTTGCGTTTGAGTTCCTTTTGGAGCCTGTTTACTATGTTTTTATTGGTCGGACTCGGGTGCTTGTCATAGTTGTGGATAGCGTGGTTTTTGTCTTTAACCAGTTGCCTGAGTTCCGGAGGAAGCTGATAACGTTGATTATTAGCTTCCACCGGAACCTGTTTTGAACACCTGGCTGTGACATCCTGTAGGCTGGTGGTGGTTTTGTCAATTGCTTCGTCAGTCTATTGTCTGTCTACGAAGGTTACGGGAATGATGTCAAGGAGGGGAGAAGTATCTTTATTAAGTTCAATGCCCACTTTCGCCCAGTTGACCTGACGGGTCGTGGCAGGGGGAAGTGAGCATGAAGGGCCGAAACCATATTAATACAGGGCGGTGGTCCGAGTGTAGGGCATGGCACACTTCTATAGAGCGTATTCTCAGTGATACGCCCTTTAGGAGGGCCATGTCCAAGATGTCTGATTTGTAAAAGGTGCATGCAGGGTAGTGGGTATGGTCCACTGGAGCCAGGAGGTCGACTGGCAATTTCCTGAGCATTTTGTAGAGGTTGGTGCCGTTGCCATTAGTGGCTCTGCAGTTCCAAGATTCATGTTTGGAGTTGAAGTCGCCAGCAATAATTACTGACTCGTCCAACCCCAAAAGTGAATCCAGGTCTGATTTTAAGATAGTCTTGTCAGGAGGTAGGTAAGCCGACACCAGGGTGATCGGCTTGTGGCCAGACATTGCCAGTCGACATACTGAAACTTCCATGTTAGTCATGTCAGTCGGTGGGTCTAAGGGTGAGATGTGGAGGGTACGTCTGTAATAAATCAGCGTACCTCCACCTGCTGTCTTTCTATCGTTTCTCACGATGTTATAGTTTGGGATCCTATGTGGTCTGTGGCTTGGTTTGAGGAAAGTTTCTTGAACTAGCAGTATATCGATTTGGTTATCGGTCAGGAATAAGCCTACTTCGTCCTTTTGGCTGCGGAGGCCGTTTGCATTGAAAATGCCTATTTTTATTGCGATAGGTTTAAGTCTACTTGGCGGTGTGTTATCCATTGAAGGGCAGGGGTGCGAAAGTTTTCAATTTTAAAAGCAAGCAGTCATGGTCGACCATGGCTGCAATCTGGTCATACTGGGAAGTCGCCCTGCGGAGTTTCTCAAATAGGATCTTAAGCTCCTCTATATCTATGTAGTGTGCGAGGTTTAATACCTTTTTGATGTCAGCTTCATAGGGACGGGCGGGTTGTGCAAGGCTGTGGTTCGCTAAAGTGCTTGTACAAGGAAGGCTTTGAATTAGTTCGAAATTGATCATGGGGACCCCCTGAGGGGCCAGTGCCGTGGGGTTCGCGTGGGAGAGGCTGGGTCGGAGGGTGAGATTCGGCATGTTTGCCGAGTGTCTCCTTGCCTCGCCAGACAAACTTTGTTTGCTTGAGAGTCTAGGGTCCATACCTGCCCATGGGTTGTGCGTTGATGTTATTGTTAGGGGCTCTATTGCCATATATCTGATTAGCTGGGCCAGAGGCCACAGCCGAGGCAAAAGAGATTTTATTAGTAGTGGGTAGTTTATAGAGGGGGGCTTGCGCAGTTGCGCTTGTCGGTCCGTCAGTTTGCGGTTGATCATTGTTTAAAGTGTCAGGGAAGTCTGTTAAGTTAATCGTGGGAAGGGCGGACGCAGCTGCACTCCCCTGAGCTATAGAGGAGTGGATGTTATTAAAATGTTTAACTTTGGGAATTGATGGGCACTTCCCATACTTTGCCTTATGAGGCCCTCCACAGTTGGAGCAGCGCCTAGGAGGAATATTTGTTTCAGGATCATGAGTACAATCTTTGGAAGGGTGGTCGCCAGCACAAGTGTAGCAGCGATCAGGCAATGTGCAGAACTTTTGAGTATGGACCCAGCGTTGACAAGTGAGGCACTGAGGGGGCCGCCCCACAATGGGCTCTTCCACTCTGAGCCCGCTCAGTCCACATATTGTTTTTAAATTGTAAATCGATTTACCGGAAGGGTTTCTGTCCAAGTTCACCTTTACAGCGTTAAAAATCTCCCTGTCTACACCACGCCGCATCCGGTAAACCGATTTAGCTGGATAGCCCTGTGCAACGAGGTCTTCCAAAACCTAGTCTTGTTTAATGCCTACCGGGACCCCACGAACGACCACATGCATCGATCGTTCATGTTCCAAAGGGTAGGTAAAGTATCCGCTGCCCAGGAGGGCGCGCCATTGCCTGAATTGCGCTTCATCACTAGTGTAGATGGCTATTCCACCACTTCCATCTGGGCAAGCTTTAATGAAACCTATGTTCCTCCTTCTGGCTTCATTGGTTTAAAAAGTCCATTTGGAGCCATCTCCCAAGGTAATGGGAGGGGGCTTAGCACTACGCTGAGAGGGGGCAGGGGCGTCCTGTTTATTACTGCTTGTAATTGCGCTACCGGCTTGGGCCGCATTATTCGCTGGGGCTACATTTACTATGGAATTTACAGTTGCATTAACAGATGAAGCGACAGTAGAGGGCGAGTCTTTCTTGGCAGGCTTGGCATTAACCTGAGCGTTTCTATTTGCTTTTTTCAATGATCGTTTGGGATTAGGCACTGGCGATTCAGACGGGGACAGAGAAACCTGGGTAAGCTTTCTTTTATTTTTGCGTTTGCGAACTTCAGTAAACGAGCCTTCGTCGGAAATAAACGACTCGTAGTCTATGTCGGACCCGGCCCCTGTGAGGGTCGAGCTCGACGCGGACTCGGGCCTAGCGGAAGGGGGAGCTGCAGAGGCTTGGTACAGACTATCTATACTATCCATGATAGCTTGCGTAGTAATGTTATTTCAGGGCCAGTGGCCTGGGAGAGGTCAAGATTTGTCCTGAGTCCAGTTGGTCGGTGAGGAGGGGGCCGGGGATGGCGATTGCGGGGCAGATGTAAAGGTGTGGGCCGAGGCCGTTTTCCTTTCGAAAATGAGAGGGTGCGCAGTGCGTTTGCAGGGGCGCTACATTGGGAGGGCGGCCTACGCGGGTCGTCCGAGTTTTTGTTACATTTAGCGGGAAGTGTGTACGTGCGGGCTCGAACCGCACCGTCGGCCGACTGGGCCTTGGGGGCTTTAACAATAGGAGATTCAAGCATTGCGGGCAAGATCGTACCTTGGTCATCGTTCGTGGAGGGCACCGTCGTCGCGCCGCCTTCTCTCAGGTAATCCTCCCACAGCTGTGGGTTTTTTCGCCGGATGAACCCGACGAAGGTCAGCAGGCCCTCGAGGGTTGTGAGGTCCATAGCACTAGACATGTTTAAGCCCGGGCACGGCATAAACAATCACACACGGAGCGCGAGAAAGCACCAAGCGCATGGAAAAAAAATAAAAAATACCACGTGGTATTTTTCCTTACACAAGGAAAGTGTCACTGTCACAGAATGTTACGGAGATCGGCACAACACAAGCACAGCGTCAAACGACAGTGCATTTGACGATCACGGGGAAAAGAGTCACTGTCTCACACGAAGAAGCCACTCGACGCATAGAGCGGAGGGCGGAACACAGGTGACGGCGCGGCGCAGGGCACAAGGCACGGCTGCGCACGCGTTAGCGGCGGGGCTGCGGCGTAGCGCCGAGCGCAGCTACAGCGTGAGCCGTAGGCTACGCCGGCGTAGCACACGTAGCGGATCGCAGGGAGAGCACGAGGAGCGGACGACCGCTCGACTCGACGACTGGAGCAGGAAAAAAGGCCCGGCTCTGGCGCGCTATTGCGCCGTAAAATATTTATATTAAACCGAGCGTTTCCTCGCCCCCCGCAAGGGCGAACAAAACTCGGCGCAAAACCCCGCTGTTTCCAGTAAGATTCCGCGGCTCCCGATAAGCGGTCGTATGTGATTTTAACGTAATTAATTCTGATAAATCATAATCTACTTCGTATATAAGTTTTATATAAATCGGGCAATGTTTATGTCTGACACAATTCCTTCCCATTGTATTCGGGCGCAGGCTAACAATGGCCCGCAACGGTCCCTAGGCCGTCTACCTGAGCTTCATGGTTAATGGCCGGGGCCCGAATACTGGGGTCAGGAATTTTTACTACTTTAGATAAGCCGAGGTCGTTACCCAGGGATTACCGTCATTAGGTAACTGGGTCACGAGGTCGACTTATCTCATTCGATATTTTTATTATATTGTTTTATTAATTATGTTTTACGCCATTAGCCTAATATCTATCAGTCGCTTTTACGGACTCTGAGGTTCGATCAATTACCTATGCTCGTTATACCGCTTTTATGGGTATGAAAATGAACTAAGCTACCTTAAAAAAAAAATATTAATCATATGTCACTTAAATCTAACTTAAATATCAAATCATTCCTTATTTAATAACTTACAAAACATATCCGTCCTTATAACTAACTTACATATTTTCGTTGACGAAGCTGTCCGTAACAGTCTTCCTCAAAGCGTCCGGAGTGAGCGGGGAGTCTGCGGGTGTGCAGGCTTACCTACTAGTTCACCTCATCGGGTCAGCCGGTTACGAAGTCTATTCTTCGTTCACATTGAGTGAAAAAGAAAATGAGGACATCGCGTTTTTGATTAAAAAATTTGATGAACACTTCGGAACCAAGCTTAACATCACAGTATCCCGCTACAAGTTTTTCGTAAGAAATCAGGAGGAAGGCGAAAATATAGATCAATGGGTTACATCGTTACGTCTGCTGAGTCAGACTTGTGAATTCGGCGGGCTGACAGATAGCTTGATTCGCGATAGAATAGTGTGTGGAGTAAGGGACAGTACTATACGGGATAGACTCTTTCGTACGGATGAATTGACGTTAACGAACGCGGTGCAAATCTGTCAAGCCGCCGAAATGTCTCGCGAGGAGAGTCGGTGTATAGACGGAGGATCAATGGACGTGCGGGTCGATGCTGTGTGGGGTCCGGCCGGCCGATCGAATAGTGGCGGACCGCGCGCGAACAGCCGGCGCAGAGGTCGTCGCGGAGCGAGGCCGCCGGGCGCCGCCGCGGGGGCTCCGAGACCCTCGCGCCGATTCTGCGCTGCATGCGGCGGGCCATGGTGCGCCCAGAACAAGCGATGTCCGGCATACAGTGCAATGTGTTATGTTTGTGATAATAAAGGTCATTTCGGCAAAGTGTGTACGCGGCGAAAGGTATCTCGTGACCAGGTGTGTGATTTGGCAGTGGACGATTCGGACGACGACGGTATGTTTTATGTTGATATTATTCAGCCGGGCTCTGACTCTAAACCCCCGAAAGAATGGGTCGAAGTTGTAAAATGTAACAATAAACAGCTATTGTTTAAACTAGATACGGGGTCTATGTTAAATGTAATTTCAAAACTGGAATATTTAAGTTTAGGGTTAAAGTTAAGCGATTTGAAATCATTTAATAAAAGGGTTTATTCTTTTACTGGGAACGATATACCTATTATCGGTACGTATAACTTGTTGGTATCTTGTCGCAATAAACAATGTGAGCTATTGTGTGCCGTGTCTGATTTGAATTGTCAAAATGTACTGGGACTTGAAGGTTGCGTGAATTTAGGTTTGGTTAGTCGAGTTAATTCGATTCAGATTGATAAATACTCCAATCTTTTCGAGGGCTTGGGAAAACTGCCGGGTAAATATAAAATAACGGTTGACGAGAAAATTCAACCGGTCGTGTGCCCAACACGTAAAATACCGCTAGGTTTACGTGATAAGTTATATACTGAGATACAGCGAATGGAAATATCCGCAACCGCTGAACAAAGCGGTGCGGCGCGCGCACTACTCGCTGCCCACGGTCAGCGAGCTGGCCGTGCGGCTGCGCGGCGCGTGTTACTTCAGCGTACTTGACGCACGCTCAGGATTCTGGATGGTTCAGTTGGACAATGCTAGTGCGGACCTGTGTACTTTTGCGACTCCGTTTGGTAGATATCAATTTTTACGTCTCCCTTACGGTGTGAATTGTGCTCCTGAGGTTTTCCATGCCAAGCTAAGGCAATACTTAGAGGACTTAGATGGTGTAGAAAGTTTTATAGATGACGTCACAGTACGGGGCAGCACAAAACAGGAACACGATACTCGATTAAAGTGTCTTTTAGAGAGGTCCCAAGAAATTGGTCTTAAATATAACAAAGAGAAGTGCAGGTTCTGCGTCCCTGAAATTGTTTACCTTGGGCATAGGTTTGAGAAGCGCGGGATGCGACCAGATGACTCCAAAGTACGGGCCATCATGGAAATGCCGTATCCTACGGATCGAAAAGCCTTAAAAAGGTTGCGCAGTTACGCAGTGGCGGTACTGCGGGGCTTGTTAAAAAAAAAATCCGAATGGGTGTGGGATCAAAATCATTCAAATGCAGTAGATCAAGTAAAAATAAAAATAGCATCAGCTCCGGTGCTAGCGCTGTACTCGACAGAGCTGCCGGTTGTGCTCTCGGTAGATGCGAGCAGCGCTGCGGTGGGCGCGGTAACTTTGCAGGGCGGCCGCCCAGTGGAGTTTGCCTCGCTGACGCTCACTGACACGCAGACGCGGTATGCTCAAATAGAGAATGAGATAGTTTTTGCGGTAGAAAGATTTCAGCAGTACATTTATGGTCCGAATGACGTTACAATACAGACTGATCACAAACCGTTGGAACCGCTGTTTACAAAACCACTATCGTCAGTACCAGCGCGGCTTCAGCGCATGATGATGCGAGTACAAGGATTCGACCTACGAGTCGAGTACACCCCTGGTAAGTACATGTACATCGCCGATACGTTGTCGCGCGCGCCGTTGCCTGATTTGATGCATGACAGGGTCACTGACGAAGTCGAGTTGCAAACTTGTTTTTTAATAGAAAACGTACAGATTAGCGACAAAAAACTTGACATGATTAAACAGCACACATCAGTAGATGATGAAAGCAAAATTATAATACAGTACATTTCCAATGGATGGCCAAGATACAGGTGGAATGTCATGAATGTGTTAAGGTATGGCCATATCGTGAATCTTTGCAGTACATTAACGGGTTAATATTTAAGAATGATTGTATTTACATTCCTCGCAGTTTACGCGGAGATATGTTGTCCAGAGTGCATGAAGGTATAGATATAGATAGGTGCAAGCGACGCGCGCGCGAGGTAATGTTTTGGCCGGGCATGGCAACCGATGTGGAGCGCTGAGCACGCGCATGCGCGACGTGCGCGCTGCACGCGCCGGCCCCGCGCCGCGAACCTTTGCTGCAGCATGTCCTGCCGGACTTGCCTTGGTCGAAGCTCGCTTCGGATATTTTTGAATATAGGAAGAAGTACTACATCGTTTTAGTAGATTATTTTTCTAACTACGTCGAAGTAGGTATGCTTAATAGTATAACTAGCAAATTAGTTATAAATTTTATGAAAGAACAATTCTCGCGGCACGGTATTCCTTCGGAATTGATAACCGACAATGGTCCCGCGTATAGTTCTTGTGAATTCAAGAAATTCATGTCAAAATGGGGAGATTAATCAGGTGACGTCATCGCCGCATTATCCCCAATCGAACGGGAAGAGTGAGCGCACGGTTCAAACTATTAAAAATTTGGTGAAAAAGTCCCAAGATTCGGGTGAGGATTTCTATTTGAATCTACTCAATTATAGAACCACTCCCCGGCATGACATAGATTCACCGGCGCAAATGTTAATGGGGAGGCGATTAAAAACGAAATTACCCATTAAATCTGCATTGTTGCACGAGAAAGTCGATAATGAACTAAACTATAAAAAAATAACACAGCAAAGAGAAAAAAATTAAATACATTACGATCGATTTGCTAAGCAATTGTCGCCCTTACGGCCGGGACAAAGAGTATGGATTGTCATGGATGGTCATAACAAAAAACCGGTTACAGTGGTTTGCTGTGCTCCCGAACCGAGGTCGTTTGTAGTAGCTGACAGTCAGGGTCGCAGACTGCGACGCAAACGGCGCCAGCTGGTGGCGCGCCAGCCACCAGGCCCCGCGGTCGCAGCAGCGGCACCACAAAATGAACTAAAAGCAGTACTCCCAGTGCTGAGACAATTCAGGTGGGGCCCGAAAGAGCGCCGACCTTACCTAATATTTCCCCGCCTTTGACACGCTCAAAAGCTAAAGTTATAAAAATCGACGACTTGTTTTAAAAAATATATATACCTACTTATATGTATATTTAAATTTTTACTCAAAGGTTGACTGGAAGACGTCAAATAAGACGATAAGTTCTCCTTTTTAAATGTAAGTACCTATTGTTATCATGTTTGTGTTCCTAATACAGAATGATTACATTGCATATGTTCGAGTACATATTTGCTTACATCATTTTTGTACGTAGGTGTGTAATGTTTATGTGTAATGTGCATCTAGATACTGTGCAGAAGTAAATTATGTATTGTTAATTTATCAATAATTTACTTAATCTGACACATAGTCCTGTGTATTCCTTGTACTTTAGTAGGTGCTTACCAATGTAGTGGATAGAACAGCCAAATTAAGAAGTGTTATTAAATAATTAGGTCGAAGTATTTCTTAATGATACTTATATATATATTGTAGTTTTCTATTGGCACGAATAGATAATATACCTAACTATATTATTAAAATATTATTCGTGTACATGTATAGAACAGTGGATAATTTTTCTGACTATTGACATGGTAACAGTCTTATTATTATTAGAACAGAATTACAGGTTTGTCAATTTTAAATCTGTCACGTCTTTGTTAGTCCAGTACGCGAAGTTGTGAACTTCAATAACATACAAGTGCGTGATTTTTTGTAGTCAGTTAGAGTATATTGAGTACTGATGGGCAAAAATATTTTGTAACGGATCGTGAGTGTGCTTTAGGTATAAAAAAAGTTTTTGTAAGCAACCTCTGTAAATCCTAGAAAAAAATATTCAAATGTATTTTTTCTGCACTAGGGCATCGCAAATTGACTGTTTCACCATTCCGTATTATTTTCTAACAGTTTTATCGAGTGATTATGTCAGCGCAATACGAAACGTGTGAAAGAATTATAAAAGCCCTAAAAAAATATACAAGTGACTTTTGGCAAGTAAAAAGTGTTTATCACTATGAAAAGTAATGACGGTTTTATTTTCTAATAGATTCGTCAATATCTTGATTTTATATAAACTATTGAATTTTTAAATCGTTGACAAGGCCACAAAATTTTACGCAAAATTGTCAAGTCGGCGTAGTGAACTCAGTTTCATAACAGTAATCTATAAACAGAAATTATAACAAATTCACCCACGGAAATAAATAATATTACCTTATCAGTTGTACGCGACATTTAAATTAGAGCGCGAATATTGCGCTGCGCGTCAGCAGACTCGGCAGCCAAACACGTTAAACTACGCCAACACCGCCCAATTCTTAGAAATGATACAAAAGACAATGTTAAAATTAAACTTTTGTACCCTGTCTTGGTTGAATAATAATTCTGATTATTTGATTGTTCATACGGTGTATTATTAGTACTTTTTTTAACTTAGCATCTTTTTAGGGTTTCATAGTCAACTGGGAACCCCTATAGTTTCGCCATGTCCGTCTGTCCGTCCGCAGCTTAGCATTATTTTTTGATAAAAATAGCAGTTTTGTAAATATTCGTTCCGGAAATCCTAAAAATAACGTCCCCTCTCCCCCTAGAGGGGCTTTTAAACCACGCGTCAAATTTTTATTTTATTTTATTTACCAATTTTTCATTTTATTTATTTGGAACATCAACAGCATTATGGAAAAAATCATGAAATTGTGGTCTTATAAATAAGTAATTTCAATTGAACCCACCCGTGACCATGGAAAGCTGGAAAGCTTCCGAAACGTCGGGAACTAAAATGAGATAATATACGCGATATAATCCGTTAAATTGTTTTATTTCAATGAGTAATAATCGCGGAAACAGAAGAAAATATTATTTACAGAGGTTGCTTACAAAAACTTTTTTTATACCTAAAGCACACTTACGATCCGTTAGAAAATATATTTGCCAATTAGTACTCAATATAACCTAGCTTAATTAAAAAAAAAACCACCCTTTTCGAGTTATTTTAGTTTAAGGGGTAATTATACCGTTCCCGTACCGGACTATGTCACGTAGACTCGATGTATATACCTACTCGTGTACCAGTGAACTTGGAACCTGTAAACACTTCACGAAAATACAGTTGTGTACGAACTTAATATGTGACGTGTTTTGTTTATTGTTTCAATTATTGTTATGATTTTTTATGTAGAAAGGGAGATGTATTATATATGTACATTAGGGTACTCGTAAAATGTAATGCCTACCCACATGGGGATAAATAAAACTAGTGTTGAACTAGCTAGCGTGTGTTTTACTACAGAAGCTATTACCACTAGGGGCCTTATTTTTATTCTTAAAATACAAAGATCTAAATAATGAAAAAAATTCAAGACTCGGACTGGATATGAACCAGTGTCGTGTGCCTTGCCGGGCCGCACGCTCTGCCAATTGAGCTACACAGCCCAGTCAGCTTGTTTTCAAATTGTGTCACTTATTACAAGGATCTTTGCACTTGAGTTTTAACCGGCTTTTCGCCGTAAGAATATAGTTTCTTAGTGAAGTAATTCTGTTTAAAAATGACGAAGATCGTGATGGTAAAACATCAAGACTTTCTTGAAAATTTGCTGAAATATTTTTTGTTTCCTATATCTTTTCTGAGTGATAAGAATTTTTGTTTGCAAAGTGGCACGTTTTCTATAATCTGCTTTATTGGGTCAAAAACGACTCACTGGGCATATATGGGTGTAAACCTTCCTGTCTTAAATTTAAAATTGCCCTGTGTGTAACAAGTGTTTGCAGTTAGTAGCGTCCACTTATAATTAAACAATTATGGTTTATACAGGTAGTAAATTTTCTCGGCAGTTGGCTGCATTTTTTTTAATGTAACGAGTGGCAAACGGGCAGACGAGCCACCTGATGGAAAGTAGTCATCGTCGCCCATAGATATGTGTAACACGCAATGTATGTTAGGTTTTCTAAAACAACGTACAATCGAATGTGATGAAATGAACGTGAAATCGATTTTTGAGCTTAAAGTAGTGGATGAAAGTTTACATGAAAATCATGTCAGCCATGCGGCAAATAATGACCTAAATGTTATTCCATTAACATCTTTAAGTATTAAATTCCTTTGTTTAATAATTAACTATTCGTCTGCGTCTGTTTAGGATCTTGCACGCATTTTTGGGAATCTTTTGGCATTTCTCAATACGGCGGTAATGAATTAGGCTAGAACTCGCGTTTCTTCTAAAATCTAGCATACCAATTACCGAAGGTTAAACTCACAATTTTTGGTATATAAACATTCTTCTAACCGACAAAATTCCATTTGTTGCAGAAAACACATCTCAACAAACTCCAACCAGCGAAACCTCTTGCAAAAGACAAACGGCGCAAAACCGTAGCTCCCAGTAAATTCGTAACACCGGTATCAAAACCTAAAGAAATCAGGCCGAACAGTGCAGGTGATAAAAAAACTGAAGAAAAAGAGATAGGAGTGAAAGAGACAACTGGAATTCCAAGGGAAGAGGTAGAGAAAGATCTAGGGAACAGAAAAGAAGGGGAAAGTTCTAGAAGTGAGGAATCATTGGAAAACATAATTACAAGTGATGTGGAGCATATGTCTGTTGATGATGCTATTGTTGATCTTACTTTTGATTGAGATACAGTTTTAATACTAGGTTTTATCGTTTTTTTTTTATCTGGGCAGAATGTGATTTAAATTAATATTAGAACACAGAGATTGTAAAGGAAAAAGCAATTAAAAATCAAAACCCGTCTATCCACAATATGCCACTAAAGAATACTTTCGTATTTCGGTCAATAGTGCGTAGAGGTAGTTGGAAATACAAATGGCAAACGAGCTAGAGGCCGTTCTCCAACCAGATGGACTGATCAACTAAAGATCTCATCTTCCTCCAAGTTTTGCTCAGTCGTAAGGGATGCAATGGACAGAACTAGATGGAGGCAAATCATCCACTCCAAGGGTAACATATCCGATGATGACCACGATCCTCAGTCATGAGGGAACGACAAGAGATGATGTAAAGGAAAAAAACAATGTGACCTAGTAAATTGCAAGCAGGATTTGAACCTGCGGCCTCTTCTTTAACGCAGAAGTTCTCTGACCAACTGACCTATCGAAACATTACGTAGGTGGCTTGAAATTTTTTAACACAATCCAGTTAGCACTAGTAGCGCCCTCTGTATCTTTCTTATTTTGAAATGCTATGCTCATTAGCCATACTCCAAGACATGCGTATCACGCTTCATCTCTGTCCCATTGCTTCTCCAGCAAGATCTGCTTTGTAGGTCCTATTTTATCTAAATCATCAGGTAAGGGAAGAATTATTTCTTTAGGGACACTGCTCAAGTCCAGTACTGGACTTTTCCCTAAGATATAATAAATGATTTTATTAGGTTAACACAAAAATACTAAATTAATCGCGTACTATGATTTCAAGCTTGAAGATCCTGTGATTTCGTTTAAATATTACTGCTATAAGTGCGTATTGTATAGGTAAACACCGAAAATGGTGAAAGGCGCATGTACACAGATATGCATTAAAATGAGAAGCAAACGCGGCCCTGTCCTGTCCGCGGCTGCCAAAAAACTCGTTATAACGAAACACAATTACTGGGGCACAGCAGAAATTGTGGAGTAGCCAAGCGTTATCTAAAAACAGTAATGCCCAGGAAGAGACTGATTGTTAGCACTGGTAGATATAACATGTACATACAGTCGTGAGCAATTTAACTCTCTAGTCTTTTGTTATTGCTCGATATCTTCCAAACAACCACATAAGTCCACCTTAAGGGGGTGCATCGAAAATTTAAGCAATTTTTAGTGAGATTTTTGACAAATCTTGTATATGAAACAGGCTTGTAATGAAACAGTTTGTGGTCTTGGAAAATGCTTCTGATCACACTGAGTGCCAAACCGCAAATGAGAGCGAGCCAATGAATAACTACCCTTTTTATAACATTTTTCCCCACCAACCTTGGAATCTCCCCAATGTTGCTGGTTCATCAAAAGTATTCGCCCATTTGCGATTTAAAAGATGTTATGATACCAACAACATTCAAGTAACTAGACACCTAATAAAATCAATATAACAATAAGAATTTCTGAATTCGTCTGTTTGCTCAATCTTATTAATTATTTTTAAGAAATTAAGACAGGCTGGTATTCAGATATTATTTTTTTACTATATAACCTATTCAGCGTCTAACGCGGAAACATGTTTGCTTAAAATTTCCTCGATAGAAAAGTTATCGTATCGTTTTTGTACGTAAAAATGACATTAATCCCTTTATCTTTTACGTCATTAACTTAAATGTTAATAACACATAATAATATCTTTGATTTCATTGTACTTTTACATCTGGCGCTTACGCCAAAAAACCCCAAGCATGTAGTGTATTAGCTTTCTCTTTCTTTGATGCGCGCGAGCAATAAATGCATCCCTTATTACAAATTACACTCATTGACCGGCTCCGCGTTTGGGGCGTGGTTAACGAATGACGATGCAGGCCCTTAAGTCCACTGCTCAACTAAGGCCTGCCGTAGACTTAGTGACATCTTCACGTCATCTAGACTGTTGCTGTGCCACACTATTACTGCTTCTTCGGATATAGCTGTACTGGGAGTTGGTAAAAGTCTAAGTCAATTACAATGCAATGGGATTTAGGATTCTATTAAATATCACACACATTACATGTCGGTTACCAAAAATACTAGCACCGTAGAACAGATACACACGCTCCGTCAGGTTATACATTAGGGCCTTAACACACTTACGAGTTGCAAGCGTGTTTTCTATACAAATATGAGTCGCGGCGAACTCGCGACGTGATCGCCTTTATACAAAATTCACTTGCAACTGGCTAAGTGTGGAGGTCCTTAGACTGAATAATCTGTTTATCATTTGTGGACTACCCTAAGTCCTAATGCGGTTGTCGGCCTATAGAGTACTAAGAGTTTTGCTCTTATAATGATAGTCAAAAAAAGTTCATAAACAACCAATCAACGCCACTCCACGCCACCCGTGTTCCCTAGTAGTTAATTACTTCTATAAACGACAGTTAGAGTATAATGAGATTTTTGCAATTCAACAGTAGCGTATTACATTATAGGGTGCTGTTTGTGCCCCCCCCCCCCCCCCCCCGTTGGCCAGCGAGGGGTGGGAGGGGAGGGGTTATTAGGCAGCTCTGTTAATGAATTCCCTGTTAGCGTATGCAGGTATGGATATCATTTTGTGGGGCTTGGTGATTCAGTGACCTTCAAATATTACCTACTTTTTTAAAATATCTTCAATATTCAGTTTTACAGCTTTATATTAGTATAGATTATGAGGAGAACTATATGCTTCTAAAGGGGGATTTCAGTCGTGGATCGACTTTACAATATTGAATAGATTTTTTTAAATGAATGGTCAATTCCGTAAAATGCTTCTACTTTGCCTTATAGTCTCAACTTTGCTATTGGGGCAAGAGAAACCATTTTTATATGCGATTAAGTTGCAGACATATTGTCACAATAAAACGGGACTTAATCGCATATAAATATGGTCTACTAGGCAAACATACAAACAGCATTTTACGGTAGTTCAATACTTTAAAACTGAAATAGTTATTAGTTATGCAAGGCTGCAAGGTTGTTATTTGGCGTGAGTGCTTGAATTTAAAGCCGACATGTGAAGGAACCTAAAATTAAACCACGAGCGGAGCGAGTGGTTCAAATTTAGATTCCTAAGCGTTACGAGGCCTTCAAGGCACGGAAAGCCAAATAATTTTGTAGCCGTGCGAAACACACAACTTTTCACATCACTACAGCGAGGAAAACGTGAGATGTAAGAAAAATTATGAAATTATAACTAAACGATTTATTTTTTTAATTAAACATTGTGATAATGAGCCTATACGAAACTCTCATAACAAAACAAACAAATAAACATAAAAAATACGAAGCTTCTAATAACTTTTCCGCGCTAGCCAATAAAATTAACTTTTCCACGCATAATTGTCGCCGTAAATTGAACTTATCCGAAAGAGTGAGGTGGAAAGGAATATTCAAACATCGATATTTTAAAGTCGTCATACATTTCTAATTCAGTAGCTCCATGCGTTTTCGGAGACCTTTATACCCAGCTGGTGTGAATTTATATGTTGACCACAGCTACGTAAATGCAACATTATTGGCCGCCTTCCGTCTAAAGACTGGCCATCAATTAGCCGTAATGGCCGATCGTGCTGAATATGCAACTCGACAATTGCTCAAAGACCACGCTGGCCTGTAAGAAGAGCGGAGCCGTGATTGGTTATAGGCTACGTCTCACGGAAGGCTTAAAAGACAAGGCGTGGTAGAAATGGAACTATTGGTACCTACATCTCCAATATTTTGCTAATCAAAATCCGAAGTTATTTTTGGGGTCATTATTTGGGCATTTGTTTCCCTTCACTTCCAAGAATACCTTGGCCATATGAAAGTAGTTTTTTAAGTGATTTGAAACTAAATAGCATGGCAAAAGTGTGTCCAAGAAAACGAGGCGGTTTTAAAGCTGGATCTGTGACCCGTTTCTGCCCTCCTATGATCAAAACTAAGCAACACGCGGCAATAGGCTACTTGATGGCCAGATCAAATTAGCTCGAGTATTCAAGTTTCAAAGGAAAAATGTTTAATGTCGTCATAATTCAGTGTGATCATGTTGCCTCCTTAAAAACAGCACTAAAATTTAGCTTATGCGCATGCCTGATCTGATATATTTTTCTATCAACTGCTTATTTAGAAACAGCACCTTTTTAATAATCTATAGATATTGTTTTATAAAATGAGTATTATTAAAAAAAAGTGTCATAACAAAATGTATGAGTAAGTAAGTTTTTGCGTTATTCATTCCAACATATGTACTTATAATTTTTTGTACACAATTTTCTAATCTAAATTAATTGGTAGGTTTCTGCGTTAAAATTTTTGATACATTAGGTTTTTGTAAGTGTTCGACAAGTAATTTTATGATTTATTAAATATTATTTTCATATTTTTAAAATATGCAAAAGTTTCTACTTATAAATAAGCAATTAGTAGAAAATATATCAGATCAGGCATGCCCAGATTTCATCGTGTACAGTATTACATTTTAGTTAAAAAAGCGTTAAAGCAGCAGGCTGTATCTCATGAACCGTGATAGCTAGACAGATGATGTATTTATGTTGCCATAAAAACAAATACTAAAAACAGTATACTCTTATTTCTATCTATCTATGTCAGTAACCAATATAAAATCATCGAACACCGCGTACAGTTTGCTTAGGAGTAGGGCTCTGCTAACACTGGATTTGTATAGATACGGCCGTTTGTAGCGTATATTTTTTACGGAACCCTCGGTGCGCGAGTCTAAAAACTTAGAGTCGGTGGTTTTGTCGCAGGAGAGACCGAGGCGAGCTGTGACGTCGTATCAACGATGTCACAGCTTGCTCGAAAATTGAACGATGATTCATTCAATTTTCGAGCAAGCACACGCGCACATTGCAAGCTCGCTAACAGTTAATAGCTTCCAAAAAATCATAGACGTCACATCTCTCCTCAGTCACAACTCACCTCGGTCACCCCTAACGAAAATTTAAAATTAAAGACATTATATTTTACTACTAAACGTACAGTTTATTATGCCGAATCGGTGAATTGACACACTTACGTACGGCATTCTGAAAGTATTCTGAATTTTTATCATCAAATTCATAGAAAAATGCACATGAAACCGGTGATCGATTTTAGAATACCCTCTTTGATGACAAAAAAATCCCAATGGCTTTTCTGTAGCCATTTCATAGACTAGACACGTCATTAGTTCCATGTCACAACTCATTAGCAAACTAGTTTTTCCTCCAACTTTGACGCGGTGCCGGCATGCAGATTGTATGAATAATTCACGGCAGAATATCAACACACTCGCGTGGGACGGCTTGTCCAATCTTGTGCACTTATCTTTTTAATTAGTTACTTTTACGTAGATTTAAATACATGTACTCATAATAAAGAACAGAAGTCTTATGGTAGCTAACATAACGAGCAAGGTAATTAGGTACGTATGTTTTCCAAATATTTCATTTCTCAACCGATGAAATTTATTTTCTGGCACTCTGCGGTCCTAATTTTATACTATTATAGAGTTGTAAAAATTATATGTTCTTACAATGAAGTTATTTTCAAAATAATCAATGACACTGACTATTTGAAGGTCACTGGATCGAAAAATATTTTTTGAATTTTTAAAATATATGTAAAACAACGACAAAATGGCGAAACGAATTTCAACTATTTTTGATATACTGGTAGCTAGGCATCTACAGATGGTTATAGGATACTTTTTATCGGACTACGCTGAAGTAAATAGAGGGTTATGGCTTTTTCCTCTTACGCGAAGGAAGGTGTCCAATAAGATTTTAAATAAGTAGGGTTTTTGGTTTCGGAAAGGAAATGAAACAGTCTAGGAAAAATTGTTATGACAAATGAAAGGGTACCTTACCCTTTAATAAGTTCATCTATGATGTATTGATGTATAAATCGATATATTAGTAATATTATATATCTTACTTAATTTTAAATACTAGTATTCTCAAATTTAAATTTATTACGTAATTATCTAATTCATTTTGTACGTAACTCATAACAAACTGTATTTTATTTATGAAATATAAAAGGCTTATTATGATATATTAGTAACCGAAGAAAACTGAAATATTAGTTCATTTAACAGTTGCTTCCTTCAACCATAAGTCCTCCATTCCTGCATGCTTTTGCGACCTATCCTTCTTAGCTTGTTAGCCATCCACTTGTTGTGATCCATCCATTTTAGATCTCATGGGTGGTCTGTGTTTGTAAGAGTCTTCTCTCTAGTCATCCGGCCCTAACACACACAGAACAGAGCGAGATTGTGTTTCGGCTTTTAAGCCACGCCTCTCAGAAGACGCCATCAAAATTGTGCTTTTCTTTTGTTTTTGCCTTTGGCAACATCTTGGTGCTTAGAGTGGCAAGCGCCCGCTCTGCCTCAGATCAGGCGCTTACTCCAGCGGGCCTAGCGAAAGTCTCCGTAACTTTGTCAGTCGCGTCTTTCTCGCAGTGTATTGAGAAGAAAGAGACAGACAGTGGCGCGATAAAGAGTCGAGTCTAAAGACCGTCACAGACGGAGCGATAATATATTTTAATATATCGAAAGATATCTTACAGTATAGCTAAGCCCCTCACACAACAAAGATAACAAATATATATTTCTGCCGCCATTATGCTCGTAGCCGGCGAATCAAAAGGACGTTTTTACAATATACAGGCTGTTTGTGAAACATGACTTTTTTTGCATAGTTTGTCAGAGGGCGATTATGATGCCGGATTTGATTTCCATGTTACTTTATCAGCAAAACTAAAATCCGTCTGGACTCAAGAGCACGCAAAATATAATGATCTGTCTTTTATACAATTCAGTTAGTATTTTAGAATATCAAGAACAATGTTTAATGCACTTCACAATCTGATCAACCTGGTTTTTGAACTGAGTTACTTGTCACAAATTCTTGCTAAATTGGTATTTTCATATTGTATTTAAAGAGATTAAGTCTAAAATTGCTTATTATAACCTCTTGGCTGTGTTTGCCGAGATGCATTATGTTTATGTATGATGAACATTATAAATTCTGCTCACAATTCATTCGATAGTAGCGACCTGTAAATCATCTTCCAATTAATTATAATTTGGGACAATGATTATTACTTGATAAGAGATCAAAATTAGCGATGTGACGATTGAATGTACTTTTTTTCTCTTTACAAAAATGGACCACCCTATTGTCATTGTCCACCGTCCGGCTCCATCTTCAGACCCCGGATATCATATAGGACTAGAGAACTTGCTAAGACAGACGAAATAATCCGAAATATTATTATTGTGTTTATCTTGTTTAGGTACTTTAGGAGTTCATATCCTCAATGTCACCGTCTACCTTCGGACTCCATTATCAGACCAGCTCCTTGGTACCATATTGTTGCATTGTTATCGAAGATAAATAAATTTGAGCCCAATCGCACGTCAAAAAAATAACATCCAGTAGTTGCGGCAAAATATACTCAAATATATCGTAAGATATCTTAAGGTATCTTAAGATACCCAGCTATAATATATATTATCGCTGCGTGTGGGGACTCTGTCAAATAGTAGGCAAAATATATCGTAAGATACCTTACTATAAGATATCTTAATATATATTATCGCTCCGTCTGTGACGGGCTTAATTGTCCTAGCGGTGCTGTATTTTCCAAACAAGCGAGGTCCATCATGAGCTCCTGACAATGTGCCTTGACTTCTTCACGTCTGCCAACTAACGTCGAGTTATGACGACTCATCTGGCGCACTCGTAGATTTTTCATACAGATAAAATTGATAGAATCTATAGGATAATGCATAAGAATTTAATGTAGATAAACTTTTATCGTCTTATTTCTAAGTTTAGAGTTCAAAGTTTCTTGAGCCCTCATAGCGTAGTAAAATATAGACATAAACTGTCCGGAGCTTGTACACGTATAACCACGATTTCGATTGGCGCTCAACAAAGCAACAACCGTCTCTCTCGAATAGCAGTGAATATAAAAGGATAGACAATATAGTCGCGTGACAAAGTGTTGAAGTTTCCCAGAGGCATACATTTTATATTTTACGTCATAGTATACGTTACACGGACTGAAATCTACAAATATTTCGTATCGGTTTTTACATAATATATTTTTAAACCTCGATGTGACATTTGCTACACTGTTAAAAATTGTGTAATTTTACATGCAATTATTTGACTGCCTTTACATGCCAAAAAAGTAAAGAAATTTACGAAAAATTATATCATTTCATATTATTCATATTACTTTTTTTAAATTAAAAAAAATGAAAAATTACACGGTTTTTCTTAAATTTCCTTACCCTTTCGGGACTTTTACAGGTTTATCCGATCTTTTTGCATGTAAAATAAATAAATATTACGGGACAATTTTTACACAAATCGAACTAGTCCCATGGTAAGCTCAATAAGGCTTGTGTTATGGGTACTAGACGACGATATATTTAATGGATATATTACTTATATACATAGAAAACATGCAAGAATCAGGAACAATTATTTATGCTCATCACACAAATATTTGCCCTTGCCGGGATTTGAACCCAGGACCTCAGCTTCGCAGGCAACGTTACTCCCACTGAGCTAAACCGGTCGTCAAATTTACATTTAAATGTAAATTTACATTTTTAACAATGTACTCTAGCGCCATTCTCGACGGATTTAGAACTCACTATGTACTACTTACCGCTGGTCTCTTTTTAACCGACTTTCAAAAAAAGGAGGAGGTTCTCAATTCGACGGAATGTTTTTTTTTTTCTCAAAATTTCAAATGGAATGACCATTTTAGGTAAAAATGGTCACTGGTTGGTCCCATTTAATTTTGGTGAAGATCTGATGATGGAATCCATAAGGAATTGAAGGAACTCCTCAAATATTGTAGGCATACATATAGCGATTTTGGTATTATAAGAAACATAATAAGCATTTGCATTCAGAAAGTGTAAATTGGTGAAGTGGAACTGATGCAGAAGAACACAGAATGCCATCGGAACTCCTCAATGATAAATGATTTACGGGTGGCGACAAAATATCTTAATTAATTTAGCTAAGCAACTTCATAGTCACAAATTTAAATGTTCCTGATGAGAATGGTACTATCGAATTGATTTGATGATGGAGCTGGAAGGTAGGCACCAGATCTATGTAATAAAATAATGTATCCTAGCCGTGTTTGGGCTTGTTCAAATCTTCACGAGATACACTTTTAAGTAACGATTAACTAAAAAGTGTAAAATAAATTAACTTTTAAACAAAAACATAAAACCGACTCCAAAAAAAACTAAAAAGTAAAAAAATAACGCCATAATTCAGTTTCTTCAAATTACTTACAAGTAACCGTTTGTATACTCAATCTATACAGTATATACAATTAATGTTATTTTGGAGTCTGTGCCATCGTGTCACAACTTACTAAAATCGTCAAGTTTCAATATTTTACACATTCTTTATATGGCACCGACGCCAAAATAAGATTAATTGTATATACTGTATAGATTGAGTATACATTCGGTTACTTGTAAGTAATTTGAAGAAACTGAATTATGGCGTTATTTTTTTACTTTTTAGTTTTAATTGGAGTCGGTTTTATTTTTTTGTTAAAAAGTTTATTTATTTTTTAGACGGTTTAATTTCTGAAAGATCGGCGCAGTATTTACGCCTAAGCCGGTTGTATTCGGTGATCGCCTTTAATTTTATTTTTATGCGTATTAAAAGCAGAAGGGGAGGCATTCGCCCAGCAGTGGGATACTATAGGCTAGATTAAATTAGATTAGAAGATGTGTCCCACTACGCTGGATTTTTGCAATGACAGTCGATTTTTATATGTACCAATAGTAGAAAGGGGCATTACCATATCTCTAATACAGCTGAGACCAGCTGAGGGTTCTTCATTAGATACTTCAGACCTTCGATTTTTGACATCAAATGAAGCAGCCCACCAAGTTGAATATTTTTTGTAAAGGTGGTATGTCGATCTCTAATAGTTTGGTTGGGCTCTTGTGTTTTCTAATCAGGGTCTCCAGGTACTCCAGATCTTCGATTATCGTAGTTTTATAGTTTTCCCTTTATGTGGCCATTGAAACCTAACTCTGTACCAAATTTCACCTCTCTGAGTTTATGGGAAGTACTAGTTCTAGTCTGATGATCATGAGTGAGTAGTGAGTGTCATAAATGCGAAACTTTGCTTTCGCTTAACTTCGGAACTAAATGACCTACAGACTTGAAATTTTGGATTTTAAGTATGTGATTATAGCTTACTAGATGACGAAAATGTCTGCGTACTGGTCTTATCCAGAGATTCTCAAATAGGGGCCTGAAAATGCGGCGAAATGGTTCCAGTAAAGGATGGTACTGCCGTGCCCTGCCCCCCGATTTGCCCTCCTTACCTTTCTATACTCCATGTCCAGGCCGATCGGTCGTCTCCCAGTCGAATAGACGCCTGCATGTTTGGCTGACACGCTTCCTTCACTGCACCGGTGCATCGGGTCGGCGATTCCTCGTCCCCTTTTACCCTATACTCTACCCACCACCGTGAGCTTCTCTAGGCTGTCTGGCTCACGTCTGGCCACGTGTCCGAAGTACTGAAAGAGTCGTTGCTTACAGATGGTCAATAACCCAAGTAACACCACAAGCTGTATTAAGGCTTATACAGCTCTTATAACGCTCAAATTGACTGTGTATAATAGCTTTATATGCTCTTATTTAGCTTTTGTGCTACTTGGGAAGTCGATATGCGCTACTTGGTTTTTAGTTCTTCCTAGTTGACTTTAAATCTATCTTAATTAGAAAAAGTAGTAGAAGAAAAACACTGCTGGCAACATTTTAATAATATTGGCATAAAATGTACCTGTTTACCTGAACAAGGCTATTTTCCTTATCTAAATTATTCTTCAAGTCAATTAATAAGTAACAGGAGTGGGGAATCACGACTAAACTTGTACGAAATGTAGTTAGCACTTCTTAGTCTGACAGGATTGAAATGTAAGTCATTGATATTGTTATTAACTATTGATTTACAGTTACGGCCATGGGTCATAGTCATGTACTAGACAGTAACAAGTAGACCTTTAAAGTACACGTTACACTGACACGAAAGGCTTGAATATGTAAAGGATTCCTAAATATCACACTCTTATATCTTATATCATCCACTGTCTTAATTTGTCCAATGCTATGTCATCAGCTAACAATCCTAAAATAACATGTTCATAACTCGTCCTTCTTATATCGCCAAATCTATAAGTACCTACTATTACTATTAAAAATTTGTAAAAATGAAATGTCCTTCCTAGTTAGCAAGGACACATACAAACATTAAAAAAAAGTCATAACCCCTCTTTTTTTCTACGCATCTGTATCGACAGGTGCGTATAGTATACTTTTTATCCGACTACGCTGAAGAAAACAGGGGTTATGACTTTTTCTCCTCCGCGAACGAAGTTGCGAGCACATTCTAGTCTATACTATTATAAAGTTGTAAAAATGAAATGTCTGTACAGTGAAGATATTTAAAAGAAATTGATTGTTATGGACTATTTGGGGGTCACTAATACGAAAAATATTTCTTTTTGGATTTTTTGTATGTGTCGTTGTGGCTTCATCACAATAAAACGGCAAAGCATATTTCAAAATTTTTTGGTACACGGGTAGCTGGGTATCTCCAGATGGTTATAGGATACTTTTTACCCGACTACGCTGAAGAAAAAACGAGGGATTAAAGATTGTTTTCTTCCGCGAACGAAGTTGCGGGCACATTTTAGTATGAAATAAGAACGTGGCCGAGTCAGGAAGGATATCTTCGTGTGCCGTCATCACGCCAAAACGCCGTAACAATTTTTGGTACATTGATAGCAGGATATCTAAAAATGGGTATAGATATTTGACTGGACTACTAAGGCGCAAAAAGATAATGATAAGTGTTAGGCTTTTAACTCCATCGCAAATGAAGTTGCTAGTAATAGTCTGGCGAAACTGACATAGAAACAATCTGTACAAGGAAGTGTACGAAATGTGTTGTGAATTAAGTACAACAGTAGGATGTATTTGTAAGGAAGCTTTTGCTTTCATACAAATACATCTTACTAATCCATTTTTGTCTAAAAAAGTGCCGTCTCTTGTAACGTTGTATATGTAGTATTATTTATCTTTATGCCAACATTACTATTCATTTTAGTATGAGTTAATCGACTTCCCCCGTCCATATCTTTGTTTAAAATACATAAACAGCACTCGAGACTTTCCCATCCCGTCTAAAAGACGTCGTATTCTATCAGTTAACATTCCTAGAATCACAATCCCATGCTATTTCTCTAAAACTCTAAACGAACAAAAAACCAATCGTGACTTATTCATATCCTCCATTGCAAACAAGCTTCAGTTGTCGAGCAAATCTGTCACTTATTGCGGCCAGGCCAGACTTTCGCTGCATTAACATTTTATTAACATTTCCTGTGCGTCATTAGGGTTGAAATTTGAATATCTTTGGATCGGAAATGTACAAATTAAGCTGGTGATCTGGTAGTAATGAGGGGCGTAATGACGACTTGAGCAAAACAAAGTCTTGCTTACCTCAGCGACTCGAAGATGCTCCGATGTGCGTTGCTACGGAGACGGACTCTTTTTCGTTGATTAAAGAGCAAATCATATTCTTGCTTACCTTACCTACGACTGGAAGAGGCTCCGATGTATGCTTCTATAGAGAAGGACTTTTTTCGTTGATTAAAAAGCAAATCAACCTCTTGCTCACCTCAGCTACGACTGGAAGAGGCTCCGATGTACGCCTTTACGGATATGGACTATTTTTCATTGATTAAAGAGTAAATCATACTCTTGCTTACCTCAGCTACGATAAGAAGAGGCTCCGATGTACGCTGCTATGGAGACGGACTTTTTTTGGTGATTAATATGCAAAATGAAGTCTTGTTTACCTCATCTACGACTGGAAGAGGCTTCGATGTACGCTGCTATGGAGATGGACTCTTTTTCGATTAAAACGTTGAATATCTTGTTTGTTGAATCTAATCAATAAAAAAAACATAATTAAAAGCCGGGAGTATGTGCTGGATAGGGATGCATGGCGGAAAAGAGGGGAGGCCTTTGCCCAACAGTGGGACACGTGAACAGGCTATATTATTATATAATTAAAAGCCTGATTTCTTGGTAACTCCACCGACATTTTCGGTAACGCAAGGAACGTCAAAAATGAGGGTAAAGCTGATTCACTCTAATTTCAAGCGCCTTCTAATGTGCCTAGATGCTGTAAAAAAATATATTAATACTGATGCTCTCAGCATCTGTAGTCAGTGGCGTGCGGGACATATAGGTATAGGCATAGGCACAAAGGCTCTGCCTATCCTGAAGCTCGGAACCACTATGGCTCCATCTCGAACTGAACATATGGCACAGAAAAACTGCCTACCTTGGCCTAAATTTCTGGGCCCGTCACTGTCTGTAGTAATAACTCAAGACCAAATTAGAGATGCAGTAGATCAAGCATAAGGAAGACGGCTGTCACAGAGGTGTTGTAAAGCTTGCTACCAGCACCTGAAATGACCACGACCACTGTCAAGAGTGGAAAGACGAAGAAGAGGAAAAACAATTCCAAGAATTAAGATAAGCGAAATCGAGTATAGGCAAACTGTCAAATTTAAATATAGAGTCGCCTCCACACAATGTCGTGTTGGAAAACTTATTAATAAGGAACGGTGCGCACAGACGGACGGACGGCCGCGGCGAGCGACATGTGTAATGATGCTAAATAGCGGCGCGCGGTAGGTGCGCGGGCGCATCAGACTGCCAGAGGATGGCTGTATGCAACACCATTTTTCGCTGATTTTATTAGGGCACGCCAATTGTCTTCGTGAAAAATTGTAAATCATATACATATGTATAAAAAATATATTAAATAAATAATTTATATTGTAATTTTTATTGGGAGATAAATTGATCTAAATCTATCGTAATAAAGTCCTGAAAAAGTTCCTGTGATAATCTGTGTTTTCCTATCTTTGCTACCTATGAAATCGACAAAGGTAGCTAATAAGTTACCAATTTATATTCATTTCATTGGCGTTAATCAGGAACTTCGGAAACAGAATAAGCAAAAAAACGAGAATTTTCTAATATTATATTGCGGATCAGCGTTAAAGTAAATCGGAATTCCGAAATAATAAGTACATATTTTGGTATATGCCGCAATAAACCCAATACTTAGGTGTTACTTACATACGAAAAAAACTAATTGTAAAAATTGGCATGAACTAGTTCAGTAAATTAGTTACACCTATCTGCGTTACATTTATTATAATAGCGACCTTTTAGGCATTCAGTATCCCGATAGATTGCGCTGCATGTCTATTAAAGGTTGAAGTTGTGCGTTAGTGTAATATAATAATTATAAATTTGTTAAAGTATTTATGGTGCCGCATGGCCGTTCTACTATCAGCTTTCTCAAGGGTGATATTCGTATAGCACTACAATTATATAGATATGGATCAGTCATAAATCGAAAATATTCAGTGGTCGACCGATACATCGGTTGATGATTTTTAAGTGATATCTATTGAGTTTCGATAGATGATAGCTTTCGACGACGATCGATTGGTTTAGTAGCAGTCAATAAAAAAAAAACTGTTCAGTCTGGTAATGCCATTCGTTAATTGCAATTCTTATGAAAATGCTCACATTTGGCTTGAACCGGTCCAGTCAATAAGTCAGAAGCACCTATCTGCGTAATGTCTCAGTACATTTACATATTTTAATGAGCGCGCGCTATCTCCTCTAGCCGCGTCTAGCGCAGATCTGGACCAGCCTTAGCCGGCTGATGACTGCTATTATGTACCTTCAGTGATATTTGTAGAATATGTACTGCAATAGCTTTAGGGACTCAATTTCCCGTTAGAAGGCGCTTAATATCAGTTAGAACTAGGGTTACTCCGATGTTCGAAATTTGAAGTTAGCGTCCCTCTCGCTCGTGTTCAGCTGTATTTGAGTGAGTGGTTTGAATATCGAACAGTAGCTCCTTAGATATTCTGCGCTTAGAGTCATCGCTTAATTCATAGCTGCTGAAGTGTCCACTGCCAAAATACTTTGGCAACGAATGGTGGCATAAGGGCTTCCAACTGCCAGTTGTTGTCGTTAGGTTGTCGGTCAATCTTGTGGGAAATCGTTGCACGCTCTGTCTTCCGGCTCATGGTTGTGTACTTTCGATGCTATAGTGAACTTAAATGATAATTGGATTTGAAGGTGAATTTCTCCACTTAGATTTATATTCTAATAATGAATCCAGTCGGAGTCTTAAACTTTTTCATTTGTATACAATAATTAATGTTTTACGGCTTTGATATCCGGTTAGATGGCGCTGAAGTCAGTTAGAGTCAAATTAGCGTGTTTATTAGTTAAGGTTATCGTTCAGCGATCAAGCTCGTCTAAATATGAAAGTCGATCAATCGTCGATCCATAGTACTTATTTTAGTATAAATCGATGTATGGAGCATTCAGCGACATCTATTGAACGCTAATCAATACTATCGTTCGAAGTCAATTGATTGTTTTTTTTATATATACTACTAAGGTGGCAAACAAGCGTACGGCCTGCCTGATCTTAAGCAGTTACCGCAGCTTATGAGCGCTTGCAACGCCAGGGGCATTACGAGCGTGTTGCCGACCCTTTAAGAACCTATTCACTCCCCTCTTGAAGAACCCCATATTATAACCTTCAGGGAAAACCGCGGCCGGGAGGTCATTCCAAATTCGGAGTGTGCGCGGTAGAAAATTCCTTTGATACCGCACGGTGCGCGACCATTTTGGTTCCAAGGTGTGTGGATGAATATCCCGCCGATGGCGAGGGGTGCGATGGTAGAAGGGGGCTGTAGGCATCATGACGAACAATTCCTCGGAACACAGCCCATTATACAGGCGGTAGAACACACATAAAGAGGCGAAGTCTCTCCTTAGACTTAAAGGTTCAATACCGTTTGTGAGCATGGGATCGTCAATAATTCGTACAGCGCGTCTTTGAACCGAGTCAAGAGGGCCAAGCTGATATCCAGGTGCTCCAGCCCAGAGGTGGCAGCAGTACTCCATATGGGGACGGACCTGCGATTTGTACAGCAGCAGTCTTTGCCCAGAGCTGAAGTACCGCTTCGCTCTATTTTATTGTTACTCACTAGAGCAGAAATGTTGATAAAAAAAACCATAACCCTCCCTTTTGGCTTCTGCAAAGTCCGGTAAAGTACCGTCCAGCGGAGAGTGGGTTAAGTACCTTAGTGCTCAAATATTTATAACATCCAACAACTTAAAAAATAAACTAACTTGTTTGAAGAGACTTTAAACTTATTTTTGTAGTCAATTTTACACCTCATAATTACTTTTCATGTAAATAAGTTTTTTAAAACCAACAGAATTTGAATTTAAATTGCCACTAATCACCATCATAGCGACATGTTAAGTATCCACCTTTCCACGGAAAAAGGTTACATGTATATTCGACGTTGTCAGGCTTATACAACGTTTTAGACTTGTAACTATGGTCAGGGCATGTTTAACAAGTGGAGATTTTAAAGAGATTAGTGCAGCTTATTTATGTTGTTTTCCATAATTTATCGTGTTCATAATTTAGATGTACTTACTAATTAATTATGGGTCTAAATCGTGCCTTAAATACATGTTTTTTCTGTACAGTAGCGAACACCTACTTAGCGTAGGAGAAAAGAAATCATAACCCTCTTTTTTCTTCAGCGTAGTCGGGTAAAAAGTATCCTACTTATAACAATTTGTCTAGCCCAGCAGTAGTAGCCCAGCTACCTCGCAGTGATGTGCCGGCGAGAACGTTCCCGCTCTCGAGAATTCCTTCTCCTGAGAATTCTCGATATTTCTCGAGAAATTTCTCTGGAACGGAAATTTCCGAGAAATTATGTAAACACTTTAGAAAGTTTGTGTTTTTTTACATTTATGTCTTAATGTATGTGATTAAAAGATATTTGTTAAGCATTATAACTAACTGGGGTATTCTAAGGGCAATATTCTCTATGCTCTCGAGAATTTCCCGAGAAATTTCTCGAAAATATTCTCGATGAGAACTTTCTGGGGAATTTCTCCGTGCCAAGTATTAGCGAAAAGTAGTTAAATGTTACATTTTGTGATTAAATATCTCAGTAAAAATGGTGAATACGTATCCGCAAGGTACTTTAACTTCATGGCATATTTGAAGATCAAAATTTTCTATATTTCAAGGAACTCGTTGGCGATATTGTCAATTGCTACATCATTTAATAAATAAATATTATAAATAAAAGGTGAAAACGATACTGTAAAGTTTCTGAAACGTCGGGAACTCGAATGAGATGCGCGATATAAATAATCCGTTCCAATTGTTTTCATTGCGGAAATTAAGGAGCATATAAAATAAAATGTGCTAAAGTTTTGAAAAAAAAAACTTATAAATAATAGCAATGATATAAAATAACACGTTACCGCGCAAGTTCAAGATTTTACCTGCACCTGTGACACAGGATTACACGTAAAAAAAAGAAAAGAACCTGTCAAGGGTACTTTCTTGCAGTGCACAAAATGATCATCCGGACCCAACCATTTGTCTCTTTCTCACTTAATACGAAAGATTGTAAGTAGGAAAGAGCACTATTGTTTTAATTGTTTGATAGAAGTAGACACGTTTATATTGTACACAGTATCGGTAAAGTCTTTACAAGGGATAGTTGTGCCATGTGCCATGTTTGTCAGTAAAAATGGGAAATAATAAAGTTATGGACTATTTTAGAACTCGGTGTGAAATATGTGTGCTTGTTTTGCGATGCGGTATATACGTGCAAAAATGTCACAAGATTCGCGCGATATATAGTTGTTAGCTGCAAAAATAGCCCAGTTGAGGTTAAACAAAACCTGGGAAAAAAGGAGCCTGAAAATATCTACATTGACAGTGTTGGGGCCACTCAAAAGCCCGTAAATGTGCATGAGACCAGTAATACTTTCGACGAGGTATGTTTTTATGTTTTTTATTTCATAGATAGGTATTAAAATTCAATGTATCGTTTTCAAGGAAAAGGTAACTTAGGATAGCTGGATTAGTTTGATTATTGGTTAAAATTAATTAATTCCTAAAATGTGGACTGTGTGGTATTTTGTTTGAGAACGAATGACACAAATGTATTTAGAATTCTTATGACTAGTTTTACTTAAAAGCTGTATCTGCCCAAAGATATTAGTGACATTTCGATTAATAATATAGATTCATCTAAGTTTATTTTTTCAGAAACAAGTACACAAAGCTCTAGCTAGAGCAGTATACGTCAGTGGCCAGCCACTTTCAATATTTGAACACCCGTTATGGAAACAGGTATTGCAACTTTTAAGACCGGACTAAAGCCCACCTTCACGCAAAATGCTGTCAACCATATTACTAGACGAAGAATATGAAGAAGTTAAGCGCAAAGTAACAAACAAAATTGAAGATGCTGATGTTTTACATTTAGCAGTTGATGGCTGGACAAATATTAATAAGGATTCAATCCTTAACATTATTGTCTACACGCCGAAACCATATTTCCATTCATCTATTGATACCCGAAATAACAGACACACAGGAGGGTACTTATCTGAAAAGATAGGCCAAACTATGAGCGAAATCGGATCCGAAAAATTTATTGGAATAATTACAGACAATGCTGCCAATATGAAAGTGTTGAAAATTACTTACTGAGCGATATGAAAACACTACATGGGTAGGCTGTCTGGCTCATACGTTAAACTTTATTAATAGGTGATGTATTAAAACTCGACATCATTCACGAAATGCTCACATCAGTAGTTGCTGTGATAAAATGCATTTTGCATTCTAACATTTTCAGTGCAGAATTTAAGAAAATTGCCGCGTAGAAGGCTTTGAACGTGTCACTTCTGTTCCCTGTCAAGACTAGATGGGGAAGCTATCTGCATTGTTTAGAAAACTTTTTGAAATCAAAAGGTATTTTGCAAGCAATGGTCGTCAACGAGGACAACAGGGAACTGCAAAAACACAAATCCATAATTTTGGACAAAAAGACATGGAAAGACATCGAGAAACAAATAATATTCCTTAAACCAATTGTTAAATGGATCACCATCTTACAAGGCGACACCTGTACAATCCACTTGGTGCATCGAGCTCTCAAGGAAATAGAAGAAGTAATAAATAATGATAATTCTGAAGACATGTTTGAAGAAAATTCTCTAGCGAATCTTAAACTAAAATTCCAAACGAGAAAACAAAATTGCTTGAAACCTGTTCACCTTGTTGCCGTTATTTTAGATCCCAGAAATCAAGGTGCCTCTCTCTGCCATGATGAAAACCTGGATGGATGTTCATCAATACTGAACATAGCGCAATGTGACGCTGTGCTGATACAAGAGTTATCTGACTACAAGTGTCGGAAGGGTCTCTGGGAAAAGTCATTTATTTGGCAAATAGCAGCAGAGGTGGATCCAATTTTGTGGTGGCAAACCTTGTTCCCAAAAACAGTTTTAGCAAAAGCAGCTGGAAATTTGTTATCAATGCCCTCCACTTCAGCATCGGTCGAAAGATCGTTTTCGACTTTTGGGAATATTTTAACAAAAAACTGAAACATGCTAAAGACTGAAAGAGCTTCAAAAATTTACTACATATCCCATAATTGGAAATTAATGGACAAAACTTTGACTAAGCCTGGTGAAAGAGTTAGTTCTTAATCAGAATCTACAGACGATGAAGCTTCGTGGGATTTGAAATAAAACAATTTAACGGATTATATCGCGTATATTATCTCATTTTAGTTCCCGACGTTTCGGAAGCTTTCCAGCTTTCCATGGTCACGGGAGGACCATGCATGGACAGCTGGAAAGCTTCCGAAACGTCGGGAACTAAAATGAGATAATATACGCGATATAATCCGTTAAATTGTTTTATTTCAATGAGTAATATTCGTGGGATTTGTCGTTCGAATGAGAACATTTTGATTTTAGATCGGTTACGGACCTGGCTAATGAAGAAGCCAGCTTCGACAATGATGATTTTGATATTTGTGTAACTGACTAGGTACGCAAATTAAGTGAAGTGCTAACTTTGTATATAGGTAGAATTGAAAAGATGATTTATTGTATGTCCGAATTGTGACACATTGTTGTTTTTTTTTATAATGTAGGTATAATCCAAAGTTGTTTGTTAAATTCATTTTGATATAAAGATTTTTGTTTACTCTTGTTAATTTTGTTTTTGATAATTGGGTTAAAACATATTTTAATTAGTTATGTTATGTTGATTTTGGGTTTTATAATCATATAAATAAAATGTTTTTGATTACACACAGTATTTTATTATTTCCACTCTACTTAATTACTTAACCTAGACTGGAACAAATCTTGCTAGTCCGTTTCCCCTCTTTCCCCGTTGGGATCAACTTGAAATTTGATATTTAATATTAAAACAAATGTATTATAATGAATTCTCTATAAAAAGCTTAGTTAAAAATGCTAATTTGAAGAAAAAACGTTCCGCATAACCTGCCGAAATATTGCAGAGAACTTTCCCCGGAGAACGTTCCCGAGAATTTTCTTGAGAAATTCTCGATAATAGAGAGAATTTTGCTGATACATTATCTTATTGGGACCAAATACCTCACGAACAGCAATAAATCATAAAAACAATGAAATTTAAGTTACTAAAAAGAAATTATTTAAAATATTTCACGTACTTTCTCAGAAATTCTCGCTACGGAGAACGTTGCCGAGAAATTTCTCCTAGCGTTTTCTCGTTCCCGGGAATTCTCGAGAACGGCGCATCAATGCCTGTGCTCCTAAAATAGTTGAAATCCGTTTAACCGTTTTGGCGTGAAGACACATACATATCCAAAAAAAAATTGCCTCTGGTGACCTTCAATTAATCCGTATTACTTAATTATTTGAAAATGTCTTCAAGGTACAGACATTTTATTGTTACTACGTAATAACAGTCTAGATCAGAGATCCGTTTCTCAAAAGCTTGTAACTTGTAAATATTACAAGCGGAAGTCTCTTTCTAACACTATGATTATGAATTAAAAAATAGACTTCCGCGTTTATGAAACGGGCCCCAGGTTTATTTATATATTAAACGTGAAAAAAAGATTATCTTGAAGCGATTAAGACTACCTGTTGTTTACCTCTCCTAATATTTTCGAGTTTGTAAAGACACTTGAATTTTAGTTCAAATTAAGTATTACATCTATACTATTATAAAGTTGCGAAAATTAAATGTCTGTACATTGAAGGATATTTTCAAAAAAATGATTGTTATGGACTATTTGGAATATTTTTTTTTAGATTTTATGTATGTTTGTATGCGTCGTTGTGGCTTCATCACGCAAAATCGGCTAAACGGATTTCAATTATTTTTGTTACACGGGTAGCTGGGTATCTCCAGATGGTTATAGGATACTTTTTACCCGACTACGCTGCAGAAAAAACGAAGGGTTATGACTTTTCCTCCTCAGCGAACGAAGTTGCGGGCGCCTTCTAGTTTTTTTAGAAACTTCTCTAAATGTTCCTATTTTATGTAGTTTAACAGTAGAATACTTATTTAAATAAAACAATTTAACGGATTATATCGCGTATATTATCTCCTTTGAGTTCCAGACGTTTCGGAAGCTTTTCAGCATTCCATGGTCACGGGTTGACTGAGAAAACTATACCCAAACATAAGAAAATAGAACCGGAAACAGAAGAAAATAGTAGAATACTTACTTTTGTTTTGTACAGCAATAATTTAAATATATAAATATATTATTATACTGTAAAGCAGATACAGATTAACTTGCCTTCACCGATTGTACAGAATACCCACCCGGCATAACTCGGGCGCGTGTAAGTCACGAACTTTATTATAATTTACCTTATTGATAATAATTTCCTGCATCTGTTGTGTTTATAATGCATAAAACATTCGCCTCGCCCGCCATTTTGCAGATACGATTATATTGTTTAAGGGTTTAACAACTTTACAATATTGTGTTACTTTCCATCAACATGGCGAGCATAGGTCATGTCATGTCATGTTAATTTAATTTGTACGGCAGCATGTTTGCTGTTACCGTCGTCATTTGTGCTAGGCGGCAGGATGCCACGACATCCTCGGCACCTAGCGTGTGGGGCTGCCGCGCGCGGGCGCTACGAGCAGCAATAGTGTTCCGAGTCTTCACACTATTTTGCTGTTGCGTCAGTCTGTATGTCGGTTGTTTGTCGGCCTATGCTTGTCTCTACGGTCTTGTGGTTAAACTGTTGTTTCCGCGGTGGGCGTCCCCGCCGGCGGAGACGTCGGCGTGCAAGTAGAGTGGGCGGTTGGTTTCGTCGTCGTGCCTGATTGCGCAGGCGTCTTTCCTGTCGTCTGGCTTCACGTTCCATACAGAAGTCAGCGGTATGGTTTACGTCTCTATAGATGTCGTCGTCAGTGTTGGATGAGTCATCAGGGTACCATTGTTTAATGGTGGCCGTGATGACATCGTCCGGGTCAGTCAGTAGGTATCGAGGTCTCCTGACATGTCTACGCTTTGCCCTTTTAAAGGCACGGACATCCAGGGCTTGGGTCGTCAAGTCGTGTAAGGCTCTGATTCTGTCGGCGAGTTCTTCAGAGTCAGAGTCGTCGTCGTCAGGGTTAAAGGTTAAAAGGGGTATGTCTTGGCTGGGTATGAGTCTTTGCGTCGTCATGTAATCCGCCTCCTTAGGAGAAGGGGGTGGGTCGTAGGGGCGAGCATAGGAAAGCGCAGCGTAGGACTGCCCCTTAAGTGGATGGATGATCTCGTAAGAGTCGCGGGGAGTCGGATGCGGTCTGTGCAGGATCGCATCCTGTGGCGAGCTATAGGGGAGGCCTATGTTCAGCAGTGGACGTCCGTAGCTGATAGATAGATAGATTACAACAATGTTGAATTGTATAGGATTAAGATACCTTTAGTGTTTTATATATTTTGTACATGGTGTTAGTTTGTCTATCTTCCTTATATCTTCAATCACTTGCTCAAAGGTTAACTGGAAGAGATACCTAATAGGGATAATTTCGCCATTATACTTATATCTTTTAAGTTGATTGCATTTGTAACTGATTACTATGTACAATAAAGTGCTTACATACATACATACATACCTAGCTCAAGTATTTTACAAAAATATTGTATGATTGGTTGTATGGGTTTAGAAGCTAAGATGAAAATCCGGCCAAGTGCGAGTCGGACTCGCGCACCGAGGGTTCTGTATAAAATATACGCAAAAAACCGCCGCATCTATGGTAATCCAGTGTTAGCAAAGC
The DNA here is from genome assembly GCA_905404275.2 of Hedya salicella. Lineage (NCBI taxonomy): Eukaryota > Metazoa > Arthropoda > Insecta > Lepidoptera > Tortricidae > Hedya > Hedya salicella. Next base: position 17,842,322 of record FR990108.1, read on the forward strand.
CCTGCTACTAAGCAAAATGTACGCAGCGTGGGGACATCTTATATTGGTATTTGGCATAGCCTAGACATAATAAAATAAGATTTCAGACTCTTCGCGTTGGTTGTACTATAAGATCTACCTTCATACCATGTTTCAAGTTTCTATTACAACTGGAAGTACCGTATAGGGTTTCACTCAACGGCAATAGGGAACATGCATGATTTTTTTTCATCGCTTTTCTTAACAAAATATCAAAATACCGTAAAATCTATTCCAAAAAGTGAAATTAAAATTAAAATCGGCCAAGAAATACGCATGACATAGGCATTTTAATAAACTACTAATTAGACAGCGATTTGACAGAGAGGTCCGACATGTACTGGTTACGTCACAGTCTACGACGGTCATACAAACTCCATATTAAATTCTGTTTTGCTAGATAAGAGATAGAATGAAACGTTTGATAGCATCTATCTTGGTTATTTTTATAGTTATTCGAAAAAATATTTTTCTCCACTGTTTGTTACATGAATGAGTTTTTAATAAAGAAAAAACAAAAGATTATGTATATTCCCTATTTGTATGGAAACACTTTTTTATGAGTCCACGTTTTCATAAGAAATAGGGTCGTCAGAGAAGGACACACGGACGAACAAAGTGATCCTACTTTCGTCAGCAGAGGAGAGAAAAACCATTACTCTCTTTTTTCTTCAGCGTAGTCGAGTACCCGTGTACCAAAAATAATTGAAATCAGTTTAGCCGTTTTAGCGTCACAAAGCCACAATGACCCACTCAAACGTACAAATAAACGATTAACTTTAAAAAGTCCGCATCACTAATTTTTTTTACAATATCTTCAGTGCACAGACATTCCATTTTTACAACTTTATAATATATTTATATGAAACACAATAATTTTATGTTTCTGTGTTTTTAATGTGGAAAAATTAACACCATGAATAATACAAATCAAAGCGCAACGAGAAATACGATTGCTCTCGCACGTGGTCACACCAGGAATCGAACCTGGTACCTTTCAATTACGCGTCGAATGTGTTAACCTTTTCACTAGCGAGCACTGTGCTGTCCGCCTCGAATTTTTCCATTCACTTTCACCCCTATACCTACTTTAAGTTTTGAAAGGTATAAACCTTAGCGCCATCTATGAGAAGTTGAGAACACGTATTGCACATGTTCACATATTAAACGTTGTAGGTAATTATTAACTTCATAATAGTATACATTAGCGGAACCGTTAACAAACTTGGCATTCTTTCATATTTATGGTGTTCATGGGATACACTGACACACAAATACAATAGTTAAACCGACATATCCCTCTTTATCGTCTGAGGAAAAAAACAGTGAATAGTTCCAGAATAAAAACGCTGTCAGAAAGCTCTAAATGAAAACAGACCGGTCTAACTGACAAACAGCCTGTTTGTAGCCATTATTGGCTGCCGCATTTCGCTGCTGAAAATGCAAGTTTAATTCAAACAGTTTATTTCTAAACGTCATTGTGACTTTTAACTAAGGCCAACCCTAGTATATAATATAGTATCCTGCTATATTAGGGGATCAAATACAATATTTCTAGAAAAAAAAAATGTATAGTAGGTGAAACTACTAGTTTTAGCGTAAAGCAGAACGCAGCCTTATAATTTTCTTTCATTCACCTGTCACTGTCAATACTTTCAGAGGAGCACCAAAAAATATTAATTTTAAAATGAAGTAAATATTTAAACCATATACAATATTTTTTTAATTTTCTTTTGCCATCCACTATATTTTTAAATTTAACAGCATCAAAAATACTATATTTGATTGAAAAAAATTATTTGTCTGTAAGGTCGGTTTACAGACGTTAATTTTACGTGATAACGTGGAAGAGAAGCCAAATGCTTAGGCCGATCGCGCTTCTCTATCGCTTTTTCTGCGGTCTCGCTTGCACGCGAAACGTGACAGCGGAACGTGACAATGAGTCATGTTTTTGCGTGCGTTCAGCCGGCGTTCATCGTCTACCTACCTACCCGCCTACCTACCTACCCACCTACCTATCTACGCACCTACCTACCTACCTACTTATCTACCTCCTCGACTCACTAATCGCAATCGCCATTCCTAATAGAATCAATTAATTGAAAAAAGGGGAATAAAAGAAGGGAGCTGAACGCTCTGCTCATTGTAAAGTAACGAGCGGCTCGTGACACTTTTTCGTGCGTGCAGCCGGTGTTCATCGATTCACAAGACGTTATCACGCCAAAAAGTTGGTAACCCTACTTTTAACGACACTAAATTCAATAACATAATGTAACAATAATTGTAAAGGATTAATTTAGCCTTTAGTTTTTTGGTTTGTTATTGCTGTATGCCTCTTCCAGCCAATTGTTGAGGTATGCGTAATAGTCGTCCCGCCACCCCCTCCTGGGCATTTAGATATACACATAAATTTGTATGGAGAAATATACAGATACATTTTTTATTTAAAGTTTATTGCACTTTGGAAAGTGTCTGAAAAATAAATGTAATAGATTAATTGAGGTTACAGTAACGTTTTTTTTTGCTTTTCGTATACTTATTTGGAAACTATTTGACGGTTTGTAACGAGCTTCTACAGGTGTTTATAGGTTATTTTTACCCGAATACGCTGAAGCATAGAATAGGGTCATATCATAACGTTCTTCTATGTGACGTTGCCAGTTCAGCAGGTATAAACGCTCTTAAATTAAATCACTTACGCATGTTTCACTATCGCCTTTTGCGACGATATCTGGCATTTATTATCTTACTAGAAGCAGTCTGCAAGTTCATGCGCGAACGAGAAATGTCATCATCATCGTCATCGTACCGTTTTCCCGGTTGCCTTCTCGACTGCTGCTTCAGAGCAGGGGGTCCGCTTTCTCGCATTCACTTCTCCACTTCGCACGCGGTCTTCTGCATTCTTAGCTGAAAGGCTGTTGGCACGCATGTCATCCTTGGCGACCCCTCTTTCATAAAAGAAGGCTATGTTTACCCGAATACGCCTCGTAACTTTTAATGGAATGACTGTTCGATAGTATACAGACTAGCGGTGGCTTTTTAGCAATTGTAATGCTGCGGAAACAATATGCATAGCCAATTCTGGAAATAACGGGCAAATCACAATATTTGACATTGAACTATTAACGAGTACAGACTTAATGACAAAACAGCGGAAATGCATCGCGCTCATTGACAGCGGCTCAAAGAATTGATTACCGCACTATTGCCGGATCCTACAACTACGAAATCGGATAGGTATACAGTATCACTGATATAATTTTGTTGGTTCAACCAACATCCGTGGGGTCAGAAAGATTTTGTTTTGTTTTTTGACAATTTGAATATTTGGCCTTTCGGCACTTTCAAGTCCTCATCCCATATAGGGATAACCTTCCGAACTATATAAGGTGTTAGCAAATTAGGCACCAATTTAAAAGTTACATTACATAAAAATAATTAACTTTAAACAAAAATTAAGAACACTTTTTATATGATACTAGAAAGTGCCCGGAACTGCGTTCGCGGAGGTTACAAAGTCATTACCCCTATTATTTAAAAACATCCTATAACCATCTGTGGATACCCAGCTACCCGTGTACCAAAAGAAATTGAAATCCGTTCCGTCGATTTGGCGTGATGAAGCCACAACGACATATATATACAAACATTCTAAAAAACCCAAAAATATATATTTCGATTCAGTGAACTCCAAATAGTTCGTTTAAATCTTTTTTTTAAATATCTTTAATGTAGGTACAGACATTTCATTTTTACAACTTTATAAGAAGGGGTGGTGCGATACACGATGTTAGAGACTGTTTGTTACTTGATGCCGACTTTACCATTATAATGCAGTACCAATGACAATGACTTCTCTTGTCACGCTGTCTTCCGTCTCTCTCACACTGTAATAATCGAAAAGGATCCATAAATATGTCCCTTATTATTTGCATATAAGCTGGCATACTGCGCCCCAGTGCATGGAGCCGTATCGCCGAGCGGTGATTTTCGACACATTTGCGTTTAAGTGCTTCGAAAGTGATAATTTTCGAACCGTCCCGTTGTTGTGAACGAATGGATGAGTGAATGACTGAATGAGTGAATGGATACGGATTGTTTGCGGCGGATCGGAGCAGCGATTGGCCGGTTTTGTTTAGCAGCGAACGTTTAATTTGGAATGATCCGGGGACGGGACAGTTGGATTTAAATTTCTAAGTTCTTCTTTGGTATTGTAATTTTATTATTTACACGTTGCACATTGTACAATCCTATACCGGCATATAGATGAATTAGTGAACCATCCGTGAAGCGCGCTAGAAGCACACATTGTGCGTCTAAAGATTTTTCAATTTAGAACCTACTTTTCACATTCATCATGATTAAATTTTCTTTCAACATAACGCTTCACGGGTTAACGAAACCAAAGAAAGAAAAACCAAGAAGTGCAATTTTCCTAAGAGTCATTTAGATTTTTTTCGTTTCTACAGGGTAAGTATATATATTATATTACATATTACGGGTCAATTTTAACACAAGTCAAACAAGTCCCATGTTAAGCTCAATAAGGTTGTTGGTAAGCGTCATGCAACTTTCACCCTCCTCGTCATATCCGTTGACGGAGTCTTCGCTCCACAAATGTCTGCCATCATCAAACATCTCGGTGAAGCCATTGCCGACCGGTGGGACAGAACCCATAGTGTAATAATGGGCTGGCTATAAGATCCAAAATTATGATTTCGATAATCCGAGCTACCAGTTTGTGTATATGCGAGAATGACACAGATTTAAATCCATACAACACTTCTTCGGTGTCAATGACGGTGCAGCCTTACCCAACCTGACTAACTTTAGCCTGCGCTAATCATCTTATTGTTGTTGCTCAATTTTGTTTTTATTGCTAATTTTATTTTTACTGTTAATAAATGCTATCACGATTTAAAAAAAAAAAACGTTTGTGTTATGAGTAATAGACGACAATATATTCAATAGATATATGTAAATATATCTATTAAATATATTTAATAGATATCTGTAAATATATCTATTAAATATTTTGTCCATAGAAAACATCCAAGACTTAGGTACAAATATTGATGTTCATCATACAAATATATGCCTTTACTGGATTTTGAACCCAGGACCTTCAGGTTCGCAGGCAACGTTACTCCCTCTGACCTAGACTAGTCGTCAAAGTCATGAAAGGAAAGTGCCTTAAATATTGTAGATAGGATATTTAAAATATTACGATAATGCGCTAGACAAAGGTCAGCCAAATTTTTTTTTTTTAATATATTTTAGTCCGTACTTTATCCGAAATTTCTACAGCTATATAATGGGCCGATTACCTTGTCTATGGATGTCCCACGGCTAGGCAAAGGCCTCCCTAATTCGCAACACCTTCTGAAGGAGTGCATGCAGAGGAATGGAAGGTAAAATGGACCCTGTGGGTAAAACGGTCCACGTTGATATTGTTGTTTCTTTTAGCTAAATATCTGAATGAGTTACGTTAAAATGTGGGAGACCATATCTCCATCCTCGGTCAGTGTAATCAATGCCGTGAACCGCATTTATACTTTTTTAGCAAATTAAACTTGAAGCTAAGACTCCGCTGTCCATCTGTCTGTTACCAGGCTGTATTTCATAAACCGTGATAGCTAAACGGTTGAAATTTTCACAGATGATGTATTTCTGTTTCCGCTATTTGATTGCCCATACAAGAGTCACTGCATGCAGATTCATGTACAAAGTAGTGCATTGTACTAATCTAGCTTAATTTAATTTAATGAATTTATTTTTAACGTTATTGTGGACCTGTGTTGTCTTATGAATAAATGAATTATTATTATTATCATTATTCACTTTATTTATTTGTAGTCATAAGTTTAGTGTTTTATAAAATGGATATAAAAAGTAAAATACAATAAGCAAATACAAAATATAAACACATTATAAAAAACCTAACCTAGGGTGCCGCCGGCAGCGGGGCAAGGCCCAAGCTACCGGTGGTTAGGGCTGCTCAGAGAGGAACCTCCTGACGATGCGCGCCGTGTCCAGAATTACTGCCTTCTGCATCCGACCCTTGATCCAGCCATCTAGCGAGAGTCTCTTAAGATGTAAGTCGAGACTCTTTGCTATAAGACCGTTTGCTGAAACGACTATCGGGACAATAATCGTCGAATCAACATCCCACATGGCGGTTACCTCGTGAGCCAAGTCATGGTACTTGCTGAGTTTGTCCTTCTCAGCCTTCACGAGGTTCTCGTCATGTGGAATGGTGATGTCAATGAGTATTGCCCGGCGCATAGATCGATCTACCAGCACGATATCAGGCTTATTGGCTACAATAGTCCTGTCCGTGATGATAGATCGATCCCAATAAAGCGTGGCACGACCATTTTCAAGAACTGGCATCGGTGCGTACTTATAGTACGGCACCTCAGACCCCACAAGACCTTATTTAACAGCAAGTTGCTGGTGAATAATCCTGGCTACTTGGTTATGTCTGTGCAAGTACTCGCCGTTAGCAAGATGAGAATAACCGGAAATTATATGCCTGAGTGACTCCCCGGGACGGCGGCATGCCCGACAAATGTCGACCGTACCGTCCTTCAGGATATTCCTCCGGTAGTTGTTCGTCATGATAACTTTTTCCGCAATTGCACATGCAAAACCTTCGGTTTCCCCAAAGAGATCGCCGAAACGTAGCCAGTTCACCGACGCGAGCAGATCTACATCAGGCCCTGTAAGGGTCTTGTAGAACCGCCCGTGTAGCTCTTTACTCCTCCATACGTCCTTGCGGTCTACGGTGCTAAGCACCGTTGGTCTGCGCCAGTTCTCGTTTGCCAGGGATAGAGGGGTGAGGCCTTTGTCTACTGCCACTACATCGCGATGTATCCCACACTCATTGTTTAGGGAATACTCCCTGAGACTGCACACCTCGCGGTTATGGAGGTCCTTGGCGTTTTAAAAGCCACGGCCCCCACACTTACGCGGGATGTACAGTCTCATAACTGACGAGCGTGGGTGTAGCATGCGGTGTGTAGTGAGCAGCATACGGACCCTCCTATCCAGGGCGTCCAGCTCAGTCTGGGTCCACCTTAGTATGCCAATGGAGTAAGTGAGCAGGGGCATCACCCAAGCGTTGAAGGCGCGCGCCTTGTTGCCACCCGACAAAAGACTGTTCAGTACTTTTGTCAAGCGGCAAAAAAAACTCTCCTTCACTGCCTGTCTAATGTCTCCACCCGCAATACTCAATGACTGTGACATACCAAGATACTTGTAGGTTTCAACATCGGAGAGAGATCTCAGAGGCATTGTCTCGGAAAGCTGTAGATTCATTGAATTTACAACTTTCCCCCGCTGTACATGCATGACCGCACACTTGTCTACACCAAAATCCATCCTGATGGCACTACTGAAAGTTTCTGTGACTTTGAGTAGCTCCACCAGTTTTGGTCGTTTCGGTGCAAACAGCTTGAGATCGTCCATGTACAGCAGATGAGAAATGATCTCACTCCCTCTGCGAAGCCGGCAACCTAGTCCTGAATCCTTCAGCAGAGTGCTGAGTGGATTCAGGGCCAGGCAGAACCAAAATGGACTCAAACTCTCACCCTGGAAAATACCCCTCTTAATCCTTATAAAGTCCTGTGGATCAGGGGGGCCATCTCGGCCGCCTGGTTGACGAAGAACTGTGAACCACTGCCTCATATATGAGCTTATAAAGGATTTTAAAACTGTATCGACTTTATACAGCTCCAAGATCCTCTCAAGCCATGAATGAGGCACCGAATTATAGGCCTTCTTGTAGTCAATCCAAGCGGCCGAAAGAGACCCCCTGTTCCGCCGAACTTGTTGACAAATGGTCGTGTCAAGGAGGATGAGCTCCTTAGTACTGTGATAGGCAAACAGTCTTATCTACACGTATGTAGATAGACGTGGAAAACCAGATAAAGTGCCTATCTATCCGATAAGGGATTTCCTCTGTTGAACACGTTGATCACGTAGATTAATTGTATATATACTTAAGTATTGTAACATTAGGATAGAATTAAGATATAGTTGAGGTTAGACGGTAGTCTATAGTATAGTGAGTTGTTGGTTAACACTATATATATATATACTATGTGAAGAATCACCGAGTTTCCGTTCCACCTACCACCCCGACGCTACGCATACTACATGGCGACCGTGACAAGTGAAGACAAGTTACTGCAGGAAGATTTAGAGGACGAGGCGACTACGGGGCGCTCGAGCTAAGAAGAATATCATCTGCGAGGTGACTTTGCTTAATTACATTAGTGTCACTGAATTTCGATCAAAGAAATGGGCGGCCAGCAATCAAAAGATAACGTCATCGTGACTGCGCCAAACAACAACACCGCGTCATTGGCTTCGGCGGGTTTGGAGCTATCGGAGGTCCTGCTCATAGCTGTTGTGGGCTACCTGACGGTCTACGCGTTGTCCCGGGTCTACGAGCAAGTCAAAAGACACTTATATGGCGGCTGGGAGCGACAAGCGGCACGACGAGCGATTCGAGGAGAAACTGTGTAAATAGGTCAATGTTTTTTTAATATTTGTTTGTTGTTATGTTGTTTACTTTGAGTGTTAAGTTAAATCATTTTTATGGCTAGCCTTCTAGATGTATTAGGAAATTTACGTGCAGTAAGGGATAGTATAATTAAATTAAGTAAGGACAAACGAGCTACTGAACAGGGTAGGAATAAGTTGTTGCTAGCACAAGGGATTAAGCGTAGTTTTGATTTATTAGTAGATGATATATGTAAAAAAGATGTTGAAGCTGTGGATCTCGAGATTGTGTTGAAAACCGTCGAACAGTTTGAGAATTTATACTCGGGAATTCAGGAGTTAGTAGGTTCAGATCCAGAGTCGAAAATGGCCGATTTTGATTTAAAGACAGCTCTTTCTCTTTTGCCAGTAGTAGACGTGGAGGAAAAGCGAATAAATCAATTAATTGACGGATTACAGTTTTATAGTAGCACACTAAAGGATAAAGAGCAAGGCGTTTTGGTAAATTTTGTTATTAAGACAAGGTTATCAAGTAAAGCCAAGTTAAGACTTAGAAATGAATACGCGACCGTATCGGGTTTAATTTCTGACATTAGGAGGTATTTATTGCCTAAAAAATCGTATACAGCCATTCTTTCGCAGCTTCAGAGGTGTAGGCAAGGGAATAGGAATATCGAAGATTTTGGAAACGAGATAGAGCAGCTGTTTACTGACCTTACTCTGGCTCAGGCCGACGGGGATTCGGCAGCACATGATATTTTGAGACCAATTAATGAGAAAACTGCGATTAGGCGTTTTGCGGAAGGTTTAAATAGCGAGAGGCTTAGTACTATTATTGCATCACGTGCCATTGAGTCCATTCGGGAAGCAATAACTGTCGCTATAGATGAATCAGAGGTTATTCACAAGCCAGCGGCAAATTGTTTTCAATTTTCAAAACGACCTTTCAGACAAAATAATGGGTTTTTCCATAATAATAAACAGTATTATAGTCAACGGCAGTCTCAGGCTAAAAATAGCAGTAGTAAATATAATTCTGCACACTCAAGCTATAATCGCAATGCGAGTCAGCAAGGTCAGGGTCAGTATTTTTATAGCAAGCAGAAATCGAACAATTTCGCTAGGTCAAACGGACAGCGTACACGTAATGTTAATGTTGTCGAGTCAGCGGCTGCAGAGCGTGACTCAGATAATCAGCGTAGCGAGTTAGAATTTTTTCGTGTCTAAAAGAGATTATGTAGATATCTTAACTTACAATATTAGTAATCACGTAGTTGTAGGTTGTTCAGATAAGAAATTATCGTTATTGGTTGATACTGGAGCTAATGTGTCGATTATAAAATATAACTGGATTAAGGGGTTAGATTTACGAATAGTGCCGGATAGGTTAAAAATACGAGGAGTATGTGGAAATTTGGAGTCGATGGGCTATGTCGAGCTAGGATTATGTATGGAAGGTTATAGGTTTTACCACAAGTTTTACGTGTTTAATGGTCTTACGTGTATGAGTGATGGTATTTTAGGAGAAGATTTCCTTTTGAAATATAAGTGTAATATTAATTATGAGGAAGGTAATTTAAGTTTGCACCATAGTACGGGCGATAGATTATTGTTAAAATTAGGTTTAGGAGCAGCTCGTTCGATAGTTATTCCTAGTAGGTGTGAGGTGGTTAAGTATGTTTTGACGGATGTGCAGGGTGAGTGTGTTATTGTTCCACACGAGGTTACCCCAGGCGTTTTCGTAGCGGGCACAGTTGTATCTTCACAGGATGGGAGAATCCCGGTACGATTTTTGAATACTCGAGAAAACGAAGTAAAATTGAGTAATTATTGTCCGAGGATTAATAGGTTATCGGATTACTTTGTTTGTTCTTTGGAATCTCAAGAAGGAAAGTCAGTTGATAGAGTGAAAAAACTTTTTGGTTTATTAAAACTCAGGTCTTATCTCGACGACGAAGGAAGTCGTTCAATTGAGAGTATTTGTGCGAAATACGCAGATATTTTTCACATGCAGGGTGATAAGTTGTCAGTTTCTAATTTATTCGATTATGAGATCAAATTGCAGAACGATGCCTCTCCCGTGTATGTTAAACCATACAGAATTCCATTTGCACAGAAAAAAGAGTTAGCAAAGCAAATTGAGAAATTAAGGGACGAGGATATCATTGAGGAGTGTACTAGTGAGTGGTCTTCCCCTCTGTTACTTTTACCAAAGAAGTTAGACAGTAGTGGTGAAAAGAAATGGCGGATTGTTATTGATTATCGACTTTTGAACAAGAAAATAGTTGATGAAAAATTCCCACTGCCAAATATGCAAGAAATATTAGACTCTTTGTCGGGTTGTATTTATTTTTCACATTTAGATTTGAGTTCTGGGTATTACCAGATAAATTTGTCACCGAATTGTAGAAAGTTTACTGCTTTCACAGCAGATAAGCAATACCAATTAAAGAGACTACCAATGGGACTTAAGACTAGTCCTAGTGCTTTTTCCAAGCTTATGTCTGTAGCGTTGTCGGGGTTGACTTATGATGCTTGTTTTTTATATTTGGATGATGTTATTGTTTTCGGGAAAAGTCTGCGCGAGCATAACGCCAACTTAATTAAGGTTTTCGAAAGGTTCAGGGAAGTTAATTTAAAGCTTAACCCGTGTAAATGCGTTTTTCTTAAAAAGGAATTAAATTACTTGGGTCATATAATAACACCCAATGGAGTTTTACCAGATAAGAGTAAGATAGAAGCTTTGAATAAGTTCCCGGTACCTAAAAATGCGGATGAGGTTCGTCGTTTTGTAGCTTTTGCTAATTTTTATCGGAAATTCATTAAAGATTTTGCAGGAATAGCGTATCCCTTAAATCGGTTGTGCAAGAAAGGCGTCGAATTTAAGTGGTCGGTGGATTGTGAGAATGCGTTTCAGAAGTTGAAGTCTTTACTGGCTTCACCGCCAGTTTTAGATTATCCCAATTTATCGGAGGACAATGTTTTTCGTCTGCAAACAGATGCTTCAGGATTTGCAATAGGGGCAGTATTATCAAATGCGAATAACAAGCCTGTAGCTTTCGCAAGTAGGCAATTGAATAAGTCAGAAGTAAATTATCCCACAATTCACAAAGAATTATTGGCAGTTGTGTGGGCAGTTAAGGTTTTTCGTCCATATTTGTACGGTAGGAAGTTTAGGATCTTGACGGATCATAAACCCTTGGTACATTTGTTTAGCATGACGGATCCTAGTAGTCGATTGACGAAGTTTAGACTGACTTTGGAGGAGTATGATTTCGAGATTGAATATATCAAAGGTTCAGATAATGTTACGGCAGATGCCTTATCTAGAATTGTCATCACATCGGATGAGTTAAAGTCGTTAAATTCGAGTTTCGTTGGAGTAGTTACTCGTTCAATGGCGCGCTCATCGAAAGTAATAAATGAGACACGAGAATTAGGTACTACGTCTTTAGAGCCCGGCCAGCCTAAAGTAGTAGATATCATAAAAAGGACACGAGAAAATACAGAATTAATAATTTGCTCGAGTAAAGAATTTATGAAAATGTCAGTACTGATGAATGATTTGAAGCGGACCGCGAATAAGAGTAATAATAATGTAATTTGTGTAGACTCTACGATTTATATGAATCAGGATTCTCTATTAACGAAGGCACGCTTAGACGTAGCGTTACGAGACCTGATTGGGATGTGTAAAAGTTTAAATAAAGTAGAGTTGGTGATTATTAAAAATGAGCTCAATAAAAACCATGTTATCATGTTAGCTAATGTCTTTCGCGCGAGACAAGATGAATTACCTAGGTTATGTATCATACAGGGAAAAACGAAACTTACCGATCGGGAAATGATTCGAATTATACTTAATGATTATCATTTGTTACCAACTAGTGGACATGCTGGTAGTACCAGAATGATTAACAATATTCAGAAGAAGTATTATTGGAAAAACATGCGTCAAGACGTGGACGAGTTTGTGAGGCGTTGTAAAGATTGTCAAAAACAGAAATTTAATAGTAGACAAACGAGAGATAAAATGGTAATAACTACCACAGCTACAACGTCTTTTGAAAAGGTATTTTTAGATATAGTTGGACCATTAGATCAGGATAATGTAGGTTATAAGTATATTCTAACTTTGCAATGTGAATTAACTAAGTATGTAGAGGCATATCCATTAGAAAGCAAGGATTCCCAAACTGTAGCCAGGACATTTGTTGAAAATTTTGTTTTAAGGTATGGTATTCCCCAAACCATAGCGACAGATTGTGGTACAGAATTTATCAATGCAACCTTGAACGAGGTGTGTAAATTATTGCAAATCGAGAAAATCAACTCAACACCATATCATCACGAAAGTATTGGTTCACTAGAGAATTGGCATAAGCATCTTGGTAGCTATCTAAGAATACAAACTAGGAATTATACCACAAACTGGAGCTCATGGGTTCAGTATTGGTGTTTTGCGTACAATACTTCTGTAAACACAAGTACAAAATACTCACCGTATGAACTAGTATTTGGAAAACCATGCAATATACCAAGTAACGTTGTAAATAGAGTTGAACCATTATATAACTATGACAATTACCCATTAGAATTAAAATTTAGGTTACAGAAAGCATATACAGATGCCAGAAACAATTTAATAGAAAGCAAAATTAAAAGAAAATTAAATTATGACAGTAAGTCTAACGTTATAAACTTTAAGATAGGAGAATTAGTACTAATTAAAAATGAAAACTACAACAAGCTCAATAATTTGTATTTGGGTCCATATAAAATAAATGATATTATAGGTTCTAATTTAAATGTAATTAAGGATGGAAAAGATTATTTAGTACATAAGAATAGAGTAAAATTATATTATGAATAGCGTTCTTTTCAGGGGAGGGAACCCCCTACCTTTTCAGGGGAGGTGTGATAGGCAAACAGTCTTATCTACACGTATGTAGATAGACGTGGAAAACCAGATAAAGTGCCTATCTATCCGATAAGGGATTTCCTCTGTTGAACACGTTGATCACGTAGATTAATTGTATATATACTTAAGTATTGTAACATTAGGATAGAATTAAGATATAGTTGAGGTTAGACGGTAGTCTATAGTATAGTGAGTTGTTGGTTAACACTATATATATATATACTATGTGAAGAATCACCGAGTTTCCGTTCCACCTACCACCCCGACGCTACGCATACTACAGTACCACGGGACCCAACCCTACATCCATTTTGAGAGAAGGCCAAAACGTTGTTCGCAACAATGTGCGTGTTTTAATTTTTGCTCTCAAAATAAAAGTAAGGAGCTTGTACAGCGTAGGCAAGCACGCGATGGGTCGATAGTTTTTCGCTTCCGTGGTACTACCGGACTTATAGAGCAGGAAGGTAACCAGTTGTTAGGAAAGATGGCAGGGAACCAAGCTCGAGGGCTTGCTGGAATTGTGTTGCCAATCGTTCGTGTGAACATCGAAACCACTTGACCCAGAAGTTGTGCAACCCGTCCGGCCCAGGACTTTTCCAGTTCTGAGTCGTACGAGCTGCACAGCTCACGTCATCGGGGCTGATGGTAACAGCCCCCATGGTTTCGATGGGCTCACACTCACGTTCGATAACATTCATCCACTCGCCCTCGGTGTGCTCGACTGGCACCGACCAGATACTACGCCAGAAATTACTCATGGCAGTAGGATCCGGCAGCTGCCCGTCGGCCACACGTTGGTCGGTTCCCTCCCACTTTCGGTATACCTTCCTTTGATCGCTCTGGAAGAGGCGATTCTGCTGGAATCGATCCACACGTTCTCTGTAGCGGCAGATACGGCTTGGCCACGCATAGATTTCTGCTTCAGGACGTCGTTGCGCTCCGTGACTCAGGCCATGTAATCACGGGGTCTGACATCAGTCCCCGCAAAGGCCTGTGCTATGTAGCGCATGACACGGGGGCGGTTGTTACCCCGCCTGAAGCAGATTTGCTTTGCAATAAGAGTCCTGAACGTGCTGCTACGCCGCTCGATCCGTACTTGCCAGGCGGGGACACCACCGGTAGTCCGCGGTGTTCGGCCAGCGTCCGGGAACTTGACACGAGCAACGCGGCACGCCGCGATGGCCCCGCGGTACATGGTCGAGTGGGTATCAGCTAGATCTTCGTTAGCCCGCAGATACGGGACTAGCAAAGCGTTCAGGGCTCCCACTAGCGCTATGTTACGTCTATTCGTAGGCAAGCGTGGTAATCGCGGCCTGGAGTCAGGTGCGAATCGATACCGCCCAATCGTCTCTTCCAGAGTCCTCCTCAATTGCTCATTGGCCTGGGTACTTAGGCTACTCGCGCAGTGCTCCTCGTCAGAGTCGGGATCAACCCGCGGCACCCCCGGCACCAGGTCGAGTGCTGGCGCCGGAACCGGTGACGTAGCAGGTAGATACCGAGACGACGTGGAGGCTGCGCGAGCAGCCAGTACTTCCAGGCGCAGTCGATCAAGCGTCGCATCGTCCAGCAACTTACGCCGTTTGATGGCGCGCACTTGATCCGATATTCGCTGCGCAGATACGGCGATGGCCGGTTCGAGGGTCTGGAACAGAAGGAGCATCCTGTCCCGATACGCTGACAGGTGGGTTCCCTCCTCTGTAGCCCCATAGTATGCGCGCATGACATTCTCATTGTTGGCTTGAGACCATCGAATGCGACGCACTATACCACCGGTAGCGGGAGCCGTGGGTGGAACAGAGTGCCCCGCAGGCCCCAAGCGTGCCGGCAGCGGTGGCCGCCCTCGTCGCGCAGGTGGTCGTGGAGGCGGAGGCGGCGGCCCGCGCTCGTCGTCACTCGACTCGCTGGTGTTTGCTGCGGTCTGGTACTGTTCACCCGATGACGATGCCGAGGAGCTGGGCGGCGCAGGTGGAGGTGGAAGGCGTGCGTATATGTGAGCCGCTTGGCAACGTGTTTTATGCGTTTTGCTTCTCGTTTGCATCGTTTCGTGTATATAACGTCAGTGACAGCTATGGTTTGCTGTATGTATGATGATTTTCATTATTTTGTGGAGTAAAACTCGATACACTAAAAATAACTCCGCGGGATACACAATGGATAAAATATACACGAAAAACATATTTAAAAACGATATTAAAAAACATTTTCTCTAAAACACGTCTGACGTTGACAGCGGTTACCTATTATTATTATTATAACAACAAATAGTAAAACAGTATAATATTATGTCTGTCTATGTCAGAAACCAATATGAAATTATTGAACACCGCGTAAATTTTGCTTAGGAATAGAGCTAGAGAGAAGAGCGTATATTTTGTACGGAACCCTCGGTGCGCGAGTCCGACTCGCACTTGGCCGGTTTTTTAATGTTTTAAACTAATATTAATGAATTTCGATTAGCCTACAGTTTGGCTTGGTTTGTGATGATGTGTTGCTGGTGTCTGTGTGTTAACTGACACGATCATTTGGCTCAAAATAAGTATCGTTGCGAAATAATTAAAAAAAGCATCTTTGTCTATGTTTTTTATATTTTTTAATGTGAAAACATCACATATTTTTTTTACAATATTGATACAAAGATCTAAGTAGAAAAGAAAAATTATTGCTCCTTAATCTTTGTCTATCCCTCCTTTCTATATAACCATAACTTATCAGAAAATCCCAATTAACCGTTCAATCCTCGCAGAACGAAACTGACTGCAACAGAGCACGGGCCATTAAAAAAATCCTGTGTATTCATAAAAGCGGTCAACGGCCGCAAAAAACTATCGACATTGAATAGAAAAAAATGCACAAAAATGTCGGCGCTCTCAAAAGAGCCGTAGATTGTCGCGGTTAGGCCCCCTGTGTTATTAATTCTTGGGCATACGCCCGCCGCAGCCGAATCGAAAAATAAAATAACTATCATTCATTTGCGCGCTTATTTTCCGATTCGGGGTAGCTTCACTTGGCGTAATTAGTCTTTGTTTATGCAGGGATAATGGTTTTGTAGATAATTCGGGAGAAAGTTTGAGAGGAAGTGTTGTGGTATCCTGTGGCTTATACAACCACGCCTTTTGGTTATAATAATAATAATAATAAGTACCCTTTATTGCACACCGAAAGAAAATACACACAAATAGACACTTAAATCTAAACCAGTATGAGAAATGGTAAACAACAGGCGGTCTTATCGCTAAAAAGCGATCTCTTCCAGACAACCTTAAGGTAGTAGAGATGACGCAAAGTAAACAGCCATTAGTAAGTAAGTGGTGCACATGAAGATGAGACAAATCATAAATTAAAGCCATATTTATATTAGCGGTTAAGTGTTTAATTTTTAACACGAGGGGCTTAAGAGATATAGAACGAAGATTTTGTACTTGATGCAGAAACTGTTTAGTACTATTTTCTACGTTCGTTTGAGTCTATCTCAAGACTTCTGTTTTTGTATATTATAAATTGTACTAAAAGTCACAAGTGTCACAGTAATTTTGAGTTGTGCTAACAAAACAAGCTTGTGAAGTCGTAATCGAAAGCAGGGCCTTATTGAAATAATGTATGTAATATGTATAAATCTTTATGGTATGTAAAAGTAAATAAATATTAGGGACAATCTTATACAATTCGACCTAGTCCGAAACTAAGCAAAGCTTGTAGTACTAATTAGATTATAATACGTTAATATATAGAAAACATCCAAGTCCCAGGAACAAACATTCGTGCTCATCACACAAACACTTGCCCTGTCCGGTTTTCTAACCCAGGCAGGACCGCCAGCCTCGCAGGCCACCGCGCAACTTACTGAGTCAAACGTGTCGCCAAAATAAAAGAAGAAAGATTAGTCCAGAGGCAATTTTTTCCTTTAATGTGAAATGTGAAGTGTCTACCTACCTATTACCGTTAAAAGAGTAAGAGCCCTATAACAGACATACAGAAACAGACAAACACGAAGGCTTAGTAATGGTATTAAATCATGGTCCATTGGTAACCCTTTTAGTAGGAAACCCAAAAAAATAAGAGTGCATAAACATATTCACAACATGCTCGCTGGTCGGTTAATCAGTGAAAAATGTTTGGTAATGATTACTAAGCCGAGAGTAATTGTAGAAAATTAATATAACCCTATTATTTAACCTTACCTTACTCTCTATCTCAGACAAATTCGAACCGGCACTCTCTTCCTGCCGTCACCACCGCTCCACCGACGAACTTTTTCACTGTTTTGTAAATCATTAAGTTTAAAACCAAAAAATGTCAGACGCATTCGGCGCAGGCCTGATCGGGAAACAATTGATCACACACACGCTGTGACGAGTACGTATTTACGTGGGTAATGAGTGTAACAGTATTGACATATGATTTTTGCTGATAATTACTTTGTATTCTTTCAATCGGGATATTCGGAACTAACGGGAGTGTTACAATTTTTTAAATATAAGTTAGCGTTATGCGACGCGGTTTCTTGTGCCCTGCCTCTTGCCAGTCAAATTCATCATCTCAAGGAAGCACTTCAGATCGATATTTGAGAGATGTTTTTTGTTTTGTTCCGTAGTTGTTCTAGGTAGGACGACCGGTTTAGCTCAGTGGGAGTAACGTTGCCGGCGAAGCTGAGGTCCTGGGTTCAAATCCCGGTAAGGGCAAATATTTGTGTGATGAGCATAAATATTTGTTCCTGAGTCTTGGACGTTTTCTGTGTATATAAGTAATATATCTATTAAATATATCGTCGTCTAGTACCCATAACACAAGCCTTATTGAGCTTACATTGGGACTAGTTCGATTTCTGTAAAAATTGTCCTGTAATATTTATTTATCTATTTATAGGTTTGACTCGCGTGCCCGCAGGCCAGCGCGTTAGACGGACTTACTACCGAAGTCAGTCAAGATGCCATTCCATGAGACTTCCAGACTGGTGTAGGACCGAATGCGCTGGCCACAGCTTATCAATGTCGAGACATTAATACACGGCGTCAAAGTCCTCTACGTTTGAGGGTGACTAAGGAGGAAGAGCGTTATGCATCTTTCCTGTGGTTATGCCAAACTTAAGAGCTTTAAATTCTACTTTTCCTTGCAGGACCCTTTAGGCATGTACATTGTACAAAGTCTCTAATACTCAAGTCCTATAGATTCAAAATATAAGTATATATATTTACACAAGGTATATAGCCCGGCTTTATTCTAAAATCTGGACCCATGAAGCACAGCCTGGGGTTAAATGATGATGATGCTTGCGTACAGCCTTAAGTCATTATTTGATTTAACACATTTCAGAAGTCTGCCCTCGAAGTTTGTCAAAGAGCCATGGTACGTAGTATTTTGGACCTGAAGCTAACTGGATTAAGAATACAATGCTAACATTCCAAAATTCAGTAAATCGACGTAGCCCAAACAACGGCCAAGCTGAAATGGGACAAACTAGGTTGAAAATGTTTGTCGCATATCGGTCGAGTTGTCTGTTAAAATTACTATCAAGTATGTTCCACAAAATGGAGTGCGGGCGTAATGGTAATCCTTGACGAAAATGGCGAGACCAGCATGATTCCTTCTTCAGGAATTGGGATGTCCCAAAAAAAATTGACCTCCATTTTACATCAAAATCGTAAAATATAGGTTAATTTAAGATACTAATTTCGTTCGTTTTCCATTCGGATGAGTATATTTGTTACAATTCCTAACCAAAGTTTGCTGTGACGTTATTATTTAGGCATTTTGTAATCGCCAAAACCTCGTATCTCGGTTAAGGATAGTACCGAGATACGCGGTTTTGACAATTACAAAACGCCTAAATAATTATTTTGCGGTTTATTAAACCTATTCCTCTAAGTGGTTTTAGAATTGCCATACCTTTGAAAAAACTGGTACATCCCAAGTGGGTGGAAAGGTACATCCCAAGAAAGCCCTGCAGTGGGCACACTATAGGCTCTTAAATAATAACTTACTCTTATGTTTCTTTTGAAAGACCTTACGTCTAAGTCCTTTTCCAACAGATTTCATTAATCAACATCACTACCATAAAAAAATGGTAGGTACTATAGACGATCAGCGAGTTAAACTTAGATTCTTTCATTAGTGATCATTGTATTGTACCGAATTTGCCTTCTGAAATTATATTCCTGTTTTGTTAGTATTACAAAGTACGTACCACTGTTCGGATCCACTAATACCTATATCGTACTTTTATTCATCGTAACGTTTACCTTAAAAAAATACAGAGCTATTTATTTATCTAATGGGGTAAGATCCTTGGAGAGACAAGGATCCGTGCAGAGCACTTAAACTCTATGTTAAAATGTCATACAGCTTTAATTTGATTGCCAAATATTTGACAATCATACGAAGGGTTAAAGGCGTTGAAAGAAATTTAGCCTTTCGAACTTCTTCCTACGTCGGTCCTACCCCAACACACCTTATAGATATAGCTATATTATATACCTAGCCTTGGATGCGGCGTCAATAAGTACCTACTCTACGCACTATTCCATGCATTAGGGCGCCTATCTTCCACACTGGATCCATAAAAATCGTGTCGCATAAGTCGCAGCATCACTGCGATGGTGCGACTTATATGGTTACAGGATACTTTTACCCGACTACGCTGTCGAAATAAAGGGGTTATGACTTTTTACTCTTCTGCGAACGAAGTTGCGGGCAGCTTCTAGCTTCCTATGTATACCTAGCCTTGTGTGCGGCAGCGTCAATAAGTACTTGATTCATTAGGGCGCAATTAAGGGTGCGATAAGGCGGTCATTACGTATGCTAATCGCGACTTAATTCCGCCGAGATATGCGCCGCTGGTAGCTCGCGGCTGATAGTCATTATAGAGGAATTAAATAATACAGAAATACGCTATATCTAGACTGCAATACGGTATTTGACTTTACAAAATTATTTAATCAAACTTTAATCGTTCGCCCCGGTAAGATACAACGCACTGGTTCAAATCTAGTCGCACTCTTGAATTTTTTCATTATTTAGATCTCTGAATTTATAAGAAAACTATTTAAAACTAACCACTAGAACTAAAGGTAAAAGTAAAAACTGCCACTTAATTTTGAACTTAAAATGGTGAATTAAATAAAAAGAAATAAGTTGACGACTGTACTTTTTTTAACATTCCGTCAACTACTCATTGAGACGATTCTAAAAACAATGGGGAATGAATAAAAATTTTCAAAAATCTTGAAATTTTGTTTATAGGTAGGAATAAGCCTCCTTATTGTCAGAAAAAAATTACAGATTTTTCTGTGGCTTAAACAAAATTTCAAGATTTTTGAAAATTTTCATCCATTCCCCATTGCAGAGTTCCAATGACTACCTTCTGGCTCCTTTATCAGATCAGATCGATGGTATCAAAATCGGTTCCCCTTATGTGGCATAATCTCGATTGTCCGAATCATCATTCGGCCGAATTCATATTTTGGCATAATGCAGTTTTTTCAGAAACTGTAAAAGTTTCAGGAGTTTTTAAGGCATTATCCAGTTGTAAAAATCTTGTTTGTTTTAAAATGTTTGTTTTATAAAAATCTTGAAAGGTTTACGTGTTCAGAAAAAAATGCATTATGCCAAATTATGAATTCGGCCAAATGATGATTCGGACAAAAAAAATTATGCGTAAACAAGGGGAACCTATCAAAATATTGCATTGTCACTGAAATTCCAAATTTTAACTTAAACGGAAAACGAAGAGAGGGCCAAATTTAAGGTCAGTTGGGGTAAGAGAAACACCGGGGTAAGAGAAACGTTGTAAATGTGATACTGAAAACTGACATATGTGTCAATGGAGATAGAGTTGGGCCAATAGGGATGTTGACAATTTTTTTCTATGGTATGTAATAGAACAACATTTCAATAATAGAAATACTGGTAAAAAAACTACTTCAATATCATGAAAACTACCATGAGATACAACAACGTTGGAATCACACTTTTGGACTTTCCCAAAAAACGCTCCATACAAAACCCTACTAAGGTGTGACGTCACACCTTCATACCTTGTATGGGGAAATTAATAACTTTGTTCTGCAGCTATGTTGAAACTTGCGTTTATCGGAATGGTTTCATAACAAAAATTACCAGACATTTCATGGGTTATTCAATGGTATTGTTATTTATTAATATCTTCATACTTTAAAAATTGACTTTTCCGCCTATCTTTAAAGGCTCATAAAACAAGCCACACGTAAAGTATCGAACTCAAAAAATGTTTTTTGGATTTTTATCATAAAAACCACCATTTTGCATCAAAATTTTTGTATTATTTGAGTACAGTCAACATCCCCATTGCACGGATTCCCTTTTCCTACGACATAAATTATGTTTCCCTTGACCACCTGACCTTACAGAGATTTAGATTACATTAGTGGTTCATCATCATTGGCCACTACATCCGTAACGGCACTGCATCCGTTGCAGCGACCGTAAAGGGTGTCATTATCTTCAGATTCCGCATCTTCTTCGGTGACTGTAGAGTCCAATACGAGCCCGGCATGCCTTACCGCATCTGTCGCAGGTATAACGGGGGTCTGGATTTGGAGTTGGAGCACAAATGCGGTATATTTTCTGCTTCAAGCGGTCCAGCCATGCTTCGTCATGCCTATACATCCCTGTTCTCAAGGAATGGCGCCATTCTGGTCACATCTCGGCAAGGTTTTGCTAACTTTTTATATTGATCCCAAAACTACTCATATCGCGTTTGCATGAGTCCTTATATCGGAGCATGGGACGTCCAACCGGTCTTTTAGGTTTAGATTAGTGGTTACTAACATTTTAAAATCCGAGTACTGCTTGACATGTTTCAATAAATAAATAAAAATAAAGTAAATAACGTAAATTTGGTAGCATTTTTGGTGCAGCGATCATGGTACAATCAGCGTCAAAAGTAAGTGATAAGTTTGGTATGCAATTTGACATATGCCAGTAGTAAAAACGTCTGCTACTTTTTATGCTCACCGTACTTCGCTATAGATGTGGAAAATACTATTTTAAACGATTCTACATGTTTATTGTCGACAGTAATCCATAATTTCGGTTGAAATTTGCCACACCTATGCTACCAAATTTACAATCACTGGTTATGAGACACGAGCGGACTCGGCCGCTGCCCTTCTATTCTTCAACTACCTGACAAATCAGACCACGTTTGGGCTTAGAACTTCCATAGAGTTTAGACATTGAATTTCATTCTTAATGAGACCGAGGACTGGACTCCTAGAAAAGCTTTTCAAATCCTCTTCCAATAAAGTGTATCCTCTGTCCATATATAAGTGCATGTAATAGGACCCAGTGTAAATACACGTACACACATGTTAAATTTGTGTGAAAAGTATCTTTCAGTGTGTGTTAAAATATTTAACTGACACAGCTTTAGAACGCGTTGCAAGATGTAATTTTAGAGCTATATATCACTAATTTCTAAAAACCATCATAATATATTAAGGTCCGGTTTCATCACTTTAAAAGATGCCCTTCTATCTTATCATTATCCGTGGTGTTCCACAGGAGCTTTTTACTTTTTATTTTAAAGAGGGCAAACAAGCAGACGGATCACCTGATGGTAAACGGTCACCATCGCCCATAGACACCTGCATCACCACAGGAGTCAGAAGTGCGTTGCCGGCCTTTCAGGCGGGAGTACGTTATTTTCTTGAAGGCTTGAAGGCCGGAAATACTGCAGTACACTACTCTCCTGCTTATCGATTGTACTAATGATAGGTACATGATCCATCCTTAAAGCATTTAAGTAATGAAAATGAGAAGCGGTGTCATTACCGCGAACATTTTTTTTATATTTTTAGCGGGGGGTAAGGTAAAACACGTACAGCACACTACGGAAATACTCCTATTTCTACAAACGCACACAATTAAAAGAAATCACTTACAAACAAAAAAACACCCACACACTGACAATTTACAGTATAAACTAACCGGAGATTTCGCGATTACTTTGGCAGGGAAATGTATTTGTATGGCATCTCCAGTGGTTAAATGCTCTGAGGATCCGTCGAATATTCCCATTTTCATCATCATCATCATCATCATCATCATCATATCAGCCCTATACCGCCTACTGCTGAGTATAGGCCTCTCTTCGAGTACTCCTTTTGTCTGAAAGCAGCCACCATTCCGTTAACATTTCGGCCCACTTGCCATCACTCTGCCTGGCTACGTGTCACCCAGCTCCATTTCAGTTTGGTAATGACGTATCCGACGTCTTGCACCTTGGTGCGACGTGGGACCACGACGTCCTATTTTATGAACGCAAAACTGATAGTACTCTTCGTGAGAAACCAGGGAAAAACTACGGCCAGAACAACTATCAAATCAAAAGAAACGACACCAACGAACAATCCGCGATTGTATTGTTTGACAGTTCTATTCTACCAATAAGCACCAATAGCGTTTAAAAGCGCATTCAGGCGCTGTTTTGATTATTAAACATTAAATTAAGCGCTTAAATCAAGCTCACAATCACATAAACATGTAAATTGACGCGGAACGGTAGCGTGGCGCGTCACTAGCACAACGGGCCGCAGTAACTTTGTCGCGGCGTCTATTGGCTAATTTATTTAATTTTCAGACTGGTTGTGAGCCGGTCACAGTGTAGTTTTCGATGGAGTTAAATTTGATTTGTGCTAGTGCAGAATTGAGACATGGGTCTTGAATTAACCGACTTTTAATGAATGTAGGAACATTTACGATACGTAAACATAACTAACACTCTTAAAAAGGTAAATGTGTTACTTATAAAAACAAAAATGAAATATGCCTAAGTTATAAGATAAATTAGATAAAATAAGATGATTTACAAAAATTTTCACAAAATCGAACGTGTATCGGTTCACATTCGCAGACATTATTACATATTGGTCGAAGAATGTTCTTCAATCAAAATTACCCGAATTTCATTGGTTCCATGAAATTTCATTCATATATTTGTATGAAACATTGTTTAAATAAAATAAATAATCAAAATGAGAACAGGCAGATTATTTTGTTGATTCACGAAAGACTAATTATGACAGTTACTGATTTATGTTCCCATTATAAATTAAGTGTCATAAATGTTCTAGCCTGAATATGAAACCAAAGAAATAATTTTAAGGCGGAAATGAAAAAAAAGTTTTATTTCTTTTAAATGAAATTATCTAGTTTAAAAAAGGGCAGAAACCACTTTTTTAGATTCGGTAATTGATAGTTACTAGTATTAAGTCTCTTATTTCATCCTGCATTGTAGTTGGGATGATTTTAAAATCTACTTAAGAGCGTGTTTTTGACATGGAATAAGTAGCGGAAATGACTCATACATTTCCTGAACAGTTATATAAACAATCTTAAATAGAACCGTGAACCTTTTAAGTACGCACCCAAAGCCTATCGATACTTAGATCATTAAAGTTCAAATTGAACTAGTAACTCGCGAGCACAATCCCATAAAATAGTAAAGCGACGCGCCGCTACCGTTTCGCGTCGCACGCGCAGCGCGGTGCAGTAACTTTGTCGTGGTGCTATTGGTTCATTTATTTAATTTGCTGGCTAGCTGTAAGAATTTGTAAGTACGTGTAACACAGTGTAGTTTTAGTTGAAGTTAGAGAGGATACTTTGAAGTTATATTTGCATACAATTAAGTAATAAAAAAGTGGTAAAAATACTTCTAAGAAATATCAGATACAATCTTAAAAAAAATTAACCTCGTCCCACACTAAGCCATGCTTGGTACAATGGGTACCAGGCGACCATATACAATATTGAATATACATATTTATAATTATAAATATAATACTTAAATACATAGAAAACAACCAAGACCCAGGAAACAAATATTCGTGCTCATCACACTATTACTTGCCCTTGCCGGTATTCGAACCCAGAACCGCCAGCTTTCTAAGCCGTGCTAGCAACTTAGCTAAACGTGTCGTCACACTGATAAGTCATTTTGGCGCGCAGCGCTATACAGCAAGTGCGTATTGCGGGACAAGCACGAAGACAGTCTCTGTCGCAGCTTCAGTAACTCTGCAAATACTTACAATCAGAGAGTGGTTCGAAGTTCGTATAGCATCAGCCCTCTCTGTCACACCCATGGAAAGTTGCACATTTGCAAGCACACGCAGACATAGTGCCGTGCGCCAAGACGAAGTTTCTGTCCAATTTCCTAAGGTAGTCCGTACGCGTTGCGCTGGCGCGCGTACTCTGTGCGCGTTCTAATTGCCGGGTGCCGTTCGACCACTTATCATAATGTCTCGCAAATCACGCGCCGGATAAATCCTACAGTGAAATTGCATTAACGCTAGTAATTACCTATTGCTGATTGTCTTGGACACTACTGTCTTCGGGTTCGATAAGTTATACGGGGAAATTTTGAGCAACTTTACATTTGACGGGTTTAATGCGATATTTGTTCCGTCCGTCTGCGACCGTGGGCCCGTTTCATAAACGCTGGTAACTTTTATTACAAGCAGAAGTCTATTTTTAATTTATATTGTTGGAAAGAGAAGCTCTTGATCATGAAACTGCGTTGAAACGATGAATCGTAAGTAAACAATATCGCGTAAGGCTTATTTAAGTTTAATCCATTTTGGACAGTTATTATCTATGTATCGGGATATTTCTACGATACCCATATACCCTCTACGAGATCTAGGATACCTCAGTGCTTGATGAAGACGAAAGTCTTCAACCAGTGCGTATTACCAGTGATGACCTACGGAGCCGAAATGTGGTCTCTAACTATGGGCCTCTTAAGGAAGCTTAGAGTCACTCAGCGAGCTATGGAAAGGGCTATGCTCGGAATCTCTCTACGAAATCGAATCAGAAACGAGGAGATTCGTAGACGAACCAAGATCGCCGACATAGCAAACTATAGTGGCAATGCAGGCAACCGATGGGCGTTGGGGTAGAAAAAGTTTTCACGTCGAGATCGCGTACCGGTAAGCACAGCGTGGAAGAGCCACCCGCAAGGGGGTCAGACGGCCTGGTTACGGTTGTAGGGACTCGCTGGATGTGAGTCGCCTACTCTATCCGGCTCATGTGGAAATCTATTGAAGAGACCTGTTTCCAGCAGTGGACGTCCTATGGCTGAAATGATGATGATGATGATTGTAAACATTCCGAATGTGTTGCAGCACCGTCTGTGCGTCTCCACTATAATCTGACCCCCAGAATCGTATTGTATCAATCGATTATTTGTACTCGTAGATTGTAGGTCTTGACTTCGTTTATTTAAGTCGAGAATGATGCGTGGAGTTATAAGGTGCAGGCCTGGGCTATAGGGTGGACTGAGAAATTTGCGTCAATTAAGAGTCCCCGGCAAGCTCGGCCGAATTTCACCTTCCCATACAAACGGAGTTTCGTTCTCATTTTAAAAGTATGTGTTGGATTGTAACGAAACTTTGCATATACAATGACATGAGGTATATCTAGGCCTGTAATTAGTTTATATGGTTCCAGTTTATAAAACAAACGTAAAACTTAAATTCTCTGTATTTTTTTTACTATGGTATCTGAAGCTGCCTGGCCTGTAATTAGTTTATGTAAACTAATTAGAGGCCTGCATATACCTTCACTTATTCTAAGCACAAAGTTTCAGAGAAAACTAGCTAGTCGTTTTAAAATGAGAGCGTAATTACGTTTGTATGGAAAGCCGAGCTTACCGGGAACTCTTAAAGAGGAGGGTGGCTGTACTACACTGTAGTACAGTCAAGGCCAAAGATTCAAGAAGTACACATCAAAAGTTTCAATTATATGTACAGACCTACTGGCATAGTAATGAGGTTTGGATATATATTTACGAGATTTAGTGGCGTTTACTTACCTTTGCTCTTGACAATACTGTGCGATCTTGGGTAAGACTGCTAGTTCGTTTTTAGATATTTGGTCATCATTTTGTTTCTGTACCGCGTCGCCAGGTTACGTCTCGTTTCAACGATATTAAGGCAAAAAAAATCCAGCCAATATAGGGTCATGTCGTCAGTATGTATAGCCTAGATTAAATATTAGCATTTTTCTAAGTAATTCCGTTCTGTCACTACACGAGACAATAACAAGAAGAAAAAGTTGTTCCACCAATTTTTGCGTAAATTTAGTTGTAGATTTCTGTGAACAGAAATGTATCTAGAAACCGAAGTCACTATTGCAGTTATTGAAGCAAACGATGGCTCGCATTGTTTGCTCGCCCCGAGATGGCAAACACTGCAATGCCGCGGGAACGAAGGAAGCTGCCTATTTGATGCTGAGAAATATATACCTGTTTAATTTTGCAATAGGTTCAAAAATAACCGGCCAATAGCTTTTTGTCCTACTCGTATGTCCAGTTTTGGCGGTACGCTATGTGATGTGATCACGTAATAGGCAATATGCATGAATTTTTAATTTGCTTTATTAAAAGCTCACTCATAAAACAAACAGTAGAGGAAAATATTTTTTCAAATAACTATAAAAATAACCAAGATATAAGCCATCAAACAGAATGTTGCAAGAAAGAGATAGAATTTATTTCTATCTCTTTGTCGCAAAACAGAATTTAATATGGAGTTTATATGGCCGGAGTGCACTGTGACTAATTAGTAGTTTAATATGCCTATATTATTCGTATTTCTTGGCCGATTTTAATTTTAATTTCTCATTTTGAAATAGTTTTTACGGTATTTTGATATTTAGTTAAAAAAAGCGTTAAAAAAAAAATTCATGCATGTACCCTATTATAATGGAAATTAGTGTTACAGTTACCACGGTTAGGTACATTTAGACATAAATGGCAAGTGAGTGATATAATCGCCAATAAACGAATGCCAAATTAACAATAAAAAATGATTATACAATATTGATTCTTAGTAAGGATTTATTATTCACTTGCCCGCATCTTCGTCTACCTTAAATTCGTTTATCGTGGATAAGGGTATTTTTCCGGGATAAAAAGTAGCCTATGTCCATCCCCGGGACTCAAACTATTTCCATACCAAATTTCATCCAAATCGGTTCAGCGGTTTAAGCGTGAAGAGGTAACAGACAAATAGACAGACAGACAAATTACACACTTTCGCATTTTCAATATTAGTATGGATTCGGAGAAATAACTCTCTCTCTCTCTCTCACTCTCCCCCTGGATATACGTCCCTTATGGTGGTGGGGTCGGCGATTTTTTTTCTCCACAACTTCGCTCTTCGGAAACGAATTTCATACAAATAAAAGGAATGACTGAATTTTTGCTTCATCAAAACACACGCATAGTAAGCAAGTGAAGTGAAGCGAGTGAGTGATTGTAAGACTATTTACCTAGCGAGAAGCTACCTAAGCCTGCCAAGTCAACGAACTGTAGCCGGCATCATTCTTGACCATTATAGGCCGTCACGACAGCACATAAATCGGAAGACCACCCCATAATAGCCCGGTCGCCTCTTAAGCCTCCAAAGCCGGCTTTCTACCGTAATGCACTTAAAACGGCCGAGCTTAAATCATCGTCATCGTTTGTTGAACAAGACTCCGGTCACATATCAGTTCGGCGACTCACCCCCTTCCCCCCACTCACCCCCTATAATTTTCGGCCCAGAGTCTCTGTGGGCATAGATTTCTAGTCTCAATGTGCAAGGGGTTTTGTGCAGCTAAATGATGTATCTATGTACGATCTTTGGACTTTACACACACACATACACATACAGACACGCGTCTGTTTCAATGTGTGGGATAATTTGGAATGACGACAGTCTGATCGCTAAGTGGAATAAAGACGTATGTGACTATGATGCACGTCATAAGATATACCTTTTCTTTATTGTAGGTTTGTGTAGGCTTTACGTGACTTTGTGTTGTGACCGGAACTCTGGTAACTCGTATTCTGAAAGATTGATTGTCTTTTGTTAAATAGTTCTAAAATCATGAAAATGTCTTGCTTTGTTTAATTAAAATCTTTATAGAATCAGCAGTAATTTTTGTACCCGTATACGGGTATATTGAAAATAACTGCATGATTATAGAGCTATTTTCATGTAATACTGTACGTACAGCATGTCCAACCGCTTTTCAGATCTTTATATGTATGTGTGTTAGTACCTAATAACACAAGCGTGAAAGTCGTTTCATATAAATATAATTGTTTAGTTTTATTACCTGATTTGCCAAATCCAATGTTGGATTATAGTCAAAAACGTACTAATCAGAAAGAAACGGTAAAAGTGCTTGATAACGGTTATGACTAATTATTCGTAACCATTCATTTTCAAAATCCACGATTATGAATTACCGTCGGATTATGTGCAACTGCATATTTGCATATGCAAATGCATACAACAGGCTTCTCTTGTATTATCGCATATTACGGCCCCTTTGCTTAGATTATGTGTATTTCGGTGAAATTCTCCCTTACTAAGCAATATTAATCTAACGATCAATGGAAATATTGCTGTCTAAAAACACATTTTGACATTTTACCGGACTTCTTCGAGTCCATATGCCTAAATTCACTCGAGAGCAAAAATTTCGGGTCACCCTATTATACATAACAGCTATAGGTTTTTTTAATTATTTGACACTAGTTTACTTAGTTACTACAGGTTTTAAATAATTTTACAATAGGTAGTTAGTTACTATTTTTCGCGATACCTACCCAACTATACCTATTAAGGTGCGTCCACATTTGTATCATTTGCCCGTATCAGATCATCGTCGCGTGGCATGATCGCGTGTCACGATCACGCGTTTGAACGTTGTGCCGATCCGATCGCTCGAAATCCATTTGCTTCGCGTATCACACACTTATATCGGAAGAGTGCGGCATGATCGGCGCGCCGACAGTGAGCGTCCAAGCAGCGCGATACGCAGTCATGCCACGGCACGTTGATCGGATACGAGCAAATGATACAAGTGTGGACGCACCTTTAGCAATCTCCGTGATTCTATCATAAAAAAATATCAATATCCAAAAATGACGATTTTTTCGATATCTCGCTCCATTAACGTCTTTTTTTCATGGGTTTTTACGGGTCCAATTTAAACCGTAAACGTTAAACGTTATTTCTCATGAGAGGACTAGAATAAACTTTATAAATCTAGCACTATTTTAAGAAATATGGCGGCATTTTACCTATCCGGAATTTTTGCTCTCAAGTGTAGTTTAAAATGTTATTGAACAATAATCTTCTTAGTGCGTCCCGTAAACATTCGATCTAAGCTAGATGCTGTTTTGAAGAAAATGCCTTTTAACTATATTATAGAAAAGGAGATGTTGAAGTTGCGGGCACCTTCTCGTATCCTGTAACTTGTTTTAAACTAACACGATTTTCACTCATTATCACAACACAACGGAACTAATTGCGTTTAAATATATTAAATCATATCAATAATTACCTGTCGTTGGTAATACTTCGACCTTTTGTGACGTCACGTTACGTCCATAGTCTAAATGTCAAGAAACACTCATGACGTTCTTTTGACACTATGGACGTATTATACGCGACTCTATCACAAGCCCCCTTTATTGTGATAATGTTGTATAACTTGACTTCGATATTTGCAGTGTTTTCTAAAGCTTTATATATTTTGATAAGGTAGCTGTAAGTGTGTAAAGCGAGCGTATGTCGGGCATCCTAGCGGTCGCCGGTCGGTCATCCCAGATATCGATGGGAGGAGGAGGTCAGCGGGGACTTGTACGAGCTCCACGCGGATGACTGGCGGGAGCTGGCACAAGACAGACCCAGATAGAGACTTATTGGAGGCCAAGGCTCACTAAGGGTTGCTGCGCCAGCCAAGTTAGTTAGCTGTTATAGCCGTCGCGTGAGCGACAAAATTGTTATTCTGCAGGGCTAGCGTAACTATGCGCGACTTCACTAGTCACGCTTTATAGCACTGCATGGAAAGAAAGAGATAGACAATAATTCACGCGCGTATCACAGTTGTGCTACAGGTGCTGGTAGAATGCTCCTTGTGTTTGTATTTCTGCTAAGCTCTGCTTGCGCATAAAGTATCAAACGGTAACCCTCGTTCTGAGGCTATCGTAATACACTGACGCGTGGCGTACGAAATCCAAGAAGGTTGAATTCTTTAACGCCGCAATGGTTGTTAACATCGCACGCTTTCTCGCTCGGTTGTCTGTTCGCTTTCGCTAAAAATAGAGAGTGCCTTCTGTACTCAGACTTATACAGTCTTTATTTCTTATAAATAATATCTTCCACTCCTTTAGTTACAGAAACACTGGAGACTGAGTAAAATTGAGTAAATTAATTAATTTAGCGTCGAGCCTAACTCTATCTCTCCGAATCAGGGACGAGGAACAAAAGGTTCGACGTTTAATTTTTCTCGACTTAATCTTGTATTCAAATTTTAATTATAGCATTCTGGCGTTTGAATAAAAACGAATTCATTTCGCCCCGTCCGTGAATAATAATGTACGAGTCGGTTCGAGTCCCGGGCGTGCCTCACACCGTTGTGTAAATGATGTAATAATTAGGAAGCTTGCGCGTACTAGCCCAACAATAGAAGGTTAAAAAAACCGGCAAAGAGCATGTCGGTGCGTGCTTAGTGTAGGGTTCCGCAGCCGTTTATACAAAAAAGCACGACAGATGAAAAAAATAACACATGAAAAAAAACACTAACAAAAGAGCGAATCTTCCAGGCACTTACGTCGTTTTGCTGACAAGCGCAGTTTTTTGGCAATAACTTAAAAGTGGGATGTCCGATCATGTTGATAGTAATTTTCGTTAGAAGTATTTATCAAGCGTTATTTTATGTTGAGTGATATTTGGTAGATCGTTTATATACACAAGGAATAATAAAGGACCGAGTATGCTACCTTGTGGAACGCCTTGTTTGACAATTTCAGTATCAGACTGATAGTTTTGGTTTTAGGGCAGTATTTATTAGTCTCTGTTTTCTGTTTCCTGTTCACCAAGTATGATTCGATCAACTCAGCACATGTACCACGTATTATTTACACAGCTTATCCAGAAGTATGTCATGTTGAACATAGTCAAATGCTTTAGACATATCCATAAATATTGCTGTTATGGGCAATCTTTTGTCTCTACTTATAGCGATTTCTTGCAGTAACTCCAAGATTGCCAAAGTGGTAGACATGTGCTTGCGGAAACCAAATTGTCTATCGGATAAAACATTGAATCTATCAAAGAAGAGAGAAGAAGAAAGAATTGTTGAGAAGCGCAGTGTTTCGCCAATAACTCAACGCTATATCCGGTCCTGATGAAAACCATTTTCTTTGAAAGCATTTATTCTCATATTTTTTGGACTTACGTTTTAAAAGATAAGGGATAAATTATGCAGCTTTCTGAGTGATTATTTCCAAAAATATGCACTCAATAAACTTTTTAGAACCCTCCATAGGAATATGATTTTTTTTATTTAACTACCAAACTAAGTAGCAGCTTGTACAAACAACAACAAACGTAGGTGACCATCTATGTCAATGTCTACCAATGGTCACTTCAGTACGTGGTTGATGGTACAAGATACCTATACTCCAAATTTCATCAATATACATCTTGTAGTTTTTGAATAGAATGCCTGTGACATACAAACGGACGGACGGACATGGTGAAAGTATAAGCGTTCCTTTTTTGCTATTTTGAATAAGAAACACGAAAAACTACTTGACTGGCGCAGCGACCCAAAGTGAGTCTTGGCTTCCAATAATATAAGAGTCTCCATCCGGGTCTATCCTGTGCCAACTCCCCGTCTGGTATCCGTGTGGAGCGGCACCCAGCGATATCTGGGACGACCAACCAGCCGTCGACCACGAGGACGCCCCACATACGCTCGCTTTACTCTCCACAGGTATACCATACTTAATATTGTATGAACAAGTACAGGTTACGACGGTTTAAACGACCATATTAGCACCAGTTACATGTTAGTACACTATTGTGGTTCGGTGTGACACGCATCCCAAGCTATAGAGATCACAAACTAATTTCTATATATCGCTGTATCCGGAAAAGCACTTTTCATATTTTCGTATGCATATTGAAATTATGGAGTTATGCTTAGAATATTTTTGTGATGTCATTATTTATGCACAAGTAAATTAATGTTTCCATTGCAATGTGACTGATGCCGTAAATGTAAAGTTAATGGATTATAGTTCCTTTGCTTTTCCGCGAAATAGTATCTTGGTTATCTTGGTTAGATGTGACCATAAATTGTGCTCACATGCGCATATTTGCAGTTTTCACAAAAAAAATACGCACAACACACCACCACCAGACAGTATAATCCTCGACACATGTTTCGCCTCTCTACGAGGCATCATCAGTCCGGTGTCCATCCGAGAAATGAGTTGTCCAAAACGGTAAAATGTAACTTCTAAATTAACACATTCATTTAAACATACACGATCTTCACTCATTATCACAACACAACAAAACGGGGCTTAATCGCGTATAAATATGATTTATTTAATTACCTTTCTTCGGTAATTCTTAAATTTTCGTTTCATGGACGTAACGCGACGTCCGTAACGTCGAAGAATTACCAACGAAAGGTAATTTAATAAATCATATTTATGCGCGTCTAAGCCCCGTTTTGTTGTGTTTTTCTATATAATCATTGGCTGAGACAAATTTCACGATTCTCTGTTAGTATTTGAGAGGCGTAATCGGCCGTTAACAGTTACCAGAATATTGTGAAATTAGGACCTAGTTGCGAAACTTGTACGGTCAACAGCAAAAGTATATGGTCATTTTAGTACTTACCAACGGTTTCCCGCGATCTTCATCAGATCATCGATCTGCTTTGGCCTTCCCAAGCTGCATCTTCCTGTGCACGGTCATCACTCAAGAACCTCTCTGCCCCAGCGACCAGTAGGTAATAATTAGGTCAAAATGGTAAACATTTTTAATACACGTGTCGGGCAGTGGTCCCCAGGGGCCAAAGCCGTGTAAAAGTTTACAACGCAATCCAGCCGGACTGTACCACGGAATAATATATCGACCTACAAAAATACTAATTGCACAACAAAGCTGATTGCGTGACAGAAGCGTGAATTATGTCTGTCAGTTTATTTTAAGCTCCGACAAAAAAGAGGGGTGCTGTAAGTTCGATGTGTGTGTAAGTAAAATCCAAAGCACTGTGAACTACAAAAAACAAAAACATACAGAAAAACTTAAACCTAGTTCGATTTAGTGACGTAACTCCGTGGCTCTGTGGCGTCGTCGGATCTGGTGTAGGATTCGTATATCGTCGCCTGGTACCCATAATACAAGCTTTGCTTAGTTTAGGACTAAACCAATTTGTGTAAGATTGTCGCTGTGTTATTTATTTATTTTATTTATGGTTTACAGCGTCGTTGCTTGGATGAAAGAAGACGCCGTGTTGTTCAGGAACCCCACTATCTGTTATGCTCTTTGCCGTTGCTCATCGGCACAGAGGGGATGGAGAGAGTCCACAAATTTACCTACCTCGGTAGTGTAGTGTCGGAAACAGGTGGGACTGAAGAGGACATCGCTTCAAGAATGGCCAAGCGCACTGCTCCGTCCTGTATGGCAATCGCGGAAACTGACTAGGAGAGTTAAGCTCAAAATATTCCGGTCCAACGTAAAAACTGTGCTGCTGTACGGATGTGAGACGTGGAAGGTCACTAAGGATATCTCGCGCCGGTTCCAAGTCTTCGTTAACCGCTGTCCTCGCCGCATTCTCGGTGTATACTGGCCCGAGAAAATCTCCAACGTAGATCTATGGGAACGCTGTGGTGAGACCCCGATCGACCAGCAGATCAAACGCCGCAAGTGGAACTGGATCGACCACACGCTCCGAAGGGACCCCGAACACATACCAAGGCAAGCCCTAGACTGGAATCCCCAAGGAAAGCGGAAACGTGGTCGCCCTAAGCAATTATGGCGGCGGACGATCACTGCAGAAGCGAAGGCGATAGGAATGACCTGGAGCGAAGTTAAACGCGAAGCTCAAAACCGTTCGGGATGGCGACGTACTGTGGACGCCCTCTGCCCCATCCAGTGGACATAGGACACTAAGTCAAGTAAGTCACTATCTGTTATGGAGTTTTTTAATTTATCAAAAAAATTACGCACTTAACTTTTTTTGGTACACGGGTAGCTGGGTCTCCTCAGATGGTTATAGGATACATTTTACCCGACTACGCTGAAGAAAAAAAGAGGGTTATTACTTTTTCTCCTCCGCTGACAAAGTTGCGGGCATCTTCTGCCATACATATTAGTATGAATGCTCCTATTGCAAAACTGCGTATGTAATCCCGCGAACTCACTAATCTTTCTCCAATTTAGCAGCACCGTTAGTAGGTATATCTCGATTGAAGAATAGCTAATTTAGAGTAAAGTGATGTTAAATAAAAGCCCTTAAAAGCGCCAGTATCTGTAGCAGGCGCAATCTCGACAAAGGACACCCATTTATATAATACTCGTCAATAATAATTTCATTAAAATGTAGATCTAGTTAAAAGCATTTTTTCTGATTAATTTTCAGTCGCGGCCCGCTCTTCTTTTTTTAATTGAATATCAGGCCACTTTGATGGCGACGAGAAAGGGTTGAAAAAGTTCACCCTCATTTGAATAAAATAACAGCACTCGCACTTTGCATTTACGGAGATATTTCAAATTATATCTGGACTCTTTTTGTTTTAATTTTTTTTTGTTCCCCGTATTTATTTTATTTTTCCATCAGCGTTGCCCATCTAATTGAGTTAGGCCTCCAAATCGAAAATGTCGATCGAGTTGTAATTCAATTTATTTTTGTTTCTAATGGAGTTGGGAGGTTTATATTTTTTCCGCTTTAATTTTGAATAATTTGCCTATTACAGGGTTAGCGAGCGGCGAACGTGTTAAGCGATCTTTTTGATTGCTCATGTAGTTCGCAAATTAAATATCCTTATTTAAATATATATTTACGAGTTCTAATTTGTTCCTGATGGCATTCTTCATTGGAATTTAAGGAACATATTCAAACTTGACAGACAATAAATAGTACCTACTTTTTCGATTATATATGAAGCGCGGTCACTCTTCTTAGCATGGCATTGCCGTTTGTGCGTTTGCACTCCCTCCACTGATGCCGATTACTGGTGGCCTGGCTAGGCGTACTTACATTACCTGTAGTTTAAAATCAGGTTATAAATAAAATAAAAAAAATGCTGGCATATTTAACAAAGTATAAGATCGCTCATGATGTTCTTCCTCTAACATAAAGGTTTGCAAATCTGAAGACTGATACCAAAGCAAATAGTGGAGATCTAAATATTTGATAGATTCAGGCGTTTTGTGGAATCCCATATTAATGAAATGAAATAATGATCTTTATTCTGTAAGTAGGCCGCAAGGGCATTTTTATAAGTCTGACTCTACGGCGTTTCCCAAGAGGAGACCACTGAAGAGAAGAAAGCCGAAACAAACTTAACAGTCAGTCATTTTTTCGAAATAACTCTTATATCTATTACAATATTTGTACTTAGCCTATACTAAATATATGTTTTGAGTATATAAACTCAATGCGTAGTTCTTCAAGAAAACATATCAAAACTTATAAAAGTAAAAAAAAAATATAGAATATAAAAAAGCAAAATAGTGACTTTTTATTTAAAACAACTTACATACGTTTGATATAAGACAAAGACTTCTCTCATTGTAACTGACAATTCGAAAGTGCTTGTATCTAAGCCTACTTGAATAAAGGATATTTTGATTTGATTTGATTTGATATGCCACCTTATAAGAACCGTGTCCCGGTAAAAGTAAATTATTTGGTTTCTGTTTTGTATTAGAGTAAATAATACCTCCTTTGCTATTCCGCGAAATAGTGTCTTCAATTGGCACATTGCATTATCTCATTTTTAGGGTTCCGTAGCCAAAATGGCAAAAACGGAACCCTTATAGTTTCGTCATGTCCGTCCGTCCGTCCGTCCGTATGTCACAGGCATTTTACTCAAAAATTATAAATTGTATAGTAATGAAATTTGGAACATGGGCGTCTAGTGTAAGCCGCTACTTAGTTTGATAGTTAAATAAAAAAAATATATATTTCTAGGGGGGGGGCACTCCATACATGTAACCGAAAGTGAAATTTTTTTTTTTCAGCAAATATCAATGTGTGGCACATCATTCCACAGATCTTCTAAAAACACTATGAGGGCTCCTTTAATTTTTTTATGATTTAGTGAATATTTTTGGAAATATTCGCTCCGAAAGTAGCAAAAATTGTGTCCCCTCTATTTTTTAAACGGTATATTCAAAAAATATGAAAAAATTACAAAGATATAGCTTAATAAATACTTCCAACGAAAATTGTTTTCAACACGATCGGACATACCGTTTGTTTTTAAGTCATTGCCGAAAAACTGCGCTTCTCAGCAAAAGGGCGTAAGTGCCGGGGAGTTACGCTCTTTTGTTAGTGTTTCTTTTTTTTCATATCGTATTTTTTTCATCTGTAGTGCATTTTTTGTATAAACGGCTGCGGAACCCTACATTGAGCAAGATCCGACATGCTCTTGGCCGGTGTTTTTATAAACTGACCAGCGATGGACCCCAGTATCACCTGATGGCAAGTGACTACGGGGTCTAGGATGTAGCTCGCTGGTCCAGTAACACCTATTCACCCTTGCCCTGAACAGGCCCAAATTATAATTTTCCGGAAATACACACGACGGGAGCGAGTTCCATTCCTTAGCGGTTCGCATTAGAAATGATGAAGTAAATCGCTTCGTGCTTATGAATGGAAAATTAACAATTTTAGGATAAAGTCGCTCCCGACGTCAGGATATCTGATAGTGGAACGGGGTTAGCGGGATTAGATCATGCTCATTAAAGTACCAATACCAAAGTCTTATGTGTTAGGGGAAGTTGTTCAAAAGTAGACAAGCCTGCGTGCGCCAAGCCCTTTATCTCCGTTCACAAGAACCTCCTCTAATGAGGTGACGTTTAAACTAGCGGGCACAATGCAGTAATAATAGTGTGAAGCATTATTAGCGATACTCGCTGCAACAAAGACTCGCGGCCGACACTCCAGCGACACTTGTGGCGTACACAACGACCGACCATTCCTGATACTTTACAGTTTCATGCTCTATCAACATACCTGAAGTCTGAAGGCAGATGGTTGCGCAGTACATACTGAACTAGCGGACACAATGCAGTAATAATAGCGTGAAGCATTATTAGTAATATTCGCTGTAAAAAAGTCTCGCGGCCGACAACAACGATATCTGTGGCGTACACAACGACCGACCATTCCTGATAATGGACAGTTTCATGCTCTATCGATATACCTGAAGTCTGAAGGCGGATGATTGCGCCGTACATACTGAACTAGCGGGCACAATGGAGTAATAATAGTGTGAAGCATTATTAGCGATACTCGCTGCAACAAAGACTCGCGGCCGACACTCCAGCGACACTTGTGGCGTACACAACGACCGACCATTCCTGATACTTTACAGTTTCTTGCTCTATCAATATACCTGAACTCTGAAGGCTTAGGATGGTGGAGCAGTATACACTGATGCTTGCCATGCTTTCCATGGTCACGGGAGGACATCAGTGACCATGAAAAGCTGAAAAGCTTCCGAAACGTCGGGAACTAAAATGAGATAATATACGCGATATAATCCGTTAAATTGTTTTATTTCAATGAGTAATAATCGCGGAATCAGAAGAAAATATTAGCGTAAAGTATTATTAGCGATACTCGCTGTAACAAAGAATCGCGGCCGGCAACAACGTCATTTGTAGCGTACACAACGACCGACCATTCCTGATACTTTATAGTTTCATGATTTATAAACATACCTGAACCTTAGTGAAGGCCTACGTTGGTCGCGCAGTACATACTGAACTAGCGGGCACAATGCAGTAATAACAGTGATAAGCATTATTAGCGACACTCGCTGCTGCAAAGACTCGCGGCCGACAACAGCGATATTCGTGACG
The DNA here is from genome assembly GCA_905404275.2 of Hedya salicella. Taxonomy (NCBI): domain Eukaryota; kingdom Metazoa; phylum Arthropoda; class Insecta; order Lepidoptera; family Tortricidae; genus Hedya; species Hedya salicella. Next base: position 17,881,697 of record FR990108.1, read on the forward strand.
CACACAACGATAAACCATTCTTGATATTTTACAGTTTGTGCTATATAGACATACCCTGCAGGCTTATGATGGTGACGTAGTACATACCTTCTGCACTAGTGGGTACGGTGCAAGGTGCAAGAAAGCACATCTTTTTTTATATGTTTATGAACCACCAGGCATTCAAACCACCTAGCTATTCATTTTCAGCTAGGCAAAAATCACAAGGTGCTTGTTCACGGGAATAATGGCAGATGAGGCAGGATAGAGGTTTTTTGGCCCAAATTAGTCGAAAATCGAGTCCGTGACTAAGGTCTGATCTTTTTCTTCAGAAAAAATACTATTTCGTTTTTCCGAGTGTTTCATTTTAAAATGTATATGTAAATAACCAGCGTTTACGTTGGTGTATAATTTGCTAGTATCAAGCAAATAAGCATGGAGTATCTAGTTTCCTTTGGTCAATAAAATCAATAAAACTTAAAAACCCCCCGACTTGTTCCACTATCTTGAAGACGGGTTTGGGTTTCATAAAATAAAGCTAAGAACACTCGTGATAAAGTTATCTATGACAAAAAAACTGCACTCAAATCCGTTCATCCGTATGGGCGCTACGACGCCACAGACAGATACACAGAGTCACAGACACGTTAAACATATAACACCCCTCTTTTTTATCGGGGGTTAAAAATGCACGAAGCCGCGGTAAAAATCTAGTTTATCGTAAAACTAGTACTAAGATCGTTCGTCCGCAGTAGAGTAGGCGAGAGCATTTAAGAGAGTGAGAAAAGCTCGCCCGGCCTATTCGTTTCACGGAGGGTGCCCGCCTACTTTTGTCTTACGCCAAGCCGAATAACCGCGTAACTCATATTTCCTTTTTTTAAAGTTTTTGGGGTTTGACTGGATTCAAAGATAGCGATTAATAGAGTTAATGGTCATTTTCGTTGTTGTTAAACGTTGTTGATAGGTGATAATTTGAAGTGTTTCACCGCTTTATTACTCTGTCCAATTCCATATGAATTGTGGTGCCATTTTCGGTTGTATTGTAGAAGTCGCGGCTTTTTACAATTTTTATCAATATTAGGTTGATTACTTTTATCAATCAACATCATCCAGATATTAATCGTCAGTTTTATCTCCTCCATTCACTACTCGTGAATTTCTTTTGGCGAAAATACCCTTTTGCTTCTGACCTCAAACGATACCGTTTTGAATTCTAAATCAGGTCCAGATAGTATTTGTCAGTATTCTAACGCCTAATTAAGGTTCGTTTAACAAAGTGGCATCATTTATAATTACAATTTTGGTTTTTAATATTTTCTTCTGTTTCCGTGATTATTACCTACTCATTGAAATAAAACAATTTAACGGATTATATCGCGTATATTATCTCATTTGAGTTCCCGATGTTTCGGATGCTTTTCAGCTTTCCATGTTCAGGGGTTGACTGAGAAAAGATATATTTATCTCTGTCAAAGTTACAATTAGTGCAAACTACCCACTTTGAGAAATCAGATAAAGGTGTACATACACGTACATGCCAGATGGGCCTAATCTGTATAGACAGTACGCGATTTAATCCGTTAAATTGTTTTATTTAAATTTTGGCTTTAGGGTTCCGTACCAAAAAGGTACAAAAGGAACCCTTATGGTGCGACTCTGTCTGTCTGTCCGTCTGTCTGTCTATCCAACTATTTAAGCGCCATATCGCAAAAACTACTTATGCTAACTATTTGAAATTTGGAATATTTATAAACATGATCAGCCCACATGTATTACACAGGAACTATTTAAAAATATATTTTTATTTTCTAAAAAAACGACGAATATGAGGGAGGGTAAAAATTAAACTCTAGCTACTGGGTCAAATGGGGTATCAGCATGAAAGAGCTCGGCCTGCACATTTTTGAACAATTTTTTTAAGTTTTTTTATTGTGATTAGTATTTGTTTTATTAAGGAAAATGTGAAAAAAAAAACACCTTTCCCCGCCCCCCCGCCCTTTATCTACCAATCGAAAATTATAACCATCTCTCTAACTAGCTATTTTTTTATTTTATTTGCAAAAAACCTATTTGAACAACCCGGTTGCGTTAAGTTTGCACCTGTTTTGTATGCAATGCTATAGATATCAGGTGCAAACTTAACTCAACCGGTACCGGGTAATAAAGTTAGGGTAAGTAAAAATTTGTACGGAACCCTCGGCGCTCGAGTCCGACTCGCACTTGGCCGGTTTTTTTACTTTGAGTTCGCCGAAGCCAAAGTGTCAGCAGTTACTATGGTTTGAATAAGAACCTCTTATCCTGCATTGAAAAGTGTATTGAAGCTGTGACGTCTTAGCGTCCGTGACCAGTTGGGTGAGTTTGTAATGGTAATTGGGTTAGCGGGTGTGTCTTGGATGGGTGTTAGGTTATCGATATGGAAATTTGAGTATGGATCTATGAAGGGTAGAATTTGGATAGTGCGGTCGGAAGGGATTTTGATGCGTCAATCCCATTATAATATAATTACGAAAATTTGTAAGGATTTTTGTAGATCTGGTCACGAATGAAAACAAGGATACATATGTCCGTTAGCGCGGGTGAAGCCGCAGGTAAGTCAATATATTTGCAAAATTAAAGAAGTTTTGGAACGATATATCTATGCTATTATAAAGTTGAAAAAATAAAATGTCTGAACATTGAAAATATTAAAAAATATATATTGTATCGGGCTATTTAGAGATCTCTGAACTATTTTGTGTGAATTATCTTCGTTCAAAACTAATAATCTGGTAACCAAAAAAACCTTGAAAATGGTATTGATTATGTAAGTATTAATCTTTGAAAAAATTGTACGAAAAACAGGAAAATTGACGTTTTTTTAAAAACCGACTTTTCCACTTTTCGCCCTCCGCGCAATCTCAGAAGAATCTTGGGGTGAGAAGAGTGAGTGGCCCTCGGGTGGGGCGGCTTGACACTTATTTAAGTAGCATATAATTCAGTTTATTTAGCCGAATTCAATCTAGAAGGGTTGACGGGGAAAAAACGTCTATTTATAAACGTGTATACGGCTGTTATTCCGTTTTATTGGTATAAATTAGCGGAATTGTTTAAGGTTTTCTTTTAATTACAGTGTTTGTTAATTAAATTTCGGTTTTAAGATTTGAGCTGGGTTTTTTCGTTAATTAAAACTTAGTTCGTACGAGGAAAAGCTATTAAAATAATTAGGTTTTGACAGATTGGATAGGTTTCGTCTGTTTTTATAAAAGACGGTATCATATCGTAGTATCGTCGTTTTTTATTAAACTAAAACAATATAATTATTAAATAGAGCAATTTAAAAGGATGTTATCTGGTAGGTGTAGGTGTAGATAATACTAACATAATTTATTTCTAAAATTGTGAGCAAATCATGTTTATAGTATGTCTATACTGTTTTAAAGATGTTAAAAAGGAAATGTCTGCACATTGAAGATATTTTCAATAAAATGATTGTACCGGACTATTTGGAAATGACTGAATCGAAATACTTATATATTTTTTGATTTTTTTGTATGTTTGTATGTGTCGTTGCGGCTTCATCACGCCAAATCGGCTTACCCGATTTCAACTAATTTTAGTACATGGGTAGCTAGGTATCTCCAGATGGTTATAAGATACTTTTTACCCGAATACGCTGAAGAAAATAAGGTGATTATGATTTTTTTCTCCTCCGCGGACGAAGTTTGCGGGCACTTGCTAGTAATCCGTTAAAATTGTTTCATTTAAATGAGTGATAGCCAATCGTGGAAACAGAAGAAAATATTATAAATAAACGGTTTATATGAACTGCAGAAAGACAAATAGATAATAAGGTGATGTCATAAAGTAATAAGTGCCGTTTTTCAGGCTGAAGCGGGGAACCTTAAAATCATGAAGATTCGTTTAATTTCCTCTAACGTGCTAAGCTAATAGAAATAAAGAAAGAAAACATATTTATTCAACGCCAGCATAATACAAGAAATACAAATACAAATAACAAAAACTTTTAAACAAAAAAATAAAACCGACTCCAAAAAAAACTAAAAAGTAAAAAATAACGCCATAATTCAGTTTCTTCAAATTACTTACAAGTAACCATTTGTATACTCAATCTATACAGTATATACAATTAATCTTATTTTGGCGTCGGTGCCATATAAAGAATGTGTAAAATATTGAAAATTTACGATTTTAGTAAGTTGGGACAGAGAAAGTAACATTAATTGTATATACACAAAACAAAAAAAAAAATTTGAAATCGGTCAAATAGTGTTTGAGTCGGTGAACATCCATAAAAAAAAATAAAAAAAAACATTCCGTCGAATTGAGAACCTCCTCCTTTTTTTGGAAGTCGGTTAAAAAGCATTGACGACGCTGAAAGGGGTCAACACTCGGCTTTATGCCACGGCAAGCCGTGACGCTGATTTTCGGTGGTGCCCTATAACTTAAAACTAATTGATAGGTAGGTACCTACCTAGTTTATTACCTAAACTTAGACCTAGTGGGTGATTTCACGAACACCATTTTTACATCAAACCTTAATATTAGTTTTAAAATTGTATTTTTATTATGATTTTAACTCATTTTCCTAGTTTGTCATTACTTATAAAGACTATGAAAAAAACCTTAAAACATGTTATTTTGTATGGCAACACTTAAACAACATAAACGATTCCAGCTGAGCTGTTATAAGTAGAGACCAAGCGATAATGTACAGATAAAAATGTAGTATAATGTTAAAAAATTACCACTGATTTTAATCAAAAAATACTACTTACATGTCACATGTTCCTATATAATTATAATAAGCCGCAAAGTCTCAATATTTACTCATATTTTGCCGATAACTAGGATTTTGCTGCAACTTTATCCACGAGATCTACTATTGTTTATCCCTCGGGACCCGTGTTTTTTTTCGGGTTAAAAAGCCTATGTCGCTCTCCGGTCTCTATTTCTATCTAGGTATATGCAATTAAGTCAATTTTTGACACCGCTGTCGCGTGAATCCCTTCACGCGACAGCGGTGTCAAAAACCGGACAAACTTACAAACACACTTTCGCATTTATGACATTAGTAAGGATTTCAAGTCAATTCTATCATTACTCCTATAGTCGGCATTAAATAGTGTGTAACATCGAAAGCGCCAAATACCGCAACACATCTTTATTACTATGAGCATAAAGATGTGTGAAGATATATTTGGCACTTTGGATGGCACACTGCATTTGATGCCGACTGTACAACGAAAAAAATATAATATTGAATCAAATCAGAATTAAATAACAACGCAGTCAAGGTAAAAACTGTGTATAAACCAAAAGGTTCATTTAAAAAAACTAGCTCAGTGCCAGTTGGAGTCGCGCACCGAGGGTTCCGTACAAACTTTCACTTACCCCAACATTATTATATTACCCGGTTTCGGTCGAGTTAAGTTTGCACCTTATATCTATAGAATTGCATACAAATGATATGCAAACTTAACGCAACCGGGTTGTTCAAATAGGTTTTTTGAAAATTAAAAAAAATAGCTAGTTAGAAACATGGTTATAATTTTCGTGTAATCTTATCACAAAAAAAAATCAAAAATGTGCAGATCAAGCCCTTTCATGTGATATACTATGACCTAGTATGCGGGCTGACAATGTTTATAAATATGCCAAATTTCAAATTAATATCATAAGTAAGTAAGTAGTTTTTGAGATATGGCGCTCTAACAGTCGGAAAGACAGGCAGACAGGCAGATTCGCACCATAAGGGTTCCTTTTTTACCATTTTTGACACGGAACCCTAAAAACGAACAATTATAGTATGTCACATGGAAGAGTTGCATCTAAAAACTAAAAAAGTTATCTCAAACGCAAAGCGTCCGCAAAATGGTAGTGCACACGTGTAACGATCCCCTCGAAGCGTGTACTTTATCATGGAAACAATCAAAACGAACGTTTCCAACCGCAAGTTTAATTATGCAAACATCAAGCCGTTGCCAGATTTCTCATTAGAACCAAGATAATGACGGTACACACTGTCGCAAAATTAGATAGCACGCACCCAAACAGATATACGCGGCGCATTAACATAAACCGAATTTGCATGTAAATTACATTTTACAGCATCTTAATTAAAACATTTTGGCATTATAAATGATCAAGGGAGGCGGGTGGTTGTCTACCCCTGACCTTAGAACGCCTCCTTTCGGTTAATTCGATAGTTTGCAATTTTGAATTTGGAATGCTGTTAATAATTCACAGAGGTGGCGACTTGTGTTCGGTTTTTGAATTTGCTTTTGTTTTTAATTGTTTATACTAGTGTTGCTACGTTGATGTTCGATTTGGAACTGCCAGTGTTTAATGACCGTTTATACATATAGCTAGCGTTATCATAAAAAAACAAATAAGGTGTTTTATGTTTCTAAATTGTGCTTGCTTAAATGAGGTTAATTAGAATTTTTATTGCGCTGTTGTGATCCCCATCGATAATTCCTCTGTAACAGAATTTATATGCAATTTGAAAAAGAAAATCTTTTACTTTGCCAAGGGTGTCTCCCCAAGGGGAGGAAATTAACAGAAACCTCTTTAAATAAGTTAGCAATTAGGGGTAACATAAAATTTACATAATTGTGTAAGTTGAGCAGTGTTTATGTTTTGACAATAGAATATCTAAGGAACTCGTTCCTCTAATCGTTGATAGTATGGCTTGTTGATCCAAGTGTCTCGAACGGTTTTCCTTATCTAAGATAGCTGAGAAAGTCAACGATCAAATTATACTGACGGCTTTTAGGTTACTTTTAACCCTTTTCGTCGGCGCTGTTGCGATTGAATGAACGTCACAGCTAAGAAGGCAGTAATTACCAGTCTAAAGTTATTGTATGTCTTCTTTATGTTTGGTAACTTATATTCAACTTACACTTTGTTCGTATGTGACGTACAACAGGTGTAAATTTAGAGTAAAAGTGTTATATGTGTAGTATATTTTTGCGACACAGTGGCAATATTTTGAATTGTTGTAAATGTTAAATAAAAACTTAATATATTACCATATAGTAAGGCAGTAAATGCCTTTTATTATTTTCGAAGTGCAAAGTTCTGTCATCACACATTGGAAAACAGTGGAAAAAGTTCAAATATGGTGATGACAAGCCGTGTCATTACCGAACAAATTTTACATGCATTTTTAGCGCGGAGTGAGGTAAACACGTACAGCACACTACGGAAATACTCTTATTTCTACAAACGCACACAATTAAAAGAAATCACATACAAACATAAAACACCCACACACTGACAATTTACCGTATATAGTTAACGGGGATTTTGCGATTACTTTGGCAAAGGGGAATGTATTCCTATGGCATATATCTCTAGTCACTCCAGTGGTTAAATGCTCTAAGAGATTCAAATTTATAAATCCCGACAACTAATCGATAAAAAATTTAAATAATCTTGAAATTTTGTTTAAATGTAGGAACAAGCCTCCTTATTGTCAGAAAAAAATACAGAATTTTCTGTGGCTTAGACAAATATAAAAAGACTAGCTTCTCCCCGCGACTTCGTCCGCCTTAAATTCGTTTATCGCACATAAGGGTGTGTCCTTCCCCGGGACTCAAACTATCTCCATACCAAATTTCATCGAAATCGGTTCAGCGGTTTAAGCGTGAAGAGGTAACAGACAGACAGACAGACACACTTTCGCATTTATAATATTAGTATGGATGAAAAGGTGTTGGTGGGCCTATATGCCCGCCTTATACGGTACGGCAAGAATAACAGTACATTTACAGCCATTTTAATCGAAAATATCAATGCTGCATTTGCCGTACCGTATAAGGTAGGTATATATAGGCCCACCAACACCTTTTCGCCGTTTAATTTTTTTCTAAGCCACAGAACCGTATAAGGTAGGTATATATAGGCCCACCAACACCTTTTCGCCGTTTAATTTTTTTCTAAGCCACAGAAAAATCTGTAAAAAAATTTCTGACAATAAGGAGGCTTATTCCTATAAACCTATAAACAAAATTTCAAGATTTTTGAAAATTTTCATCCATTCCCCATTGTCATCCTGTAATGACATAAAAAGTTTATTTACTTATTTTGCATAAGGAATCATTAGTTAAAGTACCTACCTACATTAGTTATTTTAAATGAACTGGCGAAGGTTCCTCGAGCGCCTCGTGAATGAAGAACTGATAACATAGAACAACATAAATCTAACTCTAGCTCGCGTGATGCGCAAATTAAAAACATCCCATCATTTTTAACGCTTATAAATCATCCTGTATAATACGTATATAGGTATTCCATGTTCATAATCGGCCATTTTATCGCGCCCTATCGTTTCAAATAAGCTCATTTATAACCGGGGGTAGAACAAAAACAAAAATTTGAATAAGGAGCACATTATTTATCACCGGCCGAGTGAGAGCCGTTAATGTGATTTTTTAATAAAAAAAAGTAAAGCGCGCCAAACGAGGATCATGTATCATCGTTTTTTTCGGCCAGCGATTGTCCTGGATTTTTTCGGTAGGAAGTGTTGTTATAATTATGTTTTTAATGGCGTGTGAATAGTGAATGTGCTTGTTGTGGCTGTTTGATTACATGTTTCGGAGCTACTTGCATATATTATTGCTGATTTTTTACACTATTTCGTATTCGAAATTATTTACTTGTAATACATTTTTGGTATTTTAAAAGTGAGTCTTAGGTTGTAACGTTTTACAACCTGCTGCTACAACGCGGAAATGCGGTGTAATATTTATCATCTAAAAGAATTACACAACTGATTACTATAAATTAAAGTAATCAGTTGTGTAATTCGTACAATATCTCACCGTTTTATTTTTTTAATATAACTGTACTTGCATGTAAAATGTGCATTTATTCCTGTGGATTGTTTTAATGAGCGACAAAGGTCCATTACATTATTGTAACATGAAGCAGTTTCTACTAAATCAAACTCAAAATTTTAATTTTACTACTTGCCAATCTCTTTTCTAAACGTAAGTTTAACATGACGTTTACGATAAATAATATCCTAAGTCTTGTTTAAGAGCCTAAGCGCTCCGCAACTTCTGCCATCGCAAATAACAAACCGGTTAAGTTACCTGATTCCACATAACCTACTTATAATTCCGACGAACAAAACAAAACACAAACCCTTCCTGCCTAATTAAAAAAAAAAAAAAAAGCGCTCCCTCAGAACGCGTTGTCACGTTCCATATTCGCGTTAATTACACGTCATTCTTTTTTCAAAAAGCGCGCCAATGACGCGCGCAATTAAAGCTGTGTACAGACAACGGGAAGACGCGACATAAAGCCGGCACACACAATGCGTCCTCGGCGAAATTCGCCGCAGGGTCGGCGAAATTAACAAGGCGATTTACACTTGACACTATGCTCCTGTTTTTCACTACTTTTCTACTGCGCTTCACTCGAAACTTGTCCATACAGCGTATACTGATTTTTAACGACGCCACAGACTTAAAAAAAATACTGTATTTTATTACAAGCTCCCAGTATTTACTAGCTTAAGATTGCCTTAATAGTACTCTGTGGCGCTGTAAAAAAGGGAGTGGCTTAGTATGAATGTACTTAGAGTGTCGTCTCTTCCACATATTGTAGTAATTGTGTGAAATAAAGAGCTTTGTGCGTCATTATTTTTTATTTTTCTTTGTTGTCTTCGTGTAGAGTTAAGTGGTTGTGCTGTCGCGATGAAATGTACGATAAGAAGTGTATTACAAACAAGTACACGGCTTTAGAAAAATGTTGTTTTAGTCTGAGATATCGTCTTACATTTTAATCACCGACTGTTTTTAGACTAAAATTTCTATTAGAAGTACGTTTTCGTGCGATTTATGCAAATATAAATTCATAGGCGAATATAAACTAGTCAATCCGAATGATGAGAAGGTATAGACTAAAAATTTATGAGAAATAATTTAAAAAATAACTTAAGCATAATATATATACGTATTATAAATTATAATATATTTATATTATAATAGGTATTATGACTATAATAGGTATTTTACAATTTTACCTATTTTTTTATTATAAATAAGTAAAGTAGACTAATAATGACTCCGAAAAATATTTATTTTGTGGTGTATATGTACGTCTGACTAATCCTTTAAAAAAATCTTATTAATCAGTAACTCAAGAATGCTATGCTTTTTTCCGACCGAAGTTGCAGCGCCAGGGCAAGAATAATTAATCTTGTTAACAAGTATTTTTTTAAGTGGAAGTAGGTAACTAAGATTTCAGATATAAAGCAAATTCTTGTAGTAGTGTGCATATTAACTATGAAAGTAGGTTAGCACGTCTAGAGAGCATAGACAAGCGATGGCCGACGGCGTTTCTTCTTAAACCTTTACAAAACTCCCGCCTTTGGAGCTCCACCATTGTCTTTACGACAAGCATGACAAATACTAAGAAAGTCACAATTTAAAGCAGAGTATGTTGCCAGTGAAATAAATATAGCAGTATTTTATGACTAGACTGCTGACTATTTAAGATTTCAGATTTGTCCAATACGTGTACAGTTACAGTTACCGTCGTCAATATCTGTCATAACAAAGCAAGCGAAAATATCTATACCATTATAAAGTTGTAAAAATGAAATGTCTTTGATTTTTACAACCTTATATTAGGTAGTATCAATAAAACTCTCATCCTACTAGCCACCTCATATTACTTATCAAACTAACGCCGAAAATACATTAAACTCAATAGTCCATATTATTTGCGACACAATGCGTTCTCAATAGAGGACGCGGCGCGACCTTCGCCGTAACTCGGGATGCAGCTCATATCCATCCTTGTCTTGCAGCGGACACGTCTGGAGCGTTCTCGTTTCGGACATCTATACTATAGTAGCCAGCTCCGTATAAAGACAATGCTCACCATATGTTAACAACACATTATTTCATATCTTTACGGAAACCGGAAAGTTAAGGTGCGTCCACATTTGTATCATTTGCCCGATCAGATTTTCGTCCCGTGGCATGATTGCGTGTCACCATCACGCCTTTGGACGTTGCGCTGATCCGATCGCTCGAAATCCATGTTGCTACTCGTATCACACACTTAGATCGGACAAGCAAAGGCATGATCGCCGCGCCGACAGTGAGCGTCCAAGCAGCGCGATACGCAGTCATGCCATGGCACGGTGATCGGATACGAGCAAATGATACAAGTGTGGACGCACCTTTACATTGGAAACAAATGTCTAGCTATGCCGCCTCCGCCGAATCCGGGCAATAGGGGAAGACCCAAGAAATGCTGGCTTGACGTCACCAAGGATGACATACGGGCCAACGGTCTTACAGCTAAGGATGCAGAAGACCGTGCGAAGTGGAGAAGAAAATGCCGGAAAGCGGTCCCGGGGTTCCGAAGTAGCAGCTGAGGACGCAACTGGGAAAACGCTTTGATGATGATGATGATGACATTATTTCATATTTTAGACACACAACGCGCAGAGGCGACACAAAAATACAAATAGGAAAGACTGGTTGTGGTTGGGAACACCGAAGCCAAAAGATCACGTTCACTAACAAGATGGACCGACCTTGTGAAATAATCATCGTCCTCCAAATTTTTTACGGTCGTAAAAGACGCGGTGTACAGAAACTGGTGGAGGCAGATCATCTGTTCCAGTTGCAACTTTCATGCTAGCCTCGAATCCACGATCCTCAGAAAAGAGAGACCAATCCCAAAAAGATATAGTAAGTATTACAACATCCAGTTCCCTTACTGGGGTCATGATTTTAGGGAAAAGTTAATGTTATCCAAGTAACAAAGAGGATCTGTGCCGTAACTCGTGCTGCAGCTCATATTCAACCTTGTCATGCAGTGAACATGCCTGAAGCCTTCCTGTTTCGGAGAAATATGCAATTTATTACCATTACATCCATTGGGGTATGTTTTGAGGAATAATTTCACAAGAACTTCACAGCCACCTTCTACTGTCGGTTCAGGATGTATATCCTTACACATTATATTGGGGCCTAAATGGTTTTCACCCGGTTTAGCGCTCCAGATCCTTGTCTTACATCAGACATGCCTAGATATACCCTATATTACACCTTTCGACACTAATACAATGCTCATTAAGTCCGCGCGATAGCAAAAGCACTTGCAAACCCGCTAGGGGGTTAAGACATAGCCGGTTGCCACGCACTCATCGAAAAATACCAATGCGACGGACAAAGGATAATTATACCGTCATAATTTACCTCAGTTCTTTGAGTGCGGCATTGATTTAAATCAACTCTTAACTGATCTGTGCTTCCGAACCGTGGTCTCTATTCAAGAACTAAATAAAAACAGCCGAACCGGCAACGAACCTCGCACCATACATAATGTATGAACTTAAAGAAATGCAATGAAATAAAATCATCTTCCTATTGTAGATAAACGGACAATTTCCACGCTACAATTGGATGATGACTACCATTGTGACTATGTTTAGAGATCCTGCGACTAATGCCAGGATAGGTGCTCTAGGTCTATTGGGACCACTTATATGTATTATGGCTCCATTGGGTCACTTGCGAATCTCCCGCATTAGATTTCGTATGCAATTTTGTGATCTTATTAGCTAGCAGGACGTTCGTGTCCGCAAAGTCCGCTGTACATTGTCTAGATTGCATAAGAGTTATTGTTCGCTACTAGGTATTTCCCGCAATGTCGTCCGCTATTATATAATTAGCCTTTAAGGCAAATAAAGAAACAGTCAAACCAGCAAACATACTCATTAGGGATTACCCCTACGTAATAAGTTTAAATACCATAAATAGTGCTACTTCCAAAATTTACTCCAATTTAGAGAACAAGCTACTCTTGCACTTTTAATTTTGAAACATGCTAGTAGAAATAGTCTCATTTGGTCGTATCGTATACATTTTGGGATCATATTCGCTAACACAACAGTCGTGTTCGTGAAGTCCACTGTTGATTATCTTTATTGCATAATAGGTCAAAAGGTTTGAACACTTGTTGGTTGACGAATATATTTTGTTTATTCTTCCGAAATTATATGTTATATAAGTGACTGATTGATATTGTTGCATATTATTACAGATAAATAATAGTTTTTTATTTGAATATTTCCCGGATAAAAGAAGCTTTTGTCACACTGTAACTCATTCATTATCATCATCAGGTTCGTTCTATGATTTTAATATTTATATTTGAGTTTGATTTTATTATTTCTCGGTGTACTAGTATGATTACATCTGTAACATTAAAAAAATGCCTCTTATCATGTCAAAGATATTGGACAACCTTAATGGCGTGATATAGCGTTTCTAATAGCAAGTATACTGCGAAATTTCGTCGAGAATTCGTGCATTTGCTTTCGGAATTATTAATCAGATTTTACAATATTTGATTTAAGATAGCAGCTTACATGTAAGATAAGCTAGATATCATATAGGTTAGCTATATACCCGATTACGGTAAAAAAAATGTGAACTTTTTTACCTTCCGTCAGGAACTTGCGGCAGCATTCAGTACCTTTATGAAGGCTACTTGAACAAGCTGCTTATGCTTTGACTTTGACTAGACCAATCATAGCAACAATGCCAAATGCACAACAATAATTGCAGTCAATTCAACACCTCCACTAGCAAAGTCAATCTAAAATAACCCCTATCCCCGTTACACAAGGCGTATGGGACTGTCCACTATCAGTTGACCGATGGCAAAACGCTACTCTATTAAACATGTGGATTATATTGACCCCCGGACTGCGTTCCGCAACCTTTTTTTAAATTCTTCTTTTTAAAATAAACAGCGGCACGAGTCTGTCTGCCATGTTCGTTAGTATTGATGCTGCACTAGAGAAATGGTTAGGAGGGTGAATATTTAAATAATCTGTTCAACAAAAAATATTTACCTACATAATCTTTTTCCAGAAAAAAAGAACTTACTGTACAGAAGGCGCACTTAATCGTATTTTGAGACATTCAGTTAACATACACCCGGTCGGTGTGGTGGGCTCGGAGTTCGGCAAGTACAAGATATTGGGCTTGCCGCATTTTTGGCTTCGACACACGCATCCATGAAACTTGTCACTCGTATTTTTTCTGTGGACGGTGACAACATTGAAGTTCCTTTTCTGTAGGAGGCTTTGTTCGAGCGGAAGGTTCGGTGTCCTAATGATGCAAGACCCGATAATTTGAAGTCACAAAGATCCTGGGACGACATACTGAGCAGGCAGACTTATGGCGGCCTTTTGGAAACAGCGTCCGGGGTAGATGAGGCTCGATTGAGAGCTGTGGAGGAGCCGGAGTCCGGAGCTTGGCTGCACGCATTACCATCGTCACACTTAGGTACACTTCTGGATAATGAGGATTTAAGAGTGGGGGTAGCACTTAGGATAGGGTGTTCGGTGTGCGAGCATCACCAATTTATTTGTGGGGCATCGGTTGAGGCGAATGGCCATCATGGCTAAAGTTGCGTTCGGAGTACTGGTAGGTTTTCAAGGCATTACGCAATAAATGACATCACACGGCGCGCAATGGTCTCCGCCAATATGCCTTGTATACTGGAGCCTCAAGGTCTTAGTAGGACTGATGGTAGGAGACCGGACGGGTTGACACTCGTTCCATGGGCAAAAGGTCGTAGCCTTATTTGTGATGCGATGTGTGTCAGCACATTCACTCCCTCTCACCTTGGGCACACTATTAGCAAAGCGGGAACTGCGGCTGAAATTGCAGCTAAGTATAAGCATGCGAAATACTCAAATTTGGAGCCAATTTATGAGTTTGTTCCGGTAGCTGTAGAGACGAGTGGTCCATGGTGCTCCGAGGCCAAGTCATTCATAAAAAAAAAGGGCAACGTTTGAGGGAAAGAGGTTGCGACCCCAGGTGTGGCTCGTACCTGGTTCAGCAAATATCGCTAGCGATACAGCGGGGCAATGCTGCTAGCATCTTTGGAACGTTTGCCCCAGGTGCTGGTCAGGCCGGAGTTTGATTATTATTTGTTATTGACGAAGCGTGTTCCCGATTGCTATAATGTATCATTTGGACGAAGCTTGTCGCTGATAAATAGTTCTATATAATTTTGACGAAGGTTGTAACGGATGCTCATTTTGTATTTAGGACGAATCCTGCGCTGTGGATATTATATTTGCATGCATGCATTTAATTATTACTTCAATATGTTACTTGTATCAATAAAATATTTGAATTTTCATGTTAACATACATATCGTCGCTAGAAATCAATAATGCTGTAACCCACAAAAATCAAACTTTTCACCAGAGCCAAAACAAAAGCGGAAATAATTTAAAAAAATCATAATACTTAAATGGTAAAGGGGTTTTTAATCACCTTTGGAATTTATGATTATAAAAATTTGCTTTTAACAATGGTTTCCACTCATTTGAAATAAAAATCATTTTAATAGCATTTTTGCGGGTTACAGCATTATTTTTTATTATTTTTTAACCAAAAGAATGCTGTAACCCGCAACATAATTTGTATGAAGATGTTATTTACATATAATAAAAGGTTTTTTTAATATTGTTGTCAAATATTCACAAGTCCTTAAAGCATTCTTGGTCTTGAGAAACCTACCTAATCTGAATTTATACGCATTATATTTGCCGTAACTAGACTTGTGAAAAAATATTAAGTAACATTAAAATGATGTTACTACATAATAAGTTGATCTTAAGGCGTTTCCAAACCTTAGTTAACAGATTTTAACAATATTTAAGGATAGGTAATAAATAAATAACGCGGTAGGTAAAATAAAAGCTTGTAATAATAATAATCGTTGTTCATTAAAGAAAAAAAAAACATTCATCATATTAAAGAAGAAACTTTAGATCAAGTAACAAATAAGTCGATCTATGGGCGTTTTATAAAATATGTATGTAACTACAATAAAGAAAAAAAACACCGTTCTCTAAAGAAAAAATGTTGGGAGATCAACTATAGTTAATATTAACAAATTACAAGTCAACTTTTGTACAATATTGCAGTTAATTAAAAAAAAACATATTATCAGTGATTTTTCTCTATAAAGAAAGAAAAAAAAATCAATCCTGAATGGAATTGGGATCATTATCATTAAAATGGATAATTAACATAGGGATATTATGTTGCTCTTAGAGCTATAATACTGCCTTTATTTATTTAGATTAAAAACGTCAGTCACAGCCGAGTTAATATTTTAATTATCTTCCTCGTCAGTCGTTCTCGGATGTTTACACTCCTTTTTAAACTTAGATATTCAGTAGCGTAACTTTTGGATTTAATATTTCTGTCTATACATTATCTGAGATTGTTGTATTTGGTTTGAGATTAGTTTTTAAGAAAGCTCCAGACACATCCAATAATTGAATCTCCCGTGTTTTTTTTTTACTAAAATCCTTCCGTCTAGGATTGTTAATTTGTACGGTACTTTGCGAGCGAATTCAATTATAGTTGGCCATTGTAATGGTGCCCATATTACTGAGCCTGCAACAGCCCTTTCAAATGGTAGAATTAATTTATTTATTTTATTTATTTAAACTTTATTGCACAAAACAAAAGTAAGTACAAATGGCGAACTTAATGCCAAAAGGCATTATCTACCAGTCAACCATAGGGCCAAACAGAGAAGCTTGAAAATGGTGCAGTGGGGAAAAACATTCAGTGCTGAGAGCGTTAGGACACACAAGCAAATAATGCATACATAATTGCTTATACCTATACTATATATGGTATACAATATATATATATTACATATAAATAATAAATACAAAATATACCAGCTACTGCATGGAAGATCGACGCTACTTGAGTTCTTGTTCCAGCAGATGCCTACGTAGCATCCGCTTGAAAACTACCTTGCTTGGGGCTTGTCTGATAGAAAGAGGGAGCGAATTCCAGGCGAAAGAATTTGACATGAAACCGGTGTGGTGTAAAGGAATTGAAAGTTTGAGAATTCGGGAGGAACGTAGTTCACAGCCTGGACGAATGACTGCTAGAATGACTGCTGTCTATGGCCATATTCGTGAGTATGAAACAAATAATTCATCTATATATCTTTTAAATTATTGCATGACTGACAAGTCAAATTCAACATACTCAAGACAGTTTTACCGTGAATCAAAGTTCTTTTATACAGTGATTCGTATACGAATCAATGTATAAAAGAAGGGTTTTAACCTTGGAATCCACACGTATGATATAATCAAATAAAGAAGATGCTATTCCATTACCTCCTCGACGAGCAATTGCCTTTTTCTATAAGTAACAGAACCAATACTCCATGCCATTTTCAAAGAGTGTTAAATTATAAACTACAAGTTTCCTGCTATAATACAAAGTCATGCCTTGCCCATAAGGAGTAGATAATACTTGTTCCATAATAAAATTTGCACAAAAAATGTAAGCAGTTAATATTTGTATAATGCCATTTTTTTAGGTCTTAAACCGTTCATAAAATTCCTTTTCGTGTTCGATAAGTTTTTCCATCTTTGCTTTGTTTTGACCATCATATTTTTTTGATATAATGTATGACATGTGGCATACTTGTTTTTTTAGGTTTATGCTAACTATGGAGAACTGAAAAAAAAAACATTTAAATGACTTACCAGAATTCTGTACATAATCTGCTGTCATTAACAATTGATTTTGGTAAAATTATACAAAATTTACTTACGATTCCACATACACCAAATACTGCACTACACTGTGATCCACTTTCATGGACGCACACCGTCATTTAAGACCGACGTAAGTCGCGTGCCTTATGGTTCGAGGGGGGGGGGGGGGGGGGGGAATATAGTAACAACATGAATGCTGCTATGAAAAACTAAAATATTGTTTTTAAATTGCCGTAAGTAATGGTATAATCGACTTAAACTAATGAATAGGGAAAGCAAAAATGCTGTAAGTTGTACCAAATGGAAGGGAACAGACCTTATTTTGCTGTAAGTTGCATATCGTTGAAAAACACCAGATTTTATGTGGGTTACAATATTTTAGTTATTGAAAGTGGTATTGAAATACAGCAAATCATGAACGCTGTAAGTGACGGTATTTTTCGTCGTAGAAACACGAGACCTAGACCAATCGACGCAGAAAAAAAGTTGTATAAGAATATGCAAAAAAACTATTTTCGTAGGTAGTGCGGGTTACAGCATTATTGCTTTCCAGCGACGATATTATATTCATAAATTTATACAAAAATATCATTTATACCTTCTTCTTCTTACAAATAGCCCGTTTCATATATCTTCTATGTAAATACAGACATCATCATGTTAGCTGTGGTTACCTATCTTTGTAATATTACAATGATAGGTAACCTCAGCTAACCGGTTAAAGCATATGCTTTAACCAGTGTGATTTCTGTTGCAAATCCTTAAATAAATAAAATTTATTTCACACAACTGTTTTATAATACTCGTAATAGCAGAATAAATGATTGGTGATTGGTATATTAAGAAAATAGCTTGAACACTTTACAGTGTAAAGATCACGCATGGATTTTACCTAATGAAATACAAATATAGTCACTGTTAATTATTATATAACTTACGCAACTCAAGCAAAAATGCGTCAAATTATTAAATATAAAAATAACTTACAAAATAAACATGATTTTGTAATTACTTAAATCATTACCTTAGCACTGACGATGTGTTATTTATGCTGAATTGAACAATGTCGGCGTGTGTGTATAATAGTAAAAAAGGGTTTTTTTTATTTTTCGGGTTCTGCCTGCTTGTGATAGGTATATGGTATTTATGACTCGTATGTGTGCATGTGTGTGTCAGACAAAAAGGCGCCAAAATCTTTTAGATAACAGAAAAAACAAAAAACAGATCCGTGCCACCGGTTATCGACAACTGGTACGACGTTTAAATTACGAGCCGGGCCTATTTTTTGTCCGGTTTTTTTCCGCCGGCCCAGGGGTGGCGGGTGGTTTTTTTTGACTTATCTTTTATCGAGCGCTGCGAATGGACCACACTTCAGTGGGGTTAAACGGGCGATAGCACTAGTTCCGTTTTATAACTATCGCTTTGAGGACTGGATCTTGAGTGTGCGACACGTTTTCGGAGCGTTTGCACGATCGATCAACATTCGTGTGAACTAATTAGATCCTAAAAATAAAATTCACGAAAGAAAAAATACAAATTTATGTTTACTATCCAGTATTGGGTGAATATTTGTATTATATTGTTGTGTTTTTTCTGCTACCCGGTAATCGCTGTCTATAGGAGATTCAACATTGCTTTTTATAAGTAATACCTTTCGTTGGCTAACTTCTAATCGTGATTTTCTTTCTTTTGTGTTTTTATTGTTTGTTTTTTGAGATGTTTAATAAATAAAGGGTGTATACTTTTTTTTACTACCCAACTCTTCTCTGTTTCTAGTCTCTAATTCCTTTTCTGATAATTATCGAGTTGACTCTGGTAAATAGTTTATGTTAATGCAGTCTCCGTTAACGAATGAAGCTTGCTGACAAATGCGATCAACCGAATTTGCGGAGCAAGCTTAGACATTTGCAAAACTGAAAGCCGCCTAGCAATAGTGTAGCTAAATAAAATAAAAGTGCGAGGTTTCATTTCGTTTTTCTCAGAAGTAGATTGATATGAACGAACTGCCGCCTGAATTGTTATAGAAACATATTATTCTACAGTTGTAAAAATAAATGTACAATGAAGATATTAAAAAAACAAACAAATATTGTAACGGGCTATTTGGACGTCACTGAGTCGAAAAATATTTTTTACTAGCCCGCGACTTCGTCCGCCTTAAATTCGTTTATCGCGAATGAGAGTATTTTTCCGGGATAAAAATGCCTATGTCCTTCTCCGGGACTTAAACTATCTCCATACCAAATTTCATTGCCATCGGTACAGCGGTTTAAGCGTGAAGAGGTAACAGAAAAACAGACAGACAGACAGACAGACAGACACACTGTCGCATTTATAATATTAAGTATATATAGTATGGATGGATTTTTTATATGTTTGTATGTGTCGTTATGGCTTCATCACGCAAAATCGGCTATACGGATTTCAACTATTTTAGGTACATGGGTAGCTGGGTATCTCCAGATAGTTATAAGACACTTTTTACCCAACTTTGCTAAGGAAAAAAAGAGGCGGGGGCGGGGTATGACTCCTTCTCCTCCGCGAACGAAGTTGCTAGCACCTTGTAGTAAATACATATTTGTGCTCGATAATGTTTTTGATACTTCTGTAGTTGACGCGTACATTTTCTTTGTGTTTCTTTACCTCGCGCAATTATAGTAAGAAATCCTGTTACACCACTTCTATGTTACATTGTAAGCAATGACAAGACAACCTTAGATTGTTATGTATTATATTCACTGATTTACACTTAGTGTCACATAAAATGTGCTGATTCAAAATAATCACAGATAGGTCCTGTGATTTTTTTATTGCACTTATTAACCTGGTGCTATACTAAGTAATGCTTTAATTTGTATGCTACGTGATAATATACAATTAATTATAACTGTCCAGAGGGATAAATGTCGAAGGACGAAGAGCAATCGGTAGGCAACACAAGCGATGGATGGATTGTGTAAGAGAGGACATGAGAAAGAAAGGAGGAAGCGCTGAAATGATGAATAATAGAGATGAATGGAAGAAGAAAATATGTTGTGCCGACCCTACATAAGTGGGATAAGGGCAAAGAGATGATGAAACCCATCTCATCAGTATATTAACTTAGCCTGTTTTGATTAGTTATATTTTTCTAAGTAACTCTGAGTTTTCTGAGTTACGGAACAAGACAGTGTTGATCCATCCAAAAAAAAATGTAATCCTAAAAGATATATATTTTGCAGCTAATTTAATTATTGGCCAGCTAGTCTACGGGCGGCTTACCGAATGATCAATCATTAAATATGCCTTTATATACTAACGTTATATATCGTCTACAGATATATAGATCATAGTTAAATAGCTCTCACTCAAGGTCTTCATCAAAAATTGAACCTGTTACCCCTATATTACCGTTCCAACGTTTCAACTATTCAACCAGCGGAGCGCATTCAATTTCACCATGTGACCCTTGCTCCAATATTTTTGCTTCAAAACGCATTTTGACTTAGCGCCCTCTTCTATCATGTAAATAAACACCTATATCATTACCTCCACAGTCCTTGTGTCTTGCGCACCACATCCCCATCCTTTTCCAAGTGGCCGCGGATGCTATTCTCGTTTGTAGGTTTGCTCTACCTCACTAAATTCGAACGCCTAGCCAGACCTACCCAGTTCAAAGGCAGATTAAAAAACTGGCCAAGTGCGAGTTGAACTCGGGCACCGAGGGTTCCGTACAAAATTTACGTTACAAATGGACGGTTTTATGAAAATACCAGTGTTAGCAGAGCCCTATTCCTAAGCAAAATGTACGCGGTGTTCGATAATTTTATATTGGTAACTGACATAGACAGACAGACATAAAATTATACCGTTTTTAGTATTTCGTTATAGCTGCAACAAAATTACATCATCTGTGAAAATTTCAACTGTCTAACTATCACGGTTTATGAGATGCAGCCTGGTCACAGACGGACAGCGGAGTCTTATTAATAGGGTCCCAACTTACCCTTTGGGTACAAAACCTTATAAAAAAAGCATTAATCATCTAAGCCAAATGAGAGGGCGCTGGGCAAAGGTTTCCCTCAAAGAGCTCTACAACAAACGACGTTTATCAATTGGTTTCCCACGACCCTCATTAAATCGTCCGTCCATCTAGCAAGGGACGTGTCCAAACCAGGGATCGGAAACGATATTTTTTTTTCGTTAAATTACGAGATCTTCGTATATTTTATTAAAATTCTAGAACTTGAATCAGGTGATCTGTGGTTAATTACTTTTGTCCTTAATACATTTTTAAAATATACCAGACAAATAATGTATTTTAGAAGATTTAAAAAATACTGGTTGCGATCCCTGGTCCAAACTGCGTATTATTATTTTTTGTAATCCTTCGATCTTTGTATATGTATCATACTGAAGAACCTACCTCGTTTTTATGTCTGCCATATATAGCATAGTTAACTGCAGGAATGATAGTAGATTACAGTACACTTCCACGTTCTCTATCCAATCACAACACCACGACCTAACCAGCTTGGTGCTTACTTTCATATTCGCTGCATTGACAGTTAAAGGGCGCGCTAGGGTTGCCACTTTCTTCCTCTATTCCAATCCAAAAACTGAGTAACAAACAGAAATGGCTACGTACAAATATATGTCGAAAAATGTCCACTGATGGACAAACGTCTCTCCCAAGAACCTCCATCTATATTAGGCATCCAAACGCTTGTTGTGATCCTCACGATACCGTTGATCCACATAGTCAGGGCCTTGCCGAGTCCCTTCTGACTAGAATTCTGCCTAGAGTCTCCTTTAAGGTCTTCCGGAGCGCATCTTAATGAAGCATTTTTTTTCTTGCGCGTTGATCTTTATATCTACCTATTAGACTGAAGAATCTACCTCGTTTTTATGTTAGCGATATATGTATAGCATAGTCAACAGCATATAAAAGTAGTATATAAAAGTAAACTTCCACGATCTCTATCCAATCACAACACCACGACCTAACCAGCTTGGTGCTTACTTTCATATTCGCTGCATTGACAGTTAAAGGGCGCGCTAAGGTAGACCAAAAACTAAGTAACAAACAGAAATGAAATGAGTCTGTGCAAACATATATGACGAAAAATGTCCACTGCTGGACAAAGGTTGGCCAAAAGATCTGCACCTATAGGCATCCAAAGAGTTCTTGTGATCCTTACGAGATCGTTGATCCCCATAGTCAGGGGCTTACCTAGTCTTTTCCGACTAGAATTCTCCCTAGATTTTCCTCTTCTACCTTGAGGTCTTCCGGTACACATTATAAGTGTGTATTATTGTGTTTTTCTTGCGCGTTGATTTTGGTATCTGCCACATCATACTGACGAACCTGCCTCGTTTTAATGTCAGCAATATATAGCATAAATTTATATTTCTTGATGATCATTAATTATGTTTATCTTATTAATGTTAATCTTAAATTATGTATCAGTGTTTATTTTAATTTTATTTATTTATTGTATTTTTAAAAATTGTATGTTGGACCCATGTTGTCTGTAATGAACAAATGATTTGATTTGATAAATAACTACAGTGATTTTAGCAAGTACACTTTCACGTTCTCTAACCACCAGATCCACCTCACCAATCCAATCCAGCGAATACGATCTGTCCTGCTTTTGCCAATAATGTTTGGTTAAGCCAACAGTTCCGCTACTTCCGCCATTTTTGCGGATGCTCCAGCTGCCATCCTCTCTTCTAAACACCCTCCTCTCTTCCACTAGAAGGGTTTGTTTTTCTCCTTAAAGGTCAGCGTCAAAGCCTCACAGTCTGATAACGGTTTTATATATCCGTAACTTTGTAGTTCTTCTAAGAAGCTTGGATACCAACACCCCACAAAGTACAGCATAACACGGTGTTCTGGATGCGGATGTTGATTTCATCCTCTCATGTATGCGCATCAGGAACCGTGCAACCGAGATATCTAAATATCAATGCCTATGGAATCATACATTTTTATAATAAAGTTTCAATGTGCACTTTGATTACATGTATGTACATGTAATCAAAGTGCACAGTGCACTTTTACTAGGAATTTACTTTATTTATACTTAATTTTTCGAATGTTATACAATGACAACGCAGCAGAAAAAACGTTTTAATAAAGAGAAGCAGAAAAGAAAAAAACTAGAGAGACGAAAATATGAGAAATTGTCTCTTCCATAAATAATAGTACGAAATATATACCTAAACTTAATCAACTAATCCATTAAGGATTGGAAGAATCTTGAGAGAATATGGTATTCATAAGTTTCATTACAATTCTTCGGATTCCTTCATAATTAAATTTTTATGTAATAAAATGTTGGCCAGAAATATTTCTATTATATAGTCAGTGACAACCCTAACATCACAAACACATGCACAGTAGCTATCGGCTCTCCTTATTAATAAACATGCGCTAACAATAAATAATTGTTTATAATGAACTTTATAATATATTAGTGCAGATACTTCATTATCTCTCACGCACACTACAGTTCAGGCGAGATGCGTTCAGTGATGTCACACCATGTTATCGATAATCCTTTGTTGAACCCTTAACCCTTTTATTACACTTAATCCTTTTATCGAATTGTATTTAGAGACCTTACTATACGAGCATTTCCTAAATCTCAGACGCTTTGAAGATAGGAAAACAAGTGAACTTTAATAATATTTTCTATTGGGTATGGACATCCTAGGATAAATATTGTTAGTTTCAGATTAAATAATTATATGTCTTGGCATGGATGGATCTCTAACATTCAATATATACTGAGGCTTTATACCGAAGTACCAAATTCGAAATTCGTATCGAGCTGCTCTTCTCGCTTTCGAGTTTCACTGTATTTAAAAGAGCGGGACAGCATCATACGAGCTTCGAATTTTGAATTTCAATTGCAGAGTAGCCGCTCTCTCCGTTTGCACTATGGACTCTATGTTAAAAACCAAATATAGAAGTCAGATATTCTGCCAAAAAATAATGCAATTTTAGTATCAATGTTATGGACGTCCTTTAGCAAAGCAAGTGAGTATTCAAATTCAAGTTCTAAATTACCCATCCGGAAAAAATAATTAAAGAGTGTTTTATTCTTTAACTTTGACTAATTTCTTTGGTTTATTATCTCACAGTCGCATATTTGCGGCCCTTTTTTTGCCAATCATCTTTATCGACATCGATATTTTTTTTAATGACACTATCCCACCCCTAGCTGCGGAGGAGCATCGCCGCACTCATTTTCTTTTATCGACGCATTGATTAATGCGGCTTGATTTGAATAATAATCTTCAGATACAACCCTTATTGTATGATAAATTTAGTGCAAATTGTAACGTAAGAACAATTGTGAATTACGAGTGGCAAGTACCAGGTTCATTCAGTTTTTACTTTGTCTTATTCGCGTTGAAATACCGGTATTTTTAATGTTTGAAAGATTCCCTCGTAACCTTTTCTGTTTATTACTGTTAAAAATTAAGGAACGCAAATAAAAGTATAAACTGATTTTCAATTTGCTAAATAATACATGTAAGTAATATCTTGTTATTAAGGGCTGAAAATCTGTGCTATTTACAGCGCATAATTTTGTTTCAGTCGAAAATTACTGACAGAGTGCGCGTGCAATTTACGTGTTTATGACCAATATAAGTCGTTAGATATATAGTTATTTGATGCCAAAAAACGTCGTCTATTGTATTTGCTTATAAGATTTCTTTATTAGGCTCCAATTGATACCATTATCCCTCGATACGAGAAAAAAGCTAATAATTCTCGGATGTTATTGAACCATATCTAAGAACACTCTCTATAAAGTCATCTTTCAGACAAAAAATAATGCAAATCAGTCTATCCGTTTAAGAGCTACGAAGCCACTGACAGACACAGAGATAGATGTATACACACATCAAAATTGTAACAAGTTTCTCGTCAGGGGTTAAAAAAAAACCCTGACTCTCTTCCTGATTAAATTACGCCGAGTCCATACCCTTAGACCTAGAAACCTGAAATTATCCATAAAAGTTTCCTTTACAGTGTAAAGAAAAAGAAAAAGGCCGGATTGTTCGAAATTCCTAAAGAAATATTAAACATTTAGGCTCTTTTCTTGTCAAGTTTAAATTTAAAGCTACGCAAAGAAGTATCTCAGAATACGATTCCTTCTGATCTATTTGCAGTTCTTTATGTTATTGTTAAAATATAAAGTCAGAGGTAGCTCTAACTTATATTAACAACGCGCTCTTGCAATTATATTTGAAAAATGGCGACCATAGTAATTAGCTCTCTGATAATAAAATGGCTAACTCGTATATGTTCAACAAACCATTTAAAAATCGATCTGAAATCTTCAGTTTAAGATCCTGTTTAGACCTCCGTCGATAAAAAGATGCGAGGTTGTTAAAGATATTATCGTACTTGATCGCGTATGCAAATATTATTATAGGATCCTTTTTATGGATTCAAAGCAAGCTGTAACTATCTGTATGTAAATATGCTGTGTTTGATCGTAACTTGCTAACTTTCTACTTTTTCTCAAGTGCAAAATGATGTATACGACGATGTTTTTCTTGGTATATATGCTCTTTTGTGTTTTTTCATGTAGAATATTAAACGGTGTTTGTCTATTATCCTGAGCTGTTTAAGCGTTTGTGTTAGTTTTGAGAGGTAAGTAAATTCAGATAATTAATAGTAGATGTTCCAGGCGTGTTTGTCTGATTAAGGTTCAATTCACCAATACAATTTACTACTAACTATAAGGCGCCCGCGGAGGAAACAAAAATCATAACCCTCCGTTTTTCTTTAGCTTAGTCGGATAAAAAGTAATTTTTAAAAGGTTGTAGAATACTTTAGCTGCTTTGCGTAGCTGGGCATCCATAGATGGCTGTGTATACCCAGCTACCAGTATACCAAAAAATAGTTGTTTTTTTTTTTTATGACATAGGAGGCAAACGAGCAGACGGGTCGCCTGATGGCAAGCGATCACCGTCGCCCATAGACACTTGCATCACCGGAGGAATCACAAGTGCGTTGCCGGCCTTTCAGGTGGGAGTACGCTCTTTTCCTGAAGGCTTGAAGATCGCATCGGTCCGGAAATACTGCAGGCGGCATTTTATTCCACAGTTCAGTCGTGCGAGGCAGGAAATTTCTAGAAAAACGCACGGTTGTGGACTGCCAACCATCTAAGTAGTGAGGGTGGAAATATTGTCGCGTAGGACGATGGCGGAAAGATGCACCTGGGATCAACCCGAACAATTCCTCGGAGCACTCCCCGTTATACAAGCGATAGAAAATGCACAGCGAGGCTACATCTCTACGCAGTGCCAAGGAGTCAAGCTGATCTGAAATACGCTGGCAACCGACGATACGAGTCGGTCTCCGTTGTATGCGGTCTAGAGGGAGAAGCTGGTACTGGGTAGCCCCAGCCCACAGATGAGAACAGTATTCCATGTGTGGGTGAACCTGCGCCTTGTAAAGCTGTAGGAGATGGGCCGGAGAAAAATTCTGTCTCGGTCTGTTGAGCACGTTGAAATCCGTTTAGCCATTTTGACATGATGAAGCCACTGGACGTTATATACTGCTCATTCCAAGTGGTGATATCGTTTAAGTAAAGAGTAAGTTGATAAGTAGTTAAGTGTTTACGAAAAAACTATTGAAATCATCCTATGCGTGGTTTGACGTCATCCGTGCTCAATTTTCGAGCCCTGCTCATCACAAAACTTTCTCCTTATTAACTGCCTAGTTACTCAAATCAAAGTAAAGTCGTGCATTTTATTCCACTTTTTCATACCCGCCAAGCATTTTGCTGAAATAAGTTAGTTAGTACGTATTCGTACATATAAGTACAAAACAGAGTAAAATTTCCCACAGAAGTTTGATTATCCAGATCAAAAAAAGGCACTTCTTTTCAAATGATCAACAACCCAAAATGATGTAAGAAGCAACCGAGACTAACAAAGGATCCTACAAATAACGACGTTTAAACTCATTCACAAAACCGAGCACTTCCCACTCGGGCCCTGATCTCGAACACGTGAAAAACAAACAAAATTCCTTCGCAAAAGGAGGTCGGGCTCGCGGGCCGCAACAGGACGCTTCCGAAATAAAACGAGTGAGGTCAAGGTCGCTGTGCTTACGGGTGCAGATAGCTACTTGGAAAAAAGATGGGTGATTTTATAGAGCGGGTGCAACCGCTAAGTAAATTTTAAATCTCATATCTATTGGGCCTTTTTTTGCATATTTAACTATAAAATTTTCATTCTACTGTACGCATTATACCCTACTGTTTCTTAAAAATAAAATAAAAATCCTTTGTAAAAAAAGGTCGAGTTCGCGGGCTGTAAAATTTTGCTTCCGAAATAAAACGATTGAGGTCAAGGCCGCTGTGCTTACGGGACGGGGACGGAGATAACTACTTGGAAAACAGATAAGTGATTTTATAGATAGGGTTTCTACCCAATTTTAGCTTAGTAAATTTTAGCCTAATATTTCTTAGGTTTTGCCATATATATATAACGTTTCAATGCAAATACTGTATTCTTTAAAAAAAAAACAAAATTACTTCATAACAAACGTTTTGTACAGTACTTAAGTGTGGCAAGCATCTAAATACACTCCCAAAAGAAGTTCGGCTACCTGCCACCTAGCCGAGTGAGCAGATAAGGTAGACTTTCGTCTTCCTCACGATAAGGGCGTAAAGTAAGTATCAAACCATTAACTAAACGAAATAATAATTAACAGAACAAAACAGGACTCGCGTATATTATTATTAACCTGTTTCCCTGTCTGGGTCTTCGCAGACCGAGACAGTTTAATGCGTCACAATCGTGTCTCTTTAAATTTATATCTATGCTATTATAAAGTTGGAAAAATTAAATGTCTGTACATTGAAGATACTTTCAAAAAAAAGATATTTATATTTTGTATGTTTGTATGTGTTGTTGTGGCTTCATCACGCCCAATCAGCTAAGCGGATTTAATTGAAAGTGGGTTATACTTTTTTTTTCCTCCGCTGACGAAGTTGCAGGCACCTTCTAATTTTAAATAATTAATAATAATTGACACACCAAATTACCCTTTGTCACACCCGCACCACTCCGGCTAAGTTGAGTGCGCCGTGTGGTCCCATATTTCACGTTGGCTACATTCGAACCGTCTTCTCGTGTACTCTTTACGATGTTAAAATCGGAGGCAGCGTGTTTTAACCGAATACGATAAGTTACATGACATGTCTTTATACGTAACTTCTTCATTTTAACACCTGATATAGTAAGACTGTTATTATGTTAATACTCGTACTAATCCGGGATAAATCGCATTTTATCCCGGAAAAATGCAGGGTCCCCGAGGGATCAACAAAATGGTAGGCTGCGCAAGCAAAGTCGCTGGAAAATCCTAGTATTACTAGAAGTAGTAGTACTAGAAACTTCTTTATATTAACACCTGATATAGTAAGACTGTTATTATGTTAATACTCGTACTTATCCGGGATAAATCGCATTTTATCCCGGAAAAATGCAGGGTCCCCGAGGGATCAACAAAATGGTAAGCTGCGCAAGCAAAGTCGCTGGAAAATCCTAGTATTACTAGAAGTAGTAGTACTAGAAGGTGTCCGCACCTTCGTCAACGGAGGAAAAAAAATAAAACTCTTTTTTCTTCAGCGTAGTCTAGTAAAAAGTATCCTATAACCATTTGTGAATGTGCCGGCTACCCGTGTATCAAAAAATGTTGAAATACGTTTAGCAGGTTTGGTGTGATGACCACAACGACACGTACAAACATACAAAAAAAATCCAATAAAAATATTTTTAGAGTCAGTGACCTTAAAATAGTCCGTTAAACTTTCTTTTTTTTTTAATTATCTCCAATGTACATCTCATTTTTAGAACTTAATAATACTGTACCTAATTAATTAAGATTAGTCACCTACACTGATCTTAATGATACATATTAGTGACGTGCTTTTACTACATGGTTTACCGGTTCGGTTTTCCCCCTTACTAAGTGGATTTTACCCGACGAGATAATTTTACTACCAACGTATTTCCTTGAATGAATTGTGATAATAAGACTGTTAGTAGTTTTAACTAGAAAATCATCTTGACACTCGGCCATGTTTACATTAGCGGTTAAGGTGCGAGACGGGCAGCGTCGAAGTCCACTCGTCTCTCATGATCGTGACTAAGGGATCTCTGTATTGGCCAGAACATATCGAACAGTACTTTGTTTGTACGATGTGAGTAACCACTAGTGTATCTAAATAAATGTCTGTCAAAAATAATATTTTTGAGATAAGCCTTTTTTGTCGACTGTACTTTTCTTAGCACATCCATATCTAAAAAGCCTAAATTCGGTAGGATAGCGATATCGTATTACAAAGTTCCTATGACAACCTTCCTAGTACATCATCATATCAGCACGATGGTATCCTGATATTAGATGCTAATCTTTGTTTCTAGCTTGAGATCATGGGACTTCCAGACGCGATCCGTGACTCGCCCGAAACCTCTTCTAGAGATTTTCCATCCAGATTCAGTGCTGCTGGATCAACCTCGTCTCCTCTTGCTGGTTGTCATTCCTATTCTCTTATATGGAGCAGAGACACGGTGCATCTACAAAATAGACTATAAAACTGGACACATATCACCTGAGGTGCCTATAAGGTCCATACTAAGGATCATGTGGCAAAACCGCGATTGTAATTCTAAGGAACGTCGTTCTGGAATGTATGGCATGGAAGCTCTCTAAATGCAGCGGCAGCTCAGATGGAGTGGGCATGTCCTTCGCATGGATGACCGCCGCTTGCGTAAAGCTGGGAGGAGCTTGCTGTAAAAAAATCATCTCGGCGTTTTACGATCTCTGAAAGCATCTAATCATTCGAGGAAAAACGTCTCGCAACGTTAAATAGACGTAAATCGCCAATTACGTAAAAAATGACCTACCTAAGCCCTCCTACACGTACACATACAACCCAGCTGGCCAACTCTACTGCCACGCATGCAAGAGAGTATATAAAAGTAAGTTCGTCCTAGCCAGCCATATCAGAGCCCACAAACGACGAAATCCATAATGTTAGCGTAGGGTCGCCGTCATCGAAATCGATGAGGAGGACCTTATTCTGATATGGAGTGTGAAAAATTATAAAAAAAACATTGCAGATCATCGGAAGGTAGTCTGCTGCCTTCCTGACTAGAGGGTTCCTATGGCTGTTGGTCCTATGTTGTTATTGGTAAGGGTGATTTAATAATAGAACAGTTTTATTAATATTATTAACTTCGTTCGTGGCGGAGAAAGAGTCATAACCCCTAACCTTTTTTTCTTCAGCGTTGTCGGGTAAAAAGTATTCTATAACCATCTGGAGATACCCAGCTACCCGTGTACCAAAAATAGTTGATCTCCGTGTAGCTGATTTGGCGTGATGAAGCCGCAACGACACATCAAAAAAAAAAAAAAAAAACCCAAAAATTGTAACAACTACCTAGTTAGTCGGGGAACAGATAAAAAGAACCCAACATGTCAAGTCAAGCTGATGATTTTAAATGATTTTAAAAGCATAATCTGCAGAATCAATTTGGTTGCGTGGCGTTCGAAACGAATGCGTTTAGGAATTGCGATGGCATAGACAGACATATATATATATCCAAATAAAAAATATATATAATCGCAAAGTAAGAAAAGTGATTAAGTAAGAATTTCCACACTAAGCAAGGCCTGTTTCGTGAAATTCAGTTACAAAGGAGTTACTTATGCGGCTTATTATAGCTGCTATAAGTACAGTAATAATGTAACAAATATTTGGTAAAGACTTACCTATTACTCTCACTATTTTAAGATGTGTACAAGTTTGTATATGTGTGTAGTATGTAAGTGTGTTGGGATCGATGACAAAATTACCGATCACTACGTTTACCTTCCTACACATTAAGTATTTCCGCGGATGTATAATGCGCAGATGTATAGGTACACAAATACACACGTTAAATGTATTTCACTCTTATTTGATCGGGAGTTTAAAAAACGATACCAAGAGACATATTTATTTGTGATGTTAACAGTCACAAACCCTGGAACCGACCCGACGCGTCAACGCCTCATTACACGACAATGCTTAATAAAACGCATTAAGCGCACAAACACGGCTGTAAATTACGCACTGTCGCCAAATAGCGTATCGCGAATAGTTGGGGCATATCCACGGGTGTCGACACAATTTCCCTTTGAAAACTCACAAGTTAATTCCATTTTCGACACGGCACGGCAATGCTTAATAAAAAGCATTACACGGACAAATCTGGCTGTAAATTACGCACTATCGCCATCGCGAATAGTTTCAGTTCTCCCATTGGCGCTGACAGGGCTTCGAAAACTTACAACTTACTTCCATTGGTGTAGACACATTCCCCTCTGAAAACCTAAAAGTTACAATGTAAGTCTTACACGGCAATGCGTAATAAAACGCATTATGAGCACAAACACGGAGCTGTCGCGTTAATAAGTCATCGTGAATAGTTCTGGCATTCCTATTGTTATCGACACGGTGCCCTTTCAAACCTCGGGACTGATAATTTTGATCACCAACATCATATCACCCGAAAGATGAAAGCCGGAAAAAGGCTATAAATCCTACAACCGACTTTGCGAGTCTCATTACACTACAATGCGTAATAAAACGTAGAATAAGTTCTTCCATTTGTATCGCGTCAAGTTTCCTTTTGAAAACTCACAACTTACATGACAATGCGTACCTTATACTCGTAGCACGCATTACACGCACAAACACGGCTGTAAAATATGCACTCCGGTTGATGTCGACACGTTTCTGCTTCAAAAAGTCAGGACTCGCATTTCTTTTAGAACCAATTGTGATGGCGCGTATCCGAAACCGGATTTTTATCCTTTATTTGATTCACATGAAACGTTGTCAAATGTTTATTGAATAAGCAAGGAATGACACAATATTTACCACAATTATTATGTGATGTGATAAGTCCACAAAAAGCAAGACTTCCCTTTACACTAGCGCCTCTAGCGGTGAATCTAAGCGCGATAGTTATTGAAGTGTGTCTCGTGTCGGCAACATAGGCGAACGCTGAAGACAGGGCGCGAACTCGGCCATTGTGTGAACCGAAACAATGATCCGAACTCCAACAGTAGTAATGAGTCAGAGAGCCAGGGGCTGTCCCACAGTGGTGCATCTTTGTATAAAGTCTAAACTCTTAGTTTTAATTCAAGACCAAAATCTGACATTTCTCATCTTGATTATTTCATCAATAAAACATTATTTCATAAAAATATGAATGAGAAATCGTGCAACCAGTCATATTAGGGTAAGTTTAATTGATAAAAATACTAACACTTCAACTAGTAAGCAGTGATCACAGCGAAAGTGCGCCCGTTGACGTTAAATTTTGATCTTGAATTAATAATCATAGTATATGAATGAAATGAAATGAAAAAGATTTATTTCGAGTAACAAGGACTCCTATAGTTTGTTAGTAAAATGAAATACCTATAGCTATAATGTTAGTAAATACACACTCTCACGAAACTCACACAAAATACATGCTTCTTGACACATGCTGTTCTCAGCAGTGCCTCATGTAGGGGCAGTCAAGCCTATCCCCTATGGAGCGTAGGATGGGGTTGGGGCTGGCTCGCACCCGGCGCACCAGGGACGTGCATCTTTTGCGCATGGTCGCATAGAAGCAGTCAATGCCCGCTTCCGCGAACATCCTTGATGCGCGGCAGAAGCGAGGCAGCCCCACCAGCACCCGGAACGCATTATTATTTTGGACCCGGAGAGCCCCATAGGCCCGCTGTGTAAAATATCTCCATAAGCTGCACGTGTATAGAGAGGTACAATATGCTCGAAACAGTGTAAGCTTTACTTCCCTAGTACAACGTGCGAACTTACGGGCAATCATGTTAGCCCTCACCGACAGGGCCTTCCGTTCCCGCTCGATGTCCATATTGTCCTTCAGATCGCATGTGACAATATGACCCAGGTATTTAAAGCTCCTTACCCTTTCTAATGGACTACCGTTCAAATTAATGGGAGGAGCTTCCAATATCCGGTTACCCGACGTGCTTAATAGCGTACTCCTCACATACTTGTAATAATTTGCGCAAGCCTGAGCAAAACCATGTCGTCAGCATAGCTTATATTATTCACATATTCTGAATCAATATGCGAGCCGACATGCATTTTGCCCAGCGCCTCGAGAAGCCCGTTTATATACAGGTTAAATAGTATGCGTGATGTTAGCCCCCCCTGTCTCACGCCACACTCCAAACCGTACGAATCTGACAGACTACCTGACCATCTAACACTATTGACCTGATTTGCATACCAGTACTGGAGAATCCTAACTCTTTCAGTAGGTACTTTAGCATTTTCTAGTTTGTTCCACAAGATGTTATAGAAAACCAGGTCAAAAGCCTTAGACTGATCTAGGACACAGGTGTAAACCGGTGTCTTCCTGTCCACGTAATACTTGACCGTATGCTTAAGGCACAGTATCGCGCTCTCAGTAGATAACCCGGCGCGGACGCCGAACTGGTTATGACTGAGACGCACGTAATTATTTAACTGTGCATTAAGCATACTATCAAATACTTTTGCTATAATGGTAGCAAGGGATATTGGCCTATAGTTACTAGAGTCAGATAAATTACCAGTTTTATTCTTGACAACAGGTATCACAGTTGTTTTTAACATATCCACCGGTAAGTAACAGTGTCTGACACATAGCGTATAAAACATCGCCAACACTCTAGAGATATGAGGACCCGCGTATTGAAGATGCTCGATGCTGAGACCATCGTGTCCTGGGGATTTACCGCGAGAAATCGAATTTATAGCCTTTGCTACCGCCTTCGCAGTATATCCAGGTTAAATTTGTTTAATATTGGTCTCAGCATCGCTCACCTTACCCTGCACTGTTCTTAAAGGTGTTTTTACAATGAAGTGATCTTTAAAGAGGTTAGCAAAGTCTTTTGATTCACTTTTTCAACGCTAACAGGGCGTTGGTAGCCTTCCAAAACGATCGGAAGCCTTTTCTGGCATGTTGTGAGGATATTCATTTTGATTTGTAGCTGGTGATCTTGACACCATTTGAGACGCGACTTGAACACCTTTCTACTTTCATTCATTTCATTGAATAAAGTCCCACATTCAGGTCTACCATGCAACGTCCATTCATGAAATTTCTGCCTGGCCGCACCGTGAGCGTCTTTGACGTGTTTGTTCCAGCCCACCAGCTGGTTCTTAGAGTTGCGCTTTCTTTTCTTATTACTAACAGTAGAGGCCGCACAGAGGACGGATAGAATATTTATATATAATTTGAGTATAGCTACCGTACAGAGTATTTCTTTCTGTGAAATTCATGAGCTCACTTCTGCTGCTTTAAAAAAAAAATAGGTATTTGCGTGGTAATTTTATTAAGATAGGTACCTATTTACTAGAAGATGCTCGCAACATCGTCAGCGGAGGAGAAAAATCATAACCCTCCTCTTTTCTTCTGCCTGGTCGAGTAAAAAGTATGCTATAACCATATCTGGGGCTGCCCAGCTACCTGGGTACCACGAATAGACGAATTCTATTTAGCCGTTTAAGCGCGATGAAGCCACAACAACATATACGAACATTAAAATAGTACCTAGATTGTTTGACAAGGGGCTAAAATAAGTCATCATGACACGAAGTGATTATTTGGACGAGTTCACGAAGTGAGCGACGACAAATATGTCTGAGTGTCATAATGGCTTTTAGCCACGTGTTAAACACTCTGCTTTTCACTTCGACTGCGAGAAAATAAAAAAGACTTACTTAACATTAAAATTGTATATTTTATTAAAAACTAAAAGTACAGTTTGAGCAATTCTTTCAGAAAGTTTGGCCAATCTGATCAGATTTGTTTGTTTGTTTTTAATTATTTATAAGGAGTATGTAGCTGGCCGCAAGTTTTTTTTTCAGTGTCATAGAAATTTGTACGGGATTATATGGCTTTCTTTTAAACCCTAGGGCTAAAATGTCCTATTTTAATCTCCCTTCGCGAAGCAAATATGACGTACGTGTTGAGCAGCAGAAGAGAAAACAATATTTTTGGACGCACATTATTTGTGTAGTTATGTGTGTTCACTGTAGACCACCCCAGCATGGCAAGTCCCAGCTTCTTGCCGCGTTTTACAAGCCATCCCGATTGCTTAATTGTTCGCGCCCAGTGGCTTTTGGCAACGCAACAATGCTGCCGCTAAATAGCCAGCGATATTAGCCCGCTAATGACGGAATTATACCGACTTGCTTAAGTTTTAATTTGTTTAAATTCACAATGGAAGGCAAATATACTGCACCAAAGTACTTATACTGTTAAATTTAAGTTGTGGCAATGGCACAGGGTGAGCAAACAAAAGTGGCAATACTGGCAATGGGCAGGGAGAACCGATGGCCGTTGGGGCAGAAAGGTTCTCGAATGGAGACCGCGTACCGGTAAGAGCAGCGTCGTGGGGTCATCCGCAAGGTCGGACGATCTGGTTAGGGTTGCGGGAACTCGCTGGATGCGGGTCGCCTCTATCCGGCCCATGTGGAAATCTTTTGAGGAGGCCTGTGTCTAGCAGTGGATGTCCTATGGCTAAAATGATGATGATGATTATCAGGAACTTTACAAAAGCCAATCTTCGCTGCGAACGAAGCCTGGAGAACAATGAAGAATAAATTCAAAACTGTTATTTTTTAATTCATGATCCTCTATAATTAAAAAGTTTCAAGCAAGCTGCCAGCTTTATTTTTTCATCAGCATTTCAACATCGTCTTAAAACTTTTGAACACGATGTATTTTGCTTTACAATACATTTGGGCTTACCATGTTTACGAGGATTTATTTTATTTCAAAAGGATAGCACAAAAAGTTTCTGAGTTATAGCGCTGTAATCGTCGGACGACAGACAGACATACAAACTCGCGCCGGGTATTTTTTTTACCTTTTTGGTACGGAACCCGAAAATAGGTGATTTATTTAAAACTAGCTTCTGCCCGCGACTTCGTCCGCCTTAAATTCGTTTATCGCGGATAAGGGCATTTTTCGGGATAAAAAGTAGCCTATGTCCTCCCCGGGACTCAAATTATCTCCATACCAAATTTCATCTAAATCGGATCAGCGGTTAAAGCGTGAAGAGGTAACAGACAGACAGACAGACACACTTTCGCATTTATAATATTAGTATGGATTTATTGCATAATACAAACTGGCACAAATGGCAGACTAAATGCCTTAAGGCATTCTCTACCAGTCAACAGTAGATTGAGTAAGCTATTTCAGAACCATTGCCTTATTCAATTCAATTTGAAACGGGATTTTCCGATTTGTACGTTTTGCGTATGGTACATTTTGCTTTTTGTACGTTTCGATTATACGTTGTGAACATTTTTATACACTATATTTTGCGTATGTACATTTTGCTCCTGAGGTATATCTTACATTAGACATAATTCATTCAAAACACCATCAAAACAAATTAAATATTATACATTCGACCTGAAGGTACCAGGGTCAGTGAAAGTATAAAGAGGCATATCACACTAGACACGTTTTAACAATAAAAGAGACAAGAAAGAAAAATACTCAAGTTTTAGAATATTTTTCATTGACTTTGACATCATAGTAATTGCAAAATATACACTTAACCTTACATCGACCGGTTAATTCATAACACTCATAACTAATTAAATATTAGTATACATTCGACCTGAAGGTACCAGGGTCGGTGAAGGCATAAAGAGGCGTATGAAGGCTCATTAGGTCGCGGTATCGCCCATAAATACATTATCGCGGGCACCAGGGGGGCAGAAGGCGGTGGGTTATCGAATTAAAACTTCACAAGCAATAGTGAGCGCCGTATTAGGACGCCAAGTATTCGTTCGGACTGATCCGTTTTACACACGGAAATATGAATTATCGTGTAGGATAAGGTTATAAGCAGATTTGATGAATCGCAGATAGGTTATATTTGAAGGCATAAAATCAGTCACCTACACAAGACGAAAAAAAAACATGTGAGTCTGTCTCCTCTATAGAGAATCAAGACTGGTCTTCGATTTATTAAGTAGGTGACTGCCTGAGTTGATGACGTGGGTCCAATAAGCGCAACTGCGAATCAGAAACTTCAGCCAATAAGGTTCTTCAAATTAGACACTCTTCAGTCTTTAACAGAACCTAGAAAAGAACTCAAGTTATTGCTGAACAAAAAACTCTGTTCTTAAAACCTAGTACGCTCATTAGTACGGCCCAACCAAACATATCAATGGTTACAAAAACCTTAGCAATATGTGTTAGTAGTAAGAACATGTCTCCGATATTGTTGACAGAAAAAATAGTTTGGAAGTCTAAATCATAAAATTTCCATCTAATTGAAATAAAGAAATTTAACGGATTATATCGCGTATACTATCTCATTTTAGTTCCCGACGTTTCGGAAGCTTTCCAGCTTTCCATGGTCACGGGAGGACTGAGAAAAGATGAATTTTCCTCTGTCAAAGTTACAATTTGTGCAAACTACCCATTTTTTTGAAAAAACACAAATAAAGGTGTACATACATGCCAGATGGGCCTAAGCTGTAAAGACAGTTAAACATGTGCCAGAAGGGCTTAATTATTTTATCCATAGTATTACAGGATCCCAAGCTGGTGGTAGTGACAATCCATCTTCTCTATTGAATCATCTTTTCTCAGTCCTCCCGTGACCATTAAAAGCTGGAAAGCTTCCGAAACGTCGGGAACTAAGATGAGATAACATACGCGATATAATCCGTTAAATTGTTTTATTTCAATGAGTAATAATCGCGGAAACAGAAGAAAATATTATTTCCATCTAAACCAATATAAAATCGCAGCATTGAAAAGCGCAAAACAGCGCAACAAAAATTAAACTAATACAAAACGCAAACCAGAAGCGCTAAAACATTACATAATCTGTTATTTTTGAACTAGTTAATACGATAATATTGTAGCGTAGAACGGAACGCACGGGGGGAGGGGGCGATCGAGGTAAGGGTACTGGCTACGTAATTAGATTTCCAAAGTCCGAATACACTGCTCGTACTTGTCTTCATAATAATGTGGGAGGCGCGAGAGAATTTGATACTTCATTAACCTTTTAGTATATTTTAGATATAAAGTAATCATGTAACTTAGGATCAATATAATTTAGTAATGTTAATCGTATGCCACCAGGCGCATTATGGAAGTACTAACCACTCAAACCCAATGGTTTGATATTCACCTGATATTGATTACCTATGATGCCAAATTAAGAGTCTAAATAAAACAATGTAACGGATTATATCGCGTAGATTATCTCATTTGAGTTCCCGACGTTTCGGAAGCTTTTCAGCTTTCTATGGTCACGGGTTGACATAAAAATGATAATATATAGGCGATATAATCCGTTAAATTGTTTTATGTAAATGAGTATCGTCGCGGAAACTGAAGAAAGTATTAAGACTAGCCTATTACATTCTATTATATTCTATCAGCAACAATATCGCGTAATCCACCGACATAAATTTAGAACCATTAAATTTTGCATACAATTTCCTTTATGTTCAATTTAAGTGATCACTAAAAAAGGATTGTTGAAGATTCATCCTACTATGCAAAATGAACGTTGAATCAGACAGGGTTTCGCACAATAACCTTTAGTTTTGAGCCCCAAAATACCCACGGTGCTAGTTTTCATTATAAAACACACTTAATACCATTCGAGTAACATTTTGTGCAATGTTTTTTTTCTCGCAGCTTGCTTGCCCCGCATAACAAATAATACCTTCTTTGCTTATACTTTCGAAACTATGTTACCGGAATGAACGTGCCTATGTCTCTATCTATATCTATCTATATCTCTAAGGAAAGTTACACCAATTTAACATTTATTTACACACATATTAACTTTTCTAATTATATCCCTAAGTTCGTTCGCGGAGAAGTAAAAAGACATAATCCTTTATTTTGCTTCAGCGTGGTCGGGTAAAACGTATCCTATTATCATTTGTGGACGGAAGAGTGACTGGAGGTACCGGTGTGCCAAAATTAGTTGAAATCTCTCCAGTAGTTTAGACGTGATGTTGGCATAAACGCATATACGTACATAAAAACATCTACATTTTTTTTTCCAGATTGAGTGACCTTCAAAAAGCTCGCTTCAGTTTTTTTGGCAGTATCTTAAATGCAGGTACAAACATTTTATTTTACAATTTTATAATAGTATACGATGAATAAAATTCCTATATTCGCCACGGAACGAATTTTGATTACAGAACGGTTACTCACTTCGTTAAAAACAAGTACTGCTTGACATGATTCAGTTTCAATTCCTGAATCTTAGTCAAGAGCGCGCTACTAGTAAAGTTTGAAACTGAAAAGAAGTCCCAGGCAAGTCTAGAAAAAGGATATCATGCAAACAGCTAAGCCGAGGTTCTCATTTAAGAAATAAAAATCCCAATTAAAACTCCACGGTTTTCGTTGGAGGTTGGAAATTCATAAAACCAAGTACCAAAACTTGCCGATCCGCACTCAACATCGAGGTATCGGATATTTAGTTTGCTTTGGGCCGGCGGGGCGCGCTTAAGTCCAACTATAAATTAGGAAGGGGTACCGTTTCATTAATCACCCATACGCTGTTATTATTAATTAACCCCCTTCGAACTAGCGTATTAGCTATCGATCGGTAATGTCGCCTTTTTGAGGCGGGCTAGTGATTTGCTGTAATATTTAGGTTTTAAGGGTAACAGGTCATTTTAGTACAAATGCCAAAATGCATAAAAGATTGAGATGTAATTTTGTCATAAAGTGCAACATGTTTGTGCCACTAGGTCATTTTGTCTGAATATTTTAAAGGCAAAATATGCTATGGACAACATTTCTTTTAGTCAAAATGTTTACAAGATAGAATTAATTGCGGCCAAAATGTCAGTTTGTCTGAAATTTCTCAGGACAGAATACTCTGTGGCCAAAATGTACAAAACGCGATTTTCTAAATGTGCTTGCTCTACTTGAAATGTTTTCACGATAGAATTAATTACGGCCTAAATGTCAGTTTGTCAGAAAGTTTTCAGGACAGAATACTCCATGGCCAAAATGTACAAAACGCGAATGACTAAATGCGCTCTACTTGAAATGTTTTCACGATAGAATTAACTATGTTGTTTATTTATTTATAACTGTTTATTATGGGACTACTCTACCCGTTAATATTATCAAAGTTATTGTACTTATCTTAATAAACTAAACAATAATAACAAAACATTGTTAAATTATATTTTTCATTTGTTCATTATATTATCATGTTTACATTTATATACTTTTTGACCACATTCCGGCACTTGTACTCAACCTTACCCATTACCATTTTGTCGTTTTTTCTTAAAAGCATGTTGACATTTATACCTATACTTTTTGACTTTTGTACAATTTGACAAAAGGATTTTCAAACCCATTGAATATTTTGGGATCTTGACCATTATCTTTTTGTACGTTATGTCTCTCATACAATGAGGCTCTTAAGTTTTTGCGACATTTAATTGTTTTGTCTTTTGTTCATTATAACATGTTTACATTTACATACTTTTTGACCGTTGTACATTTTGATAATAAGACATTTAGAACCATTATACATTCAGGCATTAGTACCAAAATTACCAGTTACCGTTTTGAGATGGACGTGTTTTAAAAGGGAACCACATTTGTATCGATGTAACATCATAATCAAGTTTTTTTTTTGCTATACCAGGGTGTCCTTCCATTTCATCGGGAAACGTTTGTTAAAGTTCGTTTATCTACCCACATATCATTAGTGCTCTAAAATGTGTTCAGAAACTGTAGGAAATGACCAGTATTATTACAACCAATTTTACTACAAGAACTTTCTTGTCTGTGGTAGTAGGTAAAATCTGTACTTTAATGTTACTTCAGTATCGAATTTTGT
Source organism: Hedya salicella (assembly GCA_905404275.2). NCBI lineage: Eukaryota > Metazoa > Arthropoda > Insecta > Lepidoptera > Tortricidae > Hedya > Hedya salicella. The sequence goes on from FR990108.1 coordinate 17,923,237, forward strand.
AAGGTTATAAGTTTAAATTTGGAACAGCTGTCAAAGCTCAAGTGGATCTCTATTCTAGGATCCATAAATATTAAAACAGTTATCGACATACGAAACGTCAATCCTGTATGTTTTTTAATATAAATCGCACGAAATTTGATCTTGAGTGATATAAGAATAAGGACTTCATTCGTTTGTCTATGATTTACAAAAAAACAGTCGTTTTGACGGAGGATCGAATAGCCTCCATTAATATTGTCATTCTGTTTGTTGGTTTTGTTGCTGATACGAAAGTAGAATTGTAAAAAGTTGTTTGTAATTTCCATTTAAGTTGAAAATATGAGTAGGTAGTGACTCCGAGAACTATATGAACACTCCGTCGGATATCGTAAATGCAACCACGATTGCAACAAATAAATATTACAAGGACAATTTTCGTCAGAAAAATCGATGGCCAAATTTAGTACTGATAAAAAAAACAAAGATTTTTTAGATTGGAGAATGAACAAACGCACGATTTCGATGTGAATAAATAATTTGAGTCTGTACTTGTTCAAATTTATTTTTTATTGCATTAGTTTAATATATATCGTCTATTGATATTTTACTGGTAGCACTAGTAACAATGCAGGGCATTTCCCTACGGCTACTTCTGAACCCATGTTAGAGTACTTATGATATGTGTGTAGATATAAAGTAGTATACGCATCTGTACATAATTAGGCCTTAAAACACTCGTGTGATCGACTCGCTAACGCTTGTTCCTTACCCAAACGGTAAAACGGGACCTTACTAAGACTCCGCTATCCGTCTGTCTATCTGTCATCAGGCTGTATCTCATGCACCGTGATAGCTAGAAAGTTTAAATTTTCACAGATGTTGCCGCTATAACAACACATACTAAAAACAGTAGGTACCTATAATTTTATGTCTATCTGTCTATGTCAGTAACCAATATAAAATGATCGAACACTGCGTACATTTTGCTTTGGAGTAGGGCGTCGGACTCACACTTGGTCGATTTTTAACTCAATATACTAAATTGACATTTCATAGATGTCCGGTTTAGCATTAAAAATAGATTGTAATAGGTATCTATTTAATATTAACGATTATGTAGTAACTTGTTAAATGTCCCAAGTAGCACACAAGCTGTATAAGGGCTTATATAGCTCTTATACAGCCTGTTGACCGTCATAAGGGCTGTATAAGCTCTACTACAGCTTGTGGTGTTACTTGGGGTATATTAAGTAAATATGCATCAATGTATTATATCAGTTATGGGGGGGGGGGGGGGGGGGGGGGGGTAATTCCCAAGATGACATCATCTTGCGCCTCCTTAAAAAGTGCTTCAATGAGTAAAAAGAGGAATGAAATTCGTGGCTTCAAACTGTTACAACATTGTATATGGTAGGGTAGGGGATCATTAGAATTATAAAAATATCATCATGTAGAAGCCGTTAAGGTTAGGTTGGGTTTCTTTTATAATAATCCCAGATTATTAACGGTTTCAGAGAAAAATGCTTTTTATGAAATGATATGTTTACGTAATGCAATGTTCGCTGAAACATTTTTCGACAGAACAAGGTACAAAGCTAAATCAGGTATTGGCGATTTCTGTTTAATACTTTCGCAACCGACATTTTCTTAGCGCCAATATCATGAGAAGAACCATATTTAGCGAAAACATTCTACAAGCAGAGCCTCCGCTATTCGGGCTCGCGGTCGTGAATGTGTTAACATATTCACTGCCAGTCCACCTAGCGGGCACTTCGCTCGTAGACGCGAAGCGGATACCTTGCGTTTCCCGATATGTAGAAGACAGTTCGTAGCGCTACGATAAGCTTGGCAGCGAAAGTGTTAATGGGCCAATAAACTTTTTTGTCATCATCATCATCATCCTCATTTCAGCCATAGGACGTCCACTGCTGGAGACAGGCCTCCTCAATAGATTTCCACATCGGTCGGATAGAGGCGACCCGCATCCAGCGAGTCCCTGCTACCGTAACGAGGTCGTCCAACCACCTTGCGGGTGGCCTCACCACGCTACGCATGCTAGTACGCGGTCTCCACTCGAGAATCTTTCTGCCCCAAGAACTCAACTTTTTTGTACCTCTTTGTTATCTATGTAAAACTATGGTTAACTAATCCGAATCCCTGTGTTACCCATAATCATTGAAAAATCATAATATGTAAATCATAAAATCATTTTACATAATTCTGAACCCTGAAAATTATCAGGGATTAATTTTCAATTATGATTTTCGATATTATAGCAGTCGATGTAAACCCTTTTCATTTTTTTTCTTGAATACAGATATTTTTTTCAAGGGCCCATCGGGTCAGTATGTTGATAACCTAGATTATTAGTATTTTTCTACGTAACTCTGTCACTATTGTCTTCGGAGTTATGTGACAGGTTTAAAAAAAATCGATTATAAAGGGGTTTTGCTACTCTGTGACTATGACCCCCTCCGTTGAGATCATGTAATGTAATATTTTTCTGAAACATGCAATTAAATATTAATGTTATATGTTCCTTATAATAGGCTGCGAAGTATGACGTTTCAGGTGGGACTAGGACAAGAGGTCGTTAATGGAATTTCATACAAATCATGCTGGCCGGCAAAGTTCTCTTTTTTAATTTCCATTTCACATAAATTTGTAGCACAGGCATCATGACCTTCTGCCACTAATTAAAAAATAAAACTTTATTTTTTTTTGTTATTTATTTCATTGCATGTTTGAAAAAGGCACTATACATACCTCGGCGGGGAATATGGGGGGGTTGCCCGCCTCAGACGTATCCGGCCTCGCTTTGCTCGGCTGTCTATATGTCTTCAGCCGGCAACCCCTTCCCGGCCTCTGTAGTAATGTACTATACAACTTTATTTATATTACTGTTAACTGAATATAGTTTTAACAACATTCTTGCCTTTTCAGATAACGGTGAATACTCGTATACATTTCTTCAATTGTTTTTCATTTATATATTAGATTAGTGGTCCTAAGTTCGATTTTCCGCTCACTATATGTGCAATATTTTCTAGACAGAAAGAAACAGACTTAATAAAATTCATATCAGGGGTGATCAGGGTCGGTAATAAAGAAAACTCTCCGCCTATGGCTGGTGCGAAAAATATTTTAATAGTCACAGTAGAACATCTATTAGATGTTCTACTGTGACTACTAAATATTTTTCTTTATTCTGTATATTTCCCACGTTATTGTGAATGTCTATTCATCATATGAATACATTTTGATACAAATATGCTATCGTATCGTCTCGCCACATTATAAATAAGTTTACTTGAACAATCTCATGTTCCAACAAAGTAATGGTGAATTGTTTCAACAGAACCAGTTCAGGTTTAATTTATGTTAATGAACATATTAACACTTTTATATGTTTATTGTAACACAAGTTATATGGTGCCTGTCTGTACTGGCTGCGTTTCCATTGTACTATTAGTTGAAGTAGATTAAAAACAATGCCTACTTTATTTTTTATGTGGGTTTAATATACATAATATTATAATTTCCGAAGTATTTTAATAAAGGCAGATTTGCCGCGGTATCGAGAATATCGAGAGGCGACTTTTTGGGAATGATTTACTTAGTATAATTTTTATTTGGGATAGGTATATCTTTTCAATAAAATACGAGTACTTATGTGTAAAATATATGTCGAATTTAAAAGGGCAACGTGTCATTATCTTATTCTATGCGTACATTTTCATTAAAATCACATTTCATTGAATAAACACATGTTCAGAATTTAGCGAGATAATAATAAACGGAATTATTTGTTATTATTTAGCTTTAAGACATATTTTAGTACAAGTCAGAATAATATTATTGTATGTCACAATAAAATATATGGAAACAAAAGGAAAATAAAAACATGGAAATCATAAAAAGGACACCCCTTCCAGGAGGTCCGCCTGGTCCCTTTTAGGACATATCTTATCTCAGTAGAATAAATATGAAGATATTTTGCTTTACCCCTATGGATTTAATACGACTATGAAATTCTCCAGCACGAAACCTGTAAATTGACGGCCCGTGATATTGCAATGGAAACACTTTAATGAGACAACACACTTCCGGAATAAAATAGCCATGAAATTAATATCGTGTAGAGTGTGGGTCTCATTAAACAGGTTTTTAATTAGTTTCCTTATCACGAGTTAAACAAATACTTAGTTAATTAGCGAGGGAAGGGTAATGTATCCAGAGCGAAGTTTTAAATACTTTCTGTATGGATATAACTATTCCAATGAAAGGTAAATGGCCTAGTCTCCAGCAGTGTCCCATTAAATAGCACCTTCAACCTTAATTCGTTGTAATAGAGATGACAATCAGGGTGTCAATTATTGGAATTATGCTGGCAAGCATTGGGACATTTACCTTATTTATTAGAAATAATAATAAGTTCCAGTTTCTTTTTTCAACGTAAAGTCCACCGGGGTGAATGGGACTATGGGACATATGTGTCTTTTAAAAGATTTCTTAAAATTAGGCAGTATAAGCACAAAAAAACCGTCAAGTGTGAGTCTGACCAGCGGACCGAGGATTCCATACAAACTTTCACTTATTCCGACTTAACTTGCTGGTCGAGTTAAGTTTACCTCTGGTATGGCGTCATATACAAATGAGGAGCAAACTTAATATTCAAAAATGATTTATGGTGATTAAAAAAAGTAACACAGACAGACATATGGTTATAATTTTTGTGTAATATTCATATATCATTATATAAATCCAGAAAATTTCAGATTTTTCGCTTGGTAAACTTCGAAGATAAAGAGGGAATGATATTTTTTCCGCTTTTTCCTTAATAAACAAAAAATAAGTACAATGAAAAAATTTAAATATATTTTACGTAAATTTGCAGATCAAGCCCCTTAAAATAATACCCTACTTGACCTAGTGGCTTCCCTTTAAAATTTTGCCACCTCTCATATACGTCAGTTTTTTTTAAATAATAATATTCCCTTTGCAATAAATGTGGGCTGACTATCTTTATAAATATTCCAAATTTAGAATAGAGAGTATAAGTAGTTTATGAGATATGGCGCTCTAATAGTTGGACAGACAGACAGAGTCACACCATAAGGGTTCCCTTTTTTTGCCATTTTAGTACGGAACCCTAAAAAGAGCAGCGATAGTAGCAAAATGAAGCATTTATATGTTATTGTTAAAAAACGCTTTTGTCCCATAGCTGCATTTAGCCCGGTTGATCTTAGTCGGTCAAAAATAAGCTTATAGATACGAGTCAGTAGATGACGGCCTAACTGATGAGTAGGACAGACATATAGGCAGTCACATCATAAGGGTTTCTTTTTTACCTTTTTGGTACGGAACCCTAAAAAGAGAGCAGCTATAGTTGCAAAATGATGCGTTTTTATGTTATTGTCAAAAAACGTTTTTGTCCCATAGTCGCATTTAGCCCGGTTGACCTTAGTCGGTTAAAAATAGGCTTAAAGATACGAGTAGTAGATGACGATGTAACTGATGAGTTAGACAGACGGACAGAGTCACACCATAAGGGTTCCTTTTTTACCTTTTTGGTACGGAACCCTAAAAAGAGAGTAGCGATAGTTGCAAAATGACGCGTTTGTATGTTATTGTCAAAAAACGCTTTTGTCCCGTAGTCGCATTTAGCCCGGTTGACCTTAGTCGGTTAAAAATATGCTTATAGATACGAGTAACTACATGACGGCCAACTGATGATAGGAACCAAGGTCAATTATTTAGAATCCCATTTTTGAGCGCCTAATCACATGTCGATATTTGGAAACATACATATTTAAGAACAAATACTCGCTCTCATCAAATGTATAATTATCAAAATGTTATCAAAACGCTTATCATGTTATTCTTATTTTATGGTTTATACTGTGACCTATAACTTTTATGTTCGGCAATTTGCTGTTAGTGTAAGTAGGTTAATGAATAAATAAAATTTGGACTCTTATGAAGTTTTCTATAAGTTAGTTCTTCAAAAGCTCTATAGTTAAAATAGCGCAATTTTTGTATAAGTTCCCTCATGGAACTGCTTGACTTACTGTTCCATGACGTCACATTCTGTAGAACAAAGGAGAAGCAGCGAACCTGCACTAGAACAAACATGGTTGCTATTCTCCTCCTGATTAAAGCTCTATAGTTGAAATAGCGCAATTTTTGTATAAGTTCCATCATAGAACTGCTTGTCCTGTTGATCCATGACGTCACATTGTATAGAAAAAATGACAAACAGCGTTACTGTACTAGAGAAAACAGCATTGCTATTTTCTTCCCGATGAAAGCTCTACACTTGAAATAACTCAATGTTTGTATAAGTTCCCCCAGAAAGCCTGCTATTCCATGACGTCACATTTTTTAGAACAAATGAGAAATAGCGACACTGCACTAGAACAAACATCGTTGCTATTCTCTTCCTCATGCTCTATAGTTGAAATAGCGCATTTTTTGTATACGTTCCATCATAGAACTGCTTGTCCTGTTGTTCCATGACGTCACATTCTATACAACAAAGGAGAAGCAGCGAACCTGCACTAGAACAAACATGGTTGCTATTCTCCTCCTGATTAAAGCTCTATAGTTGAAATAGCGCAATTTTTGTATAAGTTCCATCATAGAACTGCTTGTCCTGTTGTTCCATGACGTCACATTCTATAGATCATATGAGAAGTACTCACTGCACTAGAACAAACATCATTGCTATTCTCCTCCTAATTAAAGCTCTATACTAGTTGAAATAGCGCAATCTTTGTATAAGTTTCACTATACAACTCTATAACTATAGTATTGAGTCTGCCTTTTGCACGATAAATTTTTCTTTTATGCAATAAAGCTTAAATAAATAAATAAAACTGCTTAGCCTGTTGTTCCATGACGTCATATTCTATAGAATAGAATGGAATAGAATAGAATAGAATATAATATAATAGAATAGAATAAAGCTTTATTCAGGATAACACATCATAATAAATTTAACATGACAAAACAGACAATACAGTGTAAACAAGAGATGTGAACCTAAAATGGTCTCCACTCAGAAATGCCAAATAAGAAGCAGCGACACTGCACTAGAGCAAACATCATTGCTTTTCTCGTCCTAATTCAAATAGGGGTACTTAACCGACGCACTTACTCGTCACGCCTGCACTAAGACAAAACCTATACGCTGGCCAACTATCCGTTCGCTGACCCCCTTATAAATAATAGCGGCCCCCACCCTCCACCCCAAGGGTAACCTACCCTCCAGATCTCATTTCCAAATTGCATTTCGAAACTGATTCTCGACTTTACAACTGTGTAACGCCGATCAATTTTGAGACGTCAGTTCTATGCTTAAGGCGGATATTTGTAGTTGTTTTAAGAGCGAATTTTAGTGCTTAGTCGTAAGGTCATAACCTAAGAAGGGGCCCTGCCCGCCGCTACAAGCACTAACTCGTATAATGAGATATGATAATAAACGCTCTGGTTGAATATTGATGTTGGAAGTTAAGGATGCACTCCGCGTGCTCAAGATCGAGACAGATTGTTAATTAAACTGAGATTTAGTTTTTATTAAAGCAGCATTAAAAACTGGTCATTTTAGAACTTTGCCGCAGTAACTATAGCAGTTTAAAAGAGTAAGCGCAATGATAGAGCCAAGTGTAGCGCTAAGGTTCGACCACACCGCTGCTCAAAATACGTTGACGGTGCGTTATCGCATTGACGTCACGATACCGGATGCTTTCCACACTGCTACTCAAAAAACGCTGACAGTGCGTTTACGCGGCTGAATCTATAGACGCATAAGACACGCGTATCTGCAGCGTTCAGCTTCGGTGTGAGATGCCTGCGGTAGAATCGTGACGTGTAAGTCACGTCACCGCTACAACAGGTCTGGTCGAGCCTTTTTAGTCTCGCTACATGTCAAAGTATAGCGCTTTTTTATTGCACTGTGTGACCTTGCCTTTATGTCAAGTCGCGGTTGCAACCCGTGTTTAGGGTTCCGTACCAAACAGGTACAAAAGGAACCCTTATGGTGCGACTCTGTCTGTCTGTCCGTCTGTCTGTTTGTCCGACTATTAAAGCGCCATATCTCAAAAACTACTTATGCTAACTACATTTATAAACATGGTCAGCCCACATGTATTGCACAGGAAATATTTAAAAATATACTTATATTTTCTAAAAAAACAACGAATATGAGTGAGGGGGGGGGGGGGTGTAAAAATTAAAAGGGAATCATATGAAAGGGCTTGACCTGTACATTTTTGAACAATTTTTTTATTGTGATTAGTTTTTGTGTTATTAAGGAAAATGTGAAAAAAAACACCATTCCCCTTTATCTCCGAAGTTTACCCATCGAAAATTTTAAAGTAATCGCAAATTGTATGAATAAACATAAATATTACACGAAAATTATAGCCATGCCTCTAACTAGCTATATTTGAACAACCCGGTTGCGTTAAGTTTGCACCTAATTTGTATGCAATGATATAGATATCGGGTGCAAACTTAACTCAACCGGTACCGGGTAATAAAGTTCGGGTAAGTAAAAATTTGTACGGAACCCTCGGTGCGCGAGTCCGACTCGCACTTGGCAGGTTTTTTTAAAAAGGTGTCAGAATTCAAAATCTCAAAGAAACTAGTTGATCCCGTGTCAGAGTGTATCAACCCTATTCTCCTATAATTTGTATAGTGGTCCGAATTCGACTTTGTACTGGTGCACTCAAACAGGACTATTTAACAAATAAAAATGCATGGCCCAAAACAGAAACGAAATAATTTACTTTTACCTGCCCCTCTACTGCCTAACGCGTTTGACGCTCGGAATCAGAATCAAGTGTCATGATTTTGTATGGGCTATGACAGTTGATCAACATTTCGAGCATTTAGGCAATAACCCCCCGGGACACGGTTCTTATAAGATGGCATATCAAACTTTTACTTTTACAAGTTTTGATATGTTGTCTTGGAGAACTACGCATATACTTAAAAACATATATTAAGATAAGCTAAGTACAAATATTGTAATAGATAAGAGTCATTTAGAAAAAAATACTGACTTTTGAGTTTGTTTCGGCTTTCTTCTCCTCAGTGGTCTCCTCTTGGGAAATGCCGTAGAGTCAGACTTGTAAAAGTGCCCTTACGGCCTACTTACAGAGTAAAGATCATTATTTCATTATATTTTATTCAAATAATAACGAAATGTTTAAGCATATTTTATTCAAATAATAACTAAATGTTTAAGCATATTTTATTCAAATAATAACTAAATGTTTAAGCATATATAATTCAAATATCATAAACAATAAAATAGTGGTATATGAAAAATATTTTCTTTGATTACGCACTTAAAAAAAATTGTCTTGCTTCTTTCGGTGGTTATACCCTGTGACAGTGTAATTGTTACTCTAATTCGTAGTAGTAGTTAGCTCCTTGAAGATGTAAAAAAAACAAACTTTTAGGTCAACGCAATCAAAATTTACTGCCGAAAATCTGCGCGCAGACGTAAGTGCCGTGGAGATACACTCTTTTGCTAGTGCATTTTTCATAATCATTTTGTTTGAACGGCTGCGGAACCCTACACTGAGCATGGTCCGACATGCTCTTGGCCGGTTTTTGTTTAACTTTTCATGGTAACTAATTGTGATAGCAGAATATTTATTCTTGTTACGCAATCAGTTCCTAATAAAAAAAAGCGTACAAGTGCGAGTTGGACTCGCCCATGAATGGTTCCGCAGCCATAATATATTTATACAAAAAATGCACTAAAGATGAAAAAAATACGATATGAAAAATAAAACACTAACAAAAGAGCGTATCTCCCCGGCACTACCGTCCTTTTGCTGAGAAGCGCCGTTTTTATAGCATTAACTTAAAAACGGTATGTCCGATCATGTAGAAAACAATTTTCGTTGGAAGTATTCATTAACCTGAAATGTGTATTTTTTTTTTCATATTTTTCGAACTTACCATTTAGACAATAGATGCGGGGGACACAATTTTTGCTATCTACTATTTCGGAAAATATTTAATAAACCCATTTTTTTTGAGGAACCTCAGTGTTTTTAGAAGTACTGTCGAAATATGTACCACACCTTGATATTTGCTGATTTTTTTTGCAGTTTCGGTTACATGTATGGAGTGCACCCCGTAGAAATATATATATTTTTTATTTAACTATCAAACTAAGTAGCGGTTGACACATGACACCTATGCTCCAAATTCCATCAATGTACATCTTATAGTTTGTGAGTAAAATGCCTGTGACATATGGACAGACAGACAGACATGACGAATCTATAAGGGTTCCGTTTTTGCCATTTTGGCTACGGAACCCTAAAAATCGCCGCCATGTCAAATACACAACATGGTTCACATCTGTATTCTTATAGGTATAAAGATACGTTCTATGGCGCTTTGGATACTACAGTATATTTGATGCTGACTGTACTAAAACCAATAACATAAAAAACCGGCCAAGTGCAACTTGGACTCGCACACTGAGAGTTCCATACAAAATATACGCTACAAACGGCCGTTACTGTGAAAATCCAATGTTAGCAGAGCCCTACTCCTCAACAAAATATACGATGTGTGTTCGATCATTTTATACTGGTTACTGACATATTTTTCTCCTTTGCCCTAAGGTTGACTGGTAGAGAATGCTTTATAGCATTAACTTCACCTTTTGTACTACAAGTTTTCTTAGTTAGTAATCTTCGTCTTATTTATAAGATTATAATGTATTTAGTATTTGTTGTTATATCAGCAACATAATCATATACATAATACATAATCTGTGAAAATTTCAACTGTCTAGCTATCGCGGTTCATGAGATACAGCCAGACAGACAGCCAGAAAGACGGACAGCGGAGTCTTAGTAATAGGGTCCCGTTGTACTCTTTAGGTACGGAATCCTAAAAAACTTTCGGACGTACGTCCATAGTCCCGAAGGAAAGCGATTAAGACCCGTTTTGTTGTACTGTGATAATGAGTTAAATCGTGTAAGTTTAAATTTAAATCAATGGATATAGGTCCGTTAGTGAGTCAGTGATCCATAGATGTCGCTAGGCTTGACGTTGTCAGCGCCGCGATTAGGCGCCGCCATAAAAGAATTAATTGCACACCAAGACGATGGCGTGCGGAATAAAGTATACGCGTGATGTTCACATTCGACCCCAATCCATTGAAAATACATTATGCTAAATAACTTAAGTAAAGCCCCTCTTGTAGTGTACAAAATTTATATGGAACTTATGTAATTTTTCTCATATGGAACGTCAAATTGCCTATACGGATACGCTACTACTACATACAACAGGTACGAGAATAATTGGGTACTATGTCACGCTTACAATTAAAAGCTATTAATTAATAATAAATAAATATCAGGGACAATATTACACAAATCGTCCTAGTCCCACACTAAGAAAAGCTTATGCGCTGTGATTATAATTTGTCTCTATATAATTATAATACTTAGAAAATATCCAAGACCAAGGAACAAACATTCGTACTCATAACAAACACTTGCCCTGGCCGAGATTCGAACCCGGAACCGCCAGCTTCGTAGATGTGCAACTAACTGAGCAATCAAAGCGTACAAATAAATATATTATACGCTTTTAGCTATATTAAAATGATCAACAACTAAACATACGTAATCAATTTAACCATATATAGTACTAGCTTCTGCCCGCGACTTCGTCCGCCTTAAATTCGTTTATCGCGGATAAGGGTATTTTTCCGCGATAAAAAGTAGCCTATGTCCTTCCCCGGGACTCAAACTATCTCCATACCAAATTTCATTCAAATCGGTTCAGCGGTTTAAGCGTGAAGAGGTAACAGACAGACAGACAGACAGACACACTTTCGCATTTATAATATGTATTAGTATGGATAGTCTGGTGCATGTTGGTTTGTTGTGTTTGCATTCGTTTTTTTTTTTGGAAACTGCATGAAAATAAGCGCATGTGAGCACAATTTACTGTCACATCTAACCAAGATACTTTTTCGCGGTTGAGCAAAGGAATTTAACCAAACAATCCAGTAACCAAACAGGATTATGTAGTATACATATGGTTTATTGAATTATCTCGACGTTTCGGACTTGGCGTTATGTCCTCGGTCATAAGGGTAATTCTCACGATTAAGTGAAGTTTTGCTGTGTTAAAGTTGTGCGGTACTCAACAATGATATATTTTATTATCGTCCATTTAAAATTATCCCCAATAGCTGATATTAGGGTTCCGTACGAAAAACGGAACCCTTATAGAATCACTTCCTTGTCCGTTAATCCGTCTGTCAATTGTCTGGAGCCTTTTTCTCAGAAACATGTGGAGGTATCAAGTTGAAATTAATATAATATACAAGATATCTCATAAATATAATATTCAAGACCCACACAAAATATCCAATTATAACATTTATAATATTCACTTCTTGTTCTTCTTGTTAAGAAGGACATCTAAATTAAGCATAGCTTTATCTGTACGTTTTGCTTGTCCTCAAATAAGCAATCATAACAATTAATTGACATAAGTACTAAGAGGCGCGGCGATGATAATTGCGACATAATGCCAGCGGGTGACTCATCCCGGTGTCATAGATTAGGCCATATACGATCGTCTAATCACATGTTCTGCTAGTTTAGAATACAATTGTTGCGAGTTAAATTAGTCTATGTGACGATATCCTTATATTTTTAATAGTACTTAAGTAAACAAATCCATATCATAGGATAGAACAAATTCCATCTTCTAACTAAATGTTCTGGTAGTTTCGAATACCATGGGTTTGAAATAAATAAGTATATATGACGATTTTAGCTTGTTATCTTATTCTGCAGGAATTTACCTATGGTAACTAGTGAGGTATCTATAGATTAGGTCATTATGCGATTGTGGATTCACATGTTTTGCCAGTTTAGAATACAAATTGTTGCGAGTTAGATTAATCTACATTATGATTTCATTACTTATAGTTTTGGAGTGAAGCTATGAACCTATTACAACTAAATTCGTTGTCATAGACAAGGGCGTACACAATCGTTTAATCACATGCCCTGCCAGTTTAATAGAAATTGTCCTCAGTTATAAATTCGTCTGTTTGTCGTTTTTACTTGTTTTTACCCATATTTGAGTGATGTATGATCATGCAATCAATCAATAGAATCGTTTATTTACACGCAGTTGAGGTCTTATATTCTAAACAATACAGTTTATTGGTATTCAGCCTGCATGCAGACATGCAAACATTAGTGTACCCACGTTACAATACTCAATAAATTCTTAGATTAATTTAAATTGTCCATTATTCTTACATATTAATTTCAGTTTTATAGCACCAAAGAGTATATGTTAGCATTAGTTATTTAAAACCTAAAACACATATAGAATATAATTATCATAAGGCTGAATATAGTAATATTTTAGACGAAATCAAAACCATTGACTGGCAAAACAGATTGGTAGGGCTGAGAAGTGTCAATGAAATGACCAACAAGTTTTATGATATTCTTAATGATTTGATTGTCAGATTCGTACCAAAACGATGTATCAAAAGTTCCAAGTATCCTTCATGGTTCAGCCATGCACTAATAAGGCTTCTAGCAGAGAAGCATAAACTACACTCAAGGTTTCGTAAATATCAAAATCCTAGAGACGAAATTGAGTATAAGTTACTGCGTAAACGGTGTCATACATTATACGACGAATGTTACAAACATTACAAACAAACTATAGAATTAAACATCCCGAGTAACCCCAAGGCATTTTGGAACTTTATAAAAAATAAGAGAGATCGTCGATCAACTCTGCCCGCTAAAATGCACTTGAGTGATGGGACTGCAGACACTGGGCTGGGCATTGCTAATTTATTTGCTAAACACTTCTCATCTGTATATAGCTCAAGATGTGCCAATAAAAGTGTGGCACATGATGAATCTATTATAAGCAAGTATATTGGTAGGGTGCAGTTTACTGAGTCTGAGATATTGCGTGCTATAAAGAAACTTGACAGTTCGAAAGGTGCTGGCCCAGATGGTATACCACCACTGTTTGTTAAGCGTTGTGGTTCTGCGTTGTCTTTACCACTAGCCCTAATATTTAACCGCTCTCTAACCGAAGGATGCTTCCCTGATATTTGGAAAGAGACAAGAATTGTGCCTGTTTATAAAAAAGGGGATGAAGCTTTCGTTGAGAATTATCGGCCGATTTCTATATTGTCATGTTTCTCAAAACTATTTGAGTCTCTTATACATCCTATACTATCAGGGTTAGCAGAAAATTGCATCTCTGATCACCAACACGGTTTCAGACCTGGTCGCTCAGTGGAATCTAACCTTGTGCCTTTTGTTTCTGATTTGTGCTACCAAGTGGATAGAGATGCACAGGTAGATGCAATCTATACCGACTTCAGCAGCGCCTTTGACAAAGTCGATCACGAAATCCTTCTTCAAAAACTAACAAAGTTTGGCGTAGGCGGTAGTTGGCTTAAGTGGTTCGACTCCTACCTCGCCGACAGGCCACAGAATGTCGTTGTGCATGGATACAAATCGGAAACATACTATGCTGATTCAGGGGTGCCTCAAGGATCACACTTGGGACCGGTGCTGTTCCTGGTATTTATTAATGATATTACGCATCATATCAAGCACTCGAAGTATTTGTTGTACGCTGACGATTTGAAACTGTATAGATCTGTGGCGTGTGATAGAGATGCAAGTCTGATCCAGATCGATCTAAATAATGTGGTATCATGGTGCAAGACCAATCGTATGACTCTCAATGCGAAAAAGTGCTACTTTATTAAATATTGTAGAAAGAAAAAACCACTTGTAACGAGGTACGAGATAGACGGCGTCGAATTAGTGGAAGTGAACAAAATTCGAGACCTTGGTGTAACACTTGATAGCGAATTAAAATTTCATGCTCACATAGACGTTATAGTCAAAAAAGCTGCGCAAATGCTTGGCTTCATAAGAAGAAATACCAATGGTTTCAAGCAGCCGCAAACTAAAATTGTACTATATAACACCCTAGTTCGCAGCCATCTCGAACCTGCCTCAGTGGTTTGGAGCCCTTTCTATAATGTTCACTCGCAACGCGTTGAGAGTATACAGAGAGTCTTCACAAGATATGTGGCGTTTGGTACCCCTGGGTTTTCGCATAGAAATACGTACGATTGTCGTTTGTATAAATTCGGCATGGATAGCTTGCGCGATCGGCGTCGAATGCTGGATTTCTGCTTCTTGCACAAGGTAATTAACGGCCAAATAAGATGCACCGACCTGCTTAAGAGGATTTCGTTCACTACGCCTCGCAATTATCCCAGGCGCCCCATAGCGAAACCGTTTTCCGTACCCATATCCAGGACTAATCTTGGCTTGCAGTCACCTTTGGTACGAATCTGCTCAAGCTATAATGCTTATATCAATAAAAATAATCATTGCCTTGACATTTTTCACGACCGATTGGCCGTGTTTAAATCTAAAGTTTTGCCAAGCAAGAGGTAATGGTTGTGGCACCTACCTCGCTAGTTAACTTTAAAGTTAAATTCGATGTTAATATTTATTTCTTTCTTCTTTTCCGTGTGTTCCTAAGTTTTGTTTGCATATTTAAAATTCTTAAATTGTTATTATTAGTAACTTTTTTAATCTCACTGCATAAATATGTTTAAAAAGCGTTATGTACACCGTTATTGTTGTGTATATCAGATGTAGATACCTATAATAATATAATTAATGTGAATGTTATAATATATACAATGTGGCTGTACTTTAATAATAAATAAATAAATATAAATAAACAAACCATCCAAAAATTAAAATTAAAAATAAATAAAAAGAAAGTAAAATAAAATTCACAATATTATTAACATAAAACAAAAAGCATGTCAGATTAATAAGAGACTATATTACAAAATTGTCAAGTCCGGTCTAAGTAGCTTATTACGCTAAAAAGCACTTGTCCAGAACCCATGCCATTATGTGAATATGTTTATTTCTGTACTTTTTGTTTTACAAATATCATGATAATAATCACAATTTTTGCAATTTATTAGTGGATCACTCCACTAGCGTTATTATTATAAACAAAGATCAGAAACAAATGAAAATTTTTTTCGACGATACTGGACTTGAACCAGTGCCTTGAGCCAGACCGGGGCAGCACGCTCTACCATCTGAGCTAATCGTCCACACCAGTAGTCGACGAATTTTGTCATCTGTTCTTGCTTATGGATCTCTGTATGGTGCATCCGACTCTTTAGCCGTTAGCGCCGCCTAGTGCAGAACTATGAAGTTACTTTCACCCCGAGCAGATACCTTTACAGGTACCATTGCTCGGCGAGAGGTGGCGCTATTATCAAGACTGTACTTTTTGTTTTACAAATATCATGATAATAATCACAATTTTTGCAATTTATTAGTGGATCACTCCACTAGCGTTATTATTATAAACAAAGATCAGAAACAAATGAAAAATTTTTTCGACGATACTGGACTTGAACCAGTGCCTTGTGCCAGACCGGGGCAGCACGCTCTACCATCTGAGCTAATCGTCCACACCAGTAGTCGACGAATTTTGTCATCTGTTCTTGCTTATGGATCTCTGTATGGTGCATCCGACTCTTTAGCCGTTAGCGCCGCCTAGTGCAGAACTATGAAGTTACTTTCACCCCGAGCAGATACCTTTACAGGTACCATTGCTCGGCGAGAGGTGGCGCTATTATCAAGACTGTACTTTTTGTTTTACAAATATCATGATAATAATCACAATTTTTGCAATTTATTAGTGGATCACTCCACTAGCGTTATTATTATAAACAAAGATCAGAAACAAATGAAAAAATTTTTCGACGATACTGGACTTGAACCAGTGCCTTGTGCCAGACCGGGGCAGCACGCTCTACCATCTGAGCTAATCGTCCACACCAGTAGTCGACGAATTTTGTCATCTGTTCTTGCTTATGGATCTCTGTATGGTGCATCCGACTCTTTAGCCGTTAGCGCCGCCTAGTGCAGAACTATGAAGTTACTTTCACCCCGAGCAGATACCTTTTCAAGTCCAGTATCGTCGAAAAATTTTTTCATTTGTTTCTGATCTTTGTTTATAATAATAACGCTAGTGGAGTGATCCACTAATAAATTGCAAAAATTGTGATTATTATCATGATATTTGTAAAACAAAAAGTACAGTCTTGATAATAGCGCCACCTCTCGCCGAGCAATGGTACCTGTAAAGGTATCTGCTCGGGGTGAAAGTAACTTCATAGTTCTGCACTAGGCGGCGCTAACGGCTAAAGAGTCGGATGCACCATACAGAGATCCATAAGCAAGAACAGATGACAAAATTCGTCGACTACTGGTGTGGACGATTAGCTCAGATGGTAGAGCGTGCTGCCCCGGTCTGGCACAAGGCACTGGTTCAAGTCCAGCATCGTCGAAAATTTTTTTTATTTGTTTCTGATCTTTGTTTATAATGTTTATTTCTGCTTGAACCTTTAACATTTGGGCAGATTTTTGTCGTCCACCGTGGACTGGAACATGAATAGGTGTTGATCAACTCATTGTCTTAATATAAAACTGTAAAATTATAATGTTTAATATAAATGTTAAAACTTTGACGCTGGCAAAATTGTCCTGATGGCCAGTAGCCGTTAAAATTTAAAAATGAACGAAACATTTGGGCGGCATTATCTTTGGCTCTTAAGATTCATTTAAATGAAAACACACGTAATTACGTATCCTAGTAACATTATTAAATCAATGATTGATTTAAACAAACATCCACGCACACAGCCGAGCGTCTGTAGACAATAGGATGTTCCATCTAAATTTTAATTATAAGTAATAATGATTAAAGCCATCAGTAGAGCGACAACGGGCTGACCCCGCCACTCACACCCTTCCGCGCTGCCATTTCGGAACATCAGATGCGGCAATATAATAGAAATCAGACACATTTATTGTAAAATAGCTTAATAATGCAAATTATAGGTGTTTATAGGTGACGGTGATCGCTTACCATCAGGCGATCCATCTGCTCGTTTGCGCTGTAAAAAAAGCCCATCCCGGACTTTTTACATTTCTGCCATCGCTTCGTAGCGTAGCGTAGAGTTTTAACTTGGATGGCATCATGTCTGCTGTGACGAACATGATGAACGTGCAATATTTCTGCTGCGTACATAGCTAAATCTGTATTGAGACCAACCTTGAATAACCTTGCCAGTATAGCGATGGGGGTTAACTTTTCGCTCAGAATATAAATGTTTATGAGAACCAACAGCTTTACATAACTGATGGATCGATTGCAAGACCTCGATGCAAAACGCCTAAACAGAAAGAACCGCTCTAAGCCTTCCTATACCTACACGTATAACGACAAAGGGAAGTTGCATTGTGCGCCATGCATCAAAATTTTCAAAACCAAATTCGGTTTTACAAGTCACATTCGTGCACATGACCGACTCGTGAAGGTCATGATGCCAGGTTTCGCCATTGACGAATACGTCAAAGAGGACGATATATAACTGAAATAGCATTAAGATAGAAAAAAAGCAAATTACAGGAACTCACGGTCAAAAGCAGTAAATTTAAACTAAGCGCCACACTCGACACAGCCCATGTTAGGATATTTTTCAACTAAATACGACAACAAATGGATTATTTCGAATTACAACGGTTCAATATATTAAATTAAATTGAATGGAAGCCTGAGTAATACAATAATAAAGTATCACACTTAATTAAAACACCTTGCTGCCAAACTTCGCCTCATGGAAGGGATCTTATAGTTGAATATGTCAATATCCAGTTCCTTTCGCACGTTATTCACACTCAGTGGCGTGTACCTACAGGGTTTATGGCCAAGGTAGCAAGTTTTTTCTGTGCCTATATGGAGACATGGTTGTTCAAAGCTTCAGGGTAGGCAGTGCCTTTGTGCAATGGACCGCACTCTAATGTGCTACGTCTAGCACGCAACAGGAAGCTATTTTGTCTATAATTAGATGATGCAGATTTAAGAGATATGGAGGAATGCCTAACGAGAACGAGTAGGTGTAGTGAAAGATATGCTACCAAGTAACTCGAGACAATTAGTGACGCCACTGGTGATGTTTAGAATATAGGTTCAGCTTAAAACAAAAATACTGTGAGATTTTTTGCTGGACACGTTTAATCCTGTCAATGTACTTACCCTTGTTACAACAAGGGTTCCAGATTTGAAAAGCATATTCACAAGCATTCTGAGTAATATAATTGAATGACTTTGTCTTTTTGTCCACGATAGACCAATGTGCCTCCTCCAACTTTCGGTGAAGTCAGCAAACAACCCACCGCACCCCCTCAGTTCGTCTTCAACCAACTTCCTATAATTAATTACACTTATTATCATTATTGTTCAGAAGGCAGTTTTGCTTCGATAATGAATTGTCCGCTCCCATCATTAATTAGTTTATTATAATAAGAAGGAAACTTCGTTCGTGGATTAATCAACTTTATCTGATGGTCGTTGCTTTAAATATTTCGGTTGCGAATCCTGAATATTTGCCGAGTTGTCGGATATCTTGGGAGTTTTTAGACGTTTCGCGGGTATTGAATATTAAGTGTTTTTACTTCCTGTTACCGATTTTTAGGGGAGAAAGTGGATTGTGTTAAATTATTTCGGCAATAGATTTAATGATTGGTCAGTAAAGCTGCCCGCAAACTAGCTGACCAATCATTAAATCTTATTTTTTTAAGATTCAGGTTTTTTGCTGCGCCATTAATCAATAGCAGAAAACGGAACCTTTATAGTTTCCCCATGTCCGTACGTGCGTGCGTCCATCCGTCCGTATGTCACAGGCATTTTAATTTTGGCCGATTTTCCCAGAGACCGAATGTAGCAGTGTATGTTTGGCGAATTATCTGTAAGAAATGTACCACAATATTTATTCTGAGATAAATAAATAAAAAAAAAATTAATCTAAAAGTTGTATTATGAATCGAATTTGGAGTATAGGTGTCTTGCAAAAATATTTGTAGACGGGCACTCCATACATGGAACCTAAGTAGCATTAATTGTGTCTCTATCTTCTAAACCTTAGCTACAAAAGTAGCTATACATTTTATACATATAAATTGGTATTGCGTGACATATTTGTAACTGATACCGTGCAGTATTTTTAAGCCCAAAAATTATGGCAATTATTAAAGTTAAACTTGTTAATATTATCTCTTTTGATATAGGTATGCGCGTGGAGGTGTGACTAATGTGTGATACCCAGTCAACCTGAAAACGGTCCTTTGCACGCGTCTTCCGATTTGCTTTGGATCGCTTCTTCCACATATGCTATACCGTGCTATCCCGTTTTCCTAAAATGTTCTATTCCCAATGTCCGCATTCTCACAATGTCAAGCATAAATTATACCACAGACGTACCAGCTTGAAAGGTATTGGGCTCGTCTTTGGACCGGTCCCGTGCTTGGGGGTCGTCCACAAATTACGTAACGCAATATTCTTAAATTTTTGACCCCCCCTCCCCTCATGTAACAGGACCGTCACGCTTAGCTGGACCCCCCCCCCTTCAATTCCGTTACGTAACAAGTGCTTTGTAAAAATCTTTAAGGTAATATTCAGAAAAAAAGATAGGTGGTAGTATAGATACTTTTTAATCAAGAATCTACATAAGTGTGTTTTCAAGAAATCAAGAAATTTAATCATTACAATGAGTATCGGCTTCGGCAGCGATCACAATCTTCTGTGGCTATTTTGAACGGTATTATTTTTGGTCTTAATTCTAAATGGTCAATTGAAGTGGACGAATTTCAATTTGTACCTAAAGACAGTAAATCTAAAATCGTGCGTTCCCAATTCGTCCGCATAGTAACTGGTTGACTGTCTCGTAAACAGTTTATTTATGGCTTCAAAAAAGATTAATAAGGAGTAAAAGTGAATAATCGATTAATCGAACCGGTAGCAAATATTTCTACAGTAGTCCAGTCTACAGGTGAGATCGTGGATGAGTTGGAAATATGGGCAACTTGGGAATGTGGTCAAGATAGGATATTGACATTTTAGGAATGGAATGTAGAGGTAGTGGGAGTTATGACGAGGTAGGAAGTTGACAAAATGGGAATGTGGACTAAAGTGAACATACAGTCTATGACTTGGTATGTTGTTTTAATTTTTGAAGATTTCGATTCTCTTTTTGTAGAGATGAATATCTGATAAGACTAACTACAAATAGAGAGCTCTAAACGTCAGAATTTATAGTTGAAGTTTGATATTCCTACTGAGCGCTGAAAATGCGCCTCCTACTAATAGCGCAACGGTGTAACGTCTTCCCTAAGAGGTATCAAATTTATATGGGAAACTAGTATTTGAAATTTTGCTCGTAAAAAGCCACGTTTAACTACATGTTTGCCGTAAAATTATTGTTTTATTGAATTATATTGACTCAGAAAAGAGCTTTTAATTTAATTTTGGGTTAAAAAAATCACTTTTGCGTAAGGTGGATGTTTTATATTCCAAAATAATTTGTTTTTAACACGCTTTTATTAAGTCGTCCTGTATGTAACTAACTATGTAATGGAATATATGGTAGCTAATTTAACCATCTTCCAAGGATCTTAGCGTCATGAAAATTGGCAGCTGTATGTAGTTCTGATGTCAATACAATAATATGGCACTGTCGAACTGATCTGATGATGGAGTCGGAAGATATGAACTGGAACTTCATGTTGGAACATCGTATCATAGCTGCGTTTGGATTTGTTAGAAAAGTCTTGTAAAGCGTGTTTTTCTAGTGTTTTTAAACTATTAATTTATTTTTTACCTATATATTAAATCATGTAACTACAGTATGTTTTACAATTTGCCATGACTCATCATGTCATATTAAATATCGATGACGACCAAACGACCTTGAACTGAACAGCCGTTACAAAAAAATGTCTTCGGGTGAAGTTCATCGCGTTGTGTTGTGCCACTGAAAAGTGGTGTTAGTGTCGATCATTTGACAATTTGGCCACTAATGCAGACGCTTATACAAGTCACACTGAACTTTTGTGGTAACTGCATGAAAATATGCGTTTATGAGCACAATTTAGTGTTACATGTAACGAAGACACTAGTTCGCGGTAAAGCAATGGAACTATAATCCATTAATCTAATATGGAATTCCGCAAAGTAACACCTGAATCTATCAATTATTTAAAATTATAATGCCCAAAACAAAAACCCCAATTAGCTTTCTTAAGGTTTCTTCTAATAATACTAATAGTACACCAAAATAGCGATTGCGATTGCGTTGAGAAGTGATTCTACATCATGATGATCAGTAATTTGCAAGCTACCAAAGTATAATTCCCAAAACACAAACCCCAATAGCCTTCTTAAAGTCTCGTCTAACAATAGCACAACGAAATGGCAATCTATTACCTTCAGTAGCGATTTCATCCAACCCAGACGGGGATACACGGCGAGCGATCTAATATGCGTCTGATTACGTACGCTGATAGCAATAACTCTATGGAAATTATTCTTCTAAATACAAAGATCTAAATAATGAAAAAAAAAGACTCCGACTGGATTTGAAATAGGGCCTTGGACCTTGCCGAGGCGTACGCTCTGCCTACTGAGCTAGAGAGTCCGCATCGTAACCCTTCTTCGAATTTTAACAATATTTGTTACAAGATCTTTGCATTTGTGTAAGAAGACAGGGACTCCTGTGTTTATTTATTTATTTTTGCGTTTTTACCGGCTTATCTGCCGTCAGCTCCATGGTTGAAACATCACGAAGATCGTGATGGTAATACATCAAGATTATGATATAAATTCTATGGAAATGCAATGCAATGGCAAGCCCCTTTTTTATGAAAAAAACCTGAAAAAATCATCAGCCACATTATCTAAGTCATCATATAACAGATTCCGTAAAAAAACCTTAACCTAAACAAATATAATTGGGCAGCTAAATTTTAATCATTGGGCCTATTTAATAATTGGTCACCAAGTCTACACTGTTGCTGACCGATCAACTATACTTACTTACTTACCGAATAGTTCTAATAAATATTGTGCTGTACAACACTGAATCACTAAAAATCAAAACTTAAAACTAGCTAAAAATTCTATATCATTAACTTTCGGTCATTAGACTTAGAGTGAGCACGTGGCAATGAACTAAGTTTTAATTCGGCAACGGGGTCAAAAGTACTTTTTTTTGCTCGCGCGCGGCCTTGAAAGAGTGTCGTAGTACTGATACTACCCTAAGGAGAAACTGCTCTGTATAAAATAACCAATAACTGTTTCTTTTATCTCACTGAGTTTCAACATGAATAAGTATGACCATGGAAGTCGGAACACTTCAAATAATCATAAAAATCCCGGGAGTGATTATGGAAAAAAAAACAAACTGTTTTACAAACAGTCAAAAGCTGACCAATTTATGCGGTAATCTCAAACTAAAGCGTTCGTTTGCTGCTTTTTCTTTCCGTTTTAATGATTATTTAGAACAAAAAAATGTTTTAATAATCCTTCAGTTCCTTTGTAGTAAACTTTTGTATGCGTCGCAAATAATCTCTAAAAAACTCACTACGTTTTAACCGACGAGAGACGGAGATATTATGAAATGGACAGGTAGTGCCATTAAAAAAACACCACATTTCATACAATTCCTTGAAAGGATGCTTTGTATGAGTTTCGTCGGATTCTCTTTGAGATGTGTCAACGTCCAGTGGAGACTATAGTGCCAGTGTGGGTCAGAGATGGTTCAAAATCCTAGGGAATTTAACCACGGGAGATGCTATATAAATACCAAACCCTCTGCCAAAATAATCGCGAAATCTCCCGTTAGTTTATTCGGTAAATTGCCAGTGTGGCTTTTATGTCCTTAAAAGAAATTAATTAATCCGTCAGTTAGATTATCAAAAAATATTGGCCACGTATTTTTTCTTTTGTCAATTAAACAAAAAAATATGAAGATATATAGCCCGTTAAAGTTCCCCGTGACGTCACGCCGTGCGACCGTTCTTCACACGTACTGACGTCACTACCAAACTTTGACGCGCTTTATCTTTGCCGCCGCTAAAAATGCATGAAAAAATTGTTCGGGAATGGCACGGCTTGTCATCTTCATTTGTTAAATGCTGTAAGGTCGAAATCCAAAAATATCAAACCGAATAAGTATACAAACAAAACATATCCAAACCGGTTTGGCCACACCGTTTCTTCTTCAATTGTTTTAAATTATTTTTCACTTGATTACTTACATGGACGAGTTGCTCTTTGGGAGCCGATTTGATCAGAATTTGCAATGGGACCTTCTGCAGGAATTAAACAATTACCTAACGCGTCCCAGATTAACCTTGGATTTTGTCGAGACGGTCAGAAATGTTTGCAAATCTGATCAATTGTCTAACGAAATTTCAAGTCGATTTGAAGCAAATTCAAACCGGTTTGATCAACTTCAGGCCTATACTAACTCGGCTTGAACCGACTTGAGAAGTCGGGTCGTCGAGTTACATCTATAGTGTGGCCTATTTGCAGAATAAACATTTGAATTGTAAATTTTTGAATGTTGGTACGGGTATTGCTCCTTTGCCTAGACATTGAGAGTTTAGCGAGAAGCTCCCATTTTGAGACGTTGCCTCTTTGACATATATATGGGACCAGCCCCCTTATTGCCTATAGCGTACGACGCTCGGAACTAGAATCAAATGTCATGATTTTGTATGGGCTAATGACAGTTGATTCAGATACCAATTGTGAAAATTTCGTTAGGCAATAACCCCACAGGCTTTAGGCCCAAATTTGTCTGTCACGTTGATGATCCTGATATACAGCGTGTTTGGTAACAGGATGCAAAGTTGAAAGGAGGTGATAGCTTAGGCCATTTAGAACATTTTAAGCGATATATGTGTTAGGCAAATTTTATTAGTTTTTTTTTAATTTAAGTTTTAAGATTTTTCTGGGAAAACTCCAAAATTTCAGACTACATCGACAATAGTACTTTTTTTTACTGCAGGAAACGGCTGAGTCATCTTTGTTAAACGCCGCCCGCCGCTATCGGTCCCTTTTGTTTCACACCACCGCGAACCTTTGTTTATTAAAATTGCATGTGACAATTTTGTCCACTTAACCCTTTCAAAACATTTCAAATGTCAGGTAAATTCCAACTTAGTATTAAGAACCAATGTTTTATTACAAAATCATAATTAGATTCGTCAAAAGTATCACAAGTCGAGTGAAACATTTTAGCTCCCTAGTTGGTTTAAGTGGCTTATTTTTAAAGATACGATAGCTACAGTCGTGGTTGATAGCTTAAATGAAAGGGCAATAGCCAAGCATGTTTCTTAAATGGTTTGAAGAACCGGGGCAATTTTTTTTTATCGTCCTTAGAAAACACTTAAATCATTTTTTTTTTCATGTTATTTAATTTTTAAATCGTTGTTTTTTTTTCTTTAGACACAGATTTTTCAAATAACTTTTATGGTGTACGATAGACATTGCACAATACAAGAAAAATACAAAAAAATGCTACCTACATTTAAAAAAGTACTATTGTCGATGTAGTCTGA
Organism: Hedya salicella; assembly: GCA_905404275.2. Taxonomy (NCBI): domain Eukaryota; kingdom Metazoa; phylum Arthropoda; class Insecta; order Lepidoptera; family Tortricidae; genus Hedya; species Hedya salicella. The sequence goes on from FR990108.1 coordinate 17,948,787, forward strand.
AATTTTGGAGTTTTCCCAGAAAAATCTTAAGACTTAAATAAAAAAAAAAACTAATAACATTTGCCTGATACATATATCGCTTAAAATGTTCTAAATGGCCTAAGCTATCACCTCCTTTCAACTTTGCATCCTGTTACCAAACACCCTGTATAAAGGTATCAGCGTTGTGTCTTGTTATTTCCTCTTCGTTTAATTTGTGTATCTGTAAAAGATTGATGTGATTTTGTAAGGAAATATTATGTTAAACCCTTTAGGGTTTAAGCAGTCAAACTATCCAGCTTAGCAATGATTTTCATCATCATCATCATCATCATCAGGCCATTTCCGTCCAGTGCTGGACATAGGCTTCTCTCATGGCATACTACTGAGCTCGGTCCTGAGTTTTTTGTTTCCAACCGCTAGCAGCCACTTTTCTTACGTAGTCGCTCCACCTAGCTGGAGGGCGCCCTAAACTGCGTGGTCTCTACTCCAGAACACGTTTGCCCCAACGGTTGTCAGTTCTACGACACATGTGACCGGTCCACTGCCACTTCAGTCTGCTATTCCCTTGGGCTATATCGAAATCTTCGGTTCTCTGTCGGATCAACTCATTTTGGATCTGATTCTTCAGAGAAATTCCGAGCAGAGCCATATCCTATAGCTAGCCGAGCGACCTTAAATTGATGTACCAATCGCATCGTCAGTGTCCACATCTCGGCTCCATTTGTTATAACTGGTAGGAAGCACTCATTAAAGACTCGTCTCTATCAGCAATGATATTAGTAATATAAAACTAATGAAAGCCATGAGCGGCAGTGACACCCATAGGTACCGAACCAGTTGTGTTGGGATGTCTAGCCTCCTTGCAGACGCATGGACCTAACAATGACTGTACTAATTTGGACATAGACAGACTTTGAAATGAGTACCCAGCTCGACTTGAAACATGAGACGCCGCAGACAAAGGACGGTCAACGGCAAACCACAAGACTAGACGGACATGACGGAGGCTCTGATATAGGCCTCAGACCGTTCCGGTTGATTATGAAGGTTTACTATAGCGGTAATAATAACTTCAGATACTGTTACTTTAATATTCTATTGAATTAACAAAGAAACCTGTAAAATGTGAGTATGAAGAGTTCCGTTCTACCATTCGAAAAAATGCCGTAAATGACTCGTTTCTTGTACGGTTTCGATACACTTTAATATTTAGCATTATTTTACAGTACAGCGGTATGGCAGCATTGTACGGTTTCGATACACTTTAATATTTAGCATTATTTTACATTACAGCGGTATGGCAGCATTGTACGGTTTCGATACACTTTAATATTTAGCATTATTTTACAGTACAGCGGTATGGCAGCATTGTACGGTTTCGATACACTTTAATATTTAGCATTATTTTACATTATAGCGGTGTGGCAGCATTGTACGGTTTCGATACACTTTAATATCTAGCATTATTTTACATTACAGCGGTATGGCAGCATTGTACGGTTTCGATGCACTTTAATATCTAGCATTATTTTACATTACAGCGGTATGGCAGCATTGTACGGTTTCGATACACTTTAATATTTAGCATTATTTTACATTACAGCGGTATGGCAGCATTGTACGGTTTCGATACACTTTAGTATTTAGCATTATTTTACAGTACAGCGGTATGGCAGCATTGTACGGTTTCGATACACTTTAATATTTAGCATTATTTTACAGTACAGCGGTATGGCAGCATTGTACGGTTTCGATACACTTTAATATTTAGCATTATTTTACATTACAGCGGTATGGCAGCATTGTACGGTTTCGATACACTTTAGTATTTAGCATTATTTTACAGTACAGCGGTATGGCAGCATTGTACGGTTTCGATACACTTTAATATTTAGCATTATTTTACAGTACAGCGGTATGGCAGCATTGTACGGTTTCGATACACTTTAATATTTAGCATTATTTTACATTACAGCGGTATGGCAGCATTGTACGGTTTCGATACACTTTAATATTTAGCATTATTTTACAGTACAGCGGTATGGCAGCATTGTACGGTTTCGATACACTTTAATATTTAGCATTATTTTACATTACAGCGGTGTGGCAGCATTGTACGGTTTCGATACACTTTAATATCTAGCATTATTTTACATTACAGCGATATGGCAGCATTGTACGGTTTCGATACACTTTAATATCTAGCATTATTTTACATTACAGCGGTATGGCAGCATTGTACGGTTTCGATGCACTTTAATATCTAGCATTATTTTACATTACAGCGGTATGGCAGCATTGTACGGTTTCGATACACTTTAATATTTAGCATTATTTTACATTACAGCGGTATGGCAGCATTGTACGGTTTCGATACACTTTAGTATTTAGCATTATTTTACAGTACAGCGGTATGGCAGCATTGTACGGTTTCGATACACTTTAATATTTAGCATTATTTTACAGTACAGCGGTATGGCAGCATTGTACGGTTTCGATACACTTTAATATTTAGCATTATTTTACATTACAGCGGTATGGCAGCATTGTACGGTTTCGATACACTTTAGTATTTAGCATTATTTTACAGTACAGCGGTATGGCAGCATTGTACGGTTTCGATACACTTTAATATTTAGCATTATTTTACATTACAGCGGTATGGCAGCATTGTACGGTTTCGATACACTTTAATATTTAGCATTATTTTACATTACAGCGGTATGGCAGCATTGTACGGTTTCGATACACTTTAGTATTTAGCATTATTTTACAGTACAGCGGTATGGCAGCATTGTACGGTTTCGATGCACTTTAATATTTAGCATTATTTTACATTACAGCGGTATGGCAGCATTGTACGGTTTCGATACACTTTAATATTTAGCATTATTTTACATTACAGCGGTATGGCAGCATTGTACGGTTTCGATACACTTTAGTATTTAGCATTATTTTACAGTACAGCGGTATGGCAGCATTGTACGGTTTCGATACACTTTAATATTTAGCATTATTTTACATTACAGCGGTATGGCAGCATTGTACGGTTTCGATACACTTTAATATTTAGCATTATTTTACATTACAGCGGTATGGCAGCATTGTACGGTTTCGATACACTTTAGTATTTAGCATTATTTTACAGTACAGCGGTATGGCAGCATTGTACGGTTTCGATGCACTTTAATATTTAGCATTATTTTACATTACAGCGGTATGGCAGCATTGTACGGTTTCGATACACTTTAATATTTAGCATTATTTTACATTACAGCGGTATGGCAGCATTGTACGGTTTCGATACACTTTAGTATTTAGCATTATTTTACATTACAGCGGTATGGCAGCATTGTACGGTTTCGATGCACTTTAATATTTAGCATTATTTTACATTACAGCGGTATGGCAGCATTGTACGGTTTCGATACACTTTAATATTTAGCATTATTTTACATTACAGCGACAACTGCAATACCAATTTCATGATAATTGCAAAGATTGCCTTTTACGGTTGAAGAGTTAGAGCCCCGTGTGTGACGGACAGACAAACAGACAGCGGAGACTATATTATTAAACCGCCTTATGGGTACGGAAATCTAAAAAGTAATATAGTGGCGTAAATTTTCTGGTTTTAATAACAGGCTTTAGCTGTTTGATATATTTAATATGCTCGCAAGATACGAAAAAGTAACCAAAATATAAGATTAACGTTGTTTGTATAGATATTCACTGCATAAACTTAGAATGGAAATAGAATTTAATAACGAAACTAGAAAATACGGATTACATTTTGCAGTATGCAACGTGTCTAAACTTTAGGCATTTTTTTTTAATTGATTGAATAATTTACATATTGATTTTTTTTACTTGCAATATTTATATGTACAGTACCTAAGTAAAATTATTTGTAGTTTGCCACTCAGTTTTCATCAGCTTTTATCGGTAGGTACAGTATGTACAAATGACACAAAATGCATTATTCAACCGACTTCAAAAAACAAAGGTGTATGGTCAACTGTATGTATTTTTTCATTGCATGATCACTGATTTCTTTGTCAATTGTGGACCGATTTTCAACATTATTTTTTTATTCAAGAGGTGGTCCCACTGTCGCAAAAGTCAGGATCTGACGATTAACCAGTTAAAACACGGTTAGGTGAAAGTAAATTGAAGGAACTAAATTACTTTATTTTTACTTCTTAGTAATTTTATAAGAGTAGGTTTTATTTTTTGTTAAAAAATTACATATAACAATTTCTCGAATAGCATTATTTATAATATACCAAGTAATTTGATAAATAGATTTTATTAGTATTGTATTTTATGATATATATATATTTAAAATATAAAGTGACAATGATAAATCATTTATTTCCAATTTTTGGTTGCCGGCGCTTCAGAAATCAAACCACAAATCATTTTAATTTATATATCGCTTGTATAATATCTTATATATGGAATAATTACCTGACAATGAAGATTATATTTTATATTCTATTCTATTAGTGCATTTTAATAATACGCACCTTACAGTCTAAAATTGTAATGTGCATCATCTGCCACAGTGTTATTTTGTACTCTGCGTTATTTACGATAAGTGCAATAACTTAACTCAAAAGGTCAAGTGTAAAATATCCTTATTCTAATGAAGTAAGATGCATATTTTTTAAGGTTTACGATACTAATTGTATATAAATTTAATTTTGAGGACTAACTGTACGAATAGGTAGTAAATACATTTCTAAAAAAATCACTTTGTTCAATAATCAAAAACGTAGGCAACGCCCGCGGGAACATTCAAGTTAATCTAATAGGTTTCATATAAACAAGGTTTTCCAGCACGCTCGATAGAAACACGTAATCGGCCCCCAAGTTAAATATTAACGGAAAAGGCAACTTTCGGCCGCTTCAAGCTGGCCGGATTTAAAGTTGTGACGTCATTTAGCTATTTACAACTTGTTACGGGATCGACGTCTGTTCCGATCGTGTATTCTCGGACAGCGCGAATGTTCTAGAATGTTCCCGCTTTTTACTGAATTGTGTCTAGGTCGGATATTTTTAGCTTAGATCCAAATGAGCCTTTTATCGGTTAGAAAGTGGTCTGGTGCCTTGTTCTGTAAAAATGTCTACAATCATTTAAAAAGCGATATCCAAAAATTCTTATTGACCGAGTGAGCATCTCTGTCTTAGCTTGTGCATAAATGCTTTCGTATATATATGTCTGTTTGTCCGGCTGTTCTCTTCTAGAGGTCGTGATAAATAGTCTTCTCTTCTTCATCGGTTTCACTCTTGGCGGAGTGGTCGTGGTCATCATTTCAGGTGTTGGTGGCAAGCTTGACAACACGCGCCATTCTTCTCCGATGGCAGCCTTCCTCGTGTATTCGTGTAGTGATTATGAGCCATTTACTGCAGCTTTTATTTGATCAGTCCATCTCATAGTAGATCTTCCTCGTGGCCGGGGGGATATGGGAGAACCATCGTTATTTGGTCATTGGTAGTCTGTTGGGAAATTGCAATGCCAATTCACCACTTGTGGTGAGATGGTCCAGAGGGCATTTCTCAACCGATTCTGATGAAATTTTGTGAGCAGGTTTGATATGAAGCGTCAAAAAAATGTATATAATACATTTTATTTGTGGATTCTGTTTTAGGTTTTTTTTGAATGACGGAGATATGTGGGTTTAACGCCTGCGGAGGTCTACAGCTCATAGAGCCACTACTAATAGTGTTGAATTACTTTTGCTTTGGTTTTTTCCACTTTTTATGTGCAATTTTCTGTGCTTGATCAACAACCAGTAGCTTGCATAGAGTTTTGGCCAAAATAGGCAATTAGAATGTTTTGTTCACATTGGTAGGCAGTTCCTCTATGCCTATATGGAGCAATGGTCGTTCAGGGTAGGCATTGCCTTTGTGCCTATATGGACAGCACGCTACTGCCAATAGCAGAATGCTAACAAAACCATGGACAGAAAGACACTACCTGGAAGTCCATAAGAATATTAATTTAGTCCAAAACTGCTGATTACCTAATACATATATGCGATATGAACTGTTAAGTATCAATGGTCTAGACTGCCATAGCCTACTAAGGCCAAAAGTTAGGGTTAAGAGGGGCAAATTATTTCTGAAGTTAGAAAAGGTGAATCGGCTGAATCTGACTCTTGGGCAGTGTCCGATTGGGAAGAAGTCAATCTAGTTAGGTTTAATGCCGCCAAAACGCAGGCATGTGTATTCTCAACTAAACGGAGTCCATTTGACTTGACTTTGACTTTCCGAGGTGTATCCGTACCTATTTCTGACCATCTAGAGCTTCTTGTTTTAACGTGTGCTCCAACTTGAACTTTGGGCATTTTATTGAATCCTTGGCAATAACTGCAACCAAGAAGCTTGGGATCCTTTTCAAGGTGAGGCGATACTTTACACCGGGACAGCTTCTTCAATTGTTTAAAGCACAAGTCCGGTCGTCGACAATTATGGAGTATTGTTGCCATCCCTGGGATGGATCTGCCAAATACCAGCTGGCAGCCCTGGATTCAATCGACAGACGTGCCAAGAAGCTCATTGGTGACCTAGATCTTGTAGAGGCAAAGCTGCAAAGCCGAACACCGTTAAATGTTCTGCCTTGCGGTATTTTACAGGATACATTTCGGTGGTGTGCGGGGGGACTGCATGAACTAATATAACCTTCTCCATTTCGTCACTATGGAACTAGACATGGATTTGGATTCCACCCTTATGTTGTTGATATGACAGCGATTCAAACAAACTCAACGATTTGCTTCCACATTTCTCGTTTGGGCGGCTAAAGAGTGGAACTCTCTTCCAGCATATATCTTTTCTCAGAACAATATACGAGAGTGAATAGACACTATCTAGGTAAACATGCTCCATTGTCGGCTTCATTGTCGCTTACCAACAAGGGAAATTGAAGTCAAATTTAATGCTTGCTTATCTTGCATTAAAAAAAACCTGGAACCTGCCGTAATTACTTATTGGAATCTGTACATTTTGTATTCGGTCTTAAGAGGCTATATGAGTAGTGTTTGTGATTTAAGTGCATAACATATAAATGTTTAAAAATTTAGGATTGGGCATCGTACAGTTTACTCGTAAATCTTAGATTGACACGAGGCAATTGCGTTGCTTTGCCACAGACAGAGCGTGTTTTGCCAAAGTCCACAGGGGATGTGTAACATGTTTATACGAATCACATCAGGCCGGCCGAAAAAATCAAAATAAAGCACGTGGTCAGAAAGGCAAAATTACTATGTCTCGTAGCATAACAGGTTACGATGTCATAATCGCCATAAAGTTTGTTTTTCAAGCGCTATCAATAAAAAAAAAACTTTAAAGTTATGGGAGTAAGTATCAAAAATGAAAATGTATGTAGAAATAAACATACCTGTTTTTATTTTGAATCATATATACACATGATTGTTTTAATAAATTGAAATTAACGTGTCCATATTTTTAATCTGTATATCATGTCACCTGAAACACGAGCCGCAATGGTGTGACGTCATAATGGCAAAATGATACGCTGTCATCTCTCAGTCCAGTCATAAAACACTAACATATTTGAAAGTGTTAAATTATGTTTTCTTCTCTAAGTTTTGCTTGCATATTGCCGTGATATTATGATTTAATTGAATATTGCGGAAAGCGTTTCGCAGGAATAAACAAAGTTTAAATTGTAATGCAATTTTATAGAAACAAAGCGTATTTATTTTGCCGAAACATTTATTTCGCTTGCTTTTGATTAGGAAATCAATATTTCAAAGTACTTTTCAAACAGCTTAGAAACTATTTAGCCCTCTTATGTAGCCTTACCACACCAATGTCAGCCCACAGGGGATGTGTAACATGTTTCTACTAAAACTATACGTACCTATAGTTAAGAAAACACAGCACAGAAGTCTGTGGGCTACGTGACGCCTTTTCAAATATCATCAAGCCGGCTAATAATTAGTTATATGAATTTCGAAGAACCTAGAATATTCTTAGACTGATGTCTTAAGAATAAGCGACCTTCTAAAAAAAACAGCTTTCTAGGTTTGGGCTGGGTAATGAAGACAGTCAGTCAGGACTTTTTTAATTTATATAGATATTGTTATAATAATGAAATAATGATCTTTATTCTGTATGTAAGCCGCAAGGGCACTTTTACAAGTCGGAGTCCACCGGCATTTCCCAAGAGTAGACCACTGTCGAGAAGAAAACCAAACGAAAGTCAACAGTACTGGCTGTTGGTCTAAATAATTATTCTTATCTATCTATCAGCCACATAAGTCCACTGCTGATCCATCCTGCTATTCGCGGGCCATCCCACGCCGCTATTTCCTATGTGTGGTCGACACTCCAGGACTTTACTGCCCCAACTGCTAATAATAATTCTTAAAATTACAAAATAATTAGTTGGCTTCTAACAAATGAGCCATTTTTTTGCCAAACTGTTTTATTTCTCAAATATTTCATTTACCTTAGTCTTTTCTTCAATCGTAAAATCAGAATTTCTCTAAAACAAACCTAACCTAACCAATTACGTACTACAGAATGGCTTTAAAATATTTAGATTTTTTTTCGGTTTCAGAGGAAAGAGTGAACTGAGGTAGTTTGGGAAAAATAGTTTAGTGAAAAGAAAGTATCCCATACTTATTTATTACCTATATCTATCCATCTATCAGCCACATATGTCCACTGCTGAACATAGGCCTCCCCTGATGAAAATATAAGTAACTAATAATACCATTGAATAACCCATGAAATTTATGGTTGTTATAAAACAGTTTCGATAAACGCAAGTTTAAAGACAGCTGCAGTACAAAGTTCTTAATTTTCCCGTACAAGGTAGGAACGTGTGACGTGACATGTTTCTAGGCTTTAGTACGACACGTTTGGCTCAGTGGGCTGCACAACGGCCTGCGAAGCTGGCGGTCCCGGGGTCGAATCCTGGCCAGGGCAAATATTTGTGTGATGAGCACGAATGTTTGTTCCTGGATCTTGCATTTTCAATGCAATTAAGTATTATAATTTATCTATATATTATGTATATCGTCGCCTAGTACCCACCGTATAAGCTTTGCTTAGTTTGGGACTAGGTCGATTTGTGTAACATTGTCATTAATATTTATTTAAATATATAAATAAAAACTTTAAAAAGAAAAAATAAAAAAAAAGTATGGAGCGTTTTTTGTTAAAAGTCTAAAAATGAGATTTTAACATTGTTGTATCTCAATGAGTTTTGATGAGATTGAAGTAGTTTTTTCAGCAATGTTTGTTTGTATAATTCTGAGGTCTTTTTATAGCATACCACATAAAAAAGTTGTCAAGAATTGTCAACACCCCAATTGCACTTTCAGCGTGGCTGTGACGAATTTTTACAATAATATATGGTAATTCTATTAGCCGGTTTTAGTGAACAAAACTATTGTTCCTTTAAGCAGATTGGACACAACTTAAACCTAGACACAATACTTTAAATAGTATATGATTAATTTCGTTATGAGATTCAGTATCACGTAGTCTTGAATTCTTAGATTACTCGTGGGTTGCATTTTCTTGCCACATATTGTGTTTTGCAAAACCCCACAGGGGACGTGTAATACGTTTATACGGGAACTGTTTCCTTAAATATGCTTCTTTGGGTTCCGCAAAGACTTTATAAATCTCGTCAGGCCGGCCAATGATTAGTTTAAGGCCGAAAGCTCGCCAGATTATTAGGAAATGGCCGGTGATCTCAAAGCGGTGGTAACTGGGTTACGTGTTTGTAATATTCTATTATTAAAATATACAAGCCAAGTATATTTTATTCAAATTTTAAAAACCAAGATATAACCTCAAATAGTGTTATAATAAAAGAAATTAAATAAAAAAAGAACCGACTTCAAAATAAACAAAAAAGCCATAAATAATATTTTATGCACGGTACGGATCACATTTGAATCACCTTTTGAAGTCGGTGCCAAACCATTCATTTATTACTATTAAGAACCGCGGCGGCGAGCCTTTAGTTATTATCTACCTACATATATATTTATTCATAGTAATTCGTATTTTTGTTGAATAAAGAACTTTGTTTACTTCAGGTTTGGCACCGACTTCAAAAGGTGATTCAAATGTGATCCGTACCGTACATAAAAGATTATTTATGGCTTGTTAGTTCATTTTGAAGTCGGTTCTTTTTTATTTTATTTTTTTATTTTTTGCTTTTTAGTGATGGATTTTAGTAGTGATATAAAGTATTTTTTAGAGCCCCGAATGGGAAGATTGAAGAGGCACTTTGCTCGCATCTCGAGTCTTTGGAAGTAAGAAATGTAAAAGTTGGTTAGTTCATATTCATTTGTACCTTCCATCATCAGCTCAGTTTGTTTGTCTGATGATGACAACCAGACGAAAACAACTGAATAACTTTAGAAAATATACACAAAACATTGTCAGTGCCTATAATATTTGAGGGTTTCTCTCCATTTCCCTGGTATTCCATCATCAGATCCTGACTTGGTGATAAGGATACTACCTTAGGGACACACTATAAAGAATATGACTAACAGTCTTAACGTACCTACCTATAATAGATGATTTTTTTAATAATTTTCCTCTAACTCTCCATTAAGAAGTTGTACCTTCCGTCATCAGCTCAGCATGATGAGATGATGACTTCCATTTGCAAATACTTAAATAGCTTAAGAAAATATATGAAAAACGTTAGAAGTGCCTAAAAAATTTGAGGATTGCCTTCGATTTCCCTGGGATCCCATCATCAGATCCGAACTTGGTGGCAATGGGACCACTTCAGGAGTATCTTCTTTGAAATAAAAAAAGAATTTTTAAAATCGGTCCACAATTGGCGGAGTAATCGGTGAACATACATAAAAAAATATACAAACTGTCGAACATATAACCTCCTCCTTTTTTGGAAGTCCTCCTTCCCTCCCTCCTTTTTATGCGCTCGATAAAAAATTATATCTTTAGAAGCCGATTAGGTAACTCCCCAACTAGCAAAATCAGTACTTGAAATATTCTTCAAGACTACTTTATAAGATACTTGTAGTTTACTATAAGCCTGGGATTTGGGCGCAGTTATAGGAACATTATGTTCTTATAATGCTTTTATAATCAACTAATAGAATGTCAGAAAGTCCTATAATACTCTTGCAGAAACGCAATTGCTTCTATAATGTTCTGAGACTATACATTTTTAAACACAAATAATCTTATTAGTATCTGACACAAGTATATTACTAGAGTAATATTGTTTATAATGCACTACTAATGTTCTTAGTTATTAGTTATAAGTAAGTTTTATTCACTTTTCACTTATCGGCTGGTTGGTGCGGTGTGTAAAAAAAATATCTGAAAAAAATTGTAAGTATTCCTATTATTTCCTTTTAATGAACTCTATTTCGTTTTCGAAAATCGTTTATTTGTTTTGTTATTCAATATTGTATGATATAGTGTATGAATTCGCCGGGGAAGTCATTTTTATTGCAAATGTCTACTAAAAATTGTTAAATTTTACAATGCCCTTTAAAATACAACACATAGCATATTTATTGTTAAAATAATATTCCAACAATTATTACGAACATTCGCCATGTTTTGAAAATACTCTGCGTTGAGTTGTTATACGACAATAATAGGTAAATTTGCACTTACAGCAGATTCAATCCAGACAACTCGCCTCCATATTAAAAAAATATTAGGGTTCCTTGCGCAAACACAAACTCCTAACAAAGTTAATGTAAATTTTCGTCTTTTCAGTTCTTCTCGCGATGGTGGTATATATAGATGTTGACCGTTTTTTAACTAAGGACGATTTTTTAAAACTCGTCGAATGTGAATGGCCGTGGACAATAACACATTTTATCCTATCCGAAAAGTGTTATGGTTGTGGGCGATACACTGATTCAAGATTGAACCCCCACTTCATTGTCAACATAATAAATATTGAAATACTACTTACTATAAAACAATTGTGGTGTCAAGGCTGTCAATATATGCTAATATACGATCATTACCTGGATGATGAATGTAACTACTGCTATTAAAAATTAAATAACATCTTTCTTTTAATTCTTAATCAGTATTGATCAACAAAGTTATATCTACGATATATTATTTAGTACCTCGTATAAACACGTTGCTTATCTACGAGAGGGGATTTCTCGCCACCTCTGTAATGTTACACGATCAGATTCAGTTACTTAGACGCATTAGAGCGAATTAAATATGTCTCACGAAAGTTTTAATAAGGTAAAAAAAATAAAATAATATATATATATATATATGTATATTTACCAATCACAAATGGAGGAATGTGGGACATTTCGAAGATGTTGCACAAAATAGGCCAGAGTTGATGTCTCGAACTATTGTACACCGGTAATCCATCTATATTTATGTTTAATGAAATCATATTCATTGAAGTATTCAAATCCAGTCGTTGTAATATATTTTTTAAACACTTAATCAATCCGTTGTGCCAATACTGTCCACGGAGTACGGGCAGCCGTCCCTGATGAAGAGCTCCATTCGAGTTCGAAACATGTCGGGCCGTTCCTGACAATTTCACGTGAGTGTAGACCGCTAATACTATAATTAAATATGTCTCACGAAAGTTTTCATAAGGTAAAAAAATTAAATACTATATATATATATATATATATGTATATTTACCAATCACAAATGGAGGAATGTGGGACATTTCGAAGATGTTGCACAAAATAGGCCAGAGTTGATGTCTCGAACTATTGTACACCGGTAATCCATCTATATTTATGTTTAATGAAATCATATTCATTGAAGTATTCAAATCCAGTCGTTGTAGTATATTTTTTAAACACTTAATCAATCCGTTGTGCCAATACTGTCCACAGTCTGAGGTTGTTATTAAATGCAATGTTTCTTTATCACTATGTAATAAGGTTCGTGCATTTTTAGGTAAAGCGTTGTTTAATCTCCTGTTTAAAATAGTAGACAATTCGTTCAGGGCTAGGTGAGGAATATTAAATTTTATGGCCCAGTTTTTTATACCTTCACGTAATTCACCATTTTTGTCATACTCCGAGGTTTCTTCAAAATCGGAGTCACATTCTTCTGCAAAAGTTTTAACTTTTTCGCAATCCGAGTCAAAAAATAATTCCGCCGCGGAACCCTCAGTTACGTCACTCGTATTTGCACTTGACGCATCAGGTTTGCTTTCTAATGCCGACCTAACTATTTCAGAAGAATCTGGCTTCACTACTGCTTTATACCTATTTGCCACTTTTCTTCTATAGCCTCCGCTTCTTTTAAATCGTTTCCATTCACTTAAATCCATAATAAACGATATTTTCAAGCACAAATCGACTTTGCGAATGATCTAGACGATACCAAAGTGTTTACTAGTAAAGTGATTAATCGAGTAACTTATAGGGTTGTTTAATCTAATAGCGCTCTAATCCAGTACAATTACATTTAAAAGAATCTTTAACAAGACTATTAATGTTGCAAACTTATTATAACCTCAGCTCAGTGTATTATAATATCTTGTTCTCTTATAAAATACTACTGTAAGATCAAATATTATTCAAGACTATTTGATCTCTCTGCATACAATTATAGGATACTGATACTTATAAGTGTCTTACAAGGTAATCTTGTAACCAACTAGAAGACTGTGCAATAAGAACAAATGATCTTGAGAGTATCTACGCTTGTGAAATGTTATTATTAGTAAAGTATCCTATAACTGTTCTGGGCGCTTGTCTTAAAGCATACTATAAGATTGAAATACAAAAATGAATGCTTTTGAGTATGTTACAGCTTGTTAAATGCTATTATAAGTAGAATAATCTACATCAATGCCTTTATAAGAACGTTAATAGTAGATATTTACTTGTAAATTTATTTATAGGATTACTTTGCTAGTTGGGTCTGCCCGTTGCTTGGTTCGGTGGGAATTTTGAAGAATTCGTCTGGTTTATCAATACTATTATAAAATTGTAAAAATGAAATGTCTGTATATATTGAAGATATAAAAAAAAAATACGGACTAATTTGTAAAAAAAAAAATATTTTTTATTATTTTTTGTATCTTTGTTTGTGTTGTTGTGGCTTCAAAACGGCTAAACGGATTTTAACTATTTTTGGTACACAGGTAGCTGGGTATCCACAGATAGTTATAGTATACTTTTTATCTGACTACGCTGTAGATAAATAACCCTCAGGTTATGATTTTTTTCTCCTCCGCTGACGAAATTGATTTCATCTTCTAGTGATTGAATAAAAACTTGAGTTTCCTATAAAATGACGAACGAACGATCTCCATGTGTAGGGCATTGGCAGTGAGAAGCAACATGTTGGCCCGCAGGTTGGCGCGCTGTACGAAATATGTCAAAATAACCCTTTTTAAGGCATTTATTCAGACTTTCTAGACGTGTAGCTTGTGTGACAAATGTACGCAGAGATCTCTCAGTGCCATACGCGTGCAATACAATAATAGTTTCCGGATGTTGTTGGGGCTGCCCCGTTGTTTCAGGTATGTTTTTGTCTGAAAACTATCAAGTTGCTCTAAAATATAGGCTCGATCTTTATCTTTACTTGTCCTAAATTATACAGCTATTATACATTAAGAGAATATTTAGAGGAAAAACTATAAAAAAACCATATAATCATAGATATATGGCATTAAGTCCGCCATATGTACTGATTTTGTTTTGTGCAATAAAGTTTAAATAAATAAGTCGTCTTCTCTCCACGCATTTTTGCTGTACCCAACAGGGTCCACAATTAAGTTCACCTAATACCTATCCTGTAAACTAACATTGTGGAATGCAATAAACGATTGAGTATTGAGTATTAAATAGCAAACAATATTCTAACCTAAAGGAACACCTTTTTTGTGTAACCACAATTAATAATTTTATTGCCTCATTGGCAATTTTATCAGTACATTTTTATTTCCTTGCGAAAAAACAGCTAGTATTGGCATTAAATGCATATTTTTAGATTAGAGTGTTTTTTACTATTTAGGACACGTAAGGACGGCCTATAAAATACAAACGGTTACGTGGAGACCGCGTACCAGCAAGCCCAGTGTGTGTGTGGAGGCCTGATTAGAATTGCGGGGACTCGCTGGTTGCGGGTCCCCTGTATCCAGCCCATGTGGGAAATCTATTGAGGAGGCATGTGTCCAGCAGTGGGCGTCCTATAGCTGAAATGATGATGAGAGTACTCTTTTCGTAGTCTTTAAATCTTAGATTACCTCGTGTGTTGCATTGCCTTGCTACAAACAGCCAAACCCCACAGGGGATATGTAACACGTTTATACTTGAACTGTTTCCTTAACTACGCTTCTGTGGGCTACGCGATGCCTTTATGAATCTCATCAGGTCGGCCAATAATTAGCTTAGGGCCGTTGCTTGCCGGGTTATTAGGAAATGGCGATATCAAAGCGATGGTAACTGTGTTACGACGGTTATGTGATATTTTAATATTAGTGAGTAAAAAGGCTACTGTTGTTCATCAAATTTTGTGAAAATTTTAGAGACCAAAAATTTTTTTACATTTTTAATATGTAGTTAATTTGAAGGTGCCCGCAACTGCGAACGCTGACGAGAAAAAGTCATAACCCCTGTTGTTTTCTTTAGCGTAGTCGGCTAAAAAATATTATATAATCATCTGTGGATGCCTTGCTACCCGTGTACCATAATTAGTTGAAATTTGTTTAGCCGTTTTGTAGATGAGGACACAACGGCACATACAAAAATACAAAATACATATATATTTTTTGATTCAGTGACCTAGAGGTCACTAAAAAATATATTGATCTGAACTATCTAGAGATAGTTCAGATCAATATATATTTTTTTAATAATAATCTTCAATTTACAGACATTTCATTTTTAAAACTTTATAATAGTATTTATTAAACGCGTTGTTGTTACATAACGGTGTTTTATAATCAACTAAAGTAAAAATGATTTATATCAGAACTGCAGATACATATAGTATGTCAATAACAATGGGGTTTAAAAATTATGTTGGTAACACAAAGGTGTATTTACGAAATAGTGAAACATAACATAATTTACCATGTCTTCGTTTTACTTGACCGTGCCCATTATATCTTCGACCTAGTAACATAAGCACATACGAACCCACTCGCTATCAGACAAGCACAAAGCAAACTCAGCTTCAAGCACATGTTGCGCAAGCACTTCTTTAGTAAGCTTCAAGATTAACTCTCTCTCTCGGTATGATGTTTTTAACTAGGTACATAAAGCAATATGTATGTAGATTTATTCTATTGTGTATTTATGTAAGTTTATGTGCGTATATATTATAAGTATATCTGTGTATTATATTTCTCTTCAACTGTCTCAGTTTACAGGCCCTGCACCCATATAACTGTTTCTGTTTAACCAAATGGTTGACTGGTAGAGAATGCCTTTTGGCATTAAGTCCGCCATTTGTACATTTTTCAATTGTGCAATAAACCTTAAATAAATAAATAAGCTGCTATAAAAGCGAGCACTTAAGCTTAACTGTTGTATACACTAAACTAATATATGTTATGAAGAGGTTTCTTTTTAATTTATAATGTTTTCTTATAATAAATACGTGCTCAGTAACGAGTCACAATTAAAACTCTTTATAAAATTGTGAAATATTAAAAAAACGGGATTTACGAACTTACACATACAGTTGTTGTAAGAGTGCGCACATCAATTATTCAGCATTACTAGATTATTTTTTATGCCACTACAAATGCATTCCAAAATCTGGATGGACTCGGTAGCCACATATTCGTACTTTATAAACTTTTTACTTCATCCGCATTTCAAAATCTGTTTTCACAAGCTTTTATCTTGCAATGTTTGTATGAAAGGTTGTGCTTTTGTATAGTTTTACCTATTTTGGTGTATGTAATGAAAGCTTGCAAGTTAAATTTGACCCACTTTCCCGTTTTCGATTGAGTTAAAACTGTGCTCACCTATTTTACGTCTTTTGGGTTCGGTGTTAGTTTTTTTACTGCTACAATTTTTTATTTTATTTTGGGCACTTTCTAATTTTGCTACTTCCATTTAATCTACGCACTGCGGCATCGCGTTATCGCATACCATCTGTACATTTTAAATCAACAGGTCTACTGATATCTAGTAGTATTGACTTGGGAAGTAACTTGCGTTTTGTGACATGAAGTTGGTCGAAAAAAAATCAATATACAAATAAAAAAAAGGCTCTTTAATGGTTTAAAAATGTCTCAAATTAGATAAGAAATAATAAAAAAATATCTTCTCTTTTGACTTCTTCGTTGTTCTTCGAAATGTTTCATATTTTTATCGTATGAAATGAACTACGCGGAGGGCCAGTCTAAACACAAGTTTAAAACCATTCACTTGCTTTTGGTAACTGTAGTGTGACTAATCTTATTCAAATTATAAATAGACTTGAATCCTAAATTTCAAGCAAGTAAGTGGATTTACAATCATTTCGTCAGTAGTATCAATGCGTACTCTTATGGCAGACGTATTTCTATGTCAGCTTACTCTAACCTCATGAGCTGCACAACGCGCGAAGGCTGTCCTGCGCTACCGAAGTGACGCCAAGAGTTCGCACCTCGGCGAAAAGTTGACTAGTTTTTGCTCTACCCGTGGTTTTGATCTTGTGGGGATAACAAATAGACTACTTTCTACTACATGTCTTAACAGCTTCACTGTCCCCGTACAAAATGATCTGGCAATGTCTAAGTCCAAATGCGCATCCAGTATGGAAAAGTGACTCCACAATTGAGGCATGGGCTTCTGACAAGCAATATTATGTGACCCACTATTGGGGGCGCCTGGAAAGGGGACGTGTTAAACCATATTTCTATTATCTAAAATTAAAGCTTTCTGTGTTTATAATTACATGTTGATGTGATGAGGCAGACATAATAACTAGACTATAATTCTGGGCTTCCCTTTTTATATATGGGTACTAAAAAGTGTCCGCAAATTTATCAGCGGACGAGAAAAAAAAACGTAAATCCCTTTTTTCCTAATCGTAGACGGGTAAAAAAGTATTTTATAACTATCCGTGGATGACTAGCTACCCGTGTACTAAAAATAGGCCACAAACATACAAAAAATAAAAAACAAATCGATTCAACCTTCAAATAGTCAGACTAATTTTACTGAAAATATAATTGAAAATATCTTCGATGACAAACATTTTATTTTAGAAATGTATAAGTAGTATTGGTAGATATAGATAATGTTAAGATAATGATTAGATTATGGGTTACTTCAAATTCATTTTTTTTAAATTCGACTAGTTTTTTCTGTAAGAAGGCCACAAGGGCACTTTTACAAGTCTGACTCTACGGCATTTCCCAAGAGGAAGTTCTGTTGAGAAGAAAGCCGAAGCAAACTCAACAGTCTTATTTTATTTTATTTATATATTTGGAGAACAAACAGAGATAGATATACATTAGAGCAGCTTAAACATAAACTATGAAATAAACATGTTTCTAGCTCCTCAACAGTTCTCACTAAGATATACATTGTTATTCTTTTTTTTTATTGCTCTGTAAGTATTTATTTAAGAACTACTCTTATTTAATGATAGTAAAATAATAATTGAATGTTGCAGAAAAAGTGATTAAGTGACAATAGTTAAGATTAGGGTAGGACTTTGGCATACACATAGAACATTATAAAGTTAGTCAGTAATAACAAGAAGTAGCTGTTTTTTAAAGTGGTTTGGCGATGTGTTAAAAATATCAACCCAGACGAGAGACTTGTTGTAGTCAATATTTTTTTCAAAATAATTTTTAACTATCACAATATTAGTATTTATACTTAAAACTTTACAATTTAAAATTTAATTTTTCTCAATTAAATTTAATTTTCTGACGAAGCTTGCGTTGCGAATTATTAATGTTAATACCAATACATGTTTTTAAGTACTTACAACTTTTATAATTATAAACTAATTTATAATTGGTATGACGAGATGTACAGATAGGTACTACCCGTTGCCCGCGACTACGTCCGCGACTTCGTCCGCGGTGTCATTAAATTTATAGCCTATTAGAAGGCGCCCACAACTTCGTTCGCGGAGGGGAAAAAGTCATAACCCCTCTTTTTTTCTTTAGCAAAGTCGGGTAAAAGATATCCTATAACCATTTGGAGATACCCAGCTTCCCGTGTACCAAAATAGTTGAAATTCGTTTAGCGGATTTAGCGTAATGAAGCCATAACGACACACAAACATTTCATTTTTACAACTTTATAATAGTATAAAATGTGTATTCTGATGTCTGAACAATATTACTGGAAAGTTTCGTTGAGATCCTTGCAACAGTTTTTAAAATTAAGAGGAACGTAGTACATAATACATAGGCACAAACTTTCACGTTTATAGTATTTCTATGGGTTATGAGGAAATTACTGATGATCTTAAAGCGATGGTAGCTACGTAACAATATATTTTTGCATGTGATTACGATAGAGGCAATTGATCAAAAAAATATAGATTTTAGTGGGATTATTGAGAGTGCTGATTAGATTTAAGAGTAATGAGATGAACTTAACAAAATTGTATGCAGATGCTTAATTTGATACCTATTGTCAGGGGATCCGGAGTAAAGTAAAACAAGAGACCAGGGCCGGGATATTTACTGTGGTAAGATAAAGGAAATCAAAAGGCACCTGAGGACAAAACAGACAGTCCTTAGCTACAAAGCCTATTTACACTTTTAAAACAGTTAGCGATTAGTTACAAAATATACGTGAACTTATGTTTCCGTGCCTAGAGTTATAAATACGTGTCGTCAACGACGGATTAACAGTATGGTTTTACTCTGAAGATTATTATTTAGAAGTTTATATTACGTATTTGAGTGGCTATTATTTATATAAATAATAGCCACTCAAAGCAATCAGGTTTCAGGAATAATGCACTTATGTTCTGCTTAGGCTTGAGGATTTTAAAAACATTGGTTAAGAGTGAGACTTAGAACAACATGTGATCAGGTCCGAAGTACAGAATTGAATGAAGCTCGAGCATGTGTTCGAGTGTGGAATTTTAAAATAATTGGAATTTTCTGTCAGAAGAATAATTTTAAAAAGCTGCGCATAGCCAGACAGTTCGTAAGCAATGAGTCGTAATGCGCCTCGTTACACTATGTATGCCAGTTTGAAAGAAAATATGGTTTTCACATGAGTTTTCGAAAGGGCTGCATTAAATAATAAGAAATGTAATTCAAACTGATATCAGAATATTATCATTTGTAATTTTATGCGGTATTTTGGACCAATTTTTAGTTTTGTATGAGTCTCACTTAATAAAAAATTTTTTACTGTATGTCAAAAAAAAACATTATTTTGTAGTAAGTAGTTTCCTTTATTCGAAAATACATGTAGTAAGAAACGAACATATTTTTGTACACATTGAACGATGTTTAAATAAACAAAAACGAAAAATATTGTGAATACTGAATTTTCTATAGTCACAAAAAATATTTTTTATTCAACTTCATTGTAACCAGACTGTTTCAAAACTTGTAAAAAATAAGACGGTATGCACACTCAACGTCATACATATATCGTTGAGTGTGCATACAAAGCTCGATATTCAACTTTTAAAAAGTTACAACAGCCTCGAATCAAGTAACTTTCTTAAAAAAAATACATTTATTTGGATGCAATTCCTGCCAAAAGAAAAGTTTCTAAAAGTCATAAAACAGTTTTTAAAAGTTTACATTCTTTGCCGAAAATATTAATTAGCAGTTTTCAAGTCAAGGAAAATCCATTTTTTACGCACGCAATAAAAAGTAATATAGTAAATTTAGTTCTGAAGTCGTAGTATAATCGTCTAAATATATCTCCATTTATTGGAATTCAATGACGCTTTCAAAACTGTCATAAAACGGTTTAAGTGCACCAATAGTCGATTCCGTTTGATTCGGCCGGTGTAAGGCGATGCGTCGGCGTAATGCATTGTCCGTGCACCCCCGAAAATACAGCCGCGAAAAAAAGCCTTCCTGCCACCTCCCAGTAATGTCCCCCCACCGCGCACTAAGCTTCTTTTTTTTAATACATAACTTTTTTTCAAGATGCATTTTTACATGTTTCGGTCTAAAACTTTACACACCCAAAAGCACGAGCCGAGAGAAACGGTAACGCCTATCGTGGCGCGGATTTCTCGCTTGCGCACGTACGGAGCGCCCGCCGGACGATAGTGGCGCGAGCGAGACGCCCGCACCCGTGCCCACTGCTGCGTCTTCAACCAAGATTAAGGCTCTATTCCGCTTTCCCGGTCGCATATTCTTGATGAAAACGCATCGAACGTCAACATTTGCCGCCGGGACCTTATCCAAACGGAGACACTAATGCGCCGGCCTAAAGGAAACAATTGATTAGCGTTATTAAAAAGTTACTCCGGATGAATGGAAGGTGAACTGTACATCTCACTCTAGCGGCCAGTGCAAAGGCATTTGCGCCACGACAATTGAGTTGAGTTGAATTGAATTGAGTTGGTTAAACCGTAAAAACTGTGCGGGCGGGCATAGCGCGCGAGAGCGAGACGAACAAAAGGCGGGTCGGTCGAGTCGAGACCGCTGCCTTCTTCTCCTCGACTTACGCCGAGTCGCGACTAGTGAACGTCAGTGTACTGACGTGGACGGCCGTGTTTGCGTTCGCGCGTTTGACAGCCGCAGTTTAAAAAAAAAACATTTCGCGCGTCTTCTGTATTCCGAATTTAAACTTTTGAAAACTGACTGGGTTTTTTATTGTGGCGTCGCAGTGCACGGATTGAGTTTTTTGGAAGACAAGTTGGAGGCAGATTGCAGTGAACTAATTGTCAGTGGTATTGGCCGTCGAGACGCTATAAAGTGATGTATTAGCGACCGCCGGGCAATTAACGCCGACTGCTACGAAAACAGAACCTCCCGCCTTAACTGCGAACTCTTGGATAATATTGTAAGTGTTTTGTTGCCAAAAGTTTAAGCACGTTTTAAGTTTACGTTATGTTGAACTTTTTTTAAGTGATAGAACTTTTGAAACTTTTCAGAATCTTTCCTTCATGAAAAAAAAATAATAATTTGGAAGTTTCGACTGCTGTCGTTCTGGCAGTATGCGTGTTACACCTTTATATTTTTTTAAACTGCCAGTCATCAAAAGCGTTCGTTCGAAAATTGAATTTCGAAAATCAAATCGTCGGTTTGATAGGTGGGAATGATTCTGGGAATTGGTTTTGTAATGAGGGGTGTATCCGGATAATTCCGCGAAATAATGTATGATGAAAATATGTATTAACTGTCGTGAAATGGTTTATTATATTTTTGAGGTGCGAAAGAGGAAAGTTGCCGCTGGGCGGGGCAACGAGGCCAACAAACAGCTGATTGGTTCAGATACTTGTGTTGCATTTTTCTGTAGGTATTTTTTTTACTTTTTGCACGCGGGAAAACTTTTTTGCTGAACTTTTTTTAATTTGCGTATCAATTTTCTTTTGACGCGATGGGTTTCGGGTGTTTCGATTGAGCACGTGATTTTCGCGAGTGTGTGAATAGCCTTTTATGACTTAAATATTTGATGTGACGTAGTGTGTAGACCTATTTAAGTAGTTGTACGACTTGTCAATGTTCTTGAAACCTCGAATTGAAGTAATAAAGGTAACTACTTCGACGAGTTGAATAAAAATAATAATTTATGCTGTAACTGTTTTTAATTACCAGTTAATTGATTTCATAATTATGACCTAATCGATAAACGTTGATGAATTATTAATTTATCGATCTGGTGTGGGATTGTTTTATTACTTATTGAAATAATAATAATAACCTTTGGTCAGGTTAAACATTTTTAAGCCTATTTTGTCGTATGTTTTCGTTATACGTAATTGAATATATAAACTTATTCATTTCGTTGTAATAATATAATTTAGAAGTATACAACATCTTTAAGGATAATAATAAATATATAATACTTCCAGGTAAAATAAATATTTACAGCAATTTAAACTTTATGGCACATGAATAGAGGGTTGAAATTTGTTTACCGCCCGCTTATCACGTGGAAGTCACCGACAAGGGTTTTTCATCATCACACTAAAATAAATCAATAGAGAAGTCTTATCGTATACTTTTATTATTATTATTATATTAATTATTAATATAATAATATTAATAAAACAAAAACTTTTTCTTTCGATTTTTTTTACTAAATGGCATAAATATTGTATTTTTCAAACAAAATTGCTTAATTACGGCAAGTCTGTAATGCAAACCTATATTCATTCAAATAAGAATTAAATTATTATATATTAAATATTAACAAAAAATATGTTTTTATTCGTTCGTGGCAGTTACAAAGCTTACGGTTCTACGAATGGTGGTAAAAATCAATTAACATGATTTCTATTAAGCTCATCGTCATCACCCATAGTCCTTTAGATAACATTCTTCCAACAAAATTTCATTTCTTAAATAAGTGTATATATTTGTAATATATTGTATGTATGGATGTGTAAACTTTAATTTTCAAAAAATCAGTTAACTTTCCTATTTTGTTATGAAATTTTTAAATTAAAAGCAATATTATTATTAATTATTTTTCATAATTAAGATTCTATCGAGTACCTTGTATTCTTAATTATGTAAAAGAATCAATAAAACTTTAATTTAGTATATATTCGAACTTTGTAAACAAGTAAAGCCTAATGTAGGCGCCATACATAGCACAAATGTTTGAACACATATGTTGCGTCCGTTTTGTTTGACATAGAAAACAAAAGGGACGCAACACGCATATTTTGCAAATACGGCCATGTGATGCGCCGGCATTACGAAAATAATCAATAAGTTATCGCTCAAATATTATTCCAATTCGAGCGAAAAAGTACAAGTAAATTAGTGAATTAATATTGTGAGAAGTAAATTATTGAAATAATTTATTTGCAAATAGAAACCTCACTAAAAACTTAGGTTTTCACAGTTGGTACACCCTTAACACTTTAGATGTCATTGTTCCAACAAAAGGTGTATTTTGTCGCCCTCGCCCAACCCTAGCAGCCGAAAACCCCTTCTGAGGGTAGCTATCGTTATAGAAGACGAGGTAGGTAGCTTTCGGTAGATGCAAGCGGAAAACGAACAGTCCAAGATTAACTTTTCTTGTCTATGACATGTGGTTTTGTGATCTATAACCAAAGTTGCATTTCGTCGCCCTCTATGCAACACTTGTAGCCCAATACCACTTCTGGGGGTACATGTACTTATTAGTATACGCGGTAGCTTCCGGTACACGTCAGCGGAAAGGGTTGGGGGCACCCAACCCTTTCCGCTAGCGCTTAGCGCTTTCTTACTAGAACTAACATATTTATCTACGTCTTATCGGGAAATAATTTATAAATTATAATCCAAACAAAAAAAAGTTAAGAAAAACCGAAAACATCAGAAATGTTCAATATTTAGATCAATAATAACTAAAATTGGAACAAATAATTTTAAACGTTTTAAAATTCGAATAAGACTTTTGATTACATACAAATAAATTGCCTGTTTTTTTTTCTAGTCATCTCCCAAGTCTCCACAGCCTAGATCTCTTTGTTCTAACAAAAAGTGCAATTTGTCAACCTAGGTACAACCCTAGTAGTCCAATAGGTACAGGGATATATATGCGGCAGCTCCCGGCAACCAAACGTAACTGGAAAGGGTTTTGAGACCTTACTTGGTTGCCTAAATATTCGAATGGTTATGTATATTGATAGTATTAGAAGAATTAAAAGAGGTGATACTTAACCGAAATGTTTTATAGTTAGCAAAACTTTACTCAATTCTGATTCAAAAATGATCCTTCTCAATGAACAAGTACCTACCTAGACGGTAAAAATCAACACGCAAACTGTTTTCTATTTGAATCTCCACTCAAGCCTTCACTGCCCTTTAGAGAATTATGTTGTAACAAAAGGTGCACTTTGTCGCCCTTGGTGCAACCTTAGTAGCCCTAATACCCTATCTGAGGGTAGCTATAGTTATATAGATGCTTTAGCTTCCGGCAACCACACGTAATATTCACGTATATATTTTCGGCAGCCTATTTTCATTGATAGTATTAAAAAAAAAATAGATGAGGTACCTAACAAAAATGTTAAGTATATGACCAAAAATATTTTAAACTTTTAAAATTTTGAGGAAAACTTTCCTCAATTTTGACTAAAAAATGATCCTTATTAATAAACTAGTACCTAGTCGGTAAAAATGAACAAGCAAACTATTGTGACACAAGTCTTATTGAGCTTACCATGGGACTAGTTCGATTTGTGTAAAGATTGTCCTGTAATATTTATTTATTTATTTATTTATTTATTGTCTATTTAACTCTCCACCCAAGCTAATGCCCTTTAGAGAGCATTGTTGGTACAAGCCTAGTAGTCCAATACCCCTTTGAGGGCAGCTATAGTCATAATGTACGCGGGAGCATCCGACAACCACACGTGAGTGGGAAATAGTTCAAGATCTAACTTGCTTGTCTGTATTTCCAGATACTTATTTAAATTGTTATTACTAAATAAATGTATTTAAAAAATTAAAAGAGGCGATATCTAACGAAAATATTAAATATATGACCAAAAATGGTTCAAATTTGAACGGATAAACTAAAAGTTTTTTTTTTTCAAATTTGAGTTGGACTTGGTTTTACATCCAAATATGATCGTTCTCAATGAACGAGTACCTAGTCGGTAAAAATCAACAAGCAAACATTTTTCTATTTAACTCACCGCCCAAGTCTTCACTGCCCTTTAAAGAGCTATGTTGTAAAAAAGGTGAAACTTTGTCGCCCTCGGTACAACCCTAGTTGCCCAATACCCCTTCTGAGGGCAGCTATAATTATAATCAACGCGGGGTTCGAGACTTAACTTGCTTGTCTGTATTTCAAAACCATTTATTTCAAAAATGATTTTTTAAATAATTTACCAAAAATCATTTAAATTTTAAGTATAATTACTAATAAGTTGTATAGAAGTTACTTTTTAAAATTTCAACAAGGCTTTTGTTTGCAGGTAATAAAAGTGATCCTTCTCAATGTCCTTAGTTTGTGAAAATCAACAAGAAAATTATTTCCTATTCAACTCACCACCAAAGGAGTTACTATTATAGTTGTTATTAAAAATAAATTAAAAGAGGCGATATGGAACGAAACATGTTAAATAAAATTTAGTATAGTTCAAAAATTGTTCAAACTTGAACGAATAAATTCAAAGTAATTAAAAACTTTAGATTGCAGACAAAAAAATATCCTTCTTTTACCTAGTCGATGAAAATGATCAAGCAAACTGTTTTTTATTTAACTCTCCACCCAATTCTTCACTGCCCTTTAGAGAGTACCTATTGTTGTAACAAAAGGTGTACTGTGTCGCCCTCGGTACAACCCTAGTAGCCCAATACCCCTTGTAAGGGTAACTATACTTATAATATATGGAGAAGCATCCGACAACCACACGTAAGTGGAAAAGGGTTCGATCTAATTTGCTTCTCTGTATTTTCGGAAACCTATTTACATTGTTATTATTAATAGTGATATATATTTTTTTTTTATGTCGTAACCACTCACGGGACACTAATGGTCTCCCGGACCTTTGGGAGGCATGAGCGGAGCCGAAGCCAACGCGTAGAGGCCCTTTCGACAATTTCATTAAATGTAAGGGGTACACCGCGCGGGTGCAGTTCCTGCCCGTATCATGGGACGCGCACAGAGACAGCACTCGCCAGATGTAAGAACTATTGGAGATTGATGAGATCTACATATGCTGGGTTATGGGATTGAAATGATGGAGTAAATACTGGGCTATTGCTTGAGACAATCGGACGTCTACCAGGAAAAGTGCCCCGTGGCTAAAGCCTTTATTATTATTATCAATACAAATATTCTCGTACATATTTAAACAATTAAATGTAGCGATATTTAACGAAAATGTTAGTTAAGTATATGACCAAAATCGATCAAACTTGAACGATGAAACTAAATGTACATTTTTAAAATTTGAACAAGACGCTTGATTTCAGATGAAAAATGTTAACCTTCTTTACCCAGTCGCGTAAAAGTCAAGAAGCGAAATATTTTTTGTTTAAGGCACCACCCAAGCCTTCACAGCCCTTTAGATCTCAATTGCTGCAACAAAAGATGCACTTTGTCGCCCTCGGTGCAACCCTAGTAGCCCAATACCCCTTTCGAGTGCAGATGCAGTTATAACTACTTATATAACTTTATGAGGTAGCTTCTGGTACACCTAAGTGAAATAGATACAATTCAAAACTTAAAGAACTTCTGTCTTTTTAGATGCTTATTCTGATACTAGAACGCAACTTCGTTCGCGGAGAAGAATAAAATTATAATCCTTTTTTCGCTTCAACGTATTCAGATAAAAAGTATCCTATAACCATCTGTGGACTACCCGGAATAGAAGAGCTTAAAATTTTGAATTGAATCATACATTGAGGTTATTTAAAAAAAAATAACCGGAACATTTGGAGGTCACAGAATCGAAAAATATATATTTTGGATTTGTTCCATGTTTGTATGTGTCGTTGTGGCTTCATCACGCTGAATTAGTTTAACGGATTTAAACTATTTTTTGGTACACGGGTAGCTGATTATCCACGGATGGTTGTAGGATATTTTTTACTCGACTACGTTGAAGAAAAGAAGGTGATGTTTTTTTTTCTCCGTGAACGAAGTTGTAGTGTAAACCTTCTTGTAAAATAAATGACTGCCGAAGATGCATGTGTCAAAAAGCATCTCCCATAGAAACACAACAATCATAATTTTTTTCTGAATTTAGAATACCTTATAATACATATATTGTTTTTTGCTATAGCACTTGCACCTAAGTTTTTTTTACTAAGCTTCTTTTCTACAAATTATAAGTATTATTAAGAAGATATAATGAGCCATGTCTAAAAAGACAGTTTTATTAATTGTTGTTCAGAAGATTTATTGTGCAAACACAATTAAACAAATTTATTGGTTTTACAGTAAAACTAAACCTAAAAATATAACTAAACTAAAACAAAATAAAACTAATAAATCTAAATATGGCCCCTGCGGCATTGCACGGAAGATGCTGGGGGCGTTTCCTCGCTGACTCGCCAAACGATTCTTTGAGCGAGGAATCTGCGTGCTTGTTGTTGTTATATTGAATTTTACTGAAAGGCGATTTCATTTTGATTTTAAAAACGATTTAAAATAAATAAAATAAAATCATTTATTTCAGACTACAGTCCATACATGGTTAGTAAGCAATGAAATCTTATAACTAGTGTTAGTACGACTTAAAAAGAAAGACATACCTAACTTTTTCAACTGCATTCAAAGATTTATGAATAATCGCCTATCTTAACCGGGAATAGAACCTGCCAAATGGTAAAAAAAAAACAACCGTTATTTTACTATACAGGGTGAAATTTACGACGTGATACAAAATGTCACTTTTTGATTCTACTAATGATTACGATCAACTTTTAGTGTGAGACCAACGTCAAAATCTTAAAAATAATATCGAGGTGCATTCTTTTATTTAAGATTTTGTTTATCAAGGCATTTGTAAACTAAAAATTCGCACTGGATGAATTAGAACAAAATCTGTAATGCTGAAACGCAGTACTAGGATAGGGCAACTAAACAGAAGACTGGAACAATTTGTGTGAAAACATAAGACTATTATGTATGACTTTATGTACAATTAAGTAAAAGTACACATTGCTATTATTTTACTATTAGATAATTAACATGACCGACCTTATCGGAAGCCTTCATAGACTATAAAGTACAATAATGAAAAGCTACTGTTTTTATCTATTTCTCCCTTTAATTACAGGTCTTAATTAAAATGATAACCTTCTTAAATGTTAATTTTAAATGGATTAAAAGTAATTGATATCGATAAAATATGTAAACAGTTATATTTAGTTTAATATGCAACTTTTTTGTATTCTAAATTGCTCTTTACACACATTTATAAGTGTAATTGCGAGATAAGTTCAGTGTGTAGACACTGAATTAGTTTCACAATCTTAATAATTTTGCAAGTACAAATAAAACTTACAAACTCCAAATAAAATAAGTAAGTGTTTTTTCTTATTTGATTACAATAGTGGTGTTCACAACTATACATAGTTGTTAAACTACACAGGAAACTTTTCATTCATCCACGCTAATATCCATACTTCCATACTAATAACCATACTCCATACTAATATTATAAATGCGAAAGTCTGTCTGTCTGTCTGTTACCTCGTCACGCTTAAACCGCTGAACCGATTTGGATGAAATTTGGTATGGAGATAGTTTGAGTCTCGGGGAAGGACATAGGCTACTTTTTATCCCGGAAAATTACCCTTATTCGCGATAAACGAATTTAAGGCGGACGAAATCGCGGGCAGAAGCT
Source organism: Hedya salicella (assembly GCA_905404275.2). Classification (NCBI taxonomy): domain Eukaryota; kingdom Metazoa; phylum Arthropoda; class Insecta; order Lepidoptera; family Tortricidae; genus Hedya; species Hedya salicella. The sequence continues at coordinate 17,978,181 of FR990108.1, forward strand.
AGTTAGGTATAAATGCGAAAGTATGTAATGTCTGCTGTCTGTCCGCCTCTCTGTTACCTTTTCACGCTTAAACCACTGAACCGATTTAGATAAAAAATGGTAATAGTTTGATACGCTGGAAAGGAAATAAGATAGTTTTTATTGCGCAAATCATCCTGTAAGAGTCTGAAAATAGAGGTGGAAGTTTGTATGGGGAATCAATCATTAAAATATATTCAGATTCATTTATTTCATGAGAATATTTGGCCTTAGTTAACGTTACAAGTATTTACATCACGATAGTCACATGAAAAATATAATAAAATAACAATGTCAAACACAATAAAAGTAAAAAACAGGAACAAAGAAACAACGTGATGGTTTATATTAGGTGGAAATAAAAAAATGTACTTTACACCGATAAAATACTCGGATACCGAAAGATAACAAAAAGAGAGTATCAGCTTACATTATACTTCCTGATCGAACTATTAACTATTTTATTTAAATTTCTCGAGGCCGGGTCTCGAGGTTTAATAGTCTCGAGACTTAATAGTCTCGAGATGATAATATTAATGTCATATTACTAAATGCAAACTTTTGGGTCAATCAACTTTATTTGTATCTTATTGCCTTGGTTGCGTCTTCTGAGTCACTCTTTAAAACTACGATTTTAAACGATACTGGCAATAAAAAAAATCTAGGAAAAATAGGTAAATTTTTCAATAGCCCATCTCAGTTTGTTAATAGCCTAGATCATTATAGCTTGACAACTTTGTTCGTGATACACCCATTGTCTGCGGGCGACGAGGGGAAAGGCAGCGGGGCCAGGTACGAAGTGTGCGCGTGGCAGGGTTCGTCGCGCTCCGCCGCGCGCAAACTTCATACCCGCCCCCGCTGTCCTTTCCCCCGTCGCCCGCAGGCCATTGGAGTGAGTGTCACGAACGCAGTTGCCAAGATACATCATTTTTCTAAGTAACTCTGTCACTATTGTCTCCTGCAGGGCTAGCACAAGTCTGCGCGACTTCGCTTGTCGCGCGAAATAGTCTCGCCCGTCATTCTCGCACTATATTAAAAGAAAAGGGACAGGCAATCTTTGTGACGCGACAAAGAGTCACGTACTAAAGTTGTGCAAGAAGTGCTGAGGACAGAATAAAGACAAGAAAAAGCTGATCCCTTTTACGCTTTCACACACTTTAGAGTGTCGTATTGCATTGCTGAGCAATTTAAAAAAAACGTAATTAAATAATTGCCGCTTGTTTCCCTGCATCTGGAACTCGAAACGATATAATCTTAACCGGTGGCAATTACCGATTAAAAGATTAATCACCTATTTGGCGACACGGTTTATTACCAATCTTCAATCATTTGACGAGTTAATAAGTGATGTAGTGTTCACACGGTAACACATAGGAAAAAAGTTTTTTATGTTAATTGTTTATTTCCAGTATCAGGGCAGGTTTTTTATAGTATACAGGGTGTCCCACGGCTAGGTGACGTGAAGGAAAGTACCTTAAGTATTATAGTTAAAACATTTTGCTGAAAGGCGACATTATTTTATTTATACATGTAAGTAATACTGCTATTTTTTTATTTAAGTAAATCATTTTCTTAAAATTTCAATGGAAAATTTTACGTTGTTCCTTTATTTAAAAATGCTACTACATAAGAGGAATTATTTTTTATTGTTTATCCCTTTGATTGGCATCATAAAAATATGGAATGGTTTTTTTTCCACATTTGGTCGGTTCGATTCCCAGACGCAGCAATATTTGTTTAGAAAAACTTCTATTGTTTCCTTTCAGCAAAATATCCTGTCTACAACATTTAAGGTATTCAAAATCAAAATCAAATTATGCTTTATTCAAGTAAGCCTAGGTACAAGCACTTTCGAATTGTCAGTTACATTGAGAGAAGTATTTGCTGGGAGACATACAATATGATCCAACATTTGTTGCTAGGATTAGGGAAAACCTAGAAAAACCTAATCAGATCATTTAACTTAAGTATAATATAATTGATAACATCATCATTTTAAAAATTAAAATAATTAATAAGATAAATCCCAAAAGGATTGTCAATAAAAAAGAAAAATAATAATCTAGAATGTTAATATGTTTCCTTCATACGGCATAGTGTCCCTATATATAAGGTGAAATACAAATACAAAATAGACACATATTATATAAACATTTAAACAAAAAATAAAACCGACTCCAAAAAAAGCTAAAAAGTAAAAAATAACGCCATAATCCAGTTTCTTTAAATTACTTTCAAGTAACCTTTTGTATACTCAATCTATACAGTATATACAATTAATCTTATTTTGGCGTCGGTGCCATATAGAGAATGTGTAAAATATTGAAAATTGACGATTTTAGTAAGTTGTGTCACGATGGCACCGACTCCAAAATAACATTAATTGTATATACTGTATAGATTGAGTATACAAACGGTTACTTGTAAGTAATATGAAGAAACTGAATTATGCCGTTATTTTTTACTTTTTAGCTTTTTTTGGAGTCGGTTTTATTTTTTTGTTTAAATGTTTATTTATTTTAGACTTTTTAGTTAACCGTTACTTAAAAGTGTATCTCGTGACGATTCGAACAAGCCCAAACACGGCTAGGATACATTATTTTATTACATAGATCTGGTGCCTACCTACCGGCTCCATCATCAAATCAATTCGATGGTACCATTCTCATCAGGAACATTTAAATTTGTGACTATGAAGTTGCTTAGCTAAATTAATCGAGATATTTTGTCGCCACCCGTAAATCATTTATCATTGAGGAGTTCCGATGGCATTCTGTGGTCTTTTGCATCAGTTCCACTTCACCAATTTACACTTTCTCAATGCAAATGCTTATTATGTTTCTTATAATACCAAAATCGCTATATGTATGCCTACAATATTTGAGGAGTTCCTTCAATTTCTCATGGATTCCATCATCAGATCTTCACCAAAATTAAATGGGACCAACTAGAAAGTACCTTCTAAAAAACCAAAAAAAAATTTGTCCGTGGCCGTGTCCAGGATTACTGCCTTCTGTATCTGACCCTTGATCCAGCCATCTAGCGAGAGCCTCTTGAGATGTTGCTCCAGACTCTTCTCTATAAGACCGTTTACCGAAGCGACTATCGGCACAATGATCGTCGCATCGACATGCTACATGGCGGTCGCCTCGTGAACCAAGTCGAGGTACTTATTGAGTTTGTCCTTCTAAGCCTTCACGAGGTTACATATTATTGAACTATAACTTGAATAGTTTTTTTGCGTTAGTTGTAAAAGTATTGTTAAACTACATACAAATACGCAAATAATAATTAAATCGAATGATTAAAAAAACATTAGGGTTTCTTTAATTTAGGCATACATTCCACACAATCTAAGTATCTTGTCGTTGTCTCATGACGAAGGCCCGCTATCGTCATCTCATCTTCAAAATTAATAATAAAATGTATGATTTAAATGCCTCGATTTCTGTCCATTGCTTCCCTTCAATTCTTGCAAAACTTGAAGAAACATATACTCATAACTTACTCATCTGCTATTTTCGTACCCATTTTGGTGAGGACCAAATTTTTGATAGGTAAGTATTTATACAATTTACATGCCAACTTTGTGTCACAACGGAATCAATTAAAATAAGGCAAATGAAATGCCTTACTTGCCAAAAATTTGGTCATTACGCAGTTACGATCGAGTTTTTCGATCTATTATTTTACCTAACGATGTGGCGAAAACATGAATAACAGTAGATAGACAAACAAGATTTTATTAGTTCATGTAGGGGCCCAGAAATTTCTAAATACTAATAAATCCAACAGCAAATGCACAATCGCGTCTAGCTAGACTAGAAATCTGAGTCTAGTAAAACGTAGTCTAAACTAAACGTATTGGTTTAAACTTCACTACCTATGTATACTAGACATGTATACCCTTAAACCAAAGAAATATAAAATAAATATTCATGTTATTAGAAAATTACTATTACAAGTAAACGATGAAAATACTTAACGGGAAAATTTAATATTTTGTAAATTCAGAATTCTGGGTAAGTATCTAAAATACAGGGTGTCCCAAGAAGTAGTGATATACTGAAGCTGGGAGGTAGAGGACCTAGAGGGCTATCTAAATCACCCCCATGTATGTTCTGCGATTTTTCGTATTTTCGGAGTTATGACTTTTTTCTTAATTTTTCACCTATCGCCGAGTACGATGAGATTTTTATTTATGGTGACGTGAATTATTGCGGTAGATGCTTGATTTTTTTTGTGTGCTAAGCTGATAGATAGGCCAATTCATTATGGTAACATTTACTAACGTTAGATCTTTGAATGGAATAAAAAAAAATTAAATGCCAAGAATGATAAAATCACCCGATATGTTCACAACTTCAAGGGGCTTTAAAAAGATAAAATCACATAAAAAAAAATACCGTTTGGCATTTAAAAACTTTCTGTATTTATCAGGTAGCTACCCTGAAAATTTCATTTCATTATTCATAAGGCTTCAATCAAAAAATCGAAACCTAAATGTGGTAAGTGCAAAATTTTAATTTACATGATGATTAATACAAACAAAGTAAAACCAATTACAAGGTGTTTAATTACAAGACATTTTCAAAATGGCCCCCCCTGTTGCTCAATGCAAGTGCGACATCGCTGAAAAAAGTTGTCTTTTAAACGTCTGAATGCACTTCTATTATTTTTAATGGTTTCTTCTGCTACTCTCAATTTTCAGGGTTAACTCGTCCGAATTGCGGCATTCTCTTGAGTAGACGAGATCTTTGTAGTATCCCCATACAAAAAAATCAATGGGGTTTAGGTCGGGGGACCGTGGAGGCCAGGCTATAAGGCAGGCGTTACCCCGGCCGCAACGACCAATCCATCTTTCAGGGTATCTTTGATTGAAATAGTTTCTTACGTCCAAGGCAAAATGGCATGGTGCACCATCACACTGCAGTACTATGCTTCTGCGTGTCTCCAAGTCCACATCTTCTAACAGCAGGGGCAGATCGACGCGTAGAAAATTTAAAAAGAAAACTTAAAATTACCGCCCAAGCGGTCTGGCAGCTGAAAGGGCCCGATTAGCTGACCGTTAAGTATGCCAGACCAAAGGTTAACACTAAAGTGTTCTTGGAATGTCGATTCCATTTTTAAATTTGGATTTTCAATTGCCCATGAGTGAGAATTGTGCATGTTAAAAATCCCATTGCGTCTAAAGTGGGATTCATCCGTCCATAAGATTTGGTTAAAAAAGTTTTCGTTTTCAGCTTGTCTCCTCAGCATTTCCTGACAGAATTCAATTCGCCGATTGTAATCTTCCGGTTTCAACTGTTGCACTTTTCTAATGTGAAACGGATGATATCCTACGCTCTGTAGTGTACGGTGTACCTGAGATTTAGAAAGTATAACATAAACATCTAAAGAATCCATGATCAATCTTGCCATCTCTTTTACCATCTTCAATAATGACTAGTCCTTATATGTACCTCATGACTCACTTGATCCACTCATTGGTATGAATCAGTCATTTTAATTGAGAACCAACATTAACTGAACTTAGTTATAAGTTAATCAGACCAGTTTTAAGCTATTAATTTTAAGGAAAATATAAATAAATTAAACTTATATGCTTAATTTGTTTCCCGAGAGCATAATCCGTACTTTGAACCGTTTTCATTAGTTTTTTGAGAATTCATTTACAAAAAACATTTTTCAGATTTTATTTATGATTATATTTTTTAAATTTCATATTTTAATCTTTTAAAATATAAAACCATATTGCAGAGTTAATTCATATTTTTAGGGTGATAGAAAAATTAAGTAGTTAATTTACAATTTAGGGAACTAGTCTATAAAAAAAACTTTAGTAAACAATTTAACCTTTTAAAATTTTACGTGTATGAATTTTGTGGCACCTTAGAAATTCATTTTTTACGATATGCAAGAAACTGTTCTGCGAATTGTAATGCTTTTGAACCATTGGTTTAATTTGTTTTCTTCACTGACAAGTATGTATTTTTTGTTGCACTAACCTATACAAATGTGTCTATATTACATTTGTATAGGACTTAATTTAGCAAATTATATTCTCTATATTTAATATCTGATTAGTAGTAGTTTGTTGTAAAATTTAGTAGTTTAGTTTACTATGCAACTAACAAATCAAATTAATATCATAGTTTACTGAAAGAGTTTCCTTATATGATAAAACTGCGTGATTTACCTGTTTGTTCATAAGTGTTAAATTCATATGTACATTTTCTATTTTAAGACAGTACTACTCAGTCTTAGAACTAAATTGTCTAAACGGAATAGTAGATGTCCCGTTTATCAAACATCGTTTTAATTGCTCCATCATTAACTACTTAACAAAATTAGACACAGCCACTGATGTCACCTCAAGGAATACAAAGGAATGATTAAGAGTGTACATTGCTTTACATTCGAATCAATTCGAGCATCTCGCCGTTTTACGACAAACACACGGGCTCTGACAGACAACTTTTATAACCGTCCCAACAATTACATCTAATCAGGCTTTATCGGCCACTCTGCTCACTCACAATCTACCAAAGACGAGCGTAAGAGAGACAGGTATATACATGTAGCTTCGGCCGTCAATGTCTAATTGCTTTTATTATTTTAAGGCATCGTAATCATTATGGCGGCAATAAAAATTGTAATTACTTCTCATTAGTTCAATTAAGAATTTTCTAGACACGGTGTTAGTTGATATGTTGATTGCGCTACGGTTTGGGCATTGTTCATGAAAGTCGGTTTTATTGGTATCTTCGTTATTCCCTGTGAAATGGGTGAATTCGGTAATCATTTTTTATGATCAGATACGCCTCGTAAAATATTAATTTTGATGTTCGTATCGAAATTCGTCATTAAAGTGATGTGCCTTAAGTTTCTTAAATACCGTTATAATGTTTCTTTCATATGCATTGTACAATACCATTTCACGTTCTAAAGTTACCGACCCGCTAATTATGTACCTACATTATGCTATAATAATTTATACATAAGTACATATTTCACAATGTAAAGTAAAAAACGTTCCAAAGTAACTAGAATGTGAACACACCGCTAAAAAAACAAAACGCAACCGCCGAAACAAATTTGAAAAAGGAACAACATTCTTTCAAGGTCAAATATGTCTGGTTGAGTTTTATTTCACTATTCACATCTCCTAACAATAGAGAAGGCGTGTGGTGGGCGAGTTTATTACTGGAGATAAAGCATCTATCTCTCTCACATTTATACGACTAACGAGAGACGCAGAAGTCTATGATGCTCGTTAGTCATGCATAAAAACTTTTTATTATTCCGTTGACATGAAAATTATGTAGTAGAAAAGTTTGTAGCATTTTACCAAGATCGCTACTACGATTATAATTTCGACTACAAGTAATACAAAATAACTAATTTTCTACTAAATCGAGATAGCTGTTAGTTTTAGCTAATAGTAACACAATTTCGCTAGTGAATTTATTAATGTTGCCAAGTCTAAATAAATATCACTCCAAGAAATCCTGTTTATGCATGTTTTAAAAAACCTAAAACTAATTTAGGTTTTAGTTTCTTATAATTTATTACCTTGACTGGACTTGGACCAAGTGGAGAAATTTACTTTAAATATCATGAATTTCGTAGAAATTCAATGTTTAAATCACCTAACCAGAAAGTATAGCCGTAGTTAAATACATTAAAACAAACTTGAAAAAAATGTGTACACTCCTGTCTTGCCTGTGACATGTTTTAAAGCAATTCACGAAAAAAGTAATTAGTACCGTTTGATGCGTGCGCTGATAAATGCACGCGGAAGGAAAGAAAGTTTTGTCAAAGTTCTGATCCACGCACGTGGTAGACACGTGGAAAACCCCGCCTTTGTGGACGAGGGGGGAAGATGCGGGGCGTCTCGCAATCCTTTTTACGTTCCGTTTTGCGTTCGCGTTTCAATTGAAGTGGAGATTTAGAAGTTGATTGCCTTTTTATTTTAAATTCTTGTTCATTGTTGCTGGTTTTTTTAAATATATTTATGTGTCTTTGTTTAGTGAAATGTAGATTTAAAAATATGTAACCCTTAACATATCTTCTTACTTAGTTTCAAAATTTCAATAATAATGTATTTCTGCAAAATATCGGCACTAGAAGTGTCCGTTTTAAAATACCCCTTTTTATGGTTCCGTAGCCAAAATAGCAAACACAGAAACCTTATAGTTTCGTCGTCCGTCCGTCTGTATGTCAAAGGCATTTTACTCATGAACCATAAGATGTGCATATTGGGAGTTAGTATAGGCGTCTTGTGTAAGCCGCTACTTTGTTCTTTTTTTTTGTTTGTTTTTCTTTGTTTGTTTGTTTGTCGCATTTAACCGAAACTGAAAAAAAATATGTTGCAAATATCAATATATTGCACATATTTCGACAGTTCTTTTAAAATATTTTGAGGTTCCTAAAAAACATTTTCCTTTAGTCAATATTTTCGGAAATAATCGCTTCGAAAGTAGCATAAATTGACTGATTATGACTAAAAAAACCTTAATAAATACTTTCAACGAAATTGTTTTGAACACGATCGGGTATACCGTTTTGGAGTTATTGCCGAAAAACTGCGCTTCTTAGCAAAAGGACTTAAGTGCCGTGGATACCCTCCTTTGCTAGTGTACTTTTTCATATCGTAATTTTCCATCTGTAGTGCATTTTTTTGTATGAACGGCTGCGGAACCCTACACTTTGAATACGGAACCCTATTACTAAGGTTGTTGTTTGTCACGGAGTTCTAACTTTTGAAACGGAATAGATAGAAACTTGTTTTTTTCACAGAATGCATCATACACAAATTATTTCAGACAAGCTTTTATTACCGACTGTACATTTCTCACTCTTCTTGTAGAAAGGGTACAAAAACCATTTCTACGATTTCTCTACAAAAAAATATATGGCAATTACCCCTTTCTTTACCCAACGCTATTTGTACTCGGCATGGTGGACTACATGTCCCTTGAGACTCGGAGGAATATTCATTTAATCAGATATTTCTTCCGACTAATGCGTGGACTCGCGAACAATCCGGAACTGCTAACGCAGATAACCATACGTGTTCCGCATGTTACGCCTGTACTACTCCGCGCTCGTCGCCGCAGCCTTTTCGCCGTCCCGCCGGCGAGGACCCGCGTACTCAAATACTCTCCTCTGCACCAAGCACTAACACTACTGAACGATATCCTGAACAGTGACAGCCAATTAGATATGTTTTTCACCTCCGAGGCAAAATTTCTGACCGCATCAACTCGCTACTTGGAAACGATAGTTACCCCGAGCAGTGTCCAAGAATGAGTACTTACCTACTTACATAATTAACGCTACAAGCAATTTGTAATGTATTCAAAATCTGTGCCATGTTTTATTTTTATTTTTTACTTGTAGAATTATGTGATTATGTGTTAAACTGTATATATAAAAAAAAATCTTATTGTATGTTATTAGCTATGTAAATTCGTAAAAATGCCGTATTTCAATCCAATTAAATTCATTTATATAAGCAATCAAATGCAATAATGTATTAATAAGCAATAATGTAAATTACCTAGTTTAAATTAAGTAATGATGTATTCTTCCAACAACTAACAATTAGCACGTAAGGTTCAGCTGTTAGTGCTAATTCTGTATAATAAATAAAATAAATAAATAAATTTCTGTTAACACCTTCAACTCATCGACACGATTCTGCAAGGCCCAAACTCGGTAGTTGCGTAATTTTATTACAGTGTTCCTATGACCACCTTCCAATTCCATCGTCAAATCGGCTCGATCGTATAAATAATATTCAATTGTCACCGAACTTACCAAAATTTTTGCGCAATCGGGAACTGGGAAGTGGGCCTTAAACTTACAAGATTTGACCCACACAGACATACTAACTAGTCTAAGATCCGAATATACAAAGACCTTCACCCATCCGTTAACGCGATGAAATATACTTTATATCATATTTAATATGTTAAATCAATCAATTTAATCAAAATATGCTTTATTCAAGTAGACCTAGGTACAAGCACTTTCGAACTGTCAGTTACATTGAGAGAAGTGTTTGCTGGGAGACATACAATATGATTCAACATTTGTTGCAAGGATTAGGGAAAACCCAGAAAAACCTTAAACAACAATATGGCAAGTAGGTTGCCTAAAAACGTCCCGTCAAGGCTGACCGCGTACACCCTGTTTTGGGAGCAGGGCTCTACAAACACTGGATTTTTTTTAGGCAACCTGCTTGCGATATGTTTTTTATCATATTGAATATGATATAAAATATACTTCACGTAAACGGATTGGTGAAGGTAAGTCCGACTTGCACTTGGCTGGTTTTTTGCTTACTCTAACCTGTAACTATTGTCCACAGTCGCTGAGGCAGTCCAAGGCAGGCCAGCAAGCTGTTTTACCCTTATCTGAAGACGTCTTCCCTCCACAGGGACTTCCTCTTCGCCAGTGGCTCCGGTAAGTGGCAAGGTAGAAAGCTTTTCTTTATTACTAACATCTTCATCAATATCATCAACTCCGTCAAACACTTCATTATTGTCATTAGTACTATAAGCTGCATGACCACATATATTATTATCATCTAGCAAGTGTTTAAATATTCGCATTTGTGATTTCATCACATTTCGGTTACCAACATTACCAACATTATCGGGATTTACTTAAATTAAAACAACTTCTTTACCGTTTTTGTGTCATCGTTTATCTATGCCAGGAACAGAAATTTTGTGTCTGGGATTTATGGTAGACCTAGTTTGACTTTACGGGTTAGTAACATAGAAAACAATATCGGTTTTTCTAAGTGTCCTGTACTGTATGTATCACTTTGTAGTTTTAAAGATAAATTGACTATCTGTCGTTCACCCACTTTCTATGGGACAATTTTGAAACCTCCAGAACTATATTTGGTTGGTGTCATCTATACAATTATAAAGTTTTAAAAATGAAATGTCCGTTTGTACATTGAAGATATTTAAAAAATAATAAGTGATACGGACTATTTCAAGGTCACTGAATCGAAAACATTGTTTTTTCGGATGTTTGTATGTGTCGTTGTGGCTTCATCGCGCCAAAACGGCTAAACGGATTTCAACTCACACATAATTATATACTTTTTATCTGACTACGCTAAAGAAAAAAATATGTTTATAATATAATTTTTATTTCTCGTCCGCTGACGAAGTTGTATCAGTACGATTACTTATATTGTAATTTAATTGATTTCATTTGGCAGCCCTATGAATGTCAGTTGTCAAAAATATCACTTGACATTTTAAACTCAAGCTAACTTCTAAAATAAATGCATAATTAGCCAAGATTATTCTAAAACTCAATAGTGTTTGTAACTATATATTATTGTGTTACTTGTAACGCTTCTTTACTATCGTAGAGAAAAAACTAGAAGCTGCCACGCAACTTCCCCAGCGGAGTTGAAAAAAACATAACCTCTCTTTTTTTCTTTAGCGTAGTCGAGTAAAAAGTATTCTATGACCATCTGTGAATACCCAGCTACCTGTGTGCCAAAAATAGCTGAAATCAGTTAAGCCGTTTTGGCGTGATGAAGCCACAACGACATATACAAACATGCAAAAAAATACAAGAACAATATTTTTCGAATCAGTTCAAAGACTTCTCTCATTGTAACTGACAATTCGAAAGTGCTTGTATCTAAGCCTACTTGAATAAAGGATATTTTGATTTGATTTGAGTGACCTTCAAATAGTCCTTGTAATTTTTTTTTTATATCTTCAATGTACAGACATTTCATTTATTTTGACATCAACAGTATGCACTTTATCTTCATTCTAAGAACAAAGTAAATTGAATGAATAGTTTAGTTTAGAGAAAAAATTAAAAATAAACAATGACAACTTGCCGTAAAGTATTGGGCCTAGAGCATCAATAAAAAAGAAATTCATGTTAAATGCTTAAAAACTTGAAACCAAGAAAGCTGCACACATGGTTAACATAATAATAACTTCGATGCATAAATTATGAGAATCATAATTATGGCTTTGCAGCATCTGTGAAATATATCTGAAGATACGTACATCCGTGGATATATCTGTAGTTTTATCTCTTCGTATGGTACTTAAGGGTTATACAAACTATTAATAATGAAGTGTGTGTTTGTGTTGTTTGAAAGAGTAATTTTTGAGGCCGTAACGATTTAGGCTAAATTGTTTATTGAAACTATTAAGGGATTAACTGAGTTGTGGAATGGGTTACCGTTAACTTTGGATATTAAAGTGAATAAAAACGTGTATGAATCATCAATGTGTGGACCTGAGGTTATTTTACCTAGGGCTAGAAGCCTAAAGCAGGTATGTAAGTGTGCATGCACGCAGTTTTTGCCCAAGGTAGGCAGTTTTTCTGTGGCTATCTATATAGTCACACAAACTGCCTACCCTGAAACCCTGAACGACCATGGCTCTCCATAGAAATACATCTGCTATATGGAGCCATGGTCGTTCAGGCTTTCGAGGTAGGCAGTTTTTCTATGCCTGTATAGAGCCATGGTCGTTCAGGGCGTCAGGGTAGGCAGTTTCTCTATTTCTATATAGAGCCATGGTCGTTCAGGGCTTCAGGGTAGGCAGTTTCTCTGTGGCTGTATGGAGTCATGGTGGTTCAGGGTAGACAGGTGCTTTAGTTCCTATATGGACCACATGCCACTGATGCAAGGGAAAGTCCAGGGCAAAAAATCTTGTAGGTGCTCTCTTACACGGTGGACAAACCTCATCAAATCTGTGACATATTCTAGTATCAACGACAATTCTCACTCCGCTAAACATAGAGCTAAATAGCGTCGCATCACGAGGGCAGTGGCAACGCAAAACTTGCCCGAGACATGATCACGACCACTACCAAAGGTCTGAAGGTGGTTTTCCACCGGCAAGGTGAGACGAGACGCGACGCGAATTGAATTTAAATTTGTATGGCAAATTTTCAATCGTCTCCTAGCGCATTGAAGAGGATGTGCGAGACTTGAATTAAAATATGTTTGTGTAAAAATGAACCGTATTACTTCCGACGTAGAGCATAAATTAACTCTGTAACATATTTTTTTGTTGTTCGTTGCTATTTATTCCCTAAAAATACCGTCATGATAGTACAAGCCATTTCTACTAGAGGTCGCTGTTAACACGAAGACACTTAACTATCCCTATTATACTTAAGTATATTATTTGTGCGTGACGTACATTATGAAGCCTACATACAATCTACGGCGGCTATATTAATGACAATCACAAGCTCGGGCACGCTCGCGATTGCAATTAATGCCAATTTTAGTGGAAAAGGGCCAGTTCGATTTCAATTCACGCCACGCCGCGTCTTGTGTCGCCCTATCGGTGGAAAACCACCTTAAGTCGTGTTAGATGAAGAGAGAAGCCTAGTATGAACCGGGCTAGCGCAACTTTCCGCTTGCTTGTCCGTTGTCGCGCGACATAGCGACCCGTTTTTCTCGGACTGTTACTCGTTCAGGGGTGTTATTCTTAAATGACACACTCTACTGCCTTTAAAGTTCATCCCTAATATAAGTAGATACATGAAGTAGTGGTGTATGTACCAAATCCCAGATCAAAATATATTGGTCTGTCAAGCATCTTGTCAGCTATAGCTGCTATAGCATTCGTCAACGTCGAATGCAAATCTGACGGATTCGTCGCTACTATAATATAGCCCCTAGACACGTATAAATTATTCGTTTTCATAGGTATCCCTCTCGCCTTCGTTTTCTTAAGTCAGTTTTGACGATCTGCTTGAAAGACCAATATATTTTGCCCTGTGATCTGGAACATGTACCACTATTTCACGCCTCTAGTTATATTAGGGACGAACTGAAGGCCGAATTTAAGAATGACACCCCTGGTAGGACCGAAATAGATATTTTTGTCGCGCGACACATAGTCGCGTGTCACAAGTTGTACTAGACGTGTAGGATTGAATATGTCTGTGATTTTCTTATAAAGATTCTGTCTGGGTTCATTAGTAATATATAAATTAGTAGATTTTTGAAGTACAGTTTATTCTTTAAAAATAAAATTTAGCAGCCTTTAGATATTTAAAGATCAGATTAGTCCTTTCACTTCGAGTCCTCATGGTCTCAGAGAATCATATCTCAAGATATCGCTATCAATAAAATTGTCCCGCTTCTATTTATGACAAGCGGAAAGCTTTCGAGAGCGATTTGAGATAATAATATCAATCCATATCAATGTATACCAACGTATAAATGTGCAGTTTCAATTGTAAAACAACTTAGCTTACAAAAGTTAGCTTATCATTTTTGTTTTCATTAACTTTATAAATCTTCATTCACTCTCTATGTCAAACATGTGGATTTAAAACTTAAAGTAGGCGGTGTTGATGAGACTTATATTATTATTATTAGTCAGAATAATATTTTCTAAGCCAGAATGATCATTCAATAATTTTATTACAACATACTCTTTCCATAACTTGATATACCTCACGTCATGTTTCCTGTCTCTTCTCTGTAAATCGACTTAAAGATTTAATGGACCAAGTTACATATATTATTAGATGAATTACTTATGCGTTTTATAGTTGGATACAGTGGCTGGCGCCCCAACGAGCTCGTTTAGAAGCTCCGAGAATCGGCCATAAATCCCTACCAAAAACAACCACTCTGTTTAGTTTGGGAGCTCTATCCCAGTAATTATACAATAATTCATACTTTAATAAATACTAATAAATCTACCGCTCCACTCGCATTATCAACCATTATTACACGATGTAATTACAACCAATAAATTACCAAATAATACATCAATCAGATGTGTTATAATTTTCTCGTTTTTTTATAGTTTGCGGCCGGCCGGCAATTTTATTAAAATTATAATGCATCGGCCGGCTTTAAATTGGGGTAGCTTGAGGCTAAGCAAGCCTTTAATTATATATGTAATGTTTAATGATATATTCTTATAATAAGCTACCTGATGTTCTCGATGGTTATAAATCAAATATTTCATTAAATTTCCAACGGTGCAACCCTTTATTTGGTGCGGCTATTAGCTTCGGCTTGCGACTGCGAAATCGTCTAAAAAGCGTAATTTTTTGGGAATAGCATTTTACGATGATGTATGGGATCGATTAAACGCTCATACTTGAGCATAATTATGTTATGCTTGCAGAATTTCGATTTATAACTCTGCCCTTGATTATGTTTTAATTTGGACATGTTTTTAGAACTGCAGAAATCGTTCCGTTAGCGATTTTATCCAAATTGAGTTTTGTATTCGTATTTTTAATTGTGTTTTAATTCGATGGTTGTTTATGATACTTTTAAAACAACATTTCTAAGAATATTGTAGGTATATCTTGATCATAGGTTGGGTATTGTTTTCAGTCTATTTTTAATTTAATTAGGATCAAATACATTGCTACAATAGTTTTGCTATACTAGTTTTAGCATAGTTTAGGTTTATAAGCATACCATTATTTTAATTTATTTTCTATTTCATTTGAGTTTAGGTTTTATTGATATATTTTCAAATATACTAATCTTCATATTGAAGTAGCGTCATTCTTGTAACACACGACTATTGATCGAATCCAATTGATTTAATAAGTTTGCTGCTCCTACAGCGTAGAATGCGAATATACTTTTGCTTTTGACATGTCAGACGTGTTGATTGTAAGACTAAGTCCGAAACTGTTTTTAAATAAAACAAAATACAACAGGGCTTCCCAAACTGTCTTCACGACGCCCCGTGGCGTCGTGGGATTGTCCCAGGGCCGTCTTAAAACGGTACCCTCGAAAAACACTTCAAATTATGTCACTCCTATCCAATGACATGTCAAAATCAATCAAGCAGTTCGGGCTGAAGAGCGTGCCAATGACATAAACAAACATACATGCCCACATACGTGCATAACATACATGCCACACTCGAAAAACATAACCCGCCCTTTGACGCAATCGAGTAAAACGCTTAATGTGTAATGTGATAAATGAGTCAGATCAGTAATTAAACTTTAGCAGACACGCTGTACATTGCACTCTATTTGAAGGTGTCGAGTCCTCTGCCCCGAGCTTAATGAGATAAATCAACTTTTTATATAGTTCACAACTAATAATAACCTTATATTGGGTATGGGCCTTCCCTTAGATGCTTTAAAAGACCTCAGGATTTGAGAGCCCATCAGGAGTGCTTCGGACTTCACTTGCTCGGTATAGGTTGATAGGATACGCAGATGATTTGGCTTTGCTAGGGGAAACCCGTGAAGAAGTGCCAGTAACGGTCAGGATTTTGGAGGAAGAAGCAAAGGTGGTTCTGAGGATTAACCACGGGAAGTCGGAATACCTCCCCATGAAGCGCTACCGGAACAATCGAGCCAAACGAGGGAACCTACTTGTAGGGGAACACTCTTACAGAGGAGTGGACAAAAAGCACATCGGGTGCAGTGTGACGGATACGCATACAAGAGAGGACGAAATCAACATATCTGCATCCAGAACACCTTGCGGTGCAGTGCTGCTCTCCATAAAGTTCTAGCGTCCAAGCTTCTTAGTAAACTAACTAAGTTCCGGATGTATAAGACCGTTTTCCGCCCCGCGTTTTAATGTATGGGTATGAAGCTTGGACGTTAACGCTTAACGAGGAGCATAGCCTTTTAGTAGCGGAACGTAAGGTGCTCAGAAAAATCCTGGGACCTGTCAAAATGAACGATGGGAATTGGAGGATCCTTAAAAATGCCGAAATACAGGAAAAGAGCTCGGAGCCATTAACTGGCGAGAGATTGCGCAGGATCGGGTAAAGTGGCGTGCTCTTGTGTCGGAGGCCAAGACTCATTATGGGTCGCTGACCCAGCGCAGTTAGTTTGTTAGTTAGTCCATCAGTTACATTATCAGAAAAGCTCGGACACGTACTTTTCTTTTGTAAATAAAAAAAATGATGATATAGCCCGTTAAAGTTCCCCGTGACGTCATGCGCCCCCACTTCCAAACTTTGACGCGCTTTATCTATGTCGTTTTTTGTTTGATTGACAAAAACTACGTGTCTAATATTTTTTTCACAAAAATCTGTACGCACAATTATGATAAGTTAAGTATATAAGCAAAATCCAAATTGTTACAAACATAGTGTGTGTTATGGTTATTTTTCTCACACAAAAAATACTTTGCGACGGTATTGCCATGACAATTCAAGTCATAAAACTCTACGCATAAAGTTTATTTTGGTACACATTACCGTAGCACTGTCCACTCGGAAGACGGTTCGTTTGTAGCTCATTACTCTATCAATTTGCTAGTTTGTGCCATTGATATAAAAAGGACAGATGTGCGTATCTTTTTAAAAGTTTTATATGACATTGTTATTATGTTGCTAGTTTGTATAGTCAATAGAAAAACGTAATATGTGCATGTATGTCCAAAGTAATATATGATGTTGTTATTTTGTTGCTTGCTCGTACTGTTGACAGAAAAACTAAACGTCATACGTGGGTACATGTCCAATAGTTCATAAGTCGTTGTTACTTTGAGATTGAGAGGGTTTACATTTAAAGAGGTCTAAGTAGTCTTTTCCTTTTCTAATTTGAATGTGCTTCAATCGTTTTGGTGCTCAATTTTAATCAAGCACTTTATTTTGAGTACAGACCACTTTGTACTGGGCTGCTGTGGGAACCATTTGAATCGACTTCAAAAAAGGTAGAGGTTGTATGTCACACTGTATATATTTTTATATATGTTCACTGATTTTTCTGCTAACGGTGGAACGATTCCCAAAATTCTTTCTTTTTGGAAAGAAAAAAGGGCACCAACGCCAAGATAGTGTTAATTGTATATATTGTATAGAGTAAGTTGAAAAAAGGTGAATTGAAACTAAATTGAAGGAACTAAAATACTCTATTTATTACCTTTTAGTGACTTTTATGGAATCGGTTTATATTTTGTGTTAAAAATTGTGTTTATCGTAAATAATTAAAAAAATGCCGGTAGATGGACTAAATAATATGTACTAAGAGATACACAAAATCTGTTGTATTTGGCATGAAATAAAACACAATTACGACTTTTGAAGTTTACTTCAGTACTTTTAAGGTCATAAAAAATATACAGTTAAAACATTTTTGCGGTTACAACAAACATTATCATATTAGGACAAAATAATTCATCATTATTACAAATGACTTATTAATAGCTAATCAACGGGCTTTGTTTGTCGATACAAAAGGTCCTAAGTCTCATACAAACATTTTGAGATAAGCCCTTTTATAGTGCTGTCTCAAAAACCGCAAGAGTTGCGCAACGTTGAGTGTGCCTACCATGAGCTGAGTTACGATCGGCGCTAGCGAGTATCTCGTATCGAGAGTCAGTGCACCTCTCTCGCACGCGCTAATTGTGCGAAAGAGATAGACCGTCATCGAGCTCTCGATACACGCTGGTGCCGAACTCATGGCAGGCTCAGGGAACGCGTTGAAATGCGCTGAAAACGCGTCGAAAATGTGATTTTCCACCTGAGAACGTAATTAAGGGGGTATTATGCGCCATTAAGGGCCTCCCTAAGCCGCGATGAGTTAAATGGACAGAAGCGGGGATCCAAATAACTTCGGTTTTACATGCTTATTATATGTGCGTAAACACTTTATTGTTTACAGTCAGCATGGAATGGTCTGCAACATCCAACGTGCGGAATACACAATACAATTAATATTTATTGCACACCTCACAAAACAGGGTAGGTGCAGAAAACAATACATCCAAGGAGAGGTAAACAACAACAAACAACAGGCGGTCTTATCGCTAAACAGCGATCTCTTCAATACGACCTTTGGGTAGAGGGAGACGTTGAGAAAACGAAACTTTACGTATAAGTAGGTGGCGCAAAGCAGTTAAATATAGTCTTCTTTGATTGAAACTTTTTTGCACAATACAATAAAGTGAAAATGGCGGACTTAATGCCATAAAGGCATCTACCAGTCAACCATTAGGCTAAACAGAGACAGTATTGTAGCGGGATATCAGTATTAAACATATTATTCTGAGCCCCTTATGTCCCACTGCTGGGCAATTCCCTTCTTCAAGGCCCTTCTTCTTTCAATGTTCTCTGTCCTGGGCGGTTTCTGGTCATTCTTTCAGAAAGGAGTATAGCTTATCTCGCCATTGCCGATGAGGTCAGCCGCGTCTCCGTTTAGACATACAAATTAATAAATACAAAATGAGGAACGAAAAAGTGAAAAGGATTTCAACTTGGGTTGAAATCCTTTTCACTTTTAGGGTGATTTGTAGAAAAAAAACTTTATAGCAAACTTTTGTATGGAAAAATATTATATACGTTCTTTATGTTCATAGAAAAAAACCATTCATAATAGAATGGAACGAAACTGAGATAGAAAATTGGGGCATTTTATGTCCCAATAATTTCTCTGTTTAGCCTAATGGTTGTCTGGCAGAGAATGCTTTTATGGCATTAAGTCCGCCATTTGTACTTTTTTGTATTATGCAATAAAGATGAAAAAAATAAACAAGTATTTTGTA
Organism: Hedya salicella; assembly: GCA_905404275.2. Taxonomy (NCBI): domain Eukaryota; kingdom Metazoa; phylum Arthropoda; class Insecta; order Lepidoptera; family Tortricidae; genus Hedya; species Hedya salicella. The sequence goes on from FR990108.1 coordinate 17,997,718, forward strand.
AACAAAAAAAACTCAGGAGCTTTGCGTTCATAGAAAAAAAAACACATGATTTTTTTTTTCTGCAAATCACATAGATGTTTGAACATTAATTATGAAATTCAGATCGTTCGTACATTAATTACGTTTTTAGTCTATGGCTGCCCTAATTAGGCATGTTTACACGATAACGCGGGCTAATTATGTACGAATTAATAGCTCATTTGCGAGGTTATTGTGGACTGTAAAAAATAATTATTCGGTGGCTGGACGGGTTCTTGTACTCTCATATGGCGAGCATCGATATTATTAGAATACAATATACACTTTATATTTTACAGAAGAAACAAAAATACAAAGATTTGGAGAAATATTGTGTAATAAATAAAAAAATGATATTCTGCTTTTTATAATAAATACTCTTTATTGCACACCAAAAGAAAATAACATCAGAGACTTAAAATCTAAAACAGTATGAAAAATAGTAACCAACAAGCGGTCTTATCGGTAAAAAGCGATATAACAAACATCATTCATGCTTTTAGCGTAAAGAATTTGATAAAATAATAATCTTAGTCGTATTAACGCGACCAATGTAAATGTAAAAAAAAAACGTAATTAGTAATATCATCATATGCCTGGTTTGCAATTTGCATCAGGGCTGCCACCTTCATAGCGCAGAGAATTAGGATTGCCATTCAAACTTGGCAATGGTGCCAGCCTTCTGGTAACCCTGCCGTCCAGGAGGGACATGGGGAAACTTTTTTACTTACATTTTTTAAAGTTTAGTCATTTTGAAAATCAATTAAAATTGTTTATATCAAGTAATAATTTCATTTCGTATTATGCCTAGGCAAATACTAGATTGCCAATGCTCCCGATACAAAGTAACATCTGGCCAACAAGTTTGGTTCAATGGGTTACACAACGGCCTACGAAGCTGGCGGTCTCGGGTTCGAATCGCAGCCAGGGCAAGTGTTTGTGTGATGAGCACGACTGTTTGTTCATGGATGTTTTCTATGTAATTTAAGTATTATAATTTATTTATATATTATTATGTATATCGTCTCCTAGTACCCATAATACAAGCTTTGCTTAGTTTGGAGCTAGGTCAATTTGTGAAGATTGTCCCTGTGTTATATTTTATATTTATACTAGCTTTTGCCCGCGACTTCGTCCGCCGTAAATTCGTTTATCGCGGATAAGAGTATTTCTTCCGGGATAAAAAGTAGCCTATGTCCTTCCCGGGAATTCAAACTATTTCCATAACAAATTTCATCCAAATCGGTTCAGCGGTTTAAGCGTGAAGAGGTGACAGACAGACAGACAGACAGACAGACAGACAGACAGACAGACAGACAGACAGACAGACGGACGGACGGATGGACGGACGGACGGACGGACGGACGGACGGACGACGGACGTTAAATATCGCGCTGGACCTCCTTCTATTCGTCCTTAATATAACGAGACACGTAAAGTAGTGGTACTTGTTCCTGATCCCAGGTGAATATATATTAGTCCGTCAAGCAGGTTGCCAAAAGTGACTTAAAACACGAAGCTAACGACGAGACCTATGAAAGCGAATAGCTTATACGTGTCTAAGGTCATAATATAGTAGTGACGGGGTCCATCAGCGCTGCGTCTGACGCTGACACACATTTTATGAATGCTTTTAACCGACTTCCAAAAAGGAGGAGGTTCTCAATTCATCGGAACTTCTTTAGCGGCGCTGTGCACTTTTTGTGATGGGGTAAAAATGTTAAACTCGCGACACGTCACGTGTCCGACAAATTGAAAATTCGTAAGAGGGACACTCGACCTGATCGAAATACTGTTACAATTTCATTGAAGCCAGTAGAATTGTAATAGGTCTGAAGTGTTAAATTTTAATGTAATATAAATGGTCATGTTTGTGTGCGATAGAACAATAAATGAATATTGTATTTTACCACATAAATGATTGTACTTTTGTACTGATAATTAAAGCAATTCGTGCAAAATTATTCCCTTATCATTCCAAAATATCAAAAATGCACAACGTTAATATTCAAGTTTTCACTTCGTCCGCCACTCCCGGAGTGCAACCCGTTATTTTTTTTATGTATGTTAACCGATTACTCGAACTATTTGACCGATTTCATTTTTTTTTGTTTGATAGGAGGTATCTCCAAGTTGGACCCATATAATTTTGGTGAACATCTGGTGATAATTTAAGAATAAATAAATGCAATTTACAGATTTTCTTATGTGAATAGTTACATTACAAAGTTGATTAGGTTATATACTTATCAAATCATTTTATATAGTAATCTTGCATTTAGAATCCGTGTTTCGTTAAAATAAACAAATTAAGCTAACATTTGCCCAGCCGTGGTAAATTACCTCGTAATGCAAACTCAATTTAGTCCCTAACACTCGCCCTCATAGCTTTTATTGATCTACGAATAGAAATACAACATTCAAGGCACATAATTACCCACACAATTAGCTTCCAACCACCACACTAGTGTTATTCTCGCATTAACACTATACATTGAACGTCATAAAAGGATATATTTCAAGGGTGAAAGAAAAGAAAGCGCATTCGATATGCGACATTGGAAATAATCGTCACACGGGCCATCGACGAAAAAACAAAACAGAAACGCAAACGAATGCCAAGTTCTAATTAAAATGATTAACTTAATGGGTTTAGTCATTAGCCATTTTAATTTTAAATCGTCTATTTTTTCGTCCGTTGAAAATTATAACTCGGCCACTTTTTACGATTGGTACCGCGTTTCTTAACATTTTACGAGCGATCGTAATGCGTTCAACTGCTATTGTTGTGTATTTTATTTGTTTTTATGTTATTTATTTTATATTTTGCTGTAAGTATAGTCCGAAGGGTGATCGTTGCTGTACAATAAGGTAGCTTAATGCAGCGGTTTGTTTTTGAAGCATTAACAAATGTGGCCACATAAAAACGAGAGTAATGTGCATTGATGTATTCTCATTTCGCACTTCTAAATGTGATACAAAGGCACAACTCAAAAGTACTGCACAGGAATTCAAACTTAAACTTATTTATTAACTTAAGTTTGAAATCGGTCAAAGTTATTATCCGTGTTATTTGACTTCATTAAGCTGTCGTTTACATTTAGCTAAAAAAACAGATGTGAATAACACGCTGTGAACTCTTAACACTTAAATGTATGGAAATCAGGACCTCATAATAATTGATTTTGTGCTATTAAAAACAATTTGTCATTATCACAACACAACAAAACAGGGCTTAATCGCGTATAAATATGATTTATTTAATTACCTTTCGTTAGGCTAGAAGAATTTTTCAGTTTCAAGGAGATAATAGGTGGATGATGATATTGATAATGATCTTAGATAATCGTTATTATAACGCTTCGCGGAAGCAAGGGTCGACTGCTTTTTTACCACCATCCGTAAGAGGGCCGCATCTTTGGTGCGCCGGGTACGTGGCAGCCCCATGAACATCTTGAGAGTGATAGGGGACAGGATTGACTGCCCCTTCCTACGTCACTGTTGTGGGTTACATGCCCCCAGTAGTACATTAAAATAATAATTGTACTTACTAACACTTACACCTAAGTTACATATGAGTATACTTGAAATATAATATATCTATTTATTCTATAACGAATTCGAGCAAAACAAATAAAGATAAAAATATCCCTTATTTTTTAGGGTACCCGTACCCAAAGGGTAAAACGGGACCCTATTACTAAGACTTTGCTGTTCGTCTGTCTGGAAGTCTGTCTGTCTGCCACTAGGCTGTATCTCATGAACCGTGAAAGTTAGACAGTCGAAATTTTCACATGTATTTCTGTTGCCGCTATAAGAACGAATACTAAAAACAATATAATTTTATGTCTGTCTGTCTACCTATAATATCAATAACCAATATAAAATGATCGCACACTGCGTTCATTTTGCTTAGGAGCAGGGATCTGTTAACACTGTATTTTCATAGATACGGACGTTTCTACCGTATATTTTGTATGGGACCCTCGGTGCGCGAATCCAACTCGCATTTGGCCGGTTTTTCATTTAATTATTATTATTATTTTTGTTAGGCTTCTTAAGGAAACTTCCTTACAAACGTAACTCTATCTGTTTATAGTAATTGATTTGATATGTCAGTCAAATATTCACGAATTCAAAAACTTGGAATGGAAGTTAATAGTAAATTTAGCCAATACGATGACGAATAACAATTTAACAGTGAAATGAACGTTCCGTGGATGCTGCTGTGAAGGATGTATCCTGCGAGGAAAAAAAGGTGGAGGAGGCATATTATTGCAGATTTTTTGGATCACCGAGAGAATCAAATGTATAATTTAACGACAGTCACGGATGAATAGATCTGCGAGTTAATAAATATAGAATTAAGACGGTATTTGCCGGTAGCACACCTCCGCCGCGAAACGTCAAACCCAAGGAAGTTCCGCTTTAGTTTCGCGCGCTTTGTATGGCGTTTCGCGGTTTCGCGGCAGAGGTGTGCTACCGGCATTAAGCATTGAGTCCGCCACATGTAATAATACTGAAATAAGGATATTTATTCTGTAAGTAGGCCGCAAGAGCACTTTTAAAAGTCTGACTACGGCATTTCCCAAGAGGAGACCACTGTTGACAAGAAAGCTGTAACAAACTCAACAGTCAGTCATTTTTTCTAAATAACTCTTATCTATTACAAAATGTACTATCTATATATGTATAAATATATGATGTGCATTATTTTATTCATTATTTAAGTGTATCAGTATTATGAATAAAAAAAATATCATAATACAGTTACCATTAACTTTGTAAAAATCGGCGTTTCAAATCTTGCTGAAATCGAACCCGCCATTCGGTTTGAAGTTAGCGAAATAAAGCCATCCGTTCTCACCGTTTGAAGGCAAATTTCAGTATAATAAATGACAAGATTGAAAATCTAATTATGTTTAACCAAATTAGACGCCGCCTCCACCCTTCCCGCATCGGTCCGAAAGGATCCAGACGGACATTTGAATAGCGTCTCATTATCTTTAATTATATATCTTCGCTCGCTCATTGTGCTATACTATGTTTATTGGTGCAAAATACCTTAATTGAGCTAAATTTAGCTCATTCACGATGGTTAAGATCGGGTGATTTTATATTATGGCTGTTAGTTAGGTATAGCTGGGCTGGAGAAATATTATTTACACTACTGTCTGTACGTTGATTACATTTTCAAATAAATAAGTGAAACAGACTATAAAGAAGGTCCCCGAATATTTATTTGTGTTTGTATGTATGTTTTTGCGGCCTAATAACTTTTATAACGGCAGGACGGATTTCAATTATTACCGAAGTAAAAAAGTAATTTTATTTATTATATAGTATATTGTAAACCGAAGGTGCGTGATGTACTCGCCATTAATGCTGATGCCGAATCCTTGCCATTCCAAGAGCTTGAAGGCGTCTTCCATTGCGTTGGTGAAGAGCTTCGGAGATATTACATCTCCTTGTCTCACAACAAACAGGACCAACTTCGAGAAAGAGATTAATCGGCGGATCCAACTCGGATGGGCAGCGTTTGGAAAACTGCGAAGTGTCTTCTTGTCCAGCATACCTCAGTGCTTGAAGACGAAAGTCTTCAACCAGTGCGTATTACCGGTGATGACCTACGGAGCCGAGACGTGGTCGCTGACCATGGGCACGGGAAGCTCAGAGTTACTCAGCGAGCTAAGGAAAGGGCTATGCTCGGTATTTCTCTACGAGATCAAATCAGGAATGAGGAGATCCGTAGACGAACCAAGGCCACCGACATAGCATACAGGGTAAGCAAACTGAAGTGGCAATGGGCAGAGCACATAGTTCGAAGAACCGACGGCCGCTGGGGCAGAAAGATTCTAGAGTGAAGACCACGTACTGGCAAGCGCAGTGTGGGAAGGCCACCCGCAAGGTGGTCCGACGATCTGATTAGGGTTGTGGGGTCTCGCTGGATGCGGGTCGCCTCTATCTGGCCCATGTGGAAGTCTATTGAGGAGGCCTGTGTCCAGCAGCAAACCTAAAATTAATGTCATGTTCATGTAGGATATTATGATAGTAGTATCGTGTTTAAGTACACTAATAATCATGACATAGTTAAGACCTGTTTAGCCGATTTGGCGTGTGAAGCCACATACAAACATACAAAAACAAATTGGTTCAGTGACCTCGAAATAATCCGTTATTTTTTTAAATATTTTCAATGTCTGCTCGTTTGCCCCCCTATGCCATAAAAAAAAAATGTACACAAATTTCATTTTTACACATATATAATAGTATAAATAAGGATATTGCACGAAAGGTACGTGTCGTTCGAGACTATTACATGCTGAGTGAATTATGTTTCCTTTTCACATTCGATAATAGAGACTATCTCGCGTACTACCTGTAGAACGCTGCCAAACAAACCACTCAATATGTCACGTTATTCCGACAATTAAACAGTGATATGCGACTCATTATCCCTTACAACTGTAATCCAAATAGTGTAAACTAATAATTAACAACAAAATGTTTATTTAATACGCTACCACAAAATCGCCATAAAAGATCAATGGATCGGCCAAATTATAAGGCTCAAACCACACATTATCTATCATTGAACATTCGACGATCTAAATAGAGAATCTTATCACCACCACTTAGGGGTAAAAAGGGGAAGCCGGGGTAAAAAGTGTAATTATGTTGATTATTTAGGTCGTAATGCTCCACTGTCCCGCGCCTCCCCGCGTGTCATTAACCCCCCGTCTTACTCCCTTTATTATTTCGTTTCAATTATTTTTGTAATTATCTTTTTATAGCGGCGGGCATAAAAACACGAAAAATAACTGGACATTAAATGTAATAAGGATCGAAATTACGAGATGTCACCGCTTGCTTTTTGATGGAATGGTTGATGGCTATCGGGTTTGTCCGAACTGGGGCTTGACTTTTAAAGCCGAGCCACACCGGATGCGTGAGCGTGACGTGCACGTAGATAGTACGCAACGGTGTGTCATGTCTTATGAGGATTCGTACTTTACAACGCGCACGTACGCATCCTCATAAGAGATGACACACCGCTGCGTACGCAAACGTCACAGAAGCGGTGTGTCATCTCTTATGAGGATTCGTACTTTACAACGCGCACGTCTACGTGCATGTCACGCACACGCACCCGGTGTGGCTCGGCCTTTAGGCACATCGCGATACTATGTTGTATTTTATTCTATAGAAATAACTCATTAGTCTGGCCTTTCTATCACAAGCGTTACGAAGGTCAGATGGCAGTCGCTCCTAGGTTAATCTTATAACCATTTTTAATATCAGTCATTCTTGCCAAGAGTTTTAAAGTTGTGGAGAAATTTTTCTCTTGAGGTTTTTTTATTTATAAAGTGACCAGTTTTCAGTTTTGACTATTTTTGGTATAGTGATAGCTTAACATCGCCATATTATAGGTATATAATACTTCCTACCCAACTATGTTGAAACACAAAAGAGAGTTATTACTTTTTTCTTCCAGGAGAATTCGTACGTGCAGTACCGTACAGCACCTCTTATAGTTGTTCTATTAGATTTTATTAAAATAAATATCAGGGACATTCTTATACAAATCGATTCCAAACTAAGCGAAGCTTGTACTATAGTTACCAGGTGACGATATACATAATACATGGATAAATTATATTACTTAAACAGATAGAAAACATTTAAGACCCTGGAACAAACATTCGTGCTCATCACACAAACACTTGCCCTGGCCGGGATTCGAACCCCGAATTTAACAGCAGGTAAACAAAAAAGAAGCGAGAGTCGCGTAATTCCGCCATTAAAGGTACCAATTTTTGTACATCTGTGGTTTAACGCCACTGGCTAAATGAACCGACTCACATGGTTTTTTGTTTAAATTTTTAAGAAACAGACATCAGTTTCATAATAAAATAATAACCTTTAAAATTTTAATACCAAACATTCTCTCCTCTCGTGTGATATAATGTCTTAACGTCGACATCGGCGAAATACCTTTTGCGAAAATCGGCACGAAGTGAAAGCCATTCAGGAAAAAAAAGACTTAAAATTAAAGATCATAATCAAACGCGTAACCTATCCCGAAAGAAGTCTAATAAATGGTTTTAGGAAATAATGATTAGTGGAAAAATTTGGCAATATAGTTAAGATTTTTTTATGTCATAGATATTCATATTTCATTTATTCATAATCATTTCATTACATGTCATATTAATTTAATTTCATTAACATTCAAGTAAAAGTAAGTAGTACAATCAAATATAAATTCAAATTTAAATTAAATTAAACAATAAATAGGTAAATAGAAAAATTATAATTTATAGCAATATTCATAATTAATATAAATCATGTTTATATACAATTGTAACAATAATAAGATACTAACGCGTTATGCGAAAGCATTTTAAATAAACTCATAATAGCGACAGCAAATAAAGTCCGTCATGCTCACTTGTTTTTCTGTACAGTAGTATAAGTAGATATTACAGCTGACTATACTTAAGTCTAATGAGAATCTAGCGTGAGATGATAATAGCAAATAACTAATAATGATGGAAACAGAACAGAATATTATGATAATAAGTAATTACTTCTTTTTTCTGTCGCAATCATGGTTGAGTAACTGGATTATATAGATATAAAAATCCGCGTATTTGAAATAAATTCCCATGAGTCGTGAAAAACAGTCAGGTGTAAACTTTGATAAAAAGTTGGACTCAAGTCGACACTTAAAAGAGTAGTTATTAAAGCTATATTCACACTTTACTACATGAAGTAGTGAGAATGAAATGTCATTGCTACGGTTGGTATATCTGCACTTTAGTAAACATATAAAGTGCCCGCAAGGAACCACGCATTCCTCTTAAGGAATAATATTTTAATATTAGGAGCAAAGAAATAATATTTAAACTTTAGTCAAATCCGGCTTAGTCTCGAAGATATTATGAATTTTAATGTAAACTATTTACTGTGATTTGATCGCGACGTTGCCACGTATGATGCCAAGTTTCGCGTCGCTATTGACAGACTTCAAAGTGACAGCTACCACTCACTAAACTCATCGTTTTTTTTTAAATAAATCGTCACCATTTTATTAAAATGTATAATTTTCATAGAGAAGCCAAAGCCATTCAAGTGGACAAAACAATTTGTTCTTTGCTAAATTTGACTTGGATCTCTGAACATTTTTTACTCCTAATGGCCTTAGAAATGAGTGGTTAAAATCTTTCGGATTCTTCGCGGGCACCTTGTAGGTTTCATAAAGAACAAATGCAAAGAACGTAACAACAAAATGTCTGTTATGATTTTCTGTTGCATTATCCATAATTTGTTATGTATCTGTCAATAGTTATGTCACGGTAATATTTTATAGATATAGATGACTGTAACAATTTCATCGTAAGACAAGTAATCGGTGAACCGATAATTTTCAAACGGCTAAACTGATTTTCTTAAACCATAACTAAGAACACTCTTGATGAAGTCTTCTATCACACAAATGAAACTTGATCAAAATCCATTTGTTCAAGAGTTGCGATGCCACAGACACACGTCAAACTTATTACATGCCTTTTTAATCGGGGGTTAAGAATAGCGAATTTGTGCAACTCAAATTTTCTGCCACCTCTGTCTGAGGGCCTACTCCGAAGCTCGACACTCCAAGTTCAGATCATGCCATCCCTCTCGCTCACTTGTCAAATCGTATTTGAAACAGCAGGACGGCGTCGTTCGAACTTCGAACGTAGTAGCCCCTGTGATTTATTTTATTTGATTGGCGCTCAGAGCGATGGAAAGCGATGACTAACTAATTATTTTACAACGAATGTATAGTACTACAGTCTACGTCGTAGTTTAAAATAAAAATGAGCCCCATTGTTTGTTAATGATCGCATCTATTGAAGTTATTCCTATAGCAACGGAAGCATAAAACATGGCGCGTGACTACCAACAATACAACTTAGATTTGCCAACCCTTTTACTAAATGAATACTTTTCTAATCTAAGCCAAAAGCCGACTTTATACCACTTATATAAGGTTTCAATTGTGATATTAGATTAAGTTAATGTATGTTAAGAGAGTTTTAATGGAGGATAATTTTTATGAGTACGAACAGATGTTTGAATATCAAAATTCGGGTGAATATATCATAAAGATTTGAATTTGATCGTTGTTTTGAGAAACATGTTGCAAAACTTCAGTACTCTCAATAAAACTATACAATACAATCCAATACAACATATTTTTTTTGCACACCAACAAAAGAAACAGTACAAAAGAGTAATTTGTCTTGCAAAGCAACAGCCGACATCTGCAATCAAAATGTAGGTATATAACTAGTTATAATTAATATGGCAATTTTAATAACATTAAATTTATATATGGTACTCGTAGTTCATAAAAATATGATATGGGAATAACTTTTTGGTATTTTTGTTTATTCAATGTTTCGTTAAAATATTATCTTATTATTAATATTTTAATTGTTTGTTTGAAATGTCAATTTGATAATGAGATATATAGAAATGTTTATATTAGTTAATTCTAATTAATAATGTTTAAGTATATCAATTTCAATCACAATGTATTGTTTATGCATGAATATATGAAGAAAAAAATCGTGAACGGTAATTTTAACACGGCTAAAATCAAAATGATACTTCTATACTATTATAAAGCTGTAAAAAGGAAATGTCTGTCCATTAAAGATATTTTCAAAAATATATTTTTTTATATGTTTGTATGTGTCGTTGTGGCTTCATCACGCCAAATCGGCTAAACGGATTTTAAGTTGTTTTGGTACACGGGGAGCTGGGCATCTCCAAATGGTTATGGGATACTCTTTACTCGACTACGCTCAATATTATTTTATCCTCCGCTAACAAAGTTAATACTAGAAGGGCCTCCTTCTAGTATTAAATACAAATGTAAAGTTTTTAAATTTCTATCACGAACCAACAAGACGTTTTGAATTGGTTTTAATTACTGATCCGTATCTGCTGCTAACTGATACTATTATGTAATTGTTTTTCATAACTGATTCGTGACAAAAGCATCCAAAGTTATACACATGCTGTAGTAGAGTTGTATAAGTCATTATACAGCTTATGTGCTACTTGGGATATATTTAAAGCAAGATAAAACTACAAATCCTCCATAAAATCTATCCGAACAAACATTCCGAAAAACTCCCCAACGTAGTTTAACCCCTAACCTAACCTGCCCTGCTCTTCCAATCCATTCATAAAATAAAATAAAACTATCAGTTGCGCAGAAAAACAAAAACACTAAAGGCTGACAAGTCATTGATTATTAAAATCCCTGTAGGCATTTTGCAGTTGATTCATTCACTCTAGTGCATTCGGTCGTGAGTGACCGTGTCCACTTCATTCATCCTATTGTTAACAGATAGTAGAGAACCCGGCTTAATCAGCTTATCTATACCTACTATAAAGTTATAAAAATGAAATGTCTGTACATTAAAGATTAAAAATTATAGACACATTATATTTTAACGGACTATTTGGAGGTCACTGAATCGAAGAATATTTTATTTTTATTTTTTGTATGTTTGTATGTGTCGTTGTGGCTACATCACGTCAAATCGGCTAAACGAATTTCAACAATTATTGGCACACGCATAGCTGGATGTGTGACTTCATTAGCGGAGGAGAAAAAGTCATAACCCCTCTATTTTTCTTCAGCGTAGTTGGATAAAAAGTATTCTATAACCATCAGTGTTACTGCTACCCGTGTGCCAAAAATAGTCGAAATTCATTTAGCCGATTGGGCGTGATGAAGACACACAATGACACAGGCAAATACAAAAAATTCAAACAAAAATGTTATTCGTTTTTTACGTGTACAGACATTAAATTTTTACAACTTTATGATGGTATAAATGAGAGGTGCGAATATAATGTAAGTTGACCATATCTCCCTTAAATGTCAACTTGTTAATGTCATTTAATACAACTCAAATCGCAAATTCGATATTTGTCCGTGATATGACCAAAATGTTGCTCAAATGGTCGCAAATTACAGTTTTCGGACACTAGTCTAGAATGAGTCTGTATTTGCCTGAAGTGCGGAACACAACGGACGTGAAATCGTACGATAGCTAATAATAAATGAACTATCAATGGAAACCGATCACTTTCCATTTCCAATGGCAACATGTCGTGCCGTGTTGGATTCGCGGCCATTTTCGACATTTTCACTTTATTTCACTAAAAAACGTTTGGAGTTTAATTTGACGATGTGAACCTGTGTAGCTCATTAATGCCGCTCTGACGTGACGAAGCCAAAGACACATACAAACGTGCCAAAAATATATGTATTTATTTATTCATTAACCTTGAAATTATTTCCCTTATTTTTTGGAATTATAATTTCATTTTTACAATTTTATAATAGTATGGAAGATATAAAACTGTGCAAAAAAAAAGGTCCAAAAAAAAACGGTCACACGGTTTTTGCAGCCGCCATTGGTGGGTTTATGGTAGCCATATTGCTGTTACTTAAATCGGTTAGGTACGTAGCCATAGAACAACGTACCACAGGTAAGCTCAATAAGACTTGTGTGATGAGTAATACTAGACGACGATATATTTACTTAGTTATATACATAGAAAACATCCAAGACTCAGACACAAATATTTATGCTCATCACACAAATATTTGCTTTTCAGAGGAGGACTGGCTGTTCCTATTTGGAATTTGAACCCAGGACCTTCAGCTTCGCAGGCAACGTTACTCCCGCTGAGCTAAACCGGTCGTTTAACAATTGTATACCCTATTGGTATTATTAAATAGTTTTCACAGATAAAATAGCAAAGTTCCTCTTTTCATCGGGTACATTTTATCACAACCATATCACTATTGATTTCTTTACGCTAATTTATCGTTCCCAATCGAACGCAATCCAGCTATCGAAAGGTAAACGTACCTATATTAAAACCATGTCCGAAATCGAGAGTGAACGGCGCGCGACGTCCATTGATGTATCCGTTGATCTATTATTATATTTAGCGGGTTAAACGCGGCGAAAGTGAAACCCGATTGTGATCGTTACGCGATATTTGTATGTTGGTAAGTTAATTTGGTGTTCGCGTGGTTTGCGGGGTGTAATTCGAAATTCGAATGCCGCGTTCGGGTATTCGAACTGTTTTTCGAATGTTCTTTGTACTGTTCGGGATACGATCTCAATACTTGTTCTGTGGGTACTCGATATTGCTTTTTTACCCTCGACGAGAAAGAGGAGCGTTATAAGCGTGTTCTTATCTGTGTAATTGATTGAAGAGCCGAACTTGATTTAGTTTTCTTTGTTTAAAATATCATTTGATTGAATGTGTTCTAAGCTATGATCCGAAAAATATTGTTCAGCGGTTTGAAGATCGCTAGCTTTTTTCCAGGTATTTTGGGGGTTTTATATCGTTTTGATTACGTATTTCAATTACAAGTTGATTAATTAATAGGTGTATTAAGTTAGTTTTTATAAATATTCATAAAATTTGCATGTACATGTAGTTTATCATGTTTATGATGAAAATGAACAAGTTAATTAAATAATCGAGCGATAACTTTTTTGGATTATATTTGTACCTGATTTTCGAATCGTTGGTCCACCAGAGAGAAACGCTTAACAGGACTAACTTATGTTTAAAACAAAACCATCAATCAGAACAGAATCTGAGTGAATTAATTTAAAAGTCTATCGAACAATAAACATTATGTGCTTCCGGGCACGCAATATCTATTACATTTACCATCAAAATGATTACCATCAAAAAGCTTAAACTTTCACTGCACATATAAACTATAAGTCCACCCGTTCATCAGACGATAACTCATAAGCATAACAATGACAGTATTATTCCATAATTCATCTTACCAAGTCATTAAATCACACATTAGCACATGCATCGCTATAAACTGTAAGACTATTAATACACTAGTTCAAAGACTTGTCAGCGCTTTATAATGGTCATAATACGGTGACAAAGGGGTGTTTTATTGGTGCAAAAAGAAGCAGTAATGTATTCCGGCCGTGGGCATATCCACGCGTGAGCATAGTTAATTCGGTGCCATTAAGAAGCAAATGGTGGTTGTACATACATACCTACCCCAGTTGTACACACTCGCTGAGACCGCATGCCGTACTCTTCACGCGGTGAAAGTAAGACGAGGACGTCGAGCGTGTTTTGCGCTGTCTCAGCGCGCTTGGACGTAGCTTAGAGAAGAGTGGTATTGATGCTATAACACAAAGGGTTGGGAACATACGTTTAAATAACATTGATTTACCACGTCGATATGTATAGATAAACTAGGGACCCGTTTCTCAAAAGCTTGTAACTTGTATTACAAGCGGAAGTCTCTTTCCAACAATATAAATTAAAAAGAGACTTCCGGGCCACATGTCAAAATAGCAGTGGATGATATCTTTATTGGGAAGACAATCTGGCAGTCAACGACTCATAAACATACTCGATTGAAAGGAGCTATAGCTTTGGTAACAATACCAAACGTGTGACGATAACCTGTTACTTGTAATCTTATTAACCAGAAAATGGAAATCACCAGTCATAGAATTAAAAAAACATTAAAACGTTGAATAAAACATATATATTATCCAGTAAATTTCCTGGTAGCATTCAAATGGATTATTTCAGATTAACTACATTAAATAATCAACAATTAATATACCTATATTCAATACACAATTTTAATAACATGATAGTGTGTTATGCCTCTGCTTAAGTGTTTAATACCTGGGCTAAGTAATAAAATAAGTAAGTACTTTGGTCAGTAACGTCACGGCTACTTTCACTACTCAAAGGTTACTAGAATTTCCCAAGAGGTAACCACTATTGAGAAAAACATCAAAAGAAACTCAAGAGTCAGTCAGTTTTAGTAAAGAGAACAAATGAAAAAAAAAAAACAAAAGACCAGAGGTGCGTCATGTAACATATTGCATTATCACAGAATCCAGACAATATGAACTAAATCAGATCTATACATCCTCCTACTTCGTTAAACCTACACGCGCTTGAGGAAATTCGAAATTCAAAATAATAAAAAAAAACCGACCAGAGGTGCGTCAAGTGTGGCTCGAGTGGTACTCGGGGCTCTTGTCATTGCCCCCAAGTGTCCCGATCACTCCTTATTTCCCCCCATTGTTCCGAATTTGAAATTTTTCTTTTTTATATTTCACTTTTTTTTAAATAGGTGCTTAGGACGTTGCTGCTGGCTATTTGTTGCCGAATTTATAAATGAGATTCCTTCAGACGTACTTATAATGTTCATTTTTTCTCTTAACGAATGACAGTTGTCTCATGAGTGAGTTGTATTGTACAATATAAGACTACATTTATACCCAATATAGCACAAATTGAATAGTATAGGACCAAACAAACAAGGGTTTGTAAATCTAAAATGTATTTTTTAAGTGATGATGAATTTCCACTTCTAGTGATTATGTACACGCAAATCATGTAATAATACATTGTTACATTAATTGGCAAATAAAACTGTGATAAACTTTTGAAAAGCTAATGACATTTTGAGTATGACTTATGCAAAAGGTTATGTATAAATACAACGAACTGATTAAAAAATCAACATATTCACAAAGCTCGCGTTTCCAAACACAACCCTCGTTAGAAATCAACCGTCACTGGCCGAAAAAAAATAATTATAAAGCGCGCGTAATTCTTATTTCGAATTCAAATTAAAGCCGCTTAATGCGCGGGAGCGACCGTTAAAAAAAAGAGTTGACGAGAGCTCGCCGAGGGTGGTAATTTTTCATTAATTTAAGTTCACCATTCCCTGTTTTGTTTGCTTTTAATCGCATTTCTAATTAATCCCGTTGAGAATAACGTGACAACTGTCGACTATAGCCGGCCATTTTTTCCAAGCCGAGTATAGCAGATGTCGGCCGATTTCCATTTGTTTCTGAGATTAATGATTCGTTGCGATTGTGAATTTTTCCGGTTGACTTTTGTTGTTTTAGAAGCAATTTGTACGCTTATTTTTGTAGCGTTCGTTAAATCCGCGAATGATATTCGAAACGAAAGGAATAGGAGAATAGGAATAGAGAACAAAGGGCGGTGACCAAAGAAATTTTATTTCGGCCTGACGATAAAATATAGTCACAATTTGATAATTTTCCGATTCCAAGATATTTGGTTTGGAAGTATTAGTTGACTTATTGAATACAGTAATAAAAATATAGATATGAACAATAAATCAGTTATCTAAAAATATGTACATGTTATTTTAATTTTAATTAAAATAAATAAACAAAGCAACAATTTTGTGTTTACATTGTCAGAAACAAAGCAAATATGAAACTGAAATCGTAGAGTTATGAAACAGTTTTAACTTTGTTATCATTCAATATCCGGTCTGTGTGGTTATTCTATGTTGCAGGGGTGCGAAACCGTGGTGGACACATTAACTGATTAATCTATGGCGCTGCTCAGACCACGTTGCTATCGGCAACGTCGGCGCTAGCTGACCTAACTTAAGCCTAACTTTAGCGACATACATTGCTATACTATTCTTAATCAATTAAACTTGTATTTTCTCAATAGAAATTACAAGTTTTTGACCGTTTCTTCTCCTGATGTTTGCTTTGCATCCTTTATTTGATGCTGAGATAAGTATGGACGAGCCAAAAGAGGCGACGACTAACTTTAGCTAAGGGATCTAAAGTGTAATGATTGACAAACATACTTTTTAAGTTCAAAGTTCTCAAATATCCACACCATTTTTTTATATATATTTATCTACAAACGCAGTTATCTCGATTACTAAAGTGCATCACTCAGAAGTACTGGTCAGTCGACTCGCAAACAGAAATAGCATAGATTTTGGGTTTGAGGGTTGAGGTGTGAGGTTGCGAAAATAAAGACCATGGTTTGTTAGTGTCATTCTGACAGTCGACTCTCGCTATAAATAGAGAAAATCAATCAATTCTAAAAAAACAACAGGCAATTATAATAAGGTTTATTTTTAATTCTGTGAAATCCTAAAAACTATCAATCGAAATACCACTTTTTAAAACGTGTTTACACATTACCAGTTATCTTCAGTCAGTGTTTCTGAAGGAAAGGAGGTTACTTTCGATGTGTAGCAAAAAAACTGAAAATGGATTAATGACAAGTATTGTGATTATTACTTAATCATATCATTTACGTAGAATTTCAGAAATGGAAATTAGTTTTTTTCATTCTCTTTGTGGTGAAAAAGCAGTATTTGTAATATGTATAGTTTTGGTTTATTTTGTTTTAATATTTGCAAGGTTTGTACTGTTCAAAAGTTTGCCGCAACTTAAATGCATTTGTTTGAGTTTTTTTTTGATAAAAAATACAATTTTGGATGTATATTAATCTGGAAATGGAGTACTTAAATGTCATCGTTCTCTCAGCTAATTTAGATACATGACGATGTAATGTTTGTAAACATTCAGTTCTACGCTATGCAGCAGTCACAAATCACTGAAAAACAATTTTTAGTATTTCACAACATTGAACAAATTGTATTATGGAAATGTACTTACTATAGCCGCCGTGCCTTGATTGATTCAATAAATGCGTGAAATTACCGTTACAACAAAACAACATAAAAACACAATGTAATACCAATATGCCTTAACCTTCAAATTATTAGGTTACTATCGTGTTATTTTCTTTTCAGTTGTCCCTTCTGCATGCTTTAATCTATGGGCAGGGGTGTGCAACGCGTCGTGGACACATTAACTCATTAATCTATGGCACTGCTCAGACCGCCGGCTGAAAGACCTGGCCTGGCTGGAATTGATAGGTGACTAAGGGGCCACTGTGTCGTCCCTCTCGCTCTGATGGTAAACGGTATTTGCGTGATTTGGACTGCGCGGTTAAAATTTCGAACTTGAAATTCTCTTCAAGGCTCAATGTTCAGTGGAAATGTTACAATAGGCAGTAAGGGTTAACATTATAATTTTTAACTACTATTATAAAGTTGTAAAAATGAAATGTCTGTACATTGAAGATATTAAAAAAAAGTGATGCAGACTATGAATAGAAAAATATATTTATTGATTTTTTGTATGTTTGTAGCCTCGTTGTGGCTTCATCACGCCAGAACACCTTAACGGATTTCAACTATATTTGGTACACGGCTAGATAGGCATCCACAAATGGTTATAGGATACTTTTTACTCAATTACGCCGAAGAAAAAAAGGGGGTTATGATTAATTCTCCTCCACTGACGAAGTTGCGGGCACTTTCTAGTAATAAATGTTTAAAATATACGAGTATGTGTTTGTGTCACGCTTGCAAAGTTGAATTATTGTAAATATTATTTCTTACAAATATCGGAGCAAGGCTTTTTGTGTGCTGTTTAGCAGTCCTCTTGTTTTAAGGTCCTTGATATTACGACATACTTCGCCCGTCAGGTGTAAGCGTATAATATCATACAGATTTTTTTTGAAAAGGTAATCCACCTGTTTAAATTTCTAATGCATTTTTTATTGACGTGACATTCCATGACCACATTCACGACCGCGAGCCCGCGAGCGCTCTCCTCGAAGCAAGTTTTCGCTACATACGGTTTTTTCCATGTTATTGACTACGAGCGCGTAGCGCTACAAAAATGTCGGTTGCGAAAGTGTTAATAGTGACCGTACCGTGTCGCCTCTACAAATGTCTACTCTGTGTTATAGTGTTGGGGTGGCGAAACGCGAAGGTAATGTATCGTGGATACTGTAGACGCATTATGTCATTAATCTATGCGGCCACTGTAGGGATGCGCTCAATCAAAACAAACGCAGTACTGTATATATTTATATTGTAAAGCATTGATATTTTAATGAAGCATTAAATAAAAAGTGACACTTATAAAACCAAGCATAAATAAGCATAATACCCTATTGATAATAGGGTTAACTGGAAGTGATAGGCGAACTTATAAGATTAGTTAGCCTTTGCACTTGTATCATCTTCGTTAATTGTATTTTTAACTGGTTCATATGTACAATACAGTGTTTACAAACATACATACATAAATAATCGATGAAAAAGTTCGTTGAGTCTAGATTTGAAGTCAGTTTTTTTACTGCTTTTGGATACGATTTTATCTTTTTTTTTTTTTAAATGCTTGAATTGAATGACGTTTTTGGAGCTTGGAAGACATCTGTGCTATTTTGCAAAAGCAATGATTTTCCTGTTAAGTAAAATTACGCATAAATAAACCAACTTCTATCCAGGAGTCACTGCAATACCTTCTCCTCCATCCTCTGTACACATAATTTCTATAAAAAGTCACTACCGATTCCCCACTGATGTGATCTTACCCTTACCCTAGTAGGGTAATGCGACGGCACTCATGCTCACTACCCATCCAGCCAAAATACACTTTTAGCTAGTTACCGTCACATGTTTCATGAAACTTCATTAAATGTTATAAAAACGGCACTTAAGTAGGTATTATCCCGTAAACATAAACAATACTTCGGTTCAAAGTCGGCCACAATCGCAAATGACCTCCCTGTGATGTGACCGCACCCTTACCCTCGTAGGGTAATGCGATGGCACCCATGCTCGCTATCTATCCAACTAGAAAACACCTTTACCTAAAGACGTTACATGTCTAATAAAACTTTATTAAATCTCATTAAAACGTCACTGTAGCACTATCCATCATAGAAAAAGAAAGAAAGAAACCATATTTATTCAACGCCAGCATAAACAAAAAATACAAATAACAAAAACAGTTGACGACGCTGATAGGGGTCACCCCTCAGCTTTATGCCACGGTAAGCCGTGACTTTAATTTTCGGTGGTGCCCTGTAACTTAAAACTAACTAATACCTACCTAGTTTATTACCTAAACTTAGACCTAGTGGGTGATTTCACATATCATAAACAATGCTTTGATACAAAGTCGGTTGCAATCGCAACTGACCGCTCTCTTATGTGACCGCACCCTTACCCTTGTAAGGGGTAATGCAATGGTATCGTGCTCACTGCGCATCCAGCCAGAATACACCTTTAGCTTAACGTCACATGTCTAACCACTCACTGGCTTGAAACTGAGGATTGAACTCTATTTATAATTAGTATATGAATAGTCACAGATAACAATAGTTACCAAAAGCAAATTGAATCTCTTTAAAACGTCACTATAGCACTATCCTTCATAAAGAATATTTCGGTACAAAGCCGGTCGCAATCGCAACTGACCGCCCTCTGATGTCGCACCCTGACCCTCGTAGGAGGGCCCTGACTCGTCTTTGGGGCCTAACCCAATTATATTGTGTAAAATAAACCATCTATAGTAAACTTGTGGTTTATTTTACACAATATAACATGATTATATTGCAGTTATGAAAATTCGGAATAATGACACTTTAGGACAAAAAATAAATATTGTATTTTTTTTACTGGTCCGCCTTTAAAAGTGACGTCTAATACGACCATTAGTGCAATGCATTTATGGTATGGTCCATTATATCTTTCAATAAATAAATAAATAAATAAATAAATAAATATAACGGGACAATTTTACACAAATCGAACTAGCCCCATGGTAAGCTCAATAAGGCTTGTGTTATGGGTACTAGACGACGATATATTTAATAGATATATTGCTTATATACATATTAAACATCCAAGACTCAGGAACAAATATTTATGCTCATCACACAAATATTTGCCCTTACCGGGATTTGAACCCAGGACCTCAGCTTCGCAGGCAACGTTACTCCCACTGAGCCAAACCGGTCGTCAAACCGGTCGTTCAATCCCATAGTTAATATCATAAATTCGAAAGTATAGCTCTATTTATTAAACTGCTGAACCGATTTCGATAGAGATAGTTTGAAACCCTGTAAAGGACATATAATAGTTTTTATCCCGGAAATCATCTCCTTAAAAGGTGGTGAAAATGGAGGATGAAGTTTGGATGGGGAATAAATAATTAAATAAATAAATATTACAGGTCAATTTCTACACAAATCGAACTAGTCCCATAGTCAGCTCAATAAGACTTGTGTTATGGGTACTAGACGACGATATATTTAATAGATATATTACTTATATACATGGAAAACATCCAAGACTCAGGAAGAAATATTTATGCTCATCATACAAATTATTATTTATTTATGCTCATTAAACCATATAAGTAGGCTACTCAGAAATTACTAGTTGGTTTGCTTCTACATTCCTGGTTAGGAGGGCTAAAGAGTGGAACTCTCTTTCAGCATATCTTTTCCTGGAGCAATATTACTTGGATCTCTTCAAGACGAGAGTAAATGGGAACTGGATAACAGTGGCGTGGCGTCCATATAAACCGATTCCCACCAGGTGGTCTAAGGAAAGGCCAACTTTTTCTTTAAATATGAGTAAATACGCTACGGCTGAAGCCACGCCTCTGCTAGGTAAGGTACAAACATGAAGTCAAAATGCTTGTCTATCTTACATTAAAAAAATAACGCTGGTAAATACTACTAAACTACTAACTAACTAAAATCATATCACTAATTTCTCAGTAAAGATGAACCTAGAAATTAAGCTATTATCTTTCACGCTAATGCAGCGAAAATGAGCGTTATTGGTCTCAAAATAGGAGTTAATTCAGGTGCAGTTAAATGTTAATGCTCCTTCGACTGTGCATGAATAATCGTGTGTATTTCCTAGTATCGATGTTATTCAGATTATGCTCAGTAAGCTATGCAGTCATTTAAACTAATGATGCGATTCTACTGGGAAAACTTTAAATACTTGGCCAACTTTATACATAGCTAGAAGGTGCCCGTAACTTCGGCAGTGAGGAGAAAAATCATAACTCGTTTTTTTTAGGCGTATTCGAGTAAAAATTATTATATACCCATCTGTGGATGCCCAGTTACCTGTGTACCAACTATAAAAAGTTTAAAAATCCCCCCACTTGTCCCACTAAAAGCTGAATATCTTGGAGATGGGTGCTCCGATTTTCATCAAACAAAGCTAAGAACACTCGGGTTAAAATTATCTATCACACAAAAAAAGCGGACTTCAATCGGTCCATCCGTATGGGCGCTACGATGCCACAGACAGATACACAGATACACAGAGTCACAGACACGTTAAACTTATAAAACCCCTCTTTTTTGTCGGGGGTTAAAAATAGTTGAAATCACTTTAGCGGCTTCGGCGTGACGAAAGCACAATGACACATACAGACATACAAATAATTTAAAAAATATAGTTTTAGATTCAGTGATCTCCAACCAGTCCGTTACAATATTTTTTTGAAAATATAATCACTGTAATCGTATTAAATTTTTACAACTTTATTATGGTACCTATAGGAGTCCTGTTTCTTTCTGAAGACACTAACCCATACCTACTAGGGTGGTCCTTAAAATCGAAAGTTTGAATTTTCAACCGGACACCCTTTCATCATGTTCTACAAGATGTAAAACTAAGCTGTATTTTTTTTCATTTTTTTTTATTGACGTTTAGGGGTCGCTACTGAATGACAAAGTTTTTTTATTTTGTATTTTTACGATGTTAGCATAAACCACTTAAAACATAAACATTCCATAACAATTAGAATACTAACTTGAAAAGCACTTCAAGCGACGTATGCACACTTGTTAAGTGCACCTCTCCCCTCCCTTTCCCCCTGGACACCCGCCACGGGTTCGTCACTCAGTACGTTCTGGTCGTTCAGAGAGCACAAACGCGTCGCACTCGTTACTATTGCAATTTCGCGGTGAACGTGTAACATTCTATGAGGGATTTCTATAATTATAATGGCGTCTACTAGTAGTGGTGCAACATTTACAAGAAGTAAAACAAATGTGTGGTTAATCGGACAAATATCTCCAGTTCTAGCAGAAACAAAACTACCGTCAACCAAGGAAGTACTGCAAGTATTTTTCTACTGCAAAATAGAAGGTAAAATGACAAATAATGCTGCCGCCGAATCAACTGCTCACGATGTCTTGACTTTATGGGAAAAAGCAAGCTTACCCACTCAAAAAAAACAACATGTGAAAGCTAAAGTGTTAAAACATTTTAAGCAATGGCAATGTCTGAAAAAGAATAAAGAAAATAAATCTAAGCGGTCCGAGTCAGTTCAGCAAAAAGAAACAACATGGCAGAATGGGCTTGAAACACTTTTTGACGTAGCTCATGCCCGTGCATTGGATATTATCACAATCGAGGAAGATAAGCAGTTTTTGTTAGCACAGAGACAAAATAGGTCCGGAAAGATTGGGCATTTAGATAAAGAATATGCAAAACTCATGTCTGAAAAACAATCAAAAGCAATGCGAATGCAAAACTTAAAACAACGACAAGAGGAAAGTATTAGAAGATTGACTGAAAAATGTCCTCTGCCTATTTTATCTTCATCTTCACCGTCTATAATAGGCAGTAGCGATGATGAGAGGTTTGCCGTTTCACCTCGGCCAGGCCCTTCGAGCTCTGAAGCACCACCGGCGAAACGGGGCAAAAAAAATATAATAGATGGTCGCTTAGCCGTTAGTCTAGACGTCGCTAAAATAAGCGATAGGAAAGCTGCCATTCTTTTAACTTCCACACTAAAAAGTGTAAATTGTGATCCATCAAAATACAACATTAACAGATCATCTGTTCGTCGTCAGCGAATACAGCATAGAAAGAAATTAGCTCACGCTTTAAAATCAGAATTTAAGCCAGAAGTGCCTCTAACTGTTCACTGGGATGGCAAAATGTGTGAAGACATCTGTGGCCACGAGATAGTAGACCGATTACCTATTTTGGTCTCAGGCCAAGGTGTTGACCAACTTCTTGGAATTCCGAAGTTAAGCCGAGGCACAGGAGAGGTGACAGCAGCAGCCGTATTTGAAACTATTACATGTTGGAATTTAAATGAAAAAATTAAGTGTATGAGTTTTGATACTACTGCGTCTAACACGGGTCAGAGAAACGGAGCTTGCATCCTTTTGGAACAAAAATTAGAAAAAGATTTGCTTTGGCTGGCCTGCGGGCATCACATACTTGAAATAATGTTAGAAGCCGTGGTGCTTTTGGCATTAGGTCCTTCTAGTGGACCTGAAATTGCAATATTTAAACGATTCAAAAACAACTGGGCAAATATAGATAAAAATGACTTCAAAACAGTTTCCTCCGATGTGTCAATGGTTAAATATTGTGAACCCATTTCAAGAGCAGTAATTAGTTTTGCAAAAGAACAGTTGGCGGTGTACCAGCCGAGAGATGATTACAAAGAACTGTTACAGCTGATTATTGTATTCTTAGGAGGTACAACTGAAGATGTATCGTCCTTCAGAGATCCTGCAGGCTTGCATAGGGCTAGATGGATGGCAAAAGCGATATATTCGTTAAAAAATTTCTTATTTCGAGATCAATTCAAGATGTCAAAAAAAGATCAGAAAGGCATACGAGATATTTGCATATTTACAGTGCGAATATATGCCAAATATTGGTATGAAGTACAATCTGCACCATCTGCACCTGGCAATGATCTCCAGCTGTTAAAAGATCTCAAGCTTTATGAAGAGATAAATCCAAAAATATCTGCAGTAGCTCTGAAAAAAATTATGGGCCAGTTGTGGTATTTGTCTGAGGAACTTGTGGGTTTAGCATTTTTTGACGACAAAATTAGCCAGGACACAAAAAAAAATATGGTGAGAGCTTTACAACGTGAAGGCTTAGAGTACTGTCCTAAACGAATCACATTAGAAAGTGATTTAATTTTGACTAAAAACCTTGAAGATTTTGTCACAAGCAACACAAATAGATTATTTCAGATAACTGGAATGACGCCTGATTTCTTGAAGACTGACGTAGAAGCCTGGGATAATGACGATAATTATAAAAGCAACAAGGCAATAGTTCATAGCATGCGAGTTGTAAATGACATTGCGGAGCGAGGAGTAGCACTCATGGAAGAATACAACAAGTTACATACCAATGATGAAGAACAAAAACAATATTTGTTATTATTGGTTAAAGACTATAGAAAAAGGTTCCCGAACACGAAAAAATCTACTTTGTTGTCTATTTAGAAACGAAAAGTTCTTGTATAATTAAGTAAGCGTGTCACAATATATGTCTAAAATAGTAGATTTCATTGTTTTTGAGAAATAATAAATAGATAATAACAATTTTAAAAATGTTTTTTATTACTATTGCCTTAGGTTTTATTATTAGCGGTAGCGACCCCTAAAACTTGCTTGAAAAATTAAAAAAAAAAATTATAGGCGTTTTTAATGTTATAGATCATTATTACGGGGTGTCCCGTAGAAAACAAAAAAAAAATTGTTTTTGACCCGTTAAGGACCACCCTAATACCTACAGTAATTTCTTCTAAACATTAGTGTCCCCTTTGGAAACTTTGGTATACTGGTAGACTTACCGTTCCTCAGTAATTTAATATCATATTTTCTAAACACGTGCACCCGTCATGGATTCAAAAACTTGAAGCATCATAAACGGAATAAAAGTTTATTGAAAACAATCAACATTTCCGTAAACAATTTTCTTTTACTTTTCCTTATTGCCTAACTTTGTCTGTATTATTATAATATGTCCTGGAATTGGCTTCTAGAGATGAAAAAAAATATCTTGAAGGGGCATTTCTACCGCTGCCCTGTAGAAAGGATACCGACTGAAGTTGTAAATAAGAATTAAATAAATATTTTAAGGCGGTTTGTATCGACAAAATTTAATAGGCAGCAAACGATGAATTTAGCACAGCAATTTATTATTTGTGGAACTAGAGAAAGTGTCTTGTCAGCCTGTTCCAGGCGAGGTGGGGAAATTGTTTATCTATACTATTATAAAGTTGTAAAAATGGAATGTAAACATTGAATATATTTTCAAAAAAATGATTGTAACGGACTATTTGGAGGTCACTAAAACGAAAAATTATGCACAACGGCCTACGAAGCTAGCGGTCTCGGGTTCGCATCCCGGCCAGGGCAAGTGTTTGTGTGATGAGCACGAATGTTTGTTGCTGGGTCTTGGATATTTTCTATGTATTTAAGTATTATAATTTATCTATATGTCGGCGAGGCAGCGCTCCGATCTATGCTGACAACCTTACGATACGTCAAGCGATGACAGCTGTCAAAACATCGCTTGGGAGTGGTCTGTGCTTGGTCCGTTTCGGGTAATTTGTAAACGTCACAATGATTTTATTAACGGGTAGATCCATAAAGAACAAATGACTAAGAACTGTCAGCTGGAGTGATAGGCGGCCAGGACGGCATTCTGATATCTGACGGTGTGGCGAACGGACGCAAGCACAGAACTCTCCGCGTTTCGGGATAATTGTAATCCGTTTACATCTAACTAGTGTATGATTATTTCTCACATTCAATTGTACGATTTGATTCAAGAATAATAGTGTGATACATCCGCGTGATTATTTTGTGAATATCCATCGACAATTCAAGATGGCTGATGATGATAAATCGGGCTGGGTTCCATCCTCTCCGATAGTCTCCCTTCGTTATATATATTATGTATATCTTCGCCAAGTACCCATAGTACAAGCTGTGCTTCGTTTGGGAAATAAATAGGTAGATTTGTGTAAAATTTTCCCTGATATTATACAGATTTACACAATATAATACATATTTATATAAATACATATGTGATAGGTGTCTCGGAAACGGCTTGAATGTAATGTAGTGTGTGAACCCAGATTTGCCTTTTAAGTTTATATGGATAAGTCTTATTCAGCAAACAAACCATCCACTTAGCAAACCTCAGTCACCCAGGTTCTATGACTTCCTTTACCATTATCGTAGATGTAATAGTGTTTATAACATAAGTTCCACACATACATAAGTTAGTCGATCATAAAGCCAGCGCCAACCGCCTGTAAATTTTCGTAGCGCCGATCCTGCCGGTCTTTGTCCTATTAATTTGTAATGTCCCCCTCCCCCATCCTCTCAGCCTAGATGCATAGGGTGGTACCAACTGCAAGTAAGGGCTGGCACAAAGTGCAATGATTTTAGACTGATATCGGAACACCAGTCTGAGAATCAGAAATGTTCATTGTATAACAGTGTACATAAAATGGATTGTATTCGGTACAATAGGGTAGTTTCCTATGTAAAAAAAATCTTATTACGATACTGAATTAATAATCTAATTACGAATACGAATAATGACGGACAACACTTAGATTATCAAAAAATAATGGACACGTATTTTATCTTTTGTCAATCAAACAAAGAAAGACATAAAAGCGCGTCAAAGTTTGGGAGTGGGGCGCATGACGTCACGCCGTGCGAAAAACGGTCACCGGCGTGACGTCACGGGGAACTTTAACAGTGTTTGCTTATATTTTAATGTGAAAACATCACATATTTTTTGATACAATAATGATACAAATATCCAAGTAGAAAAGAAAAATTAATTGCGATCCACTGCAGTCTAAGCTGGAATCGAACCAGCGTCTCCGTTATACCGGAACAACGCCCTAACCGTTTTAAGCGGTCTGATGGTCTAACGGGTAGGGCGCTGTTCCGGTATAACGGAGAGGCTGGTTCGATTCCGGCTTAGACTGCAGTGGATCGCAATTAATTTTTCTTTTCTACTTAGATCTTTGTATCAATACTGGAACCTTAACAGGTTGTATCTTCATAATTTTTTGTTGAATTCAAAAAAGGAAAAATACGTGTCTAATGGTTTCTGATAATCTCACTGACGGACTAATTATATTTTTTTTAGGTTACAAGCCTAAAGTTTTACCAAACGTAAAATATTATAGGTTCGAATCACAGTCCCAGTAGTATTTTATGATTGATTTTTAAACTTACAATCAAAGATAGGTAACGTGGCAACCGTTTCACGATTTAGCTTATAAGCTAAATTTATGAGCAAGTTATGATAAATGAAGATCAGAAACAAATAAAAAAAAAATCGACGATACTGGATGGTGCATCCGACTCTGGTTCAACTGGCACTGGTTTAGCCAGTTGAACCAGAGTCGGATGCACCATACAGAGATCCATAAGCAAGAACAGATGACAAAACGCTAGTGGAGTGATCCACTAACAAAAATTTCAAATATTGTGATTATTATCATGATATTCGTAAAAAACAAAGAGTTAAAAGCAAGTTACAAATATCTATACTATTATAAAGTAATAAAAATAAAATGTTCATATGTGTTGTCGTTGCGGCTTCATCACGCTAAATCGGCTGAAGGGATTTCAACTATTTTTGATACACGGGTAGCTGGGTATCTACAGATGGTTAAAGGGTACTTTTTACCTGACTAAGCTAAAGAAAAAAAGAGGGGTTATGACTTTTTCTCCTCCGCGAACGAAGTTGCGGGCGCCTTCTAGTATATACATACAAGTATATAATATTTTCTAGATTAAACTTTCGAGATCAAAGAACTTAAAAAGAGTCTGTAATCGCATTTGTTATTTATAATTCTATTCGGCAGTATGATACAAATACAATGTGAACTGGATTTTGGGAAGGTTTTACTGCTTCAGGTACGTCTTCATTATAATAGCTCATTAGAATAGGATAAAATGGTTTCAATTTGTCGTGTACCTTGATGTAGACTGCAAGTTAGGGTAATAATTTGAGCACTATTATTGGGGGTAGATTTTGCTAACATTACTTGTTCCTATTAATCACAAATGTTTCGCTTGCCTCGATGGGGTGGTACCTACTCCTACTAAAGGTTAGACTACAGTTACTTACCATTTAATCTGGCCATCTGTTACTTCATAACTCCTCTTGTAATCACTTTGTATCGTTTGGGTTTGAGATAAAGATTGACTTAGCGTTCAAAAACACATATTAAGGCTTTTAAGTAACAAGCATTCATCATTAGGGTTCTGTAGCCAAAATGGCAAAAACGGAACCCTTATAGTTTCGTCATGTCCTTCTGTCCGTCCGTCCGTATTTCACAGGCATTTTACTCAAAAACTATAAAATGTATATTGATGAAATTTGGAATATAGATGTCTTGTGTGAGCCGCTACTTAGTTTGAAAGTTAAATAAAAAGTAATATATTTCTAGGGTGGGCACTGCATACATGTAACCGACAGTGAAAAAAAATTTTTTTCAGCAAATATCAATGTGTGGCACATCATTTCACAGTTCTTTTAAAAACACTTAGAGGTTTCTCAAAAAAATGATTTAGGGAATATTTTCGGAAATATTCGCTCCGAAAGTAGCAAAAATTGTGTCCCCCCCCTCTTTTTTCTAAACGGTATGCTCAAAAAATATGAAAAAATGTACAAATATAAAGCTTAATACATACTTCCAACAAAAATTGTTTTTAATATGATTGAACATAACATTTTTAAGTTTTTGCCAAAAAACTGCGCTTCTCAGCAAAAGGATGTAAGTGCCGGGGAGATACTCTCTTTTGTTAGTGTTTTTTTTTCATCTGTAGTGCATGTTTTGTATAAACTTCTGCGGAACCCTAGTGACAATTAGTTCTTAAATAGCTAATAATAAATAAATGGTAACATTTAATACCTGTATCACGCTTGCAAACTTGAATAATTGTAAAAAAATATTCTTACACATAGATGGCGTTGTTCATATCGGGGAACGGCTTTTTGTATAGAGATGGTCAGTCCTCTTGTTTTATTGGTCCTTGGATATATTAATTATAGAATTACACTAAAGCTATTAATACCAAATAAGTATCTGGAGAAATAAAAAATATCCTTACTTCGTTTATTCTTTAGTAACTTTTGAATTTAAAGAGCTGATTCGATTACACGTGAACTATTGGAATATTATGTTACTCCGTGAATTCTCAGTGGAGTCATTCAAAAACGTTATCTCAAGACAAATCTCCACCATGGTGTGTGTCGGTCGATCTTCGACGGGGGCTCGTTTCCGATAGGATTGAGGCAGACTTACTGCTCGGTCAGGCCCCCCTCCCCACCCCCTCGCCGGCATTAGACCAATCATACCAGGCGGGCAGTGATGACGTTTTCGGTCTAAGATGCGTTTTAGGCTGGAAACAACATTGCGAGCTCGATATTACGATGCGTTTGTTCTAGAAGGTAAGCAGGAACGGGAAATCTAACCGGAGTTTGGGAATATATACATTCGAATAAGCAGACGTAAACAACAGGCGGTCTTATCGTTAAATAGCGATCTCTTCCAGACAACTTTTGGGTAGCGGAGTGTTTAAAAGACAACAATTTTAGTCAGAAAACTCTTACTCGTTTAAGGCAACGCTTAAAATCTTAAGGGCGAAAAACTGTGACTCAGGCTTTAAACCATGTACACTGTGTAGCATCAAATGGCGTCGTAACGCGTGGGATACAATTTTTGTCGACGTAATTTTCCGTCTTCACGTGACCTTGATATTTAAAAACTTTTCGAGCAATATTATATTCAGATTTTGAGTTAGAGGCATTTGAGATGTGGTGCTGGCGGTGAATGGAGAGCATAAGTTGGACAGAAAGAGTCACAACTGAGGTGGTATTGGATAGGGTAAAAGAAAAAAGCCATTTGATTAATAAACTCGATGAGGGAAAATGGTAGGGGTTTTCATACGACACGACGAGCTAATACCAAAGGTAATTGAAGGAAAAGTTGAGGAAAGGAGAGGAAGAGGAAGGCCAAGAATCAGTTATATAGATCAGATAAAGGGAACGGTAGGCGTCGTGACGTACCAATAAGTTAAAAAACTTGCATTGAGAAGACAGGACTGGAGGGAACTGCAACTTTTTAACTTAAAAAAACTAACTTTTCTAACTCTAACAACCGATTTGAATAAATGGTCAGATTTGTTTTCCAATTTGATAACCAAGGAATAGATACCAATATATCTTCCTTTTCGTGCACCTATAACAAGTAATGGTCTACACCACACCAGCCGATGTTCGGCCATTTCGACAAAATCTTCGGCCGGGCGTATTTTGGCACACGTTGCTTATGCGGGCCATTTGCCGGACAATGATTTGTGGTGTCTTAGTTTGGTACGTTAAGGATCAGTTTGCAGCCCCCTTGATTGGGTTATGTATTCTGTGTCGTTCACTGTGCTAACTAATGGTTATGTTGTGCTTCAAAGGTACTTCTCTTCTGGGAAGGATCTGTGAATTCGCTATATTCATATGGGCCTAGATCTGAACGTTATTATGGGAACATTACTTATTGATCAAGAGATTCGTGAGCCTATATGAGATGATACATACTCTAAAGGTATTTAGTAAAAACTAAGGACCATTAAAACAAGAGGACTCTCAGTTGCCATACTTTGGATTGTGTTCCGATCGCAGGGAGACATTCTGGCAGAAACTAGATGGCGCTTTAAAACTAAACATTTAACGATGTTACAATTGAATAAAGAAATATTACTATGCTTCTTTACAGTAAAAATTAGTGCGCAAATAGCTATTAATAAATAAATCGTAACGTTTTAAATACTGTATCACGTTTGCCAAGTTGAATAATTGTAAGAAAATATTCTTATACACAGCTGGCGTTGTACACTGGCTGAAGTTGACGTGACGGTGACGTTGTACTGGCTTATTTAGTATTAGTTTTTTTTTTTGTAAAGGTCTCTGACGGAAGATCAGCGCTGCGTTCTCCGCAGCATTATGCTCACTCAGCGCCTATTTCATACCACGACATATTACTCTCGATAAGCTTCGTCAAAAATGTAGTCCTGTTGTCTACATTTTATCTTTAGTGCTTTTTTTTTGTTTTTATTATATTGAAAGTGTATATTATAGCTCATAAGATTGATTTATTTTCTGTTGTTATTGTTGTGGATGAATAAAGTTTTTATCTATCTATTTATCTA
Organism: Hedya salicella; assembly: GCA_905404275.2. Taxonomy (NCBI): domain Eukaryota; kingdom Metazoa; phylum Arthropoda; class Insecta; order Lepidoptera; family Tortricidae; genus Hedya; species Hedya salicella. The sequence continues at coordinate 18,029,524 of FR990108.1, forward strand.
TCTACATATCGGGGAATGGCTTTTTATATGGAGATGTTCAGTCCTTTTGTTTTAATAATCCGTGGTAAAAAAAAGCTGTTTAAATACTTTGCTAAAACTTGTTGCTGTCTGTCGTTTCAGATTTTTTGAATCATTCGCCTTGTATCTCCTGGGTGTAAGGTAAATCTTTAATGAAACAAATTTAGTCATCACAAATCATTGTTGTAATTTTACAGAATGTTAACAAAAGTTACCCTTAGAAAAATGTAACTAAACTGAATTGAATTTGAGAGTAAAAATCATAAAACCCCAACCGTCTCAGGTCGCAAGGGACCGACCTGCCCTAACCCGCTTGCGGCGCAAGGTCAAGTCTGCGAGGGGGAAAAATGCCGAGAAAACTCCTATGTGTTACGGCCTCGGTGGAATGTGACCCATATTCGGTTTAGGCTTTATTAAGGCCTATACACACCGCGTTTTTCATTCCACAGAGTAGGGGCGCGTTTTATAAGCGGAAGTCTCTTTGTAATGCATAATGTTGGATAGAGACTTCCGCTCTCCAGGTATAGCATTCACAAAATGTGCGTCAGTGTCAAAAGGAGCGCTGACGGATTCGTCGCTGCAATATCATGACCCGTGGACATGTATAAACTTTTCGTTTGCCTGCTTGACGAACTAATATATTTTGACCTGTAATCTGGACCAGCGTGTAACGATGGAAAGTCGCGGCAAGTGATCCAAGTATTGGACAGTCAGTTACATATTGAATTCCGACGAGGAAACACTTCTGTTAACTTTGCTACTTAGGAGACGCAAAGAAGCGAAAACAAAAGCAGATAAGACGATTTTTTGAGAATCCATTATCAATTAATCGTCTGGAAGAGAGCAACTATGAGTACTACTGTGCTGTTTTTCAAATGAATCAAAAATAATCAAAGAAAAATATAGATAGTAGCTGACGGAGACGTGAGTGTATAGCATGGCGTACAAGCCTATATACAGCGAACTGCGCAGTGAGTTCGACGTCTTGCGACGAAATAATTGCGCGTTCGCGGCGAACTCACTGCGCGCTCGCCTCGCTTTCAACTCGTCTGAAAATCGCCAGTGTGATAAGGCTTTAAGATCAAATAAAGGTGCGTCCACATTTGTATCATTTGCTCGTATCCGATCACCGTGGCGTGGCATGACTGCGTATCGCGCTGCTTGGACGCTCACTGTCGGCGTGGCGATCACGCCCCGCTTCTCCGATCTCAGTGCGCGTACGCGTAGCAACATGGATTTTGAGCGATCGGATCGGCGCAACGTCCAAACGCGTCATCGGACACGCGATCATGCCACGGGACGAAGATCTGATCGGGCAAATGATACAAATGTGGACGCACCTTAAGAGTGTCTTTCGTACTTGTACTATTGTTTATCCTACGATTCCGCTTCTAATTGTGTGTCGAATGTAGAGTAAAATTGACGCACCTCCCTTTTAACTCTATTATCCGATGCATGTTTCATAGGTTAGTGGAGGGTTGTTCAGTTTAAGATGTTACTTTAACCATGATGTTTGTCGGCAGACGAGTCGGGATGCGAGGCTGATATGTCGGAGGGCGCGGATGTGGGCCGACACTCGCCGCCCCGGCCGCAGCAAGAGCCCATCAACCTCAAGAATGAGGTAAGATACCCTTCTATTTATTAATTTTATCATCATCTTCGCCACGATATTATTCAGGCGAATGAAAATCATCTTTACAGTACCTTCGGAACCATGCCGCGGATCATGCAAAGCCGGCCGAATGAAAATCATCTTTATAGTACCTTCGGAACCATGCCGCGGAGGCTAAGACTCGTTAGTTTCCGATTAAATTTGATGTATCATCTTATTAAGGCTTAAGGGGCTCCACGCGAAAATGTACGATTTTCATGGTTTTTGTTGAGTATCAATGTTACACACGAGAGCAAAACTATCGGGTCGGTAAAATACCGTCATATTTCCTAAAATAGCAGGGTTGTACAGGTTTTTAACATAATCTTAATAAAATTTTACATCTAAACTTCTGAAATAACAGTTAAAAAATATAGTTATTAGGTATAAATCGGACTCGTAAAAATCCATGAAAAAAAAGTCGTTAACGGAGCGAGATATTGCAAAAATCGACAGTTTTGAATAAAGCAGTTAGATATTGCAAAGAATAGTATATTATGTAAATAAAACTAGTGATAAATAGTAATAAAAGTCTATTGCTGTTATTTAAGTTAGGGTTGACCCGAAACTTTGGTTCTCGAGTGTATGTATATGATAGTTGCATGACTTTGTATTTAACACTTTCTTGTTTACAGAAATTTGAATAAATTTTATATGTATTTAAGTATGATTTTTTACAGAGAGGCCTATAAAAATAAAGATAGCGTATCTATTCTCTCAAAAAATCTGTAATAGCCTCAAGACCTATGCTTTATTGTTCATTATGAAAACACCTAACAAGCTAAGCAAGATTTTTCTTTAAAAAGGTTGTGTTTTTTTTAAATAGCAAAAACTGGTTTTTTGCAGTACAAATAATATAGTTTGATGACGTTCATTTATCTTGGTTTTGAGTTTTCAGAAAGTTGAATAAATTTTATATGTATTTAAGTATGATAAATATCTGAGATGTGAGTATATTTCTAACATTTTATAAAATAAAGATGTACCGTAAGCACAGTAAGTCTTTTCACCTTTACTTTCGATTTCGTGACAGCGGTTGAAACGTCTGTAGAACTACCCGGATGTATTCTATTATAGTTAATATGCAACTATGATAAAATACACCCTGTATGTGAGTAAGTAAACATTATTATTAAGGGGCTCCCAGCTCTGAATGACCATCGATCCGTAGCTCTTCTAGGTAAACGTAATATGCCACGTTTACTTGAGCAGAAAAGATAGTATAAATTAAGTTAGTCGAGAGGTTGATACACACGTCGCGGATGTGGGCCACTAGGCTCGGCCGCTGAGAGCCCATCAACCTTAAGAATGAGGTGACAACCCTATTGTTACTTACGCTAAAAATATCACGTGTTTAGCAAAGCAGCGTCTCTATTATGCAACCTTAAGAAAGAGTTGACAACCCTATTGTTACTTACGCTAAAAATATCACGTGTTTAGCAAAGCAGCGTCTCTATTATGCAACCTTAAGAAAGAGTTGACAACCCTATTGTTACATGGGTGAATCTCCGAGCGTTTTGACCGCTCGGTTGAATAGTCATTGTTGTCTCACGATAATCGCCACAAAGGAAAGAGAAAACGTGATAACTTTGACCAAAATAAACTCAGCCTCGAGCCTGTCCCCCGAATTCATAAAAAGTTAATTCTGATTATCATTTATTTTTGAGATATTTCCTGACACGACAATGACGAAAAATAAACGCAATAAAAATGCTAAAGTTTGGCCCTCGTACTTTTAACATAAAATTAGTTTGACAAGAAAAATTTACATGATTGCTAAGGAAATAGAGTTTTTTTTTAAGACCATCTACTAATTTAAATGGGTATTTTCGACACGCTTAGCTGAGTTGTATACGGCCTGAGAAGCTGGCGGTTCCGCGTTCAAATCCCGCGTAAGGCAAGTATTTGCGTGGTAATATTTGTTTCTCGATCTTCAAGTTTTCTATGTTTCGAAGTAAAAATATTGTGCTAGATATTCCTTTGTCTCAATAGTGTTTGTTTCTTAGGTTCAGCATGCGGAATGACTTGCAATTATAATTATAAAATGCAATGTGGTCAAGATTTTACCGTTGTTGAAGCTAGTCTTTTTACCCAAGTTCACGGATAGAGTAACAATCATCCCCGTTGAGTAATTTTAAACGCAGTCAGGTCATTATGCGAGCATTTGTTCCGCGCCATTTTGTTGGAAACCTTATTGTCTAAATGCCCGTAGAATTTTTGTGATTTTAAGTCATTTCTTTTAAATCCGGGATCTCTACCAAATACTTCAAAATGACTCTAAAATCTACAAACACTGACACAAAATGTGTCCATGAAAGAAATACTGTTGAAATAATAAATAAATAACAACGGGACAATCTTACACAAATCGACCAAGTTCCAAACTAAGCAAAGCTTGTACTAAGGCGACGATATAAATAATATATAGATAAATTATAATACATCAATACATAGAAAACATACAACCAGGAAGAAACATACGTGATCATCACACAAACACTTGCCCTGGCCGGGATTTGACCCGGGACCGCCGTTGACTGAGCCAAACGTGTCGACACTAGAATCCAGTCTCAGAAATTTGGCATTACTCAGAATAGAACAGATACATTATTTTGTTCAATGATACCCATCGATCCGGTTTTTATGACAAAGAAATGTATGTTTTTAATATCTTAAAAAAATTGGTTGTCTGTAAAGTCGGTTTATGGTCGGTTTAAATTTTACCACTAACTCTACCCATCCACCGTGCAATCTTACTAACAGGTGATAACCCTATTCTTACTTGTGATAAAAATGACACGTTGACGTTTTATGCAACTAGAGTGTAATAAAGAGCGAAGTATTTGTAAAAAAAACAGTAAAACTTACACATGAAGTGACATTTGAGTTAACGGTGTTTGAGATTGATCATTTTTATACAGGAATAAATTGCAATTAAATTTCCACATTTAGTAAAAGTACATCGTTTTAATAAACATTTTTGTGCTTAAAGGGTGACTAAATCGAGAGTGTTCCTAGCTATTGTTAGAAAAAAATCGGTAGAGTCATTTGAAAATAATCAGATATTCTGTCTAGACTTTTTTTGGTTTACCGATTACTAGTGAAGTAAACTATGAAAACAACCATTATTTCATTCCACTAGTAAGTGACACTAGTAAATATTATTGTGTTCTGTCATAAAGTTCAATTTATTGGAAATTTCAACACGGCGTGATGTCTGCGGATCGTTTCCGCCCGATTCTGCTGTCAATATTGTGATGCTCTTCTTTAGCTTAAAATATGTTTAACATATACAAAATTTGTCACAAGTATTATATTTGATCTTTAAGGATTTTATATCAGAATCATCTGTTCGAAAGTGATATAGATCACGCTTACATTACAAATGAGACTCACGTAATAACATCATTGTCGGTCAAATTACAGTCAAATGGTGTCAACTTAACTCAAAATTAGGTAACATAAACACACATCCTTGTTTATTTGACCCGCATTACTCGTTAAAAGTGAAACTCCCGGCCGCAACTGGCTTCCAACGCTCCTTGCAAAAGCTAAACAAAAAACAACGCCAACGCTACGACGTAGCGTCGTAGCGGCTACGCGTCTACGCCTTCCCGGCGTGCGAAAAAGCGCGCTCACTGCTCAAGTGTTGACCGTAGAGTTAGCCAAAAAATACAGCTCAAAGGTCCAATTCCGAAGACTAAAACATCACCGGTTCGTTAGTCCTACGAAAAAATGCGAAACGATTTTCCGCCGACCAATCGACGTGGCGCAACCTACTTGCCTCAGAATCTATAGTATCGATTAGTGAACGCTTTTTTACCCATACGCACTCACACACTCACACGCGGGGGCCAGCCTTTTTAACAATCTTTTTTTCGACCACCCCTCTCCACCGAAACCGCCATGTCCATTGCGCGGATGCAAAGTCCACCCCGCGCCCCACCTCTGATATAGCAGCATTGAAAATGGAATTTCCATGAGTGATGGAGTGTCAAACGGGAAGTGGAAAAAGGAGAAAAAGTATATTATGTTAATTATTGAGCCTGGTCCGTCGTCGGAGTTTAAATTGAATGTCATGTCGCATTGTGTCGGTGTGTCGTGGAAACGTACGCTTTTTATATTCTGGCCGTGTGTCGGGAATTTTACCATTTTTTTCGAGTTTTGTACAATTTTAATTTTGGGGAACACGCGGAGTTTCCTTTCGGGGCATTAGTTGGCGGCGGAAAATTAGACGTGCAGAAAGAGCGCGACAATTCGCATCGAAATATATTCATGATGGAGGATTCCATTAAACTTAATGGTAAAAGAAAAATGTTAAATATTTAGGTTTACCCGAAATGGAAATCAAAAACTGAATCTAAACTAAGAAGAACTTCACCTTACTCTAAACAATTGTTTATATTTACTTTACTAAACAAAATAAACTTCTTAATTTTTGGAAAAGCTGTTTATATTGTTGGTCAGACGCTTAACAGTTCTAACACGAAAAACCACTAACAAAACAAAGCGTCTGCATCTATACAATGGACTGCACTATAAAAAACAACAGCTATCTAGTTACGTAATAATTAACTTACCTCAAACATATCCAATCAAGCGCACTAAAAACTATTGAAACTTTTATAAAAACCAATACGTCCAATTTAACACTCGAACCAAAATCACAAAAACCTAAACCTGCCCGCGCATCTCTAATAGCACCGCCGAAAATATCCAAGCGAAAAAGTTCAAAAAACCTACTACATTTGAATGAAAATCGTCCGGGCGGCCGATCGTCCATTATTATTATTATTACTTGCATTATATCTGCATTTTTTCACGCACACAGCCGCGCCAGCCATTTTTTCGTGTCTTCTTCGTTTTTTCGGGAAATCGGCGGGGGGTGCCACCACACACGAAGGTGTGCTATAGAGGCTACCGAACTATGCGATGTCTACAAGTGGACGAACATTTAAATTGGCTCTCATCAAATATTGATTGCGTGTAGTTTTTTCATTAACCTGGGGACTTTTTGTGCTTCCATTACGTTCGGATACAGAATTTGAACGGGCTCTCATGGACGTACCACGGAGGTTCTAATTAATAACTCTTTTCATTCACAACTTATTCAATAGCCTGTCTTCATTGGTGCTACGGTTTTCCGATTCGATATTTTGAGAACTAAGCTAATAAATATTTATGCTCATTCATTTTTTGAATTATGAACTTATTCTGTGTGTAGGCGGCTTGGGCACTTTTATAAGTCTGAGTCTACCGGATTAGTTTTAGAACGGTACCTCTTGTAATTCCAAAGATCTAAATAGTGAAAAAATCAAGATTCCGACTGGATTTGAACCAGTGCATTGTGTCGTGCCGTGGCTCGTTCTTGCCAAGTTATTATAATACTAGCTTCGACTTCGTACGCCTTAAATTCGTTTATCGCGGATAAGGATATTATTCCGGGATAAAAAGTAGCCTATGTCCTTGCTCGGGACTCAAACTATCTCCATACCAAATTTCATCCAAATCGGTACAGTGGTTTAAGCTTGAAGAGGTAACAGACAGACAGACGGACAAACAAACACACTTTCGCATTTATAATATTAAGTATGGATACCAACCTAATTCCACTTCAACTTGTAAATTATTATTATAAACAAAGAAATAAATTAAATAAATTTAATTGTAAATTATTACTTTGAAAGTTGACAAATATTTGTAGGTATGCAGATTTACTTTCCCAACCACCATTCTTTCAAGCGCAACACACGTAATTAATCGTTTTTTGTAGAAAGAAAATTCCGATGATAAAATGCTTGTACATTGATATGGTTAAAAATTGTCTACATTACATAATTTTCCACTACCAAACTTTCTAACTATTATTATAGATAATCAAGAAAACTTCAATACTTTTACATCTATTCTGCTGCTATAAATACATAGAATCATTTGCCACTGCCAAAACGCCAGAGTTGAATAATCCATATAGATATAAACATGTTCTCCGATCGTGATATTCGCGTACGAGCCGACTACGAGCAAGCAACTGGAGCAAGTGAGCGTGTAAGCGAGTCAAGTGCTCGCGCGAGTCGAGTCGAGTGTCGCGCAGGTGAAAGTCGGCGAAAGGTGTAGATTTCGCGCTCTTTTAAAAGAGATAGCATAGACATTATCAATGTTTATAATGTTTTGGAGATAATGTTCTCTACGATAGACATAGGACCGTAGAACTAAGGAGTGTGGTCAGATATAAATAAAAAGTCAAATTCGGAATGCCGTTGCACATTTTTTTGGACGTGTTATTAGAATTGTAATAATTTTCAAACTTATGAATTCAATTATCGTTATCATAAATATTTTAATTATAAATTTTGCGTGTATAACAAGTGTTCAAAAATTTAAAATAAAATAGCGTTAAAGTACATAATTTGCGGCTAATTTAATGAACAATAACTAACTGTATGGCACCTTCTTTTTATCATGGTAATCTGGAAACACAAAAGAATAATCTACGCTACAATACAAAGGCAAACTTGTCCCTTTAACGGTTTAAATAAAGTCATTAAGTCGTGTTTTTTTTCCATACCACCAATTAAAATATCATCACCTACTTTATTGCGTTTCTATAATCCCTGTATAATTTTCTTTCCTTGCAACACTCGCGCCCGATTTTCAGCGACAGATACACGCCACTGGAATAAAAGGTGTAATGAACGCCCACCCAGGGAATTTATTATCATTAAAAAATGCAAAAAAATCATAATTAAAGGGGTGGCGGGAGGGTGCATCCCATTTTTTATTTTAATTGGCTGTAAATTTCGTAAGTTATAGTGAGAATGTGTCTGCGGACGGTGGCGACAATGTGCGGTGTAAATGTTACTTTTTTTATAATTGCGATACTTTTGGTAAGTTTATACATTTATTTTCAGCTATACGACTTTTTGTCTGCATTTATTTGCTTCGGAGAAAAATTATTTTTGCTTTAAAAGTGTAATTATTTTCGTTGTTTCTGCCAAATTTTACATATAGCTGCAAGTAATACCATTAGTTATATTTTACTGCATTGGCTTTTAAAGTTATTTTGATTAAAAAAAAAACACTATGTAACACTATGTAATTGTATTGTAAATTCAGCCAATCAAAATTATATGTTGGCACAACAACACTATTGATAAATATTATAACGAAAAAATTTGTGGTTGAATAAGGGCAGCGCACAAGCGGTCGTCGTGGAGACTTGGAGGAAGTTTTTTCAAAAACCAAACTTCAAAAATTTATTACGATGACGATGATCTAATAAGAAATGATGATCATGATAAAGAGTTCGCAAACTCATTAGTCGACTTGCTGACCCTAGCTTACAGACAAGCAATAAATTACTGCCAACCCTAAAACTACTTAAAAAATATGAGTTCCAGCGTATAATTAAAACTAAACACATTAGACCTCCAGAATCATGTGCTAATTGTAGGGTTGCCACGCGACGCGAGCCTGACAAACGACTTTGATCAATCACGGGCAACCCTGGCCGGCAACGTCACATTTATTTGTTGCCTAGCCTTAGGACGTCATGGCGGTATTCCATTTACGAAACCTCTTATACTAATACACGCTTCGCTCAAATATCACTTTTATTTTCATATTTTTAAATTTAATTGACGTATTGTTATATTCATTTCCATCTTTGTCAGATTATTTGCACTATCAACAAGTTTACATAGTGTGCATAATTTAAGGTTCATTTTCCAACAACTTAAATAGACGTTAATTGTATATTGAAAAGTTTTGCAGCAATTTGCAACTGGAAATGTATTTTTCGAGCGGTTTCCGTCCTTATTTGGTAGTGATAAGATGCCGCGTGATTTTTTTGATGGTAAAGTCGAGTGCAGCTTAAGTTTGTTAGTCATTGCACGTTTCTTATTGTTTAATGTGAATCTACTTGCATTTTATACAAATTAGTGACGGAAATAGTGATTAAAAGTAACAGTTGTGAGTGAAATCACAATTCGTGAAAATGTTTGCGAATGACGGATCTTGTCCTCGCTAATATCAAGTTTATTCTTAAAATATTTTTTTTACCATTTAATTTGTCGACAGAAAAGACGGAATAATCTTTTCATAATGCAAGATCGGACTTACGTACTTTTTAATTATATTTTAAAATTTTACCTATTGCAAAATGTAAGGACGTACAAATGTTGGACTTAACGCCGTAAGGAATTTACTATTTAAGCTTTATGAACCAAGTGGTCAAGTGTCCCGCCATTTCTATTTCGGTCTGTCTCTGCTCTCAAACAGACAACACGACACGCATAATACTTTTAAACAATTTGAATCTGCATACATTTAATCCTTTTCATCTCGGGTGTGCTTGGCACTTAATAAGTAACGCGGTCATAGAAAAATGGCGCCCATAAACATTTAAAAAGGGCGGCACATTACAGTCAAATTAAAATGCGGAATCACGTACATTACTGCTTGTTCGGATCTTTTTTTGTTCAATATACTTACAAATACGGATAGGGGAATGAGAGGAGTCGACAATGGATATTATTTTTATATATTTTATTTGTATTTTTTATGTTGCACTAGAAGGTGGGCACTAACTATGTTCGCATAAAAAAAGTCTGCCTCTTCTTTGCATCGTCATCTATCTATCATCCACGGACGTGTACTGCTGAACATAGGCCTCCCATATAGCCCGCCACAGACTGCGATCTTGCACAGACCTTATCCACCGTCTCCCCACAACGCAAAGTCATCTGTCCACCTAGTGTGAGGCCAACCCACGCTGCGCTTTCCTATGCGAAGACGCCACTCCAGGACTTTACTGCCCCAACGGCCGTTATGGTAGCCAAATATCCTTCTCGTCTTTGAGCTTTCATCACGTTTAAGATATTATTTACTCAACTATGATGAACCAAAAAGAGATTATCGTCGTTGAGATTGCCAATGTCACTATGTGCAGTCAATATAATCTGTAAAAGAATCTCCTAGCAATGTTCATGGTATTTTTTGCAACACTATTTGGCATGTGCAACGAACGACGTTATGTCACTTTCTCCTCCGCAGACGAGTATCTTCTTTACAATAAAAAGATACGAGCAGCAGCGATGACTTACTCAAAGAGAATAGCTTGTGTTAGAAACTGGTGTTAAAATAAAAACCCAAATCCACAACTACAAGTACTATTATGAAAACTATTTATAAACACAATTTTAAAACCGATTCAATTTCTCTGAATTATTGACAATCAATTATCTTAGTGTAAGATTACCATTCGCTTCGAAGCCGAGTGCCAAAGTGAGCCTTACCTCGGCGCTGCTGTGTGAGGAAATGTGATGACCGGTGTGAAGTGGTCTGCATACCGCGCCTACAGAGGGCGCCTTGGTGCCAACTTCACGCTGGCACTTGTTTTATTGAAACAGTATTAACTTAAATTATTTAAGTAGAATCACATATACTTGAATTAATGATGCCTCGAAATGTTCTAATCGTCGTCTCCACAGCTTCCTCTGTCCAGTGAGTTGGTTTGCAACATTAAAATTAATGGAAATTCGGTTAAATGGCCGATTCTAATTCGCTGTTTATTTACACACCTCTTATTTCGCGTTCCTCTGGAAATTAAAAGGAAAAACAGTGAAATAAATAATATAGCTTTTATATAATTAGTACGGCTGACAATTGGACCGGTTTTCTATCTTAGAAGTGGCTTTCATTTAGGTTTTTCTACGAATCCGTTAATTTTGCAGGATTGTTAAAAAACAAAATGTTGCGAGTCCCTTGGACAGCTCACCGCACAAATGCGTTAATCCTCCAAGAAGCGGGAGTCACTGTTAGGCTGTTGACAATCTGTCTACGTAGGATACTCGAATTCTTTGGTCACATAGCCAGGAAGAAAAACGACACCCTGGAAGTGCTCTTTATGACAGGGAAAGTGCAGGGAAGGCGACCAAGAGGAAAGAGTCTTATGCGCTGGACAGACCAGATCCGGGACAACACCAAGAAAAAAGTTCACGAGGACACACATTGCCGAAGATCGTAACAAATGGAAAGCGATCGTCCACAAAATAATTCGTGGAGGTCACGACCGTCAGCAATGAGGAACACGACACAATGAGGAGGATGTTACAAAACAAACCTCATCTATCCTATTGACTTGTACAGGATAACCGTGCACTAATCCTGAGAATTTTGCGGTTTTAGAATTATCACGAGATAATATCCACCCAGCGAAATTATTCTCATATATTTGCGTAAGATCCTTCTACTTTACGACACGCCTGGTATCAATAGTTCATTCGTTCCAGAATCATACACATCATCACCATCAATATTTTAACAAATAAACGGTCACTATTTCCCATAGGTCTCCTATAAATACACACAACAAACAGTTGTACGCTTTTTGTTTATATTGCTTCCCTACCTCCAGCTTCAACCTTTAGTTCATCTAGTGGAGGGAATGGAATTGATCATCGTTTTTGGTTGATTGACTCATAATTTAACCTACTCATACTACAGCCAGTTTTGAGTCTGAGAGGTGCCGCTTTCGATTGCAACATAGATCAGAACTTACAAGATCGGCACCTCCTAGCGCAGAGCTGATAAAAGACGACATCTACAGTAATAACTGAATCTAACAACAATTTCCAATAAACAAAATCAGCCAGCATTGTTATGCGGATATCACATGTTATACAGCATTTTAAAAGCACTAATCGACCGTCCTTTCATCAGGTAATCACATCGGTAAGGTTGAATGAAACAAATGTCTGCTTCACTTGGGTGGCTGGGGCAATTGGCACCCAATGCACCCTTTGTATTCTAGCTCTTTTGATAAGCATTATCGACGTGTTGGAATGCGCTTTAAACCTTGTTTCGAGTTTGATAGGGATTTTAAATTACTGGGTAACTTGATCGTTTGTAGGTATAAAACAGTTTCCTTAGGCTCTATTCACACAGACCACAACGCAGCGACAAAAAGTGGTGAAGCAGTGCTTAAGTGTGAATAGTTGCGGTGCAGCTTCTTGCAGTTGCTTTGATGTGGTTGGGCCGACCCCACGGTTGCGTTTGATGCCGAAATGTGGTCCGTGTGAATAACACCATTTAATTTTATATAAATTATCGCACGACCATGTGGTTGCGGTTGTGTTGTGGTTGAGTTTATCTGAATAGACCCTTACTAATAGGATTAAGGCGGTGCATGACCGATCATTCTGGAGATCCTAAGGGTAGGTCGTTGTCCAGCGGTGGACTTCTTTAGACTGATATGATGATGATGACTGACAGCTCAGTGAGTTGAGAAACTTCAGTAGCAGTGGAGAGGACACATTATTTAGAACCGATGGCCATTGGAACAAAAGGTCCTTGAGTAGTGACTAAGGATAGAAAGATGCACACCGGGTATGATCGCAGCTGAACGACGATCTGGTGAAGATCATAGGAAACTGCTGCTGCATATAGACGGCGCATGAGCGATCGTTGTACAGTTCCTTGGGGGAGGTCTTTATCTAGCAGAGGAAGCTATTCCCACTGATATGATTATTCACTCCGAAGATAGGTAATGATATCCGAGCACTGGAAGTGAGAGTTCAAAATTTGTCCCGGAGATGTCCTACTGATTCAAGGCTATGTCAACTGAATACATATTTTAAAACAAACGAGAGACGAACAATTATATCAGCTTATATTGTTACTCTTTATTGGAACAAACGGATTCACCATGCAACAGTTATGAAAACACAGAATGACAACAATTGGGAACATTACGTTTTCCAAACGTGTTCATATTATATTTTTTTCTGATAGTATACGTTATGTAGACTCAGAATCTACAGACGATTTATTTTTATGCTGTGTTGGTTTTTAGATATATATTTTTAAACCCTTGATGTGACATTTGTTCAATCTAGTCGAACTTATATATTTTTACTTTGGTCCATAGTTTAAAAAGAAAAACAAAGCAAATTGAAAAAATAAATTGTGACATTGTCAAATGAATTAACGGATTGTTTTGTAAGTTACGTTTGCTTTTGTGTCTGCGGTTTTCTGGAGTTTTTAACGACGATTTGGCCCTGATCTCTGGATTCCGACTTACCTGCACTTCACGACGACCCCTCGCTGTTTATTGGACTACGACTGGATGCTTTACTGACGACTCACGCACGTATTTTGGACGATTCTTCTCTCCTTTAATGACCGCTGCATATGTGATTATTGGAGTAAATCATATACAATGACTGATGAAACGGGAAATAGCAAAGCCAACTCTCAAAAATTGCACGACAGGGCATATTTACGTGATGAAGTACAATGTTTTGTGCCCTCATGTAAAAAATATAGGAGGGACAATCGAAAGACGACATTTTTAAAGATACCGAACGTTCTAAAAGCTACGTGGTTTCAAGCTCTGGAAAGGAATTGCCCGAAGAGGAATTTACACGTCTGTGAAGAGCACTTTGATGTAACTATAAATTTCATTGTTATTAAAGACGATGTTTCTTTAATTAACATTTCATCTCATTGGTACAAAAATTGGTGAACCTACAAGGTGACTTAATAAAAATATAATGAGTATATCCGCTGTTTTATTTAATTTGCATAAAATTAACGGCAAAGTCTGCCGTTATTGTTGTACAGGATAACATTTATAGCTCATTCAGCAGGGTTTCTTCACGTAGCACTCTACAGATGTTGGTGATGGTTCAGTCGATTTTTTCTCCAGCCAAAATAATAGAAGCAACGTGTGTTAACATACACCTGAAAATAAAAAGACGTTTCATTTTGAATTTGTTTATAACATATACATATACTTATACTATAAATAAAATAATAATAAATATCAGGGACAATCTTACACAAATCGACTATAGGTACATGACATCCGTCCTTAAAATGGTAGCCATATGGCAAAACAAATAAAATTGACTGAGACTAAATAAGAACTTGTAATTACCTGCTGATGCTGGACAGCCCTCACAATTTGTATTGATTATCATTCTTTCTTTTTCATTCAGATAACAGTTGCAGTGTAATATTTTTTGTAAGCAAAAGTAACTAACAAACAAATCCGTTAATTCATTTGACAATGACAGTGTCACAATTTATTTTTTCAATTTGCTATGTTTTTTCTTTTTAAAGTATGGACCAATGTAAAAATGTATAAGTTCGACTGGATTGAACAAATGTCACATCGAGAATTAAAAAATATTTATCTAAAAACCAACACGGCATAAAAATAAACCGTCTGTAGATTCTGAGTCTACATAACGTATTCTATCGGGAAAAAATATAATATCACCACGTTTGGAAAATTTAATGCTCCCAATTCAAAATAAAAACTTAAGCAACAGAGTGAGATATTTATATATTTATTGTCATATACAATTTACACCGCATAACAAATTTTCACCAAAGCACTGGAAAATTAATTATTACATGCTATTATTAATACACATTACAAACTAATAAGGTATGATTCAGATTTACATATTAAATATTACATTTACACATCATTTCCGAATGTCCTAATACAAAATGTATGTATCGTTATGTCAGTATGATCACTAAAATTATATAATGATTTAATTAAATGATAATATAATGATTTAATTAACAATATAGAATTATGATTGAGATATTAGCGTCTACTGATAGGCAAAGGCCTATCCCATATTCCCTATATCCACGACTCCAGGTGCCTATTTTCGAGGAACGCGTCCAGATCGTCTCGCCATCTCCGCCTAGACTTGTTGCCATCCCTCTTATAACACTTAGTGAACACAGTAATTTTAAGTACTCAATCGGGGTTGCACTTTGTTTTATTGAAAAAAAAATCGAATACCTACTTAATTTCGTCGACATATCATTTCATAGAAAGCATTTTTCTCTGAAACCGTTAATGATCTGGGATTACTATAAAACTAATCTAACCTAACGGCTTGTACATGATGATATTTTGAAAAAATATGAAAATTGTAAGGTTTCGATGAAATGAAAATTCTATGACATAAAGTATTCTAGGAAATGTATGTCGATGGAATAGAAAGTCACCACTCAAATGGTTAGTACGTTGACATGATAAAGAAAGCAGTGTCATAATATCATCGGGGTGTAAAATAAATCTCGGATAATCTTACACAAATCGATTTATCTAATCTATACTAAATATTGCTCGTACTTATATATATAGGTGTTAGACGACGATATAGGAATATCCAAGACCTATATTACTCGTATCAATGAAGTGGAAAAATTTAGGGCGAGTGTTTGTTGGACGGTTTAAAAACGCCTCGCTTCCGGACACAGCTTCTGACGCACATTGTCTTAGCTAGGGTTGCCACGTTTTAGTTTCCGAATATTTTTTATTCGATCTTAGGGTTATCACGCTCGACTGCGGTCCCCGCGCCATCCTCTGAAAATGGAGCGACCGATAAAAAAGGTAACGAATTATAAAAAAGCGGCGGCACAATCGCGAGCGCGGACGTGTGGGAGGTGGGCGAAATGAAATGAAATAATGAAAAAAATGGGCAAAAAGCAGTACAAACATGCATTGTCCTGGCCGCCCCCCCTTAATGAGAGGGTGTGGGGAGGGGTCGCACACGCGTGGATCTGAAGTGCCTGATTATCACCTGATTCCATCTGTGACCGCGAGTATTAGCGTTCGCGGAAGCGGGGCGATACGTGATCAGACATTGCCTTAATCTCGTGCCTAAGACTAAATACATACGCAATGTTACAAAAATATACCACGTAACATAGATGTACTGAGCTAAAGCTGGAATTGTCTAAAGTAAATTTTCATTATTTGTAAGTAATTTAAACAAACATTTTGAAGCTCACAGAATTGAAAACGTTTACGATTGAATTTCAAAAACGTATGGCCTATTGAGATGTTGGTTATTACGTTCTTATGAATTTTACTTAAGATTTTTAAGAATTACTTAAGATAAATCATCTATTGCGGAGAACAAAGATACTACATAACTAATTAACAATATGTTTAATGATTCGTACGTGTAGCTGATAGTCGCCAATGGAACGTGTTTGGATTTTTCTTAAGGTAAATCTTTCAATTTTTCAGTGATTGAAGTTGCTACACCTATCGTATAATGCGTAATGGGAATGGGTACATATAACTAATAGTCGCTTGTTTCATAGTCAGCGCAATCGTTCTAATTTCAAACGCGGATGCGTCCGGACCTTTCAAAATTCGAACATATTAGACGTCGAAAAACGGAGGCCCGAAATTAATTTGTTTATGCGAAACAAAGGTGGGTGCTGGCTGCATGCACCCGTGCCTCGCCCACCTCCCGAAAAAAAAGAAAAAAAGCAGGAAAAAAAGGGGGGGAGGGGTTCCCACACCCTCCCGCGGCGCGATCGGCATCGGCCTTCTTTTTTTAATCGCGTTGCATTCAGCATGGTCGTTTTTGGTAAGCACACACTGCGCGTTGCCTATTTTCCAATTTAGATTGCTTTGTATTACCGGTTGAGCGATGCGCAATAGTTTTTGAGGCGCGTGACACGTCAACGGCGGAAATTAAATTCTCTGTAAAATAAAAATCTACCGGTTTTTCGCTAAAATCACGCGCGTAACTTCTAAGAACACGCCCGTATGTTGTCCGTGCAGTTTTATTCTGATATTCAGTCAACCGTGTTTCAAAAATCGTTTATCCTTTGTGAAAATTGTCATCGGAACATAACGCGTTACTTGACAAGACACGAGGAAATGAAACAGGTCAGGAGTGATGGAGATATAAATATTTGCTATAATTGAAAAGATGTATTTAGAGGTCTGTATATAGGGATAGACAGATTAGTAAGGTACCTAATAATATTGTATTTTACCACTGAACAATTGCTTGGTTAAGCAGTGAGTTGCAATGCAACCGAATTTTATTTCTGTATCTCGTACCGTGACTATATTCAACTCATACATTTACTGTAGTTGTATTAATTCCATTCCTCCCAAATTCCAAACCGGACAATTTACTTTGGATACTCCAAAGTCTAAGAAAATGCGTAACGATGAAATAAATTTCGATCTAACTCAACGTACACAGCGAGAGCCAATCATTTATAAATTTTCCCACTTATTACTCTTATTAGATCCTCTCTGTAACTACCAGATTCACGATATAATTACAAATAAATAAACAGGGACATAACTCAAGTATCAAAATCCATGATAATTAGCTAGCATGGGCAATAAATATCACCAAGACGATTATTATGCGGCGACTCCAATCACAAAGAACGGGGGCTAGGGAGAGGCTAGTGTAATTATTTCTGTTGCATTAAACGGAAATATTGGCGGATTTTATTTGTTTAGTTAATAGTATATTACTGCAGAGGCCGGGAAAAGTCATTTCGTGGATGAGTAGGGTTTTGAAGGACGAGGCTACGCCTCGTCCTTCAATAGATACGACTCCACGAAATGACATTCCTGCCGAGGCATGTATACTGCTTTTCTCCAAATATGCGAGGAAATTTGACACATGTTTATGTAACTAATTTTCGTAAAAATAACACGACAGACAATCTTTGACAATTAAATGAAATTCACGTTCCCGCCTTAATTTTTTTTAAGGATATTAAAGTTAAAAGTTTTGGGTCCGAATTATATATTTGGTTCCACATGAAATATAGTAATGAAAATAAATGAAAAGAAAACCCATAGCAATAGTTAAAATAAATATATGCATTATTACTTTTAGTTGAATCGGCAATTCCTAAACGCACAACATTTAAAAAAACATACCTTTGCTACAAAATATTTATCAGTCCCAGTAGATCATTAAGACTAAATAAACTGTATTATGATTAGGACCTTCGGAGCGAGGCACGCACTACAGTAACTCTAAAATGACTCTACAGGCCAAAAGAGATCATAGAGAACAAACAAACAAAAAAGAAATATATATATGATTTGGACACAATAATTATTGTTTTTTTTTCTATTATTATTGGCACTAACCATTCATTAACGAAACACAGAAAACAATAAAAGTTTTTTTTAATCTCGGTTTTTTAGTTTTATTGGCTGTATGGTGAATTTTCAAAGTCTTGGATGAAATTAAAAGTAAAAACCTGCACAATAATGTACACTTCCCAGGCCTGTCCGGGAAGTAATGTCACTTTTTTTTTTAATTGATTATCGTACCAACGTATATAACGATGGACTTCGCGGTGTGTTTTTACTACATTAATGGGAACATTTCCGAGCAAGTTGGAGAAAAGATAATTAATTTACACATCCTCTTCTACTAACAGCTGATGAAATGAGTTCGAGAATGCAACATTCTTCGCAAGAAGTTAAAAGCTAAGTTCGGAACGGATTTTCTGTCTATTGCTTTTTTGAGAAAGGAGAAGCCTATCGAATAAGTTGCACGAAGCAGATAATAGGAAATCTAGATGTTATGACGTGTAAAAAAAACAGGTTGTAGATGAGCGCGACATGGTTTAACTAATGAAGCTACATGCTTCATTAGTTAAACCGATAAGAGTATGAATCTTGGCAAGATACCACACCTTGCTGGTTGAACTACAAGTTAAAAACTAGGTCAAAATTAGGACGCTAGGCAGACTAAATTAGCTGAGCTATTTTTAGCCCAAAACAGGATGCTCTGCTTTAGGCTGCACATGTTCACGCCTTTGACCGCCCCCTCCCTGACTCTGTTTTGCCTAAAGAAATAAATGAATACAGCAATGTCAAAGAAACATTAATTTCATCATTTCTTTCGTCTTAAAATCAAGTTAACATTCGATTTCAGTGCTGTTATTGACGAGAAAGGATGGTAAACGTCAATAGTAGTTGCAGTTAGGTCCGTATATCAATCAGGTGTCACATCTACGACGCGACACACCTACAAACGACGAAAACCATCTGTAGCAGATTGGCTACTAGAGTGTCGCAACTCTATAACTCGAATGTCCAACTAAAGTACTCAAACGAATTCTTCACAATACCCAAACTATAAATCAAGCGGTAGTCTTGCAGCAGTCTCTAGCTTCTCTTCTATGTAATTAACGCACTAATAATTAGTGGACAAAGAAATCACCGGGCGATACCATCGCGCATAAGTAGCTCTAATTACGCTATTGTGTAGTTCCGTTCTCTAACACGACTGTGTCACATGGATCAGTGATATTATGTATTAAGGTAGACGACCTTTGCCCTCAGACGTGGGGTAAATTGAACGTCGCTTGAAACTGTATCTATGGCCCTTGTAAAAAAAAAGAAGTATAATTTTAACCATTTGAAGAATTATATTGCTGCTTAAATATCTTCTAATTTATCCGTTGAATCAACATCGTCATGCCATTTAAGTAGTGTTATTAGGATCGCCGCAGCGGAGAACGAGACGTAACTTCGATACCTTTCTGTCATCTTGCCTTTAAAATCCTTCTAATCCATATTGTCTTTCACCCTGATCTCGATTTTACGATTGCATAAATAAACCAGCCCAACATTAAATATGAATGAACAAAATTTTTTCGTTCAAGGAAACTCATTTGAGTTTATTAGCTTGCCTTTTGGGTTTACAAATGCCCCACCAAAATTCCTCTGACTTCGACTACATAATAACAAAGAAGTATATTTAAAATGGTGTAATTAAGGAGAAATCATTGCCATGGCCGGCCGATAGCATCGCATTAGGCAAAGCATGAAATGGCCTACATGTTCTATAATAAGCTATTAATTGGTATGTAAGTGGTTCCGTAATTATGACTAATGTATTTGGAAATATTTCGTTTATATGTCAGATCACTATCGAGATACTGTTAGTGTGTGTTACGTAAAACTGTATTGTAGATAATTTTCTTTGTTTAAATAAATGGTTATTTTTACTGACAAATATATTGAATTACCTTAAGACCCTCGTTTACTTAAAAATAATGATGATATTACTATCGTTTTACATATCACCCACGTAGTAGTTCAAGTAATTCATTCTAAAATTTCACAAAAATCTAATTATTTTTACACTTTTAATTGTAAAGGAAACCTAAATTACTAAGTGTCATTAGATGTATCAGTTTCAAAATAATTAAATGTCATACGATTATTTCAATATCCAAAGCTAGACTTAAATTCTAGTCTATCATTGTTTAATTGAACTATGCTATTTCTCAACTAATGATAATTTAGTATCAGGTATATGTCCAAGATACTTTCGAAGAAGCTTAAGATATCAACGCTGGATTCTTCATTCGTTCGGAGAGCAAAAATCTACTGTTGATTGTTTTTCTGACTGTCTTCTCGGATCGAAAACACCTCTTCCTAATCAAGCCACCTCCGGGGGTGTTCAGCACTCAGCGTCAGATGTCTCTGGAGTTCGTTTACTGGGATAATAATGAGGCCATTAATCCTCGTAATTAGGTCATTAGCCGCGATCGGGTGGCCGGCGAATGGGTTTTTTACTCGAAGAATAGTTGCAGCCAACTTTTTAAAATGTGTTTTAGGTGGGGTGCGCAAGAAAATGTTTACTTTTGATGCTTGAAATAAAGTGAAATACAAGTACAAGGAGACAGACTTGCTTACGTTGATTTAATACTCATCAACAAATGTTTATCTTTTTGGATCTAAACCCGGGTTCAGTAGTTTACAGCATAACGGCCAGTCTTTAGCTGAGATGCTGGACCAAAACCTCCCTTAAGAAACACCATAATGACCGGTGTCCGCATCCATCTGCTTCCTGCGAACAACATCACTAGGTACCTACAGCGAATTATTTAGGCCAAGAATTGCCGATTTAATTTCTGTTTTGGATTTGTATTAAGTAATCATTACATCCTACTCCAATTTCAATACCAATTAAATTACAGTAATAAAGTTAGTAAGAAATAGACAACAAAGCGATGTATCTTACCACACATATTACTTGCCTGTGTGTTGCAAATACTGTTTGTTACCTCTTCTCTCTCATAATGGCGAATTAATTTCATGTTTAAGTATGTAATTATATTTGCATATAATGTTTTTTGCATGGGTCATCTTTTTTCTAACTGTTGTAACAAATTTTTAGACCAAAAATGCACGTTTCCCCAAGGATAAGCAAAATAAAAGTAATTTGCTTGACCGAAAATGTTTGACGGATTTATTACACTCCAATACTAAGATATAATTTGTTTTCAAAGATATAAGCAAAATAATTTTAAAACGCGGGCTAGAGGAAAACCTAGAATCCTCTAATGTCACAAGTCTCACATGGAAAAGTCTAAGTACCGACTAGATTTATTCAAAACGGGTAGTATCTTATTTAATCCTAAGATCTATAGATATACTATGTAAACTATAATGAGCCCGCAACTTCGTTCGTGGAGGAGGAAAAACTCATAACCCTCTTTTTGGCTTCAGCTTAGTCCGGTGAAAATATCCTTAAGCTATCCTCGGATGGTAACTTACCTTGATACCAAGAATGATTGAGATCTGTTCAACCGTTTTGAAGTAAAGCGGCCGCAAAGATTTTCTGACAAGAGATGGAACTGTTATCAATCTTTACATTTTTTCATAGTCACCTTTATTAATAATATTCAAAATATTACATTTACACTTTTAGATCGCGCTATTAAGATTTTTCTTGGATTCATGACCCTTATAAGGCAACTGGATTTTATAATTTTGTGATAGTATCGATCTGAACGTTTGTGCAAGTGCGGACGGATGACCTCGTAAGAGTCGTGGAGAGTCAATGGATGCGGTCTGTGCAGGTTTCGGCCTCTGTGGCGAGCTATAGGGGAAGCCTATGTTCAGCAATGAAAGTCTGTGGCTGATATATAGACAGAATGTTGGTGCAGATGCTTGCATGTTTGTTACTTCATGTCGTATCATTCGTCTAACTGATTCAGATGAAATTTGGCATACAGATCAATCTGCTAATGGATTCGTTTTGAGTTAATTTACTATAACGCGGGCAAAGCCGCAGTTGAATGCGTAATATAAATTAATAGATGTAAGTTACTTAAAGCAGATTGCATCGGGCGCATTCTCTGCCAAATTATATGAAAAATCTGTTTATACGATAAAAAATATGTGTGTTGGTAGAAATAGGAATATTTACATAGCATGTACGTGTTTACCTCATCTCCTGCTATAAGTGCATGAAAAATTCGTTATTTCCGACCCGGTCATTACCGAACAAATTCTTCCTATAGCTCATTACGCAGCTTGTCATTTCCACAGGTGGAATTATCGAGTTTAAATATTATTTATTTTCTCAAGAGAATAACAATTCACTTATATGAGAAACTTACAAAACTGACAACTATGTACACAGTAAACGGAATGTGAAAAGTAATAAATTATTACTATCGCATCATTGTGCGGGATGATTCCTGCCGCATCTTTTCGCCGTCAACCTACGCGATAATATTTTAACTCTCACCATTGAGATGGTTGGTAGTCCACAGCGCGTTTTGCTAGAAATTTCCTGCGTCACACGACTGAACTGTGGAATTAATTATTGCCGGCAGTATTTCCGGACCGATGCGACCTTCAAAACCTTCAAGAAAAGAGCATACCTACTCTCACCTGCGGGCCTATGATGGTTGTGTTTGTCACGCGATAAATAAATGTCATAGCGGCCGTCACC
Source organism: Hedya salicella (assembly GCA_905404275.2). Classification (NCBI taxonomy): domain Eukaryota; kingdom Metazoa; phylum Arthropoda; class Insecta; order Lepidoptera; family Tortricidae; genus Hedya; species Hedya salicella. The sequence continues at coordinate 18,052,771 of FR990108.1, forward strand.
TTCTGACACATATGTGATTGCGAGAGTGACAGACGCGTTATCATATCATTTATCGCGTGATAAACGCGACCATCATAGGCCCGCTGCCCCGGCAATGCACTTGTGAGTCCTCCGGAGCTGCAGATGTCTATGGATGACGGTGATCACTTACTGTCAGGCGAGCTGTTTGCTAGTTTGCTCCCTAAAACATTTTAAAAAATGCGCCACTGACTACCTAGTCATGGTAAGTTTGGTCTTTTGACAAGCCGGCCTTAGGCTTAAAGCGGTCCGTGTCTTGTTTCTACTTAAGAGGTTTTTTCCTTCTAGTCGCGGTTAATTGAGCTAGTACGTCTATGATTTATAACCGGTTAATTTTATGGTAATGAGGCGGTGCGCTAAGTGGAGTATTCTGAGAGCTGTTGCACTCATTTCAACAATATTGTTCCAGTTTAATACATTTTTGGAAAAAAAATGATACTTTTGCAGTCTGTGACTCCGTTGCTTTATTATAGAAGGAGAAGGAAGCAAACCAAGGATATTTTATTTTATTATGATAATTACAAACTGGCTGATGCCTGCGACTTCGTTTGCCTAGAATTACAATGTCAATAAAATATTCCTTTGTTTACCGATACGTCACTAACCGCTTCAACGGTTTCGGCTGTTTGTCTGTTAAGAGCTAACTCACTTGACTGTTTTATAGGTACGAGTAAATAGAAGGTAACCGCAACTTCGTCAGCGGAGGAGAAAAAATCATAACCTTCTTTTTTTCTTCAGCGTAGTTGAGAAAAAACTAACTTATAACACCTCTGAATGCCCAGCTACTGTGTACAAAAAATAGTTTAAATCCGGTAAGCCGTTTTGGCGTCATGAGGCTACAACTGCTAAATGCTCTGGATGCGGGTTGCCTCTATCCGGTCCATGTGAAAATCTATTGAGGAGGCCTGTATGAGGCAGTGGACGTCTTATGGCTGAAATGATGATGATGAATGGTGAAGCCATTACGACACATACAAACATACACAAAATCCGTACCACTTATATTTTTTAAAACATTTTCAATGTACAGACATATAATTTTTACAATTTTATAATAGTATAGAAGTTTACACTTTTTGCTGTTTAGCGATAGCGGAGCAACTGAAAATTTGGGGTTTTTGAGTTTGATGCGAAATTGTTTTAAAAATCATGCAATTTATGACCCTAATTCGATGTGTTAAGATTTATGTATCAATTCATTGGACTTTATAAAGAATTGGAACTAACGTTATTTTCTTTTGGTGGCATTAATGTGTATTAAATTCTATTTTTTTGTATTAGAATCTATTATTGCACATATTTAGCCCGTGGACCTACTCAGTGTAGAGGCGAACCGTAGATAAATACTAAGTTAGACTCATTAAAACGCATATAAAGTATTCCACGGTGCATTACATTAACGCGCGTAATACCACCTCTGGGCCAGTATCGGGAGCGGATTGTAATAAGTCCCCGTAATTTATGTTGCACGCTATTAAAGTAAGATTGTTGCGGCGACAGCACACAGTCACGCGTCTTAGTCGCAGTACGACAAGCATACAGTGCGACATAAAAGAGTGGAAATTAAATGAGGGCGCCACTTTCTACGTAACTGTTACATTTTTGACGCAAAATGGCAACAATTTAGTATGGAATTTTTTAAGTTCCATTTTATTTTATTTCTCTTCTTTTATATCGCACTGTAACTGAATGAAGCAGGGCTCGGAAACCGGTATGATCTTCATACTAAATCATCTAAATAACCGGTTTTTTTCGTTCTCTTTCGTATATTTTATCAAGATTTTACAATTTGAATGAAGTATTTCCAAAGATATTTGTCTTGTCCTAAATACAGTTCTAAAACATTCCAGAAATAGTGTGTATTCTAGAAGATTTATTAATGCCGATTCCAACCCCTAGAATGAAGAATGAACGTAATGAATGAATGAATGAACTAGCTGTAATATTGTTTGTTACACAGCGTTGGCCGCCTTTCTTGTACTGTACGGAATAGAAAGGGCTAGACAATGTTTGTCGCGCGACAAACAATCAATTATATTTTTTTTTTAATTACAGATGTTTAGCTGACGTTGGTTAAGAACTGGCATAGCATCTTTATAGTTATAGCTTACAGACAAAAGTAACTCCCACCGCCGTATCTTCATATAGCAGGGTTTATAACTCTGGCCGACTGCGGAATATCATTATTGTACATCAAACAAACAATTCTGTCAACATAACGGTTTGCAAAGAAATATGTCAATCTCAGGTAATAATAATATTGGGGACCGATATAATTGTTCGCCTATTTCGACTTTTTACGACTTTGTGACGTGTGTGCGTTGTTTTACCACAATTCAATAAATTGGATAATGTCAATTAGAATTAATTAATAATTACCGTTCAATTTAGTTCAATTAATAGTATTTCAAGGTCTTACGTTATAGTGTGCGTTAGACGCAATTTGCCCGTTGTATTAGAACTTGCTTCAATTGTTGTAAATTAGTTTCGATATTCACATTTTAAATTATGTATCCCCCCCTGTGACCATACTCTGACAAAAATTTTCGTGCTAAGTATGTTGAATACTGGCTGTTTTTTTAATAATTTTTGCAACACAAACTAATTGCAACATGCTTGTAAATGAACTTTATCCAATTGTACAAATCAGGTAGACTTTTAATAGTAATAACATGACCTTTTAAAACAAACAATGAACTAACTACCTATTTGGATAGTCAAACCCAAAGGGCCTTACATCCCGTATCTCGCTTCTGCGGAAAGTCGATCGTTTTAACCAAAGTCGTAAATAACCAAACTACGTTTTATATCGAGTTTGGGCACAGCAGGTTTTAACCTCAATTTTGCTCTTTCGGAAATAGAATCAACAAGTTACAATCAAAACCAATACATTTTTATACTACCAAGGACCACTAGAACTAGAGGACTGACAACCTCTACACAAAAAGTCGTTCCCCGATATATACAACGCCATCTATGAATAATAATTATAATTTTCAATTGTTTACTTTGCGAGCGTAACATTTAAATACTGTTTAATATTTAAATGTTACGATTTATTTACCATTGGCGGTTTCCGAACCAATTTTTACTGTACTACATTTATTTATACAATTATAACATCTTTAAGTGTTTAGTTTTAAAAATTTTAAAGCGCCATCTGTTTTTTGCTAGAATATCTCCTGGGGCGATCCCATGCCTCGATAGGCATGTTCCAAAGTATGGTAATTGACAAGTCCTCTTGTTTTAATGGTCCTTGATACTACTAAGGCACACTGTGGACACTCCCTGCCTCCCGCCGGACACTCCCTGTCGCCCGCCGCCCGCCGCCCGCAAGCTTCGCCCACCCGCGCTCTTCCCACTCACAGTTCAGCCGGTAACTGCGAGGTAACCGAGCGCGGGTGGGCAGCACTTTCAGGGAGTGTCCATAATGTACGTAGTACGCTTTATTATACTGTGACTAAGGTAACACAGTGACAGTTGACTGGCAAGACGATTATTAATACAAAGTACAATCATGACTTTTTTTCTGCGATCCACTACGATCCAAGCGGGACTCGAATCCGCGACCTTTATTTTTACGCAGTAGTGTTCTTCCAACTGATAACATACTCAGGTACGACTAATAAAAAAGTCAGACAGGAGGCTTTAAGATAATGAGGACTGCGTAAAACACGTCTACTGCGGACCGCAGCGATAGCGCGGGAGTCTGCGCTGTTGTTTTGCATTTTGATAATGTTATTGCGAACTATCGCAGCGTAATTAAATCTGTCAGTGCGACGGACTTGATTTACTTCTATGGAAAAATGTAGCATTGTCACGCGGCTGACTTATATAATACAAGTTATACACTTGTCAATGAGAGAAATGCGGGCGATTACTATTTTAAAATTATCGATATTTATAATTATTGGCTAACTAATACTAAGCTCAGAGTCATTGAGCGAAATATGGAAAGGGCTATGCTCGGGATCTCTCTACGAGATTGAATCAGAAATGAGGAGATTCGTACACGAACCAAGGTCACCGATATAGCAAACAGGGTAAGCAAACTGAACTGGCGATGGGCAGGGCACATATATCGAAGAACCGATGGCCGTTGGGGGTGGTATTGAGGCCTGTGTCCAGCAGTGGACGTCCTATGGCTGAAATGATGATGATGATTGCCTGACTAACACGGATTGGTAGTGATGAGACGAATTTTCTCAAAGTGCTCTTAGATTAAATGAGTTAGCTCCTAAGTATTGGGACAAACGGGCGAGTATTCTTTGATGACTGGTGTGACAGACGTGAATAAGACGATTTTATGGGCTACTTGTTAAAAACCGTGTAAGGTTGTTTCGAGTTGGTTGTAACAGCGGCGATAATGGACTATAAAAACGGTGTCGAAAGATAGGGAGAGCTAGATCTCCCTCCTTGATAAAGCTCTCACGATCTTTAGACACCAGTGGATGAACTTATTCGTTCGTTCAGTTTTATGATATGGCCGTCATGTGACAACCAATCCGGTCTTACTTATAAAATGTATGTTTATGTATTGATAATTCTTTATTTTCCAATGTTTCGGTCAATTTAATAAATAATACAATTTAAGACTCGTCAACCATGTACAATTCTATGCAAAAACCGAAAGATTAAACCGCGATGTTGTTGAATAAATATCTGCATCATGATTTCATTTTCAAATTCCTTCGAATATTTTCTGGCCTATTTTTTCATATTAGGGTTCACCATAATTATAATGTAAGTTTTAGGCATGTTTTTGTTGGTCCTAGTCCGTGAGACATCTGGCTAAAGTAAATACGCTGTAGCAATCTTACTTGACCATGTATCTACCCTGCTACTGTGGGTGTGTCCAGCTGAAAAGGCTACGCAGAATATCTAAAGGGAGACACACTATCACATCTGGTAGAAGTTAATGATGTAGAAATAATCAACTTTTTCATCATTTTGTTAAATCTAGATATTTTTGATAACGTAAACAATGGTAGAAAATTCACTGCAAACTTTGTGTATCATTATTAACTCCTAGAATGCGCCGGGAATTTTATCATAGCAGGTGACAACTAAACTTAGGGTTGTCATTACATCTTACAATTTTCCAATAACTTAAATGATCAACAATCAACTCAACTTTCAAAACTCATTTATTCAAGTAGGCTTAAAATAGCACTTTTGCAAGTCAATATTAACTTTACAGGTGGTGGTCATGAAGAAGCTGTCAGGCATCTTTGTCTTCTATGTATTGGCTTATTGCATAATTAGCTTTCCTTAATAAAGTAGATTTCACCATACTCTTGAATTTACTTTCTGTGAGCCCAGTGATTTCTTTAGGGATTCGAACTTTACAATCAAACTCGGTGTTATAATATTAATTTGAATAAAAATTGTGGTATTTCCACATTCATAACAAAATATAATAATATTGATTCAGTTTCTACATTGAAAAACAGCGCCATCTCTCTTCCTGGAGAAGCAATGGGACAGAGCGAATCGTGATACACATGTCTTGGAGTATGGCTAATGCGCTTAACATTTAAATATAAAAAAATACTTAGGTCGCTACTAGTGCTAACTAGATTGAATTTGAGAATTTCAAGCCACGTACGTAAAATTGCGATAGCTCAGTTGGTCAGAGCACTTCTACATTAAAGAAGAGGTCGCAGGTTCAAATTCTGCTTGCAATTTTGTAGGTTGCATAGATCTTTTCCTTTACAATCAAACTCTGTGTTATAATATTAATATTAACTGATGTTTGGCCGTAGGATATCTGGTCAGCGTAAGTACGCTGTAGCAATATTACTTGGTCATGTAACTGTCGATATTTGCTACTGTGACTATGTCCAGCTTGAAAGGTTACGCAGGAAATCTCTAGGACCAAGTAAGATACTCTAGGTAGGTATCTTGTATAAAGTTAACATCATATCGTAACTTTAAAATTTGATAGTCTGAAAACAGTTATTCAACTTTTTGTTAGTAAGCATGGACATTTTCAAAAAAATCCTTTATGACTTAAAGTACAATTTTTAATTCGCTGGAGTAAACTTACGTCTACACGTCTACCGTGATTACTTCATTAAGGCAAGCGTACAGTATTTCTTATGAATAAAAGTTACCATAATATCAACGGTTACATGTATTTTTATGTATACTTTTGTAAAATTCTTTTTAAACAACGAAATATTCACGTTGACACCTGTCAGTTTACTCCAGCTAATTAAAAATCCTACTTTAGGTCTTTTAAATGATCTTTATGAAATATACTGGACTCTTTAATATAGCATTTAAAAAGTGTCTTTTATTGACTAATTACGCCCTTTAATGTCGTTAGCTGTTAAACATTAGGAACTAACGAAGTATGATGAATATGGGTTAAACGTTGGAAAATTTACGAAAAATTTAAGAGTTTTTTGTTTACAAGTACACATTTGCATAGTTACCGCTCCATGTGTCTCTCGATAGTTAATGCTCGCAAATTACTACTAAATAACTAGTTAGTTAATAAGTTGTGATATAACGTTGATGTTGGACGCGTTATCCAAAGGTACCTGGTTCGAGTCCTGGTGTGACCACGTGCGAGAGCAATCGTATTTTTGCTTTGCGCTTTGATTTGTATTTATATCATAATAAATACATTTAAAAAAAATAACACACTGTCAAGCTTACACAAATCGACCTAGTCCCAAACTAAGCAGAGAGTACTATGGGTACTGGGCGACTATATACATAATAAATTGGTAGTAATGTGATGTTAATTTTCCAAATTAAAAACATAAGTACAAAATTTGTGTTTTAATAAAATAATAAATAAGTTATTTTATTTATTCTTCTTACAAATAAACATAGTTGTGTTCCTAATATAGTGTAGCTGTTAATGCGCTTGTTTCATGAGGTTCAAGGTCAGGTTATATCAGGATTTTTGTGAAGACATTTCCTTTTGACAACTTTATAATAATTACTTTACTAGACTATATGAGGCTGTGTGATCTGATCACAGTATGTGCGCTGTAGCAATCTTACCTCGCCTTGTAACTGTCCAGATTTGCTACTGCGCTTGTATCGAGCGGCCATTATCATAACGTTTACGGAACCTTTTACGTGCTGATTTAACTGCAAACCGAACCCTACACAACCAAGTATAGGCTTTGTTTTCTATACAAATATACGTAATCGGTGTTTTTCTGCATTTAAGTTAAAAACATGGAAAATAATACATCTCTTTTTATTTCCAAAAGCTAAAGGATACATTAGCTCAGTTGATTTTTGAATGCACAAGTTGAATGGTTCACTTTAGCTTCTTTATATCCAAATTACTTAAAATTATACCCACCACAAAATTTACATATAGTTAAGACATACTGTATGCAAAGTTATCAATGACTCGCGTTGTAAGTGAATGAATCACTTACAATTTGATTAGTTTTAACTGAATTTAATGTTCCGTGAAAGCTTTGCCATGACTCAATCTGATCTGGAATAAATATACATCACGCAATCAAACGAAATAGCACAAAGCGTACACCTTCATCATTGTAAGCCCGTAGCATCAACAGTAATAGGCAGGTGGATCAACTTTTCGTCATCATCATCAGCTTATCAACCCAAGGACGTCCACTGCTGGACAATGGACTCCCCCATCAAAAATTTATATAACGACTGGTCGTACGCCGCCATCATTCAAGGGAGACTCAGAATCAAACCATACTATATTAAAGGCAGCCTCTTAGTAGCACTGATTGGCACTATTGGTAAAAACTTTAACAAAACTCATAATATTTTCTTCTGTTTCCGCGATTATTACTTATTTAAATAAAACAATTTAACGGTTAATATCGCGTATATTATCTCATTTGAGTTCCCGACGTTTCGGAAGCTTTTCAGCTTTCCATGGTCACGGGTTGACTGAGAAAAGATATATTTTCCTCTGTCAAAGTTACAATTTGTGCAAACTACCCACTTTGAAAAAATAAATAAAGGTGTAAATTAGGCCGATCTGGCATGTATGCACATACAAGCCAGATGGGCCTAATCTGTAAAGAAAGTTACACATGTGCCACAAGGGCTTAATTATTTTATTTTAACATTTTACCAACCAAACAAATATTTTACAACAATATTTAAACAAAACTCGCTAAGCGAACATAAAAGAGTGCTTGCAGCTATGAAAATATTAATATCCTTAAACACAAGTATTGGAAATCCAAGATTCCGGTACAGAGTTAAATTGAACACTAATCTGCCAATAACATTCTTATTTTCCTTGGTTGTAAATTCTCCTTTATGTCAGCTATACAAGTTTTGTTAAAGTTTTGCACCGATAGTGCCGATCACTGCTTATTAGATGCCTGATTCTGAATCTTCCCCAACCAACCACTCTCAGCCAACTTCCTCTCATTGTTCTTCCAGGTGTCATATCTCCCTGTTTGCCGAAGCACGGACTGCATGGTTTCCATTCTAGAACTTTTAGCCTATGTTTTATAAATATAGACGTAATAATGTAACAGACAATTTATAAGTGCAAAAAAAAAACAGATTTGAAATACTAATCCGAAACAAAATATGAAGTACTTTTCAACTATCAATTTATATAAAAATAAAAGTAAAGGTTCGATTGTCAAGGAAAACAAAGTAACGTGACGTGGTGTTGAAGAAAAAGATGATGAATAAAGAAAAATAAAAAAAATCTAGAAATATTTTTCCTACCTAGCTGGAAAAGTTTATTACCATTAATGGCTACCCACGCTTTTGCTCCATTTCGTATTAGCCTAAATACACGGTCAATTGTCTCCTTCTCTGTAAAGTAGCAAGTTCTTAAATACAAAGTATTCGTTTCGTAAATAAACTAATGCTAAATTAGCACAAAAAGCTTATTTACGACCCAGTCTCACTAGTCTAAGTCTAGGTTTCCTGTAGTTAAGCTCATTAAATTAGTCTTGCAACATTTAATGATATAGAAACTTACGTACACCGTTTGGTTACTAAATATCCTTTCCAAACGGCTTCATTATCAATTTCATAGTTGACTAATTGCCCTAATTTACCTTAGAGTTCTACTACATACAACACTTAGGCTTAGACTTAGGTACAAGCCAAAATTCTAGGACATACTACAAATAAGGCAAACAGATAAACTTATGATGCTGGGATACGAAAATCAAAATTCAATCTTGTCTGTTATAGCGACAGCTAAACATCCGCTTTAGCTTTCGGACCGGTGTTTTCATTCGGCAATCATCATATTCGTCAAACTTTAAATAAATACAATGATTTAAACCCCCGGATAGCAATGAGGATATCTGCAGAAGAACTAAAGTAACCGACATAGCTCACAAGATTGCATCGTGGAAGTGGCAATGGGCGGGCCATGTAGCCCGGAGAACGGATGGCCGTTGAGACAGTAAAGTCCTGGAGTAGCGACCACGCATAGAAAATCGCAGTGTAGGACGGCCCCCGGTAGACGGATGACCTCGTAAGGGTCGCAGAGAGTCGGTGAATGCGGTCTGCGCAGGATCGCACCTTACGGCGAGCTATATACTTCGTTTTTAGCATTAGAAAAAGTTGCAGTGACTGAAAAATAAGTCACTGCAACTTTTATGTGTGTTTTTCAAGAAAAAGATACGTCAAGATTGTTAACCTTTTTTTAATAATGTAAAAAAACGAAGTCTAGGCCTATGTTTAGCAGTGTAGACTTCCGTAGCTAATAGATAGATAGAATGAATTAAACACGCATTTACAGCTTATGCTTATCATTATTTCTAAAGAAAACCACATGATACATTTCTTATTGCTTAGTACGAACACACATGAAGTAATTGAAGTATGCAAGGCATTCCTTAGCTGTTATACCGGCAGCTAAACACTCGCTTACAGCGTTCCGACCGGTTTTTGCATTCGGTAGCCGCGCCGCAGACGGTTGCGGCTTCTGCACTTCATTCTTGAACTTTTTTTATTCGTTGCAATTGAAACTAGAGGTTGATGTGGCCTTAGGTTTCTATTTTATTTATTGGTATGTTTTTATCTTTGGTTAGCGGTTTTTTACAACATGAACGAAAAAATTGGAATATACAGTGCAAATACGCAATTTAATAAAGTACAACACGAGATTAGGTACTTTATTATGGAACTATTTTATTCGTTGAAATTGAAGCTAGAGGTTAATGCGGCCTTAGGTTTTTTCTTTATTTATTGGTAATATTTGGTTAGCGTTTTTTACAACATCAGCGTAAAAAGTAGAATATAAAATGCAAATATAAAATATAGTAAAATACAAAATGACTTATTGAATTTTTTTATTCGTAGAGGTTCGTGCGGCTTAGGTTGTATTATTATAAATACAACTTTTGTGTTACATAATGGATAATTCGAGTGGAAATGTTTTGAGTGACCGTCTTTAACTTAATTTCGGGTTTGTTTGTGTTTGCGGTCAAAGCCCCTGGGGAAATGAACTTGAAGTTGATTTAAATGCCTTCTAGAAAGTTAAAATTCTGCATAGGTGGGGTACGGAAAAGCAACTAATAATGCAAATTGGTATGTAACTAAACTGAAAGTATGCTCGACAAAATGCTTCAAATATAAATGGGTGGATCAACTTTTCTTCCTGTTATTCTGTCCCGTAACTGAGGAGACAATAGGGATTGCTTAGAGATATACTAATAATCAAGGGTACTTGCTAATAAATAAGCCTTTGAAAAATGGACCTATAGTGTCTAGAAAGAAAGGATGTGTATATATCGTTTAAAATCGTACTTTTAAATAGTGGCTCAGGAAACGTAACCATGGCAAATTTGTATGTATAATATACGTCATAGTGTAAATAAAACAATTTAACGGATTATATCGCGTATATTCTTTCATTTCAGTTCCCGACGTTTCGGAAGCTTTTCAGCTTTCCATGGTCACGGGCTGACCATTAATGAGATATAATCCGTTTACACACGCGTTTATATACGCGATATAATCCGTTAAATTGATTTATTTAAATAAATAATAATCGCGGAAACAGAAGAAAATATTATACATCACAATACGTACATAATTTTATCTGAAAATAGATCATATTTAATAAAAAATTTAAAGATAACTTGAGCAAAATATCATAATACCGTGTTATGCTTTTCCTTTTGAACTAAAAACCTTTACAATTTTTCGAAACGGTCCTCACAATTATTACAGAAAAAGAGTGAACTTCTGAGTTACGTCAAAAGGTAACTCGAATATCCCCCTTCAAGTGAGGAAGCCGTTCCGTGACGGTATGCGATCTTTATCGCGCAGATACGATATCGCGACCGATAACCGATCCACTTTTTAATTTAATCCACGGTTAATAATTAATTGCCAGATTTATTCTTTTTAAAATGTCTTTGAATGGTCAGAGACAGTTAATTTGGGTTTACAATTACTTTTATTTGCGTATTTTCATATACATACTAACTTTTCCCGCTTCTGTTGCCTACTGTCTTGAAATAAGATTAAGTATGCCCGTTATGGAGGAGGTGCTGAAATTATTTACCCTAGTAGCTTGGTGGTGAAAAACGACGAGAAAAACGCGAGTTATGCTCTTGGCTCCATTGCACTTCTGCCTGCGGCTCGGGCGGCAAAATAGCCTCCAGTGTGACCAACGTCATAACGTAAATGTACTCTTATTGAATTTAATTAAATGACTCACATATTTTTTATGGGACTTAAGTTGTAAATCAAAGGGCAGTGTGAATGAAATTATTCTGACTACAGACAGTAGTGTCCTATCTTACTTCCTACTAATGTTATAAGTGTCAAGATTATGAAATTTATGAAGATATTTGGACGTTTGTTAGTCAATAAATAATTAAGTTGTTAATATATAGGCTTTTTTTACCTGACCTTGACTGGGTACGTCTGGCGAGGCCTTACCAGTAATGGTATTTAGTAGGGGAGCGCAAACCCACACACGCGGGATTACTAACTGCGGCCAAACTACTACATTTGGGACTCAGTGCGCAAGCGCAAGAACTGCAGTTATGGGCTAACCTAGTTCAGCTGCATAACTGAACTGTGGACTAAATTGTCGCTGGCAGTATTTCCGGACCGATGCGACCATCAAGCTTCAAGAAAATAGCGCACTCCCACCTGAAAGGCCGGCAACGCACTTGTGACTCCCTTGGTGTGGCAGGTGTCTATGGGCGACGGTGATCGCTTACCATAAGGTGACCCGTCTGCTCGTTTGTCCACTATAAAAATATCCTATTTGGGATGTGGGAGAAATTAGCTACTTAATTTCGCGTAGCTTAACCTCATTAACCACAAGATAAAACTCCCGAAATGAACGTAATGATTTACGCGTAGCGAGAAGTAAACATGCAAATTATAATAAATGAAATCACCAATCAATAGCTTCTTTTTAAATACGGGAAGGCGCGGGTCAGTTGCATTGGCACTTTATTTAAAAGAGCGTCATCGCTGTTCATTGAGTTGGATTTATTTAAAATTAAATAAAATTAGTTGTACAAAACGCGTATTGATATACCTACTAGCTCGCGAGTTCGCCTGTCTGGCATAAGTCCTTCCTCTCAGTGAACATACACTCATTCTTGCAAAAATTAAGAACATTATCATGGATACTTCGGTCAAAATGATTTCAAATATGGTATGTGTAGATCCAATTGGTATTGAAATATAAAATAGAGTTTAGTATACGTCGTATACGAGTAATTACGTCGATTTTATCTTAAGAAAAAATATTAAAGTTGATAGTACAACAACACTTTTAGATCATAAATGCAAAATTTATTCCAATGTTCTTGAATATACGTGGTATATATTCCACACTCAAGCCATTACCTTCCGTATCAAACACATGGTCAGATACTGAAACTTTAGTCACCTCGGTAAATAAGTAAAGTTACGTTGGTAAATTTTCCGGTTTATTTAAGAAAAAAGTCTACTTCTGTAGTTGTTATTTTGTCTGTCATTATTTTAAATTAATTCACATTATCTTCTTTATCTTGTTTCTATCGCATAGTTTTAGTCCGAAATAAATGGTTTAATTTGATAAATTCTAAAAATAATCTATGTAATTTTTCTTATGTTTCCTCGATTATTACTCATTTAAATAAAACAATGTAACGGATTATATTGCGTATATTATCTCATTTGATATCCCGACGTTTCGGAAGCTTTTCAGCTTTCCATGGTCACATGTTGACTCAGAAAAGATATATTTTTTCCTTTGTCAAAGTTACAATTTGTGCAAACAATTTAAGGTAACAAATAAAAAAATGGAAAGCTAAAAAGCTTCCGAAACGTTGGGAAATCAAATGAGATAATATACGCGATATAATCCATTAATTTTTTTTTATTTAAATAATCTGTCTTAAATAACCAAGGATGTCCCGATTTTGTCCGTTACAGCATATTTGCACCAGCAATCTATTACACGAAACTCTTATCAAATAACTGCGCCCTAAGAGTCGAACGTGAGCTCATACGTATGCGAACAGCGGGCGTCAGGGTCGCATACTTACGAATGCAATTTTATTAATTAATTTCGCGATGCATTTATCTTCCTTGCATGATGCAGGCGCTTAATAAGGCTGCCGCCATTATGAGATTGCGTTTGAGGAGCCAGGGGTGGTGAGAGCGATTTTTTAAATTTTAATTGTAATCGTTTTTAATGTTACAACGTTGCGAAATTTCAGCTACTTATAACAAATATTATAAAGATGTCTGTGTTTTTTAGTATAAAATAGGCACGCAAGCTATCTGATTGCACTGTGTAGTTTTTTTGTGCGACTTGGACTCGCGGTTTGACTCTTAACTTTATTTTATTTCTATCATTATGCAAAAATTTTAAGTGTATACCCATTAAGGTTAAAGAGTTACAGCCCTGTGACAGACACGAGTTCGGAGGCTTAGTCATAGGGCTTTGTTGGGACCTTTTGGATGCGGTACCCTAAAAATTAATATCTACTAATAATTTTACAAAAAACTATTATCTCAAGTTCAAAAAATTAAATTATATTCGATATTATTTTGTAACTTTTTATGAATTTTGGTTGAGTACCTGTACGATAATGTGTTCCGATAAATTTAACATGAAACTGTAATTATATCTCGCATGCTAATGAATAATCAACCCTTATACTTCGAATTTCTTTTTGATTTTCATAAAACGCTGCTAATTAAGCTCGCCGTGAAAAAAGGTGTTAAAATTCAAAGGATTCAACAAAAATCTAGAAGTTTCACAATGGATATAATGAACGCAATTTGCTTAAAAAAGTAAGTTTTAATTAATCAGTTGGCGTTAAGCGAACATAATTATTTGATTTTTTCTTAATTTTACAGGTGTCCAATTAGTTTCAAGGGTTGTTTTAAGACCGCTGCCAGGGACTAGGTTTTCAAAAGAATCGCTTTTGTGCATAATGTGACAGTTAAAATATTTATTGCCACTGACTTGTTAGGCGACTATATATATTTTTTCTTCAATATACATATATAAAAAAAAAACAAATTTCAATATACATCCTTATTAAACTTTAACTCCTAATACAAAGTTTGTACTTTAAATTAGACCTTAAGAAAATGCAAAAGATATTTCAAACCGCTTCTGTTATTATGTATTTGGTTAAATATGTCTGAAGTTCCTAGTAAAGTATATCGACAAGTAACTCTTAAAAACAGTTTTATCGAATTTATTAATAAAAGTCGTCCTATCTCACGAATTACCCAGTTGAAAAAAATCATTGAGGCAAATAAAATTTTAAATAAACCACACATATAAACATTCGATCAGATTTATAACCAAAACCTTATAATTAACAGTAAGAGCGTCTTCACACGACTACCCGAAGTAATAAGCATTCTTAATATTAACATACTTTGGAATTAATTGCGCCCCTGGGCTTGAGTGGTAGGCTTATATTTATCGCATGCTTTAGGATCGACCCCGCCCAGCGGCCGAGAACGTTCGGTGTGGACAAATCAGTATGCTGATTAAAGATTCGAATTTCACTGTTGAGTTGATTGGTTTCGCATGTGTAAGATTTTACTGAGGTATTGTTTATTTTAAATAATATAATCACTTAGTGTATAGGTCTGTAGGTAATAAAAGTTTATATCAAAGCTGAATTATTCAGGCTCCTTTTAATTTTGGAGTACATTATGATTGTATGTATCCTATTACGTATATATTCCAAATAAATGTGGTTTGGCGATGATATTGATTAAAATTTGTTGGATGTCGTTGCATGGCAGATCTTTCCTGTATAATATATAATAAATAAATAAATATCTGGTACAATTTTACACAAATAGAACTAGTCCCAAACTAAGCAAAGCTTGTACTATGGATACTAGGCAACGATACACTTAATATAGAGATACATTATAATACTTAAATATATAGAAAACATGAAAGACCCAGAAACAAACATTTGTGCTTATCACACAAACACCCTGGGCGGAATGTTTTTTTTTGGTAGGGAATTTTTATCGCTGTTTATATTGAAATTCGAAAATGGAATGGTGGTAATTGCAATGATAACGTCCTACTTGTATGCTATATATGTGAATTTGTTGTTTTGTTTTTCAACGTAATTTTATTACTATCGCCAAAAAACTGCCGCCAAAGAGAAAAGTCTTATCTACCATTAAGCGTCTATATCAACGAAGTTGTTTCTCTTCTGTGACTGTCTTTTTCATGTTACAATCATGTGTATTCTCGTTACTAATAAATTCTTATTCCATTTCAGGTAACGTACCAGTAATTGTAAGTAAATTACAAACAAACTAACAGACACGTCTTCAATCACTAACAAATTATGAAGGGGAAGTGGGGGGCAATTAAAATCCGTTGATTAATATGTAAATGTAATAAGATTACTCCCTGAATAATGTAGTAGGGACGAGACATGGACCTCATTACGTATCGTTGTGACGTGGTAACACGTCTGCAGCGGCCATCATTGGTATACCGGACTAGTACACCGAAAATAAGTATGTGTTTACTGATTGTATTCAAATTCATCATTCAAAAAAATTGCTGTTTTAAGTACTGATATTTCCTTAAGAGCAGTAGTTTTATTCATATAATTTTAGGTTAAATGTTGTTTTATCGTGTTATTTTAGCGCTAAGTGCTATTAATAATGAGTCCAAACTAATTGGGGATTATGTCGTGCTGGCCAAAGCTACACTTTAAGAAAAAAATGCAAGTAATAATAATAGAATTTACTGGTTTTCTATATTTGCTCCCGGAATAATATAGCAGGGACGAGACACGGACTTCATTACGTGTCGCAGTGACGTGATAACACGTCTGAAGTGGCTATCGTCGTATCAAGAGACTAGTTTAGTTATTTTTTTTATAATTAAACTTAATAAATAACATAAATTTTTGTGCAAACATAAATCTTATAATAATTATATCAATATAGAAACTTACAGAACGTAGTATTTGGATCATGTCTAATTTGCACGCATTATACCAATGCAATTGTTTATGAATATATATTGCTAACTAAGTGTTCTATTTTAAGGATTTGCCCAATGAAATATCTGCGTCTAATGTAAAAGGTACTACAATAACGTAACGTATTGGGTAGGTACATAATATAGAGCTGTTCGATTCTACATTCCCACATACCCCGACTGATTACTACTAATCAAAGTTTAAAATCACTGCACTTGCCGATTTCTCCCGGCCGGCCATGTTGTTCCGTCATCTTTATTAAATACGCATACCCCCTCCTACCGTTGGTCACCGTCCAGGCCAGCAAGGCGTTAAAGGCATCAGCTATACCTCCCACCAGCAATTAGGGACCTCCCCTGCCCCCTCTAACCTCAACAGCGTTACCTCGAGGAGGGAGCACCGAGCGACTTTCACGGGTCGCGTTATTCTGGTTTCAGATGTTTGGCTCACTTGTCTAATGGCTTTGATTAAACTGGCAGTTTATTTGACGGTACGATGCGTGCGTCCGGCCACGTATGAATTTATGCTTAGACGACAGTCGGGGTGGCGAAGATTTTGCATAGTATCGCTGGTTAGGCCGTTGTTCAATTAATTGGTACACGTTGGACCGGTTACTTGCTCTGAAATTGCGACGTTGCCTTTTCTACTGCATTGCAAGAGAGTATACGAGTATAGCCGTTTTGAACAAAGGACGTTTATGTAACGGAGCTCCTACGTTATTAAAATTCGAAGCAACAGCGCAACCTAAAAAAGGATTTTGACTTTATTTGACACATATTTTATAAGTAAGTTATCCTACATTTTTGTCTAATTAGTTTTTCTTCTACAAAATACGATAATAATCCTTATTTTCGGGTTGTTATAAAATATATTCAAAGTTGCTCATAGATTTTGCGCTGTGCTACAGTTCAGAGCTATGTCCACTATTAGGGCTCATTTACTTTCACCAAGTAACTTGCACAAATATTTTTAATTATCCGGTACCTGCAAGCATTTTTACCAGAAGGCAATGTTATAACATTAGCAATATCGTCAGCTAAGCCAGGGGCTGTATCGACGTAAGTCAATAATATCGAAATCCCATCCGACGGGGGCTAACAGCTCTAGACACCGGACTCTAGATATTTCTAACAGAAGGCTGTGTGCAATTGTTTGGGTAAGAAAATGGGATTGACTGGCGTATTGTGGACGCACTGAGATAGCTATCATTTGTTTCGTCTGAAAGACGTGTTGGTAAATTTTGGGAATTTGTTATTTTCTGGGTATATTTTAAATTATGATGCGGTTCGACTCATAAAGTTGATTCATCGTAGATATGTAGTTAAAATGTAATAAATCCGCAATAAAAAGATTATTAGGAAAGTTTGACACTTATTTTTCTACTGTATTTAATGTAAACACACTTTTTATCATTGATTGTACTGCTATTTGCTAACTTGAATTTTAAAATTCGTATACAACTTATGCGTATTTACATAACGCATCAAACTCCTAAAAGTTGTGAATTAGAAACTGGATAATGACGTTTTTAATGCATTGAAAGCTGCCAGCGGCATTACACTCTTAATCTAGTTAATAAAATTTAACGTCTCAATTTTTTTGGCTATCTCAATTGTGATACAATGCATCGAAATCAAAACACTTCCTCACATAGACGTGCCAAATCCAAGCGAACCGTTGGCAAATCTTACGTAGTGGTCATATCCATCCACAATAGTACGGCCGGCCCTGTTCCTCCGATAATTAGAATCATCGAAAGGCCGGCCATGTTCAACCAACGCACGCAGATAGTGCGTTTTTCCTCGGAGCGTTTCTGCATCTCCGTTTACCGAATGAGAATAAAGCCTACGTCTTTGTGAGAGTAGCGTCAATGTGGGGGTGAGTCTTGAATGTGTGCGAGGGGGTGCACTCTGTCGTATGTTTGTGTGTGTTTTATAGTGGACGAGACTTTGATGGGATCTATGTAGACAAGAAGCAGTGGGAATAGTTTTGGGGTTAAGATTAACGTGAGATTTAATCGATTTTTATAACAGCGAAAGTACTTAGTTTTTAAATGTTGTTTTAGCATGTGGCAGAAAAAACTGACTGGTTTAGGCTCAAATTTATCTCGAATTAACTTTAAGCAGAGTATATTTCGAGTAAGTATTCGTGTTTTTTTTTTAATGAGGTTTGAGAATATAATGTTAGTATGATGATAATAATTGGGCATACTTATCCTAATGATAAATGACTTCAAGATTTGAATAGGAAAGATACGCGTACCGATCACAAATTAAATCAGATCTTATAAAAGTGTGAGAGATGTTGTGAAAAACGGAACTGTTTTTATTTCGACTAACTGATACCGTTAAAAAGTAATTTACTAAACAAAATAAAATGTAAGTCAGTGTTTTTCCTATTGCGTAAAAGGTAACGTAATTTATTATTTCATTACTATGGATTAATAAGGACAATGGGTCCGCAACATTTTAATTTACTCCTCAAATTTGCAAGACATCTTTAATTTGCCGCCATTCCAGTAATCAGAATCCTTTGGAGTTTAATATTTTTTTTCTAAAGAAAAAATGGCGTCCCGTTAATTAAACCGAAATCGAATTAATTTGGCAAAAAGTAAATTATTCCACCCCTTCGGGGGTGGGTTTGGTATTATTTGAGCGCATGCTATAAACTAATATTCGTCGGACACTACTTGGAGTTATTGGACAATGTAAATGAAGGCTATCTCCTATAATGCCTTGCGCCTCCCTGCGGCGGGCGCCACCCTCCCCATGTCTCATCAGTAAGGATTGGACCCTTTAATGTATTCACGGTAACTTTGGGATGAGTCTTGTATTAGTGTTATAATGAGACGCGGCCCTTAGGAATTATGGGTATACTTGTTCCTCGGGGGCGGTATTATCCCAAGCTAGTTTCAATTTCTATCCGAATGTAGGCTTCGTGGGGTCAGGTAGATGGTATCGTTTCCGAAGACAGCGAGCCATTTGTGAGGTTATCTAATACGAATTAGGTTAGTTAGTTCGCGTTTGAGAGGATTAGGTTTGCGTATCAATTGATCCTTCGGCATTTGCTGGAAGGCCTCAAAGAATCAAGTTTGCGTTAAACGAGTTAAGTATGAGGTTGGGCTGGCAACAGATCGATAATGCTGCCAATTAGCCGGTACCAATTTTCCAATAAAACTTCAAACTGTTTTCCATTCCATTATCTGCCACCCTTTATTGCTGGCAAAGTTAAGCCACGACTCTTCCACGCCGTCCTGAAATTATTATAATAATAATATTATTATATTAATAATTGTATTGATAAGGAGGCTCCAGTAATAAGGGTAAACCGTCCCCTTTCTGCCAACCATCCTCAATAGGAGAATTTATGTAACTAATGAAATAAGCGAAAGCGCCCCGCGCCTCCCCCGGACCCACCCTTCATTATCGGAAAGTTTGAAATATAATTTGAAATTATGCTCAATGTTATATTGAAGATAAGAGAAACACAAATTCCTTTAATTGGACTTGTTAAAGTGACTCAAATTAAGTTAACACTAAGTTGATGGTATTACTTTTAGAGCAAAGTGGCGTTGGACTGTCCGCCCGTTACCAAAGGAGCGATTAACGAGAGTTACCATTCTTTTGGTAACTGATATTGGTTGGGGGTTAACGGGGAATTTTATGGGGATATACTGCATCGGTTATCTTGGTAACTTTGGGATGTAATTAGGGGGGCATTGTTTGAAGTTGATTGGAGAACGGTTTTAGAGTCGTTTGGTACAAGTCTATTAAAAACAGAATCAAATATAACCTCATTTGAACTGAACTTGCCTTGGTTGATATCTGACTTTTTCTAGCTATGATTACATCTTCAGGAAACTTATTTTAACTCTCAGGCGGGCCTATGATGAGTTGCGTATATGTATCACGCTATAGTTACATGCACCCGTCACTTTAAGAGTAGTATGTGAGTGCGAGAGAGATAGATGCTTTATCATTTATCAATCGCGTGATAAACTCGATTACCATAAAGCTATAGCGGGTGTCAGATGGAGCTTGAATTTGATGTGTGATCACTTCTAATGATCATATGTTAAAAAAGGTATCGTTTGTAACCAATTTATGGTAGATCTTTAAAGAATTTCCAATTAATAATATGCAATGAAATAATTGAATCTATTTATTTTTACATAAGAATGGAAAAATGTGTTGATAGGTAAAAATGTGTGTCTTTATCGTAATTTACTCATCCTTTTGCGGTAGTTATTTAAATTTCTCAACCGTTTTCTTTTCTTTGCGTGCTTATCTATTTAAATCTATTTTAATTTCATAACCTCTTTGATTTCTTTGCGTACTTATCTATCCAAAGCTATTCTAATTTCTCAACCGTTTTTTTTTCTTTGCGTACTTATCCATCCAAAGCTATTTTAATTTTTCAACCGTTTTCCTTTCTTTGCGTACTTATCCAACCAAAGCTATTTTTCTCAGCCGTTTTCCTTTTTTAGCGTACTTATCCATCCAAAGCTATTTTAATTTCTTAACCGTATTTCTTTTCTTGCGAACTCATCCAATCTCAGTTACAACGCCTCAAGGCCAAGACGAATACATATACACCAAGAATTCTAATATTCTTAGTTTAGACCTTTGTTTTAGACTTCGATCCAAACAGTACAAACTGCAGCGAATAAACTTCATATTGCTATTTTAGAGTGCCTTTACCTTTGCTCTCTGTACTAAGGCCTAGACTGGCTCAGAACCGGAACGTTCGAAGTGCATCGAGTCCAATCAACACAGAACCTAAGGCTTTCGGGTCAACTATCGATTCGACCCGCGACCCCACACGAGGGGGTCGCAACTTGAGACCGCCACAATTAGGGTTCCGTATCTAATTATATTTCTGATTTACGGACCCAAGTGGGATTTGGTTTGTGACGTCATTAAAAATTGACGAGATCGTATTTAGGATCTTAAGTGTAAAGGATTTTAATCATGTGTAAAATTAAATAATTAAAGAACGCTCGTGCTTTATCGTTAAGTTAACGTTAAATCATACTTAAAAGCACACTCCGAAATGAAAGTCCTAATTTAGATAAATCGAAATATCGATACAATGTAAAAATCAATAAGCAAAAGAATAAAAGCGAAGAATAAAAAAAAGTGTATAAATACTTATTATCTTATTCTCAATTATTTTTATTGATGCTGAATAAAAATATGGTAAACTATCGCTTATAAAAAATCGGAACTTATAATATATCTATAAGAACATTTTATAACCATCACAAACACTGAAATTAACATATAAGTCCATCCATAAAATTACTAACATACAGGTTGCTAAATAAATCAAAACCATTCTAGACAATATCGACTTAAAACAAATTACGCTGTTCCAATTAAATGCAAGATCGAGATCTAATTATTCTGCCCAGGCACTATTCTGACTGTCGACAAGCGATTTCGGAAATTACTAAGGCGTAGACGTAAGAGGGGGGCAACGTCGGTCAATCTGAGATCACCCTGTATAAATTTTAGTGAAGCGGGACTTTGATTTAGCACTTATGTTTTATGAGGGTTGGTTAATTTGTTGTTCTGGTTTTAAGGATTTAGGCGTCTGCACAGACTGGTCTCGTTAATTTGATGTTGCGAAATTATGATTTGGTTAATTATAATAATCTGATTTAACGTAAATACATAATAGGTAAATGTATGTTTCGCGGAGTTTTGCGTTTGTAATATTCGATTCAATATTAACACTAAAAAAAACTTTTGTATAAGGGGTAAAGAATCTTGGAAATATCTAGTTCTTTTTTATATTAAAAATAGATGGGCATTTGACCGCAATCTCACCTGTTGATCAGTTAAGTATTTAAATACTGTTAAGTTAAGAAAACAAAGTGCGAATCGGACTTGCGCGCCGAGGGTTCCGTACAAAATATACGCTACAAATGGCCGTATCTATGAAAATCTAGTGTTAGCAGAGCCCTACTCCTAAGTAGAATGTACGCGGTGCTCGATCATTTTATATTGGTTTCTGATATAGACAGACAGACATAAAATTATACTGTTTTTAGTATTTTTTATTATAGCGGCAACAAAAATTCATCATTTGTGAAAAATTTAACTATCACGGTATATGAGATACAGCCCGGTGACAGACAGACAGACAGACGGAGAGCGAAGTCTTAATCGCGTTTTACCCTTTGGGTACGGAACCCTAAAAAACGAATACACATTATCTTTTTCAGTCACTAGTATTGACTTTACTATGTATTCTACTTAAAAAAAAACGAAGAATTCATGCTTTTAGAAAAAATGGCATAGTATAATTTGTTCAATCCAATTGTTAAGGTTACGTAGCTTATTAAAAAACACCCAGAAGTCTAAATAAGAATATCACAGAGACAGCCTTCCTACTCCAGTCATATATTAACTATAAGAACTCCACTACCGGCATCGCAAATTTTGGGCTCTCATTAGCATAGCAATTTAATTAATCAAGTCTTTGGCTACGGCGCCATTGTTTGTCTGTGCATCCGTATAGACGTTCGACGAGGAGGTTATAATTCGATGTAAGAGCTTTTGATCGAATCCATTTTGAATTATTGTTTACTGGCGAATGTTACTTCTAAACTGAACCTGACTGATATATTAATAGAATTGAAAGACTTGTGTAAGTCCGTGCAGCCTGGTCGTTTTTTGGGCCCTTAGAAATTCAATTTCGACGATAAAAATACTACTAGGAGAAAATACCGTCATAAGTGATTTTATTTCAGTCTAAATAAGTTACCATTGTAGATACTATAAAAAATTGGTAAGTAACGCAGTTTTTAGTTTATTTATTTTATTTGATTTATTAGGCTCACGCAACATTACAGTCAGATAAAAAATCAACATAAGAAGATTTAAGCCAAAGACTAACTCTCAACAAGGTCGGGACTATAACTTTCAGAAAAACTACTAAGATTAAGTGCATATTAATAGAGAAAAGTTTTCTTTATATTCAGGGAAAACTAAATTTTAACTCAAGTTTACATTACTAACTAATAAACTTTACATATTATACGTAGTATCACCCTGAATGAAAATTAAAAGTTTTTTACTGGACTATACACAAATATATGTCCTGTAATATATGGACCTTAACCTGCTTTTGTGAACTTCACATCCAACCTCAAGAAGAAGATATCTTTATTAATTGGCGCGAAAGCAATCGAGAAATGGCAACACTGAAATACGAACCCCTAAGAGACCAGTCCGCTAAACAGCCATACCTACACAAGTCCACTGGAACCTAAGCCAGGTGCAGCGCCGCATCACACCCGAGCCCGTACAAGACTCCCCCCTACATCATCTCATTTGAATTTCTAACCAGGCAACCTCCATGCAATTATTGGATTAATGTAAATTACGCAGTCTACAGCGACTGTGCACTATCGGGGACAGGGCTTAATTAGTATCCGGTTAAGTTAAGACTGATCATTTAACAGTAAAGAAAATTCAGTCTTCAGCCCAACACTATAGGGTTATCGTTTGAGGTTAGGTTATGTTTTGAGGTTATGTTTATTGTCGGGGTTATTGGAAATTGTGGAATTGTGTAAAGTCGGATGCCTTACTTTTGTCTGTATCTATTTAGATACAAGTAACGTTGAAATTATAAAATGATTTATATTCAAGACGTGCTTCTATGTTCGGTCGTTAATGGACTAACATGGAAAATAAATTATTTTTAATCCAGTTCAGACGGATCTTACTTATATGAGTAAAGATAATTCAGTCTTCAGTCTAACACTATAGAGTTAACATTTGAGGTTCGGTTATTTTTTGAGGTTATGTTTATCCCACCACTTCACTTTGGTGTGAATGAAAGGCGTATTCGATTAGGACAATTTTTTTTACTTTTGTTATCTCCCAAATACAACGATTTCTCAAAACCTTACAAAAGTTGGAGTTATTAGAAATGAACAACTTAAACTCCACGTTAATCAAATAAAATCATTTCACATCGCCTCACACGAAGTTCACAAGTAAAATCTCAAAAACAAGAAACACCGTCGCTCCCCTCCCTAGCGAACTCACGATGCACCAAAACAACCCACATCACTAAACTCAAAGTAACACTCAACGTCTAAACAAAAGTTGAGGCGCGAACGAAAAAGGCAAAACCTCGAAACACGCCGTGACCTCGAAAATGCACGTAGGTGAAAGCCCTCGGGTTCACGTAAGGGAACAAAAAATACCCTCCCCCCTCTAGCAAGGAGGTGGGGGCCGCCCGTGAATGAACGAAGGAGGCACGTCCTTGAGGCAAAAAAGTCACGTGACCCAAATCAACAGGTGGCTCCGTGAGTGTGTCCTTGCCGGCTTAGAAAAACGCATTCGAGATTCGAATTTCGCGATGCGAGCGCTTCACTTGTTTTTCGTTCGACAATCGACTTTTGAGAGTTCGCTGCTAGTTCTGAATTTGAGTATCCAAGGCCGCGATCTTCATTTGTTACTTAAAGGATTTTTTTATTATCTTCATGCAGTAAAATGTGAGTTTTGCATGTTGAAGGCTATGACTGAATGAAAGAAAATCTAAATCTCCATGCAAAAGGCTCGATAGTCATTTGTTTATTGCTCATTGCTATTTGTTCTTTATCTGCAATTTAGACGTGATAAATTAGAAAAAATGCACGATTGAAATTTTTCTAAGCGTTATTTTGAAGAAACTTTGCCTAAAACTGTTTAATATCTCGTTACGTATTAAATGAGACCGGTGTTACAAAGCCCAGTTTAAGTAACTTCAGTTAAGGAAGCGCTGACCAATTTATCGCAAACTACGCTTGCAAACTTCACGTATTCATTAACAAAAGTCGTAAATCAGCTTTAGAATGTAAAACAAAGTGTTAATCTAGCGAGCGTATAACCGAAAAGCTCACCAACAAGTTTACTTTCAAACAAGTAGTACGTCCTTTTATGAATGGCGGCTCCCCCGGCTTAACACAAATGTCACGACGCTCAGGCGATGCGGAAAACTCTCTTTTCTTCCTGAATTACACTTCTAACTGCCGCTTGTAATACCGGCCTCATCATTAAAGAGATACGGTTGACTTTCGGTCGGTTAGAGCGAGAAAATTTAAGGAATTTTCTAGTCGGTAGTCTCAATCTAGTTTGAGGTGCGTTCGGTCGTGTTAAGGCTTATATTAGCTTGGTTGGTAGTGTGAAATCTTCCAGTCTCCTGCGGCAAATTGTTTCCTCGCCCGGCGTGTTTGTATTTTATTATACATTTTTATTTCTCGATAACATTAGCTTAACCGACTTTTCATTGCCTGTGCTAGGGTTGTCGCTTGGGATTTATCGTTTTATTACGCTTCGTGTTTCTTTATGTTGGCAGTGTTTTAGTATGTCGGGTTATTAATGTGATGGTAGTGCATTTGTTTATAACCATACAGTTCAGTTAATGTTTTATTATTTAGCATTTGAATCATTTATGACAATAATTGTTTAACATGTTTTATTTAGGAAGCTGGATTGAATTACTATTTATAAAGTAATATTACTTTAATTCGACAATACACTGCATTGTGATGGAAATATATGTGCATCTTTCAGTCAAGATCAGCATGAAAAAATTGGATCGTTCAAGCGGTTTTCGCTGTATTTTTTTTACAACCGACATTGATGTGTTAACACTTCTTTTAGTTAACTGTATACTGCGCGTAATAATAAAAGTACTCATTATTTAATTTATGTCTGCTAAATTATGAGGTTATTAAAATCATCTGGCCTCTAAAATGCACTTTACTTACTATTTTATTGCATAAAATTTATTTGCATTCGAATTCGCCGATTAATTAAAACACTATTCGTATTTCTAAAAGTGCTATTCGCTGCAACGCCAGTTATCATAAAGTGTTCGCCTTACAATCAAGAGCATTAAGAATACAACAAATAATTAGCTGTCGACAACCCTAGCCAAGTTTAAAGCTGATCGCAGTACAAGCGTAACAACCCTTAGAAAAGTTGAGGCGAGGTAGGAATGTCAAAAACGTCGGGTGCGAACAAATATGTGCTTAGCGCCGAGCTGGTGGCGCGGGTTAACTCACGGTTAACTGACCTTCAAGGAATCCCGTGTTTACGTGTTCATTTTAAAAATGATCTACAAATAATATGTAATATTTTATGCATTTAGTATTTTATTTGTATATTTGTTAGTGTCCTGTAAAATAGATTATAGAAACGGAGTTTGATTTACAATCAAGGTTTTTCACGAAAGTTATCAGACAACATATGGATTCATTTCCGAGTCAGTCATCATAGTAAAGTGCCGTAGCTTTAGGTTATAAGATAGCAGCTTACTATGCCTGATTATTATTTAACTCACGGTTAATTGCTTGAATAGTAATTTAGGAAGAAAATTTTAAATTATACACTGGTGATTTCACAACAGTTTTTATATCGAATGACTTTACATTCGAACTGTTATTTCAAAACTATAACTGTATTTCAAAGGATTCATAATAAAGTGACAGTTTTATCGTATGATATTATCGGATCATAATTATACTACTAACAATGAGACCTATTATGACTGTAATTGCAAAACTTATTTACATGCACGAAATACATTCACTAACAACACATTCCTTCAATTGAAATAAACAGTATCTATAAACTATTGGACCAGATAAAAATAATAGATAACGTATGGCTATGGGAGTAAATAATTTATATATTGGTCGTAAAATTTATACCATGACGTGTATTGTTTGCAAATTAAAGCTGCAAGTTTAATTACAAGTAAATTTTAATGAATACCGAACAAACCAAACCCATGTATAGTTTTAATCGCAATATTACTATAAAGTTAAGACTTTAGTCCTTTATTTTTGTAAAAATAGTAAATATACGCAATTAAAAAAAGTTTCATTTAATGGATCTTGTATCATAAATATTTTTGAAATCGCAATTTTTTTCGCCTATATATACACAGTCTGGTCAAAAAAGCTCAATTATTTTTATTCCTCACTGCTAATACTACACCACACTACACACAATGCATTTACAACCAATGTATTAGCAATACTTACTAACCTACATACATCTAGTTTCTATGTATCGTAAAAAGTCTAGTTAGGTATCATATTTCTGCAAAAGTAACCCACCTTTAATCCCCGGCTAAACGGCGACGCGCCCACCGGCCCTGGACCCTGAATGAATCCTCTAGCCATCCCTCTGCACTTTTCAGCTCCCATGTTTTCTTTTTTTATTTTTCTTTTTTATTTATACTTTTTTTAGTTAGACGCCTCGGGGCACTTCATGCTTTACTTTATTTGAATGCTGAGTGGCCATTCTAACGGCTTTAACGTTTTTCTTTTTTTTAATCTGAGTGGATTTCTCGCGTCTTTGGTTGGTTAATATTGCGTTTAGTTGCGCGGTTGAGTTTGGTTTCTTATTAATGAAATTAGTTCAATCATCTAAGTAGGAATTCTTTTTTTACACTTAGTTTTCTCACGTTTATGAAAATAACTGTTTCTAGGGATGGGATAAAACTCGTCGTTAATTTATTATATTCGCTGTCTAGTTTAGTTTTATGCCAAAATTGGTTGAATTTTGTCAGCCATATTGAAAGCGGGGTGTAATTTAAGGATAAGTATAGGCCATAGTGTGTTGATAGTTTAGATTCTGGTGTATTTTTTACTACATAGTCCACAACCGAACTATTTTCAGTATGAATTAAATTTTCACAAAAATACGCCGCCGATTATTGTGATATTGATGTAGGGTTTATTATATCTAAACAACATGATAAATAAATGAGTTAATACAATTATTTTCTATCACACACAGATCATAAACAAATAATAATCATGATTACAATTAACTTGCACATGACCATTTTTCTCCAACAAAAGCGTCATACAGCACAATATTTATTTCAATTGTTTAAACCACTTAAATAAAAAATTACTTTGCGATGTATTAACAGAACTCAATCAAAGACGTTATTTATTCATGACTACACTCACCTTAAGCATGACCATTTCCACAAAAAAAAATATCATACAGTTTTTCCTAAAAATAACTTTCTGATTTCATTAACAGTACTCAAAGACTTCTTTTCATAACCACACTTAACTTGCAGCATGGGTATTTTCACAAACAAAAGCGTCGTATACCAAAAGGCCATCTCAATTGATATTTAAGCCGTGTCTCAGTCCAGTTCCTCATCCAAAATCGATAGCGCCCCCACCGGGCGGAGGGGACTTCCTAATTCGGCCCCACGTATGCCGATCTTTGTCGTCTGGCAGGTAGTTGACCCGATGATTTTGAAGATTGCCCCAGTAGTGACACACCCTTATCGAATGCATTTTAGGCATAAACAAATATAGCTTAAACCTCATTGATTTAAACTTACACGATCTTCACTCATTATCACAACACAACAAAACGGGGCTTAATCGTGTATAAATGTTATTTATTTAATTACCTTTCGTTGGTAATTCTTCGACATTTCGGACGTAGCGTTACGTCCATGGTCTCCAAGGAAACTGGAGTGGCGAAATCAACATCTTCTAGCCGCACGAGTTTTTCGATCTACCCGCGCTTGATGTTTATTATTAGGTTGAACACTACGGTCGTCACTAGACCGACACACTACACTCACGACGTCAGGCGATTTATCAGATGTTGCTTACATTTACTAATTACTGGATTCCACGAAGATGAAAGCTTGAAACCATCTTCCCGGTTGAAATTTCGGTGTTTCTTAACTCGCGGGGCTAGAAGACGTTGATTTCGCCACTCCAGTTTCCTTCGAGACCATG
Source organism: Hedya salicella (assembly GCA_905404275.2). Taxonomy (NCBI): domain Eukaryota; kingdom Metazoa; phylum Arthropoda; class Insecta; order Lepidoptera; family Tortricidae; genus Hedya; species Hedya salicella. The sequence continues at coordinate 18,082,018 of FR990108.1, forward strand.
GACGTAACGCGACGTCCGAAATGTCGAAGAATTACCAACGAAAGGTAATTACATAAATAACATTCATACGCGATTAAGCCCCGTTTTGTTGTGTTGTGATAAATAGCTTACACCTACACATACTGCTCGCTAGTGAAGAGGGAATACGTTGGACGCGTAATCCGAAGGTACCAGTGTACTTAATATCGCCAAAACGGCTAGACGGAACAATTTTTGACACGTGTCTGAATTTTAAACATAGTTAAGGATGGATATAGGATACTTTTCACCTAAACTAGGCTGAAAGAAAAAAACCGGCCAAGTGCGAGTCGGACTCGGGTTCCGAGGGTTCCGTACAAAATATACGCTACAAACGGCCGAATGTATGAAAATCCAGTATTAGCAGAGCCCTACTCGTAAGCAAAATGTACGCGGTGTCCGATCATTTTATATTGGTTACTGACATAGACAGACAGACATAAAATTATACTGTTTTTAGTATTTGTTGTTATAGCGGCAATATATATACCTACATCATCTGTGAAAATTTCAACTATCTAACTATCACGGTTCATGAGAGACAGCCTGGTGTAAGACGGACGGATAGACGGACAGCGGAATCTTAGTACGTAGTAACCCTAAGAAAGATAAAGCCTTTTGTCTCCTTTTAATGAGGTATATTTTTTATAATATAGATCACGTCAAAGCGCAAAGAAAAATACGATTGCTCTCACACATGGTCACATCAATCCTTTCAATTACTCACAGCTGTAGGTAGGGGAGACCGAGGTAAGTTGTGACATCGTCGATTTTTTTTTGGAATCTATTAACTCATAGCGAGCTCGCAATGGCACGCGTTTGCTAGTTCAAGTTTTGATCTAACAAACGCGCACAGTTGCGAGCTCGCTAACAATTAATAAGTTCCAAAAATTACGAAGTCACAACTCTGCTCGGTCTCCTCTACTCTAGTGTAAATAGACAATACGTACACGTACAGCTCATTGTTTAGTACATGTTGAATGGGGGTCAAAACCCAGTTAATGAGTTTAATAGATTATTTTATTTAAGCACCCCTCCGACACCATCAGATCGATTTTAACCGACCGTTACTTATCCAATTGACTTTAGTTTCGACTTTCATTTGTAGTTCGATAACGATAATATAAATTTGATTATATAATTTGTAAAAATACTAATAGGTTTTCCATTAATTTATTATTACAATTTATGTATAAAACTTCACTTATTATTTAAACAATATTTCTGTGTGTCAGCATATCATAGTCAATTGATTTTAAAACATATAAGATTGTTAATATTGATGTGGTCACTATAAGATGTGGTTTGGTTAGCTAATTACGTAATAACTTAAGACAGAAGGACTCAGAGTAGGGACTGAATAAATTAACCGACTTGGTACACGGATCTCACAACTTTTATAACTGAGTTGCGAGACTTGCTATTTTTTTTACAAATTATGTTTTTGATGGGATACTTTTTACCTGACTACGCTGAAGCAAAAAGATATTTATTTATTTATTTAAAATGCATTGCACTATACAAGATATTCCAATGGCGGACTTAATGTCATAAAGGCGTTCTCTACGAGTCAACCATTAGGGTAAACAGAAACATTATTGGTGCGGGATATTGGTATTAAACTTGTTCAAATTAATAAATACTGAGACACTCAAATGATATACTAGGTATACAAACTATATATATTCATTTATACATTAATTAATTACCTATTACATTTGTGAATATAATTAATTCATAACGAAATCAAAACACTAAATATAGAACAAAATAATTAATGTCAATAAAAAGTATATACTTATATTTTATGACTATTCTCCCTCCTACGGGAATGAAGCCTTGTTGTTTTAAAATAATTAGTTACCTATATTCTCAATTCAAAACGTTGACCATTTTTGCAAACAATAAAAGTTACAAACATTGCTCGCATTGCGATCGCATAACATGGGAATACCCACGCGCCGGTGCCGGGGCAGTCAATGTAATGTAAACAATCGTCACTTCACACCGCGGATTAGCGAAGGGCGAATTTGAATGATTTTAGAAATGGAATAATTCTTTACTATTTATTTTACCATTCGAATGACAAAATTGTAGTGTACTAATCAAAACAGTCGAATGAATATTCGACTTTCGACTTCGACTGCTGTACGATGTGGCGATTATCGCTAAGTAGCGATGGACTACTTTGAATGATACCGAAATTGTCTAACTAGTGGCGAGATCCACAATCTTTGGCTGACCGCCGTCCGTTGAGCTCTCACTCTCTCTAAGTTCTTTGAGTTTCGACTTCATTCGAATGAATCTCGACTATTCGAATGAATTTTAAAGTCAAATGATTCGACCAGAATCATTCAAAGTCGCTTATCGGTACCGCGGATGCCCTGAGCACTAATAATAATTGGACTAATGTAAGCCAAAACCAAGGAGCGAATATTCGATGTCGAAGACTGGCATAATGACGTCAAGCTAATGCAACGTGGCCGGCTGGTTAAAGAAGTAGGAAAAAGCGTATGACAGCGGCGTGGAGAGGGGGATCCAAAAAGTCGAAATTTTGCGTGACGTAATAAATGTGCTCGGTCGCTAAACGAATCAAACATGTCCGTTGAACCCAAATTCAAACTGGCAGATACGCCATTCTAAATTAAATTGATAACTTACTTTCTAACCATCTAAACTCTTACAAAAACAAAAATAGAAACAGTACATCGGACAAGTGCCCAGTATTAAAATGATAGAGAAAATAAATGTTAATACACCAGCGCAAAACCAGCACAATAGATTATACGCAAAACATAAACCTTCGTGTAAGCAGCCGAAGGTAATTTCATCTCTGGATAACATTTCTAAACTACACGGACCCTAAAAAGTTACAACCCCACACCCACCTCATTATCTCTGGGCCATAGTTTCAAATCGATACACACACACACACAAACCCACACAAACGCAAACCTAAAAGTCTACGTTACGGTAACGCGCGTCAACTTAAAACTTAATTATAATTAATTAATTCCAATTGGTAAGTGTTCCTTTCTGGCGCGCATAGTCTTGTATAAGTCTATCCCGTTCTATTGTACAGGCGAAGGGTAGAGCGGGGTATTGTGTTTTCGAAGACCTTTTATCACGCAGGCATTTCACGAAACGGAGCAGTCGGTTCGATTCCGCCGGGTTTTATTAGCAATTCGTATTTAATTGGCTTTCTATTAAGCGGGCGATTTTTTTTTAATTTACTTTGAATATGGCGTCTAGTGGGCTTTCTAATTTAACCGCAAATTAACTCAAAAACTTTGCTGGGTAATTTCGAGTTTTTGCCCGTGGATCCGGTTAGGATGAAAATCATAACTATACTCCCGTATAGTATCAATACATATAAATCGAAACTGTCAACAATCGGCAATAATATCGAAAGTTCTAAGCAGATGAAGATATTGTGCCAAAATATTAATGGGTCATTAGGTCAAGCTATGGCGAAATAATTTTTCTTGATGGTATACATAAAATATCATGACGATAGTAATTTATAATGGTATATATTCAAGATTATAAACAATTTTCGTACATTACATTAATATTTGCGAGTAATGTCGGCATCCTATTTTGTTAATAGTTTATTTCTGACCCTCGTATACCTCTAGGGAAGCTTTAAAAGGATGAACGCTAACCGAAAATAACTGAAGCATATCCGATAAAAAGTAATGTACTTCAACATAAAAAATAAGGAATGTTCTCGAGGTAATTTTTTTAAAAGTATTTGTAGTGTTAAAAGTGTAGGAGGTACTTGTGGATTCCATTTTATCGGCGCTTCTTGCATAAATATTATCTATATATCTATCAGCCACAGACTTCCACTCATAAGGCCATCCGTCCATCTAGTCGGGAGCCGTCCCACGCTGAGCGTTCCTATGCGTAGTCGCCACTCCAGGACTTTACTGCCGCAACGGCCATTCGTTCTTAGGAACTGAGACATGGTCATTCACAATGATATTGATAAGGCGACTCAGAGTCACGCAACAGAAAGGGCTATGCTCGGAGTTTCTCTGCGTGATAGAATCAGAAATGAGGATATCCGCAGAAGAACCAAAGTAACCGACATAGCTCAGAGGAATGCATGGTTGAAGTGGCAATGGGCAGGCCATGTAGCATAAATTCTGGCCAATAAATAAAAACTTAATAATAAATTGTGACAGTGCACCTTGCGTACACTGCAAAATATTTGAAAGATGAATAAAGATACTGGAATAAAACAGCATTAATCTTAAGACGCTATAAACCCTGTTTAGTACGAAAATCTTGAAATCAAAACAAAATGGCCGTGTCCCGAACGGCGTATAATTTAATTGTAATCATCACTACATCGAGCGGTGACGAGCATCACGACGGATGCGACTAGAAAGGCCCTCCCAACCCCCGACTTAACCCCCCAAGAAGGGGTTAACACCCCTCATTACCATATTTCATTTACTCAACGAAATTATGCTAATTACTTATATTGCTTTGTGTAAAAAGGAAATTTATAAGGATTAAACTTACCCCCTCCTCCCCGGGTAAATCCGGACATAACTAGTTGGAGCAAGTTCATCGAATGAATTATTTAGAAGATGATTCTTTGAATTAAAAACTTGAGCGTTCGGAGGGCTCCCGTAATTCTCGTTCGCTTGATTATAATCGGTCGCAATTAAAATTCAAATTGGGGAATTTTTAATTTTGTTATTGATGACCCTCTTTCGCGGACGAATCGGGTTGTTAAAAAGTTCCAGGGAAGTTAGAGCTCTGCTTTCCGAACGAATTTCGCTTGTTTATTCCGATGTGATTCGCTCAATCATTTTATTTTGCTGAAATTAAAACGCGTTCTCGATATTTTAATAAATTTCTACGCGATGCGAAAGTTCGCTTCTAATATTGGTCAACATCTATTTTTTTTTTTTAATAAAGTTTACATGATTTCTTACTTCTTTTGAAAAACAAACACCATGAAGTTGCTAAGTAGGTACTCTGACATACAAACATCCATAGCTAAGAGGTTATCTTTCTCATCAGCTACTTAAACAATTTCAATGATCTAAAAAAGTAAGAAAAAAAAGTAAATAAAAAATAATAAATAAATACCAGGCACAAGCTTACACAAATCGACCTAGTCTAAAACCAAGCAAAGCTTGTACTATGGGTACCAGGCGACGATATATATAATAGGTATAGAGATCAATTATTATACTTAGGAAACATCCAAGACCCAGGAGTAAGTAAAATAAAATAATGTACGGAAAATCGATGATAAAATAAAACTGAGCAGTGTTTACATTTCGCCAATGAAGGGAACTCGTGACGAGTTAAGCTCGCCGTAAAATGAACAAACTGACATAAATGTTGCGGGTAACCTAATTTAATCGCAGTTATTTTCCTACCATTTATTTTCCTACAACTTTAAAACACACACACATCGCACAAATGTGCGATAAATGTGTCATTAGGAAACTTCTCCCTTTTTGATTGATCACAATAGCACGCGGCCTAAATTGGCAAAAAGAGGGAATTAGTAGGAGAAAACATGTAACATTGAGCTTGTAATGTTACACATAATATAAATAAAATAAATAAAGATATGAATTACTCACATCGTAAAACTTACTAAGGTCCTCGTAATAGACTGAAACATGTCCAGCAGTACTCGGATTTTACGACGTGCGTAACCGCTAAAGTAACCTAAATATAAATGGTACTCATGATGATAAGAATCTAGTGAGGGTCACGGGAATCGTGACGTTTGTCCTTTAGTGGACTTCTTTCGGCTGAGTTGTCACTTGTCAATGATAATGTAGTTAGATATAGATATATATGCAATTCGAAGACTTTTCGTTCTCTTTCTTTGTATTTCTCGTTCGTAATACTTATGGAGATGAAATCATTTAGGCACGATTGGTACAGGACACAATTACCTCGGAAGTACTGCAAAAATAAATATCTGGCTATGTCTTGAACTTTCACGAACGGTAGAATCATATTTTTCAATCCAAACAATTACTCTACTTAATCAATGATCGCTACAATGTTATTTTATATTTTCCCTTAACTAGTTAACTCGATGAGCATGGCAAAATATGCAAAACTTTCTGAAATAGAAGAGTGAAGCTCCACTTATTAAGGCAGCGATCGACTCGCCTTCTCATTATCCGATATCCATCGAAAACAATCAAGCAACGTCGGGGTACTTAATAAATTATTCCTTCGATCTATAATTATGTATAAGCGTTTCAATTCAATTATAGTAATGTAATACCCCTTGCTTTGGGCAGGACGCCTCCGGCCGCTAGTTTCGCAACTTATCCCGACTAAGGCAAGCCTTATTTAAATGTAAATTAGGTTCATTTCACGAAATTAATGTCGTGGAGGCCCTCCCCCGCCAGGCTGGCCAGCCTTCCTGCCCTTTTTAGGACGAGTCCCGATCGGCATTACGTTTTATTATTGTGTCAGATTTAATGTCACTTTATGGCCCTGAATAATTATTGGATGTTCGATTTTTATGGACGTGTAATCACCGCGGTTTGGTTTTGACACTTCCTTGAAGTTTTTTTCCTGAATAGCGCTTCGAAATTGAAATGACAGTTTAATATTCTCCTTTCGCTGTGAGTTTATGATATATTTACATGTATAAGATACTTGTTCAGATATATTTTATGTATAAAGTTTATTTATGAATATTAAGATATTCACCAACTACCACCAATCATCACCGTACCAAGTTTTATTAAAGGGTTAATGTTGCTTCCTTCATCATAACATTACAACATAGCATTTAAAACTAGTTGAAATTCGAATATATGAAGTTTCTGTCAAACATAAAATTTTTGTGATAATCCTTTATATTCGACTTTATAAACTTCTTACCAAGACGATTCTGAAGAGCCTAAACTCGTAAGATTTACTGGACATTCTATTATAGAGTTTCTAAAACCACATTTCTGCTCCAACGTCAGATCGGCTTAATGGTGTCATAATCACTACATCGAGCGGTACCGAGCATCACGACGGATGCGACTAGAAAGGCCCTCTCACCCCCCGACTTGACCCCCCAAGAAGGGCAACTAACTTGGCAACTAACTTACATGAGTATGACAAACTTTTGCTAATTCGTAAACCGGAAATTGTGTCAAATTTTACTTGCAAGATGTTTTCACATTACTTTAAATAAAAAACAATTCATGTAGGCTATTGCTATTGCCAACTTTACATGAAACAGTCCACTTATTTTCAAAAATGTGGTGCAAAACTACTACAAATTCATATGTCAAGTTTCGTGACATTCATTTCTAAGTAAAAAACTTATGTAACACCCTTCTTGCGTGTGATAGTGTACGGGATTTATATTGAACCTGTATCATTTTTCTAATATGGCACGTTAAAGTTTCTATACATACAAGTTTTTTACCTATATAAACAGGCAGATGTCTCTAAGACTTCGTGTCCACACGCTAAAGTCACCGTTTGTCCCGCCTCCCGCTGCAGCCTTGTCACCCTACAAGGAGGCAGTAATGGCTGCTCTATGATTATATGGACAGACGAGTCATTACTCCTGTGTAAGTGCTGTACCGACTTGCTAATGCTGAGCAGTTTTACACACATCTTCACCGGACAATTTCAGTAGACTTGGACTTAATAGACTGTTAAGTTCATTGACATTAAATACTCTGTGACAACACTTTCTAGCTAGATATTTCTACTGCAATTGTAACCATAATGTAAGAACTTTTTTAATTGGGTTATATCTATGTAACAATTTAACTATAAAATGATTTTAGGTATTCTATTCAACGACATTTCACTAGACTTAGGCTTTAGATTATTATAACTACGAGAAGGAGGTCAATCGTCGAATCCAACTCGGTTGGGCAGCATTTGGGAAGCTGCGTCATTATCTTTACTTCAAAAATACCCCAGCGCTTGAAGACTAACGCCTTCGAACAGTGCGTGTTGCCAGTGATGACCTACGAAGGTGGCTCAGAGTCACGCAACGTGCAATGGAAAGGGCTATGCTCGGAGTTTCTCTTTGTGATAGAATCAAAAATCAGGATATCCGCAGAAGGATCAAAGTAGTTGCAGGATTGTCTGGTTGACGTGGCATGTACGGGTGAAGTAGCCCGGAGAATAAAGTCCTGAAGTGGCGACCACGCATAAGACAGCGCAGTGCAGGACGGCCCCGATTTCGTGAGGGTCGCGGGGAGTCGGTGGATGCGGTAGGCGCAGGATCGCACCCTGTGGCGAACTATAGGGGAGGCCTATGTTCAGCAGTAGACGTCCGTCGTTGATAGATACATAGGGTTTAGGTAGTAACGACTGGTGTACGGCTGCTAAACAAGCGAGTCATATCGACCCCACTTGACAGTTACATGAGGATTTATTGTAATAATTAATTATTACAATAAATCTTCATACGGCTTTTGCATTAACAAATAGACCTAGCTTAGTGTCTATACTCAACCCGATAGACTTATAATGAACAAAATTGCCATCATAAATCTTGTCAAATACAATTCCAAAACGCTTCAATAATCAGCCCAATACCATCTATAATTTCAAATGGAAAAAAACACGATCACTCGGCATCACACCAAAGGGTTACCCTTACCCCCCGGTATAATTACCACCCACACACTCACAGCATTAACACAACGATAAAACAAGGCAACTACTTAGCGTTTTCAAATTAAATACACTAATCACTTATACAAACTTAGTGTGTACGGACAGAGCGGATCGATAGTGTCTGTGTATGTGTGGTGATTATAATGAAGGGGTAGAAGGGTGAAATTAAGTGCCTCTATTCGCCCTCGCCGCTACTTACTGTGTAGTCATGCCTTACCACTTCGAGGCTATAACCGATGATTTCGATGCTTACATATTTGATTCCGTCAATGGTTTTTCGGCTTACGCACACATACACAGACACAAGGTGTAAATATTTATATGAGAACACTGACACTACAATGTCGCTCACTTTAACTTGACTCGTTAAAGTTAAGCTGAGTTTACCCACTTTCAACTTACGTTAAGTTCGAATTTGGTAATAATGTAAATGTGTAAATGTAAAACGACTGACGAATGACGACACGTTTGGCTCAGTGGGTTGCACAACGGTCTACGAAGCTGGCGGTCCCGGGTTCGAATCCAGACCAGGGCAAGTATTTGTGTGATAAGCACGAATGTTTGTTCCTGGGTCTTGGATGTTTTCTACATAGTACGAGCTTTGTTTAGTTTGCTAGGTCGATTGGTCCTTGATATTTTAATGACTATAGACAATAAAGATAACAGTTTTTTTTACTATATAAGTTTTATTCAATACAACAAAAACATACATAAAAACAAAACAGAAAAAAAAGACTTATGATAGATATAAACCTTATTTTTTATTTATTGGGACCTAAACTATATTTACAAATGTCCCTTAAATCGCTGCCAATGGGCAAAGTGACCGTAACAGATTGTATTTTTTTTTACCAAAACCTATATTTTAACCACCCTTCAAACAAAAACAAGTTTCGAAGGTTTAGTGCGGTTGGTTTTGGAACACAGATAAGTTGCTATTTATTACAAGCTTTCATTCAAATTGCATCGTTTGGAATCTTGAAAGTTAAATATGTCCTACTTCCCGGTCTCCGATTGAACTAAAAATTGGCATACGTATGTAAGTTTGGTGGCAATGCAATAGTATAATACTATCGAGCTGGTCTGATGATGGAGCAGGAAGGTGGTCATAGGATCTCTGTAATAAACTATCATGCAATCCTACTGAGTTTGGGCTCTTTAGAATCGTCTCGGTGAGTAGTTGATGGATGTTCAAGTAAAAGTACAGTCGGCAATAAAAACTAGTCACAATAATGTAATTTTTGACAGAAACTTATTGTTACTATTGTTAGGTTTATAGTATCGCTAGCGTTTGCCCGTGGCTTTTCTCCTGTGGGCTTTCCGAAAAATCCGATTTTATTCGTAGTCTACATATGGCATTCCTACAAGTTTTAAATGCAGAGTTTCTGTTTTATGGGTCAATCTCACGATCTTTCCACACCGGTAGCCCATTATGGCTGCTGTGACAGCCTACCCAAGGGACAACGTTACCCAGTCTCCCCTACGTGTTTGGGTTGGCCCGTTTAAGTCAAGCCTTTTCTCATTATATTTTTACATTTATGGGAGCTACCTTATGATTTATTAGAGATGTTGATTCTTATTTAAACTTATTATTTTCCATTAGTCACATATCTTATCAAATATTTCAAATCTATTATTCTATAATTATTATGTATTAGTAATATAACACGACTCAGCGTAGGCGTGTTTAGTTTATAAGCAGCTAAGCATCCGGCAACAAATGGCTAATTAAGAAAAACCTATAAATCATCACATCATTATAAGGTGAACTAGCTGCTGTTAATACTGGTTACAACTGCCTTGCACTGTTTTCTACTATTAACATACACAACGACCCATCCGACTCGTAAATCTTAAAAGAATCAAAACTCTTTTCTGATCCCGCTAGGGTATAAACCCCCTATGTGTGATTTAGACGTTTAATTGAATTACAGTTTTATACTTAAGGTTGTAAATTTTAAAGAACTCGTTCAATGTTAACAAGGATTAGTTTATAGATCTCGGCCATATTTGTATCCGGCGAAATTAAACGCTAAATCACGATTGACAACTTAATGTTAATAACTCTATGCTCACACAATTCTAAATGGAGTAATGTGTCAATTGGTTATTCTAGTTTGGTTCGGTCTAGGTCGATTTATGTAAGATTGTAATCTAATACCTAATTATCACTATTTCAGCAGTAGGACGTCCATTGCTGGACTCAGGCCCCCTCAATAGAGGTCTACATATGGGCCTGATAGAGGCGACCCGCATCCAGTCCACGCAACTCTAATCAGGTTATCTGATCACCCTGCGGGTAGCGTTGCCATGCGCTTGCCGGTACGCGTTCTCCACTTGAGGACCTTTCTGCCCAACGGCCATCGGTTCTTCGAACTATGTGCCCTGCCCATTGCCACTTCAGTTTGCTTACCCTGTTTGCTCTGTCGGTGACCTTGGTTCGTCTACGATTCTCCTCATACTCGTATATATAGTCACTACTTTGAGAAAAACATATCTAACCAATGTAAAACTAGCTAGAGGGAAAAGGCAGTAAGAGCATATTAGTCGAATAGAGTTACTATGTTTTCTGTTTGCTCAAAATGATATACGAATATTTTCAAAGTAGTGATGTATTCCAGTGTAACAAAATCCTAGGGTCTAGATCTAGAGACAGACTGAAGAGGTGAGGGACAGATATCATAAAGTATGACCTTAGTTCTTGTGATGTGATGCGTTAGGGATAGGAAAGCGTTCAAGAAGAAAATACAGAAAACAAAGAAGAGATCAAAATGAGTATAACAATTGCTCAAGATGACTATACAGATTCCACTATGACAATTGAAAGGGTCATCTAGTTACATTACAATGAGGTACATAAAGCCGCATTTACACTACTTCGTTCACCGAATGCGGTAGCTGAACTTGTTTCAAACTTCTTCGGCCAACGAACGTCGCCTTCATATTATACTCAACGCAAAACGAACTATCAACTGAGATGATAGTACTATCTCTTTCACACCTGTTAAGCTGTCCGCCTCTTACTTCGGCGGTTGCAGCTGTCGCTCGCCAAATGCAGCCGACTACGGTGCGGTCACCGCATGTTGCATGCCGCGATCGACTTAGTGTAATTGCCGCTTAAGTTACAAAAAAGGTATGCTTCTCTTGAGTGAAATGTACACATTGATTTCTATAAATCATTACATGCAATCATTTCGTATATGCATGGATATAAAGATAAGAAAAATATTCATCCACAACAATAACAACAGAAAATTTTAAAATTTACAAGCTATACATTTGTAATTTTCTAAGAAATAAAGATAAAAACGATAAAGATAAGGCAACAGGACTACATTTTTGAAAAAGCTTATCGAGAGCCGTGTATTGTGGTATTAACTTGGCGCTGACTCAGCATGATGCTGTGGAGAACGCAGCGCTGATCTTCCATCAGAAACCGTTTGCTAAGAAACGAGTATCAATACTAATCCTAACAATCAATGCAGCACTGACATAATATCTGTGCTATATATGCGAACTTTTAACGAACCACAGCAGTATTGTATTAAACATGTATATAGGTACAACAATGCCGATGTCAACCCACTTACCTAAGCACTCACACGCACACAATCACAGCTAAAAAGCCTAATCAACGATCCGGATTTTTGGATCGCAATCATCCGGACGAATTTCCTACGCCACGGGCGGCAATCGGAAAAATATAATTACCAACATAATCCTCAGCAAATTGGATTAAAAATGGGAAAAAAAGTAGAAAGTGTTTTAGGGGTGCGTCATTATTTTTTCCCGAGAAGGGATTGGGATAATTACGGCAGATGGATCGCTGTGCTGTATGTAATAACGCTAATTAATCGATCGGGCCGCTCTGACACGAGGTTTTTTCAAATGTGAACACGATATACACGTGTAATGTAAAGGTTTACGATAATAACGGTTATACTCGGTTGAACGTTGACTGGGTGGCCGTAGCTTAAACTACACTAATGCAGCGATTCGGAGCCAGTAAGATTTGTATAAGAAAATATTTCATCACTACATATACTTTGACTTTGCATCAAACCACTCTTTCTCTTATTGTTCCCTCATAACGAAGGATCGTAGTCATTATTGGGTAGTTTACATTTGGAGTGGTAAAACTTTGAGGAAGATGAGTACTTTAGTTAGATAGATGAGTATCTATCTGGATGGAGATCGGCCTCGAGCTCGTTTGCCATCTAAAACCAGGTTGGGGAAAAATGCAGTAAGAGTAGAGTCTCTCTTCTTCGTCGCTTCCTCATGACTGAGGGTCGTGACCACTAGAGGCCATAATTTTGAGCACCAAAACTCTCCACTCCACACGGTTCACCGCTTTCCGGATTGACGCCTGTAGAGTTTCCTGCCAAGCTTCTTTCTCGGCATCGGTCCATCGGGTCGGTGATCCGATTCCGCGGCCTCTTTTTCCTTCCACATGACCAACCACGATGAGTTTTCTAGATTATCTGGCTCTCGTCTAGCCACGTGACCGAAGTACTGCAAGATCCGCTGTAGGCAAATGGTCGATAGGCGACACTTGATCTTCAATTCGGCCAGGATCGACGCATTAGTGCGGCGTGCCGTCCAAGGGATTCTTAGCATTTTGCGCCAGCACCACATTTCGAATGCGTCAATCCTGCTCCGAATACGTGCCTTCAGAGTCCAGGTTTCTGAAGCGTACAGAAATATAGAGAAGATCAGGGTTCTCATCAGCTCTGTTTTGGTGCCTCTGCTAATACCTCTGTTCCTCCAGATCCTCTCTAGGCGCTTCACCGCAGTCTTTGCAATCTGGGCAAGAGTATAGTAGCGTCGTATAAAGTTACTACGTTTTTCGTTTTATTTAAATGAGATGCGAGATTTTAAATGTAGTGACGATTTGTTTTAATGTGCGAAGATTTGACTAGATACGGTAGGCCAATAATTTTGTCTACTTTTGACATACACATAAAATTGTGTTGAAAAATAGTCAACCTATTTTATGGCCGACCGTACAGTACGTGTATAAATAGTGCGACAGATGATGTAAAATAAACGCTTCTAAAAGTTGAACATCATCAGATGAATGACGTACACTGCTGGACGGAGGCCTCTCCCAAGGATGTCCCACGTGGATCATTTTTGCGCTAACGGTGTCCAACGGCTTCCGGCGATTTTTACAAGAGTTTTAGGGGCTTTTCACAGCATAGCAGACTGAAAAGTCGAATAACAGCCGTATATAAGCAATATGCAGCGCATGTAGCATTGAACGGTGTACGTTCGCATTGCCGTTGCGAGTTATTGTCATTAACGTAACGCCCGATGCCGGCACCTCGGAATCGGTGCCCGTTTCCATTGTAGCACGCCAAATTGAAACCATTATACGACTCATTTTTGCCGCAAAACAACAATCCCGAAATCAAACGCAACCTTGCATTTGCGATGTTTTGACGAGAAAGGATTCTTCTTGAGCTTCAAGGAACAGAGATGTGATGGTTGATTGGACAGTGGAAACACAGAGGATCGTATTCGGCACCCACATGCTTCAATAGGCATTCTACTAATGAGTGCTCATGACGTGATCGTCTGCTGTCTGCGAATAATAGTTCTTTGAAAGCTCTAGCACTTTATGTGCAACTATTCCAGTTTAACTATTTAGTATATCCAGTACCTATATTTGTGGTTACATTTCAATTGCGGGTAGTTTTTTGTGAAAAATTGAGACGTTACGTTGGATAGTGAAAACGCACACAATTGTACGCGGCGCCCGTATGCTTAGAACCATTAGGCATTCGACTAATGAGTGGTCATGACTTGACCGTTTGCTGTCTGCAAATAACACCCGTATAAAAGCATACGTAAACTATTCGCCCAATACTATTATTCTCAGAATTCAGTTTAAAGGCCTTACGAGTTTATGGGACAGACCGTAGAATTAACAAAACCTTATAAAAAGTACAACAACAGTCGTATAGAAGCAATATTCAGTGTGAATAGTGGCATAAATACGCATTGCTGTTACGAGTTTAACCAGCGGGCGTATGATGGTCACGCTTGTCACACGACAAAAGAATGCTTCCGTCACTCTTGTACTCACATACTTATCAAAAAGTGCAGGGCGCGTTGTCATGTATTTAGAGTTAGGTTAGATTTTATTGGAAGCGTCGATAAGCAGAGACGTATCGTTGGGCAGATACGTGTTTTACTAAAAACAGTGACAGACACCATCATCTCTGCGTGTTCTCGAAATGCTGCCAACAAAATGAAGTGGATACAAATTGCAAAAGCGACTACCCAAGTCGAGAGAATCGAGGTCGAACATCAGCTGTGTTCGACTACATCGTCGAAAATAGTGAGACAAGAGCGAGACGACTAGAAAGAAAGCAGTCGTTGGACAATGGAAACGCACACGATCGTATGCGGCGCCCGCATGCTTAGAACCATTAGGCATTCGACTAATGAGTGCTCATGACTTGACCGTCTGCTGTCTGCGCTACTTGCACTTGCGCACAACTATTCCGGTATATTGTGTTTTAGAACACGGTTCAAAAGGCTTTCGGCGTTGTGTGGCTCGTTTATGGCTGTTATGTTACTGTTAAGTTTCATAGTTGTTTGATTAAAGACACATATTAGTAGACATATAAGATTATATTATGAAGGTAAATGTTCCAATGACACCCTAATTACAATACTTGAAACCCAGTTGGTTACATTTTTTGCTATGAGTTTAGGTTGAAGGGGCCAAACATTGGGACGATGTCTAGCACTCGGGCATATACTTAATAATAAACTTTTAAAATTAATATAAGAGATAATAACACATAATTTTTTACAATATACATTATTATGATAACTTATATAAAATTATAATTAGGATTTTGAAATATTGAAATATGTTAATAATTGGAAAATTATAGTGCTTATGCCGAAAAGACGCTTTAAAACTGAAAATCTTATAGAGCTTTTAGTCGGATCAGCGATTCATTCTAAGTATGAATTAACGCTACATGTATATATTGCTTACTTCCATGATTCGGAAAAATCGTAAAGACAAAATGTGCCGTACTAAAACATTAATTATTTGTGTATGAAACAACGATCGAAGTTTAAAACACAATTACATTCGATGTTAGATAATACGAGTATACCGCAGTACCCTTAAAACAATAATAGCAATGCGAATAAATCAAACAACATTAAACCTTAAGTATACAGAGGAAGAGTTACCGCGCCCACTTTAATGCTGACCCTACATTAGCTATTCGATCGAACAGAAGAACTAAACTAACACATTAAAAAATCGAATCACACTTAATCGACGTCTATAATACAATGGAATACAGTCCATTTCCGCTCATAGCTCTATAACGATCGTATAGCAGTGTGCGTGAGCCCTAATTGCTTTTGTCATTAATAGTGGCGAATTCTTAGCAGCATTGTACAATTAGTAGTAATGATGTATAATTAGAGCTGTGTATGATGTGTGTAATGTATTGGTGTTATTTGTCACAGTGTGAGTGCTACAGGATGATTCAGACTTAGTGTTGTTAAGAACATCAAATTTAGAGAAGTCTAGACGAGTTACAATAGTTAATGGAGTTCGATGCTTGTTAGAAGGTTAATTTTTGTGCTCTGTTTAATATGACATGACATCAAATAATTAAAGAAAACCATAGTGAAAGAAAGAGAAACATACAAACTGACTCATATTTACAAATAAGACTTTTGGTAAGGAAACTTACAAACCAAAAATAAGAAAACAACAAAACAACATAAAGGTAAACTATTTCTAAATTGAAATAAAACAATTTAACGGATTATATCGCGTATATTATCTCATTTTAGTTCCCGACGTTTCGGAAGCTTTTCGGCTTTCACGGGTGGCCCGTGACCATGGAAAGCTGAAAAACAAAAGAACTAAAATTGTTTTATTTCAATGAGTAATAATCGCGGAAACAGAAGAAAATATTATTTCTAAATTTCCACGTAAGTATCGCATACGATGGCGAAAAGAATATTATGTGCTAATCTCCGGGAAATTATATGTTCCCAGTTGATAAATCGATACATACCAACTATTTTGCTTTGCAGAAATGTTATTTTAGAACATAAAATAGATTTCAATAATACATCTATACTATTATGAAGTTGTAAAAATGAAATGTCTGTATATTGAAGATATTTTCAAAAAAATGATTGTTACGGACTATTTGGAAGTCACCAAAACGAAAAATATTTTTTTTGGATTTTATGTATGTTTGTATGTGTCGTTATGGCTTCATCACGCAAAATCGGCTAAACAGATTTCCACTATTTTTGGTACACAGGTAGCTGGGTATCTCCAGATGGTTATAGGATACTTTTTACCCGACTACGCTGAAGAAAAAACGACAGGTTATGACTTTTTCTCCTCCGCGAACGAAGTTGCGGGCATCCTCTAGTCAATATATACAACTGTACAAATACTATAATGCTGATCGATTATAATAAATACGATTTTGTTATTCGTTATTCCTGAATTTGTATTGCGTCTTGTGACGTGTTGATTGAACATAGTGCCTAAACAAATTACCTCCTAATAAAAAAAAATACCACGAAATTTCTTGAATAACGCACATTGCAACGAAGGCATAAAGCCGGCGCACAGGACAATGTCGCCGCTAAAATACGAGTATGCAACGTCGCGGCGCGATCATAATCGAAACGTAATTAGCTGATAATGTATGCGGTGGCGCGATGGAATTTATTACGCGCATAGCAAGAGGTATAAGCGTCGGTATTTTCGTCATTCGTTACCGTTATGCCACTGTTACACGACTATTATTTCTAGTGTGCAAGCATTTACCATTTTTAAATGACCATATTGTCATCTTTAACACATTTTCCTCTCAAACTCAGAATCTAATAGCTAGCATATTTCGTAAATCAAAGTTGACCAAACAAAGAATATCTATCGCAGATTAGCGTGCGGCCATTGCCTCGTTGTTAGCTCTACCAGACATACTTTTCGAGCTTGTTATACTCTTATGTTGGCTTTGAACACAATAAATCGGCATAAAAATAAAGGCATGCTACAAAAAATTGGATTAGAGATTCACTTCATTCATTTAAACTTACACGATTTTCACTCATTATCACAACATAAGACCAAACCACTGTTGAGCTCCAAAATCTCAATATCCTTTCCTTCCACGGAACGTAATTACTATAGTAGAATCGTACGTGAAGCAAATGAAATCAAGAAACACCAAAATTCAACCAGGAAGACGGTTTCAAACTTTTATCTTCGTTCTAGTTATTAGTAAATGTAAACAACTTCAAATATCATCCGATAAATCGACAGATGTCGTGAGTGTAGTGTGCGATCTAGTGACAATCTTAGTGTTCAACCTAATCATCAATAGCAAGCGCGGGTAGACCACCCAAAACTCGAGTCGCAAGATGTTGACACCGGCCTCTCCGGTTCCTTCGAGACTATGGATGTAACGCAACGTCCGAAACATCAAAGAATTACCAACGAAAGGTAATTAAATAAATCATATTTATAAGCCCGTTTTGCTATGCAATTTTTTCAGTACCTAATCCACCAATTTTCTGTCTTTAAAAACATACCATTGTTAAAACACAAAATTGTACAATTGGGAAAAAATATACTAAAAACTCTCATAAAACGCCAAGTTAAAATATGCAATGTGGCGCGGTCATAATTGAGCCATAATTAGTTAGGTGAGAACGGGTGTAGTGGTACTATGAAATTAATTACGATTTTTGACGTATAGCGGTGGTATAGCTGTCGGTAGATCGCTAGCATTACTTGTAATTCATTATTTTTGTTATGATGTGTAATGTCCGAGGAATATATTATTTAATACTCTTGCATAGAAAATAATGTATGTACATTGTACAACAAAATATTTTCCTACAAGCTTCAAACTAACCGGTCGTTAAATTTTTCGAAAAAAGATACTGTTTTGAGTAGGAAAGACAAAACACGGAACAGACCCATCACCTGACACAATTTAGGAAACCATCCATACTTGTCCCCAACCGGGAATCGAACTGAAAACCTCTTTTGCATTGTATACAGGGTTACTGCGCTAAACAATGACGAGTACTTACGAATTCTAAAAATGTAAGTGAATTATTGGTAAAAGGGTCGTATTAAAAAAAAAAAAAATACTTAAGGGCTTTAATAAAAAAAAAAATATTCATTGCTTCGTGTAACGAAAATTACCAATATATGGGAAGGAATAGATTCGAAATTTGTTATAATCGAGCCCTTAATGTTATGCTTATGCTATGTACAGTGTTTTTGTAATTGACCCAAAAACGTATCCTACAGAATAAAATTGTATAATACGGCAATAGTTTGAAACATGATAAACAAATACTATTGTTTGGCTGTCTGTTATTAGTTATAGATTTTGAAATACTTTGGATAATTTTATCGTTGTGAATTGTGAATAAAAAATCACTGTGGACTTGGTTTGCGCACGACAATCTAGAGCACTTACCAATTATATTGACTTCCTAAAATTAACCTTTAAAACGTTATTTCTTAGCAATAAATACTTATATCAAGGCTGCATATTAATTTTAATTATCTCAGCACATTGGTTTCAAAGTCTTGTTTAATTTATGATAATTATAAGTCTATTTGTGATTATCCGCAATGTACACTGCAAAAGGGTTCTTTAGGTAGCTGGCGCTTATGTCAAATAGTGATGTATTTGTATTAGGATAACGCTTATAATGCCATAAGTGTCCTGATAGGCAAAAAGTATTGCTGTTTGTTTGTTGGTTCATTAAATGCACTAGTATATCAATTAGCTATACGTATGGTCAATAAATATAAAAATAATTCTGCAGCTTTCTTTTTTACTTGCGCATTTAGTGACTCGCTAATTATTAGTAACTTATTTATTCAAGTATCAGTACAATCAAATTATAAGACTAAACTGCTATACATTATTGTTTTGAGCAATTAAACTATTATATTGAAAACAAACGAACGAAATTTAATGAAACAGTATTAAAATCGGTTTACAATCAGCAAAAAATCACGTAACGTATAATAC
The DNA here is from genome assembly GCA_905404275.2 of Hedya salicella. NCBI lineage: Eukaryota > Metazoa > Arthropoda > Insecta > Lepidoptera > Tortricidae > Hedya > Hedya salicella. The sequence continues at coordinate 18,101,745 of FR990108.1, forward strand.
GTTACATGATTTCGTATAACAATATAAAACATAATAAAGATAGTCATAGAAAAAGGCTTTTTATAAAAGTCGTATCTACTTAAGTTGTGCTTAAAGTTGAAATATATTAACATCAGATCTTGTTTTGTGTCAATAACAGTTATCGAAACTCTTATACAAGGCACAACCAGCGGAAAAAGCAAGTCAACAATTAAAAGCAATCCACGAATCTGGGTCAAGACGGTTAAAAGGAATAAATCAAGTGTACCAACCATGATCTCATGTTTAATACCGATCATTTAACATCTACACATTGCCGCTCTCCTAATACCTCGATATAAAGTTGAGTATTGGTCACACAAGAGCACTTATAACGCTGCTACGCGACGAAAGGCCGACTACGTCATTACATTTATTTTAAGATCATTAAATTGCTACATTGTGCCTAATCGTGATTGAAATTACCAATTAAGTATTATAAGTATTTAAATGGTCGTGTCCTAATAGCTAATGCAGTTAATTCAACATTAGATAGGCATTTTTGAGATAAAAGTTAGACGCAATTCGTTTAAATATTCAACGCAAACGGTGAATTGTATGATATTTTGGCTGTAATTTTATTACCTATTTTACTAATATCTATTGTTTTTTTGCCTAAAAAAGGAACAAAGTCCTACGAATGTCATTTATAAATACATCAACAACATTTTCAACTTAAATAAAATTATCTAAGAAAAAAAAAAGACAAATAATAACCTAATTAAACACCAGGAACGAAAGTTATTACCTATATTATAGGATACTTTTTATCCGATTACGGTACGGTACGGCATAAAGATGTTTATGATTTTTTTCTCCTATGCGAACGAAGTTGCGGGCGCCTTCTAGTGTATTATAATATCGCCAAAAACTTTGACATTACATTATTAGTATCACAAGATATCACGAATAAGTTTCTTTCAAAAATTTAATATTTGTGATTAGCTTTTATTGCCGACTGTACTTTTCTTTGAATATCCATCAACTACTCACCGAGACGATTCTAATGAGCCTAAACTTGGTAAGATTGCATTATTTTATTACAGAGTTCCTTTGATCACCATCATCAGATCAGCTCGATATTATCATGATATTGTATTGTCACCGAACTTACATAGCTGCAAGATTCCACCCGAACAAACATAGTTACAGGAATACAATGCGTATATTATCTCATTTGAGTTCCCGACGTTTCGGAAGCTTTCAGCTTTCTATGTTCACCGATTGACTGAGAAAAAATATATTTTTCTCTGTCAAAGTTACAATTTGTGCAAACTACCCATTGTGAGAAAACAAGTAAAGATGGGCCTAATATGTAAAGACAGTTACACATGTGCCAGCTTAATTATTTTATTTTAATAAATTACCAAGCATCATTTCACAAAATTAGGCGTGCTGAGGAAAAAAGAAACGCTTCAAAGAAAAACGCCCAGATTACCTCGTTACTAAATGTATTATTTAAAAAACAAAGACCAGTAAACTACTTTTTAAAAGATAAGATATTTTTACACTGTTCGGAAATTAAGGTTTTGCAGTCCTGTGTCTCACTTGTTCCTTGATGAGATGTATTACAGGATCCCAAGCAGGTGGTAGTGACAATCCATCTTCTCTATAGAAATTAGGATGTTTATTAATCTCAATAGCCTCGCGTAGCATTCTGGGATAATATATTTTCTCTTTGGCAAGGATAGAAGAATAATCAAACTTAATTGATATTATCTGTTAAAATTGTTTTATTTAAATGAGTAATAATCGCGGAAAAAGAAGAAAATATTATACAAGCAAGTTAAATAAAAGTTTGTAAACATGCCTGTGTCAATTTTTTTCAAACGAGCATACAGATCGCCTGATGATAAAACGATTACCGTCGCCAAGACACACTTTCAACACCAGATGAGTTACATGTATGTGTGTGTTTTTAATGTCTTACCCCTATTGAATATGGTTCTAAACTCACTCTAGCCAGGAAATCCATAACTCCAAAACCTCACCTCACCCCACTAATCCGTACAAATTCATTTTACCAAGACACTGCTAATACGTATTGCAATTCATCCGATATTAATGGCCATCGGTCCTGCCGACAATCTAGTGACCTGAATATTTTATACACCAGTATCGATAATACCCGAATATTTAATTTGCGAGTTATTAGTTAAGTTAGTGTTTTATTGAGGGGTCAGTTAACTTATCTGTAGCTCGTTGCCATAGTAACATCTCCTGAGTTACTTTGTAAAACCACGACACGTTTAGGTGCATCCACAGTTGTATCATTTGCTCGTATCCGATCACCGTGGCGTAGCATGACTGCGTATCGCGATGTTCGGACGCTCACTTTCGGCGCGGCGATCACGCCGCGCTTGTCCGATCTAAGTGTGTGGTACGCGTAGCAAGATGGATTTCGAGCGATCGGATCGTCGCAACGTCCAAAAGCGTGATCGTGACACGCGATCATGCCACTGGACGATAATCTGATCGGGCAAATGATACATATGTGGACGCACCTTTTGGCTGAGTGGGTTCAACGGCCTACGAAGCTAGCGGTCCCGGGTTCGAATCCCGGCCAGGACAAGTGTTAGTGTGATGAGCACGAATGTTTTTTCTTTAATTATTATTATATTGAAACTACGATTATAAACGGTATAAACGTAACTTATTTTTTCTTTTAATATGGGGCTATTTTTCAAGAGCCCATCTTGTCATGTTAATAGCCTTGATTATTAGCATTTTTTCAAGTAACTGTCATTTTTGTCTCCTGAGTTACGGGACAGAGGGGTGCTATCCCTCTCGCTCTCATGTAAAACTGTATTTGAGTGAGCGAGATGGAGCGCACAACTTTGAATATCGAATTTCAGAGTAGCCCCTCAAATTAATAACTAGATTCATCTGTATATTTTTGATCGTATTGGTGAGGAAAATTAGGAGTTATGTAAATGAGTAGCAACGTTTTGTTATAAAATTTATTGAAGTTATTAAATGTCCGTAAGAATTCATACAAATCCTTAACTTTCACTTTAACGAAGTGGAATTTTGTTACAGTAAACCTTTCGCTGGAAAGTGTAACGTAGTCTTAAAGTATATAGACATTTTGTAGCTAAACATAGCATCGTAATACTTCTATGTTACTTAACAAATCGTTTGTGAAATAAAAAAAGCCTTACGCTCCCTAACGTTACCTGCATCCTTTGCAAAACACACAGAATTCAAAAAGATCTGGGATTGTATCTCTTTATTTCTGTGGCTACCCTAGACCATTGGATAATCATGCATCAAATTCGAGATCAGACGCCGATTATTCGTTGCTCGCCGAACAAAATCCTAATTTATTGAAATCAAAGGTCTTTTCAGGGTTCCGTACTAAAAGGGGAACCCTCTTACCTAGCCTCCGCTGTTCATGTGTTCGTTCGTCTATCTGTCACAGGGCTCTAACCATATTAATAGGTACGTATTTTTAGATAGGGACTAGCATTTGACGTTATTAGCCATACGCTACTGCTCAACAAATTAAAATTCTATGGCATTGAGGGCAACGCGCACCGACTGTTCAGTTCGTTTTTGTCAGACCGCAAATAAGCCGTGAAGCTACCGGCAAACGGCAAAATGCTAAAATCTGACACGGGATACATTAATGTGGGTATTCCTCAAGGATCTGCATTGGGAAACACCCTATTTTTAGTATTTATTTACGATCTACCGTCAAGCATTATAGTCGGTTTACCGGTATTGTTTGCGGATGACACAACCGTGCTGGTTGCTGCAATTACCTACGAGCAGCTCAGTGTCAAGGTTACCGAGGCATGTAACCAACTGCAAACCTCGTTTTCGGCAAATGGCTTAATGCTGGATGCCACAAAATCTAACATAATGCTCTTCACTGGTCGAAAGGTTCAAGTACCGCCATGCATGGCATCCTGTCCGATGCCACTGTGTGACGAAAGTAAGTTCCTTGGGTTCATGCTCGATTCTAACTTGAACTGGAAGTGCTATGTTGACAGTCTTTGTGGTAGGTTGAGTAGTGCTGTCTCCGAAAATTGGCACCAATGATATCGGGAGATGCGCTGAAACAAGTATATTTCGCTCATTTTCACTCCCTGATGTCATACGGTTCACTGATCTGGGGTAACTCCACGGATGCGAATAGAGTCCTGCTTGTACAATAGCAAGCTATTCGTACTCTTGTCGGAGTTACACCTAGGCACTCCTGCAAACAACTTTTCATATCGCAACGCATAATGACGCACAACTCACAATACCTCTTTGACTTACTTATATTTAATATTTTCTTCTGTTTCCGCGATTATTACTCATTGAAATAAAACTATTTTTTTTACTTATATTTGTTAGAACTAACATTACTCAGTTTGCACGCGTGGATGTCACTGGTAAACACCTCCGTTCCACCGGGAGACTGAGAACTGTTCCTCGTCGTATGGCACTTTCAGGCAAGAACCCTCGTGTCATTGGCCAGACTTACTTCGAGCGCTTGCCTGCTGACTTGAGAAACGAGCCATCTGACGAAACATTTAGGCGTCGACTGAGAAACGTATTGTTGGAAAACCCCCTGTACTCAGTAAGAGAGTGCATGGAACTAACCTCTTAAGTGTCTATTTTTGTTATTTCATTTCGATATGGTGATGACGATCCTTATCGGGAGATGCGATTTGACTATAACTATTATTATTGCTATGGATTTTTTTAAAATTATATCTTGTATAGTTTGACATTAAGAAATATTTTATTTTGATATTGTTTCATTTAAGCGTTTCATTATTAGTATTTCTTTTTCTGATGTTGTGATGACGATCCTTATTGGGAGATGAGATTAATTATTACGTTTATTATTTACTTCTGTGTTTCACATTGTAACATTTAATTCAATTTTACTTTATATTGTATACGACGATCATGATATAAATACTTATAACTTTGACTAATGGAAATTTATAATGTTATTTTCTCATGTAATAAATAAATCAAATCAAATCAAATCAAATCTAGGGACTTGAAATTTTCTCAAAATGTAGCCATATAAACAACAAATATACTTTTAGAATAAAACGTCCATATAAGATACATATACTTACGTATTTTTTTGGCGTTTTTTCTAATATTTTGAATCGTAATAATTCTTTTGGACCGTAATAGGTGTAAACACTTAAAAAATCATTTATTTTATTTTTGCTGACGTAATCCAGAATAAAAATAAAAATGATATAAATAATGTATTTAAAAATTAGCCGAAGGCTATGGGGTCCTTACAAGTGACATGCTTTTTTGTGTTTCTTTCGTACGATGGTACGGAACTCATTGTGTGCAAGTCCGACTCGCACTTGGCCGGTTTTTTATATTTTCTCGGTAAGAGACGTCGTGAATGGCGCGGATGTGTATAGGTAAACATCCTTGGTGTTCAAAGTGTTAAACTCTTTAAATTGCTCTTTGGTGTCACACATTTTATGTTTTATCTATGAATAAGTAGGTACTGACATATTATATAATGGAATATTTCCACAAACGCATAATGTTTGAGAGGTAAAAACCGAAAACAACATTTTCGTATACAATATTCCCAAGATTACGTCGACATTAATTACTCAAATAATATAAAAAACAAAAACGTCGAGACGGCGACTTAGCCCGCTATTATCGGCAATTATAACGATTATTACCAATAATTATTAATATTATTTTGTTCTAAAAAACTTCTAATTGCTCTAATCGACTAAAAAAATGTGTTAACAATCAATTCCGACTAACGATTCAATAGGAACTAATCGGATCATAAAGAAGTCGATAACATTACAATAGCTACTCGGTACAAAAAGAAATAAGTTTATTGGAACAATATGACGGTTACGACATTTTTAACAAGGAGAGTATTACAATGAAATCAATAAAATAATTAAATTTTCTAATCGCACCAATTAGCGTGAATTTATGGTTGCGCTTATTAAGACTGAATTTAACGATTTTAGTAACCAAAATGTCGTAACTGGCCAGAATTTCTTATAATAAAATCCCCATTTTGAAGCAACAAGGAAGTGTATGACGGCGAGTTGAAAGTAGTGTTTTAGAACTAGCTATCTTATTATACTCTGGGGTTATAAATACGTCTTAGTAATATAACACTGACACGTGTTACAAGAACTGATAGACTCTGCAGCCCTATTTTTTTTAATTAACCGTTTTACTATCTTTTCTTTTTTGGTATGCCTTCTCGAACAATTTCGGCTAAAATATAGGTACCAATATTGGTGTGGATACAATTATATTAATTGAACTAATTTTATTAATATGTATACACATTTCATTTACAATCAAAGGCAATATTTAGTATTACGTAATTAAAACAATGTGACTAAATAAAACAACCTAATTGAAAGAAAAAGAAGATCAAAATAATATTAAAGTAGGTAAAAATGTACTTAAGGTCAAATAGTTTTTCTTAAGTATCTAAATAATAGTAACCTCTCTGTGGAAATTTCAAACAATCACGGACACGCACACAGAAACAGTAAACTTTTCCGTAAATCACAGATGTGTCTATATTATTATATAGCGAGTTATAAAAGTGCGTGAATGTCACGAAGAAACTACCCAGTACTTAAAAAGCTATATGTATCCATAGTAACTCTTATACAATGTACCAATTAAGTTGTTATTCACCGAGTTCCATAAAAAATATCAAAAGAGGCGAGGACAAGAAGTTGTGAAGCATCCACAATGATAATGAGGTGTTATTTAGAACAATAAGGAATCACTAATCGTGTATTAACTTCCCCATGATAGCTGTTTTCCCGCGTAAAAACACGTCTTTAAAACGAACAGCGTCATAATTGAGTTGTCTGTGATCAAGTTTTCCACGTCCCTATTAAACATTAATTTTTATCGCATTCAATATAACTTTTAAAAATGAACACTGGCAGTCAACAACGAAAAAGGTTATCACCGTTTCGAGAAATTAAAAATCATAATGCTGCCTGAAAAGCAAACGGCTGTTAATTAAAAGGAATTCAATTTAAAAATCGAATTCGAATTTCGCGCGGCACTAGCTAACGCTAACGCCCTCATATTTGCTGACAAGAAAACAAAAAAAGAGAAAAAAAAAAACGGGTGGCGGTCTAATTAGGTCGTCGAGAGAACAAGCGTTCGTCAGCACAATAATAATTAACACTGCCTGTAATGAAGCGTGCTATAAAAACTAATTGGAGACCCTACAATCGCTGTGGCGGGGTAAGCGGACCGGTTTGATTTCGATTCGATCGACGAATACTTCATTTCATTTAGCTCATTATTTATTGGATAATGGTCCTTCGGTGGATGGGATAAGGGCTTGCGGATAGCGGAAGTCAAATGTAGCAGACTGGCGGGAGACAGCGGTCGCTACTTGTTTTTAACACGTATCGGGAAAGATAAATAATCTTATTTTGTATTGATTTAAAGATGAAGTGGTTTTCTAAAGCATCTAAGCATTATCTGTTTTTTGTTTTATACTAGAAGCATGTCTGCAACTTCGTTCGCGGAGGAGAAAAAAATCATAATTCTCTTTTTTTTTCCTCGAATGTTTAACTATTCTTGTACCGAAAATGATTGAGATCCATCAACACGTTTTGATATGCTGAGGCCGCAAATATATTCCGAACGAGAGATGGCACTGTTATTTATGTTCATACTTCATACTATTTGAATTATTTGTACCCAACCAATGAGTAGGTACCTGGAGGGTTTATATATATGGTGGTGTTCGATCTAATAAACTTACAATTTATGTACTTACCGACGTAACTTTATCAACCGACTTCAAAAAAAGGCGGATGTTCCCAGTTACTTTTTTTTATAAATGTTAGTTTCGCGACTCGTTCGAAAGTTTGTATTGAGTATGCTTGTTTGAAGTTTGTTGTTATAAATTTAAATACCTAGGTGGTTTTCTAATTGCCATTTTGAAATTCAATTTCTAAACTATTTCTTTTAGATTTTTTTTACATTTTCCAGTGCTGCAGATGTGCATTTAAGATTTTATCTACACCCATATAGTAACCCTCTTTAATCTGTACAAAACCCATAGGTGCTGGTCAAAACATAACTGAAACGATATACGAGATATCCCGGCTTGCTGGCCGCGCTGCGGTCATAACTACATCGTAGACGATGTGGTTATGAGATCATTACAGTACAGATCCAGGTCGCGGCATGATATCTTTTTAAACATGGTTCCTGGCTCAATAGTTGCACAAGAAACACATGAAATCATTTAATATATGGAAGTAGATAAAATTTTGTACATAATGACGACCAGTTTGGCTTAGCGGGAGTAACGTTGCCTGCGAAGTTGAAGGTCCTGGGCTCAAATCCCGGTAGGGGCAAATATTTGTGTGATGAGCATAAATATTTGTTCCTGAGTCTTGGATGTTTTTTATGTATATTAATAAATAGATCTATTATTATACATATTCTCGTTTAGTACCCATACCGCAAGAGCTTGCCGTGAGACTAAGTAATTCGATTTGTGTAAAATTGCCCTTTAATATTTATTTATGATTAGGCCTTAAAACACAACTGTGATCGTATTACGACACTTGGCTCCGGCTCGTTTCATTAAACCACACTCATGTTTTAAGGCCTCTCATTATGTGACAGTTGCATAAAATACTATTTAAGCGCTTGACCTGTTTTTGATTCATTTGAAAACCATTATGAGTGAGAATTTTGAAATATTGTCATATTTTGCTGGTATTTGTGCAAAACGTAAGTGCGTTGTAAAACCCGGTCCGTACTTCTCTGCAAATCCCGTATTTTGCCCCGTGCAGAGTACGTTAAAAGGAAGAAAAGGTTTTATTTAACGCCACGAGAAAACAGAAACTGTTGAAAGGTTACACAAAAATACAGCACTAAAAAAACGCCGTCAAGTGTACGACTTTCAAACAGGACCTGCGACTCTAGCACAACTGTGATATTCTTTGTCGTGCGACAATGATTGTCGGTCGCTTTCCTTTCAATACAATAAATAAAAATAAATAAATAAAACAATATGAGAAAGACGGGTGATGCTATGTCGCGCAACAAGCGTAGTCGGGGAGAGTTGTGCTAGACCGGCTGGAGGGTTACTCCGAAACTCAAGTTTCAAAGTTTGTAACCTGCCGTCCCACTCGTTTTCAGGTTAAGTAGTATTTGAGTGAGCGGGATGGCGCCATACGAACTTTGTTTTTGGGTTCGAGAATAGTCCCTCTGAAAGGTTACTCCTAATCTCGAAATTCAAAGTTCGTAACGTGCCTTCTCGCACTCATGTTAAACTGTTTATGAATGAGCGAGATGGTGCGATAGGAACTTCGAATATCGAATTTCAGATTAGCCCTCCTATGTGCCGTGGGTTCGAATCCGGCCTGTACCACTGTTTTTCTCGGAATTTATGTACGGAATGTCATTTGATATCTATTGCTTTCTTTTCGGTAAAGGAACATCGTGAGGAGATCTGCATACAACTGCGAAGAAATTATAGGGTGTAAGTCAAATCAACTATGGTCAAATATGGTAAAGTCCACACTGGGCCAGCGTAGAAACTACAGCCCATTCCCTCTCATCCATGAGAGGTGCTAGCCGAGAATTGGGACGTATACACGGTGTTCGCGAGTAAACCAAAAGATTTGAACCAAGCATTCCTTAGTAGATTAGGAGCAAAATATGTTATATAAATCCCAGTGAAATCCGGCTTAGTTTTCAAGATATTATGAATTTTCATGTAAACTTAACTATTTATTTTGATTACTAAAGAGCATTCAGCTCTTTTGATGCCGACGTGGCCACGCATGTTGGCAAGTTACGTACCTAAAGTCATCTTTTTTGGAAAAATAATCGATACGGTAACGATTATTTTTCCAAAAAGGATGATAATATTTAAAGGGATCATTCTCATAAGGAACATATAGTTATAAATTTTTTATGTAGAAAAATCGACAAAACAAGATTTTTTTAAATACATGTAAAAATGTTTACTCCTTTTAACTTCAGGAATGCGTGGTAAATATCTTTCGCATTACTCGCGAGCACCGTGTATAAGTAGATGAAGATGTTGATGTCGTTGATGACAGCACTAAGCCGCTGTCCTAAAGTACGATTACTTTGAGTTTACCACTGACATATGCTTTTATTCTATTGGATATTCGACTTTAACACTAATACAAAAGAGTTTCTATTACAAACAATCGACGTTTAGACAGTGTGCAAGTCATATAAACTCTTTTACATTAGTGTTAAAGTCGAATATCCAATGGAATAAAAGCATATGTCAGTGGTAAACTCAAAGTAATCGTACTGTACCTTGCTGCTGGTCCTTATAATATACAAGGATTTAAATAATTGATAGATTCAGGCATTACTTTGCGAAATTACATATTAGATTAATTGATATGAGATAAATTGTCCCATCTAACATTATTGTTCAAAATGGTCGACCAACTGAAAACTCACTTTTCGTGTGGACGTCAACATTTCCTGCATCTCCTGATGATGCCTCGTAGAGAGAGAGGCGGAACACGTGTCGAGGATTATACTGTCTGGTGGTGGTTTGTTGTATTTGCATGCGTATTTTTTGTGGGAACTGCATGAAAATATGCGCATGTGAGCTCTATTTATTGTCACATCTAACCAAGAAATAATTTAGCGGAAGAGCAAAGGAGCTATCCATTAATAAACAGATTTATCCGCGGCATCGTCCGCATTACCGAGAACTGAGTATAGCCTGTGTTTTAATAATTGATTCCCCATATAATCTTCAACCCCCCTTTTCATCCCCTTAAGGAACGATTTCCGACGTAAAACATATTATGCTCTTCTCAGGGTCTCAAACTATCTTCGTGCCAAATTTTATCTATATAGGGTTCAGCAGTTTAAGTGTGAAAACTTAGTGATGAAGACCTACAGTATAACAATATAAGTCTGGTCTAGACGGTGCTAGAAGAAACGGGATTATCTGATCATTTAATTTGAAACTGATGACTATAGTATAACATTGCATCCAAACAATCAACATTCATGAAAAGTTAATTGCCGTCGCCATCGTCTCGTGCAAGAAATACTTAATGTCTAAACAATAAGCAATTACTATATAGGTACCTAATTAAAAACATGAAGATCTATCGAAACCGAAAAGCGAGTCTTAAACTCGCAAGATTTGACCCATACTAACGACAGCAACTTACATAAAAGCTTGTTAATATTCATACAAACAAAATATTCATTTAGTCAAGTAACTTAGGTAAATACGTAACATGAATTATTGTATTAAAAAAACAACTAATTATAATACATTCATTTCGAATAAATTTTGAAGTAATTAAATACATAAAGTTTGTTTTTCTCGAAACATCGCGAGTTTAAGGAAAAACAAGATTAGCATTTTAAAGCTAAAATTATATGGTAATCTGAGCAATCAATCGTAAATAATAACAACTTAGCTTAATTATCATGAATGAAGCATAATCGGCAACTTTGGAATAAGCCGGTACAAAAGGTGTAAATAGACAGGCTAGAGGTGTACCGGTACCGACTAATAGTATCGATCTTAAGACATACGATTTGTCTGAAAAACTAGGTCGCACTTTAGTCGATGTAAAGTTCTTTCAGGGGTACTGAAGGTAAATGCGAAACTTCGATGAGAGTCAACTAAATCGTTGTCGATTGTCATATCGTAAAGGGGACGACAAAACATACGATAGTTATTTTTTAGTAGATGCATGACACCGTTACTAAAGTTACTTAAAAACCAAAACTGATTTCATTTATTTCTTAAGCCAGGTGAAAAAATTAATGCAGTCGACAAAACAGTTTGTCGTCTTTCCCCTAACAAAATTAGTGATTGAAGTACCTATCTCAAACCAGGTTTGAGATAGGTACAAAAAATTTGGAGGGAAATCATTTCATCATTCCGCTGTACCACGTCGGGGACTAGATCTAATTACAGATTTCGACAGAGAAGTGATGACTTGTCATAGTAAATTAATTATTTTCCTTAGAGATTTGATAACATCCCAGTTTTCACCCTGCAACATAATTACCCGTATAACTAATGAATAGCTGGTTATATCATTGATTTTCATGACGTTCGGGCCTTTAACATTTTTCCGGCAGAGATTTAAAGCAAATCCAAGGATTAATATTATCAGAAATTTGTTTTTTATTGGTGCTTAGAGACACGACACTTCTCTCGTGGCAATTACACTACGGTTCATTGACGAATGCAATATAATTTAATTCATTCGGTTTGGTTACCCATACACCAACCAGAACAGTATCAAAACTTTCTACTAACTCCAACTACCGAACTGACAGCAAGTTACAGGGAAAGATCTTAGAGCATTTAACTAATGGCGCCGAAAAGTCGTTTCATTAACGAACAAATTTTTCGTGCATTTTTAGCGGGAGGTGAGGTAAATACGTACAGCACACTACGGAAAAATTTCTATTTCGACAAACGCACACAATTATCAGAAATCACCTACCAACAAAAAAATACCCACACACTGACCATTTACCGTATACACTAACCGGAGAGCGATTACTTTAGCAGAGGGGAATGTATTCGTATGGTATCTTCAGTCGTTAAATGCTCTAAGGAGAAGATAATGTATAATTTAATTTTCTTTCCCCTATACGTGATTAAGCATGTTCTATATTCCGAAGCGTCGGAAAATTCAAACCTATAGCTTAAAATAAGCTTTTGTATATTATTTACAGTGGTGTAACGTGAAATTAGAAAACTAGTCGACAACTGAAATTCATTAGCCAATGTCTTCTTGAAAATAGATTTATAAGGTGAATGACCGACGAAACTCTCACATCCCCTTGAAATAATAGTTGCACACTTTGAGCCTGCTTACCGACTAAAACCTCGATTAACTGCCAATGGCGCAGCTCTAGTAGGTGTTTTAAATGGAAAACCCGACACGAACTGCCTATCCGACTAGCTAGTTGGAGGGAAATCAGTCAATAATGCACTAATTTCCCCTCCTTAATAGCTCGGTCCGGTCTACTCAGACACTATTACGATACTGCAAGTGTTCGTAATGCAATAACCTCGTAATGGGGTGATTTTGATGTTTTGTTGGTAAATTCACGACTTTTGGGATCAATTAGAATGGCTGATGGTTGGAAATGATTTTTGCAAAGAAATTTAAGAGCGTTTGCCTTGAGCCTGCTTAACTGGCAACATAGCGTATTTTTTCATTTTGTTTCATTATTTTGTGGTATTTGAATGACACTTAATGGTGTGTTCAATATATACCCTGCATCTTTAGGATTTATGACGCTTTTAATTTCACCTAATCATCGCGTTTGGCTTTATTTTCTTACAAATCAAGATATAGACATGAATTCATTTTTAGAGTTTTAGTTGAGACAATATCATAAAATTTTGCATTGTGCCAGCGTAACTACCGAAAACGTAATGAATGTATTGAACATGTTCAAGTTACATTTATATTTTTCAAAATAATCAAGAAAAGCCAAGAAATATGCGACGTTGCCAGTTAAGCAGGTATAAATCCTCTTAAGAACCTTTGAACGGTTATTTTTAAATTCAGATTTAAATAAACTTGTTTTACAATATACAGTTCCATAATTATACCAAATACTTAAGTTATATATTATAGTGGTGTTTATATTTGTGACTGGACGATATAATAGATTACAGGGCTAAAAAGTGACATGCTATCACTGTCTTATCTATACTCATACCACCTATTTATTTTCCATCTTAGGGCAGATGAAATACAAAACATAAACACATAATAAAAACCTAACCTAGGGCACTGTCGGCAGCGTGACAGGGCTCAAGCTACCACTGGTTGGCCGCAAAGAGAAGAACCTCCTGAAGATATGCGCCGTATCTGTAGGAGTACTGCCTTCCGCATCTGACCCTTCTCTGAATCCAGCCGTGAGATGTTGGTCGTATTTATCTCGAAAACTTGCAAAACTTTCAGGTCGGTAAAATACCATCATATTGGGAGCATTAACCATTTTTGGTACAAGGGTATTTGGACATCTAAAGTTCATTGACCTTAACTCAATTACGCTGAAGCCCAAACTATCCAAAGTCTCAAACTACATACAATTATACATGGTGACAACAATAACTGACAACTTCAAAACCCTAAAAAAAAGTTTTAATAAAAAAAATATTGTTTACTTATAATAAATTTGAATCAATATCATTTCGACACATATCATTATTAATTTTGCAAAATGAATTAATTTGAAAAGTTGTCTTTTCCAGTAACAACGTGGTTATAAACGGTTTTTTCTATGGACTATTTCCTGCAACCGATTTTGAAATGACTTACATACTCGTATTTTTTTCCGTAAGCAGTGGCGATATGTATGATTCAATTACGTAGGCAGCCCTGACTATGCCTCGTTACGTTTTTAATAAACCAAATAGCCTCTTTCGAGCTAATGGCGGAATAATTGACGGTGCCACTTACGCGTATTGTTTATCGTTACCTACACGATAAAGCGATAAGTACAATTTATAAGGATTTTATTCGTTTCTTACGTGAAATATGACCGGCATGGTCTTGTAAGGAACTTCGAACGAGTGCAAATGTGCATAATGACCGGGTAGGAAAATCAAAATTTTAATTCGTCCGTCAGTTATTTAATAAAAAAACAGCGAACACGTATTTTTTTTTTTAATTAAAAGAAATACTCAGATAAATCGCATTAAATTTTCGATTTAGGGCTCGTGTCATTTTGACTCAATGTATCGCCCTAATTTTTTGATACAAAATAAAGAAAAAATACTTCTAATATTTTTATGAATCTCCATGACGAACTAAATATTAAAATGTAGTCACCAGCCCTATTATTGAGCAAAAGTCTATCGCCTAAGTAAGTCATATTTTTTTCGGAACAGGCATAAGAAGTGCTCAACAGATTTTTATGTAAGTTCTATTTTCGTATTATTTTTTATGTATTAAGTGTTCAACTGGCAGACGATCCATCTAATGGCAATTGGTCATCGTCATCCATGGATATGTGTACCACCAGAGGAGATTTCTTAAAAAAAACCCGTATTATAGCGCTCTGGAAATACTTCAGGGGGAAGCGCATTCCGTAACGTGATGCTCTTTTTTCCCGACTTAGTCAGAAGGATTATGTTTGTGGGATATTTTAGTAGTACCATTTTGTTTTTCTTTTATATTACAATGGTGGCAAAGCGTACAGGTGGCTCTCCTGATGCTACCGCAACCTATGGACACTTGTAACACCAAAAAAAATATATCCCAACCAATTGAGAACTAGATGCGTACGTCACAGTGCTCGCTAGTGAAAGGGTAACACACCTGACGCGTAATGAAGAAGTACCGGGTTCGAGACCTGGTGTGACCACGTGCGAGAGCAATCGTATTTTTCTTTGCGCTTTGATTTGTATCTATATCACAATAGATAATAATGTGGTGTTAATTTTCCTGCATTAAAAACACAGAACCCCAATAAACTTGTGGTTCGTATAAAGGGAAAAAAAATAGAACCTCGTCCTTTTTTAACTTTCCTTAACGCATCAAGCACGTGTGTTTCCAATCCTTTAAAAACCTGTACTTTATTATCTATATTAAATGCAGAGTATGTGTCTATTACAGCTTATATTGCGCAGGTTTGTCTCTTTGATAAAATATTTGAAGTTCGTAAATATTACACTATGTTTTTTTATATAAAAATATACGGGGTAGGTATATATATTTATTTCAGGCTGGCAACGCACTTGTGACTCCTCTGGTGATGCAAGTGTCTATGGGCGACGGTGACCGCTTACCATCAGGCGATCCGTCTGCTCGTTAAATAAAATGAATAAATACATTTTCAGACTATTTATTCGATATTATGTTAAATATCATATTCGTATCATAAAACCGAAAACACGTGTTTTAGTTTATATTTTTCTCATAGAGCAACGTATCTTCGTGGTTTTATACTTAAAGAATATGTTATAGAAGAACATAATTCTAATTCTTTATATCCGGGTGCATCCATTATGTTTTTTTATAGCCGGGGGAAGAAAATATAGTTCATATTATTAGTAGTTAAGTTAGTCATTCATTAGACACAGTCTTGAATCACTAACATAACATCACACCCACGTTCAACACAAACCCACAACGTTTAATATCAACACCTAATGAGGCAATCGCCATTAGAAAGAGTTAAATTTGCTCATAGCGATGGCAATTAGCGGTTAATGATCATGGCGTTTTATTACTTATGTCCATTAGCCATGCCTTGTGTTAAATTAGCTAAAAAAACAAACAGACTAAATGAGCTTGCGACGGTAATGTGGCGGCGTGTTAGTTTTAACACTACAGTGTAGTATAATAAGTGTTTAGCTGCAAGCGCTTTAGTAAAAAAAACCGGCCAAGTGCACTTAGGGCTATGTACAAAATGTACGCTAAAAACTGGTGTATCAATGAAAATCTAGTGTTAGCCTCCCTGCTCCTAAGCGAAATGTACGCAGTGTGGGGTTATTTTAAATTGATTACTGACATAGACAGACAAAAAACTAAGATTTTCAGATTTATATACCACACCAAATTTCAAATGTCTACGATAAGTGGAACTACCTATATTTATTTTTCATGGACTTCCTTGACTCGCAACGGACGTCAAAGATTGAAATTGTCTTACTATCATGATTTTAATGATTTTTACCAGGTTTTATTTAACTTGCAATGTGCTTATGTATGTTTGTACTGGTTAAATCTTGCATGTTAAATATGACCCACTTCCCGATATCGACTAATATTTCGCATACGATTGAGCTAATATTTCGCATACGTATGTAAGTTAAGTGACAATATAATAATATTATACCGACGAGCTGACCTGATGATGGAGCCAGATGGTGGTCATAAAAACTCTGTTGTAAAATAACGCAGTCCTACCGAGTTTCGACTCTTTAAAATCTTCTTTTATACTTAGTACCTAACGGATGTTTAAAGAAAAGTCGGCAATAAAAGCTTGCCACAAAAATGCTTTTTTGTCAAAACATTTTTCTCTGAATTTCCCCACAAGTTATTTTATTATACATACAATGATCTGAACTAGAGTTAATAGTATTATTGAATTCTCCAAAAATCTACAGTTGTGAAGCTTAATGACGACACGTTTGGCTCAGTGGGTTGTACAACGGCCTACGAAGCTGGCGGTCCCGGGTTCGAATCCCAGCCAGGGCAATCTTTGTGTGATGAGCACGAATGTTTGTTTTTGGGTTTTGGATGTCTTCTATGTATTTAAGTAGTATCATTTATGTATATATTGTGTATATCGTCGTCTAGTACCCATAGTACAAGCTTTGCTTAGATTGGGACTAGGTCGATTTGGGTAATTGGTCCCTGTGTTAATTATTATATTTTATATATTACTACTTAAACGCGCTAGGCTTATGGTCAAAACATTGTAAATGCTTGCATGTACGTCGTTGGCTAAACGTATGACCACGGTAAAACTGTACCATAATCAAACGATGTAAATAAGTTGATACTGTAGACAACACATTGATAAAATACCCATTTCAAGTGTTTTAAAAGGGGGATAACTTCAATGAATATCGCTCCAGGTCTAACGATAAAATAGCGCAGTCATAATTTATTATGACGATGGCTGCGGCTTCCTCTAGCCCTCAGGGCGTCTATAATTCCTAGCACCTGTGTGCATAAAGAAACAACACATACCATTATAAGGCTCAATGAATTCCTTCAAAGGCAGCGACAATTAAACCAATTAAAATTTCTAAACGTAAATATCGAGGACTCGTAATAACCATGCGATTCCTTCCAAACCTCGAATTAAAAAAGTACGACATATTACATTATACAGTAGCATTAAAACTACATATAAAGAAACGTAACGCATAATTAAAGCCACTGTTTGCAATTAAAATAATGGCTGTCACACCTATAAGACAATTAGGTTGGAATAAATTCTATGTTTTGGTAGACGACTGTAGTGTTGATTAGCACTAATCAAAAAAAAACTTAATTCTTAGTAATGGCGGGTAATAGCCGGCGTGGTTTTAACGTGGTCTCCTGATACGAGGTAATGAAGCTCTAATTACCTGGTGGCTTTTAGAGGGTGCCGTATTGACGCGTTTTTTAATGCTACCTAATGAACACACTAGCTTAATGTTTGAGGCCACTAGCAAATGTCAACCGACATTTGTTTTTAAATCGCGGCTGATTCTGAGCACTGCCTGTTTCTTGCGGCACAATTTGTATTATTAAGCACTTATAGATTTTCGTAGAATAATCTATCATATTTGAATTTGTAAATACATTCGTTGTTACAATATTGTTTTAACTAGTCTAGAACCAAACTAAAATGATCATGCTGTTCTTGGATATATTATAATTTACAAACTGATACTAGGAAATTGGTACGAGTAATTTGGTATTTCCTTAATCACAATTTGTTATCGTTACTCTTTTCATTTCCAGCTATGTCCGTTGCTGATATCAATCCATTGCTTAATATTATAAATACCTACGACACGACAAACATTATTTAAATATGTCACACCGCATATCCACATTTGTAGTAAATATATAAATTATTTTTACCGAATGAAATTAACTGTGTTTTACCTCAACTTACTTTTGTACGCTATTCTATAACACTATCCTTGCACAGCAAAGCCTCGTTCTTTTGTTTTAAATTCGTGAAATCCGGACCGAAACGAAAAACCCGATTTTTCCAACCAAAAAAATCAATTAAACGTCTCACTAAAATAACGTTACAAATTAAGGCGGGGGTCAGTCCCTATTTACCATACGCAGGCCTATTTTTTCATAGTTTCGTTTCTTTTTCACCCCATTCTCCACCCGGCGGGCGACCGGGGGGCAGTTCTTTTTTTTTTAAATCAGTAAATTGCATATTTGAAAAACTACTGCGGCGCGTCGATCGAACAGATGTACCCTGTTTGTTTAAAATGTGCTTCATGGGTTTTTTTTAAGACTGGCAGGCGTGCGTCGGAAAAATCGGGCGTTTATCTACACGGGAGTTTTTTGTGGTAACGTTTATAGAAGAACCAAAGCAATCGAGATAGCTCGAAGAGTAGCAAAAACTAAATGTCAATGAGCATATTGCTCCTAGAACCTACAGACAGCTGCTGGAGCCGATGAGTTCTCGAGTGGCGACCATCGCACCTAGGGTTACCAACCGTACTATAATATATAGCTTTGTACTATACTATGACTCTGTGTACCAGTGTCGTGGCGTCCATATAAGGCCGATTCCCATCGGGTTGCTCAAGGAAAGGCTTACAGATACAGATACAGATACTTTATTGATAAAACAGATGCATTTTACAGGTCAGTTTTTGTCAGGTACAGTTTAAGTACAGTGCGTAAATTACAATTATACAAAAATTATTACATTATTCATTCCATTACAATAAATTATAATAATTATCATTTTATTACTAATTTTGGTTATTTCTATGTATAAATTCATCTAGGCTGTAGCATGCTAGGTCAACCAGTAGTTTTTTTAGCCTGTTGACGAATATTGCATCAGATGGAGAGTTTATTACCTCCATTGGGAGGGTGTTATATATTTAACGCCAATGACAACGAGTGACCTCCGAGCCTTCGCTAGTCTGCGGCGTGGAACGAGCAGAAGATTTTTCCCCCGGGTGTTTGCCTTGGTTTTGTCCACGAGTTGTGTATTGGTCAAGGTTTGACCTCACAAATTTGCAAGCTTCCATTATATAGACGCACGGTAATGTGAGTATTTTATGATGTCTAAACAATTCGCGTGCTGGATGGTCATACGGCTTCATTGAAATAATTCGCATGGCGCGCTTTTGCATTTTGAAGGGCCTATCGCGGTCTGCAGCAGAACCTCAAAGGTCGACACCCTGAATTAAGATAGAGTGAAAGTAGCCGTAGTATGCCGCTTTCACGTTATCTACTGTTAGGCTGGGCGCTAACCTTGAGAGGGCAAAGCACGCCGAGGATAATTTGTCACAGGTAGCATTGATGTGCGAAGTCCATGTCAGGGCAGAATCTATGGTGAATCCTAAGTATTTAACTAGGTCAACTTGTGGTAGATTAATGTTGTCAACAGTGATGTTAATACTATATACTGTTGAAGAAATATATATAGTACGCAAAAATACTATATTTCGGTAAGTCTTTACGCGTATCAACTAGATTTTATGCACCAATCAATGTTGTTAAAATAACAGGCCGAATGTTAGTAAGTACTAAATATTATGCATTGTATTTAATGAATCTATTTTCAATCTTAAGTATTTTGTACTATTATTTCTTTCAGAGTACTATATTTTTGTACCTTGGGCTGGGAAATACTATATTTGCTAAAGAGATAGTTGGCAACCCTAATCGCACCGGAAGACGCAGCGTGGTACACTCGTGACAAGATATAGTGACTAGATTACTAGTTATGGTCACTTAGTCCGCTGGATGAAGGTGACGCGTGACTGTTAGTGGTGGCGTTCTTCAGGAGAGGCATATGTCCGGCAGTGGAGATCTTTTAGCTGATGTTGATGCATGCATTAGCAAGCACTTACTGTCTATTTCTTTGCTGTCTAGTAATTAAAGCAAACCTATCTTTTTATCCATTTTAGTTTTTAGATCACAAAGACCATTTACAAAAAAATATATCCACCGCAGGTTTCGTCAATACAAAGCAATGGCACAAAATATTATCCGCAACACGCATCGTGAAAATAAATGTAATACACACAAAAAAATATATAAATACCACAACATTAATCCGCTGCCCTATAAGTACCCGGCTCAAACGTACCAAAGATACCTGCTGCATTCCCGCGCTGGATAGCCAAACAAATACGTTGAACCAGGTACGAAGCAGATCTTCGATCGCAACCCCTATCTCTCATACGTTTTCCTAAAAATTGGCTTAAAAAAAGGCCTGTAAAAATTGCTTAGCCTCGAAACACCAGGGCTCCGCAGTTTCTACCGCAAGAGGTAAGTCGTACACAGGTTTCAAATACTCATTAAAAACAAGATAGTAGTATATTTTGAAACTAATGACATCTTTGCTGTAAACTAGTTTGGTTTTAGAAAGAATAAATATACTGAGATGGCACTGCGTAAGGTCATTGATTTCGTACTACAAGCCTTGGATCAATCACAGAAATGCTCCAGCATCTTTTGCGATCTGATAAAGGCTTTCGACTGTTTAAGACATGATATACTTCTGAAGAAACTGTCATACTATGGATATCATGGAATAGAAGCTCAACTTATTAAAAGCTATTTAGAAAACAGGCCCAAGTAGTAAATGCAAATGGAGTGAACTCAAGTGTAGTATAAATCGCTACAGGAGTTCCACAAGGATCAATATTAGGACCTGTATTGTTCCTAATATACATAAACGATTTACCAGCATGTTTTCCAACTGATTTAATGGTCACACTTTTTGCCGATGATAACCATGTGGGTATAAGAGGTAATGACATACAAGAAAGGATTGGTTTCAAGCAAATAGTATAATACTTAATACAAAGAAAACTACGTTAATACATTATGCTAGTAAAGCAAATAATGACCTAAGTGAACATTATAATGATATAGGAGTTAGCAATGAATCAGATACGACATTCTTAGGATACGAAATTGATAGTAAAATTAGCCATAAATTCTATATTGACAAAATTTGTAAGAAAATTGCAAGAGGAAATTATGCTCTCATGAAATTAAAGCCTTTATTAAATAAAAAATCCCTGATGACAGTATACTACGCATACATCCACGCAAATATAAAATACGCAGTCACCGTATGGGGAAATGGTGTAGAGATCAAAAAAGTACTTAATTTACAAAAAAGATCGATTAGAATTAAAAATTACTTGCGTAATCGTCAATCAGCCAAGACATATTTTAAAAGAGACAGGATCATGACAGTTATCTCATTATTTATATACAACAGCCTATTAGAGATACACAGAGAAAAGAAGAACCTTAAATAAGCAGATAGACGTACACAGCTATAATACACGAAATAAAGAGAAGATATGTATGCCAAAATCAAGAACCAAGAAATGCTTTAAACAAGGAGTTGCCATTAAAATATACATGTACAAACTTACTGCCTATGCAAATAACTTCCTTGCCAATGAAGAACTTCAAAGATAAAATGAAAAGTTTTTTTGGAGCAAACTCGTTGTACTTTATAAACGAATTTATTGATGTTGTAAAAGACGCTACGTGTACAATTTAAATCTTCATATGAACTGTATTACACTATGAATTATTATTGTGAATATGTGACTTGCTAAATGTAATCTGTATTACATGGCCAATAAATGTACTATTCTATCTATTCTATTCTATAATTAGAATATTTGGCATGCTTAATTCTTGCCGCGATTTCCGCTCGGCTTTTAGATTACATTTTTATAAAACATCTATAGATATAAAACTCTTGCGTTACTGACCTATGGACAGACAACGCACAGCCTAAACCGCTAAAGATATAAGCATGAAATTTGGACTGTATATTCTTTTTAGTACGTGGACGAGTACTAAGAAAAGATTTTTCGAAATTCAACCCTTAAGCTTTGGTGAAATAGGGGTTGAACCGTTGTATGAAAATCGTTCATTTGGAAAGTTATAGACTTTAATCTTTGTATAAAAGTTTCTTACTAAAAATTAAAACAAATACTTAAGGGTTGCTATAAAAAATCATCATCCTAAAGGTATAAAAAAGAGTTGAAAGTTTGTATGGGAATAATGTCGTTTTTAAAGTTAGACGCTCAAAACTTTGGTCACAACCTCCTAATGTCCAGTGAAAAACATTGACTACGGTATTTTTCAAAATTCATCTCGTAACGGGGTTAAATTGGGGTTTAAAGCTTGTATGGAAAACCAGTAATTATTTGAGTAACTGTTATAATGTTTCGCGTAAAGACTCTTTATTTAAAACTTAGGAAACGAATTTCATCATCATTGGATATTTAGCCCCCAAAGTTGTTTAATAGGGGTTGAAAGTTTGCATGGAAAACCTGTAATTATTTGAGTAACTGTTATAATATTTTGCATAGCGACTCTACATTTGAAACAAAAAAATCTTCTTTCAGCATTTATGGAAATTCATCCCTTAACGGGGTTAAATTGGGATTGAAAGTTTGTATGGAAAATATGTACTAAACCTCATGATAAATATGCAAGTGCACCTTAAGGGCGATATTTGCGCTGGAGAATTCTCCGATCTTCTTCTTGAAAAAGTTAATGGAGAATATCTCGAAACTGAGGGAAGGATTACAATTCCATCGGATCTCGCCTTAGTTGTGTGGACCGTTGATAACCAAATCTCTCAAATTTACCCAGATGTTAAAAATGTATATAGCAAGTGCATGGAGTGGTTGTGTGAACGAGTGATTCTGACACCTAAGAACGACCAGGCTTCCGTTATTAATAACTTTTTATTGAAGTCGTTCGAAGGTTCAGCATATGAATACAAGTCTGTAGACTCTGTAGTGAACACGGATGATGCCATAAACTATCGCGTAGAGTTTTTAAATGCACTTAACCCACCCGGACAACCTTCTCACATACTTATGTTAAAAGTGGGTGCTCGAGTAATGTTGCTGCGAAATCTCAATCAGCCAAAGATGTATGTAGAGGCCCACTTAGGAGGATTTTTTGAGATTAGATCTATACGCGGACGAAGTCGCAGGCAAAAGCTAGTATAATATAAAATATGTACACTATTTAAATGGTCGACGGTTGGGTAGGGCTCAAATTACCGGTGGTTAGGGCCACAGAGAGAGAAACCTCCTGACGATGCAGGCCGTGTCGGAGCTACTGCCTTCTGTATTTGATCCTCCTGTGATCTAGCCATCTAGCAAGAATCTCTTCAGATGTTGGTCGAGAGTTTATCTATAAAACCGTTTACTGAAATGACTATCAGGGCAAGTAAACTATTATTGGTTAATTCTTCAAGTTACTTTTTCTCCCTTTACGACGTATATTCCAGTTTTCATTTCCCTAAAATGTCCTCCTAAAATCACAATTATAAGTGACACCTGATAGACGTATTTTGAATAAATGTATTTCGTTTTAAAAAATCAGAGCTCAAGCATGCCTGGCGCATGACTAGAGCTTTTAAAGCGACAAGATTAAATTGACCTCTCCAAGCGAGCATTCCCATTGCGTGACACCTATACAGTATTTGCAATTCGTGTTCATTATCACTATCTTTATATTAGCATTTGCGATACCTTTCATCACTCGAACAGATAAATAAAAAAGAAACTAATGAAGTAATTTTTCAAAATTCATTTGGACTGTAGATTGTAATCATACAATTTATTAGTAGCGTCCAAAGTACTTCCATACATAAATGAGCATCAACTAGTGCGTTTTTTATTCTCATTTATTTTATAAGCTATACATCTTATGATTAAGTCATGAAGTGTCTGTTAATACAAAAAGGTTTTTGTTCGATTTTTATAGGCAGGCAACTTTCCTGCTTGGAAAAAACATCAGTTATATAGTCAGATATCTGGCGAATGAAGATATTAAAATAAAACTGAAATGGACTATTGAAGGCCTCTAAACCGATTTTCTTTTTGTGTATTTGTACGTGTCATTTTGGCTTCAACACGTCAAAACGGCTAAGCGGATTTCAACTACTTATGTATTTTTGGTACACGTATAGCTGGGCCTCATGCAGATTCAGATCAGGTAGATGGTTATAGGATACATTTACCCAACTACGCTGAAGTAAAAGAGAGGGTTATGACTTTTTTCTCTTCCATGAACAAAGTTGCGGGCACTTTCTGGTAGATACATAAGTCCCTATTTTATTGTTTGTAAATCGATATGACCTGCTATGAAGTGTTAAGTTGAGATAAGCTGAGAGCAAATCGCCTACGGTGGTATGGACATATTATGCGGAGGGATGAGAGCCATGTGACAAGAAGGGTATTAGATATGCATGTGGAGGGATTTAAGAGGAGGGGTAGGCCGAGGAAACGGTGGATGGATTGCGTGAGAGATGACATGAACAGGAAGGATGTAAGTGACGAGATGATGAGTGATAGAGAGGTATGGAAGAAATAAACATGCTGCTCCGACCCCAAGTAAATGGGATTAGGACAAGCGAATGATGATGATGATGATGAAGTGTTAAGTTTATTTTATTTTTTTGTACGAGTATAAAAAAGTTATTCTAGAATGTATTTTCTTTCTATACTTTCTTTGAGGAGGTGTGCAATAAATTAGTTATTGTATTGTATCCCAAGTAGCACGTTAGTTATGCTATTCTTATTTAGCCCTTATAGCGCTCAAATTCACTGTATAAGCCTAAGGGCTAAGCCCTAAGCCATATAAGTACAGCTTGTGTGCTACCTGAGATGTTTTGAAAATCTGACCAACTGTGAGACAGACTCGCCCACGTCACCGGGATAATCAAAAACGCCTAATTAGATGGTTCTTGTATGGAACTCTTATAAGTATGATTTCTTTTTTTAATTTTATTATTTTTTGTGATAGCGCCTGCACAAAGAGCCAGACGGACAGACAAACACACAGACGGCAGATGCTTCGTAACAGTGTTCTGTTGGTACCCGTTTGTGCGATAAAGCAAATGTTTTTTTATTTAAAATTGAGAACAAGCAATTGAATTGAATGTATTAAAAACAACAGACTCCGCAAACAATTTAATTACATTTTAACTTTCGATAAACATAAAAAGTTCTGATTATGAAGCCATAGAAAAATAAAAGTGATTTATAAAAGAAATTCTGAAGTACCGTTTGAACTTGGAATATTTCGCAACTCTTTGTGCCATGGACACAATGAGAAACCTTAGGTCTGGAGGAAAGCCAGACGACCTGACAAATTGAAAGTATAGGTATAAAATATCAGGACCAGAGTCAAGAGCAGCGCTGACGTACTCGTCGCAACTATAATATGACCCTTAGACACGTATTAACTATTCGTTTTCAAGGGTCATGCCGTTTTCTTAGTTCATTTTTGACAACCTGCTTGAGGGACCAATATATTTTGGATCCATTAATTGAATATGGATTTCCGCAAAGTAACGCCTGAATTTATCAATAATAGTTTAGTCTATTATTCTCATTATTATAATGCAAAAAGCATGGTCTGCAAATTCTATAGATAAATCTTAGTATAATATTGTATAGTACACAAAAGCGCACATATCTAACACATAGAATTTAAAATTAATCTTAATAGGATAAAATACATATTATGCGTTTAGTTTCCAGTTTTCATGAATTGAATATGCTTACTTATAAATACATCCTATATGTCATGCCACATTAATTCTTTGCAGCCATTCACTTTGATCAGATCGTGACGTAGCCACACTCTCCCACTCAATAGGTCACATGAACGCCAACATGCAAGAACACAATCATCGTACTCATTAAATTTTAATAATACTCGAGAAAATTCGTAATTGCGCGCCCAATTCAAATTCAACAAAGCATTCGATTATTTAAAATTAGAACGATTATTAACGAACAATCGATTGAATGCTGAGTGCGCACACGCCGTGAAGAGGGTGCTTTATGACGTCACTTAACCCCTGGTCATGTGCAAATGTGTTAAAATGATTGTTATTACGTATGAATGTACTTGACAACTGCCGGTGTCGCTAAAATTGGGCCCAGACGTAAGCAAATATTTTGCAAATTAATGTTTATTTCATACTAAAAGGAGTTGGCGAAGGAGGGAAAAGGCATATTTCTCTCTTTCACTTCAGCGTAGTCGCGTGCCCGTATAACCCCGTATAACCAGTATAACAAGTAGAGTTAAAATCCGTTTAGTCGTTTTAGCGTGATGGAGCCACAACGACCCATACAAAAAATACATACAAAAAACAAAAATAAAAATTATTTTTCTATTCAATGACCTCCAAATAGTACGTTGCAATATTTTTTTGTCACAATTTTCCCTGTACGAGTACAGACATTCCATTTTTAGAACTTTATAAGCGTATAGATGATTAATTGTATTTCTTAAATTTGATTTTTTGAACTTATTTCATAAAGATTATTGAAACACTTACTTAAATTAATTATTCCTCTAATAACAAATGATTGAGTTTATAAAAATCACTAATCGGTGCGATTCGGTAGACTCAGCCCCTACAGTGTACATAGAACTCAAAATCGATTAATATAGCTAATCAAGTCACTGATGAAATCTCTGGGAGAGACCAATGTTCACCAGCAAGCGAATGTGAATAAAAATATTTATAATATAAATTTTCATATAAAATGCCCGACCACGTGGTTGTCGTTGTGGTGTGGTTGTGGAACGTCTGAATAGACTCGAAGCCACAAAACTACAAACAATTAATCGTTTACACGTACATAGATCATATCTCAATAATCAAATCAAATCATTCATTTATTTCGTGTTACACGACATATAATAATAGACATTAATGTTGACTTAGCATAACAAGAGTTGAATAACTTATACTTTAAACAAAATGTTGATAGGCGTTCTTTTAAATTTTCAACTAATTTATTACGTAGTATTATGTATTATTATTTTATTTTACGAGGAAACGTAATTATACATTGTGGGAAGATTAATCGCGATTTATGATAATGAATGTCGGTCGCCGCTAGAATTAAATCTAACTTGTTATTTAAATGCCGATTACTTTAATCTTGGTATAATGATGGAGAAAGTACGCGTATTTCATTACTTGTGCAAAAGTGATTTTGATCAGTATCACTAATGCTGGTTGCTTTGAATAATTATAGCCCTTTAGATTTAAACTACTACGAGACCAAATATTATCGTAACATTTTTACATGTATATTTTATTACTTAAACTAGAAGGCGCCCGCAACTTCGTTTGCGGAGGAGAAAAAGTCATAACCCCTCTTTTTTTCATTAGCATAGTCGGGTAAAAAATATTCTTTAACCATCTGGAGATACGCAGCTTACCCGTGTACCAAAAATAGTTGAAATCCGTTTAGCCGGTTTAGCGTGATGAAGCCACAACGACACATACAAACATTTTATTTTTACCACTTTATAATAGAGCTAGCTTCTGCCCGCGACTTCGTCCGCCTTAAAGCCTATGTCCTTCCCCGGGACTCAAACTATCTCCATACCAAATTTCATCCAAATCGGTTCCGCGGTTTAAGCGTGAAGAGGTAACAGACAGACAGAGAGACAGACAGACACACTTTCGTGTTTATAATATTAGTATGGATAGATATGTCCGCAATTTCGTTCGCGGAGGAGGAGAACGTCATAACCCTCTTTTTTGCTACAGTTTCTGCTAAATTGTAGGAACGAAATTATTTTAATTTGCCGCAACTAAACCGAATTCCGTCCGTTTTCGTCGAGATGCTGCATAATTATTCTAAATTAAACTATTTAACCAATAATAATTCTCCATTGGCAAACTCTTCAACAACAGCTACTTTGTAATAACAGTGCAATGCTCAGTCAGACCCGATCACTCCGCAAGTTGGACGATCATTACAATTTGTGAAGATAAATCACTGGAATACCAGTTTACAACAACAATACTTATTGTGTCATAGATACAAGTCAAAGCGCAAAGAAAAATACGCTTGCTACTGCACGTGGTCACACCAGGACTCGAACCCGGTACCTCTCGATTACGCGTCGAGCGTGTCAACCCTTCCACCAGCGAGCACTGTGCCAATCGCCTCGAATTTATCCATCCACTTTGACCCATTTCATTTTTAATTTTTTTCATGTGACCATGTGCGAGAGCAATCGTATTTTTCTTTCCGCTTTGACTTGTGCCTATGTGACAATAGATAGTAATGTGGTGTTAGTTTTGCCACATGAAAAACACAGAAACGCAAAAAAAAAAATGTGTTTCATTGAACTACAGTACTTATTTAGTACCGATTTTTGGAACTGGTTATGGCTGTGCTTCGTCTGTCACTCAATAGTAAGTATTTATACATTTCTTAATGTTGTATTCTCTTCTGTTTCCGCGATTATCACAAATAAAATAAAAAATAACGGATTGTATCGCGTATTATTATCTCATTTGAGTTCCCGATTTTTTGGAAGCTTTACAGTTTACATTCATGCCAGGTGGGTGTATAGACTGTTAGACATGTGCCAGAAGGGCTTAATTATGTTATTACATCTGATTTAAGATAATTTGACTAAACGTTGTCTAGCCGTATCATTTAACATAAAATTTGACACGACAATTCTTTGCAAAATACAAGGTGATTGTTTTTTTGGAAAATTATGCAAGGGGCAATACATTCGTTTGTATGGAAATCGCGATTCAATTCGATTGCTAACAAGCGTCTAAAATGTTACAAGTGTTTTTGCGTGACTTTTTGGTGTTTGATTAATGATTACTTTATAACCCGATAGTCTAATGATTTACTTTCACAGATCCAAGAATATTTGGTTTAAAAATGCCAAAGAAACCTGTATGTGGAGTTCAAGCTATTCTATTACTTAAAAATACAAGCGTATATTGCTAGTTCCATGTATCAATCAAACAAAAAAATAATAAAATAAGGGCAAAGTCCCAAAATTCCAGCTACTGAGGAATTAGGCACAAACATGGCTTCGCCCAATCGTATCCATAATCACATTACCGAACGATAAATGAATGGTAATTGAAAGGAAATTAAGCCATAAATGGGTGTTATTATTGAATTTATATTAAATTAATCGCCCCATCTGTCGTATGTCGGGGGCTTGACAATGATTATATTACGCCATTTGTAATTTTCTATGAGTGGTTTTGAGGAGTTTTAGTAATGAGTTCCATTTAGCTTCCAATCATTGCTTATATGGATGTTTCGGGGTAGGTAACGTTGTATGGGGGATTCGGGACAAGGAAGTTGTTTGACTGAAATGAAAACAACCGTAGTATACACTTAGAAATGTTATATGTAGCAACATGTTCGAAATATTGATGTAACTAAGGAAATTATTTGCAATACAATGCCAGCTTGTTATAAGTCGTACATTGAAAGTAACTCATAAATCACTTATTTGCTTGAGTAGGGTCAGGTTACAGATGTTAAATACATTGATTTTGTGTCTCCTAATTCAGATGTCCACAAACAGCATGCAAATATTAATATTGGATTCAATTAAATTGAGATTCATTATTATTTATTTTACTTAGTTAATACAATTCGATCTTATATTCTAAATAATCATTTAAGGAGTAAAACGTTTTACGTAAAAGTCACTCATGGAGCGACTTTTGAATTTAAACATTTATAATAAGTTGTCATCTGAAATTAATTCAGATGACAACTTATTATAAATGTTGACACACATTACACTGCAGTTTTTTTTAATAGACCTGTTCTTTGTTGCTTGTCTATCATAGTATAACACGAGAAATATAACATTACTATATAATTTGTTATTTTTGACGACCGGTTTGGCTCAGTGGGAGTAACGCTGCCTGCGAAGCTGAGGTCCTTGGTTCAAATCCCGGCAAGGGCAAATATTTGTGTGATGAGCATAAATATTTGTTCCTGACTCTTGGATGTTTTCTATGTATATATGTAATATATCTATTAAATATATCGTCGTCAAGTACCCTTAGTAGCCTTATTGAGCTTACCATGAGAGTAGAGCGATTTGTGTAGAAAAAATTCCGTAATATTTATTACTTATTATTATTATATATAACAATAATACAACTTAGTAACACACGAACGGGTTTACTTAGTGTTTCAAGTTGACATAAAAAAGTGTACGATGATCAAAAATTGGGACACAAAAAAGTTGCAATTTGGAATGAAGATACAGATTCATATTTATAAATATGAAATCAATGGATAAGTATTTACTTCGAACTTTTAAATCAAACAAAACTAAAAAGGGTTGAAGTCATAATCTACCCGAATTGCTTGGGTTTTGCTTGGTACTCGTGATTTTTTTTTTACAGTCTCGCTCTCACTGCGTATCGAGCTCAAAAGTCGCGAAATTGTGAAGTATATCGATGAAAATGACGAACCGGCTATTGTAAGTTGGCACCTGTATGCGATGTCATAGACATCACGCGCAAACTTAAAGTAACCTGGTAATACGTCTCAAAATTGTAAAATATCGAGGTTCTGTCGCGAGGCATCCATTGAACTAGATTCCCAAAGCAAGTAATTTAAACTCCATATTATTCTTGATACCGACACTAGATACTGTCGTGAATGGAGACGAAAGGCCAGTACATTGCCGCTTTTAAATATGAAAAGGGTTGCAACACTTTCACTATAAACTTCGATGTATCTCGGTCTCGTTTCGGTTTGCCCCAATGTGTGATAGTATTAATTCCACTCAAGTTAACCTAGGATTTTTTTTTAACTTCTCACCATTGGCTCCGATATTCGATGATGATGGATTATAATGCCAATGATGACTGTCATTATGAACGTTCTTATGAACTTTTTAGTTGATTTACAGACACAGATGAACTTAGGCTAGCCTTTAGCGCTACAACAGTTTTTTTTACATGGACACACAAATTTAAATTCTACAAAAAAGTCTATTAATTATTTACAAATTGACGCATTCAGTCCAGGTCATTAGTCTCAAAGTAGGTCTTAGGCTAGATGAAGTCTAGAATTAAAACAGAGGCTAAAGATGATGTACTTACGCACGGTAGTGCTTCAGGCAAGTTCGTTAGACATTTGACACCCGGCAGACGGTTATTAATTTGAGTAATAAAGTCTAGACTGGAAAATAACGGTAATTGAAATTAATTTCATAATTATTTAGGAGCTAACTGAAACTGATTACTTTTTTTACGTCTGAAATATGGAAAATAGTCTTCAAAGACTACTATTACTTTTTTTTTATTTCTAATAAGATCACGCTCATTTTTATCGCCACTCTTGTTTTATTTTGCTTTATTATTCGGAAACCGAGCATATTTTGCGATAAAAAGAAACATAATGACACTGTTAAATCCACTTTAGCAATATTTAACTCAACTGTTACACAACGTACATAATGTTGATTAACACACAATTTTACAAATGCGTAAATAAAGAAAAGCTGGGTTATATCTTGAGAGAAAAAAACTGATTTATAGGTATCAGCTACACTGTATATGCATATGTAATTTTATATGCAAAAAAATATATTTTTTCATAAATTTCTTTACGTTTTCAGGAATTATACAGCATTATGAGTTTTTTTTGCATGTCAGTTTTAACATAATTTCTAATAGTGTATTCACACAAAGACACATTTTTTTTAGATGGAGTAATCGCTACTTTTGTTCTATCCTTCGTTTGACCTCATGGTCGCCTGATACAACATCCACCCACTCTACCTCTCCTTCACTTTATCAGAAACTTAAGGGCCCACTTCATCATTTGTAAATCACGCCCCAAACGTGGAGCCAGCCAATAAGCATGATTTGTAATGAGGGACGCATTTATTGCTCGCGCGCATCAAAGAAAGAGGAAGCTACACTACATGCTTGGGGTTTTTTGGCGTAAGCGCCAGATGTAAAAGTACCATAAAATCGAAAATATTATTATGTTTTGTTAACATTTAAATTAATCACTTAAAAGATAAAGGGAAGAATGACATTTTAACATAATTAAGCCGTTTATTAATCTGTCGTTTGTACAAACTAGACAAAAAACGGAAAATTAAGACGCGTTTTCAGATAACTTTTCTTTCGAGGAAATTTTCACTAAACATGTTTCCGCGTTAATCACAGAATAGGTTATGTAGTCAAGAAACACATATCTGAAAACCAACCCTTATATAGGTACTAGATTTGACAAAAAATGCGCTACAAAATAGCTTAAATTTTCGATGCATCCCCTTAAGAGCCAAGCTCTTGTCGGTGGAGCAGCTTACATGTTTTTTTATCTTCAGCTTTCGTTTTGATGTCCTGATACGAAACGCCGTCTTCACTTTATCATACCAAGTTAATTTATTTATCTGTCATGTACCTCGGACTCGTCGTTTACTTTTCCTTCCAAAGTGTAGGTATTCTTTTCATCAAACGATTTTTTCCTAAAAAAAAAATTAAGCCATTGTATTAGGTTAAGTTTGTTTTATAGAAATTATGATACTTTTACGTTTTCCAACAATAACTAACGTTGGGAAATGAAGCAGCCGGGGAAAATAACTCATCATGTATTTGTAATCCACCTTAACTTAATATTATTTAGGCCAATTTCACCGAACTCTGTTACGTCTATTACCTCTTGGCAATGATGCCAACCGTTTGGCGGAGGTAACCAGCTAATCGGCCGTTATATATTAACAGAGCATAGCAAAATACGGCATGATAATAGATTATTAGATTAAGTACATTTCTTGATTTCATGATATAACTATAGAAAAATAAAAATTTAAAAACTCCCCGACACAAATGAACATAACAACAAAATTTGGAGTTCCTAGCTTCAATATTGGCTGAAATTCGATCACTTGTTCCACTAAAAGCTGAATATCTTGGAGACGAGTTCTCCGATTTTCATCAAACAAAGCTACGAACACTCAGAATAAAATTATCTAAAGGTGCGTCCACACTTGTATCATTTGTTCGTATCCGATCACCGTGTCGTGGCATGACTGCGTATCGCGCTGCTTGGACGCTTACTGTCGGCGCGCCGATCATGCCGTACTCGTCCGATATAACTGTGTGATACGCGTAGCAAAACGGATTTCGAGCGATCCGATCGGCGCAACGTCCAAACGCGTGATCGTGACACGCGATCATGCCACGCGACGATGATCTGATACGGGCAAATGATAGAAATGTGGACGCACCTTAAAATGTAATTCTATGGAACTTGCTAACAATGTAAACAAACCGCCATATTGAAATTGTCTCTGAATGATGAATTTACTAGTGATGGGCAAGACTCTGACTTACTCCTTTACTTTCCTTATGTCAAACCATATCGAATAATAAAATACCGAAAGTAAAAAACCTACTTGTTACCTACTTATTTGTTAAATCACGATCAGAAGAAAAGTCGGTACATGAAGATGATGTCTCCGGTATTTATTATAACAGGTGCCTTTATATGATCTGTAGCCCTATTCGCTGTCTTTCGTGGCTGCAAGCCCGAAGTTTGAGATGGTCTTGGCTGATCACTAATTTTTTCGTTGATTTCAAGCAATATCAAAATCTGTGTTCGGTAGCAATTAGTCATCGTTCCAAAGTTAAATAATATCCAGATCATTATGCAAAACAAAATTCGTAAATCAGGCCAAGTCGTTAGAAAATTCAATAACAAAGAAGTAAAATACGCGTACATACCAAGAAAAACCATAAACGAGTAAAATAATATTGAAACCGTCAATCATTCAACCGTCATTGTTTTTTATATTAAAATGTAGGGTCAATTATATTTCTTTAAAACAGACCAGAACTACCTGATTACATTTTCCGAAGTTTAAATAACGTTTAAAAATGGTGCGAAAGAATGGAAAAAAAATATTAGAAAAAGGGAATTAAGACGATTAATGTGATTTAAAATTTTCAAACTACCGCGTAGTGTATACAACCGCCTTGGTAAGTAAAGAGCGTGAGTTGGGTTTAATATATCAGCACTTTAGTCACAACACTACCCAACATAGACAATTGTAGAATTTAAAAGAAACAAAAACGTCATTATATCAGGTCCTAATAACCTGACATATGAAAAAATTTTAAACTTTTATTGAAATATCCAAGATACAGTTATTTATTGCATAGTTTTGTATTTTACGGTAACGACAGTTTCAATAGTGTATGGTTTCTATGGTGTTTGATGAGGTGATGTGAAAATTCATGGAGAAACGTAGAGAAAACCAAGTTACACCTTTTGTTTACATTGTTAGCAAGTTCCATAGAATGACACTTTGTAACATGAAAAAACTGCACTCAAAACGGTCCATCCGTATGGGCGCTACAATGCCACAGACAGATACACAGATACACAGAGTCACAGAGATGTTAAACTTATAACACCCCTCTTTTTTTGTCGGGGTTATAAAATAACAAAATTAGTTTAGACAACGTCAAAGTTACAAGTATTTACGGGGATTATTTTTCAGCAAACTATATTTTCCAAACTTAGGCAGTTCCAATTGTATCATTTCCATACTCACGCTTCCTTCCGAAACCGAAAAAAAACGTTTTATATATGGGAAAAGTATAAAATATATGGGAAAAGTATCAGTTTGTGAAACATTATTTGACCATATACGAGTAAATGTAACTCGTATTTACATTATGGTCTACTAAAAATAAAATCTAAAACATCCTTTATATATTTTCAGAATACCCTTACCCTAATGACTAAACACCCTAGGCTTCGTAACGAAGGGCGTGTATTCTCAAACTCAATCGACCGACGACTAAACGTGTGAAAAGTGATTTGTCACGCGTCCCTACAAACATACAAATATGTATCAGTTCAATTAATTTTTCTCGTCCATTTCGCTCGCCCGGTACAGTCCACGCGTAAAACGAATAAGGTCGGATATTTAATACGCCTATTCGTATTCGAAAATATTTTTAGGGAATTTATGCTTGGCTTGTTTGTTATTTGAATCTTTAAGCCTTTATTGTTTTATTACCTATTAACACACTCTGTTTTTTATAATAAACTAGCTTCTGCCCGCGATTTCGTCCGCCTTAAATCAAATCAAATCAAAATATTCTTTATTCAAGTAGGCCTAGTTACAAACACTTTCGAAATGTCAGTTACATGAGAGTTTGATTTAACTTAAGTGTAATATTATTGATAAAATCATCATTTTTAAAAATAAAAAAAACAATAAGATAAATCCCAAAAGGATTGTCAATAAAAAATAAATAATCTAGAATGTGTCTAGAATAAAATTCTAAATGACAGAGTATATAAAACAATTAAGATTAAAATAATAATAATACCTTAGGTATTCGTTAAAATAATTATTCATATACCTACATGACGCTATAATTTACATTAATCCCACGCGGCTTCATCATTCATGTAGTCTTGTGTGCTATAATAAGCTTTAGAAAATAATTTTTGTTTCACAATATTTTTGAATTTACCAATAGACAACTCAGTTAAGCTGCTAGAAAGTTTATTATAAAATCTCACACAGTTACCCATGAATGATCTCCTTATTTTATCAAGCCTAGTAGCAGGCACTGCGAGCTTATGCTTATTTCTATTATGTATATCACAGTTCTTCTTAAAGTCGGTAATATTTTTATGTACATACATAATATTCTTATAAATGTATTGACAATGCACTGTCATTATATTAATGTCCTTAAACTTATCTCTAAGCGAGGCTCTATAGTTCATTTTATATATCGCACGAACAGCCCGCTTCTGCAGAACAAATAAAGTATTCATGTCGGAAGCACTGCCCCATAGTAAGATGCCATACGACATAATACTGTGGAAATGACTGAAATACACTAATCGAGCCGTTATCACGTCTGTTAATTGACGAATCTTACTTACTGCAAAAGCTGCAGAACTCAGTCTATTCGAGAGATTAGCAATATGGGGACCCCATTGGAGCTTAAAATCGAATGTTATACCGAGAAAGACTGTACTATTAACTAGTTCCAGTTCCTCACCTTTAACCATAACGCTTGCTTGCTCGTGTTTTACGTTACTCGTGACAAACTTAACACATTTAGTCTTTTTCTCATTCAACAATAAATTATTTACATTAAACCAATTTACTACTTCACAGATAGCATTGTTTACGTTATTGTAGGATCGTTGATTTCGTACGACTTTGAAAATTAGAGACTATCTCATGGTGGGTCTTTACGAGGTGTGGCAAGTCGTTTATATAGAGAGATAAGGAACAGGAAAGGTCCCAATATTGATCCCTGCGGCACACATTAAATTCGTCTATCGCGGATAAGGGCCTTTTTCCGGGATATAGAATGGCCTATGTCCTTCCCCGCGACTCAAACTATCTCCATACCAAATTTCATCCAAATCGGTTAAGCGGTTTAAGCGTGAAGAGGTAATAGACAGACAGACAGACAGACAGACAAACACACTTTCGCATTTATAATATTATAGTATAGTATGGATCAATATCTCAATCTGAGTTTTAATGTTGATAACAAAAACTCCAAAATATGGCAATTCTATTTTACTTTAACATAGCAATACTTTAATCTTATTGAAGTTTCAGTTTCAAAGAAAAACTCCAATGCTTCCATGTTAAATCTTTGATATTACCACATAAAAAACGATATAATTAAATAATACATATAAACTAAGTCACAAACCCGTCAATGCTTCCCATTAAATATTAGTGAAAAACCGTCAACGAACCTCATCAATGCTTCCTCTTAAATATTCGTGATTATCAGAGACAAGTAACAACTAAATAACGCTGATCTTATATTTTTGTGATTAAACCCACATGTACCACAAGCTCAAACGAAACTAACCAGTTAGTCGCTTTTAGTAACAAAAGAAAATCCTCAACGAACCCCGTCAATGCTGACGCTACCCGCGACGCGAGTCCTTCTGCATAATACATCCACGCGCTTGCTGTAGCCGGACTTTAATTATATATCTGGTACAATTTCGCCTTTTTTCGAGTATTTTTCACATTTTGTCCCCCACCCCCACCCACTGCCGAACGGCCGCAGAAAAAAAACTCTTTAAAATGCGTATGTGTGGACACTGCGTTGTTGTGACAACGATTACGGGCCGGACGGGTATGGAATTTTCGGGATAGTTCGGGACACCTTATGCTTTGGTGTATTAACTGTAAATGTTTGTATAAAAACTTATCTTGTTTTAATTAGTCGAGAACATGAGCTTATACTTACGGTCATTAAAATGTATATACTCTAAGTACTGTCTCAGTTTATTTTTCAGTTTTGACTTTGATGTAGATGTTAATATGATCGCCAAAGTACAACAAGGTCCGTTGGTTTTAACCACTAATCCACAGTTTGGGCTTATTTAACTTTACAAAGATTTCTTGCGTCACTAGAGCTGTTAATTGGTCAAACATAGCGTGAGTTTAAATATGAAATACATAATGCATTTTTTAGTCTCCGGAATTTTGCAACTAAATACGAAAAAATACAAGAAAGTAAAGCTGCCTTTGATATGCGTGGCAAAATGATTCCCGGGAGACACCCATTCACTCGGTTTGATGAGAGATACCTCACTTAAGTTCTAATCCTATGGATGACAGCTGTGGCGTTACTTAATACAAATTAAACTTGCCTGAAATATTTTTGCACCAGTACGCATTTTTTTTGCCTTAAATAACTAGGTCAACGTTGAATTGAGTTCCTTTTCAGCTACTTGTTACTTTAAGTGTGTTTGTAAAACAAACTAAAATTTCAATAAACTTTCCTCTTTTGGAAAATGTTGCGTATAATATTAAATGATCGAATGAACCCGGAGGGCGGCACAAGTTCAACGCCAATAAGCAGGCATTGTTGTGACAACGCTGCGCCCCCCTCAAAAAAATAATTCCAATTTTTAACAACTCTTTAAACTCTCATTAACTGTTTGCTCTCAGCGACGAAAGACAATTAAAGTTCGAGAATAATGAATGAGTTGTCGTATAAAAATACTTAAGCATTTGAATGCAATTAAGGTCGGGCTCGGATAAGCCCTCCAACTTTTCCTGTAACAGGCTGTTATTTCACGATCTAAAATCGGTTCTCAACCCGTTAATGACGCGAGTACAAGTGCAGATCGACGGCTCCGTTCGGCCGCGGACCAATCTATTAAATAACCCCCGGTGACACCCCGGGCGGCGGCCATCGCCGACCCCCACCACCCATCCGACCCCCAGCACCCGCCCTGAAAAAAATCCAGAGCGTTTTAAAATTAATGAGTAAAAATCTACACACACACCCGTCCGAACAATACCGCATGTGTGTGCGTTCGATATAATGACTCCGCAAACCAATAATGACGATACTTCATACTGCGACCTGCGGCCGATTTTAAAGGGATTCCCGACCTTTTCCACTAAGGCCAACTATCCGGCAAAAATGGAGTACAAATTGAAAATTCGACGGTCGCTAATTCCGTACGGAGCGACGCCGCGGCGCGAAGCGAACGCTGTTAGATAACATTTGTAGGGAGGGGGCGTCCCCTACGCACCGTTTTTATTTTGGCCGGCCCTTGCCCCCCTACCCCCTTCGCTCGTCCAACTTCATCTGAATAATTACTGATTTTTTTTCGTGTACTGCTGATTATCCCAGTGTTACTTGTTGACGATAATTTCGCTGTGTTCATTAGGTTCACGCTTTTCCCTGTTCGAAACTCGCTTTTTTTTCGATTTGATTACTTTGAAAATGCTCACCCAGGTGTTCATTTCTATGTATTAAAACCATATTTATCTAATTCTTTAAAACCATCACGCTATTGGTTACTGAAGAATATATTCGTTGTCCAACTGATCGTAAAGCTTAAATTAACAGTTTTCAACTAAGAAACTAATCCTCTCGTGAGTCATCCTGCTAAAAAGCTCTACATTTGTAATGTCTTTTTTAGTTTTATACGATACTAGGATTCCATCTTCATAATATAGAGTCTGGCTATTGAAAGATGAGACTGGAATCAACCACGAAATTTAAAAATGTAGCTGCAGTGTGCCTGTATGATCTAAAGCTAAACAAATTCATTGCTTTTGTCATTCATTATTAAGCTATTAGTTCAGACTCCATCAAATATTTATTTTTCTCTTATTTATCGGAAAAAAATATTTTGTCATTAATCTATTAAAATAAACATACCAAACTACGTCTTAGTTCAATTCGTAGCAAAATATTCTGAAACGATCAATGCTAATAAGCGTATTGTGAACTCTATTACGTAGTCATAGAGTTGAGTTATTAGAGTTGAATTCAGTTTGGTACGACCTGATCAAATATCGTAGGCTTTGTTATTTGTGCATTTACAATAGTTTTAAAATAAACGCGTGTGTTAGGTGTAAGTGTTTATACACGCTCCACTATATTTAATAATAATTATTAGTAGTGATTCCATTTTTCAAATATTTAGCAAAATTAGGCTTTAAAAAATCTTATAACTTGGATTAGTCCAAATTCACCACAGACTGACTGACTCTCAAAAAATTGTGTCAAATAGAAAATCAAAGAATTACGATAAACTAAAAGCAAATTGCATACCTGACCGATCGATCAGCGCTCAACTGGTGCTAATATCATGGAGAAATGTAAAAAAATACGAAACTTACGAATGCAGACAGTCAACCG
This sequence comes from Hedya salicella, assembly GCA_905404275.2. Classification (NCBI taxonomy): domain Eukaryota; kingdom Metazoa; phylum Arthropoda; class Insecta; order Lepidoptera; family Tortricidae; genus Hedya; species Hedya salicella. Next base: position 18,141,999 of record FR990108.1, read on the forward strand.
CCCCCAACCATAGTTCAGTTATTCGGAACTAAAGGACTCAGCGTCACATCAGTAGAATAGAATATAATACTTTTATTGTTTGACTGTGTACAGAGATGTTAAAATACAAAATTAGAACCAACACTTCATCCATCACGGACGTACAATGTTAGATCTTACGAAATACTTCATGCATACATTACAGATTTACAGATTATATTAATTAGTTAAGATACATAATTATAATATGGTACATTCATGAAATTTATTATTCACTTTTGTTAACAAAATATCGTAAAAACTATTTCAAAATGTGAAATTTAAATTTAAATCGGCCACGCAATTTTTGGCATTTTAAACTACTAATTAGACAGAGAGTTCTGACATGCACTGTTACGTCATAGTGCACTCCGGCCATATAAACTCCATATTAAAATCTGTTTCGCTAGAAAGAGATAGAATGAAATGTTTGATAAAAATAAACAATAAATAAGCCTATGTATTGTTTATTTTTATAGTTATTCGAAAAAAAATGTTTACTGTTTGTTTCATGAGTGAGCTTTTAATAAAGCAAAAACTAAAATTCATGCATATTCCCCATTATAACAGTGCCTTCCGTAATAGTACCGGAAGGTTATATTGGGCAAATCTAAACAATGTGTAGTTCCGCTTCGTAAAATGGCCGCTTTGTGCCATAAAATCCTGCTTTATATTACCTTATTGATGAGATTTTATTTTTCATCAGTGCAAGCCGTTAGCCCGATAGGATTTCGCACCAACAACATTCGATTTTTTTTACTTTAATCTTCAAGTTAACCCTTTTAAGAGATGAATTCTCAAAAATATTTTTATTAACCAATAACTTCTGTGCAAAAATTTAAATGAAAAATGGATATTAATGTGCAATTTTACACAAATAAGTTTAAACACAATAAGGCTATAAAATATATAAAAAAATAATATAGTGATAGTTCTTCATCTAGATGAAAATCTGACTCTATCGGCGTTTCGGGAAATCCATCATCCAATACAGGGGGTTTGGTAACAGGATGCAAAGCCGAAAGTAGATGATAGTAGCCATTTAAAACATTTTAAGCTATTCATATCTTAGAAAAATGTTATAATGTAATTCTTTTTTATTGTAGTTTTAAGATTTTTCTTAGAAAACTCCTACTATTGTCGAAAAAAAACATTTGTCTAAGACATGACTGGCTTAAAATGGCCTAACCTATCGCCTACTTTCAGCTTTGCATCCTGGTACCAAACAGCCTGTATAAACGTAAACGTTTGTTGATGCATGTACGTTCCCCTAAATTTTAAAAACTACTGCATGGATCTCAACGAAACACTCTAGTAATGTTGCTTAGGCTATAAATTGCGCGAATGAAGTGGCGGGTAACAGCTGGTACTTATAACATAATGTCGAGAAGACACACCGCAAAAACTCTTTATTCATTATATTTTTCGCCACCTACTCAATAAAAATTATTGTCTTTTAAACACTCCGCCGCCCAAAGGTTGTCTGGCAGAGATCTTTATTTAGCGATAAGACCGCCTGTTGTTTATCTTCATTTAATTGTAACTTCCATGTTTTTGTATATCTGTGCATTTGTGATATAAAGAGTATTTTTATTGTATATTTCCATACAAAATATATTACATTATTTAAGTTACTATTAATTACTAAATTGGTCAATTAAACGAGTTACATCAATATTACAGAATTATAAAATATAAAAATATCGCCTTTCTCATATATTATGTATTAATTCAACGTATTTAACGTTGAAAAAGTTTCCTTTTACCCCTTTTTGTGTTTAAATAAAAAGCTGTTTCTAACGACGAGAAAACTTTAAGAAAAATCAAACAATATGACCATATATTGTTTGTTTTTTCTTAAAGTAGAATTTCATAAATTTTAAAATGTTGCTTCCTTCTGCTATATATACCAACGATTCAACGTCAGATAAAGATACTTATTTGCCGCAAAAGACATTTATCACGCGGGCAAAGCCGTGGGCAGCACTTTTTATGTAAAATGGGCAAGCATTTGGCCTTCATCTCAACTGATGTAAAATGACGATGAAGCTTAAGATAAGGCATGCTTACTTGAAAAGTACAAGTCCTCGAGTTCTTCGGATCACCGGTAACGAAGAGCCAAAAACTGATTGGTGGTTAGTGCAAGGGAAAGTCAAGGGCAAAAGATTTCATTGGGCGCTCTAACACAGAAAACAGACCTCATCAAATCTGTGAAACACTCTGTACTTTGTTAATCCTTACATGTCCTAAATAGTAAACATCATTCTAACCTAAGAGTATACCTTTTTTGTCTTAAACTGCCATTTTCTCGTAAATAAAGTAACATCTAAACTATTATAAAGTTGGTAAAATTAAATGTCTGAACATTGAAGATATTTTGAAAAAAAAAAGATTGTTACGGCCATTGAATCGAAAAATATTTTTTTTGGATCTTATGTATGTGTCGTTGTGGCTTCATCATGCTAAATCGGCTAAACGGATGTTAACTATTTTTGGTACACGGGTAGCTAGGTATCTCCAGATGGTTATAGGATACTTTTTAACCGACTATGCTAAAAAAATAAGGGTTATGACTTTTTCTCCTCCGCGAACGAGATTGCGGGCGCCTTCTAGTGAATTAATATTTTTAGTGCCACGTTGCCAATTTCGTACAGTCAGCTGCATAGTAAAGTGACCCCACTGCCATACAACCAGGCAGGGGGGTCAAGTTTTTCTGCAACTGACCGTGCATTAAATTTATTTCCTTGCGAGAAAACAGCTGCTATTGGCATTAAACGCATATTTTTGGGTTAGAATGTTATTTACCACTTAGGACAAGTAAGGATGATAAGTAAGTATCAATGACAAATCTCACTCCGTCAAATATAGAGCTACATATAAGGCCATGGCGTTACATACGCATCGCGAGAGCAGCGCCAGCGCAAAACTCGACCAAAACAATGACCACTCTTCCAAAAGTGCACCACTTAGAAAACGAACCTGAAAAATACCCATTCAGTCTCGACTTATACAAATATAAGTAAATATATTTCCCCTTCTTTTCCCGAAATACTTGCCAGGAAAAAGGTAAACTCGAGAATTAAAAAAACACTAAGGCTTCGATTGTCGTGATATTTAACAAGAAGTATTTTTTATAACCAATGTCGTCGACATATCTCAGAGTTGCTAAACTATTTTGGGAGCCAATTGCTCGTAAAACCGATGACCGCGAAGGCAGAAATGTTTTCGAGTGGCGACCGCGTACAAGATGACGCTGCGTAGCGCTCCCCAACAGGCTACAGATGATCCGGTCAAGATTGCGAGAACAGTTGGATGAGCGCGGAGCACAACCGGACGTTGTGGAGATCCTTGGGGAGGCCTTTGACAAGTGGTGGACGTCTACGGGATATGATAATGACGATTTTTCACATTTATCCACATTATTTATAATCTACGGAAAACCTAATCAATGCAACAAATAGCTAAAAAGTAAATAATTATCTTATGTGGCTTTTCTCATTTCCACTCGGATGGCCGGTCATTTCAGTGGTTATAAAAAGTTCCTATACTTATATATTTTATTTAAAGCAAAGTTATAGCTCTTACCCTGGCTGTGAGAATTCCAAAGAATTCATTCCTATTTTATATAAACACAGTACGCAATATGTTTTTGTTATATGTCAATAAATCAGTTATATGACGTCGCTTTGTTCGCATTTCTTCGAAAAATTCGTAGTAGTCTTTTGTTTATAAATGTCAACAGTGAAATAGAAGGCGGGATGACCTGGATATATATATAAATATATCAAGGACTAACCAGATGTCGCATTATATCGACAGCTTGGTGGCGTTTAGTAATTTACCCATTTAACTCATTTTGTAAGGTGTATAATTCAATGTCTCTAAAATTTCTCTTCTCATTTCTCCTTTCCACCGTCGATATCAGTATGAGTCTTAGAGAATTTAATCTCTAAAGTATGAGTGGAAATGGTATAAAGGCAGATAAAAAAATAGCAGTCACGAGTACCTTTAGATACCTTAAATAGCAATAAATTGAATAAATAGTGAAAATTGACACAGTTATGATAACACTTAGTAGTTCTTATAAGAGCATTTTTCCACGAATTAAATTATTTTATAAAAAATATAATTCTTCCTTAGGCATAACTGGCTGCACAGAAAAAATATCAAATGACGAGGTCTTAAATAGGATAGGAGAGAAAAGGGCAATACTAACACTAATAGAAAATACAAGAGGAAATATGATAGGCCATCTGTTTAGACATGAATTTTTCCTCCAAAACATCATAGAAGGAAAAATCGAGGGAAGGCGAGGTTGAGGAAGGCCAAGACGAAATTACTTTAAGCAAATAAAAGAAAAGGTTAAAGTCATGTCTTACCAAGAAGTCAAGAAGGAAGCCCAAGAAAGAAGCGGCTGGCGATTGCTAAACCGACAAGAGCGTAGCTCTTAAATTGAAGAAGAAGAATTCTTCCTAATATGTCAAAGAGCAGTTCTTGAGCTTCTTTTAATAGTTCCAATGAAATCAGGTAATTTTAATGTTAAATTACGTGGACCTTTTAAAACTTGATATATATTTCAATCGTCCTAACATATAGAAAGAAATGATATATTCGTATGTATGACAAACTGTTGTTAATTAATTACTCCTAGATAATTAGCAACTAGCAACGGATATTTCGTACCTAGTAAAAAAAAAACATATTAGGTTCCGAGTACGCGGAGTACGTCAAAATGATATTTGAAGACGTAGAAGCATTTTTATTTATGAAAGTAAACATTAAATTAAAGTTATCTATGAAACCCCCTTAAAATCCAAATAAAATAAAAATGTCCCTGTTAAACAATAATTTAATGATTTTCATAAAAATATTTTAACGTGTCGGAAAAAGCGAGCTTCGTCGAGAAATGTCCATTTTGATCATTAGTTTAATAGTATTTGGTCTCGTACCTAATCCAAGATTATGATCTTAGGATTAGGTATTGATTTTGATTATGCAGTATTCCGATGCGTTGGATTACCGGTCTTACATTAATTAACTCGATGACAAACAGTCAATCATGACTTCCGTGTCATTAGCGGTCTAATTATTTATTAATCGTAATTGACATATAGGTTTGACAAAAATCAGGTTGTTTAAGATATTAATTTGTATACAATGTAAATATTATGAAAAAGCAAAAAAAACTGTAATCAACGTTAGTAAAAATGTGTCAAATATCCAAAATTATATCATCCTGAGCGTATTTTTTACTAATTAAGTATAAGTATACTTATATGTATTAAAAGAAGAAAAACATCTATACTATTATAAAGTTGTAAAAATGAAATGTCTGTAGATTGAATATATTTTCTAAAAAACTATTGCAAAGGACTATTTGGAGGACACTGAATTAAAAAATATTTATTTTATATTTTTGTGTATGTTGGTATGTGTCGTTGTGGCTTCATCACGCCAAATCGGCTAAACGGATTACAACTGCATTATTTACAACCAGATGGTTATAGGATACTTTTTACCCGACTACGCTGAGGAAATAAATAGGGGTAATGACTTTTTCTTCTCCGCGAACGAAGTTGCGGGTTGGCCTTCTAGTTATTAAGTGTAAAAAAAAATTTAAAGTTATTTTATTCTTATAATTTTATTTTATTATTTTTAAGTTACTGTTACTGTATGCCCGCGCATAAATGTATATTCTTTTTTTTTCTACAGCTAAAAAAATAAAACACCGCTTCCATATAAAATCTTCTACTCGTATTTAAAAAATAATCGTTAAAAAGAAATCATTCGTAAATCGTTTCCCGACTCGCCGACGTCACACTTCCCCAACTCCATAGACTTCGCGCCGAATTATAATTAAAAACTAAATTAAAACTTATTATTATGCTCATTCGGCAAGTGACAAGTCGTCCGGTGGCGATCGCTTGCCAAGGATTCGGTGGGGCCACCCACCGCCCCGCGCCGCCGCATTTTTTCCAGCCACCACTGAAGGGGTTGATTTTTTAAACTGATGACGTGCCTCTGCCTCCATTCCACTCCGTACAACTTTGGAGCGCGGATGTATGTACCGGCTGATAGATAAAAAAAAAATAAAAAAAATGAACGCTTTGTCGATAGTGCCCGGTGTTCCTTTTTCGCGGCCGTATCTGTGCAGCTGATGTAAAGAGCGTAAAAAACTTTTGACGAACAATACAACTTTTTTAAACGATAAACACGCGGTTTAGTTCGGTGTTAGTCGTTTTTCGCGCTGCAACTGTGACGAAGTTTGACGAACTTTGAAGAAAGTTTATTACGCGTTTTTGTGAAATAACGTAATAAGCTATTAGGAATGCGGTAAAGTGCGGTAAAGTTTTTCGCGTACACAAGACATCGCAGTGGACGTGAAGAGAATGACATTGTCTTTTGTAAGTAGTTTAAATAATTCTGTGTTTTTTTTATTTATGCTTTTTAATAGTAAAATTAATTATTGAACCGCTGCTAAGTAAAATTAATTAATTTTGACTTATTTTAATGGGGTGTTTTATCGAATAAATTACGAGAAGATTAATAATCAGTGATGGGCCGTTCTCGAGAAGTTCCGGAAACGAGAGAACATTAGGAGAAGCTTCTTTTTTTATTGTTTTTGTTATATTTAATATTATTATCATTAATAATATATTAATTTTTTAGTGAAGCTATTAATTATGAAAACGTAATGTATTAAAAGTATTGGAATTCACGTAAGTTATTTAATTTTACAAGCCGATATGATTTCACATGGTTTTACGGAATAATAATAGAAAAATCTTTCAAAAAGTTAAGAAATTTACTGTTTATATTAAACGTTTTTGTTTTGTTTTAGAATTGTAATCATTTTTAAAAACAAACGCCCGTGGAGAGATATCGATTTTAAATTACGGACAAATAGTACCTATATAAATAATACATATAAATTATGTGAAAAACTGTTAATTTTAGAATATAATAATAATCCGAATTTTCTGATAAAATGATTGTGAGTTAGACCACGAACGAGCCCCATCCAGCGGCTGAATATGACTATATTTATTTTGTCTTAATTTTTTGCTTAATTAATTGTAATTTAAAAATTGGCCTTTGTTTTTTGGTAAAGAACAAATCCAATTGGTTTTCAAATAAGAATAGTCTTATTAGGTTTCATGTCGATAGACAATATAATAAGACTAATTATGTTTAATTTAATTCAAACCAAAATATCGTAGAGAACCTTAACTGGATAGGTACTATATACTATATGTGTTGATATTTCAAATAGAATAAATTAATAGTGTTATCTTAACGAAAGACTAGCTCTTAACAAAAAACGGAATAATAATTCCCAAATTATATTTCATGCTTCCACTAACGTCTATTTATTGCCAAATGTTAAAAAGTGAAAACATGTAAGTCAAATAGTAAATGATAAAAGGCACCAGAAAATAAGTATGAAAGAAATTTTATATTCCCAGCCTCGAATAAAAAGGTTTAAAAATATTTATATAAAAAAGTACTAAATGTTAAATCTTACAAAGGGATATATGTATTATATTTAAAGTTGTAAAATATGCTCCTTTACATAAAACTGGCCACATTTGTAGAAACAAATAATAAACCAAACACGAAGCGCTCAAAATATTTCATAAACTTAATCTTCGCAACACAAAACATCGATCCACTCTAGCAACCCTGCAACATAATTACCAATTAAAATTAAAACTTTTAAAAGAAGACCAACATTCGGTCTATTGTTCATAGAGACGCTTCTAAACCCTTATTAGGGCTGCTCGAAATCAGCGGTTCTCAAACTTTTTATGCAATTTATCTTTTTGAAAAACCTAAAAATAAAACTTGCTATTATTTTCAAGATACGTTTAAAAATTTCAGAATAATTAACAAAATTAAAATTCTTGTTTGAGATGATGCTCCATAAGTACTTATATTTATGTATTTAAAATATTTTTGGTTCATTTTGTTGATGTTTCACAGAACTGTAATAAAAGCGACATCGATAGTTGTATATTAAACTAGACGGCGCCAGCAATTTCGTTCACGCAAGAGAAAAAAGTCATAACCCCTAAAACAAGTCGGGTAAAAAGTATCGTTTAGCCATCTATGGATACACAGCTACCCGAGTACTAAAAATAAGTGGAATCTGTTAAGCCGATTTGCCGTAATAAAGCCACAACGGCACATCCAAACATACAAAAAATAAAAAATATTTTTCGATTAAATCCAAATAGTCCGTTACAATCAATTTTTTAAAAATATCTTGAACATACAGATTTTTTTTACAACTTAGTAATAGGAGAATAATGAACTTAAAAAAACACTCAAACCTAAACACCATAATATAATTGTTCCTATTTCTACCATTTTGACTTTTATACCTACAAATATGATTTACTCGTATTGTACACTTTAGCATAATTATAATTGTAGTAAAATAACAATTAGAGGTAAAGACGAGATAAACGTAACGAAAAATAAGGATAAACGTAAAAAAAAACAATATTATTTCCGTGAATCCCTCTGAAAGAGAGCCACACTTTGAGAATAACGGATCTAATGCAGAACGGGGGTGCGAACTGCCCTTCGCACCCTCTGTGCGACAGCTATGGCGGAAGAGCATGCTAAACACAAGGACGGTAAAGTCGAACTGCCCTCTGTTGGCACCCCTACGCAACTGGCTCATTAAAAAATGCTGATTAGTCAAAATAGTTGAGTTTAGCCGGAGTCAAAGAAGGGTTGTTCTGACAACTAGACTTTATCTCGAATAGGCTTGTGTCCTAAAAATATATAATTAGGCGGTCATTTAGATTATCAGAAAATATTGGTCACGTATTTTTTCTTTTGTCTATTTAACAAAAAAATATGAAGATTTAGCCCGTTAAAGTTCCCCGTGACGTCACGCCGTGCGACCGTTTTTCGCACGGTGTGACGTCATGCGCTCCCACTCCCAAACTTTGACGCGCTTTATCTTTGTGTTTATTTGTTTGATTGACAAAAGAAAAAATACGTGTCCGATATTTTTTGATAATCTAACTGACGAATTTATTAGAATACCCAGATTTACCCAGGAAACTACCCTATTATTATCGTTTTATCGCTAAATATTTGAGCGTTTCAAACGACTCCTTACCAATGCTGCGTTATTGACGAATTTCGTGTATATTGATGTTATTTTCGGTTATCTTGTGCGTCTCGGGTTTCTGCAATTCTTATCATAATGATGCTGTTTGCTTTTATGAAATGGCCTGCGAATAAAATGGATGCGATGGCAAGGAGGCGTTTAAAACTTTTACATATTCACCGTTAAGGAGTCATATATTTGGTATAATTTTCGGGATAGACATCATGGTAAACGGTTGTGGATATGGAAAATTTAAATTATAGTGACACTAGTGACTCAAAACTCGAATGGACTCTTGAATAATATATATTTTCCACAAAGACACAATTTAGTGTGTGTATTTTCCTTTTTAAACTAGAAAAGTACGTAGGTTATCTATCGATGTATCAGCCACGGACGTCCACTGCTGGAGGCCTCCCCTATAGCTAGGCACAGGGTGCGATCCTGCGCAGACCGCATGCACCGATTCCCGCGACCCTTACGAGGTCTTCCGTCCACCTAGTCGGGGTATTGGCGGTTACTGCCGTTGTAAAGCCTCGACGAATGGACACTGCCTGCAGTGCGAGACGGCAGCGTCAATGTCCACTCATCGCTCATGAATATGATCCCTGTAAAGGACCGAAACATATAAAGCAGCACTCCGCTTTTACATCGTAAGTAACTGCTAATGTAATCTAAATATGTTAGCTTTTAGTTGTAACTTATATCATTCAATATAATAATTAACGGGTATTTCTAACTACCCTAACTACATTCCTTTATTTCTATTACTCATTTGTTTCTTCCATAAAACTTACAAGGCGTGGTATTTAATAGTTATAAAGGCTAGACTATAATTATTTCTGAATTATTCGATATTTTTAAAGTGAACTCAAAATCCCTTGTGACTTAACTTAGATATAATAAAATTCCTCCCGACGCATAATGAATGACATACAGTTTGTAAACTAACGAAAACCATCCCTTTAAGCCAGTTGATGTCGAGTTAAGGTGCGTCCACACTTGTATCATTCACTCTTCCGATATAAGTGTGTGATACGCGTAGCAAATGGATTTCGAGCGATCGGATCGGCGCAACATCCAAACGCGTGATCGTGACACGCGATCATGCCATGCGACGATGATCTGATACGGGCAAATGATACAAATGTGGATGCACGTTTAAGCGTCTTACCACATTTTTTGCTAGTGTATGTCGAATATTTTTAATTTTCTCATTGTATAAAAATTATAAAATCTTACCTTTTTCAAAGACGGTTAACCCAAAAAGTAACGTCCTGTGATATTTAATGTTTACGTCGTGACAGATGAACGCAAGCCCACTATGAATACGTTAATACCTACTTGAAATTTCATTATTAGTATAACTTCTTATTTCATACCCGTTACGCTCTTATTAGTCCGTGGCAGCCAAATTATTTTCAATTTATCATGTAAACAGCATCAGTTCATGCTTATTTATTAAATGTCCCTTCAATTTCAGTAGTATCACTACAATGTCAAGTTTTATTTTTCTTAATCATTCCAACAAAAAAGTTTGGTTAGGAATGAAATGTCAAGATTAATTTTCAATGAGACGTTTCATGATTGCAATAAAATGAGGCTGTGAATTGTACAAGCTTTCAACAAAATCAAGCGACGTGCTTCGCAAAATCCAAATTTGATACGTAACGTTCACGAAAACAGCCACCGTCACTTGGTTCAGGTAACAACTAACTCGTACGTGTGCCCGTAGCCTTACTTTAACTGACATTGCATGTATTGAACTTGACGTTGTCTTGACAACCTGATGACAATGTTACAATTGTAAACAAAGACTACAGGATGTTTAAATCATGAATGATTTTTTATTTTATTTTTTGTATTTAAATTATAAGTTCTAAAAAGCGTTAGTATGTCAATAATGTATATACCACAACCTTATTTATCACCCAGACATGTCCGGATTTAAATAAATGGCTTTAGTATGTTTACATACTGTATACGCATAACGATACAATTTTGTTAATAAAAAAATACGTAAAAAAGCGGCCAAGTGCGAGTCGGACTCGCCCATGAAGGGTTCCGCAGCCGTTTATACAAAAAAAATGCACTACAGATGAAAAAAAAACGATAGGAAAAAAAAACACTAACAAAAGAGCTGCGACAATGTGTGCTGGAGCTAGGTAAATGGTAGGATCAATGGTTGGTACTCACGGTTATTTGCCGCTCAAGCCGGTGTAGTCACACAATTGTCCAAATAGTTCTTATGTTTGTCACGGGCCCGGACTGATGCTGTTTAACACTGGTCACCAGTTGGCAGTTCTAAATCATATCTCCACGGCACTTACGTCCTTTTGCTAAGAAGCGCAGTTTTTTGGCAATAACTTAAAAACGGTATGTCCGATCATGTTGAAAACAATTTTTGTTGGAAGTATTTATTAAGCTTTATATTTGTAAATTAGAAATAGAGGGATAAAATAGAGGGGGGGGGGGGACACTATTTTTGCTACTTTCGTGGCGAATATTTCGGAAAATATTCACTAAATCATTTTTTTTCTTTTTAGAAACCTCATAGTGTTTTTAGAAGTACTGTCGAAATATGTGCCACACATTGATATTTGCTGACAACATTTTTTTTTCAGTTTCGGTTACATGTATAGAGTGACCCCCCTGGAAATATATATATTTTTTATTTAACTATCAAACTCAGTAGCGGTTTACACACGACACCTATGATCAAATTTTCATTAATGTACATCTTATAGTTTTTGAGTAAAATGCCTGTGACATACGGACCGACAGACAGACCGACATGACGAATGTATAAGGGTTCAGTTTTGCCATTTTGGCTACGGAACCCTAAAAAGCTATTTGCAAAACAACATACTTAATAAGGCCCACCTGAAAGGCCAGCCACGCACTTGTGACTCCTCTGGTGTGGCGGGTATCTATGGGTGACGGTGATCGCTTACCATTAGACGATCCCTGTGCTCGTTTGCCCCTATAACATAAAAACATGCAATTTTCGAGATGGTCTCTACGTATGAGCCTCGGCTTCGCACACGCCACCCAAATTGCACGATTGTCCCATGAGCGGGTGCGACATAAAAAAAGTTTCTGTATTTTTTTATTTATTTTAACTTTATTGCACAAAACAACACTCAGTACAAATGGTGAATTTAATGTGAAATGGCATTCTCTACCAGTCAACCATAGGGCCAAACAGAGATACATGAAATTGGTGCAGTGGGAGAAATCAATCAGTACTATAAGTATTAGGACACACAAACAAATAATGCATTAATATTTACATACCTACATACTATATAAATATGATATACAATATCAACGAGATGTCCGTGTAACGAAATGTATTTTGTCAGCAGGCGGAGTCCGACCGGGAGAGCGGCGCGAGCTCGCCGGAGGGTGCGACGCGTCAGCTAGCGGAGCCGCGGTCGCCCTCGCCGCGCACGCGCACGCCCCAGCACCAGCACCTGAATGGCTCCAGTGAGTTCGTACTGCATCGCCCACTATACTGCTAACCTAGTAGCTATGACAAAAGCAGCTAGCGGAGCGCTTGCCCTCGCGCCGCACTCGCACGCCCCAGCACTAGCACCTGAATGGCTCCAGTGAGTGCTTACAGCATCGCCGACTATACGCTAACCTAGTAGCTATGACAACAGAAACTAGAGGAGAGCTCGCCCTTGCCACGCACGCGCACGTTCCAACACCAGCACCTGAATGGCTCCAGTGAGTTTGTACTGCATTGCCCTATATAGGTACTACTAACCTAGTAGCTATGACAGCAGCTAGCGAAGCGGTCGCCCTCGCCGTGCACGCCCCAGCACCAGCACCTGAATGGCTCCAGTGAGTTTGTACTGCATTGCCCTGTATAGGTACTACTAACCTAGTAGCTATGACAGCAGCTAGCGAAGCGGTCGCCCTCGCCGTGCACGCCCCAGCACCAGCACCTGAATGGCTCCAGTGAGTTTGTACTGCATTGCCCTGTATAGGTACTACTAACCTAGTAGCTATGACAGGAGCTAGCGAAGCGGTCGCCCTCGCCGTGCACGCCATAGCACCAGAACCTGAATGGCTCCAGTGAGTTTGTATTGCATCGCCCACTATACTACTAACCTAGTAGCTATGGCAGCAGCTAGCGAAGCGGTCGCCCTTGCCGTGCACGCTCCAACACCTGAATGGCTCTAGTTAAACATTACGCTACTGGTTGGCAAAGATCTTCCCGTCATGAATCAATCACAAATAAAAACACATCTGTATCTCTTCCCGCAGTGTATTCGATGACATTAAAATCTGATCTAGTCACTATCCCAATCCATCTCCGAAATTTTAACAAAGCTTTTGACTGTTTCTGAATGCTGTCTCTTTTCCCCCAGTGGCGTCGATGTTCCAAAACCTGCAGAACTTGGCGAGCATGCAGCAGAACATGCCAATGTCGCAGCAGCTACAGCAGCAGATGTCACAGCAGATGTCGCAGCTCGCAGCGAACCTGCAGGGGTTGACCTCCATGCCGTCCAACCCGGTCATCAACTCGCCTTTGAATTTAAGTGTCAGTGCGCCAGGTAAGGATTACTTTTCAGATAAGATAGGATAATATTTATTGCAACCGATTTAACCCTAGATGCATACAGTATCGAAAACGATAAAACAGGAGTCAATCCAACGTCGTTGACTTTGCCAAACTTGTCACAAAGTTTCTTATCAGTTTCTAATTAATTCATTTCGGAAATAAAATGCATGATATGATTATGCAAATGCAACTAAGGGTTAAGTACAAGGACCGTGGAAAGGTTTAGCAAAATGTATCCATTCATTTGGCTAGACTATTTGCTCAAATGCCTCGTTTCCAACTACGAGTATTGCATTGCCGTACATCACGCTTCTCTCAGAAACTGAAAAGCTCTCTATCGAGTCTTTTGCAAGCAGTGATTTATATCGTTTTTAACCTCCGACGACAAAAGAGAGGTAGGTTCTTATTATAAGTTTGGTATGTGTATCTGTGTGTCTGGGTATCTGTCTGTGGCATCGTAGCTCTTAAACCGATGGATCGATTCGGATTTTATTTTTGTCTAAAAGATGACCTCGTCGAAATTGGTTCTTAGTTATGGTTCAAAAAGCTGAAGCTATTTGAGAAATATCAGCTTTTTACGAGTCGTATCGATGGTTTTTCATCGGTCCACCAATTACATGCTTTAGCATCCATTCATAAAATTTATACATTTTAGTTTCTTAATTATTTAATTTTCCTACTCACACGTCTCTCAGAAACCGAAAACCTCCGGAGTCCCTACAAGTATAAATCACTATATCGTTCTAACTTTCAACTGTTTTTGCGAATTAACACTTTACACACTTTTTAACACGACTTACTAAAATCTCCCCAAAGACTCAAGCTGTGGGTATGTCGCATCCGTGGAGACTTATTAAAACCGATTCGGCACTTTATTTGTTTATCGTAAGTAATAAAGTATGTACATAACTACTGCATCTTTCAATAAATAAACTTTAAGGGACTGTATTACACAAATCGAACTACTTCCATATGAGACTTATGAGTATTTGATGACGATATATTTAATACTCCTAAAGACTCCGGAATGTATGCTTGTCATACAAATATTTGCCCTGACCGGGATTTTAACTCAGGACCGTCAACTTCGCGGTCAGCGTCACTCCCGCTGCTGTAAACAGGTTGTAAATTTTTAAAAGCACACATGTCAGAAGAAGACACGCAGCGGAAGTAGTGTAATAGTGGGGGTTTGCGCGCAATTAATTTATCACTAGACGATTTTCTTTAATTTCCATAAAATACTCCTCTTGTTTTTACTTATTTTTACAAACCGAAAACTGAATGAAAACTTTCAACACTTGTCAATGTAAAATACGGTCAGCTACACCCTACTTTCCGTGCAATGCCCTTATCTTGGATCTCTTAATCATCAACCATCACGTCATTAGAACTCAATAAAAACCGAATTTACATTAAACCGCGGTGTGTGAACGGCTCAAAGAACGTATTTAAATTACAGTCACCTAGCATTGATTGATTTCGCTTTATTTATACACCGAAAACACTCGCCTTTTCCTAACTTTTTCGACACATTAGCATTTCAAATAGCCCCGTGGCCAGACGGCTCGGAGGACCACTAATTAGAGCATTAGAGTCGGGATAATCAGAGACACGGTTCGCGCATTAGACTCTTAAAAACTTGGGAATCACGTGGTACGGTAATTAGGTGATTACCGAAACCAATCGATTTAATGAATTCAAGATAGCGGCTCCACTCCACCTCCATTAAAGCTATGCCGTAATGGACGAAAAAACGTATTTAAATAATGAGTATAATTACATATTTTTTCACGAACTCACGGATATTACTGTTGCGGGATCATTAACAGTTTTATTGTCTTAATAGGCCTAATTATACATTTTTTTCGGTACTTAATTGATGCGTTGTAGGAAAGAGCATTTATTACAAAATGTGAAATGTCATGGTTTAAATGAATACGTTATGTTAATGCCGATTTTAACGGGCTTGTAAGGCATGCAGATGATGATTTAGATTTTGATTAGCCGTTTTGTTCGCGGTGAATTAGTCTTGGTCGGTTGCCGATGGGATCATTTGTTGTTTCCTATGGTGGAGTTTCTAAGTGCAATATTATTTTATTGTTTAATTGCATAAGCAGAAAGCCGAGTTTGATGAGGGTTGGTTAATTAAGCTGTTGATTGGCGTAGCTTATGAGCATGAGAACATGTTGGTTTTGAAAATATTATTACAAACTTCAAATTTCTATTAAATAATTTAATTCGGTCTGAGTTTGAACTTCCTTTGAAACTCATCGACACCTTGTCTGACTGTTGAATTTCTCTTCATTTAACCAAGTTTAAATTCAGACAGATGAGAGCACTCAGTACTTTTGTCGCCGCCTAGACTGAGTGTTCAGAATGTTCTACTTCAAGTGCATCGTTTCATTTTACTCGTCATACAATTTTGTTCGTTTTTAGCGTAAATCTGAAAAATTAATCATAATTATCTATTACGTTGTTGAATTATTATAAATGCAAAAAACAAGCAAGTACGCGGTAATTATCATGTTTTGTAGATACGCTAAGAATAACAACGATTAGAAATGTGAAGTAAAACGATACATACGATTGTTTAAATAGGGATCTTGACTTAATTGTTTTTTTTAAATCCATCATGTGTATTAATAAAAAAATATTGGAGAGGTATCTTTTTTTCACTTAATCGAAAAACAATGGCGATACATTGAGTCAAAATGTCGCGTGATGTCACGACTCTGTACAGTTTGTACAGAGTTATGACGTCACGAGCCCACTCCTAAACTTTATTGCAATGTATTGCGTTATAACATTAATTTAAATAACAATTGTGGTATTTACACATTTGTAGAAAAAAAAAACAATAATTTTGATTCAGGTTCTTCATTGATGAACAGCGCTATTTCTCTCGCTGTTCTAATATTTGCCGGAGATACGTAGCGTGATACGCATGTCTTGGAGTATATCATGTCATTATATTAACTTAAACGGCAGCATGCTTGTTGTTGTGCTGTCGTTGTGCTAGGCGGTAGAATGCCACGACATCCTCGGCACCTAGCGTGTGGGAGCTGTCGCGCGCGGGCGCTACGGACAGTGTACCTAGTTTACCACAATTTTAAAGGCGTGTCTGTCAATACATCAGTATTTTGTCGACCTATGCTTGGAGTATGGCTACTGCGCTTATCGTTTAAAAAAAAAATTTCACTGAGGGCGCTATTAGTGCTAATTAGATTGTGTTCAAAAATTTCAAGCCACGTAAAGTTTCGTAAAGCTCAGTTGGTCAGAACACTTTGGCGTTAAAGAAGAGGCCGTAAGTTCAAATACTGTTTGCAATTTAGTAAGTCGCATTGATTTTTCTGCTTTACAATCGAATTCTATGTTATAATATTATTATTTTATTATTATCTACTGACGGACTTATTACAATTTTGATATCAGTACCCCGACATCATTCCTATTGTATATTGGTTAGTCTTCCTTCACTTTTAGTTCACGCGACAACAATGTATCGAGTTAGCGACATTGCTGAGAGATGGGCCAGACAAAATAAAACTTATTAAAAAAATGTAACAGGTCATCAAAGTAATGTAATAAGCAATTTTGGTCCATTAAATATTAGGAACATCACAATAGCAAAACATATACAGCCGGACACGATGCCGCAGACAGACACACAGATACGATACACACGTCCTATTAAACCCCTTTTTTTCGCCGGGGGTTAAAAAAAAGTATGATATATGTTTCTCCCCTCAAACAAAGTTGCGGGCAGAATCTAGTTTACAACCAAAAAATAATTGGACCCGCGTGGAGACTACACCATTTTTTTTCCCATCTGTGAGAGGAGGTCTGCGCTCAGCAGTGGGATATATATAGGCTTATAATGATAATGATAGATTGGTTTTGTAATATAGTTGTTGTCGCAGGCATGGGGTCTCCCAACCCCGTGGGCAACAGCAACATGCTACCACCAGCTATGCCATCACCCATGCCGCAGCTCATCCTGGCTTCTGGGCAGCTGGTGCAGGGGATCCAGGGCGCCCAACTCCTAATACCGACGTCGCAAGGTGAGTTCTGTTTTATACAGTGAATGGTTTCCGATAAAAGCTATGACAGCAAAAAAATCTGATGGTAAAATCTGAGTAGTAACGATCGGAAAATTGCAGACAGATATCGTACTTTGTCTTTGGATTTCTTTTGAGTCTAATGATACTCGCGAATCTTTCAACCCCTATATCTCCTCTATTCTGAACGAAATCCAAGAACTGAATCGAAAAAAAATCTGTATAATTATCGAACCTGATCCAAAACTTTCGCGAGAATTGGTTGAGAAAATGCAAACTGTAGAAGAGACCATCAGGACAAGCGGATATACTAAAGCATATTAGCCCAAGCTAAAACGGAGACCTTCGCTAGCGATCAGTCAATAAATGATGATATGAATTTGTAAAATTACGTGGTTATGAATTATGGAAAATTATTATATCCGCGCGAGGTCAATACTATAAAATTCCAATTTTGAAATTTGATTTTAACAGAGTTATATGTGAATTTGGTACTGCTATATAATTCTTCCGTCTAAGTATTAAAATCAGGTTCGTAACATGAACAGTAAACAGGACCTGACTAATGTTACGTATAGAGCATACAATTATGCCAAACTCTCTTTATTAACTATCACCATCAGTTACAGACACAATTATTATTTTGGTCTCTGCAAGGCACGAGTGAGTAGCATATTTCTAAACCAGAAAGCAATACGTTCGACCCCGTAGTCACTTACTTTCAGAACATACTGGGGTCGCTGTTCAGTCAATGAACTAATGAACTAAAGAAAGGTATCCATGTACCAACTTTAAAACATCTTAAGTCAAACTCGAAAATAAACACTCTCCTTCTCCTCGTTAAATAATCCTCTGCTGAACACTTACTTTGTAAGTTTCTGTAAACCATAGCATTAATGAGAGATCAATTATAACACGAAGAGTAAATAAGAATTTTTGTTCAGTAAGAATTTTCGTCCAGGTATCGCGACGCAGACCATCCTCACAATACCAGTAAACCACGTCAACTCCAACGATCAGATGGTCAACTTGGCGCTCAACAACGGCCAGGTCGTCTCAACATCGCTAGCCAACCTACAGGCCATGGCGCAACCCCACCAGCTGTTAAACTCCAGCCCCCAACAGCCGCCCAGGCCTAACATGCTGAACCCAGCGCTCTCTAATGCCCTTCTGAACCCTGGCTTGCCGAACTTCTTGTCCAACGGAGCCGCTAGCGCGCAAGAACTTCTCCAAGCTTTCCAGCAGCCTCAAGCCAACCATAATCTTCTGCAAACTGTTCAGCAGAACAATCTGAACCAGCAGATGCAAGGCCGGCGGTCGTCTTCGCCGCGGCCTGACCGGCATTATAAGGAGAGAGAGAACTTCGAGCGATACGCAAGCAGTTCGAGGGAAAGAAGCGAGAGGGAGAACTCTGGGAGTGCGGCTCTTAACAGTATTAACAGGTGAGTGGCTTGAAACGTTAGCTTTTATTGTGACACTTCTCTAGAATCTAACTACGAATTTTGCGATCGATCGAGATCACGATCATCGTCTGTGCTTGCTGAATTTGGTAATTTTTCGGTGTTTAATTGTCTTCACAGATGTAAGAAACACGTATGCAAACGTATGCCGTTATCATGTTTTATATACCTCCTTTTTCCAGTGGACAATACAATAGTTAATGGCTTAGGTTTGGTCGGCAAAGAAATTGGTCTATCACTTTTCGACTCTATTTTATGTGTATTAAAGTTCAAAAGTAGTAGACCAATTTCATGGCCGACCGTACACATGTATAACTATTATGGACGTATATATTTTAATTTTGAATTTTCATCGTTCGTCTTGAGTAGTAGATAATTCGTACATGTCCATAATGTCTTGCATGAAAAATTTGCATTCAAAGCCCTTAACGTTGGGATGTGCAACTAAAAGTTGTGTATTATTCTCCTACAAGTAAGATACGTCGATACTGCTTACCGATTGTCGATAAAGATCCGAAACAGATAAATATTTATGTGAATATGCAGTGAATTGTATTGATAAATTATAGGATAATCACAGTTGTCCTATAGCTATAAACAACTTCATCCACATAGTCGAAGTGCAAGATTCAGTACAGTATGTTTAATGAATGACCTCATCGCGACTCCGTCTGGAAACCTTATTCACAACAAGGCTTTGATAATCAGCGCAGATTAACTGCAAACCTATTAAGCCATCATAGAAACGCTTCCAAACCACCGTTCAACAACCTTGGTTCTAAATTCAAAAATGCTTTCTTTGTTGTCTTAATGCCGATCCAATAAACCCGACGGGACAAAATTAACGCGATCAAATATTAATCTATTCTAGTCTTATCACCCTAGGAATAACGTGCATGTTGGGTGCATACAGCTGGTTGGTTGGCAGCGTGGGTGCAATGACAAATGTTGGTAGTAATTATGTGACAATGAGTGTAATTGTGGGTGAGCGTGTGTGTGTGAGTTACTAATCAACGT
The DNA here is from genome assembly GCA_905404275.2 of Hedya salicella. Taxonomy (NCBI): domain Eukaryota; kingdom Metazoa; phylum Arthropoda; class Insecta; order Lepidoptera; family Tortricidae; genus Hedya; species Hedya salicella. Next base: position 18,162,252 of record FR990108.1, read on the forward strand.
TTGTTGTCAGAATGGAGGATATGCAATATAGCAGCGTGTTTAAGTGCCAAGTGCTGATTAGATCTTTTCGTCATTAGGCTATTCTCTTTCGGTTTTGTAAATGTGGACGTTGACAGTTACGAAGTGGTCATTTGATCGTGACGTAACTATATTGATCGTAGAACTTTGAGTTTTAAGTTCAATTCCATTCGTGCTCATGGGACTTTAATAAATTTTATAAAGTGTAATCAAAGTAGTGGAGCTTCGCTTATTTTCATAAGTTTTTCCTTCAGACCGATCAAGTTGCTATTTCACTCTCACGTGATAATTCACTTGTCACACATTCCCTAAACAAGAGACAGAATTTAACAATAACAATCGCTCGTGGTATAAAATCTCACCTAAAATATATTGAAAACTGAATCACTTTATCGCGTCAATTTCTCATTAAACAATGTTACTTTGTCCAATCGCATACACGTACGTATCGTTACCGAAGGTAAATATTTATAATTGCGAATCACAACCGGTTTGATAGTCTTATGGTTCGGGCACTGCTCCGGTAAAACAAACGCTGATTTGATTTTGCCTTAGACTGCAGTGGATCGCAATTAATTTTTCCTTCTTCTTAAGTCTTTGTAACAATATATTCAATATTGAAATCGAATCCCTAATTTTCACGAATTGTTTCCCATACAAATAAATACCATAGACTTGGTGAGATAAAGTCTGGCCAGCGTAAGTTGGCAATGAAAAATAACGGCAAATTTGAAAAATCGACAGCTGGCAATACGGAATGCAAAGAGACGTCATAGGTATTATAATGTGACAGCTTTTTTAATATGTAAAATTATTGCCATATAAAAAAATCAATAAAACCATTTGGCAACTTACGCTGGCCAGACTCTAAACATTGAATGTAATTAAAGTGCAAAGTTGTCCTCATTAAACTTGTCACGAGATTACATTTAATCATATCGCACATAATTATGAGGCACTTAGGCTGCGTGGAGACGGTATTTATATAATTTATACAAACGATCAAGTCGGTTGTACGGTCGCCTAAATTTGTCAGGTCTTCAATTAAATTCATATTGGCACACCTAACTAAAAATCGCACAAGCCATCACACTACGGTCGTGATCGTGATACGAAAGTGATCAAGTCGCTTGTGTAAAATCCCGAATGTATCCGATTAATTGTAGTATTTCATACAATAGTCTAGTGGGATAGGTCTTCAAACTTTTTGACTTGACATTGGCAACTGTGCGTTTTGCTACAAATTTCCTGCCTCGCACGACTGAACTGTGGAATAAATTGTCGCGGGCAGTATTTCCGGACCGATGCGATCTTCAAGAAAAGAGCGTAGGTACTCCCACCTAAAAGGCTAGCAACGCACACAAATGTCACAAGGGATCTAGTCACTTATATGGAAGCCTAAATTTGTTGGTTTCTTGATAATTTCATACGATACCATTTATTAGTAAACCTAAAAATCGCAAAGACGAGACCACCAGAAGTACAATGTCATATATGTATTACTTAGCCGTCAGAACTAGTCGGAAATTTAGAACGTATTAAGTAAGAAAGTACGCGTACGCGTAGACGTAGCTACCCAACAATTCTATGACGTATGAGGAAAAAAGCTTATATCAATTTGTAATGTATTAAACAACATCTTAGTAATTAAATATACACTTAACAATAAACGTATTTAAAGTTCGCGTTCTCGTATCAACACAAAATGTCGTACCAACGTATGATTTGCCTTTGCGGACAGACTATCATTTTAGTAATAAATAGGTATAAGTAACTTGACAACTAGCCATTAATCATTACATCTTTTATGAACACTGGAATTACCCACTCTGCTTCCTTCTAAATTTATTAATTACAAATGGGTTTAATTAAATAATTATCTTTGTAATTGCATCGTTGCGTCAAAGCTTAAGTACCGTGCGAAGGACTATTATTAGGATCGTTTTCGTTCTGTTCAGTCAAGGGTACATGGTCTAGCGTCGCAAAAGTATGTAATCACAACTTTACGGCATTACCATTAGTTTAGCTAGCTTTGTGGATGCATGACCCTTGGCTGCATGTTCGATGAGTTCAGTCAAGAGTACCTTTCGTCTAACCTCATATAAGAGCGTTATCACAACTTGCCGGCATTGGCATGAGTGTAGCTAGTTTTGTGGAGTTGCACCCTTGGGTGCATGTTCGATGAGTCAAGAGTACCTTCGGTCTAACCTCATATAAGGGCGTTATCACAACTTGCCGGCATTGGCATGAGTGTAGCTAGCTTTGTGGAGTTGCACCCTTGGCTGCATGTTCGATAAGTTCAGTCAAGAGTACATTTGGTCTAACCTCATATAAAAGCGTTATCACAACTTGCCGGCATTGCCATGAGTGTAGCTAGCTTTGTGGAGTTGCACCATTGGCTGTATGTTCGATGAGTTCAGATAAGAGTACCATTACGGTCCAAGAGTTTAAGTCCTATGGCACAAGAACCAATAGACAGACAAACAGACTGGCAGCAGAGAGATAGACTGGCAGACAGACAGCGGAGACCTCGTAATAGGTTTTTTTTTTCTAAAATACTACATTGACGGTGTAAATACAATGTAAATGATGGCACTTCATTGTGCCCTCCAGCGCATAATTTGTAATATTAATAAAACTTTGACAGGTGATGATATCGACACACCTTCGGTTTCTCTTTATTGATTTTACTGTTGACATTTCATGTCAATACAGAGCATGCTATTTGAACAAAATGATAGGTTACAATGTGGCATTTAATCGATTTTCCATTACATACGACATTATTTAATAACAAGTTAATAAGAAAAGTTGGATAAATAATGATTTTAAGGTTACGTCATTTTAGTTAATGGTAGAAAATTAACATGTTAAATCCGAAAATAGGTCGAGCATCTAAAAACCTGAGGTGAAGGTACAACCCGCCTTGCACGCCCGTGTCATGTGATTATCAATGACGTCACTGCTCTAGCGCATTCTTTACAACTCTTCGCGCGGATACTGAAATTATTTTGTAATATTATAAGTACAAGCGCTAATTTATATGTATAAGAATAAGCTATTCTATTTAAATATTTGAATAAACAAATACTTGATTTTTCACACTGATTCTAACACTTTGCTGTGTTCTGGTCTACCTACCCCGAGGAGAGAAATTTAAATGTCGAAAATATACGCAACATAAGAATCCATTTTTGGATTCCTTGAAACCGCCATGTCTTTAAGTGATATAATTTTAAACAAAACAAAAAGAGGGCGCTTGTGTAGTGTAGATTTATCATCATCATCATCATTTCAGCCATTGGACGTCCACTGCTGGACACAGGCCTCCTCAATAGACTACACAGCAATGTAGATTGCGAGGGTTAATTCTATGCGGTTGCCGTAAAGATGTGATTACTTAGTTGGTAGACTACTACTACGAAAAAGCAGGAGCGAGGGTTCGAGTCCTGCTTACATTGTACCTGTATCGGATTTTTCCCTTCTAATCGATCTTTGTATCGAGATTCACAGAATATCAAGCTGTATTAAGGTCGACTAACTTTCTTCGTCGTTGCAATGGTTACGTCTCCTGACTTCTATACTATTATAAAGTTGTAAAAATGAAATGTTTGTATGTGTCATTGTGGCTTCATCACGCTGAATCGGCTGAACTATTTTTGGTACACTGGTAGCTGGATGGTTAAAGGATACTTTTTACCCGACTATGCTAAAGAAAAAAAGAGGGCTTATGACTTTTTCTCCTCCGCGAACAAAGTTGCAGGTGCCTTCTCAAGTACTCTATAAAACTACGATTTAAGAGGAAACATTTTTTTTGCTAGCCAGTATGCGTTCATTTTTCAAGGGCCAATCTCGTCCGTTTATTAATAAAGTATATTATTAGAATTTTTCTATGTAACTATGTCACTATTATTGTCTCCTGGTTACGGGACAGCAAAACAACAAGATTTTGAGTTGTTGTTGATCCACTGATAAATCGATTTTCAAAGTTGTTTACCTCAGTTTTGTATGTACGAGTATTAACCACGACTCAGAGTTTGCTAAATCGTATCAAGGCGCTGAGTATTCATGTGGATGCCGATCGGTCTTGTCTCGGTTATTATCTAGATAATTAGGTGCAGTACTGTGAGCCGCTATCGCATGTATCTTTGCGGGAAGTTTCATTGAGTAACATGGCTGACTTCGCATATTTCTGGTCAGAAAAAAAATCAAATAAGGACTGATAGAGAGAGAAAACTTGGTAACAAACGAGAGACACAAAGATATGAAGCTGGCGGTCCTGGGTTCGAATTCCTGCCAGGGATGTTTGTATGATAAGCACGAATGTCTGTTCCTGGGTCTTAAATGTTTGCTATGTATTTAAGTATTATAATTGATATATAAGTATATTATGCATGTATATCGTCGCCTGGTACCCATAGGTTGATTTGTGCAAGATTGTCCCTGATATTTATTTATGTGTTAATTAAATCATTACAGACTTAGACAGTTCGTTCGAGACCTAAGACTTAGGTCTATATTTTTGAGTGACACAATTTCCATTTCATTAAAAATATTTACGGATACGACAAAGAAAAAGGATGTTAAATAATAACGTAGGAGAACGTTACGAGTAGTAGCATGGGTTACTAAAAGTTTAGTTTTATAAATACTTAATGTTTATTCTAGCGAACATTGCCAAATTAAGAGTTAAAATCAACGTTAGTCTTAAGATAACGCAATTTCCTTTTTCCAGCAAAAAAAAAATGATTTGACGAAGAATAATGGTTCAACGTAGGTTAGTTATACAAAGACATAAATGTAAGTTTTTTTTGGACACCACAATTATCTTTTTTCAAAAGTATTACGAACTTAGTAACTATTTAATTTATTGATATGATAAAAAATAAAGGTCCTAATAGAGACCCCTGTGGAATTCTTCGTAATTTAAAAACCTTAAGTTTGGCAACTTTTACAAATCCTTACGTGAGTATATCGAAAACAAACCTCGGTCCACATTACATACAGAACAAGGAAAACTGTCCGTAGTCAACGTAATGAGCCGCGCTATGCTAATCGCGGCGGATGTCGTAATGCGTTCATATAATTACATAAAATAATGTACGCGTCGTTCGTAATTTCATAATTTTCTGGTGCGCGCGCAGGTCCAAAAGGTTTATGGTTCCTTGATTAATTTTTACCGACTTCGTTCGAAATAGGTTCGCTATGGTCCTTTACCTCCATAACTAAAGATCGTGGTTAGCGGATGTCTTCTTTTTGGAGAAGACTACCGTTAAAGTTGAGGACGACAGATATACGCAGTCGAATGCTTAAAGCAATCTCACGGTACTCCATTTAAAGGCGGAGTTGGCATTCGTTGGTGGTTTTAGACGGTAGTTCAATGCATCAGCCTCGATTAGTCCATCATACCCGCTTTGGTCCTTCGACTTATCTGGGATGCATAAACGCATTTCCCCAACTTTAAAAAAACAGGCATCTGATGAGATGGACGGACCAAAGGCACCAATGAATTGCTCCCTGCAAGAGACCTCCAGACTAGCATACGAGTGAGGACTGACGCTGGTTGATAAAGCTCACAAGGTTAATTTCTGCCAAGAGTAAATCGTAGCAGAAGAATGCTTGCATCAGATGCCGATGCTGGACATTCACTTCACAGATGATTGACTTTGATGATTTTTTCCTTTTAACTGGCCAGTTTACCTAGTCCAAGCTCTGCACCGAGCTCTTTTCTACGGCCTTTTAGAATGTATAACCAGTTTTTTGGAGTTTTCTCCTGTTTTTTTTTACCTAGCTACCCTTAATGTAAGGATACACTAACAGCTAGGTAGGTCCAACTTCGAGACAGAGGTCAATCGTCGAATTGGCTCGGTTGAGCAGAGTTTTAATTTGTTTCGTCCAATACCCTGCAGTGTCTCAAGACGAAAGTCTTTGACCAGTGTGTGTTGCCAGTGATGACTACTGGTACTGAAACGTGGTCGCTCACGATGGGCCTTATAAAAAGGCTCAAAGTCACTCAGAGAGCAATGGAGAGGGCTCTGCTCGGAGTTTTTTGCGGGATCGAATCAGAAATGAAGAGATTCGTAGAAGAACCAGGGTTACTTGACATAGCCCAAAGGATACCAAAACTTAAGTGACAATGCGCAGATCACATTGCTCGTAGAACCTATGGTCGCTGGGGCCAACAACTTGTTGAGTGGGAACCACGCACCGTAAGACGCAGCGTGGTTAAGCTCACACGAGGTGCACTGATGATCTGGTACAGGTCGCTGGAGTCCGATGGATGGGGGCAGCGCAGTGTCAGTCATGGTCATGGTAGTTACTAAACTAATTCCGAAATTGTAAGCCCCGAAGTGGCGACCGCGTACAGGACGACGTAGCGTGAAAAGGATCAAGATGAACCGATGACCTGGTGAAAATCGCGGTAGCCCGTTAAATTAGGGCGGTGCACGACCGGTCGTCGTGGAAATCCTTGGGAAAGCCTTTGTCCAGCAGTGGCAGCAGTCCATCCTTCGGCTAATATGATAAAGCCCTAAATATAACCTTATTTACTTCGGCAAACGTCTGTATGCCTGTCGTATGCTTAAATCCATACTCCATACTAATACTAATATAATAAATGCGAAAGTATATCTGTCTGTCTGCCTGTTACCTCTTCACGCTTAAACCGCTAAACCGATTGGGATGAAATTTGCTAAGGAGATAGTTTGAATCCTGGGGAAGGACATAAGTTACTTTTTATCCCGGAAAAATACCCTTACCCGCGATAAACGAATTAAGGAGGACGAAGTCACGGACAGAAGCTAGTGATTGTATATTTGAACTAACTTTCTTAATAATAGGCGTGGTCTTAATACACTGCTTTTATTACAACATTACGTATACTGTATAATATTTACTGCAATATAAATGTCAACATACTCATAGAACGGCTTGTTTCGTCTCATTTGAAGCGGAGTTATGACTAACATTATTTGTACTGCTATTTAATTTTAACCGGTGTTATTATGCATAATAACGAAACAAAACTTAATGAAGTGCTACAGAACAGAGGCGTAAAAGTGAAAATAAACTCTGGCTCCAGGACTTAGGAGTTAAACCTTTGCCATACTGCAAGTGAGGTACTTGTTGTTTTTTTTAACTAGCTACCCGCCTTGTTTCGCACGTGTGTCTTTGGACTCACTTCTTATTTAAGAAAAAAACACTTTTCCATGCAACGCTATATATATATAAACTATTATAGAGCTGCAAAAATGAAATGATTCACATTAACGATATTTTCAAAAACAAGTAAATTGGACTATTTGAAGGTCACTAAATTGAAAAATATACGAGTTAGTATATTTTTTGTATGTTTGTAGGTGGCTTTGCTTGCGTGAACCGATGTAAACTCCCCGACACGAAAATGATCATTCACGAACCGCTGACCTGATTATCTTAAAACTCAGCTTTCAGACAAAAAAAATGAAATTCGATTTTTCAATGGATGGATGTACCTACCTTGTTTTATCGAAAAGTGTTTCATCGAATACTATTTTTATTGAAGTGTCATTTCATAAAAATATTTTTTCTCTGAAACCGTTAATGATTTGAAGTTATTATAAAACAAACCTAACCTAATTTAACCTAACGGCTCTACATGATGATCTTTTAAAAAAATATGAAAAATTTACGGTTTCAGGGGAAAAAGTTTTCGATAACATGAAAATTCTATGAAGTAGAGCATTAACTTGTCGATGAAATAGAAGGATACCCCTTTTAATAAAACAGAAGTCGAGTACAAAAATATCAGCAGTGATATACAATCAATTAGTGGAAGCCAGCAGTTTGCACTCGTAATTAGACTCAGTTCGAAAGCTGCACAATACTGCTGCTCGCACAAAACAACTGATTGTTATGGTAAAAGCGGGTCGGTTACAACCTTTTGCGTTAGAGCGGGAATGTAGGGCGCTTAACATAAACACCCCATCTTGTTTCTATGTAAGGCGTGTGGTGATACTGGAGATACATTATTTTTATAAGCAAGTAAAAGTCATCACTTTTGATTGTACGAAATGTTAAGTGTTTAAGCCCTATTTTAGACCTCTTAAATCTCACTCACATTGAAGAGTGTTTAAGTTGTCAAAAAACAAAAAATATCACCATTCTAAACTTACTCAAAATGCCTAAAACGAGGCTTAGTATATGGCCAAATTAACGAGTAATTGCAATTAATTTTGCCATTGTTTATATGGAACTCGGCAACCACTAGATGCTAAGCAGAAATCACTGAGAAATCTAATAAGGTATACCCGGGTAAGATCGGATGGTCGCAATTGCTACCAAAATAGTAGTTATTTTACATCACTGGCAATACCACGAGGGACGCCATTTCACCCCGCCCCTCTCGCCAGTTTGTAGTAACCGCTCAGTCGTATCAGTCGTGTATTATGACCGTTTAAAAAAAATGACATAATATTCTTTTTTATAATAAAAGACCGGATATTTTAACGTATACATACGTTAAAATATCCGGTCTTTTATTCCTTCTTCTCCTAGCTTTAAAATTTAATTTATCTCTTAGTTCGATCTTAGACCAAGAAGGTTTTTCGGTTTGGTGTCTTGAAAACAAAATCAACTTTGAGCGTAGATTACTCTTAAGCTATTTTGTAAAGGGGCGTTAAGTAAATTAATAATAAAAGTTTGTTTTCCTCGTTATTATTTGCATTCATTTGGAGGTAAAAGTTAGTAACAATTAAGTATTTTTGTCTTTGGGACGCTCTTCCAACTCGCAGAAAAATATACCGGTCTTATCCGGGTATACCTTAATAAAGTGGAAATACGTTAACACAAATAATAAAAATATCCAAATCAGTCCGTTCATTTTAGAAATACGAACACAAGCCAGTAATCTCTGTCGTCGGTTAAATACGACAAATTAGCGTATACTATCAATTGCTTGACCTTGCAGTTTGTAATGAGACTAAGCTTTCAAAGCTAAATTGTGGTAGGTTAGCATAAACACGCAGTGTCTTATGTACTATATAAAGTATGTGCTACAACAGAGGCGATATCGTAGCTATCAGCTCTAAGTAGACTGTCATAAAATTTAAAGTCATGACGTTTGTTTGTTCGAATTTTCGTTAGTCATAATGGCATTATTCTACGAACCCTATCTTTTCAGGATACCTAATCAGGATAGATTAGGTTTGTTTTGCAACAATCCTAAAAAGTTAACGGGGTCAATCAAGTTCAGAAATCCTGAAAATTTTACAGTTTCAGACATAGGACAAATTATTTTATAACTAACTTTACATTATGACTTTCAATGATTATAAACAAAGTGATCTTCGTAGCTATCACTACTTGATTATATACTTGCACACACCATCTACGATGCAATAGAAAAACGCGTGATAAATGCGCGGGTGTTCTCGTATTGCGTGCGCGCGCGCCGTGTGCGTGTGTTCGCGTATTGACCCGTTCTCTCGGTTATTATAATGCGTGAAAAAAAAGATTTTTTTGAAATACATTTCAAACAGTTAATCATGGTTAAAGCATCATAATATTCATAATACATTACATGTAAGATCATCTCTTTGTTATTTTGGTGTTAACGAAAGCCGTCTACTTTCACGACTGCCCAAAAAAGAAGTATATTTGCTTGTCAATTACTAGTTGTACCAAATGCTGTTTTACATCAATTTACGTTTAATATGTTACATATTTTTAGTTAAACAATCATCCATTTATTTTTATCTCACATTCCTTAAGGTGACCGAAGTATATCATTAGGTACGTTAGTTTTTAGAAATATATTCTAACCCTCAGATGCATGACGCTTAAAATAATTAATTAAAATTAATTGTAATAAAATAATTTAACTGATTTTATCGCGTTTTATTTGAGTTCCTGACGTTTCTTTTCTCCTCAGTACGCCTCATTTGTGAAAAGCTGCTTGGTAAATTATTAAAATAAAATAATTAAGCCCTTCTGGCACATGTGTAACTGTCTGTACAGATTAGGGCCATCTGGCATGTATGTACACATTTATTTGTCTTTTCAAAGTGGGTAGTTTGCACAAATTGTAACTTTGACAGTGGAAAATATATCTTTTCTCAGTCAACCCGTGACCATGGAAAGCTGAAAAGCTTCCGAAACTTCGGGAACTCAAATAAGATACGCGATATAATCTGTTAAATTGTTTTATTTAAATGACTAACAATCGCGGAAACAGAAGAAAATATTATATTAATTTAATTTAAAATAAAACTTTATTCAATTATGTCATTATTGGTTACATCGGAGCGTTCGTGTAGTATAAAATATCGCTTTCTTTGTACCAAAGCCTTAGCTCGCCCGGTAATGCGAAGCAATTACGCATTAATGACTGCTTAACATTATCTCTGGCTGTATGTGTGTGTGTGTCACAAATAGGGCTCCCAAGCGAATAAAGTTGTTAGGTTAGGAAAATCTAGATTGATCCGGTTTGTTTTTGTTTTTTTTTATATATTTAAATAAATGTAAATCTACTGAGTAGGTACTCAAACGACATTGGTGACAGATATTTTTGGTAATAATAATGGATATTAATATAAACATATTAATATCATCTTAAGTTTCGATTCGTTAAGAGTTACTATTTTTCGTTTTAGCGATATATAATATAATGAATAACTTTGCAACAACAAGACAAGAAAATTTTACTACTTCCAAAATGTATAATATCATTTAATCACCTTAGTGGAATATTAATACTTAGTGGCAACCCTAATTAAAATTATCTTTTAAATCGTGTGCAAGTAAATAACGAACATAATGTTGTCAATTCAGTTTTAAAAGCGTCATGTTCCGTATTTCTTAATACATTTACTTATAATAAAAACGCTCTTTTTGCTTTTGAACGTACCTACTGTAGAATACAATCAAACAAAAATAACCAGAAAAAGACACAAGTAACGCTCTATTCTATTTTCGATTCAAATCCAACCGTTGTTATTCCAAATTCGAAATGAGAACGCTACGCCACGGCGTCAATTCTAAAATCCGTCGTTATCAAACTAATGCGACCATATAATTACGGAGGGCATTAAGTATTCCAACACGTATAATTACCTTAGCGCCCGTGACGCGCCTTATCCGGCAAGTAATGGTGATAAATAGATCGGGATATCGTCTTGGAATATATTAGCGTTTAGTCGCATAGTTGGTCGGGCTGGCAGAATAGGGGTGCGGGTGGGTTTTTTAATTAAAATAAAACGGCGTATGGCTGAATGGAAGTGGTTGACAGGAGAAAGATGACACGTCTTAAAAAACTTATCTGTAAAACAATTCACGTGATTTCATATGCGTACGATATGAATTTCAAAAATTAGGTTTAGGTAGTGCGTTGTCTGTCAATCACGTTACAGGGGCAGATGAATAAACCTAAATGTTCAATTCTTTTTTAAGGATTCGTACGAATACATTTCCGTATTTTTATCTCAATTTATTTAGGTCACATTTGTACTGATTTTCTTTATTATATACATACATGGTAAAAAAAGTTTAATAAGTGATCATAAATTCGCTTATTTTTTTATTGGGGCATTTTCCACTCCTCTCTTTCACTTCATCGCTTACTTTTTTCACCGTCTGCTTTGACAATCGACATTCATACCTGAAACTTGCTGCATGGCTGTCATCCTTATTCTTACTTCCGTATCCTTATTCTTATCCTTATCCTTCCTATATTATAAACGTGGAAGTATGTATGTACGTTCCACTTAATCTCAAAAACTACTGGACGAATGTTTATGAAACTTTACCTCATATATCAGAATAGGACATAGGCTATAATGTATATCAAATTTCATCCCTTTTAGGGACGAAAAAGGGGATGAAAATTTGTATAGACAATAAATATTTTTTACACTAGGTACTTGAAATCTTGGTAATATGCTTCACATTTAAATTAGTAAAATATCGAGTTTTAGGGAAAGACATAAAATCATTGAAATAAAACAATTTAACGGATTATATCGCGTATGTTATCTCATTTTAGTTCCACCACTATGTTGCGTATATGTATTATCTCATTTTAGTTCCCGACGTTTCGGAAGCTTTTCAGCTTTCCGTGGTCACGGGTGGACCATGGAAAACTGAAAAGCTTCCAAAACGTCGGGAACTAAAATGAGATAATATACGCGATATAATCCGTTAGATTGTTTTATTTCAATGAGTAATAATCGCGGAAACAGAAGAAAATATTAAAGTATTATCCGCGATAAACGAATCTAAGGCGGACGAAGTCGCGGGCGGTTGCTAGTTCCTCCATAAATTAATTCACGTATATTGTTTTGACAGAAATTTAAATAATGGAATCTAAAGCATGTACACTATCAGACCTAATCAGATCCCCCTCCAATAGTTACATAATAACACGGAAATATATAAACGACTAAGTCCAGCAAAGATTATAATTGACTCATTATTGTGCGATAAATAATCTGATGAACTAATTTTATGGCGGTCTCATAAGGAAAAATATAATTTAACACAAATGACAAGATAACGTCGTGACTATGAAGAACTCGATATAATGTAGAGTAAACAAAATCATGACCAACAATAGGGTATATGCATGAAATTTTTTTATCGCTTTTCTTAACTAAGTATAAAAATACCGTTAAAAATTATTTGAAAAATTGAAATAAATATTTAAATCGGCCAAGAACTACGCATGATATAGGCATTCTAAACTACTAATTAGACATCGATTTGACAGAGAGGTCAGACATGTACTGTTACGGCATAGTGCACTCCGGCCATATAAACTCCATATTAAATTCTGTTTTGGTAGAAAGAGATGGAATGAAATGTATGATGGCTTACATCTTGGTTATGTTTAATCGAAAAAATATTTTTGTCTTCTGTTTGTTAATGAGCTTTCAATGAAGTAAAAATAAAAAAAACATGCATTTCCCGGTGGACTCTCAGTAGTCACATTATGTTAAATGGCTACGGGATTATCGCTTGCTGGTTGAGCAACAATGTAGCCATTTTTGCCTTCTATCTATCAGCCACGACGTCCATTGCTGCGCAGACCGCATCCACCGACTCTAACGAGGTCATCCGTCCACCTAGTCGTATGCGTAGTAGTAGCACCACGCATAATACGTGGTCTCCACTCCAGGACCTTATTGCCTCAACAGCCATCCCTTCCCCGGGCTACATGGCCCTTGGCTATTGCCTTGAACAAACCCAAATATATGTAATAATGTTTAAGTATGCCTATAATAATTCGTTGCAGATTAATTTAATGATATTAATTAGTCATAGAAATCATGATAATTATCATATAGGCCCCAAGACATAGACGCAGAAATGTTTTTGTCATTTATACAACGGAAAAATTCTGAATGTAATCTACAGATTTTTGAGCAAAGTACACGTCTATACTAATTATAAAGTTGTAAAAATGTAATGTCTGTCCATTGAAGCTATTTTCAAAAAAAACTATTTTAACTGACTATTTGGAGGTCATTCAATCGAATAATTTTTATTTTATTTTTTGTATTTGTATGTCTGGCTGTGGCTTCATCACGCCAAATTGGCTAAACGGATTTCAACTATTTTTGGTACACGGGGTAGCTGCAGGGTATCTCCAGATGGTTATAGGATAGTTTTTACCCGACTACGCTGAGAAAAAAAAAGAGGGGTTATGACTTTTTCGGCTCCGTGAACGAAGTTGTGGGCACCTTCTAGTAGATAATAATTGTTTATTTTTTTAATATTATTTGTCCGTACAATAGTTTTTAGAAAATATCTTCAATGTACAGACATTTCATTTTCACAACTTTATAAAAGTATAGATAAAACCAAAACAACCTAGATTGAGGGTAAAATTGAGGGAACGAGAGGAAGAGGAAGGCCAAGAATCAGCTATATAGACAGACTAGCTTCGGCCCGCGACTTCGTCCGCCTTATATTCGTTTATCGCGGATAAGAGTATTTCTCCGGGATAAAAAATAGCCTATGTCCTTCCCCGGGACTCAAACTATCTCCATACCAAATTTCATCCAAATCGGTTCAGCGGTTTAAGCGTGACGAGGTAACTGACAGACAGACAGACGGACACACTTTCGCATTTATAAGATTTATAAATTAGATTATGGAGGTATGGATAAAGGGAACGGTTAGGCGTCGTGACGTATCAAGAAGTTAAGGAACTTGCATTACGAAGAAAGGACTGGAGGGAACTGCACCAATAAGAGACAAACTCTTAAATAATGAATGAATAGTATAGACGATGATTGCGGTTGTCGCGTGATAATTATGTAAGACAAGGTATCTTTTAATCTCACACTTACATATTTGTCAGAAAGTGACGGCTTGCTTTGTCATTTATCTATTAAACGCAACTATCATAGACGCAGGTTAACTTTAATTTAAGGTTAGCATTGTGATTAAACTAAGTAAAATAGTGGATATAATTATCTCATTAGTTGCCTCCGCACAATAAATATAATTAATACGATTTTGCATGTGTGCGTGAGTTTCAATGACAGTATTGCCAACCTCCTAAGTAATAACTTCTCTTATAGCTTTATGGCTGTGTTTAGATAGTAGACGTAAGATAGTTGCTTATAAATTACAATCAGAGTCGATATTATAGGAATCAGATATTAAATGTGTATTGAATCAACTTAACACAAGGATTAACTTTAAAATGGCACTGATACGATGTATCTATACTATTATAAAGTTGTAAAAATGAAATGTCTGTACATTGAAGATATTTTCAAAAAAAATATTATAACGGACTATTTGTAAGTCACTGAATGGAATTATATATTTTTGGATTTTTTGTATGTTAGTATGTATCGTTGCGGCTTCATCACGCCAAATCGGCTAAATGGATTTCAACTATTTTTGGTACACGGGTAGCTAGGTATCTACAGATGGTTATAGGAAACTTTTTACCCGACTACGCTGAATAAAAACAGAGGGTTATCATTTTTTCCTCGTCCGCGGACACCTTTTAGTAATAACATAAATGTATCGTACTTATGCCACTTTCTATTTCGTCGAAGGAGCAATCGTTTAATACGACTTGAAAGGTAAGTCAGGGGGTTTACTTTCATATACAGAGGTAATCCCCCCCTTACTAATAACACCTGACAAAGAAACAGAATAGGTCTTCAACGCCCCTAAGTAACATTTTAAGAAAGTCTTGTATATACCAAAAGAAATTAAACTACTACACGCATATATAATGTCGTGTATACCGTTTTCTATATTTTCAAAGGACCGCTCGATTACTCTGCCATCCTTCGCCATATGCCAAGTTTCTCGCTCACCACTACTAAGTAATAACGCTGTGCATGTGTGCGGCTCAAAGACATTAAGTTAATGCGACCTCATAATTACTAGTTGGAGGCATTAATTCTCACATCCATAATTTAGTTTAATACGCCGGTTCTGTTGGCCTACAATCTGGATAAATATTGTATGTCATTTGACGTCAATTAAGTAGATATTACAATAAATCGTAGCTTTGTTTTTGTTTCATTAGAATCTATAAAAGTTTTAAGTGCGTTTCCGTTTGATTCTTAATTGCAACTACAAAAAAAAACTTGTATTAGAAATTTAATTGTCCAAATTTTCACTTTTCCTATGAAGTTATCTCTTTCTATCTCATAGAGTCAATGTAGGGTGCTGTTAATTTTTTTTTTACTATATTAGTAATTTTCAGAATCTTGGAAACGTTTTTTGTTTTCATTAGAGTGTAGAAACGATGGTACAATGATATGCTTTTACGTTAAAAATGCGACGTTATTATATAATGTTTATGGATCTGAGTGGCTTTAAATTTGATATACCTACATAGGTGGATGCAGTTATAGTAGAAAGATAGGGAAGACTATTTTGTCTTTTCCCTTTTTGATTTAAAGACTATTCGCTCATTTTACATTTAACATTTTTGCCAACCTCCTAAACCCAATTATAAAATATGATCTTAAGCACATTTTATGGCAAATTTAAATCGCTCTTTCAACATTAAAAAAGCTCACAAAACCATTCACCAGTCGAAATAATAAAACCATTAAAAAAATGGCAAATAACAGTTGTAAAACTGCAGCCAAGATCGTTCCCAAAACATTTTCATGAGCATTAACTTTATTAAAATACAATTATTGTGCTCAATAAAAATTATACGTACTTTATGTATTTTAAAATCTCCTATATCACCTAAATTAGCAAATGTAAAACGAGTCCTGTTTCATGGATTTTAAGCATCCTTTTCAAGTAAACAGAAGACTGCGTTTGTCTGTCTGTATAGTATCAGCGTAATCATAGCCCGAGGGAGACATTATGCGCGTTCGTCAAAATATCCACAGTAAATTGCTTTTTATGCACATATCATTATTAATGTTATAAAGGTCATGTTGGATTGACAGCAAAATTAGCTTGCAATTAAATTGCTGACTAATGTGTACTTTCGATTTTTTTTAAGCAGGCTGTTTTTGTGTGAAGTTTTATAGTGTTTAATTCGTATAATTACTGTGTATGAAAATTATATTGATGTTTGTTTTATAACAAACCGTATTTGGGTGATAATGCTTCTAAAATAATATTTGATTTTCGTCCAAACTTTTTAGGGTTCTATACCTTAAAAGGAAATAACGGAACTTTTATAGGATCACTTTGTTGTCCATCTGTCTGTCTGTCTGTTAAAACTCTTTTTCTCAGGAAACATAACATAGCTATCTCCGCGTCGCTTAGAAGCTGATCTAAGCTCGTTGATCTGTATTTATATATCCATTCATCTTTCTAATAAAGTATAGTGTCAGAACTATATCCCATAATATAATCCAGCTTGCTATTTCCACGCGAGAGTACACAGTAGCACCGGAATAAACTCACAAACTTTTTAAATTTTAAAGTAAACACGATGTCATTTGCCGGGCGGCTGATTAAAGGTGTTTTAAATTTAAAAAATAATTATCTTGAAAAGGCGTAGTACGTTTGATAAATTGAAGGAACAATGAATGCGCGTGAGTGTGTGTGTCTGTACACAGTGTATGTGTGTACAGTGTTTTGACCGGAGCTTCAAATTCTAGTATTTTTATATTGGTAATACCAGGATCCTGCGACTAATATAAGAATGGTGTTCTAGTTTTGATTCTTAGGATTACTCGTAACTACATCATTTTGTTTTTGGGTAGTTAAAAAAAATCTGCTGCTGATTGCGGAGGATTCTCCGAGCATTTTGAACGCTCATTGCAAATGACTCACACTCTGTCATGCTATAAGGTGCCCGCAACTTCGTTCGCGGAGGAGAAAAAGTCATGACCCTTATTTTTTTCTTGAGTGTAGTCGGGTGCAAAGTATCCTATAACCATCTGGAGATACCCCGTTACCCATGTACCACGAATAGTCGAACTCCGTTTAGCTGATTTGGCGCGATGAAGCCACAACGACACATCCAAACATACAAAAATTCCAAAAAAAAAACTTCGATTCAGTGTTCTATAGTTTTTTTGAATATATATTCAATGTTCAGACTTTCATTTTTACAACTTTATTAGTATACGAGTAGATAGATGTGTGAATGGATTGCGTGAGAGATGACATAAAGAGGATGAATGTGAGTGACGAAATGACAGGTATAGAGCGATATATGTATAAGCACAAGCAAATGATGACTATATTGACTAGAAAATAATATTTGTGTTGCCTTTATATTGTGTAAATTCGTAGTTCTAAAGAGTAACACAGGCGAGTCACCATGGCGACGACGTACAGAGAAAAGTTCATTGACCCTCCAATTTTACTCCAACGAATAACTTAGTTCAACCACTGTCTTCTCAACAGTGTTGCGATCTTTTCTTCTGCTTCTGCGAATATTACTCATTGAAATAAAACAAATGGTAACTTTGACAGAGGAAAATATATTTTTTCTCAGTCCACCCGTGACCATGGAAAGCTGAAAAGCTTCCGAAGCGTCGGGAACTCAAATGAGATAATATACGCGATATAATCCTTGACGAAAACCTATTGAAAAATAGCTATACTGGCTAGAAAATAATATTATTGTTAATTTTATATTGCTTAAATGAGTAGTTTTAAAAAGTAACTCAGACAATGAGGTAGAGAAAAAAGTTGATTCCCAATACTAATCCTACGAATAACTCAGTGCAACCACTGTCTTCTCAACAGAGTTGTGAAAAAGTGCTTCGCTCCTTTGAGCCAGCTTCGTTCCCTCATTACGTACATAAAGTGCAGTATTTATGGTTTAAAATTTAATTGTCTCGCCAATTTATATGCAAACTAATCCAATTATTGATAATTTGGCCGTCTGTGTATCAATTAGTGGGTTATAAGACGGATTGCCATTTTAGTAAAGGTCAATCAGTCCTAGCCTTGTCCAATTTTGGATTCGGTTCATTATATTTATATTGTAGTTTATTTTGGGTAAACTAATTTTTGAATTTGGGGTTGCCTGCCCAGAAATTAATGAATAAGTAGAAATGGTAATGATGCGGAAAATTTAGTTCGTTTTTAATTCTAACTAAATTCGTTTGCAGAAGAGAAAAAAGTCATGACCATCTTTTTAATTTCAGCGTTGACGGGTAAAAAGTATCCTTTAACCATCAGCTACTGTACCAAAAATGAATGGAATTCGTTCAGCCGTTTTGACGTGATGAAACAATATCGACACATACATACATTCAAAAAATCAGTGACCTTCAAATAGTTTTTTGCTAAATATCTTTGTTATAAATTGAATTATTTAACCATTTCATTTTTACAACTTTATAATAGTATAGACTAACCAACTATGACCATATTGTTTCATTTTTAGTTTCAGTGTGAAGTGATTGAAGTCGCAATTCGTTTTTAGCTAACTAAAAGTCGGGCTAACTAAACCACAATGCCATGGTGCTTAGGAAAAAAAAACTGTGGACAGAAACTCTCAAAACGAGTAAATCTAATGAGTATAAATACATAGGTTCCGTCAAGTGGAAAAAATCTACTTTTCTAGATTGACAATGCAAAGGACTAGTGTGAAAATATTTTGCCTCAGTACTGTGAATTTATACCTGTTTCTTTATCAAATAAACAAATTAAAAACTCCATCGCTGCTCGCATAGACTCAACACGCAGTATTTTTATAATTGTCGCCTGCATTTAGCTGCACTCGGCCCCGGATGGGGCCCTAATTAGGCCCCAATTACTGCTAATGCATGTAATGAACCACCTCATGAGCGTATTGTTGTCGCAAAGAAGTGTCGAGTCACCGCGTTCCGTTAGGGGTGACAGTTATACAGCACTTTAGTCGAATAACGCACTAACTAGAACCGTCTTTGCACATTTTTACTCCGTTTTTCTGCAATACGTCGCTTGTACACGGCTATTTAGTTTTAAAGGGGGAGCATGAACTATATTTATAGATTGTTACTAGCTTTTATAATCGTGTGATGGTTCAGTCTAGTGTTCTTTGTTTTGCGTAGTGCGTAATGTATTGCAAGTTCTTTATTATGAATTTACGTCTTGTTAAGGTGGGTTGGAAATGCCATTTTTAATTTGTATTTTGTTTCATTAGAATCTTGTGTAGAGATGTCATCAGTATACGTGTAACTTTGTAAGTAATAATGTATCAGTTCGCGTCGTTTTAGTGGGGTTGAAACATAAATGTATGTAGCAACGTAATAATTATGTGAATACTAAAAAAGAACAGAATTTCCTTGGATCGTTTAGAAAATGTGGACTTATATGTGTAGAAGTGTCATTCTTTTATATGTACAGTGAAAGGATAAGACCTTCACGGTAGTATGCGAGACAGACTGGCAGGTATTTAAAAGTAGGTGATGTATTTAAATTAAGAATAACGACTAAGTAACTGTCTTATTCTGTTATTAGGAATCAGTCTTAAGTGAGCCATCGAATAGAAAAGCTATTCAAAACTTCTAGATATATTGTTTTCCGTACGTCCACTAAATGGAGGGGTATAGCTTCAGGAAGCAGTAAAAACAATATATCTAGAGGTCTTGAATATCTTTTCTCTTTTAATCAAACTAAATTAAATATATGACATTATCTGTTTAGTAGTCCAGTTTTCTACTTCACAAGATAATCACAAGGTTACTCATGTCGTAAAAACTGAGTACTGCTTGACATGTTTAAGTCCATTTCGAGGACATTACTCTTGAGCACGACTTACTCATGTCGTAAAAACTGAGTACTGCCTGACATATTTCGGTCCATTTCGAGGATATTAATCATGAGCACGAGTTACTCATGTCGAAAAAACTGATCGCTGCTCGACATATTTCAGTCAATTTCGAGGACATTACTCATGAGCACGAGTGGACCCCGACGCTTCCCTTCTTGCACGGGTCTCAAAAGGTCCTCTAAATAGATCGAAACTTGTAGAGTAGTACTCGGTGTTTATGTCGTGAGTAACCGCTAATGTAGGTGGTCTAAATACGTCTGATGCCACGGTAGTTTCTTGGTTAAAATAATTGTATATTTTTTTATTTATCCTTAAGATCGATAATAATAAGCAAGGCTTTGAAAATCGATCTCTATAGACGAGTCGCGATAGCTATATAAATACATATAACCAATGACTAAGATAACACTTTGTTCACAGGCTCGCAGCCTCCAATGGCGAGATCACCATCACGACGTCCGCGCACTCCAACACGGGCAGCGCCGGCAGCGCCGGCTCCGCGCCTGCGCCCTCGCCGCACGCGCCTGTCAAGATGTCGCCCGGCTCCGTCAAGAGCCCGTCACACGACGACAACGACTTGCTCGCTGACTCGCCAAGTAAGTATTGACATATAATTAGATGACAGGTGATAAGCCAAGCTTCATGAAAATATGACACGACTACTTCCTTATCAACTAGGTAAGTGTTATTATTATATTATGATTTTTTAGAAAAAACAGGATTATTGTCGTCGATCTTGGACTGACGACATGAATCATTGTTGATCAACTCAATATTTTAATATTTTCGCTATATAAAACCGTACCTTGGCATTTGAGCCTGCCGCTAGCAAAGTTTTCCTAATGAACAGAAGCAATTAAATTTAAAATCTGAAATCAATCAAAACATCTATATTATTCGGGAACATGTCGTGTAATGTAAGCATCGTCGTCTGTTGTTGATAATGCATAATTCAAGAGAGTAATACATTCAGTTACACTACAAGTATTTATAAAAAAAAATCGACATCAAATCAATGAATAAGTCTTACAGACCTACATTTAAAGATGTTTTCCACGTACTCTTTATCCTTATCATACCTTTTTGTTTTCTTTAGACCCTTTTATTTTAAGCTGAATGGGCTAAACCTTACTCATAACTGTTATATAATATCTATATCAACCTCAATATTGAAAGTAATAGACTATGGTAGGTATCTAAATTGTATATCGTCATACCATCACAAACTTAACAACCCACTCATCAATTCATTAAGCTAGCGTTCGAAAACATAGTTAAGGTAAAAGTTAGCTTCATCAGTTACTTTAACAGAATTAACTGAGGAAACTATCTAAACGCTATTTTCGACTCCGTAACTCTATTCTACTTATCCATAAAAGTTTCCGTCTAAGCATAGCACAGATCCATTAGGAAAGTCTAGCGTTGTCCTAGGAACTGTTTCACCTAATGCTATAAAGAGTTAGTCAGAAAGTTGGTTGTCCATACAGTTTGTTAGGGACTTAGTAGGCCGCGCACAGGTACTTTAATCTGGTTAGGGAAATTTCTTGATCATTTCCGATTTGTTGTTCAGTTAACTGCATTGCATGGGGAACTATAGGTTCAAAGTCGGGAGTATCTCGTTTAGTTTGATGCTATAATACGGCGTTGAAACTCACTAGTTTTACATCTGAGCTGCAGTATACCTATCGAACACATCATAGTAGTTGGCTGAAGTGAATGAACAGGTTCTATGCCCGCTGTACACTATCGCCGAGTCTCAGCGAGAGTGTACAGCTGGCATTAGAGAGAGTTTATTCATCAGACTCAATCATCGTTGCCCTTTAAGTATGACAAATAACACTATGAATATAATGATAATTATAACCCAGATTACGAAATAGCCTTTCGATACTTTGAAGAAATCTGTACTCATGTGCAAAAATACGACACATCACCTCCAGTCGCTCGACAATCTCAAACATTCAGATAGAACTGACGTTACCAGTTTCGTATCTACTAACTTCGTTTCATTCAGTCCTATTCGTTGTCCAAACTATCTGCAAATATAGCAAATAATGGACTATCTTTGTTACTTAATCTACATCACACATGTTTATATCGCGTTCGTTCGTTTGGCCTATTTCTTGCAATTTTAGAACGAGTATTTTTAGGGTTTTGTACCAAAAAGATAAAAAAGGTTATTACTTATGCTGCGACTCTGTCTGTCCGACTATTAGAGCGCCATATCTCAAAAACTACTCATGCTATCTATTTGAAATTCGGAATATTTATAAACATGGTCAGCCCACATGTATTGCAAAGGAAACTTTTTAAAATATATTTTTTTTCTAAAAGAACGACGAATATGACGGTTGGCAAATAAGGAAAATGTGAAAAAAACACTCTTTATCTCCGAAGTTTTACCAAACGAAAATTTTGAAATTTTCACAATTTGGATAGAAAAACATAAATATTACATGAAAGTTATAACTATGTCTCTAAACGCATTTTTTTTTTATTTCCAAATAACCTATTTGAATAAGCCTGCTGCGTTAAGTTTGCACCTAATTTGTATGCAATGCTATAGATATTAGGTGCAAACTTAACTCAATCGTAATCGGGTTATAATGTTAGGGTAAGTGAAAGTTTGTACGGAACCCTCGATGCGCGAGTCCAACTCGTACTTGGCCGGTTTTTAAAATTAACACTAGTGTTAAATAGCTTAGCCTTTGACCTATTCCAGTCTAGACGTAATATTAGCGGCACAGCTTCGAGACTTATTATTGAATGGGACACATGAGTCGAATATAACAATGCTATTTGTGAAAGCAGTGAACTGTACTGCGCCGAGAATGTTGTGGCTTTCTGCCGCCTAGCACTTGTGTGCTAGTCGGCCTTGTGGCCGTCTTTGTGCAGGCCTTTGGGCACACAGGAATAGAGGGTCCTCGAGCACTCAAAAATGGGGGAGCCCTGGGGTCCTCAATAATAAAATTAGAGACCACGTTGGACTGTAAAAAAACGTCTTTTGAGACCTTTCGGGGCCCCCGTGAGGTTGGGGCCCTAGGCACGTGCCCAGAGTGCCCAGTGGGAAAGAGTGGCCTGCTAGCACACCGATGACGGTCCCAGTCGATATACTGCCGTTTAATTTAAAATAACACGACATGAGATTATAATCACAAGTACTAAGCTCTTGTAAACCTAGCATTATGCTAGAAGTGTAGCCTTTGCGCATGTCTTACTAACGCGAACTAAAAACAGGAGTTTTCCTTTTTGTCCTAGACTCAGGGTCGTAGTACATTCGGCTGGCTATCAAGCTGTAAAACTTTACAACAGGCTGCCTATGGAATTAAAAATCATTACGGACAACTCGTTATTTCATAGGAAATTGGAAAGATTTTTGTTAAGAGGTTGCTTTTACAGTGTAGAGGAAATTTATTTATGATAGTTAATGTTTTTGGTAGGCTGATTATTTTTATACTTCAATGTTGTCTCCTTTTACCCGCAAAAATATTGTATGGCGGCATTATCTTTTTAGTTGCTTTAATTTTAATCTTAAGATTGTATTTCAAACACAATACCTGTATTGTTTATGAATAAAATACTATGACTATGACTATGACTATGACTATGTCTTGTCTCTCTACGTCATCTAAAGTAGGTTCTTGCGTAGAATGGCCGATACCCCGTGGTATGCGCCAAGTCAAAGCCTTCACCAGGACATGGAAACGCCCACAATGTATGATTTTCTCAAAATGCCACTACCCAAATCAATTAGTTTATTAGTAAGGAGACCTGGTCAGATCTGTATCCAATTCAAAGTCAGATTCTAAAAAAAATATTAGTCTGAAACTAGCTGTAAACTTTCGTAGCGTAGACCGCCGATTACGTGGCTGTCAGCCCAATGATCTGTCATCTTAAGATATCTTTTACCCCCTTATTTTTAATTCCTAATCCAGTGTTTCTACCCATTTCTTCCTTATCGCTCGTGTAAATAATTGCTGACAAACATCACAATTAGTAATTTTATTGAAATAAAAAAAAAATACGGATTATATCGCGTATTTGTTGCTTTCACAGGATCTGTGTCTTTCATTCCATTTGTATCGTCTTCCCAACAAAAGTCCAATTTATAGAACTTAATAATAAAACAATTTATTTTAATAATATTTTTTATGTATAAACTTTCATCGGCTTCTCTAGATCGCAATAAGACTACACACCAAAAGTCCAATGTATTCATTTCGATGCTATTATCGAAAAAAGGAAGTTCTCAATTTGACGTGTTATTTTGATCCTCCGCGAATTTTAGCACCAGTTTCACAGCCACTCATAATTGCACTTTGACTAATCCCACGTAGCACCTGAAAAGTCCCTATAAACAGAAAAAGTAATAAAAAAGCTTTCACCTATAAATAGCGGTAAGCGGCAGGCAGCAGTAGGACCAGCTAGGCTAATTGTCGGTAATGACTCCATCGATTCAGAGCTATTTCTGCATTAAGTAACTATCGAATACTAATTAATGTGTGCTTTTACATGGACTGATATACTATACAAAGAGGAAACAATGAGACAGGTGGGCGTTTTCACAAAAACTTGTAACCATTACTTGTTTTCTTCAAGTTATGGACTTTTTGCTTAAAATCAAAATCAAATTTAGATTATGAAAAAAAGTATAAAAATAACAGTTTTGTAACATTGTATCTGTATATTTTAACTGAGCGTCACGTCTGAGGTTTATTATAAATTAACAAAAATTTATTTGACACATGAAATTCCGACTATTTTCCATTCAAATATTTCACCATACTATGTTCATTTGGTTTTGTTTATTTGAATATTTTCTCCCACTATTAGAAAAGTTTAAAAGTGAATTGTTTTGCGAACGTCACTTTTAGTATTTAGATTAAAACTTAGACTTTCGTATTTGTGATCGAACTTCTCTTAAAAACTTAAGGTTGTCCGCTGCCTTGAGCACCCGCTCCAGACGCCATGTCCTGTATAGAGCAGCGCCGTGTCTGTTGCCCGCCTGACGTGAATACACAGGAAACGCACATAAGCATTAAAAAAATCTTTTGAAAAATGTATACACAATGTATTTCGAGATATTACTGAATCATTCTTATTATTAGAGACTGAATCCAGCTTAGATCGATAGCAAGATAAACAAGACACGGCTAAACGCGCCCAGCCTTCCGAACTTTGAGCTCTACTATAATTTAAAACAATAGGTACGCAATTCCGACAGAGTTGTTTAGTTGGTACGATTTCACGAAATAACAATATACTCCTAGCAATGTCAGGCTATACAGTCTACTCGAAAAGTTAATTAGAATTATGTTTTTAATGTAGATATTCTGAAAAAATTTCTGAAAGTACCTAAATTCCCGAGAATTACCATGAAAGTGTAGATTAATACTCGTACAATTAATTTAAAAAAAAAAATCAGTATAATATATTTTGGCGTACAAAGGGTTTTAGCTCAGGATAGGCAGTTGAAATGCTTTGACAACGCGGATAAGAAAACTAACTAACGTAACTCCGTCTGCCTGTTACTTTTCCGCGGCTAAACTACTGAACCGATTAAGGTACCTTTAATTCCGGAAAAATACCCATAACATAAACATAAATGAATGTAAGGCAGCCAGTGGCGGGCAGAAGCTAGTTTCTTATATGAGAATCGAACATTATCACGTTTCGGTTAGTTGAAAGGATTGACGAGTGATCAACATGATTAACATAGAAATGATGGTAACAAAATAGTTATGTAATTTTTTGACATTTAAGGACACTTTGTCGAACTTAGATCGGTTTAATCTATTTTAATATTGGGCCTGAAAAGCTGTTTCTTTCAAGACGCTTTGGAAATGTAATGCTCTTTAACTTTATGATGTAACGTGGTACCAGAAATGTGCTTAGTTTAAGAAATATAAGTCAGAAACTGAAAAATGTCGGAACATTTTTATGGTTTTGTCAATTTTCCAAAATTTTATTCCGGGGAATTTCACGGTTTGTAAGAAAGAAACAAAATATACTCGAGAGCAAAAGCTGGTGGTCACCCTTATTTAAATAACAGTAACAGGTTTTATTTATTATTCGACACTAGTTTTATTCACATAATATACTTTTTGCAATACCCAACTGCTTAAGCAATTTCCGCGATACTATCATAAAAATATCACTATCCAAGAATTATGATTTTTGCGATATCTCGCTCCAGTAACGACTTTTTTTCCACGGGTTTTTACGACCTGAAAATGTATTTTTTTAAGTAACATTTTTGCAGTATAGATGGTAAAATTAAATAAAGATCGTGACAGGATTAAGAAACTTTACAAACCTGCATTGTTCTACAAAATATGACTGTATTTGAAGAAACTGAAATTTATGATTTCGAGTGTACACACACTGCTTAACACGCACATTCAAACGCCGGAAAAACGTTATAAAAACTACAAATCGGGAAACCAAATCGTGTCTGATCCATCTCGTGACATATAAAGTGCATTCATCGTGTCCCCGGGCCCCAGTTCTATTGATTACTATTTAATTCGTTGTTAGTGGAAACAATTACTAAATTACCCAGTTCCTCTCTTCTCCTGTTGGCACGAATTTATATAAATACGTCGATTGGCCGATTCGATACGTTCGATGTGAACGTTCGCTTGGGAACGCGATTGCGTAATCGACTAATCGTTAATCGTAGTTTTGTCGATTGCCGACTAATGAGTGCATGATTTAGGAGTTTTAAAGTTTTTCTTAAGTGGACTTACATTGTGCACTTAGTCGGCTACAATACAAGTCCCAAAGGGTGTATGTCTAGCCAAGTTACAATTTCAAAGATGGTTTCATAACGTCATATTAAGCTGGCTATCAGACAGCCATCTTTAAGGTAATATTTGAGCATCTTCCTTCAGTTGGTCGTTGGTCTGTAACATTCATTTTTGTTTTCTGTTGGGAAGTCCAAAACAACCTCGTCGTATATTAATTTTAGACGTCATAACCTTCCTACCACGTGGACAGAGTGGTTTGTCAATTAGTAATAGACAATTCTTTATGTCATATGCCTGCCGCCTTAGTTGCCAAAAAAAGGTGGGTATTTTGTTATTTTTGTATTGAAATGGGCGATTCCACGAGCGTTTCAGCCGTTGCCAGTCTTAAGTATTAAAGAACTCAGTTATAATATGCGTTTTTGATCAATTCTGGCAAGAAATATGATTTTACAGTAAATCGATGTTACGTATGAAAAATCTGCTACTTGGCGTAGTAGCTAATTCTTTTAATATATGGCGGTCTCGGGTTCAAATCCCGGCCAGGGCAAGTGTTTGGGTGATGAGCACGAATGTTTGTTTCTGGGTCTTGGATGTTTTCTATTTATATAAGTATTATAATTTATCTATAAGTATATTATGAATATCGTCGCCTGGTACCCAGAGTACAAGCTTTACTTAGTTTTGGGCTAGATCGGTTTGTGTAGGATTATCCCTGATATTGATTATGTATTTATTATGATTATTATTTATGGCTAGGGACTGACGGTGATTGAAGAGCACGTGGAATCATCCATATTCGAATTTTTGCTAAACAAAATCAATCTGAGCCCTAATCAAGGGTAAAAATAACTTTTCACTCGTATATTACTGACATACAATTTGTTAATCAAATTAAGTTACATTGTCTAAGAAAGCCTTTACATAAATGCAGTTATCTCTATAATATCATAGCTCATTCGAGATTAGAAGAGCAAATTATATACGGTTATTTACAATCTTCAGACGAATTTGAAAATTAATTAAAATATTCAAGGCCCTAGCAATAACGGGCTTTACTCGTATAAATTAAACTGATAATCACTCATAATTTGATATATTTATAAACAATAAACAATTCAGGGACTTTTAGCGATCAAAGGGGCCGGCGGTGAGTGAGCAATATAATTAATCAACTAATTAAAGTCCATTACAAATAATTAGTGCGCCGATATCGATAAGTGGGACGATCGATAAGACAGCAAAGAGTTGGCTAACTGTCACGACACTAATTGGCGAACAGAAATACGTTAGTGTTATACTAGTTGACTAATTTATGTCGAAACTACTTGATAGATCTTATTTTGTCGATTCGACTTGCTTTTTACAAAAGTAAATCGTGTAAACCCCGGAAAAAGCAGCCTAGCTTTGATGTCCGACCCATATTCCATATGCAAAAATCAACTTAAATTCTAAAACTTTCTGACATTTGACTGACCTGTCCATTCTTCTTTAGCATCCTAATTGATAACTTTATTCCTTGATAATTTGGTTGCTTTTACAATACAATTGCAATGATCTCGATAAACTCACCAGTCTTTTTAGGACATTTAGAGGCTTAATTGTAGATAATCGCCTTAATACGTAAATTGCTGTGCTGCTGCCATTTGTTACCCACTTTCTACTAATAGTTAAGTACCTATGTCTGTAAATTTGTAACAATTATTGTGCGATTTAATATGTTTAGAGTGTTTTCTATAGCAGTCGATCTACTGAGCATTGTTTACTATAGAAAGATTGATATTGCGCGCTCTATTGCTGCCTGGGAAAAATATTTAAAAAAGGAGGTGATTAGATTTGTTAGTGTGATTGATTTTTTACGAAAATCTTGATGTTTTACCATCGCGATCTTCGTGATTATTACAATGAATTCCTTCACAAAGATTTTTTTATTATTTAATGCAACAGATCTTGTATCAAATAGTTCTAAAATTTCAAGACAAGCTTACTGGACTCTGAAGCTCAGTTGGCGGAGTGTGCGCCCCGGCAAGGCACAAGGCACTGGTTCAAATCCATTTGGAATCTTGTAATTTTTTCATTATTTAGATTCTTAATATAAGAATATTGTTAGTATGATTGTTACCTTTTTATCTCAAACTAGGTACCTCCCAGTCAGTGCTGTGCGAAAGCGTACCTAAAGTCTATTTTTCCTCCTTCTTGTTGTTCTTCCTGTTGATTCCTAAAAGCGTACCAAGAACCGTTGGTATTGGTACTGGTATTCTGCACTCTTCAAATCTCTTTCGCGATATACCTTGGCGCCTCTCTCTTATCGCTGGCGAAGACTTGGTTAACCACTTTATAAATTGCAATGCAACATGTTGACAAATATGTATGACATAAGTATGGTGAATCCTGATTTGAGGTTAAGTAGTAGTTCATGTGAACACCAGCCTATTTTCACTGCTGGACATGTCTCTCTCGATGCGCCGTTGAGCTCCAATCTAATTTGCGACCAGTTTATTTTTAGCAGTCACTTTACGGAAATCATTGTTTTATCTTATCTAAGTTTGACGTAAAAAGCACCCACGAAGAATCCAAAAGATTTGACCCCGCATTCATTCAAACATTTAAAAATAGACTGAAGAAATGGCTGCGTGAGGCACAATTTTATGACAAAACTGAAATGATTAAACAATGAATAAAATAAAATGATAAAACGATTATAAATTTTTACAATGTTGTAATTATTTAAATAATGTTGAATAAATTTGTTATGTAGGTATGTACACCACAACTAAATATATTAAATTGAGAAACCGACTTGTAACGATATTGTGAATGTATTTTTCATTTTCATTTTCATTCATTTATTAATTTATTTATGTGACACACCAACGAAGTAGTTACAAGGTTATACATTCTATAAATATACATTTTACTCGTATAATTAAAAATATTCCTTAGGTCATTAGTCAAATCCCGCTTTGTTTTGAAGATATCATCAGTTTTCATGTATTTATTGTGATTACTAAAGTGCATTAAGCTCTTGGCGTTCTTGATCGTGGCGTTGCCACATATTTTGCTAAATATCGCGTCGCTGTTGACAGACATCAAAGTGACAGCTACCACTCACTAAAGTCATCCTTATTTGGATAATCGTTACCATTTCATTAGAATGGATAATTATCACAGAGAAGCTAAATTCATTAAATTTTTATGTACAAAAATCGACACAAGCTTTTTGTTTTTATTTTGCTGAATTTGACTTGGGTTCATAATGTTCATATAATATTTGTTATTCCTTATGACCTTAGGAATGCGTGGTTAAATCTTTCGGATACTTCGTGGGCACCATGTTTAGATTGATGGTAAGTATCAATTACAATGTGTTACTGTACGAATGTTGGTACGAAAATACTTTTAGAAAAGAAATACTTATTGGTTACCACTGTTTACACTATTCAGTTGGAAATTTAACCAAACGTCAAAAGTAGCCGATAATTGGATTCCTTGTCATAGTAGGTACCGATTGACGCAGATTTGTTAGGCTACTGCAATGTAGCAATAAAGCACTAAAATACTTAATTGTATAGGATTTCTGAAGGAAGTGAAGTTAATGAAGCGAAATAAAAATGACTATATGTATTAAAAAGTCTGACAGTAACATTTAAGAAAATACTATCAGAGGTCAAACAATTTCGTCAGACGTTTATGGGTTATTATTCGACAAATTGAAAATCAATATCTTTTGTATAATTAAAATCAGTATTAATTACTAGACAAGCAAATGAAAAGCCCTCGATAATTTAGTTAAAGAAAAGGTCAAACTTTTATCAAACAGCTTGAATTCTTTAAAGAAACTTGTTCAAAAGCACTTACAACAGTTACGTTAATAATACGCGTTAATTATAATCGATATCGTTTTCGATTCTACATCGTAATCGTAGCACGAATCGAGTTGATTCGGCTCGCGTAATTTTACCCATTATGCGTTCGGAAACTTCACCCGAAAACCAATTCCTGAACGAAACCATTCTTTGTTCCGTCGACTCAAGAAAGCATTCGACCAAAATCGGCCAAGACCGCACGCAAACTTAACCTGGTAAAATTGTATGTTTCACCCTAATCACTCGAAAACTTTAATTAAGAATAATCAAGCGTTGAATATAAAATGTCGAAATAACGGCCCCGTTCGATTATTATGTCGAATTTTTCGGTTTTAAATATGCATGGAGTTGGCATGTGAATTCGGCATTAGACGCTCCTAAACGCAAATCCGATATTAGCGGATAATTTCAAAGTATTGAGGGAGAAATTCGGTATGGAGCTTACAGGTAATGTATGAGAATCACGATAGAAGAGGTTGGTAACCTTTTAATGTCAAAAGAAAGTATTCTGAATAATTGTATTTACGCATTAGATACATATAGATCATGGCGGCGAACGTTAACTGATAGACACGCGAAGTTTAATAGCTCCTAATTAATTTACTACATGTATTAAACAATTAACGCAGCGGTATCTTGATGCATTATTGTTATTGAATTTCGTCTACGCTTAGCCAATTGACTTTATCTTTGAAAGTTAATTAATGGTGAGTTGTTATCACGCAATGTCTGTAATTGGCTGAAAAAGCCTTAGCAATTCCAAATTATGGTAACGAAATGCGAGATCAGTTGCTCAATAAATCGTGATACTTTGGGTGCTACTTTTAAACGTAGATAATTTTGATTAGAATATACCATTTTAGGAGTTAATTACTTTTGTAGCAAAAATCAAACTTTAGGAAACAGAGGGTACCTGCGTATTTATGTTTGGCTATTCAATGCTTTATGAAAATCTACGTGTACTCGTATATGTGCTTAAAAACAGACATATTCCAGTTGCTATTTCGCAAAAACAAGTTTTTAATGCAGTAAATTATATACTTAAGTATGACCGTGATACATTATTCATATCTAATGATCCAACCACACGATGCCCATCATCAGCCAGTCTCTAATGAATAACTGCATCACACGCTAATTTCCTTTGATCTATTGGAAAAACCGAGTAGCATCATTGATTTGTCATGCTCATGAGATTATTTTGTACATGGCAGTATCTCGCGCGTCATTATAGGCGCGTCATTATAACTAAAGATGTTTATGACCTCATTCGACTGCAGGTGCCTCTGAATATGTTTTAGCTAAATCTAAGCGACAAAAAAATGTAGAAACATGAAATGGAATGAAAATATTTGCCTACATATTCAGGTAGGCGTTTAGAAATAGAATCGCACAACCGAAATATACCTTGGCACTGACAATACACTAGACGTAATCACAGGTACGTCTTTAACTAATAAACATGCCACAATGTACGAATGTCAATTATGACGTGAGAGCTTCCCTCCTACATACGATTACTTTGAGTTTACCACTGACATATGCTTTTATTCCATTGGATATTCGATTTTAACACTAATGTAAAAGAGTTTATATTACTTACACACTGTCTAAGCGGCGTCTTAAAGTCAAATATCCAATGGAATAAAAGTATAAGTCTGTGGTAAACTCAACGTAATCGTACTGTAACGCTCCCAAACCTTCATAATCTATTTTTAAAGTATTCAAAATAATGTAAAAATAACACGTGTCATGGGGTCATTCGGCCAGTGGCAACGTACCACAGATACAAAAAAATATCTTTTTTTGTATCTGTGGTTTCTTGTATTTATTTGGTCCATGTTTCTACAAACAGAACAAACCATAGACATATGGACAGTGGAAAGGAGAAATGAAATAAACGACTGCTTGGTGGCGTTTAGTAATATACCCATTTGACTCATTTTATAAGGTGTATAATTCGAAGCAACGTTGCCACATAAAATGTCGCTTATCTCATTTCTCTTTTCCACCATCGTCGATACGTACATATGTAGGTACCTATCAATACACTACACTTATTACATTATCTCCCCTGTTTCCTCCTAAACTCATTACTCTCTTAAGACGCATACAAAACAATATCGATACAACAACGAAATTAGAAATCGTCTGAGCATTTTGTGCCGGTAAATGGAGGAACGATTGCCAATTTAGCAACCCTACCTTGTCTTAATTGATGCAGACTACTACTTACACTAGCGGGGGAGATAGGGAAAATAATTTGTCATCGGTTAGTTAAGCAAGGGACCGCGCAAACCCTAGAGCTGCCGTAATGAAAGGTTTTTTTAACCCGTTCACCACCACAGTCATGATATCGTGACGCTCAAATTGGGAATATGAAGTTTCCCAGAGTTATATTATTATACAGAGTTTATATTTTTACACCATAAAATTAAGGTACGTGGTCACATTCTACAAATACTCGAATTTTTTTTTAAGATTCGATGGCTTGGCCACATTGAGCGAATGGGAGAGGATCGGCAAGTAAAGAGAGCATACCTGGGTAGATCAACTGGACGACGCCCAGTCGGTCAACCTAAGTACCGCTGGATAGATCTGGTGGAGGCGGATCTGCGTGAGGTCGGAGCCATTAACTGGCGAGAGATCGCGCAGGATCGGGTAAAGTGGCGTGCTCTTGTGTCGGAGACACATTTTGGGTCGCTGAGCCAGCTTAGTTAGTTATTTTTTGATGGACCAAAGTATTAAGTTTATACATTCGAGCAAATTGTTGAAAAGTCACATGAGGTTTTTAAAAAATGTTACCTATACTATTATAAAGTTGTAAAAATGAAAAATACATAATGTTACGGACTATTTGGAGGTCACAGAATCTTTTTTTTTTGGTTTTACTATATTTATTCAACTATTTTTGGTATCTACGCGGGTAGCTGGATATCCACAGATGGTTATAGGATACTTTTTACCTTTAACAACATCCGTACAGACGGACATGGGTACAAAAGCATATATAGTAGGTATAGGTATAAGTAATTATGTATGCATTATTGGCTTGCGTGTCCTAATGCTCTCAGTACTGAATGACTTTTCCCACTGTACCATTTTCATGCATCTCTGTTTGGTCCTAAAGCATAGGCACGTTTGGCATTAACTCCGCCATTTGTACTTACTTTTGTTTTGTGCAATAAAATTTTAATACATTAAAAAAAGAATTTTTGCCCTATCTGAAACGGAGAACTTTGCTAACATTCGGTCACTTATAAATCGGAAAGTATGTGAATATGTTTGAATATTTTTATAGTTAATAACACGTAAACCATCTACGCGGGTAAATGTGAACTTTTTTTACTGATACTACTGGTGCATCGAATTTACGACTTTACGCTGCAACTCTGTCCACTGTTTTGCACAACTGTTTTCTAATATTCGTGGTGATCCCCACTGCCTACCATAGAAGCGAAATTATGTGGCACATCTTTCAACCAGTCCACTTGATGTAGCACTGCCATTCTGTGCACAATAGCAGTAGCGAATAGATTCACGAGTGTTTTAAATTGTGCACAGAGTTGCAGCAATACTCGTAAAATCAGAAATGTTTGAATTTCAAATTTTGCGCTTTTTTAAACAAAATTATGAAAGGAAAATGTAGGGAAATATCAGCAGAGTTAATGATAAACTTCCTAAACAGGAGGGTATTAAACCGTATGCAGTCTGCCTATAATGATTTGGTGACCTGAAATAGTTTCCCATATTTCTTGGCGTTTCTGGTTTCAAGATTATTTTAATTTTTTTTATGGCATCGCGCTCTTGGTGCATTCAGCCAAACTGGGAAAAGGAATCAAGATTATTTCTGTCCAAACTTAGCTTTGCCAGACTCTATTGTACAAACATAATTAGCTCTGGCAACATTTCTGAATTCGTTTTAAAGTTGATTGCAAGTATGCAGCATCTTGTAAATGCCCCTCCACGATATCGTTGACTGAGTTACCAGCTCCATACATTTCCATACATATGTGACCCCTGCCGCATCGTGACGATAATGTCGTGTCGTTCAACGATATATATTCGTAAAAGCGCCAATAAATTATTTTACACAGACTTCATAAATGCACTTTCTTAGGAGCTGCTCTAAACGTTGTATGCTCAACGCCAGGGAATCATTCGCGGGACGCGGCACGTCTCTAATGACATTAGTACGCATAATTAGGAGCCACCACCATCGACTAATTACGTGAAATTGCCCACTAAACTCGGCTATAATTTTGATGCCGCCTTAACGACTAAACGTCCTAGTTCTGCTAAGGGATTTGAAGATTAGAAAGTCTTTCGTGCAAAGAAACTATACGAAAGGTAAATTTTCCTAGTACCCAACACTTTCCCATTAATTGGCACCTTTAACCTTTGTAGCAATAGAGGTCAATTATTGGAATGAAGATGTTTAGTATTGGTACGTTTATCTTAGCGCGATGATAAATAATTGATTTAAACCTACATGATTTATACACACGCAACAAAATGGAGCTTAATCGCGTATAAGTAAGATTAATTGAATTACCTTGTGTTGGTAAATCTTTGACATTTCGAACATCGGAAGAAAATAGTTTTTTTTTTTTGAAAAATGGTGTGTGAACTATATGATTAATTAAAACGTAGGTACTTTAAGACCATTGCTACAAACGTTAAATAAAAGAAAAAACTTCAAGTTTTACAACTTTGTTCACAAGTTCGTGTATTTATAAGTAATGTTCACATTTTTCCCGTAGGAAATGTTAGCAGTAAAAGATTTAAAAGAAATTAAACTATATCAAAAAACCGGTACATAAAGAATAAAGTAAAAACTGCCTTGAAATGTGTCATTATTAATTGTAAATTTACGTTCAAAATAAATTAAAATATATTCAGGAAACTTGTATAAACATAAGGGATAAATTAAAAATTTCCTTGAAGCTCGTTATGATACAGATGTACTATAGCTAGATAGCATACTAGCCAGATTCTTATGGATGCTAAAAGAAGCTGCAGGGTCTTGTTTTCACAGACCCACCAATGATTCAAAATCTATCAATTGAAGAATTCTCAACGAAAATTACTAATAAAGCCGTTTGTTAACAGATCAACCGACGATAAGCCAGTCGTCCAGTAACGTCGTCGACGGGATCAATCTAGAAGACATCAAAGAGTTCGCCAAGGCCTTTAAACTACGGCGGCTCGGTCTAGGTCTTACCCAGACCCAAGTCGGCCAGGCCTTGTCCGTCACCGAAGGCCCGGCTTACAGCCAAAGCGCCATTTGCAGGTAATTCTCAATCAAATCTTTAATCTTTTCTTAATTACGCTGACATGTTAAGTAAAACAGGAGGAGAAGGCCATGTGGACGAGTATCTAAAATAAATTGTAATCGAGTAAGATAAAGTCGCACGCTTGTCAACATTTTTACAACAGGCAACCCTAAGGGACAGACAAAAAAGGTTTAAATATTCATCACCTTTTTTAGGGGGACGTCGTCACGCGGCCCAAGTCGCTCAGTTATCACTCCAACTTTTTAATATCGTTAATTGAAGTGATTTGTAAAACAGCATGACTTCCTTTCATTGCTTACAATTCTTTTAATTAATTACCATTCGGACGGCTTCCGGCTCGCTCACTATGACGTGGTTTACACCATTTTTTACTCCGCTTGGCACGGGCGCGTTCTAATTATTATTTTCGGTGTCTTTTCTTTTTCTGATCTATGGTCGCCCCTAAAACGTTCTGTTATTGCAAAGTAATCATTTCGAGTTGGTTAAATACAAATAAATACGCGCCGGCTATATGTAAATTGAAAGTTAATTCACCTCCGAACGCTGAATTACATGCTCATAATGTTTAATTGAATCAAATCAAATCGCTCGAAACGACGTTTTCTGCGAACAAATCGAATTTCGATGCAAAACGGAACGCAACCGGCACAGGCCGAAGGAAATTTCAATTCAGCCACCCTCAACGACCTCCTTCGTATAATAAAATCATTAATCGTTACTTCTGTTCCAGTTAATTAATTATCTTGCCGTAATTACTTTTTTCGTGTAATTAAAAGAGTAGAATTCTCCTGTCTTTGTCCCGTCGTGATTTCATTTTCCATTAATTTTTCTTTCGACTCCCTCCAATTTGTGTCGTGACGCTCTACATGGTTGTTACCTCTTTTGATTACACTGGCCTTATGTACCTACCTAATGAACAGAAATAACGAAACCTTTACAATTGCTTTAACAAAGGCTTTCATTACACTTATATTACAAATATTTAAGGTTTCGATGAGCAACGCGAACTTAAGAAAGCATAATCGAAACTAGTTAGGCTAAGACGAGAATACTTATAGACTAGTTACTTTATTTAATTAGTTTGCTGTTTCAAAAGTTTAAAGTTAAACAAGTTACAGTAATAATTACATTAGAAACGCAAATTTGTGTGGCTTTAATCTTTTTGTAAAGTCATCAAAGTTTTTGACTGAAAATACTTGAGGTCGCTCAAACCGTAAATCAAATACGAATGGTCTTGTTGAGGATTGACGCTGTTTCAAAAAGATCACCTGTAATATGTACTACGTCTTTACCTCTTATGTTATTGACATGAAGATAATGTCTTGGCGCCTTTACGGCTGTATGATTTGAATAATAAACATGAATTTAAAGCTTGGGCCAGGTCGGAAGCGATTTAAATTTCATATCAATATATGTCACGTCATCCTGATACTGTTGACACGGTAAACATATGCCGATCTGTTTTCCTGTGTCTCTTAGCCTGTAAGTACACTTCGAAATCTTTAAATAAATTGTTAAAGAAAATTGATTCAAAGATAAATTTAAATAAAACAAAGATAGATGTGTAAGTATAATGTAAGTTAAAAATTTTGACAGCGAGATTGATATCAGAAGCAGACAAGAAGCGTGCGGGTTTATTCTTCACATTGTCACATTATAAACTGATTGTTGTTTCCCAGAGTTGGGAGACTCGATGTTCCACTGGATATGACACATCTAACATATTATTTGTTCCCGTCCCCAGTGCCCTGGCTTCGCAGATGCTAGCAGCTCAGCTGTCGTCACAGCAACAAAACATGTATGTGTTTTGTTTTTTACCCCTCTACGCTATGTATCTCCAAAATCATCCTCATCCAGCAAAGAATTACCATTATGTTTTATTTTCACTGTTCCAGCGATGTAGATAATTTCGGAGATACTTACATGCATTAAGCACACGCTTCGACTATGGACCAGTCCACATGTAGAATGTCTTAAAATCAAAATGTTTCAACGCTGTTTAATGTAATCTTATCTCAATCGTCGATCCGTGCATACTTCGTGAATGTATGCCGCATATAATTATATGTAATTACCGGTCTCGTTTGGACGTTTTTCTTTTTCCTTTTCACACGTACCGTATTTGCATACGAATAATTACAGAAAGGCGCCATGCATCATACGCTCGACTCTTTCATTTTGATGTTAAGACAAACGCGTTGTACATTAAGGTACCGACTACCAGACCATGTCGGCCCGATTCCTACATGACTAATCGCTATGAGAAATTTAACACTTCTATTATTGTACATCTCATCAGTTCTAATCTAGCATGATGTATTATTTCATTACTCTTATTTTTTTAATATTCATTTTGCGCAATTCAAAGCCAGGGCATTGGCATACGTTACCTTTCATTTCTAATTGAATTCGTTGTTTTATTGTTACCGAGTTCGGTATTAATCAAACTGATTACCCCGGAGCCTAAATTGCCTATTGTTTTTTTTGTTTTCTCTCTATACGCGATGTCAATGTCCTGTGTTAAGTACGCCGTGTATTTAGCTAGAGGTTGCGTTAGTACGTCCTGGGAGTCGCTTCCCACCGCGTTAGATACTTGAGCGGTGCGAGCTAGTAAAACTCTAACAATAAATTTATGTTCGATACAGATTTGAGAAATTGGATATAACACCAAAAAGTGCGCAGAAAATCAAACCGGTGCTCGAACGTTGGATGAAGGAAGCCGAACAAAGGTAACTATTGTTTGAGAATTCCATGGTGTGCCGTGTACGTGATATTTGGCCCATAACGCTTAGCAAATTGTGAAAGACATTTCTCAAATCTGGACTAACTACCGCTTTTACCGGCTAGGCTTTTTATTCGTTCTTACTAACACGTTTATTTTTGTTCTAGTTTTACTAACCGAAATTAGGAACGTAGAATAAGCAGTTAGATGTAACGGGTAGATATATAGACATTAATGATAGAAATGAAACGTTTTAATATTTGGTGAAGGCGCGTTCAACTTCATCGTTTCCATGTTTCTGATTTCGGAGACTTATCGCATTCAAGCCAAATATTAACCTTAAGTATTTCGATTTGAGGTTGATATTCTCATTGTCATTTGGAATGGTCCTTCTAAGTTTTATACAAGTGCACACTACCGGTATACTCTTAATATTTAGTCTTTACATATATATAAGTACATATACACGTTTGTAGATTACTAGTCATTATAGCATTAGCCATTGTTGCACTTTCTCTGTTTGTTGCACCTTATCTATATTAATCTATATAATATAATAAATCTTAATATTCTTATTAAATACTATTAAGGTTAAAAGCCTGGCAAAAATGGAAAACCAGCCAGAAAATGTTTATCTTAACTATTATATCATAATTGTATTAACCAACGTCCTCCTAGTTATTTCTAAGTTACGCTTAGAGCTGAAAATAATATTGAAACCATAAAAAAACGATATGCCTAACATCAGCGACTTGTAATAATCTAATCCTTCACTGAAACTTTTAAGCATTAGTAAAAAACATGCCAGGTGCGAGTCTGATTCGCGTACCGAGATACCCAAAAGATACCCATACCAACCCAAACTGGCCGGTTAAACTTGCTCCTGGTATCTATAGCGTCGGATACAAATAGTGTGCAAACTTAACACTAACTCGGTTGCGTTCAATTTTTTGTAAATTAGAATTAAAATCGATATTCCTTTCTTCATGACTGTATCTTTGGATTGCGTTGACTAAGATTTTAGAATTTTTAATATCCTTAAAGGATTGCAGACATAAGTATTTGATTTTAATTTGATACCACGCGTTTCTGGGAAAAATGGTCTTGACAGACAAACGGACAATATACATAGAAGGGCTCCGTTTGTTCTTTTTGAGGTATGGAACCCTAAAACTAGACTTAGCACCAGCGTAGCAGTTATAAATTTCAAAGATAAAAGAAAATTTTGGAAAGCAAGTTCGTTAGGTACTGTGGTCGTAAAATATAAACAAAAAGTGAGATAACGACCGAAAAAAAAGTGAAATTTGAACAATAGAGTTTGTATACAAAAAAATAATACACGAATGTTGAAAATTTGCTTTTACACATTTTATCAGGATTAATAAAAAAATAAGCAATTTAATTAATTATTATAGAAAATTATTTGTATAAAATGAATTAAAAACATAGAATAAATTTAAATGACGATATTTTGTTGATACGAAACAGGATAAAAAAATTAAAATTAACGTTTTTTAACAAATATTTTTTACTGCGAGTTTACATTTTTGTCTGATCGCACTTAGCCACAAAAACTCAAATGTAACTCCATCAGTCCTTATACTGCAGAATATTTCACCTTTTTTTGTTTCAAGACGATTCAGCGGCTTAACATTTATCCATTAAAATGCATTATCCCCATTCAACGGGACAGGTTTACATTGCAAATCTTGCAATGAATTTACAATCGCCCGTCTCTTGGTGGTAATTGTTAACGAGAGACAATTTTAACGATACTCCTCGACTTAATATTGGGATGGACTCATTATTTTTAAGAATCTATTGTGGTGACATCGTTAACAATCACGATGGAAATGGACGGAAAAAACTATCCGCACATCTCCAACATAACTCAAGTATTTTAACCATGTTCCCATTTATATGCTGCTGCATTTGGTAATTCTAAAAACTCTTGATGTATAGATATTTTTTCTTGACAGTAGTGATTTGATATAATGAAATTATATTATTTAATTCTAGATTTTGTTACTTACCTCTGATTTGATTGCACATTACATCGTTGATGCCATGGATGATATGACAATCAAACACGATTATTTAAACGTTTCACTTACTAATATATTTCACTAGCACAAGAGACATTTTAATGCATTACAATTTCACAAAAAAAAACATAATTAACTTGTAAACTGTTTTATTTACTAAAATAAGTCATTCTGTACAATAGGTAATTATAAAATAACAAACCATATGAGACTTAAAGCAAAGCTCATCATCAGTACCTATTTCAGCCATAGGACGTCCATTGTTGGACACAGGCCTTCTCAATAGATTTCCACATAGGCCGCATAGAGGCGACCCGCATCCAGGGAGTCCCCGCAACCCTAACCATGTCGTCCGACCTTGCGGTGGCCTTCCCACGCTGCGCTTGTCGGTACGCGGTCTCCACTTGAGAACGTTTCTGCCCTAACGGCTATCGGTTCTTCGAACTGTGTGCCCTGCCCATTG
Organism: Hedya salicella; assembly: GCA_905404275.2. Taxonomy (NCBI): domain Eukaryota; kingdom Metazoa; phylum Arthropoda; class Insecta; order Lepidoptera; family Tortricidae; genus Hedya; species Hedya salicella. The sequence continues at coordinate 18,203,606 of FR990108.1, forward strand.
CCACATCAGTTTGCTTACTCTGTTTGCTATGCTGGTGACGTCGGTTCATCTACGAATCTTCTCATTTCTGATTTGATCTCGTAGAGAGATCCTGAGCATAGCCCTTACATACCTCGCTGAGTGACTCTGAGCTTCCTTAGGAGGCCCATAGTTAGAGGCCACGTCTCAGCTCCGTAGGTCATTACCGGTAATACGCACTGGTTGAAGACTTTCGTCTTCTAACACTGAGGTATCCTGGACGAGAAGACACTAAGCAGTTTCCGAAACGCCAAAACGAAGTTAGTTCTCTATTTTTCAGTTAATCAGACAGTGAATCAGGTTACTTTCCTGATATATTTTCCTTGAAATTTGCATGTATAAAATTTAAATGCCCTCATCTGGGTATAACATTTCTCATTCTGAAAAAAAATAAACTAAATATATCCGTTTCATCCCACTTCTGAGCTATTAATAAAGATAAAATACATTTGTGAACACAGAGAAAATATATTTCATTCACAACAGCCGTATTTATAAAATAAGCTTCCCAGCTTGGCGAAGGCTACTGCGAGTCTTTATCTAAATAGCCTGGAATCTAGGCCAAGATCTGATCTCCAGAGAATGCAGTAGAACCTTCATAAGGTATAAAAATAAAACTTTGCTCCCTCCAGGTAGTAACAAAAACGAAATAATTTTATAAATAAGATTACTAACTGAATTTTGTAAAGAATAAACATATTTTTTTATAAAAACTTGGCCAAAATAAAATAAGATTTATTTTTAATAATTAAAAGTATTTTGTTTTATTTCATTCGTCATTCTTCGTGTTCATCGCAAATTTTGAGTCAACACGACCGCTGAATATAGTTAACATGTGATTCCTTAATTTGACTAAAAGTTTTTAGAACTTACCACTTAGAAGTTATAAAATAAACAAAAAACTTAAATTTGAAAATGGAACTCTCCGTCAACATTATTGCGTATTATTTGTAGTTTATTTATCTGTCATTTGTTTTTGTCTTTTGAAGGCAAATCGAAAATTGTTTATTCCACGTCAAGATGAATTTAAAGTGAGAAAATGTTCGTGCAATTATTGTTTATGCCCTTAGATGTCATATGTCAACAAGATAGTTATGAAAGTCCAATTGGTCTTCCATGATGAAGCTCTATCCCTGGTCACTGTTTACTTCTTAATTAAATTGTAAACAGTGAAGTTCAAACGTCATCGCACCAATCTCGCCGATTATCTGCATCAGGGACGTCCTTGTATGGAGATTACTGACGAGAACATAAGTGCTGTGCGGCTCATAATAGAGACTGACAAAGGAGTGACTTACTAGCAGATTCGGGCAGCTTTAGGCATTCGTATAAACAAAATCCTTCATCAGCATTTAGCGATTAGGAAGCTTTGCACTCGGTGGATACCTCATAATTTGACCGAAGCCCTTAAACATCGTATTGCTTGATGCCGAGAAGAGGTAACCTAAATGCTGTATTTGATAAATTTATGGGTGACGAAAGCTGAATATACGTTTACGATCTCGAAACTAAAAGATAGTTCAGCTCAGTGGTTGTTTTCTTTTGAAGAATTGCCCACTTTAGTAAAGAGAGGGCAAAGCATGGGCAAAAAGATGGTAGCGTCTTTCTTTGGCAGGACAGGTTTGTTTTAGAAAATAAAAAAGTTTCACTGCAGAGTGGTACAATAACAATTGTTTGCTACTTTTCTTGGAGAAAGTTCTGCAGAAATGGCCTCGCAGATCCTTCGCGATCTTCTTCACCGTGATAACGCTTCACCACACACTGCCAGGCCAACTACTGACTACTCTACCTGGCGTTGTCGGGATACTGTGTCATTCGCCTTTCAGTACTGACCTTGCAACCTGCGATTTCTATTTATTACCTAAAATTAAATAATAACTTTAAAGAAAACATTTTTTGGACGCCGAAGAAGCAGTATCTGCGTATAAAATGACCGTAGACGCGACTCCTAAGGATGATTGGGCTAGTTAAGTATTTTTCTCAGAGGTTCCATCGAATGCAGCGCTGCATTGATCTTAACGGACAGTGTTTTTAATCTTATTCCATCGTATACTAAATCAAAGCTCCTAATATAATGTTTTTTGAAGACTGGTTAGGTGGCGTGCAGACCATATAACCCTATTGTAAGGTATTTGACCACTGTCATCTACTCTACTCTTTAAAAAAAATGCCATCCAAATCTGCCCCCGACTGCCCAAAGCCTTCTTATTTGACGCCTCCTTTACTATTTGTATACTCTACCATAAATAAAGTCCAAAGTTCTATAATTTGTATTTAAAACATGTTCCACCGCTACACACTAAACGTCGGTAAATATTGCACAATTAAGAGTTTTACTATGCAAAGACACAAAAAGGTAAAAATGATAAAATTGAAATACGAAAAACATAAAGTTTTATTCAAGAATTGCTTCTAGTTTAACACTATTCCCGGAAATGTATTTTTTTTATTTCTTGATTTTTATGTCACCTTGGGCCGTAACTACCTAGATAGCATTCACCTGGCCAGAAAAATGTATCTCCTGGCCTGATGGAGATGAAAAATTATGTACTGTGAAAGTGTTAAGTCACGATAGTAGGCAAGGCAGACAGGCCGTATTTAAAAAGAGTATGTATTTAAATGTGTTTAAATTAAGAATACCCTCTGTCTCTGTCAAATAGTTCATTTTTGTACTAGTCTTAAGACAGCTACGAAAATAGAAAAGTAATCTGAAAGTATATCCGTTTTTAATTATACGATTTCTGACTCTGAGCTCATCACCTCGCATCATACACCACGGGCGGTGGTATAAAGGATGCCCTCGCCTACGGCTCGTGCGTACAACCTGAGATCTGAAACATTATGTATTTTACCTCCTCACCTGAGGTGCGTTGATTTACAACACATGGTTAAAGAAAATCGGCACATGCCAACACCCTACTTATCGTCGAATTGCATAAATAGTCATAACATCGACATGTTAGGTCATCACTATTACAAAATTAATGTAAAATTTTCTGACTCGAGAACCATAAGGAACGAATGGAAATAATGAACCTTGCTCTGGTTTCATAATGCTGCGCTATTTGAATGCTGCTCCATAAATAATGAGATGTCTATTAAGTAATAAGGTGAAGGATTGTATGAATTCTTTATGAAACTGGTAATAGGAGGTTTATTACATTGAATTAAATGGGTATTTCATTTTCATGTCCGACTTATCATGGTGATTGGTTTGCGATGGATATTTAATGTTAACTGCATGTATTTTGATCGAAGCACGCATGTCATTAGTTATGCTATACGTGGAAATATTAATGTTCTAGTTTTATATTTAGACTTACTAAGTAAGGGGCTTTTAGCAATGTACATTTTTTCATGGTTTTTGTTATGTACTTAGTCCCTGGAATGGTGAAAATAACTTTCCAAAGATGCTATAGTAAATATAATTATATTGTTTCTATTTAACACTTTTTCGCATTCGGAAATTGGAACATATTTGTATAATAAAGATTGCGTGCCTAATATCTCAATAAACCTTTAATATAGACTCAAAACCTATGCTTTATTGTTTATTATGAAAAGACCTAACACGCTAAGCAAGCCTTTTCTTTAAAAATCGTGATTTTTTTAAAGAAAAGTATCAAAAATTGTACTATCACTAAAATTGTATTTTAGTTTTGTTGTCGTAAAAATAGTTTATTTTGATAGCATTTGTCTTGGTTTCGGTGACTCGTGAGAGTTACTACGTTTTTCGTTTGAGTAAATTAAGATACGAGGTTTTTTTGAGTAGTGACGACATAAAGGTACAGAATACACAGAAAGGTGAAGAGCTGCGGATCGAAGGTTCAAAGCTAGGAGCCCCGTAACTTATGCATACAAAACTGTATTTTTAAGAAATGTATTTGTAAGAGTGTTATTTCCGATTTTAGCATGCTCTGTTAACTGTTAAAAGCTGATTTTATCTGCGTATCAAGTAATCGATATTAATAGACGTAGTTAATCACCTTACAAAACTAACAAAGTATGGTGAAATAGGGCCTTAGGATGGCTGTAATTTTCTTGTTTTTTTTTTAAAGTTACCAATACAGCCCCCGTATTGCCTACCGCGTTTGACGCTCGCAATCGCAATCAAGTGTCATGATTTTGTATGTGCTATGACAGTTGATTCCGATGCCAAGTGTCAAAATTTCGTTTGGCAATAACCCCGCTGGTGTCAAAAACCTAAATTCCATGCAATTTGCTAACATTACTGTCTATCTAATTTGTATTTTCCGCGCTTTTCTGCTTTGACGAATCTTAGTATTAAAACATAAGTTATTATAATAAGATATTGCAACGCCCTGACAGGTCCCATGTAAAGGACTCAATTAATATGTAACATCTTATTGTAACCATGGTGCAATGAATAAATGAAATGAAATGAAATGAAAATTGAAAAGAGTGTGATATATTGATAAGCCAATATTTTGCAAAATCTGGTATTTTGGGAATGCGGTATATTAGCAACGAGCGCAACATTGAACATAACATTGTGACGTGGTTATATTATAGGCCTAATGCATAACTGAGTCAGATCCTGTGCGCCTACCATGAGTTCGGCACGAGCGAGTATCGAGCACTCGATGGCGGTCCATCTCTTTCACACTATTAGCGCGTGCGAGAGAGGTGCACTGACTCTAGATACGAGATACTCGCTAGCGCCGATCGTAAGCTCAGCTCATGGTAGGCACACTGAGGTATGGGAGAGCGGTACGGGAGTGGTGTTTACGGAACGTCAAAACGACGCATAACTTCAGTCGGGCGTCAAGCTTGTATAGCGAGACAGGACACGTAATATCACGTCACTTGTCACTCCTCACGTCCCGGTCCCATACCTTACGAACAGACTATAAGCGTTAGACGGGTAGCCAATAGACACATGTGATTATTTATTTAAAAGTAATAAGGGAATTTCCACGGACGTTTCAGGTATGCCTCGGGCCAGAACCATCTGACAGATTTCATCGGCATGGAGCCGAGCAAAAAGCGCAAGCGACGGACCTCTTTTACGCCACAGGCCTTGGAACTTCTGAATGCACACTTTGAGAGGAACACGCATCCGTCTGGTGAGTCTTTATTTTTGAAGAACCTATTCTATCGAAAGCTACTGCAGGCTTGGATCCAATACGTGCGATGCCCCCCGCCCCCTCTTCTTTAAATCATTGAAATCATCATAGCGACATCACCACCCGTTTGGTCATGTTTACGAAGAGCCCCTCCTTAAACCAAATCCTGGATCCGCACCTGAATTACCGTGGGATGAAGACATATTCAGATTACACTAGCAGTTAACTCGTATAGTCAACCGAGTACTGTTCGACGTGTTTTGGTCCATTCCGAGGACCTTAGTCATGGGACAAGAGTGGACCCCGACGCTGCCCTTTTCGCACTGAGAATGGTCCTACATTCTTCTCATCCTTACTTGTCCTAAAAACTAAACACCATTCTAACCAAAAATATGAATTTAATGCCAAAACCAGCTGTTTTCTCGCAAGGAAATAAATTTAATGTATGAAATTGGCAACTTGGCACTAAAAATATCAATTCCTTCTATTTACGAGAAAATGGGAGTTTAAGACGAAGAAGGTCTACTTGTAGGTTAGAATGTTGTTTAATATTTGGGAGAAGTAAGGGTGAACAAAGTATAAACATGTCGAGCAGTACTCTAACAAGAAGCCCATGGTAGATAGCGCCACAAAAGTTAATAACACAATAATTTTGATTCTAAACCCTTGGTTTAGTACCAGAACCTGAATCGCATCGTAGATGCCTGCCCCCTACAAGGCAGGCTTACGAGGATGGCAGGAAGCGGTTGAAAGCGGGTGGCACAATAACGGTCATTGTGGAGATCCTTGGGGGAGGCCTAGGTCTAGCAGAAAACACCGTTCGTTTGAGATGATGATAACCTGAAAAAAGCAAAATAGTTTAAAAATTATTCAGTAGTGTCGTTTGGAATGAGAAATCGACCTTTTAACCCCTTCAATCGAACATCTGGACCAGCCAGTACCATGCGGTTCTTACGTGGATCACCCAAACATATAACTTAATAACAAAATTATAGCGTTTTACCCAAAATTACCCAATTGTTCCAGAGCCCGATGATTATCTATACTATTAATATTATAAATGCGAAAGTGTGTCTGTTTGTCTGTCTGTCTGTCTGTTACCTCTTCACGCTTAAACCGGTGATCCGATTTGGATGAAATTTGGTATGGAGATAGTTTGACTCCCGGGGAAGGACATAGGCTACTTTTTATCCTGGAAAAATACCCTTTTCCGCGATAAACGAATTTAAGGCGGACGAAGTCGCGGGCAGAAGTCAATAATATAATATATCTACTTAATCGTAGTAAACTTCAAAAAGCTTAATGAAAGTAGAGTGATATTTGACATTTTTGATTATTTTACAATGCAAAACTTTTACGAATTAAGTGTTACATATAAATTAAACGAAATATGTATATAAATAATTGGAATAAATAAATTAACTTACACAATAGTTACCTGCCCTTGTAACAACCAATTTGGTACTATCACGACTTTTGCTAAGTACAAAGGATAATTATTAAGATAAATAATAATTATTTCATTATTTTAACAATGCATTTACTACATATATTCGTTTACGTTTCAGGCACAGAAATAACCGGCCTAGCACACCAACTGGGATACGAACGCGAGGTCATTAGAATATGGTTCTGCAACAAGCGCCAAGCTCTGAAGAACACCGTCAGAATGATGTCGAAAGGCATGGTCTAAACTCTATAAAAACGCCCATTAATAATATAAAGAACTTTCCTCACTGATGCCGGCGATTAGCTTTCTGCGCAAATTTTGAATTTCCAACTATTCGGTTTAAGAAATGGCGCCAGAAATCTATGGCCAGTACCAAAAATGCTAGAGGAATTTAGTGATGGGCTACAGTTTATCGATGATTTTGTTAGGACGATTTTGCTGCGTTTAGACTCTGATATGCTTCGGCGAATTTTAAATGTCCAGTAAACTAACAGAAATGTTGCATTTATACAAACATCGATAGTGTCTTATTTCTTATGTGCGTACTTTCCGTTTCGAAGTCAATAACATTCTCATTTAGTATCAAGAGTTTTTCTTACACAATTTTCTCATATAATAAAGACACTCCAACCCACCTATACTATGTTCCTTTGCTAGATATTCTAAACTGTCCTAAATGTTTATTAAAAATGTAGAATTGTAGCAAAATTAATTTTATCGCACCATAAGGTATTACATTTTAACAAATAAAAGCAAAGAAGTGTTTGTATGAAAACTCACAGGAATTTTGCTCTTAAATTAAACCTTCGATATGGTTAAGATTTTTGATAAAATTTAAAATTATAACAAATTTCGACTGAAATATTCGTCTCGGCGTAGTTTTAACAATGGATGGAGTATTGTAGAATAGGCATAGGTGTCTAGTACAAATCATTAAATCATTACCTACTCTCAGGTTTCACTTTGACAATTTTTTGCAAAATTATACAAAACTTCCATGCCGGCTAAGATGGAGCACCCATTTGCAGTTAGATATCCCCAAATACGATATAAATGGTCGGTAAACGCTTGGGTTATGGTTGCTACGCGTCTTACTGGTCTTTAAGAACAGGGCAGCATTTTTAAGTAGAAGAATATTGCATTTTGTAAATAAGTACAATATTAAATTCTCGATACTTGATAATGTAGTTGATAAATTAATTTATTGAAATATTCTGAGTTGTTCCGTTCTACTTAGCGAATGTTGCACTTTACAAGTTTTAGTAATAATCGATATTATGAAAGTACGTAGATTTAAATAATTATGTCGTCTGTCTTAGTGGCCTACTCAGATTTTTTTATCTAGTAGGTTTTTGTTGATAGATAGGATATAAAACGATATGTAAGTACATTGTAGTTAATAAATACGTCAGCGTAAATGTAAATATCGTTTGTGTTTTTGTTTCGTATAATGTATTATTAATTTTAAATTAAAGAGTAATTTAGCTTTGAAAGATTAATTTGTATGAATTGACAAGTTGGATTTTTGTGGCCACATTAACGAGTAATTGTTTCACATATTAAAATGTTTTAATTGAAAACTTTGGCTTGCATGTTTCATTATAAATACATGTAACAGGGGGTCTCTCAAATACTAAAATATGTTGTGTGCATATTATTTTGGGTAGATATTATTAAAAAAAAAACTATAAAATTGCCTCGCATTTGGAAATGTAGATTTTGAAGTACATTATTATATTCAAAGATTTTCAAAAATGGTCGTTATTACATTATTTTATAAGTGTTTTGTGCCCGAAAAGTATGCACAAATTATACCTAGTCTGGTGAAAAATCATTCAAGTATCAGCATTTTAGTGACTTGCGACTCTTTTTAATCAACTTTACGTAAACCATAATAAACCTGTGACATGCCGAAACTTAAAAAAAGTTAGTACCTACTTGCCAAATAGGTAAATATTTAATTATCATACCTACCTACACAAAAAAGTTACCAGTTTTCATAGATCAGATTAACTCACAAATTGATTAATAAAGTTTTATACATATTATTCATTTTCCTAAAGAATTGTATTACTTAGAGTGGCAAGTGTAAATAACTTAGTTAGAAAGTTTTCAAGTAAGACCTACTGTTAACTGTATTACCGATAGAATAAGATGTAATTTAACGTATGTTAATGACCAATGAAAACCAACTTGTGATCATTAATATTTGTACTGTTACCTACTACTTTAAACAAGAGTCGTTAAAAAATAATATTATAATAAAATTGAACATATTTTTCGGCTGTTGAAAAATTGTAAATACAATATTAAGGATAATAAAAACTATTTGGATTAATATTTAGGAACAAAGGGAAAAATATTATCAAAATTTATATTTTCAAAAATTATTACAAGTGCAAAAAAGTGTATTTAAAAAAAGGGATGTTTGGCCATAATCAAAATTTTACACGGAACGGATTTTTTATCGACTTAAGCACAACACTCCACACACAATAAGCAGTAAGGTATACAGTCTGTCAAAATTGTGCGGTGCGACTTTGGACGTTACTTACTTAAGCCGGAATCAGATTTCTCGTCACCATACATTATGTAATACAATGCTCTAGATGACTTTAGTAGTAATTTAAATACCTAATCGGACAACAGTATAGTAAACGTGCTAACAAAAAACATAGATAATAAAACGAAACGAAAAATCTGATTCCTATCAAACACTAGTGTAATAGAGAAGGCATAGGATGCTAAGTACAAAGGATAATTTAACTTAAACTGCTAGTCCCGTTACGAATAAAATAATTAAATCTTAATTGTTACTGGTCAAATTCGCATCGCACTGGTTTTCATAACTCGCATGTAACTTGTAAACAATATAATAGTCTAAATACATAAAGTCTACACATAACTCAGCTGTAACACATATTCAAACCAAACTGTAACAGTATGTAATAGTGTATTAATTTTTTCTTCCTGTATGGTACCGAACGAATGACTATGGCTGCTGGTTTATGAAGAAAAGCAGAATAAAGGCAGATAACTGTTTGAAATCATTGTTTTATTATTTACCACTACCTAGTTATACAACCATTAATATAACAATTTATAGATCGGATTGAGATTTCCCATACTAGAAACTTTTCACATCTAGCTACTTTCGAATATTTGAATTTGGATTGATATATTTCTTTAAACTGAAGTATGTTAAGGAATGCAATAATTTTTGGTGGCCTTTGAAGTAGAATAAATTGTATCACAAAAAGTGCCATACTACTTGGGAGGCCTAGGCCTAAAAAGTCTTACCTCTTTTGGCTGAGACGATGATTATCAATGAGAATATCACCAGTCGGTGCCACCGTGACGTAAGGTCTAATATTTGGACAAGACGTGTCAAAATCTTGTGCTGTGTGGTGATTGGTGGATGTTGACACTTCTCGTCAGTTAGACCTTACGTCATGGTGGCACCAACTGATGATATTTCCATTTTACAAAATCCCTTATTGATCAGACATCGGAATATTGGGGCTGAAATGTGGGGATTTTCTATATCGATAAATACTTACAGTATGAAAAGTATCGATAAGCGAGTTAATTAAACGAGATTAGGAAATCCCTACATTTCGTTCGCAATATAGACGATATATGTTTAAAAGTGGCTCGCTGACAGTCAACGCACAAATAACGTAGACCAGCGGGGTTATTGCCTAACGAAATTTTGACACTTGGTATATACGGGGGCAGCCCCCCTATTGCCTAACGCGTTTGACGCTCGCAATCAGAATCAAGTGTCATGATTTTGCATGGGCTATGACAGTTGATTCCGATACAAAGTGTCAAAATTTCGTTAGGCAATAACCCCGCAGTACCTAACTCAAGACATAATACGGGACATTATGTAATGTATTCAGGTAGACTATAAAATAGAATTTTTAAAATGAATGGGAACGCAAAACTCGCAAAGGAGTTAATCCATAGGTTAGGTATCCATACTTCCATCCATACTAATATTATAACTGTGAAAGTGTGTCTGTCTGTCTGTCTGTGTCGCCTCTTCAAGCTTAAACCGCTGAACCGATTGGAATGAAATTTGATATGGAGTTAGTTTGAGTTCAAAGGGCATACATAGGCTACGTTGTACCCCGGAAAAATACCCTTATCCGCGATAAACGAATTTAAGGTGGACGAAGTCACGCGCAGAAGCTAATACTAATGTAGGAATAACACTCCCTGACCATGGGAAGAACATCAGATATTTTTTTAAATCGGAAATTATCTCTTAAGGGGTGGTCTTAAAGGTGACATTTTGAATCGGGGTTCCAACATTAAACAATTCTCGGTTACGTGAACCTATGAGTAAATGCGAATTGGAGATATAAATTATAAGGTCAAATATTACGTGTAATAAGTATGGCACTTCCCAGCAGCTTGTGTTGTGGCAACACTAGTAGCGACATCTAGTATGAAGTACAACACAATTTTCCTAGTGGGCAATAGATGGCGCACCGCTTTGGCGCGCTTGATACAACAAAGTTTGGAATTAAAAACTACTTAATTCCTCGAAAAAAACCGAGAACAATTATGACGATTCATTAATTTAAAAGAAAAACATCTGTAATAAAACTGAGTCGCCATCAAAAAAAATATGCTCAACAGTGAACACAATTGCATGGAGCCCTAAAAAACTGAAATAGCTTCTTGAAATAAAAGAGTTTCGAAAATATTTTTTCGTTAAATTAAACCTTATTTATACGTACTATCTACAAAGGTACAGATACCTATAAAAAAAATCTCTATACACCCTAATAAGCATTGTGCTATCATATTTTTTAAAGCTGAAATACATTTCAAGTGACACTCACTGGATTTTCGTCCCCAGACAATAATTTTGGAGCCGCCTGAAGATTTATTTTTATAATTGGGATGTTGACTTGACTGTAATCAAATTAAAAAATATATACGAAATGGTAGTTTCTATAACAGAAATTCTAAAAAAATAATTGAGTTTGGTGGGAATGTCCATTTTTAATATATAAAAATATTAATATTAGGGCATGATTTTTTTTTATCGCCTTTCTGAACGTAATATCAAAATACCGTAAAATCTACTTCAAAAAGTGAAATTACAATTAAAATCGGCCAACAAATACAGGCATTTTAAACTACTTATTAGACAGCGATTTGACACGGAGGTCCGACATGAACTGTTGCGTCATAGTGCACTCCGGCCATATAAACTCCATATATTAAATTCTGTTTTGCTAGAAAGAGATGGAATGAAACGTTTGATGGCTTACATCTTGGTTACTTTTATAGCTATTCGAAAAAATATTTTTGTCTTCAGTTTGTTGTTACATAAATGAGCTTTTAATGAAGCAAAAATAAAAAATGATGCATATTCCCTATTGACCCTCAGTAGTCACATTATGTTTAATGGCTACGGGTTGTGTTTTGCGATAGCGTAGCCGGGTAAAAAGTGTCCCATAACTATCTATAGCTACCCAGTATAGTTGAAATCCATTGAGCCTATTTATCGTGATGGAACCGCAACGACACATGCATGATTTTTTTTATCGCTTTTCTTAACAAACTATCAAAATACCGTAAAAACGATTTCAAAAAGTGAAATTAAAATTTAAATCGGCCGAGATATACACATGATATAGGCATTTTAAAGTTCTAATTAGACAGGGTTTTGACAGAGAGGTCCGACATGAACTGTTACGTCATAGTGCACTACGGCGATATAAATTCCATATTAAATTCTGTTTTGCTAGAAAGAGATAAAATAAAAGAGATAGATTAAAAGTTATTCGAAACATTATTTTTGTCTACTGTTTTTTACATTAATGAGCTTTTAATAGAGCAAAAATTAAAATGCATGCATATTCCGTATTAATAATACTGAATAACCATGAAATGTGTAGTACCTTTTGCTATGACAACAGTTTCGATAAGCGCAAGTTTTAAACATAGCTGCAGAACACAGTTCTTAATTTCCCCACACAATACCTTGGCGTCACACTTTCCCAGGCTTTAGTATAGATAGAGCGTTTTTTGGGAAAGTCCAAAAATGTGAAGAGAGAGAAACATGACGTCCAAAATGAATGAAAACAATCATGACCATCATCATCATGATCATCGAATCATCATCATCAGAGTTAAGTATCAAAATTAAGTATTAAATGATGATAATGAGGAGGATGATGATGGTGGTGATTGTTTTTATTCATTTTAGATATCATGTTTCATACTAAGATTTACTGCTTAAGACCTACACAATCGATATCTAAATAGAAATGGTATTAGTTTTATTTTTCTAAACGTCCGAGTTCCATTCGCGAGCTGAGTTTTTTTAAAAGTATGAATGGAGATTGCCTTATTACTAAAATCGATGACATTGTTCCTACGACATTTGCGTATGTCTTATAGTTTCAGACTTTCCCATACTGATCGATCTAAATGTCCCACCCTGTATAAGCGGGTTCTGAGCCACCGATTATATGAATTGCGGGTTCTAGACTAGACCAGTAGTATAGTATAGTATCGCAGTTTTCTGAGGTTTTTTGTTAGGTACAAATAATTAGAGATTTAGGGCGTGGGTTCTTGATGGGGCCCTGATAGCGATCAGGGCTCAGATAGTGATAAGGTTTTAAATAATGTGTGCGTGGTTAATATCTCTGTCTCTCTTTGGTGTTAGTATTCAGAGGGAGTGGAGTGAAAGAGATTATTTAAAAAAAGATCTTTATTACCGCCGACGTAGGTATTGCAAAACAGGTAATACCTACCGGTAACAAAAATCTTTTAAAACATGTTTTTTTCTCTATTACTTAAAGTTTTTTCTCTTTTTTTTCACTGGGTACCTCTTAATACTAAAACCAGAGAGAGACAGAGATATTAACAACTCACACACAATTTAAAAAATATCTGAACCCTAATCGCTATCAGGTCTCCTGCCAAGAACCTACATTCCAAATCTCTCATTATTTGTACCTAAGAAAACTACTACACCATACTACTTGCCAATTCGTATAATCGGTGGTTCAGAATCCGCTTATATATGCTACTTCTGCGAAACTTGTCTAACAGTCACTGAACTGGTAACTTGGTGGACTGAGATGAGAATCGCATGTTAAAAAAAAATGTCCTTACTTTCCTAATAAGATCTGAAAGAGAGATTTGTAAGTTGCAAGCATGCCCAGGTACTAACAGCTAAGGCTATTAGGCTAGAATAAAGTCCGTGAGAGATATATAATTATATTAAAATATCCCGACGTATATTATAGGTATGGCAACGTATCTTAAAATACAATTTTCAGATTTTTGGTAAGAAAAATTTACCGTAAGATTAAAGAAGAACGGTATTTTGCTATAATATATATTACTAGAAGGTGCTAGAACTCCGTACACCGAAGTGAAAAAAGTCATAACCCTCTTTTTACTTCAGCGTAGTCGGGTAAAAGTATCCTATAACAATCTTTGGATCAGCTACAGGTGCCGTTTTAGCGTGATGAGGCCACAACGACGATCAAAAAAAATATATCACTTTTCAGTGACCTCCAAATAATCCGTTACAATTTTTTTTTAATATTTTCAATGTACAGATATTTAATTTTCACAACTGTATGATATTATAGAAGATACATTGCTGTAATAAATATACTTACATTTCGGTATATTAATAATATATTATAGCTCTGTTTGTAACGGACTTAAGACTGACGGTTATCTTCAAAATAATAATGATAAAAAAATAATTGAAAGAACCAAAATGCATCAACCGTAGCACCGGATTTTGTATTTTTTTTCTTCAAATAGAAAGAAAAAAGAAAACACATTCATTGCAGCGAAAAGATAACACCATTAAATTACAAGAAGAAAGCTTCAAGATATAATTAAATTAAAATTACCTTAAATCTAGATTGACAATAACACTTTATTTAAGTAGGTATACAACGCAATGGTGCTACCATGTCCGCAACAAAAAGGCCACTCAGCATGATGCTGCGACATCGGGGTAATATCGCAGCGCTGGTCTTCCGTGGGACACAAATAATAGACACTCCACAACAAATACAGCTTCACATGAGAGCGAGAGAGACGGAACGTTACGAGCTTCGAGTTTCGGAGTAACGCCTCTGTTTAACCTTATTCCTTGTTCCTATTGGAGTTTTTCGTGCCGCTTAAAAGTATGTTCGGTCATGGAAAATGAAGAAGGTAATAAAAAATGCAATGGATTATAATTGCCAGGTAAAATACCTTCGCCTAAAAAATTAGAAACTGGTTACAAAGTTAATAATAGTAATACACGTTCATTAATATTCAACGGCATTAGGTACTAATCAATCACCTGTCATCACTGAAAAGGGATATTCATCCTGTTTACGTTTTGTATACTTTTTTAACAGTCATAGGCATTTGCGTTTTTCATGCTTTTTAGAGACATTTATCCATTTTTAATTACAAATCGAATTTATCTTTTTGATGCATAACTTCGACATGACAACACAACACATACAAAATAGTAAAACCGAACCGAGTAAGAGTGGAATGAATAATTCACTGTCAGTAACAAAACGCAGTAACCTTTGATGTTTATCTGTGGCAATTCAAAATGGCGACCATTAATAAAAAAAAGTAAACAGTAGCAAGATGATGGATGAAATTGTATTAACTTTAGTCATTTTTATGGCTTTTCAACCTGTATTATACGAAATTTAACTGTTGACAATCCTTTATTTAAGAAGAAGCTTACATATAACACCGCTGTGTCTTATGCAATACGATACAATTATAGTTAGTAGCTGCTGCTTAACATAGGAAGGAAAATACATCAGCGAGGTCAAGTGATTCACGGGGTTAACAGAGGTTTACTACGATAATACGTAATTGAGCCGTGACTGTGAGTGTGTGTGGTGGTGTAGCCGGTCGCGAACCGACTGTGACTGACCTGTGAACTGCGGAGTGGTGTCTGACTTATAACTAAAGAATTTATTCCGGTTTCGATGAGTAATCGATTAGATGAGATGATCGAAAGCGTTTCGCGCCGTGCATTTAGTAGTTCCAGTGGTACTTACAATGTACGGGCGCTGGAGCTGCAGAGAGAACGAAAGCTCAATATAATCAATGTTGCCGTACAGTTTTTGGACGACACTCAACACTCCTTTCAAATAGAGGTAAGAACAGCTGTTTGTCACTTGTTTATCATGTTTTTTTCTGATAAAATCTGCCAGCCAGTACTTTGAATTAGGACATAGGGCTAATCAATTAACCTCCTTAATAAGTACCGGGCAACTTAATACTGTACTGCCCTGATGTCTAATAGACCATATTAAAAATACAACCGAATTGAGAACCCCCTCCTTTTTTGAAGTCTGTTAAAAATATTTAAGACAATTGAATTTTCAAACTGACACTTGGTGAATTAGACAAAAAATTGTGTTTGTAGCAGAAAGAGACATCTTCTATACTTTTATAAAGTTGTAAAAATGAAATGTCTGTACATTGAAGATATTTTCAAAAAATGATTGTTATGGACTATTTGGAGGTCACTTAAACGAAAAAATTTTGTTTTGGATTTTATGTATTTAGTATGTGTCATTGTGGCTTCACCACGCGAAATAGGTTAAACGGATTTCAACTATTTTTGATACACGGGTAGCTGGGTATCTGCAGATGAGTATAGGATACTTTTTACCCGGCTATGCTGAAGAAAAAACGAAGGGTTATGACTTTTTCTCCTCCGCGAACGAAGTTTCGGGCGCCGTCTAGTGGTTAATAAAGTTAGTACACATAGTGTGTTTATAGTTGTACTAGAAGACACCTGAAACTTCATTTGAGGGGTTGGAAAAAAACATAACTTCTGTAATCATAATTTAATCAGTGTAGTCAAGTAAAAAATATCCCATAACCATCTGCGGTGCCCAGCTATCCATGTACCAAAAATAGTTGAATCCGTTTAGCTGATTGGCGTGCTGAAGCCACAATGACACATGCAAACTTTAAAAAAAATCAAAAGTAAAATTTTTAGTGTCTTTCATAGTCTGAATCAGTTGTTTTGTATACCTTCAATGTAGAGATATTAAATTTTCACAACTTTATAATAGTATAGGCGAAGTGCAAACTAACATAATTCTTTGAATAGATAAGATATGTGCAATATAATTTGAGTGACTTATTACCGTAATATAAATGTTATCGAAAATCACTTATATTGTATTGCATGATTGGCCTATTTTAATATGATAATATTATAGATGCAACTTTGATTTCACAATTCAATTGTAAACATCTAAATTTTACATATAATCTATACTAAATTATGAAATAGTAGAAATTAAATGTCCATACATTAAAGATATCTTAAAATATATATTGTAATGGACTATCTGGAGGTCACTGAATCAAATAATATATTTTGGGATTTTTTGGATGTTTGTTTGTGTTGTTGTGGCTTCATCATGGCTAAACAGATTTCAACTAATTTTGGTACATGGGTAGCGGGACACCATTTATAGGATACTTTTTAAAGCAAAGAAGAAAGTTTTTTTTTTTTTTCTCCTATGCGAAAGAAGTAGCGGGCGTCTTGTATTACAGTAACCCTATTACTTTAACTGTAAATTACTTCCTATAGTGAATAATATGACACACTCTCATTTGTTTCTTGTAAAGAACTTGTGTGGCAATGTGATTTTTAATTTTAAAAGTTTCATACCAACGTCATTTAATTTATAACTTTGCTTTACCTTATAAGTTGATATAGCGGCCACAGTAACACCTATTATGGTTTAGTAGGCAGTGTCTATCTAATATGATTGAAAAGTTAGAGCCCTTTGATACAAAGACATACGAATTGATGGAGGCGGGACAAAATAGTAATTGTTCCCATTGATACTCTTTGGATTAATTCAAATTATTTATTTATAACATGACCCATATTTGTTAGTATACAATAATTAACTTAAATCCTAATTTTAGTAGGTACTTAGTGAGAATGAATGAAAACTTAAATGTCTTAAAACTTATATTCTAAATTTGACTTTACAAGTTCATATAAATTTATTATTATTGGACATTCAAATCTGTCTGCTATCATTTGGATGCAGTTGAAGCTGCCTCGCACTCTTCACAAAAATGACGCATTTTTTTTCCGCCAAATGGCATGGAAGTCATCTGTGCGAGCTTTTGTGCAGACAATGTCAAACAATGTCGAGGCACTGCAGCAAAAATAACCATAAAGGGAGAATATTATAATAAATTCTTGTTGATACTCCATGTACAGGAAAGAGTATTATTATTGTATCATTTCTCTTGTCATGTTTACAACACTAAGTCAATAGTTAGAACTGTCCCAAGCACGGCCCAAGTAACAGATTCCATCTGCAATATACTATGAATGTACAGTTATGAAATTTTGAACTTTTTGTGTAGTAACTTTTAGAAAATATTTGGAAAGTAGATCCAACTCGTCCTCGGGATTGTCAAAAGATATTTCATATCACAGTACTTGTTTACAGTTACAATGCTTTACCCTGTGCTTGATCTAATTTCTTCTTCTTGCATATATATGTAGTTTGTTTCTTGGGAATAGTTCTAATGATTTGAATGAAATTTGCTGTGTAGACTAAGTTATGCCTTCAAATCTATAAAGTTAGGTCTCATCTTTATAAAACAAAAAAAAACATGCCTCACCGAGCAAAGTTCTGTTACCCAGGTTCTAATTTTGTCAAGCTTTTATTTAACTTGCCGTGTGCAAAATAATAGCAGTGAAGCCGGATTTGCAGAATCAAGATGTAAATGTGACTTAAGATTTCAGTTATAATCGCGCTATGAGTAAACAATAAAGTGCATTCAGGTTTGAAGACTGCAATGTAATAGCCTTTATCTGCCCAAAGGCCTGTTAAAAAGCCTTTTCCTATTTAATGAACTTTGAGTCATTTTCTATCAGAATAGAGTTGCATTTGCTTTTTGTCGTTCGAATTTAACACAAATGCAATACAACCATATTTCCCACACTTTTGATTCAAATTCCACTAACAAATAAAAAAACATTAAGACACTGTTATTTACATGGAACATACTTTTCGAAATTTGTGAATTTTTATACTAATTTAGAAATATGAATTGATTCGGTGGCCAGTACAAACAGTCCTTGGGTACATAGAATCTGTTTAAGTTTTTGAGTCTGCCTTGATTAAGAAACTACTTACCATGGCACATACATACTGCTATTATTTTGCACACAGCTGTATGTGGGTCAAATGCAACTAAAATTTGACCCACTTCCCGGTTTCCAATTGAGCATGCTAATGTAAATTCGGTTACAATGCAGTATTATGATACCATCAACCTGATCTGATGATGGAACTGGAGGGTGGTCATAGACACTCTGTAGCAAAATAATACAATCTTACTGTTTCGTTTCCAAAGAATCGTCTCTATGAGTAGTTGATGGATGCTTAAAGAAAATTACAGTCGGCAATGAGTGCTTGTCACAAAAATGTCATTTTTGACAGAGACTTATTATGTAACATTTTGTTTTCAGAAAAAAGCAAAAGGCAGTGCTCTACTAGAGCAAGTCTTCCAACACATAGAACTAGTGGAGAAGGATTATTTTGGACTACAGTTTACGGAAAATGGTACAGCACCAAGCGCCACTAACACTGAAATTACGGTATGATTTCATAACATTCTTAATACCATAGACCTCTAAGTAATCTTGGTTACTTTGACATAGTGGTTACATGCATATTCTTAGAACTAGGCACCTATAAGAAGGTTTTTTAAAGTTTTAAAACGCGTATTACACTTTCCTGAATTTAGCATCAAAAATACGGGCGGGGAGTTACGTGTCTTAATCATCGTAGTTAGAATAAGTGTAATTATAGCTTGACAAGTTCTTTCGTTACAATGCCATGGTCTGCGGGCGACAGGGTGGGAAGACAGCGGGGGTGGATATAAAGTGTGCGACTGGCGGAGCACGATAACCCTGCCGCGCGCACACTTCTAACTCACCCCCGCTGTCTTTCCCCCCGTCACTCGCAGACCATAGGTGTGTCACGAAAGAACTTGTCAAGCTATAATGTATGAATTTCTTTAGTACGGAAACATAAAAATCCATAGTGTATTAGTAAAAGGTCTTATGAATACGTATTTATAAGACCCATTTATAAGATACCATACCGGAAACTTATTCTAAGAGCTCGGAAAAAAAAAACTCGTCTTTACAATATAGCCTGTCACCTCCACAACCAAGACAGATTTTACTACGTAAAGTACGTAATGACACCTCATACGTCAAAATCCATTCATACCTTTAGACTGCAGAGCTTGCCAAAGAAAGATACATACATTATACCCACGTACATATTGATATATACAAACACACGAAAACACAACCCTCCTAACACAGTCGGCTAAAAAGAGGCCATTGTAAACAAACGCATATAAATATTGTTGCAATGGCCATAATTGAGGCCATCTTGAGACACAATTACTAGGCTAGTTAACTCTTAATTTGTATGTCACGATTGTACTATCATGCAAACCCAAACACAAATTAATGAGAATTAGTTCAATTGATTGTTACACTGTTTTCACTGATCAACTATAAATTTAGAATCTTGAGGTTATGCATTTGAACCCCACTAGGCATGAATGTGTGACAAATATTTGTAATTCTCTGCTTCGAAATTTGTAAGGTGCATTGGGGTCATTTGGAATGATTATTAATGCAGTGTAATTTGGGCGGGGCGACACCTCACGTATCCGACGTACCCTCACCTCTGAGGTCCTCCGTTTAATGGAGGAATGCCTTCTGGAAAACTGTCCCTTCAAACAAACCTCCACTACCCCTCATAGATAAGTTGAAAAAAGTCTACCAGAGACAGTTCCAACCCATTGCCACCAGCCCATGTACAGTAGGTTCCAGGCCATGGCAATCCGAAAAAACTTTGTTCTATGGTGGTATGTTATAAAACCACTTCTCAATCTAGACTAGTCCATACTATACTATACTATACTATAATACTATAATATACTATACTAATTACTAATATTACTAATATACTAATATTACTAATTATTAATATTACTAATATTACTATCCATACTAATATTATAAATGCGAAAGTGTGTCTGTCTGTCTGTTACCTTACCGATAAACGAATTTAAGGCGGACGAAGTTAGTAATATTATATTGGTGAAAAAACTACTTAAATCTAATAAAAACTGCCCGCGATACAACAATATTAAAATCACATTTTTGGACTTTCCCAAAAAATGCTTCATACTAAAACCTAATATCTTAGTGCCGTCACATGGTTAGTACCTTGTATGGGGAAACTTTGTTCTGCAGCTATGTTAAAAGTAGCGTTTATAGAAACGGTTTCATTACAAAAAATACCATACATTTTATGGGTTATTCAATGGTAGATATTATTAGTTAAAATTAATATTTTCATACTTTAAAATGGAGTTTCCCACACAACTTTAAGGGCTCATGAAAAATCTATACGTAAGATATCGTACTCAAGATTTTAACGTAGTTCCTCATTTTGTTTGTTTTATCAGGATCTTATAAATTTTTACAAATTTTTGGATTAGGCAACATATCACTAATTAAACATAACGTACATATTTACTCATTTAAATAAAAAAAATTAACGGATTATATCGCGTATATTAGCTATGTCAACCCGTAACCATGGAGAGGTTAAAAGCTTCCGAAACTTCGACAACTCAAATGAGATAATATACGCAATATAATCCTTTTGAATTGTTATATTTAAATGAGTAATAATCGCGGAAACATTATGTACATCTTTACTTCTAAGTAATTAAAATATAGAATTAAATTAAAGCGCCAGTATAACTATCTATACCTATAGGTACTTAACCGTTTACAGAACGCCGCAATAGGCTTGGATTGCGTAGTGGCCTTTATATGTCAGGGAAAACCATAGCGACCTTCAGAGGGAAAAGAAATAACTTTTGTTAATTATTCCTTTTTCCTCTGAAACAACGTAGGTATATTACTCTTACCATGGGAGTTCCCGCGAGGGTCCTTCAGTGCTGCGTAGGGGGCTTGCCTCTTATCGCTGACGTGTAGTTAATACATAAGTTATGTACTTCCTCTTTGGTTTAATTATAAATTTTACGCGACATTATGACGTAGCTATAGGGAAATACTCGTCCCTAGCTCTGTACGTAGGTTTTATTTAATTCAGTGGTTAGTATTTAAAAAAAACTATAATTATTTCCTTTAAATAACTGCGAGATCGTGTTTGTTAGTTTATCCTGCTATAACGTAGGAACTTGATTGTTTACATATTAGTATTAAATAGAATAAGGGAAAGACAGTGACAGTCTTTATAAAAACCAGCCAAGAGCATGTCGGACCGGACCATGCTCAGTGTAGGGTTACGTAACCTCACGTGTTTTTTTAATAATTAAGTGTTTAATATTTTCTTCTGTTTCCGCGATTATTACTCATTGAAATAAAACAAATTAACGGATTATATCGCGTATATTATCTCATTTTAGTTCCCGACGTTTCGGAAGCTTTCCAGCTTTCCATGGTCACGGGAGGACTGAGAAAAGATGTATTTTCCTCTGTCAAAGTTACAATTTGTGCAAACTACCCATTTTTTTGAAAAAACACAAATAAAGGTGTACATACATGCCAGATGGGCCTAAGCTGTAAAGACAGTTACAGATGTGCCAGAAGGGCTTAATTATTTTATTCTAATAATTTACCAAGCAGCATTTCATAAATGAGGCGTACTGAGGAGAAAAGAAACGCTGCAAAGAAAAACTCCCAGGCTACCTCATTACTAATTATAATATTTAAAAACCGAGACTATTAAACTACTTTTAAACAGATAAGATATTTTACACCGTTCGGAAATTAAGGTTTTGCAGTCCTGTGTCTCGCTTGTTCCTTGATGAGATGTATTACAGGATCCCAAGCTGGCGGTAGTGACAATCCATCTTCTCTATTGAAATTAGGATGCTTTTTAATCTCAATAGCCTCGCGTAGCATCCTGGGAAAATATCTTTTTTCTTTGGCAAGGATAGAAGGTTTATCAAACTTAATTGAGTGGTTTGGTTTGTCAATGACATGTTCACAGACTGCAGACCTATTACACCAACGGTGCTTGACATCTGCTGTGTGCTCCTTCACCCGGGTTGATACAATGCGTTTCGTTTGACCAATGTATGAAAGACCACACTCGCAGTCCAGCTTATAAATGCCTGCACTCTGCAAAGGGGTGCTACTCTTCACGGGTCTAAGGTATTGAGACACCTTCTTCAACGGCTTGAAATATGTTTTTATAGAAGCACGCTTCAAGATGTTTCCGATCTTGTCTGTGACCCCTTTCATATATGGTAATACGGCAGGTTTACGCTCGACTGTTGGTTTCTTCATACTGGGATTCTGCTTGGAACGTGGTATCTGGAGCTCGTTGGCTCGAAGCGCACGTTTGACATTCTGTAACTAAGCAGTCAGATGTTGATTGTCGCAGATACCCCTGGCTCTCTGAAACAAAGATTTACCCACTGTAGCAAGTTGACAGGGATGGTGGTGAGATTTGCCATTCAAATACCTATCTGTATGTAACTAAAATGAGATAATATACGCGATATAATCCGTTAAATTGTTTTATTTCAATTAATGTTTTTTAAAAATTAAGTATTTTTTTTACTACTTAAATTTTAAAGTAAAGTGGTATTGTATTCCCCCTTCGGAGCCTCGCGTGATTTTTGGATGAACAAAAAAATGTGTTTTAAAATAGTACAAATATTGAGTAAAGCAACTGCTATCCCCTTTAAGAGTCCTGTGGCAACTCACTAAGGGGTCGCGACCAGGCGGGTTAAAACACTGCCTTAAGGCATTCTCTACCTTCTCTCTCCGGCCCTTTTCTCTCAAACTCATTTATGTAACAAACAGCAGAGAAAAATTTTTTTTCGAATAACTATAAAAGTATCCAAGATATAAGCCATTAAGCATTTAATTCTATCTCTTTCTAGCAAAACAGAATTTATTATATTAATGAATGTTGATGAAGCGGCAGTTGTATGCCAGGACCGTAGCAAGTGGAAGGAGGTAGTCTATGCCAACCCCGTAATGGGAAAAAGGCGTGATTTTATGTATCTATGTATGTATGTTTATGTAGCCGTAGAGTACAGTCAAGGGCACCAATATGTATACACTACAAAGTTTCAAAAATATGTATACAGGTCTTATTATTATGGCAGTAAGGTTCATGTATACATATTTTGGAACTTTGTGTGGATATTTATCTTTGCCCTTGACTGTACGTGTCGACGTTAAAGTACACGTCGGACCTCTGTCAAATAGCTGTCTAATAAGTAGTTTAAAATGCCTATATCATGCGTATTTCTTGGCCGATTTTAATTTCACTTTTTTAAACAGTTTTTACCGTATTTGGATATTTCGTTAAGAAAAGCAATAAAAAAACCATGCATGTACCCTATTAATTGACTTATTTGTTACAATGTTGATACAAAGTTCTAAGTAGAAAGAAAACTGTAGCCTAAGCCAGAATCAAAATTCAAAGATTGTCTATACTACGTACATTCATCCCTAGTTCTGGTTCTTGTCGAGAATGTAGGGGTTTGGTTCCGGGACAATCTCCTTAATCGCCGGGATACCGGAACACCACTCTTCAAACCCGGGACAAACTCACCTGATTTTTGGTACAGTGGCCGAAACCATTAGACCATCAGACCGCTTGTAAGTCACAACAAATTAATCCTCTACTTTCGGTAACCATACGTTACTCACCATTTATGTACTATTTCAGTATTCTGACTTATTTATCTTTTACTTTACAGCGTTGGTTAGACCCAAGCAAGTCAGTCAAGAAGCAAGTAGGAGGCAACGCGCAGTTCTGGCTAGCGGTCAGGTTCTACCCTCCAGAACCTTCTAGACTGGCTGAGGAATTCACCAGATACCTGCTCTGCTTGCAATTGAGGAAACTCTTACTAGACGGCAGAATGACGGCTCCTAAAAACACGTTGTTGCTGTTGGCTTCTTTCACTGTACAAGGTAAATAAATCAGCAATACCTATAACATTGCCGACCGCAAGCCAAACCGCAAAATATATATATATTCATGCTACCCAACAAGATGACAAACGGGCGTACAGCCTCCCTGATCCTGATTCCCTAAGCCTATAAACACTCTAAGACCAGGGGCAACACATTCCTACTTTGTATAGGAAAATTAAGAACGTTGTTCTGCAGCTATGTTAAAACTTGCGTGTAGCAATAAAACGGTTTTATAACAAAAGTTACTATACATTTCATGGGCTATTCAATGGTATCTCATGTATAAAATACCATAACCAAAAACCTTGTGTGAAAACATGAACAAAATTACTTCTTTACAGCGGAACTCGGGGATTACAATGTGTCGGAGCATCCGCCCAACTATCTCTCAGAGCACAGACTAGTGCCTAAACAGAGCGCAGAAGACGAGAGAAGGATACGAGAACTACACAAGCTGCATAACGGCCAAACTCCTTCAGACGCTGAGGCGAACTTTCTGGAACACGCCAAGAGGCTGGACTGTTACGGCGTCGAGTCTCACCCGGCTAAGGTGAGTTTATTATGAGTAAACTAGATAGGTACATTGACTTAGTGCTTAAACAGCGCTGCAGGCGAGCGAGAGATGCGAGAACTACACAAGCTTCATAACGGCCAAACCCTTTCAGACGCTGAGGTTAACTTTCTGGAACAAGCCAATAGGGTGGACTGTTATGGCGTAGAGTTTCATCCGGTTAAGGTGAGTTTGTTATGAGTAAACTAGATAGCAATCTATACTTAGCGCTTAAACAAAGGGGCGGAGGCGAACGAAAGATAAGAAAGCTACCCAAGCTTCATAATGGTCAAACCGCGTCAGTCGCTGAGGTTAACTTTCTGGAACAAGCCAATAGGGTGGACTGTTATGGCGTAGAGTCTCATCCGGTTAAGGTGAGTTTATTATGAGTAACCTAGATATATATAGACTCAGTGCTTGAACAGCGCCGAAGGCGAGTGAAAGATACGAGAACTACACAAGCTTCATAACGGCCAAACCCCTTCAGACGCTGAGGCGAACTTTCTGGAACACGCCATTAGGTTGGACTGTCATGGAGTAGTCTCATCCGGCTAAGGTGAGTTCATATACGAATGAACTAACTCTAAACCTAATTTTAAGTTACTATGGAAAATATTATTTCCCGGTAAGCACTATCTTCCTAATCGTCCACCCATTAAAAAAAAATTTGGTAATCTATTCTTAATTGGTACATATGATTGTGGCCGAGGGGCTACTCTGAAATTCGAGATTCGAAGTTCGTATCGCGCCATCCCTCTCGCTTGTTAAACTGTATTTGAGTGAGCGAGATGGTGCGATATCGAATCGTCGAATCGAAATCGAATAATCGAATTTCAGAGTAGCCCCTCCGGCCCCTCCTGGTAAGTATAACGATACTTGTGTTAGGAGGTTCCCATTGCTGAGGAACGTGACTCTTTTTTGACTCTCAGGTGTTTTCCTCCAACTGATGCGGTCCGTCGCCTGGGGTCTTGATAAGCTAAACACCTCAATTATATAGGCAAATAAATTATTGTAACAGTGTTATTAATTCTCTTCAATTTCGGGTTTGTTTTGTTTAAATTACAAACGTGTAAGTTACCTCGGGGCCTAATAATTGTCGAGCAACAGCTTGTGTGCCATTTAGGTGTCTATAATAAAAATTGTCGAGGGAAAACCGCATCAAATACTTACCTACATACTAAATTGGTTACTCATTGGGTCTAAAATCATCGTTTCGGCCTTTCCAGGATTACAACGGGAAGGACATATTTATTGGCGTAACGTCAATAGGTATAGTCGTTTTCCAGAACAACATACGCGTAAACACTTTCTCTTGGAGCAAAATCGTCAAGATTTCCTTCAAGAGGAAACAGTTCTTCATCCAGTTGAAGCGGGAACCAGTAAGTAAAACTTTTTTTTTGTTTCCTGAATTGAAAACTAATCGGTTATTATATCAGTTCGGGATTACTTTTAGCTAATATAGAATAGGTATGTGCTACGTCCAAAGGCCAGCTAAGAAGTCTATATCATACAAAAGACTTTAACTCTTAAATGCATAATAATGCATCTAGTAGGTACTACTGAAATGACTTATGATGAAGTAAAAGTCGACGCCAATTTGACACTTTGTCAAAATCGTCACAAAGTCTCAGATTGACACGAATCTCTAATTAAGCCATGATATGTCATGCATCTAAGGGTTTTTGCTTTCTCTTTGTTCGCAATGCCTATAACATAGAAAAATGTGAATATAGCGGAAACTTGCTACGAGCAGTGCCTACCTAGTGGGTTCCTGGTAGTTAATATTGAGTGACGGAACCCTCGCAACCATAAACACAGCAAAGAGTCCTAGACGGGAATTAAAATTGAATAATATACGCGATATAATAATATTATATTGTTTCATTTCCAGTCCGAATCTTACGACACAGTTCTTGGATTCAACATGCGTTCCGGACGCGCTGCCAAAGCTCTCTGGCGCTGTAGTGTCGAGCGCCACGGCTTCTTCCGTCTCCGGGCCCCACGGCGGAGACCCCTGCTTGGAGCTCTAGGGGCCCTAGCTGGAATCACAGCCCCTACTGTACCTAGAACGGAAACACAAGCGTTGGAGGACGCGAGAAGATCGCGATCGAGTAATAGGACATTTGTCAGGTAATTTGAGTTTTTATTTTTTTCTTCTGGGACCTAAGTACCAGTAATAATTGTCATATAGACATAATGTCTATGAAAGCTCATCAGATTAATTAATCGCTATCGCCTGCGACACATAAGACGCATGCGTGGCACGACACTATGCTTGACACGATAAGTAACTAATAATCTATTTTGAAATTTAAGAGGCTCCAAGCGACAATGTACGATTTTTAAGATTTTTGTTCTGTATCTAGTCCTTGGAACGGCCAAAAGAACTTCCGAAACATGGTTTATATGATAGTTCAGGGTGTATTTAACATTTTCTTGCATTCGGAAATTAGAATATATTTTTATGTATTTAAATGTGGATTTTTACAGAGAGGTCCATAAAAATAAAGATTGCGTGTCTAGTCTCCCAATAAACCTTTAACAGACTCCTAACCTATGCCTAATTGTTCATTACGAATAGACCTAACTCGCTATGCAAGCTTTTTCTCTAAAAATGCGTGTATTTAAAAAAAAAAGTAGCAAAAACTGGTTTTAAGATGTAAAAATTGTTAAGTTTGACTGCGTTTATCTCGGTTTCGGTGGCTCGGGAAGATAAACTGAAACAATATTTTGGTAAAGACGGTCGCCGTCAACACGATGAGACATATTGTATGTAACACGGAAAAGCGATGAGCTACGGATCGAAGGTCATTCAGAGCCGTAAGCCCCTTAATGTATCGATACGTATACCGAAGGTCGATAAGCGAGAACTCACTATCGACAGATGAAAGTGTTATGAAAATACCGGGCTCCGCTCGAGTATTCGTAAGCTTCTCGCTATACACGACCCTCTATAACGCTAGGAAAGAAGTTAGACGTTATTAAGGACACGTGTACTTGACATTCCAGACGAAGCAGCTCCCGGACGCGGTCGCGGTCGCCCGGCAAGCTGTCCCTGGGCGCCCCGCCCGCGCCGGCGCGCGGCGCCCGCGTCACCGCGCACGACGCGCCGCCGCCGCGCGCCGCCTGGACCGCGCCGCAGCCCGACCTCGAGTAAGTCCTCACACTGTCGTACACTGCTGGCCCTGGGCGCGCCGCCTGGACCGCGCCGCAGCCCGACCTCGAGTAAGTCCTCACACTGTCGTACACTGCTGGCCCTGGGCGCGCCGCCTGGACCGCGCCGCAGCCCGACCTCGAGTAAGTCCTCACACTGTCGTACACTGCTGGCCCTGGGCGCGCCGCCTGGACCGCGCCGCAGCCCGACCTCGAGTAAGTCCTCACACTGTCGTACACTGCTGGCCCTGGGCGCGCCGCCTGGACCGCGCCGCAGCCCGACCTCGAGTAAGTCCTCACACTGTCGTACACTGCTGGCCCTGGGCGCGCCGCCTGGACCGCGCCGCAGCCCGACCTCGAGTAAGTCCTCACACTGTCGTACACTGCTGGCCCTGGGCGCGCCGCCTGGACCGCGCCGCAGCCCGACCTCGAGTAAGTCCTCACACTGTCGTACACTGCTGGCCCTGGGCGCGCCGCCTGGACCGCGCCGCAGCCCGACCTCGAGTAAGTCCTCACACTGTCGTACACTGCTGGCCCTGGGCGCGCCGCCTGGACCGCGCCGCAGCCCGACCTCGAGTAAGTCCTCACACTGTCGTACACTGCTGGCCCTGGGCGCGCCGCCTGGACCGCGCCGCAGCCCGACCTCGAGTAAGTCCTCACACTGTCGTACACTGCTGGCCCTGGGCGCGCCGCCTGGACCGCGCCGCAGCCCGACCTCGAGTAAGTCCTCACACTGTCGTACACTGCTGGCCCTGGGCGCGCCGCCTGGACCGCGCCGCAGCCCGACCTCGAGTAAGTCCTCACACTGTCGTACACTGCTGGCCCTGGGCGCGCCGCCTGGACCGCGCCGCAGCCCGACCTCGAGTAACTCCTCACACTAGTACACAGTATGCATTCTAGTTTTTACATACATTAATTTTTATCTAATTTGATATTTAATCGTTTCAGAGACGAGGGCGGCTTCCTAGAGCGGTCCCTGGCGCTGCGCGTGCCGCTGTCGTACGCCGACGACTCGGACACGGCGTCGGACGTGGCGGAGCAGACGGTGCGCGTGCGGCTGTCGGCGGGCGCGGACGGCCGCTTCGGGTTCAACGTGCGCGGCGGCGGCGGCGCGCCCGTGCTCGTGTCGCGCGTCGCGCCGCGCACGCACCCGCAGCTGCAGGAGGGCGATCAGGTACGAACCGTCTGCGAGCTACGAACGTTCCGGTACATTCTACAAAATGAGGGTCGAAGCATTGGCGATCAGCAAACTGAGCTAGGTCGCGCTAAAGAGCCATCCGCGGCTGCTGAACTACTATTATGTGTTCCTAACACATTTCAGTATCTACCATGTGTGTTGAATACCCGGCTATCAGAAATCAGCAACTAAGAACAAGCTTTATGTTTGGAAAACGCCTTATTGAGGTTGTTAAGATTGAATAGGGGGGGGGGGGGGGGGGGGGGGTATGCTACAAAAAGGAAGGACTAGGCGATCAGCAATGAGCTAATCAGAGCTCGCGCCCGGGAGCCATTCAGACACACTCTGGCGCTGTATATCCCAGGTGATCAGAAATCTAGGGCAACTAATAGCCAGCTTTAAGGTTGGGAAACGACTTGCGAGGTTTAGATTGAATACCTATTGAATATTATCATGACGGGCAAATCCAAGAGGGGAAGGAGAGTGCAAGTCATGGGGGATGACTAAGTCTCGCTAAGGAGCCAAGAGGGAGATCAGGTACGAATTTTCTGGAAAATTCCGGTACATTCAAGAAAATTCGTGTCGAAGTACTAGGCGATCAGAAATCAAGAGCTACCTACGAACTACGGTGCTGCTGAGTAACGATGAGAGAACGCATTCTACGTACTATCACCCGTTAAAGACTAGCAACGTATGGTTACGATCGAATTAGCATCCGCAGCAGAGGGAGCGCCCGTGTTATCCGTAATTACGTAAGTAGCCATCGCCAGAGACAGAAACAGATGGAGGAAGATCGTTCGAGAGAAAGTGATACAGAAGGGAGGTCACTACCCTCATGACTGAGGAATACTATGCAAGGAGGTAGCCATCGCCAGCTGTAAGAGGAGGTTAAAGAACATCTTTCTTAAATATTCCGGTCCATTCTAGAAAATGAGTGTCGAAGTAGAGACAGAAACCGGTAGTGATAAATGGTCGATCACAGCAATGTCAGCATACGCAGCCTGGAGAGGGGGATGGTTCTTGTATCGTTTTTTCTGAAATATTCTAATACGTTCTAGAACGCTTAGATGGAAGGGAAAGTTTTAGGTGCTTGTATAAAATACTGTATAAGGTATACTTCTTAGCGTTCGAAGTACCGTCAATTGGGGTTACTTTGATCGACGGGGTAACATTGATCACTCATTTTTAATCCATAAGAAATTTGTTTGTAAACGCGTTAATGAGATTTTATTGTTAATGATGACAATCTCGTTAAAAAAACATTTTTGACGCGTTAAGCAATACACTCCTTCTCGTTTAAAAGTTAATGATCAATGTTACCCCGTTGATCAAAGTAACCCCAATTGACGGTACTACTTAGGCGTACAGGAAGCGAGATTAATGAGGAAGTGTTTATAACTTTAGTTACTTTTTTTTTCAGGTTATTTCCATAAACAACACCGACGTAGATGACCTCACACACGACCAAGTAGTACAAATCATCAGGAACACAAGGGGAGTTCTAACTCTTGTTCTTAAACAAAATGGTAAGCACTTATTCTACCTAATATCCTAACTCATTA
Source organism: Hedya salicella (assembly GCA_905404275.2). Taxonomy (NCBI): domain Eukaryota; kingdom Metazoa; phylum Arthropoda; class Insecta; order Lepidoptera; family Tortricidae; genus Hedya; species Hedya salicella. Next base: position 18,234,673 of record FR990108.1, read on the forward strand.
TTTTTTCAATAAGGGTTTTCTGAAATCGAATAGTTACTTACATAATTCTGACTGTATAGTGAGCCAAATATTATAAGCTTTTATTATTTAACCGTACTTTGTTTGTCCCAATAAAATCTTGCAAAATTTGACCCGCTTCCCGATATACGATTGAGCTAAAATTTGGCATACTCCTGCTGATATCGAGCTGATATAATTATGGAGCCGGAAGGTGGCACTAGGAACTCTCATAACGCAATCCTACCGACTTTGGGCTCTTCAGAATCGTCTTGATGAGTAGGTGATAGATGTACAAAAGTACAGTGGGCAATAAAAGCTTGTAAAAAATTTTTACAGCAACTGTTCCCATTTGTACATATTTGGCTTTAATTTCAGCTGTATACGAACCAGAAGAGACTGGCCCAGAGGAACCAGCAGTGTGTTTTGTCCCGCTCTGCTCCGGGCAGTTCGAGGGAGACGCACTAGAACAGTCGATGCTGTTGCTAGGAGACGGGCTCGCGAGCGGTGCTGCCTTGAAACAGTACGACACCCTTCTGAGGAGGATCGCGGAGGAACCTACTGCTGCCTCGCGGCTTCCCTGCAACATGAACAAGAATAGATACCGGGACATCGCGCCTTGTAAGTTTACTACCTTAACACTTCGTCCCGCTCTACGCCAAGTAGTTAGAGGGAGATGCACTACCGCGGCCTAGAAGCAGTACGGGACCCTCCTGAGGAGGATCGCGGAGGACCCTACTACTGCCTCGCGGCTTCCCTGCAACATGAACAAGAACAGATACCGGGACATCGCTCCTTACACTTACTACTACTACCTTAATATTTCGAAATAATATTTTTTATTTAACACTAAATAGCAACTACATTTTTCTGCTAACCAAAATAGAAATTTATTTTGTATGTTAACCATATCATATATAAAAGGGGGCACCGAGCGGGCATTTCAATAATAATAACAAAATAAAACCAATTATTGTTAAATTTATGTCGCGACATAAGTTTACACAAGCCTTAGATGCTCATGCTGTGTGAAAAAATTATAACAGGGAATATGTATGAATTTTCAAGTTCATTCATGTAACAAACAGTAGACAAAAATATTTTTCGAATAACTATAAAAATAACCAAGATATAAGCCATCAAACATTTCATTATATCTCTTTCAAGCAAAACAGAATTGAATATGGAGTTTATAAGGCCGGAGTGCACTTTGACGTAACAGTTTATGTCGGACCTCTGTCAAATCGCTGTCTAATTAGTAGTTTAAAATTCCTATATATGCGTATTTCTTAGCCGATTTTAATTTTAATTACACCTTTTGAAATCTTTTTACGGTATTTTGATATATTGTTAAGACAAGCAATAAAAAAATTATGCGTCATAACGAAAACCCACGACATAACCCTACTAATTAAAGTTTTGTTAACAGACGATTCAACCCGTGTCATACTCAAGAATGGGCTAGCGGGTGACTACATCAACGCGTCGTACATCAACATGGAAATACCGAGCTCCGACCTAGTTCTCACGTACATCGCTACGCAAGGTTCGTATTTTACCCCTTTAACTGCGCCCAGAGTGGCGTGCTGTCCATATAGGCACACAGGTACTGCCATGCCTACCCTGAACAATCATGGGTCCATACAGGCATGGCTACAAACAGCAACACACTGAGTGACCATCTGTAGGCCTTATGTCTATTTCAATAATGTCTACCTTTTCATTTTGCTTCATTATTTTGTGGTACTTGAATGAAACTTAAAGCTATGTTCCATTCATACCCTACATCTTTAGGAATCATGTTGCGATTAATTCATCGATCACCCGCTTTTGCCTTTATTTAATTACAAAACAAGATATCGACATGAATTCATTTTTAGAGCCTTACTTGTGGCAATTAACATGAAATTTTGCATTGTGCCAGCGTAACTACCGAAAACCTAATGAATGTATTGAACATGTTCAAGTTACATTCATATTTCTCAAAATAATCAACGAAAACCAAAAAATATGCGACGTTGCCGGTATAAACCCTCTTAAATGTGTGTCTGGTGGTACAACGGGCTATTATATCAGTGAAAAAATAAAATATCTATTTCAAATTAAGCCTCACTTTCAATACACTGTTTGTTATTAACGATTGATTACGCTTGTCAAACAGTTGACATTGACTAAATGTGTCTTCTTAGTCGTTTACTCTTGGCCGAGTAGTCGTTGTACGACCTTGTTTAACAGAGATAGCGGAAGACAATAACTCCCGCTATCTCTTTTTAACTGAGGCATTTCATGACTTAGAGATGACTCCGTGTATATATAATATTTTCTTCTGTTTCCGCAATTATTACTCATTTAAATAAAAAAATTTAACGGATTATATCGCGTACATCCCATCAGTCCACCCGTGACCATGGAAAGCTGAAAAGCTTCCGAAACGTCGGGAATTCAAATTAGATAATATACGCAATATAATCCGTTAAATTGTTTAATTGTTAATGAGCGCTTTATCCGCCAACAAACTGTACTCAGTTTGGCGAAGTAAAAAATAAATAAATCCGTGTATGTTTATGTGTATGTTTACTCAATAGGTCCTCTTCCATCAACCGTCGGCGACTTCTGGCAGATGGTCTGGGAGTCCGAGAGTAGTCTGGTAGTGATGTTGACAGTGCTAGCCGAGAGAGGGCGCACCAAGTGCCACCAGTACTGGCCCAAGGTCGGCAACACGCCGCTCAAGGCCAGCAGCTCGCTCACCGTTCTCACCATCAGCGAGCAAAACCTGGGCCACTACGTCCGCAGGGAGATGACCATCAAGGTGAGCCAGTGGGGTGCTGTATACACTTGAGGAGATACTAACTGATGGTCTGGGTGTCGTGCCACCAGTACTGGCCCAAGGTCGGTAGCACGCCGCTCAAGGCCAGCAGCTCGCTCACCGTTCTCACCATCAGCGAGCAAAACCTGGGCCACTACGTCCGCAGGGAGATGACCATCAAGGTGAGCCAGTGGGGTGCTGTATACACTTGAGGAGATACTAACTGATGGTGTGGGTGTCGTGCCACCAGTACTGGCCCAAGGTCGGTAACATGCCGCTCAAGGCCAGCAGCTCGCTCACCGTGCTCACCATCAGCGAGCAGAACTTGGGCCACTACGTCCGCAGGGAGATGACCATCAAGGTGAGACAGTTGGGTGCTGTATACACTTGAGTGGAGACTAGCTGAAGTTCTGGGAGCAGTCTCGTAGACATGTTGCCAGCCGAGAGAGGGTACACTACGTCCTCAGAGAGAGGACTAGCAAGGTGAACTCGAGTGTAAGGTCTCGATAAGCTTTAAAGGCTAAAAGCTAATAACTCTAATAAGCTTTGAAGGTAAAAGTACATAAATGAAAGTAATAACCACACAGACATTGAGAAAAATACGACACATAATATTTCCAACACAAAATGAGTGGCAGAAGACTTGGACAAGCCCCCCTTGTCCAAGTCTTTTTGAACACTGACTGCTTATCATTATCTTTCCAATAAAGGGACGGGGGGGAGGCTCGTCCAAGTCTTATTGGACCCTGATGATGATGATTTTTTTTGTTACAGGAGTCGAGCGGGGCGACTCGCAACATCACCCAACTGCAATACACAGCGTGGCCCGACCACGGTGTGCCGGAGGACGCTGCCGCCTTCATCGACTTCACGCGATTGTGCTCGCGGCTACGGAACCATCGCGCTGGTGAGTGCTGCCTCACAACAGTCGAAACATAATCATAATAATTGGGATGTACCAGTTTTTTCAAAGGTATGGCAATTCAAAAACCATTTCGAGGAATAGGTTTAATAAACCACTTACAATTGTCCGTTTTCCATTCGGATGAGTATATTTGTTACAATTCCTAACCAAAGTTTTCTGTGACGCTATTAATTCGGCGTTTTGTAATTGTCAAAGCCGCGTATCTCGGTTAAGAAAACGGACGAAATTACTATCTTAAATTAACCTATATTTTACGATTTTGATGTAAAACGGAGGTCAATTTTTTTTTGGGACATCCCAATTGTTATATCGTTCCTATCCACGAAACAATGGACCTATGGTACTCCAAGGTGGCTTGTACGGATTCGAAGTCAACGCCTAGAGGCCTTTTCGACATTTGGGAACATTCAGTTTCCTAGAGGTGTTGATATTGTATTTTTTCTTGATAGCGCACATTATTTGGACTCATAATACCTACACATTTTACTAGTCGAGAAAATTGCACAAATGTCATACCAATGTTAATCAAATATATACCTATAGCTCTGTAACTTCGTTTGAGACCCTCCCATGGTGTGCGGGCGACGGGGGGAAAGACAGCGGGGGCGAGTAAGAAGTCTGCGCGCGGTAGGATCATCCTCATGGGTCACTAGTTCATCAGGGTCAGTCGCTCGCAGAACATGGGAGTGTCACGGACAAAGTTTCCGGGCTATAGATATATATTTGCTTAGCCTTGTATTGACATTTGTTCAATTTTCTCGACTGTATACATTTTCACTCTGTTATATATGGATTAGTAAGAAAATTAAAAATAAGTCATGACATTGACAGATATTTTTTTAATTTTTTCTTACCAAATCTGTATAATACAAAGTAAAAATGTGTACAGTCGAAGATTCTGCACAAATGTCAAATCGAGATGATGTTACTAATAATTGACTTTTCGTCTTAGTCTTCATTTGCTCGCCAATAGACTATGACTAAAGAAATTATTAATTGACCTGGCGTGCTACAGTGTTGACGAATTCATATTTAGAGAACAGAAGGGAAACACCCATTAAAATGTTGATTGAAATTTAATACTGGTGTAACAATAATTATTGATTAAAAATGACATTCATAATTAGTTATTTATAATTATTACTTTAAATTTATAATGTGACAATTGTAATCATATTTGACTTGTAAAACGCTTTTATAAATAAATTATCTGTATCGGTACTAAAATTTACTCAAAGCAGATCCTTCATAACTATATTATTTTCAGTGATACCAACAGTGATCGAAGAGCTAAACGGCGAAGGCGAACGCCTTCTCGACCCGCCGATGATAGTTCACTGTTCCGCCGGCGTTGGTCGTACGGGGGCCCTCATCTTGGCTGAGACTGCTATAGAGCTGCTTCAACGAAGACAACCCTTGTACCCCCTCGACCTGGTGCGCGCCATGCGGACCATGCGGCCTATGTGCATACAAAACGCGGTAAGAAACTTGTCTTAACCTTAGACTACTTACATTGCACTGTTCTGCCAGTGTGAGTTGTGCTGGAGCTCTCATGTTGGCTGAGACTGCTATAGAGCTGCTACAACGAAGACAACCCTTGTATCCCCTCGACTTCGTACGCTTCATGCGGCCTATGTGAATACAGAACGCGTTGAGCAATTGTTTTCTACATTTTTCAGTTGGTAGTCTCTCTTCTGGGGGTGACTTTAAATTGCGGAAGTTTCGTTTACCCCTTTTTTGGCATGACCTGTGGCAGCGTAGTATTTTCCAAAATTTATGTTTATTTCATCGGATAAAGCTGACTAGGAACAGTTTATGACCGTTGGTATCAAAGTTACCTATAAGCCTATCAAAGTAATCACATTTTCTCCTAAAATTACCCTAGTCCACGGTACTGCTTACTGCAATGAATGTATTGACTTCTCGTATCGTTGGTTGGTTACTACCTGAAATAAAATTATAATGCCTAAATAATGACGTTCGAATTTTCTACCTTTACAGAGCCAGTACAAGTTCGTATGCGAAAGCATACAATCGGCGTACTCCCAAGGCCTCATCAACGAATCCTCCGAAAGTGGCTCCACCTGAGATCCCCACTAGCAATAGAAATGGAACATAAGAACTAAGAATCTACAACAGTCACAACGAACATCGACTTAAACTAAGGCAGACCGTATTAGTAATTCGATTTAATTGACGCAGTAAAAGGATATAAGGCGCGCGAGTTGGCTTCTCAAAATCGTTTCTCCTTTTGACCACTTTGCCAGCCAATTTTCTGAACTGTGACGTCACAGAATATATGCTGACTGTTCTTAACAACGACGGTATTAATATATTTCATAGGGATTTTGTGAAAACATAACACCATTATTTCAATATTGCTACAAGAAATTTGAAAGAAAAACGATTGCGATCTACTGCAATCTAAAGTCAAACCAGTCACTATTTTACCGGAACAGCGTGCTGAACCATTAAACAATTACACTACTTGTAATTCTCAATGGATATAATACATCAGTTTCCGTGTTCCGGTATTTTTATAGAACAAATGAGTAGTAGTCAACTTTTCGTTCTGCGAATATCAACTTTGGGAGCATCAGCGGTGTGTAACAGTATCCTGGGTATCGTATATACTGTTAGATACAGGAGTATTCTACCAGTAAGATAAGGAAATGATATTTGATAAAGACTGAATGGTAATGTGGCCTTTTGGTATAGGGAAATGGCTGAAGGGGACCTTATCTATTGCTGATTGGGAACAAACGATGTGAAAATGGACAAGTTCAAACCATTTTGAACAATGCTGGCTTATATGGAAACTATACAGCTCAGTGCATCTTCGGACCAGTCTAGCGTAGAAATTTATATACGATAAAGAATATCATTTTTTTTTCATTAAGCTAGTTAGTCACAATAATCTATCAGAAGTCTAGAATTGTGCATTTTTTTCATTATTCGATCCTCTTGTTTAACTAATTTCAATTTCCGGCAAAAACGACAGATTTTCTTATCTTTCAAAATGCAAATAACCAACTAAGTTTTTTTTTAAAATTAACTTTATAATTAAATTAACAAACTATAGGAAGTAGGAGGTAGTTGTTCGTAAAGTATGACAAAAGGGCAGCTTTTAAAATGATATATTCTTGGCTCAAACTCGACACTTATTACTTTACTTGCGAATTGCTTATTATATTTGCTTATGCAATCGAAAGACAACTCGAATAAAACCAGAAGGGTTATTCCCAGCTGGTACCACCAACGGCTGTTACAAGTGGTAATAAGTTGATGGTAGCAGATGGGAAAAACCCAACCAGAACATATCACGGTAGTTAATTACTTAGTACTTCTCTTTCTTGTTTATTTATGTATTAATTACACTACTTCCTCTGTGATCCTTCACTGTAGGTATATCTTGCCTTCATAACGAATTTATTAATAACTAGGTTTAATATTTATTCTAAATGTAAGTTTCATTTCTCGTGCCATTCGCAGATGATATATTATTTTGATTAAGAATATACTGAGTATTCCTTTAACTTTTTAACCTAAGGCAACTACAACGTATTTTTTGTCAGTAAAAAGGGTTAATATCATTTCAAAACAGTATTAATCTATTCAGTATATTATTTTACTCTTTGGAATCACAATAAACAGATACATACAAAGATAATAGATAAATGCGTACAGTGTTCTTGTTTTGTAATTTAAAATGTAAATATATTTTTTTAAAAGCAATATCGTTTTTGTGCAACGAACTTCACACTTGACAAAATATCAAATTGCTAATAATAATGATCTTATGAAATGACAACGTTCACATAAGAACTTGACCAATGTTTGAGCAATTATATTACTATGAATTTTTTCACGAAATGATGATTTGACGTTGGATTTGAAGTACGTATGAAATCGACATATCAAAGTTGATACATGTATACTTTAAGATTTTCTATAACCTAACAATATAATTTCGTTTTTATACTAACGAAAATATAGTCTTCTACATATTTTTGCAATGTTTTTGTTATTATTTATACAGTTGCCTTGAACAGCAAGCTAAGGATATAGGATAAGTCAAAATGCCATAAAAATAATATTTCATTTAATAATCTATAATTTAAGCCAATTATCCCAGTCACCCAATATAAAACCGTAACGTAAGTGAATGTCTATATTTTGTTTTTAATTTATTTATTATCTTTATTTGTAATTTAAGGTATTTGGCCAAATTTTAAAACATCTTGCATTTAATCCGAAAATGTGTTCGTATTAATAATATGCTATCTATGGGTATGGATTTGGCCTTAAATATAGGAATTAGAAGTAGTAACTGTCAAGTTCATTGTAATGTGATTAGTAACTCCTGACTGGGTGAATTCTCTGTCTGTTTTCACCTCATCTTAATTGAAATCTTATCTCAATGCGTTGAGAATTATATTGGTTTGCTAGTTGCGTTACAATGGACGGGGTATATTATCAAATAAATTATTTGTCTCGACGATCTTACAGTTTGCTAGGCTGAAACCGAGAAAAAACCCGAGACTTATCTTGACGAGATTTTTCATATGCAGTGTCACTAGTCTCACGAATTCGAGCTGTCACATGCTACGTAAAAATTAAATATACTTTTGCAGAGTCAAATAAGGTCAACCGGAGCAAATACCACTACTTGAAAAATGCGTCTTTTGACAATAACATAAAAACGCATCATTTTGCAACTATCCCTGCTCTCTTTTTGATACGTATACTGCCCAATTTTAGGCAGGGACGGTATGGGTAGTTTCAAAGTGTTCGGTTTTTAAGAAATCTTTAACAGACGCATTTGCACCATAGTCGCATTTGTCCCGGTTAATCTTATCCCATTAAGCTGGTGCTTATCGAGACACTTATTTATTCGGTAAAACTTAGGTATTGTGTGAATGACTGACGTAGAATAAGTGTTTTAGAACGTCTTGTTTTCATAGTGTTACATACAAGGATGTGTATTTTCAAACCTGTCAATTCGGAAACAGTTAGGATGTCTAATGTTATGGTTGGTTTAGACGGAGACTATTTTTAGATGCCTAAATTACGGCCCCAGTGAATAGGTTCTATTACGTGCCAGCGCTGGCTTGCCGCGAAAAATGGCGCGGAAAGTGTTTATACGGTGCCTTGTTGGCGTAATTTAGGCGTCTCAAAATAGTCTCCGTCTAAACCAACCATTATGTTCGACCAATTGGCTCTAAGGTATAGGACTTGTGATTTTGTTTTCGAACGTGCTGTGCATTTTGTTCTGTGAAGATTAAAAAAGTTTATTGATTGTATTTGTTTGTTTTATCTGTACAACCAGAGAAAATGGTATAATGAGAGTACATAGCTAAATGATTATCAAAAGTTTTTTATCCGAAATCATTACTCTTCAGAAATAAAAAATATTATGTCGATAAAATTGAAAATATAAATATTGTTACGTTTTAGGGGTGGGTTCATGATAGAAACGCACTTTTTTAAACCGATAAATAATAATAATAAATCGTAGTCGCTCCATTTCGAAGTTTACTATTCCGCTTCCAGATGTGAACTGAACTGGGCGCCGTCGACCGCTATTATTTCTACGGAAAACCGTAAAAATAAGCGACTAGAAGACCTCAAATGAGGTTTTCTGGAATATCTAGTCGCGACACAAACAAGTCGTAGAAGGCCCTTCGTTAAACAATTAGTACGGAATTGTTCGGGAACCTTCCCACTGCAGTCTCGCTCACTTTGAAATCACTCGAATTTTTGGCGTACTGCGATCTTAAGGGCGTCCGCTAACTATTGTGCGGTTGCACGGAGCGGGTACACGCATGCGGGGACACGCGCCGTGCTCCTCGGACAAATAGCCCGTTCGCAGCCTGAAATTTTGGAGGGGGTCACTAGTAATAAAATAGTAGAAAGCGCCCGCAACTTTGTTCGCGGAGGAGAAAAAGTCATAACCCCTCTTTTTTTCTTTACCATAGTCGGTTAAAAAGTACCTATCCTATAACCATCTGAAGATACCCAGCTGCCCGTGTAACAAAAATAGTCGAAATGTGTTTAGCCGATTTTGCGTGATGAAGCCACAACGACACATACGGACATACAAACATACAAAAAATAAAAATAATTTTATTTTTTCGCTTCAATGACCTCCAAATAGTATTCAATAGTTTTTTTTAATATCTTCAATGTACAGACATTTCATTTTAACTTCGTTCGCGGAGGAGAAAAAGTTCCTCTTTTTTTTCATTAGCGTAGTCGGGTAAAAAGTATCCTTTAACGAGCTAGCTGTGTGCCACAAATAGTTGACATCCATTTAGCCTGCTGATGCCACAACGACACATACAATCATATGTAGAAATGTATTGAGCAGGGTTACTCCGAAACTCGAAATTCGAAGTTCGTGATGTGCCGTCTCTCCCGCTCTCATGTTAAGCCGTATTTGAGAGAGCGGGATGGCGCCATACGAACTTCGTATTTCGGGTCCCGGAGTATCCCCTCAGGCCTGTGTCCAGCAGTAGACGTCCTATGGCTGAAATGATGATGACACAATTTTAGTGCACACATTATAAAACAAGAGTAAATAGGCTGTTTCTAGACGGGCATGATACATCCTTGACCGCATCGTCACTTAACAACAGGTGAGATTGCGGTCAAATGCCCATCTATTTTATAATAAAAAATAATAATATAAGAGTTCTATTTTTATTGGCAAACTATTTTATTGGTGTACGAATTGGTGATGATAGAGGGAGAGGGGGGGCAAGTCTTGTCCCCTGTGACGACACTACTACCGTCACTACCATCAAATGTGGTTCCTAGGATGTGTAATGAAATCGAGTGGTTAAGTTACGACAATCCATATCCATACTTTAATATTATAAATGCGAAAGTGTGTCTGTCTGTCTGTTACCTCTTCACGCTTGAACCGCCGAACCGATTTGGACGAAATTTGGTATGGAGATAGTTTGAGTCCCGGGGAAGGACATAGGCTACTTTTTATCCCGGAAAAATACGCTTATCCTCTATAAACGAATTTAAGCGGACGAAGTCGCGGGCAGAAGCTAGTAAAGAATACAGCAGATGTCGTAAAAAGTAGCTTCAAAAGGATATTTTTGGAAAAATTGCCCTAGGACAGACTTTCCAAATATATCCTTATTGCCGTATTTGTTAGTAGTAAAATTAACTTGTTAATATATTTGTAAGTTAAATAGTTTTAGGTGCATATAGCTAAAAATAATGAATATGAGCGCGATCTCGCCAGCAAACTGTCTTAGCAGTTTGGTGAGTTAATTTAAGTCGCATGAAGTTATGTACCTACTCCATTTGGAAAAAAAAAACAAAAAAACTACCATAACAAGGGGGGGAATATCTGACTCGTCCTAACGGCCCTACAAATCGAGTCGTGCCAGATATTTATGCGCGCTTTGTTGTGGCAGATAAAATGGTGGTCACTGTACAGTCGGGGGTTAAAAACTTGATCAATATAATGTTTACTTCCTTACAGAGTAACATAAATCGTAACAAAGTTCTCGCCGACCTGTTGCCTCATATTCGAACTTCGACGTCGTCTTATAACATAAGCGGAGCCCCGATTCTTAATCTACTTACATTTTCTAAAAGGACTTATTTCGGTACAAAACGTACGTAATTTACGACCTTTCTGTTTCGGGATGGAGGTAAAGCTTCGACTTCGACTTAAATACGTGATGGTGTGTGAAATATTATTTGCAGGGCACCCTCTGAAACTCACTCAATTGTCACTTGAAGAAGTAGTTTAACTACTTATACCAACTGTTCAAAATATTGACGATGAACTCTGCGCCAGCGGGCGACCAGCCTGCAGCTTCCTATTCTCCCCAATATCCAATTCGTTCACTCTTTCTCCAAAGGTATTACTTTACACACCTTGGAACCAAAATGGTCGCGCACCGTGCGGTATCAAAGGAATTTTCTACCGCGCATACTCCGAATGTGGAATGACCCTGCCGCGATTTTCTCTGGAGGTTACAGTATGGGTTCTTCAAGAGGGGAGTGAATTAAATAGGTTCTTAAAGGGTCGGCAACACGCACGTAATGCCTCTGGCTTTGCAAGCGTTCATATAGGCTGCGGTGACTGCTTAACATGAGGCAGGCCGTACACTTGTTTGCCACCTTAGTAGAAAAAAAAGGTGGGTTGAACCGGTTTCTACTGTGGCATGGTATAGGTGATTTGATTAAATGTCTGAACTGGTGGTGGAATAACATCTTTACTTTCAGTTTGATCAATCTTCATTGTACTTTAGCAAATCACATCTGGTGAAATGGAAAAACGAGTTGCATTTTTTGCTGATTCCATCATTTCACTAAACAGATGCAGGGATTTGATCAAATGCCTGATTTATTCTAGGCAAATGATAAAATGGATTCGCCATTTTAACATCCTGCGTGATTAGGTCATATCTCTTAGAGATTTGTTGAAATCTCCGTTTTGGCCATTTCCCTGCGACATATACAAACATACTATATAATGATATATGGAAACATTTCTATGTTATGTTCCGAATGTCTCCATACTAAAACAGATTGACCTTTTGACGACCAGTTTAGCTCAGTGGGATTAACGTTGCCTCCGCAACTGAAGGTCCTGGGTTCGAATCCCGGTAAGGGCAAATATTTTTGTGATGACGATAAATATTTGTTCCTGAGTCTTGGATGTTTTCCATGTATATAAGTAAATTTATCTATGAAATATATCGTCGTCTAGTACTCATGACACAAGCCTTATTGAGCTTACCATGGGACCAGTTCGATTTGTGTATTATTGTCCTGTAATATTTTTTATTATTACCTACAACAGTACAGAAAGATACGTGATCTCTACCAACCTGTTGCCTGCCGTTTGACTCGAACGTGTTTAATAAATCTACAACTCTATTAAAGTGAGTCAATTTTTCCCGGAACTGTCATTCACAGAAAAAGGGCCGTATTTTAGTACATAATGTGCGTCAGTTACGCCCTTTCTCTAGGTACCCAAAAACGTCGCCTCGAATTCGTGATATGCCGAGTTTGACGATGTTTTGAAGGGTACCGATAGAAACTCACTCGATTGTCACTTCAAGTAACAACTTACAACATTAGCGTAGTATTTGCAAAATTAATTTTCCTCATAGTGTTGTGACGTTGCGGAAAACACCACAGAGCGCCTACTTTAACTAAGCATGTTAAAAAAGCTCCCGACGAATTGAGAAACTCCTCCTTTTTTGGTAGTCTCTGACACCACTACCATCACCTATGGGCTCTTGACGTGGGGTAAACGGTCCCCTAACCTATTAGGTGAAACAACCTCACTATCTTTGCCTAATATTATTTCCTCATTCTAAAAGAGCGTACGTGACAGTGTAAAACAACATACAGAAGCACTATTACTGAGGCGAATTTAGTTCAGAATGGAAATTGTACCGCTGTTCTTCTTGTGCGCTGTGACTGTTATTTCCACCTTGACGTCATTTAGAGAATGGTATTTTTCCTTCACATTTTCCGAATATCTTCCACAATTGTTGCTTTAAAAAAAATGGGTTCCTTGATAATAATTTATCAAAATCGCTGTTGCCTTTCAAATACAGATCTAAATAATTTAAAAAATCAAGAGTCTGACTGGATTTCAACTAGTGCCTTGCTGAGGATCACAATGTTGCCATTTTAGCCTTGAGGCTATCTTTCAGTTTTTACACCAATAATTTACTTGGATGTCATTTCTTATAATGATATTTTCTGTGGCCACAATGAGATCGAGAAAACGCTCGGGTAAGCACGGTAAAGTGAAATTTTGAGATTTCACTTTACCGTGCTTTCCTGAAGATAGAAGGATCTGTCTAAGCCTTAGATCCCAAGGCAGGGGTTCCTAAACTGTTTGCTCTAAGACGCCCGTTTTTGCATAAATATTAATTACGCCCCCCTCGTGTCCAAAGGCCACTAAGGAAAAATCTACTTACAATAAAATAAAAATCTAAAAAAATATTTTATCTTCCCCAATGAATATCATCACGAACCCTTTGGGGTCGCGCGCCACCGTTTGAAAACCTCTATTCTAAGGCTTAGACAAATCCTCCTCAAGCTTCCAAGTTTGCAGAAAGAGGTCTATTTTTGTAGTTATAATCCTTATCAGTCACGCCGGACTGTGTAGCTGATAAATGGAAATAAAGCCCACGAAATTACCCGACGAATCATGTCCGTAACACGGTAGCGTATTCGAACTGTTTGCAGGGCACCGCTGGAAACTCACTATTTTCTCACTTCATCATTTTTTTGTGTCTCATACTCGCACAATTGACGACGTCCGATTTATTAACCAAACTTTATTTCGTTGAAGAATTATACTATATCATATATCACGATAATACACACACCTTCAGCTAGTAAAAAAAATCGTTGTCTGTAAAGTCGGATTACGGACGAAAATTTTACGTGATAACGTCATAAGAAAACATTGATGAAAAATTGCACACTTTTATGAATTCACAATCCGTAAGCTTAGACCGATCGTACCTCTCTATCGTCTCCATAGCTTGTTCCACGCTCTCGCTTGCACGCTCAGCTCAGGCGAAACGTAACAGCGGATCGTAACAATGAGTCATGCTTTTTCGTGCGTGCAGCCGGCGTTCATCGATTTATAAAACGTTATCATGTCAAAAACTGACTGACGCGATGTCCAATTTCTAAATTTTCCCGAAGCCAATGCTTTAGACATTTTATCTCGTAGCAATATTTAATTTTTTCATAAATAATTATAGACACATACGCGCGTCTCTTTCGCGATCTTATAAACAGTCTCGGTTACCACTTCCTTAAGGTCTAGTAAAAATAGTGTATTAACAATATTTGACGTTGGCAAAATTATAAATTCTCATCGCCTTTCATTTCAAATAGACACAGATTGTTTATGGAGAGTCAAAAGATCTAAAAGGAGAAATAATAATAATAATCAGTGTATAAAGTTTATATAAGAATGTCAACGAAGAAATGTAAGACATAAATATCACAAAATGAGTACCTATAGTGTGTGTGTGCGTATCGTCATTCATACCACGATAGAAAATCGTTTCGTTTAATTGTTTTGCCCCTATACCACTAAATAAACTTCCGTACCTCGCTATGAAACTCACGCAGTTGAAAACAGTGTACAAACTCACGCAGTTCTCACCCAAAGTACCGCGTGAAAGCGACTTCTGGTCCCATAGTAGCACAACCCAAGGTTGAGTCTCAGTCTACTCGTGGCTTCCGTTTGGGCGGGCCGCCCTCCGCGCCTTACCGCCCAAACTTTCACTGGTTAAAAAACCAAACCCTTAAGAACCGATGCGAAGTGACTAAAAGCAGTTAAAGACTGGAGTTGAAAATAATGAACTTTGTTCATGTTGTTCAAAGTTACCTAGTGTTTTGATATCTGTCGTGTTTGGTATTGTTGTTTTCTTTATCAAAGATCAGTGGAGCGTATTATTGTTATGATTATGAACCTTGTTAGGGGTGTATTGTTGCTAATAAGTTGTTTTGTGACGGAGTGCTTTTGATTTGTTAGACCTTATTCATATAACTAATCTGGCATCTCGTGTTTATTTAAAGTTATGTCCCAATAGGGACGATGACTGAATTATGATCATTAGTTCGTCATGTACAGACAGTACATCATCATGTATCTCTATGTCCATAAGTATAAAGGCATATATTTAGCACTTTGGATGTGACAAACTATACTCGAGATCAAAAATTTAGGGTCGGTAAAGTAGTCATATGTCCTAAAATAGTGCAGGGTTGTACAGTTTTTTTTCTTCTAATTTTACATCTAAACTGCAATAATGGTAAAAAGTGGTTAAAAAAGGTAGTTATTGGGTATAAATCAGAATCGTACAAAGCCAATGAAAAAAAAAGTCGTTGACGGATCGAGATATCGTCATTTTTGGATATTGTTATTTAAAATAAATAAATAAATAAATATTACAGGACAATTTTTTACACAAATCGAACTAGTCCCATGGTAAGCTCAATAAGGCTTGTGTTAGGGGTACTAGACGACGATATATTTAATAGATATATTACTTATATACATAGAAAACATCAAAGACTCAGGTACAAATATTTATGCTCATCACACAAATATTTGCCTTTACCGGGATTTGAACCCACGACCTCAGTTTCGCAGGCAACGTTACTCCCACTGAGCTAAACCAGTCATCAAAAAATCTATATATCTATCTGTGATAAGATCGCGGAAATTGCTAATACAGTTGGGTATGGCAAAAAATAGTATATTATGTAATAAAACTAGTGTTTAATTATAATAGAAATCTATTGCTGTTATTTAAATTAGCCTAAACCGAAACTTTTGCTCTTGAGTGTCTTTTAGGCTGACTGTACATTAATAAAAGCATACTGCAGACGTATTTTTTCCGTAATCAAAATACAATGGCGATACATTGACACAAAATGTTCCTTGACGTCACATCTAGGAACAATTTAATACGTAGTTCTGACGTCAGGAGCTTCACTCTTAAACTTTAATGCGATTTATCCGAGTAGTTTTTTATTAATTTGAAAAAGAAAAAAATACATGGCCAATATTTTTTGATAATCTAACTGACAAATTAATTACAATATAATTTTTTTACCCAGGAAACTACCCTATTGTGTGAAATTCACACACTTTAAACTAGATACATGATTACCGGATCCGCCGGACCAGATTGCAATCCCTAATAAAGAATAATCAAAAAAACCGGTCAAGTGCGAGCCTGACTCGCGCTCTGAGGGTCCCGTACAAACTTTTACTTGTTCCGACTTAACTTGCCGCTTGAGTTAAGTTTGCCTCTGGTATCTATGGCGTCACTTACAAATGAGGGGCAAACTTAACCAAACCGGGTCATTCAAAAATGATTTTTGGTGATAAAAAAAAAGTAACACAGACAGATATATGGTTATAATTTTCGTATAATATTCATATAACATTATATACTTCCAGAAAATTCTACATTTTTCGCTTGGTAAAGTTCGTAGATAGGTGGGGTATTTTTATACCACATTTTATAAATATTCCAAATTTCGAATAAATAGCATAAGTAGTTTTTGCGATATGGCGCTCTAATAGTCAGATAGACAGACAGACAGAGTCTTTCAGGTTCCTTTTTTAACTTTTTGGTAAGGAACCCTAAAAATGCTAACAACTTAACTAACTATAACTTCCAACTCAACTTGACGACAATGTAGTCTAAAGTTTTGGCATCATTTCAAGTTTGACCACTAAAAGCGACAGATCCTCCTTTGATCGAGCCAAGCTCATTAGTAAACATAGTTTTCGTGTGGTAGGATAGTGTGCTTGGTTGCTCGGAGTCCCGGATCACCGCGACTACACATCTTAAATATACGGTCAACCAGGATAATTTGCAACAACAAATGCGTCTATTAATTAAAGATTTCCTAGAATCCGAACACTAGAATGAATTAAGGAAATCGGTTATTTTAGGCAATATGGCCTCCATATATATAAGGTACTAACAAACAAGTTAATATTTTAAAGTTGTAAAAATGAAATGTCTGTGCATCGAAGGTATTTTGAAAATTTATTTGTAGGTAATTGAATTGATATATATCAAAGAGAATATAACCACTACGTTTTAAGAGGCGGGACTCTCATACTAGCCACTAGAATCAATTTGCATGGCACACTCATACCAACATGTACGTCAAAGAACCGTCAAATAGCAGTGGTACCAATCTAACAGACTGAAAATAGTTTAGTAAGCTATACGCTTGCGATTTTTACCGATATCGATAAAATGGACTGGGTTGGAATATAGGCTCATGTCAAAAAAAATTGTAATCGGAATTTTGTTTAGGATTGAGTCCACGTTTAAGTCCTATGTTGTACAGTGGATATTTATTTAAATGTGCTAATACAAGGTTGGACTTAAATGTGAACGAAACGAAACGAAATAAAATAACAAGCTTTTTGTTTTAATGTGATTATTTATTGTTTTACTAGCATTATTAGATCTTATTTTGAGACTTGGCCCACTGTCTGCATCTGAAAATATTTTATAATTACAACAGAGATATATTTTCTTATATCTAAGGTCAAAATATCAAATAATTACTACTCAACAAATAAATGTAAGAATCTTCATATGTTCTGGTATGGATGGCAGTAAACTTTTCAGTTGAAACATAGGTACGAAGTATTTTTATGATCATATTTCATGCAAGTTCTCTCGCAATTCGATTATTTTGTATAATTATTTCCACTGATAAACAAATAAGCCTGTAGTTATCGATAGTTACAGTACACCCCTAGTACACATTGAAAATAGATGTACAATATCTAATTTTGTTTATTTATTTAGCACGCTGCACTTAAATATGGCTAAAAGAATCTAAGGCAATACTTACCGGCCTTCATCCCAGAGAAATTTCGCCATAAACATCCTTTATCGCAATTTTCATGACTAGCTCAATTGCCACAAATTTCACATGTGATAAACCGTCTTTTCGGTGGCATTTTCACAAAATGTATTCACTAAATAGTGTTCAATCACATTTCACTACTTTAAATAACAATTAAGAGTAATTTAATTACAAATCTAAAAACAAACATACAAAACACGCGAGCCGCAATGACAAGCAAAGCAATATGGATGAGTATGTATGACATGACAAATAAACTGTACTGACGTACTGGTCCAGTGTCATGGCAACGGTTTGCCACGGAAAGTCCATATAAACGTTTTTATGTTCCTAGTTGCGTTAGACTGCATTTCCTTCGCGGAGCGTTTCGACCGCCGATACTTTTATGTAACAAATTACTGGTGAATAAAATTGACAAACGCATCGGAGTTTTCGACATAAGGCAGACAAGGCATCATTTTCTAATTCTATTCAAAAAAATTATCGAATTTCGTCACGTATGATGTAAAAAATTCGTTACGTAAAAGTGCAGCGGTTGAAACGCTCCGCGGCCCGGCCCAAATAACACTATACAAATACTAGACACTTTGTAGGTTGGGATATACCGTCAACAACTTACCTTTAAGACTATATGATTTCAAGAAAAATCTTGTTCGCTAGTTTCCACTAGGTATAGTGACATCTCCCAATTGAATTACTACTCATTAATATATAAATTATAACCTTTGGTTATCTGATACATTCTTTGGAATACCGTGGTATTTTTTATAACTGAAAAATATGAACTAAATTTTGGAAAAACAGTATTACTAACGCCATCTGTCAGCGAGTGGTGTCAAACCTATATATAAACATTATGTTTTAAAACAAATGTGTATTTTTACCTATTTAATGAGTGAACACTATACTATTAGTTGTAAAAACGAAATGTTTGTACATTTAAGATGTTTAAAAAATATATATAATAGATATTTAAAAAGTTAAAGGATACTTATTGTCCAACCACGCTGAACGAAAACAAGAGGGGTTATGGCTTTTTCTCCTCTGCGAACGAAGTTGCGGGCACCGTCTTGTAAATACATATATTTTTTTTGACTTTTTGTATGTTTGTATGTATCGTTGTGGCTTCGTCAAACTGCTGAACAGATTTCAAGTATATGGTTAAAGGATACTTTTTATCCGATTACGCTGAAGCAAAAAAGTGGGATTATGACTTTCTCGTCCGCGGACGAAGTTGCGGGCGCCTTCTAGTTGTTAATCTGCATGAGATTACCACGATGACAGTTTACCTAATACAATTTTGTCCCGATTTGCGGCCAGTTTATAAGTGTCAAAGTACACAACAGGGGTTTTGAGTTTTTGTATTAAAAACATATTTATTCATTCAAAAAAACCTGATATTTTCGTATTCCGTCCGTGTTACTAGGGAATAGCCATAATTCCTAACGTCAGGTAACCTACACAAGAGTGAATAGGCATGATGCCAGGATGCAAAAACCAAAATTTAGTCCGTCCGATAATAAAAAAATATTGGACAAGTATTTTTTGCATTTTTAATTTAATAAAAAAATAATCATATAAATCGCATTAAAGTTTAGAGTGGGGGCTTGTGACGTCATAACTCAGTATAAGCTGTACCTCGGCGTGACGTCACGCGACATTGTCGCAGTATCGACGTTATCTTTTGATTAATTAAACAAAGAAAAAAGTATGTCTCCAATTTAAATAAAAGTTTTAACGGATTAAATCGCGTATATTATCTCATTTGAGTTCCCGACGTTTGGAGTTAACACCGAGAAGTTTTTGAGTAAAATATCTGTGTCATACGGACAGAGGGATGGACGGACATGACGAAACTTATACTATAAGGGTTCCGTTTTTGCCATTTTTGCTACAGTATATTAAAAATTGGATTTAAACTAAAATGTGACCAAAAATCGAAAGGATATAGATTAAGTACCTAATTATATAAATGTTTATGGAGAGTTTCGATATTTAAAACTTATTATAGAAGTTTATCGTTTACCCGGAAAATCCATCCAGCCGAAGTTTTCATTTTCGTTCAATTAATATCTCTCCAAAAACATTTTCATATATTAAACTGTTCTTAAGTGGAGATCATTATGGCTCGCGCTGTCAAAAAGTTATCAGATCTCATGCAGAGCCAAGCTTCTAACTCTACAAGCCCTAAATTCACAAACTACACCTAAGACAAAATCTGTGATTTGATTTTATTTAGATTATTGAGCTTAAATCTCTTTGGCACTGTAAAAATACTGTGACAACATACTATAATATGAATAAATATGCAAAAGCGAAAAAGTTACAGCTGATGAGGTAACAAACAAAAAAAAATACAACCGAATTGATAAACAGCCTACTTTTTTGGGAGTCTTTTAAAAAGTATGACTGAAAAATAAAATAAAAATTAATTATGATGATGATAGAGTAATAAACCGTTATAGGACTAAAAAATCATGATGTTTTACCATCACAATCTTCGTGATTTTCAAAATGCAATCTTGTAACAAATAGTGACAAAATTCGAAATCAATGGGGAATGGATGAAAATTTTAATAGGAAAAAGCCTCCTTATTGTCAGAAAAAAATACAGATTTTTCAGTGGGTTAGGAAAACATAAACAGATGAAAAGGTGTTGGTGGGCCTATATGCCCGCCTTATACGGTACGGTAAGAATAACAGTACATTTACAGCCATTTTAATCGAAAATATCAATGCTGCTCTTGGCGTACCGTATAAGGCGGGCATGTAGGCCCACCAACACCTTTTCGTCTTTTAATTTTTTTCACGCACACAACAAAATCTGTATTTTTTTTCTGACGATAAGGAGGCTTATTCCTACCTGTAAACAAACTTTCACGATTTTTGAAAATTTTCATCCATTCCCCATTAGCTCAGTTGGGGCGTGCGTCTGGCTAGGCACAAGACACTGGTTCTGAACTTCAAATCCAGTCAGTCTTGGAATTTTATAATTATTTAGATTATGATGCCTACTTATAAGAACATAATTAACTTATTTTATTAAGTGTAATAAATATGTCGAAGGATGTTGAAAATTACTGAAAATCGAATAAATACTAGCTCATGACCTCACACGTATAACTTTCAACATCATGCAGTCAGTAGTTGCGTTTGTCTTTAGCATATTCACACTAGATAATGCATTTGGAATTTATTATCCTAATGTCACCCTTGATCCAGCATCTCTGCAGCTGCTAGACTTTAAACTTACACATCAGGTAAGTTTTTTTTATTGTATTTTTATACTGTATGTTAATTCAAAATGTACAATTGGTTACTTTCCTGTAATCAACATAAATGATGTCACGCTTGCAGTTAAATGTTATTTCTACAAATACGTAGAAAACATTCATGAATATTTATTTTTAAGCTTTTGGCGATTTTAAAATGATCCAAAACTAAAAATAAGGAGGCAATTTGACTGTATAGAATTATGACGCCATAAACCTTTATCCTTTCAAACGGTCAGAAAGTATGAATACTTTCCCACCGTTTTGACAGTTCATAAAATGGAACTGATTTGATCTGCCAGTCAAGTAGGGTTATTTATAACATAGTTATAAACTTGACCTGTGTATTTTGTCAATGGGTACACTCGTAAGACGTGGTGTGGTTCGTCGAATCCAGGCGGACGAGTATCGTGTTCAAGCTCGAACAGCTCGAGAATATTCATCTGGCTGACCATTTTTGGACCATGTTTTGTTTAGGCTACACGCTTGACCTGAGCATTTCGTCAATGGGCACACTCGTAAGACGCGGTTTGCTTCGTCGAATCTAGACAGACGAGTATCGTATTCAAGCTCGAACAGCTGGCATGGAATCCATCTGGCTGACCATTTTTCGACCATGTCTTGTTTACGCTTCATTGAAAATGGTTATTTTCTAGCAGTTCACTTAAGGGACTTCAATTAATCTTGTGGTTTTTAACCTAGGGAGGTCCTTATCTATGTCGTATAAAGGTGCCGGGCGCCGGAGGTGGGTCGAAGCAATATTTCTCAGACCCGAGAGCCCGTTTAAAGGGATATGTTGCATATATCCCGCAATTAATGGCATGGCATGGTTTAGTTGCGTATTCACTGTAGTGGTATGGATGCTGTTTACCTAAATAGATATATCGCTGTTGCAAAAGCTGTCAGATGAATGGTTCTAAAACGGATGGTTGAAGCGCCTCTAGTTGCACCTATTAGCTATTACAGGATATTGTTCCTGGATCGTACCATGGAGGTGGGCGCTGTGTCTCTGGTCGAGGGTGTCTCCGGTCCAAGTATTCCGGAGAAGGAATATGAGAAATATTTAATACAGGGAATCGCGTTAAGTAGTTTAAACAAATTAATCCTTACTGCGGGCCTATGATGGACCCGATAAATAAGTGACATAGCTGCCCTCACCCTCTGACACGTATGTGAGTGCGAGAGTGACAGGCGCGTTATCATATCATTTATCGCGTGATAAACGCGACCATCATAGGTCCGATGGTGTACATAATATTTTCTTCTGTTTTGACTGAGATACTGAGAGAACTGAGAAAAGATATATATTTTCCTCTGTCAATTTGTGCAAAGTACCTACTTTGAAAAAACAATTAAAGGTGTTCATACATGCCAGATGGGCCTAATCTATAAAGACAGTTACACATGTGCCAGAAGGGCTTAATTATTTTATTTGAATAATCTACCAAGCAGCATTTCACAAATGAGGCGTACTGAGGAGAAAAGAGACGCTGCAAAGAAAAACTCCCAGAGTACCTCATTACTAATTATAATATTTTAAAAACAAAGACTATTTAATTACTTTTTAACAGATAAGATATTTTTACACCGTTCGGAAATTAAGGTTTTGCAGTCCTGTGTCTCGCTTGTTCCTTGATGAGATGTATTACAGGATCCCAAGCTGGTGGTAGCGAGAACCCATCTTTTCTATTGAAATTAGGATGCTTTTTCTATCTCTTTCTAATATCTTTTCTCTTTAACAAGGATCGAAGGTTTATCAAATTTAATTGAATGGTTTGGTTTGTCAATGATATGTTTACAGACTGCAGACTTATTACACCCACGGTGCTTGACATCTACTATGTGCTCCTTCACCCGGGTCGATACACTGCGTTTCGTTTGACCAATGTATGAAAGACCACAATCGCAGTCCAGCTTATAAATGCCTGCACTCTGCAAAGGGTTGCTACTCTTCACGGGTCTAAGGTATTGAGACACCTTCTTCAACGGCTTGAAATATGTTTTTATACAAGCACGCTTCAAGATGTTTCCGATCTTGTCTGTGACCCCTTTCACATATTGTAATACCGCAGGTTTACGCCCGACTGTTGGTTTGTTCATACTGTGGTTCTGCCTGGAACGTGGTATCTGGAGCTCGTTGGGTCGAAGCGCACGTTTGACATTCTGCAACTCAGCAGTCAGATGTTGATCGTCGCAGATGCCCCTGGCTCTCTGAAACAAAGATTTACCTGTAGCAAGTTGGGGTTGTGGTTGAATTTGCCATTCAAATACCTATCAGTATGCGTAGGTTTCCGATATACAGTATGACCTATGTCATTGTGAGGGCTTCTAATTACTAGCACATCTAAGAATGCAAGTGAATTTTGATTTTCCAACTCCATAGTAAATTTAATTTTACTATGCATGGAGTTTAGATGGTCTAAGAAAGCTGAAACACTAGATCTTTCGATTTGGTGACCTCCAAAAATTCCGTAACAATCTTTTTTTTTAATATGTTCAATATACAGACATTTCATTTTTACAACTTATAATTTTACTAGAAGGTTCGTGAAACTTCGTTCGCGGAAGAGAAAAAAGTCATAACCCCCCTTTTTTCTTAAGCTTAGTCAGATAAAAAGTATCCTATAACCATTTGGAAATGCCCAGCCACCTGTGAACCAAGAATAGATGAAATCCGTTTTGCCGATTTGGCTTGATGAAGCCACAACGACACATACAAACATACCAAAAATCCAAAAAAAATATTTTTCGATTCAGGTACCTGGAGGTACCTGAATCGAAAAATATACAATCGTTCATTGCAATATTTTTTTTTGAAAATATCTTACAGGCATTTCATTTTTACAACTTTATACGAGTAATAGTATAGATTTTAAATAATTGAAATGCAATTGATATCGTTCGAAAAGCCTATTCTTCAAGAGCAGACCCGATTACGTTCAAAACGCAGCTGCGTCCTGGAAGGAAATCGATTTCTGTATCTTAATCACTTAAAATGAAATCAATACAGTGACAGAATTGTAGTCAGTTAACAGTAACAATTTTGATTTTAACGTTGGGACATGCGGTTATCAATTATTATGTAACTTGATAGTTTTTAACACAGAAAATTTGGTGTATTAAACAAAAAATGTATGATTTACATTGCAGCAACCCATAGGAGTGCTAACAACGAGCGCCGGCAAACCAGTGGAAGTGAGGGAGACAGTTACCATTAATACCGATTTTTTCAACAACCAATTCTTCTGGGACCTGCAGACCAGCGCAGAGCATGAACGGATTCCAGCTCGCACTGTGCATGCTAAAGGCGCAGGTGCCTTGGGTTACTTCGAAGTCACCAATGATGTCTCTAAGTACACTAAAGCAGATGTATTCAATGGCATAGGGAAGATGACGCCAGTTGCTGCTCGATTTTCTTACCTAATTCAAGATATAGGGGGAGTTGACTTAGTCAGAGAGACAGCAGCCTTAGTTGTCAAATTTTACACCAAAGAGGGGAATCTAGATTTATTGACCTTAAATTTCCCAGTTTTTCTGTACAATTCACCACATTTGTTCGGACTAGGAGTTCATGCATTTAAAAAAAACCCTAAAACTAATCTGATTGATTCGACTGCTCGAGTTGACTTTGTTGCACTCACACCTGAAGTGATTTACCACTTACTATGGTTGTTTTCTGATTACGGTATCCCCAATGGTTACAGAAAAATGGATACATTCGCATTTCACGCATATGAAATAGTCAATAAACACGGAGAGAGTTATTTCGTTAGATTCAACTTCAGAACCGAACAAGGTCTAGAGTTTCTCACCGAGCAAGCGGCAACTATCCTTAGATCCCGCGACCGAGACTACTCTACAAGGGATTTGTATGATGCAATAGCTAGAAGAAATTTTCCTTCTTGGAGGCTAGAAATGGACGTGATACCGAAAAGTCATCTTGCGAAGCTTGACTTTAATCCTTTCGACTTGACCGCGCTGTGGAGGAATGGAACTTATCACACCGTACCCATTGGACGTTTAGTCTTGAACAGAAACCCTGACAATGTATTTAAAGATGTAGAACAAGCCGCTTTTAATCCTGGAAACTTAGTTCCTGGTATTCCCGGACCACCAGACGATGTGTTCAAAGCACGGAGGTTTGCTTATCGCGATGCTCAAGCCTACCGTTTAGGTATCAACCACAACAATATAGAAGTCAATCGACCAAACTATCGGAAATATTACAACCGCGACGGCGTGCCGCCCGTGCTCGAGAACATGAAAGATGCACCAAACTATTACCAGAATTCGTTTAATGGCCCAGTTCCGTTTGTAGACGAGGCCAAGCCTAAGGAGTCACTTTCCATAAAAATGAGACTAGCAATAGATCTAGGAGAGGCAGCTTACTTTTACAATACATACATGAATACCGAAGGTAAAAGGGACAGGTTGGCATTGAACTTAGCGGGTGTAGTGGTAAACGCGGTGCCATCAGCACAGCAGAGTCTCTTAAGGATTACTCGATTCATAGACCGAGACCTTGCCCGACGCGCGGTAGCTGCGGTGCAAGCCTTAGAGGCCCGCAAGCTTACACAGAGCCCCAAGCTTCAAGTAGTCGAGGAATATCCTAGATTACTTGACATTACATCGGACCGTATTTGATTACATTTTAAGGACAAAGGTATATGCTGTGAGGAGCTACTTAGTATTAGTTATTTTTCGCTTTTTCAAAATAAAAAAAAATGTCAGATAAATCGCATTAAAGTTCACAAGTGGGGGCTCATGATGTCACTCCTAGGTAAAATTTGTACCTAGGAGTGCCGTCACACGCTAATTTGATTACGTAAAACAAGAAAAAAAATGTCTCCAATATTTTTTATTAATCTACATGACAGACTCATTATTAAAATTTAGTCATTATAGCTAGGTATTCTGAAACTGTAAAATTTTCAGGATTTTTGAAAAGGTTATTCTGTAGAACCCATTTAGGTTACGTTAGTTTGTTTAGTGACGATCCTGAAGTTTGTCCAATTATGTAACGAGTACCCGACGGACCTACAGGAAGGACTGAAAATCAACATATATTTTTTTCACGTGATTAATCATTACCGTTATAAAATAAAATGACATTGAATATTACGTTTCTAAGAGGTTACCTCGCCTTAACCGATAATTCTGACAAACATTATTATATTGTGACTTTCGATTTCATGGACATCAAATATAGAGCGATAAGACAAAAGTTTTGATACTATGGTTGTCAATACAGCCCCTTGTTGCGCTTATCATATATCAATTTCCACGATAGGAGTAGGTACTTTGTTTTGTCCCGTCTGTTGAGGGATGATTTTTTTTTATCGCTGCATGGTAAACGATTCTTTGATGGAAGCCCGTTTGGTAATTGAACCCTTTATAACACACAACAAACCACCTAGACAGCTTTTGTGCATATAGAGATGTGCACTTCTAGTTTTTATTTAAATCATTGCAATTATGTAAAATATTACTCAAGCCTTTTTTGATCGACCACCTTAGGACTCTGCTACCTACTCTACCCTACTTTCCAAATCGTTTTGTGTAAGATTACCTCTTGATAATTACTTATTAATGTTTATATTTTAACTTGTTAGAATTGCTTCCAAATTATTTACTTTATCAATGTGTTGATAATAATAATAAAATAATACGTTACTTATTATGTTTAATTCAATTTATCCTTTTTTTGCAACGTCGTGGTGGTATAAATAAAAAGGAGCTGGTCCAGGTTTGATGTTCTGTATTCAACGTCTGTCCTAAGACTTAAACCTCATGACAAAACTGTTAAGAGACAGCTGACGTTCCTAATTCAAATATATACTACTTTTACATACGGCCTGTCTCTTATTAATGGTAAAGGATTAAGACCTTCACAGTACTGTGTACTTACGAGTATATAAATGTGCATCCACATTTGTATCATTTGCCCGTATCAGATCACCGTGCCGTGGCATGACTGCGTATCGCGCTGCTTGAACGCTCACTGTCGGCGCGCCGATCATGCCGCACTCTTCCGATATAAGTGCGTGATACGCGTAGCAAATGGATTTCGAGCGATCGGATCGGCGCAACGTCCAAACGCGTGATCGTGACACGCGATCATGCCACGCGACGATGATCTGATACGGGCAAATGATACAAATGTGGACGCACCTTAAGGGGCGGGACCCAAATGGCGTTTTTTTTAACAAAGGTTTTATTGTTCAACGATTTATCGATAATAGGCTTGTGTCCTAAAAAAATATACATAATTATTCCTTCAGTTAAATTATCAGAATATATTCAACAAGTATTTTTTCTTTTGTCTATTAAACAAAAAATGATGAAGATAAAGCCCGTTAAAGTTCCCTGTGACGTGTGACGTCCTGCGCCTCCACACTTCCAAACTTTTACGCGATTTATCCTTCTCTTTTTTTATTTGATTGATAAAAGAAAAAATACATATTCAATATTTTTTGATAATTTGACGGATTAATTAGAATATACTTTTTACCCAGAAAATTACCATATTGTACTAAAAATCGCGTCTAGTCCTTTGCAAAGAAACTCCGAGGAACGTCAAATACCAAATTTCTTTGTCCTTGATTTTATAAAAACTAACTCAAAAAGTACGACAAAAACAAATTATGACCTTCTATTTGAACTCGCATACACTTACACGTATATGAGATATTGTCTTTGACGCATGATGGTTTCATTATGTATATTTTGACGGCCGCTTTAGCTCAGCGGGAGTAACATTACTTGTGAAGCTGAAGGTCCTGGGTTCAAATCCCGGTAAGGGCATATATTTATATTATGAGCATCAATAATTGTTCCTATGTCTTGAATGTTTCTATGTATACAAGTAAATATATCTAATAAATAAACCGTCGTCTAAGTACTCATTACACAAGCCTATTGAGCTTACCATGAAACTAGTTCGAATTGTGTTAAAATTGTCCCATAATGTTTAGTTTTCTATGTGTTTCCCTTAAAGCTAAAACTAGACTGCCCAATTCTCCCTGAAGCCCAGGGAGAATTGAAAAAATGTCTTGATAATACGAGACAATTTCATTGGTATGTATAAAGGTTCAGAAATCTTTCACACATTTCCCAGAGCGGCGCCAAATCAAATGGAATCAGACGCTCTCTCGGAGCCTGCCAACACCGACGTGTCGCAAAATTATGTGGATCCCTTACCAACCTCTAGGTATATCTACGACCATTAATTTGGTTGCCATCCTTATTTTCGATGATTCATTGCGAAGCCCTTTGCGTATATATACTTCTCTGGCTTTTCTCATGAGAATAGCAAAATGGATCGAACAATTTCTCCGAAAATTATACTCGTAGCATAGATCTCCACAAATCGGAAGTGACTAGGCATTTTTAGGCAAATATGGTGCATCTTAAACTTCATAAATGAGTGTAAAAACAAATCAAGCGAGTTGCATGATTTTTATTTTAACCTTTTGAGCGCCACAGTCGGCAAATCACTTTATCGAACATTCGTGCAACTGACGCCAGCGTCGGCAGTCGGACTTTTTATTGTTCGGTGTATTGAAATTCGGAATTTTGAAAATCGGAAATGTAAGCGTTAGACAGTTTTTAATTTCGAATTTATAAGAATTGGATTTATGATATAGTAGCTTCTGCCCGTGACTTTGGTCGCCTTAAATTCGTTTATCGCGGATAAGGGTATTTTTCCAAAATAAAAAGTAGCCTAGTAGTCTATGTTTATGCTTCCCCGGGACTCAAACTATCTCCATACGAAATTTCATCCAAATTCAGTTCAGCGGTTTAAGCGTGAAGGGGTAACAGACAGACACAATTTTCCATTTATAATATTAGTATGGATCGGAATTGTTAAATTCGGAATTTTCATCCATTCGGAATTATAAGAATCGGTATTATAAAATTCGTTATCCTGAATATCGGAATTAAATTTTCGTATTTATGTAGTGTATCCATCTGGAAGAGATCGCTGTCCAGCGGTAAGACCGCCAGTTGTTTACCCATTCTTACATTTATTCGTACTTTGTATTTTGAACCATTCAATTAAGAATTATTGCATTGTATTGGCATATTTTTATTTTAAACATTATTAATTATACTAAGCTCAAGAAACAAAAAAATAAAATCAAAGTAATTTAATCCAGAAAATTAACTTCGTTTTACTCGCTAAATTAAAATTTTCATAAACCAACATCATGGAAATTCCTTTATTAAAAACTTTTACACTGATGAAAAGGTGAACTTTTTCGTAATTTAATTAGTTATGTACATTCTTTATATAGCTCAGTATGTTAAAAGTAATTATATATGACACTTGATCATAAATAACAAGACGTGATGAAGCATTAGGCATTCTATAAATGCTGGATAACTAAATCCCGATTCGAAAAAGAGAATGATATTATTTCAAATTCTCTAAAATATCCTACGTCCATTTTCATACAAGTCAAAATTGATAAGGCAACCATGATTTATTAAGTATGTAGTATTTTGTAAAAAAAAAAAAACAAAAACTTATCCTATATATTACCATCACGATCTTTGTGATTTTTAAAGTGAATTTGTTCACTAAGAAACTTTATTCGTGAAAATTTAGTTTCATAAATGCTCACCATGATATGCTTATGGCACAAAAGCCGGTAAAAATGCAAAATCTTGTTACAAATAGTGACAAAATTTGAAAACAAGCTGAATGGACTGTGTAGCTGAGTTGGCAGAACGGCGCCCCGGCAAGGCACAAGGCACTGGTTTAAATCCAGTGGGAGTTTTGAATTTTCTTCATTTTTGAAATAATGGCCATATTCTTATAAATCTTTGTATTTATAAGAATACTAGCTTCTGCCCGCGATTTCGTCCGCCTTAAATTCGTTTATCGCGGATAAGGGTCCTTTTCCGGGATTAAAAGTAGCCTGTGTCCTTCCCTGGGGCTCAAACTATCTCCATTCAAAAACATCCAAATCGGTTCAGCGGTTTAAGCGTGAAGAGGTAACAGACAGACATACAGACAGGCCACTTTCGCATTTATAATATAACTATTTATTTTTTATTCATTTAAACTCTATTGCACAATACAAATTGGTACAAACGGCGGACTTAATGCCTAAAGGCATGGTCTGCCAGTCAACCATAGGGCCAAACAGAAACTAGCAGTTAGTGCAGGATTATTGCCACATAAAACTATTTCAAATCACCCCTTATTTAACCCCTTTCTTGGATGACTTTTTCAAATAGGTTTTCTTTGTTTCAAATCACGTCTTCGATTACATCCTATATATATCGTCATATACGAGTAAGTAAATAGAACAAGAAACCATATTTATTTCCGCATATACTTTTTAAATTCTGCCGAAATGGAAACATCAGGTGTAGCGATGTAAAGGCAAGTTCATGCTTAAGTATTTTCTGTCATCATCATCATCGTCTGCCAAATAAAAGTCGACTGCTGTGTGCCAACCATGAGCTCAGTTTACGATCGGCGCTAGCGAGTATCTAGTATCGAGAGTCAATGCACCTCACTCGCACGCGCTGATAGTGTGAAAGAGATAGACCGTCATCGAGCGCTCGATACTCGCTCGTGCCGAACTCATGGTAGGCGCACTGGACATAGGCCTCTCCTATAAAGTGCTACCATGACCTGCCTTACGCCGCCCGCATCCAATGGACTCCAATGACCTGCACCAGGTACAACTTTGCCCACCAGCTTGCCACCCCTTACGTTGTGTAGCCGACTTTAATTATAAAAATCTCTTAGTGACATGAAAGATATCGATAAAAATGGCGAGCACGGCGGCGGAGGCGGCTGAAGGAAAAAACGCTCAAAATATGAGGGTCTCGGCTCTCATTTCATGGCATTCGGTGTCGAGACCCTGGGCCCGTGGGGTCCAAGCGCCAGATTCCTTTTTAAGGAATAAGCGCAACGGCTCGTCGACACCACAGGCGACCAAAGGGCTGGCAGGTTCCTCGCCCAGCGTATAAGTATAGCGATACAGCGAGGAAATGCTGCCAGCATCTTTGGTACAAAGCCACGGGGGCCATTTTTAGATTAAGTTTACTTTTATTTTTATTTTTTAGCCTTTGATTTGATGTATTAATTTTCGTAAGTAGTTTTATAGCAGTTGTACTTAAATTTATTACTTTATCTAGAGAAATATATAGATAAAACCTATTACTTATATATCTATCATCCGCAGACGTGTATTGCTGAACATAGGCCTCCCCTATAACTCGCCAACGAGTGCGATCTTGCGCAGACCGCATCCACCGACTCCTCGCGATCCTTACGAGGTCATCCGTCCACCTAGTCAGGGGCCGTCTCACACGGCGCTTTCCTATGTCGCATAGGATTACTTATTTATCTCGTGTAATTACACTGGATCCATATCAGAATCCGTAACGTCGCTTGACCTAATGTATCTTTTGTCTTAACGCATTATTTTATGTAACTGTAAACTTTTCAGGATTGTTATAAAACAAAGCTAAGCTAATCTATGCGATAATCTTTTAAAAAAATCCCGAAGAATTTACGGTTTCTGAAAAAAGTGCGTTAGGACAAAGGATACATTAGGACCAACGATACATTAAGACAAACGTGGTTAGGGATTCCGAAGGGGACCCAATTACATTATAACATGTCTGGATAGACATTCCTGCGTTAAAATACCTTGTCTGACTCACCACTGACGTAAGAAAAACATTACAGTAAAAAGAAACTGTTTTAATCAGACAGAAACAAGATTTTATAAAACTGGAAGCAGATTACCTAGACGTGCGTAGGTTCAGTTTGTTTACGAATCACTTTAGTACTGAATGTCAAAACAAACCCGTAAGTCCTCTGTTTTATCAATAGCGTTAGGGTACAAGCAAATTCTCTCTTTGATCGACACGATTGTGACGCTCACCTCACAGCATTTAGGGCGCAGCCACGTCAAAGCGCGACCGGCGGTATGACAAGCGAATTCTCTTTTCGATCCAGACGGTCGTGACGCTCACTTCACAGCAGTTAGGGCCCGGCCACGACAACACGAGACCGGCGGCGCGACAAGTGAATTGTTTGTTTGATCGAGACGGTCCAGACGCTCATCTCACAGCAGTTAGGGCCCGGCCATGACAACGCGCGACCGGCGGTGCGACAAGCGAATTCTTTTTTTGATCGAGACGGTCGTGACGCTTATCTCACAGCATTTAGGGTACGGACACGACAACGCGCGACCGGCGGCGCGACAAGCGAATTGTCTGTTTGATCGAGGCGGTCGTGACGCTTACCTCGCAAGAGTTAGCACCCCGACACGACAACGCGTGACCGGCGGCGCGACAAATGAATTCTCTCTTCGATCAAGTACGGCCGACGAGCTGATATTTTTGCCCGCTTTCTTATGGGACGTGTCAGATATTTTTGCCCGCTTTCTTATGGCAGATGCTGGTGACTGTATCACTGATTAGAGCTTTTGAGATGAATATGAGGTTACTTTGACCATCTTTTAGTACCGGTATGAAAATTATCCAACCCGAACGTTGAATAAGACGCATCGTCTACTTAATGACTGTATGTTTATTTCAATCTATTCAAATTTAGTGTCTAATATACTAAATTTCGCTTACATTCAGATATTTTATAAATTTTCCAACGCAATTTTGACCAAAATTGCATTTTTCCCGATTTTTTTATAACGAGGTGACTTACAAAAAGGTTATAAGTTTAATAATAATTCATTTAGAATCAAATGATTTTCAGTTTAACTTTTGTATCTGTATCCGTATGTCTGTCTGTGGCATCGGAGCTTCTAAACGAGTGAACATATTTTGTTGTTGTTTTTTTTTGGAAAAATGGCTTCATTGTGAAAGGAACTATTTGATCCAAGAAAATCGGATCTGCCGGTTGAAAGTTATCGGGTTTTTCAGGGGTCTTTATCGGTTCACCGATTACTAGTTGTTTACATGACATGGAACCCAAACCCCACAATTTGTATGTACTTATGTATTAGCCATAAGTAAATAAGATTTCAGTACGACCAACTTAGTAAAACCAATTTGTTTGTGCGCTGTTTGAGCGTTCACTAAATTTACCAAAAGGATTAGTCTGTTTGCCGACAAATTCGTTCACTAAATAGAGACGTCCTTTTGCTGTGCGACGATTTGTTACATTTTAAGCTCTTGTACACACCGACCGGTTCAAATGTAAATTAATTATTGAGGGTATTTTAAAAGGTACTCGTGTGGTGCCGCAATCTTAATTTGAGAAAGTAGGTACGTAGCAGGTACGATTCGATTACTCATATTTCATTAATACCTATGCACACCGCGTTTTGTAAACGCGCCATAATACCGACGCGTTTTAAGAACGCGTGACCACAACAGCGTGTTTTTCGTTCCAAAGAGCAGCATACTGACTCGCTTGCGTACTATCCCGTTTGTATCGATATAAATCGCGTCGACAGCATATGAAAATAAACGCGATGTGCATAGGCCATTACTTTTTGTATTGCCGGTGCATTTGGAGTAGAAGTCAAGTTCATACGATATGCTGGCACTATGCATTTGCGCGAGTCGAGGCGAGACCGAGATACATTAACGTTGATCTGAAAGTGCTGTTGTCCTTCACGTATGTAAAAACGGCAATGTTGTTCACTTTCGTCTCTAATAGCGCCAATCTATGTTTGGCAGAGTTAGGAAAAAATGTATTTCGTTCAAATGTACTCATTACTCATCTAAGTAAGAAAGTGGCAAAATCGTAACACGCTTTTAATTTCATTTCTATACTTAATAACTACGTTAAGTAATTAATTTTTTTCACAATTATTATTGTTATAAGTTCAAGAAAAACGTGACATACGAGTATCAATGCCCTATTCTTTCGCTTTTCACATTAATATGGTCGTTTACTTCGAGAATCAAGTAATAAACTATCATCACTTTGAACATAGTGAATATTTTATTAATAGTTACTACACACTATGTATTCCTCTAAGACATTGTAGGTGTAGTTATCGATGACAGGATTGTCGATATTATTTTTATGCCAAACACTAGCCACCTGACGTTTGTGCCAGAGAAATCGCTAGGTATTATAAAGCTAAGAATACACACATTCAAGTCCGCTTACAATCAAAAAACTAAATCAAATTCCTTTTAGGAGGTACGATGCTAAAGCCTACACAGACACTTTACACTTCGCAGACTTATTTTAAAGGGTTAAAGTATAGGTTCCAGTCAAAAATAGCATTTTGTGTGATAGCTTTTATTGCCGTCTGCCGACGATTCTAAAGAGCAACCTTGGTAGGATTGCGTTGTGTTATTTCCTATGATCAGCATTCGGCTTCAAAATCATATAACTCGGTGGTATAATAATTTTAGCTCAGTCGGAAACCGGGAATGAAGTCAAATTTAAACTGCACGATTTAACTTAAAAAAACATTACAAATTAAAAAATAGCTTATAATTAAAAAATGTATGACGAAGTCTCGATGCTAAATTTAGCTTATCGTAAAGATAATCTCCTCTCTCAATTTCAAGAATAGACATGACGTTCGTCGTCTCAATACATCCTTAGTACCTATTGACTATTGATCTACCTAGTTATAAGCACATAGTACATATAACAAATAGTAGACAATATAATACAGCAAACATTATTCGTAGGGTATCCGACTAGATAACCGAGATATTTTGTCTATAGTCGTCATATACGTTATCCCATCCTAATCTAAATAGGTATACAATATTTCAATACCGCTTTATCTGATAAGCTGATAATGAGTGTAACAAATTGGATTTAATTAATAAGACTAAAGCCTAGCCAATGACATCGATGTTGTCGCTTAAGTTGGATGGCGTGGAGAACTCGTGCTTGGTAAAAATAAGAGAGACAGCCCGCACTGATCCTGTCTTTATTATATACAAGATCAAGAACGCAATATCAGACATTAAAATTAAAAAAAAAAACTGAAAAAGATGTGGCTAAAAACGGACTTTTTGGTTGAGGTTTTAACTTTAAAGAATGAGAGTGTTATATAGTGTTAAGTGAAAATGTGTCTAGTGTAACAATGAAGAGTGATGTGTTAGTGTTCGTGCTGTTACTAGTGTTCCGTGCCAGCGAGAACGTGCGGGGCGGAATGGAACCCAGGGATCTGGACCTTGGGGTTCCGAGTCCTGGGGTTCCGGGGACGGAGGATCTGCAATTCTTCGAGAGCACCGAGCTTATCAGCACGGAGACAACGGCTCATGTGAGTGTTTGTTATTTCAGGATCGCCTAGAGTCCTCTGCGATGCGAAAACTACGGTTTTTTCTTACAAATATTCATTGGTTCTTTTTGCATTTTATTTTTTACAAACTGTTTTATTTCCCAACCCACGCTTTTACCGAAACTTTCCCTCTTGGAAATGTATACTTAAAGCTTGTACGTCAACAGAAAAAAATATGATCATTTTAGGACTTTGTCGCACTGACCTCTAACAATATTGCAGCAATTAGGATTCGCTAATTTAGTGAAAGGTGAAAGCGACAAGGAACTAAAGTAAAGTGATCATTTACTTTTGCTATTGCCTATACTATGAGTCTAGGCGACGATTTACATAAATGTAGATAAATTACAACTGAAATGCATATGAAATATCGAAGACCTATGAACATTTGTGGTCATCACACAAACTCTAGCCCTGGCCGGGATTCGAGCCCGAGACCACCAGCTTCGTAGGGTATATAAATTTTCCGTTGTAACAACTGTACGTTATTGCAGTGATCACAATTTATTGCCGACATAAATGGCGTAATCGAAGCATATACGTAAAAATTTGACGACCAAATGTCAATAGCCCAGAAGGTTTTAACGACATTTATTTGT
The DNA here is from genome assembly GCA_905404275.2 of Hedya salicella. NCBI lineage: Eukaryota > Metazoa > Arthropoda > Insecta > Lepidoptera > Tortricidae > Hedya > Hedya salicella. Next base: position 18,270,951 of record FR990108.1, read on the forward strand.
AGACCGTCTTAATTAGAACAACTCCTCAAGGCTCTAGTACGTTTTGTACAGATGGATGAGTTAACTCGAATTATATATTAGACGCACTTCGTTCGTCACCTCAGTTCCAAATTTGGCCTTAAACAATCTCTCTCTGCCTACGACGAGAGACTAAGACATTTTAATTTCGTGGCCCTAGAATTTCGGCGCAAAATAGCTGATATAGTAACCCGTTACAAAATTCTAAATAATAAAATTGACTCGCCCGACCTGTTAAGCCGATTCGCATTTCGTGTTGCTAATAGAGCCACTGCACTCAGCAACTCTTTTCTGTTCCAAGGGCTACTAACAATGTATTTTACAATAACCCCATAACACGCATGATACGTTCTTATGGAGAATTGTTAAAGAAAAATCCAGAGCTAGATATCTTTACAGCCAAAATCAGTGTTTTTCTTAGTGATATTAATAAGGCAACACACACTCAACAACACAGTAACTATTGTAAATATTTATTAAAAACCCTTTTAGTTAATGCATGCTAGTTCTCAGTTGCTTGCACTTTCAAATCACTCTCAAATGTTGTGCGTGGTTGTAATCGAGTATCGAACACATGTTTTGAACGTTATGTACTTTAATTAATGACTTTTGTAACTTTGACGTTTGTAACTTGTAACCATGCATTTTCCAAATAAATAATTAAATAAATAAATATTGTATATGTGTCGTCCTAGAATTAACGGGTCAAATTGAGTTGAGTTTTTGCATCTCGAGTCTGTCAAACGAAAAAGGATGAAACCTCATCTCGCGCATCTTTCCGCTATCGTCCTACGCTACAATATTTCTATTCTTACCACTTAGATGATTACCAGACCACAACTGTGCGTTTTGCTAGTAATTTCTGCATCGCACGACTGAACTGTGGAATAAATTATCGCCGGCAGTATTGTCGGACCGATGCGACCTACAAGCCTTCGATAAAAGAGCGTACTCCCACTTGAAAGGCCTTCAACGCACTTTTGTGAGTTCTCTGGTGTTGCAAGTGTCTATGGGTGGCGGTGATCACTTACCATCACGCGATCCGTCTGCTCGTTTGCCCCCTATAACATAAAAATAAAGACAGATTTGGTAGATACGGCACTGTGTAGTACTGGTGTTAAAATTTGAATAATAAAGTAACAATGCTCGTGTCTCAAGGTCGTATATAATTAACAGTATAATATTACCATTAGAAGACTTACTGGAAACGATTTTTTGCAGTTGAACAAGCAAATAGATTGGAGGGTGTTTCTTTGTAAACTGACAAATTCATTGTCTCTGGATGATATTACAAAATTGAGTAGAAAAAACATTTTTATGTTTAAAAGATAACTGCAATACAATACAACAATTCTTTATTCTACACCAACAAAAAAAACAGCACAACAGCCTTAACTTGAACTACGGTAAAACAAAAGGCGGTCTTATCGCTAAAGAGCAATCTCTTCCAGACACCTCGGGGTAACGGAAATAACAAAAAAAATGTCAGAAATGGGTAGGTTGTGCAATAAGTATGTAAATAAAAAAATAATGAACAAATAACTAAAACTAAATAAATTGTAAATTAAGCATCTAATTAACAAAAATCTTCAGCGTACAATGCTGGTATCTACTAAAATACATTAAGGAAACTATAGGTCTTATTTTTCTGTTCTTGATTCTTTTGCAATTGTTTGTGTATGACTGTTTGTTTCTTAATAATAATAAAAAAAGTATATAGGTAGAAATTTCGAAGTACCTTTAATAAACCTTTAATAAACTTTTCAACTATGAAAAAACGCTTAATATACATAGGGTATTTTCAGGTAAGTACACCTAGGTGCTAGAAATCTAAAAAAAAACACTATGTGGTCTAACCTCTATACATACCAAATTTCAACTATTTTCATCAAGCAGATCCCGAGGAAATAGCGTGTGACAGACAGACACATGAGTGATCCTATAAGGGTTCCGGTTTCTCATCTGTACGGAACCTTAGATCTCCAGTATCGATTTACCTCGTACTTCGTACATAATATAATATTTTCTTATTCTCAACGTGTTTAGTTGTGTGTTTAGTAATCATACATATATGAAGACAGTGCTGAACAAATATTGGAATTCAATATGTACGTAGGTACCTGTAGCCTCTAGACTGATCCATCATGCTGACTTGTCACTCGAATTTTCATTAACGTATCATATTTTTATTTAATACGCCTTTATTAGATCTACCTGTAACAATATGTAAGCAAATCTTGCCAGTTAAATTTGACCCACTTTCATAGTTCATAGTTCTTTATTTGCACATCTTAATGCTAGGTACAGTACAGGAACCCTGTTAGGGCATAGCACATTCTTAAATAATTGAATTTTGTATGAAGGTACTTTGAGTCCCGGGAAAGGAAATAGGCTACCTACTTTTTATTCCGGAAAAATACCCTTATCCACGATAAACGAATTTAAGGCTTACGAAGTCGCGAACAGAAGCTAGTTTATAATATATCTAATAATGATTATCCATACTATATATACTTACTATATAATATTATAAATGCGAAAGTGTGTCTGTCTGTCTGTCTATCTGTTACCTCTTCACCCTTAAACCGCTGAACCGATTTTGATGAAATTTTGTATGGAGATACTTTGAGTCCTGGGAAGCTAAGCTAAGCTACTTTTTATTCCGGAAAAATACCCTTATCCGCAATAAACGAATTTAAGGCGGACGAAGTCACAGGCAAAAAAATATATAGGTGGCACCAATTACAATACAATTATTGAATTAAAATAATTAAATATAGCATATTACATTGCAAGATATCAAATGTCAGTCAAATGTATTTGCTTTTGATATGGTCACTTATTTTATTATAAATTTTAATCGACGTAGCATTGCGGGCTTGAGCTATGTAGTTTCAATTTAGGTCCTGGTACCGCATCTAGATTATCTTTAAATCTTGAATTATCTTTAAATCTTGATTGAAAATCTCGTGGCGGGTCTCCCCGGTTCCTGATTCAGCTAAAATTTGGCGTAGGTACTGTGAAGATAGTAAGTCTTTAATTTTGGCATTACAACCTTCATGCTGTAAATCCAAGACGGGTTAAACAGTTTATTAAAAAGAAGATTTAATAAAATATTTTCGAACATCACCCGTCTTACCTGTCATTGTTTACAATAAAATAGAATTAAAATGATTTCCGATCTTCGATCCCTTAGTATTTTCTTGGAGCAGCATATATAGTTCCGAAAATACTGATGGAAGTTCGGTGATAATGCAATATTAAGATACCATCGAGCTGATCACAAGTTGAACCGATGATCTAGTGAAGATCGCGAGAAAACAACTTCTAAGAAATAGTTTTTTGTTTCTCAAACATATACTTAACATGAACATGTACTTGAGCGACCCAGAAATAGGAACCAACACTTTATAATGCACACTTCAAATACTGAGGATAGAACATGAGAGAAGAGATAAACGACAGGCAGTCTTATAGCTCATTAGAGTTCTCTTCCGAAGAATCTTTGGGTATTTAATTTGTAGTTTGTGGTCAGAGTTGTGTTAAGCAAAATAAAAATAATAATCATATCAACCAAGAAAACTGGAAAACAAAATGTACTGAAAACTACCGTAGACTACTTTAACATATCGAAAAATTCGGGAAAAAAAAACAGAGGTAATATTTACGGGAAAATTAGACGTCCTCTTTAACAAATTAGTATTTAGTCAACTGAATTTCATGCGAAATGAATCGCAGGAGATTGCAATATTAATTTAATGAATACTGACACAAGTCAAAATAACGAAAAAAAACGCAAAAAGAAAACTTAATTTTCCCAATTATGTCTTCAAGGTATTAAACCTAGGAATATCTGGCTATACAGGGCAAATTGTTAAAATCCCAATGAACTAAAGTTTTAATTAAAAATACTGGTACATACGAGTCAAATGAACTGATTTTCATTCTAGAAATATTCATGACTTCATTTTGAGGAAGTATATCACCATTATGATCCTAATTTAGCTTATAATGTATTAATACATCTGTTTCGCTTAATATACGCCTTAGTATACCTACCTTAAGAAAAAAAACTACAGACATTTAAAAAGTCTACTTGGATTAAGTACTAGGAATAAGAAAAGTCAGTAAAATCAAACGAAACTTGAAGTAGGTATAATTAAGGAATAAAAAGTAGGTATAACAAATAATGAAAGCTATTTAAAGCAGTCATAGGAATGGCCAATATTATAACAAATTTAATGATAGTAAAAGGATTAACGACGCAGCACAAACAAAACCAAAGTGACACGAAAGCTCATTGAAAGCCACACATGTTCAGAAAACCATTTAATTTCCACCACAAATTGATAATATTAAAAATGTTGGTATATTGAAATAAAACAATTTAACGGATTATATCGCGTATATTATCTCATTTTAGTTCCCGACGTTTCGGAAGCTTTCCAGCTTTCCATGGTCACGGGAGGACCATGTTTTATTTCAATGAGTAATAATCGCGGAAACAGAAGAAAATATAATGTTGGTATAATTATTACAGATCCATTAGACATGGCAGCGACATTTAATCAGTTTTTCGTCAATGAAAATAAGACTATGCGTCAGATAAAGCGATTTTTCGCCCAAAGTCTGTACGAGTAATATCATTTTTGTTGCACCAGTTAATCTATATAAAATAAAAGCAACCGTCAAATCTAAAAAAGTGCTGGGTACTATGAAATACGAGTACCAGTACAGGTAATAAAAGCATGTGTTGATTACATTGCCCATCCTCTTGCGTACATAATAAATCTCACACTCGAAACCAACGTTTTTCCTGATGACTTATAAAAATATATCATAAAGCCGCTTTATAAATAGAAGCTAAAGACAATATGGACACTTACATTAACGACTCAACCCTTGCTTTATATAAAAAAGACTAGAAGCCTTATATGCATCGTTGAGAAGAAGAAAGCTATTTGTAAAATACATACAAAAAGATGGCTTAAAGTGTGTGCAGGATTCTAAACACGAAAGGTTAAGAGTCCCCGGTAAGCTCGGTTCTCCATACAAACGTAGTTACGCTCTCATTTTAAAACGACTCGCTAGTTTGCTCTGAAACGTTGTACTTAGAATAAATTAAGGTACATGCAGCCTGTGATTAGTTTATGTAGCTTCAGATACCATAATAAAAAAATACAGTGAATTTAAGATTTTCATACAAAACTAGTTTTTGCTGTATTTCGTTTGTCTTATAAACTGGAGCCATGTAAACTAATTACAGGCCTATATTATATATTCCTCATGTCATTTTATATGCAAAGTTTCGTTACAATCCAACACGTAGTTTATAAAAAATAAAATAAAAAAAGAACCGACTTCAAAATAAACTAAAAAGCCATAAATAATCTTTTATGTACGGTACGGATCACATTTGAATCACCTTTTGAAGTCGGTACATAAAAGACCGTACATAAAAGATTATTTATGGCTTTTTAGTTTATTTTGAAGTCGGTTCTTTTTTTATTTAATTTTTTTTATTGCTTTTCAGTGATGGATTTCAGTAGTGATATAAAGTATTTTTTAGAGCCCAGAATGAAAAGATTGAGGAGGCACTTTGCATGCATCTCGAGTCTTTCGAAGTAAGAAATGTAAAAGTTGGTTAGTTCATTGTACCTTCCATCATCAGCTCAGCATGAAATGATGACAACCAGAGGAAAACAACAGATAACTTTAGAAAAATATGTACAAAACATTGTTAGTGCCTATAATGTTTGAGAGTTTCTCTCGATTTCCCTGGTATTCCATCATGTAATCCTGACTTGGTGATAAGGAGACTACTTCAGGGACACACTAAAAAGAATATGACTAACAGTTTTAACGTATCTACCTATAATAGATGATTTTTTAAAGAATTCTCCTCTAACTCTTAACTATCAAGGAGTTGTACCTTCCGTCATCAGCACAGCATGATGAGATGATGACTACCATATGCAAATAGCTTAAGAAAATATATGAAAAACGTTATAAGTGCCTATAAAATTTGAGGCTTGCCCTCGATTTTCCTGGGATCCCATCATCAGATTGGTGGCAATGGGACCATCTCGGGAGTATGTCCTTTCAAATAAAAAAAATATTTTTAAAATCGGTCCACAATTGGCGGAGTAATCGGTGAACATACATAAAAAAAAATACAATATATCGAAAATATAACCTCCTCCTTTTTTGGAAGTCGGTTAAAAATGAGAACGAAACTCCGTTTGTATGGGCAGGTGAAATTCGGCCGAGCTTGCTGGGGACTCTTAGAGAAGCACAGTCATGAGTTCACTTAGGATCTAACCTGTTCAAGAATTGCCTAATGATAGCCCCTAGCGATATGAAGTAAGTTTCGCAAACTGGAAGGTTTCTTTATAGAAATTTACGATGGACGTGGCGAGACTTGGTCAGGTTTCCAAAAGTACTCGCGCACTCGCCTGAGGTATCTACACATTGTTACAATTTTCAGTTTTATGTTACTAAGTATCTTGTAAATAGAAATGGCAAGGAATATAAGTGCCAAGGGCACGATGAGGTTGGCTAGTAGCGACGCTTGTATCAGGCCTTCCCAGGTGAGGGGTGGTGGAGGCGTGGTCATACGGCGGCCGCGCAGGCGCAGCGCGCGCTCCACCTGCCACACAGCGCGCGCCAGCGCAGACTGCGCGCGGTCCTGCATCTCGCGTCCCACCCACGCTGACCTCTCCCTGTAGCTACAAACAAATAATGCTCAAGTATGCGAAATGCTTTTGTAAATACTAGAATACTCTTGCTCAAGTCGAGGATAAACGCAGCAGATGAGAAGTACCGGCATCTGAGGTAGTAAAGGGCAGCCTACGGCTCATCTACCCTAGATCGCATCATGTAGGATAAGTAATGAAGAGACCGTAAATAAAGAGGGACATATCTACTAATTCGAGTGATCCTGGTCTCTAGCAAGCTTTGAATATTATGGAGACTTAAAATAGTGGTCCCTCCAATGCTCCAGACAATTGTCAATTTGAATTCGCTCGATAATGGTCATCATTTTTAATCTATTTAGCACCGGTACTGCTCCCTAAATGCCCTGGAAAAGGCTGATTCGAGAACTTTCATAGAAATTATACATTAAAAAAAAACAGTCTTTATTTTCGACGTCCATGTTCGGATTCTAGCCTGCAAACGCCCGTTTACAAAAAACTAATAACCGGTACCTTCTGTAATTCACGTGCGACTCTACATAATTGCAGACACTGATTTAGCGGTAATGCACCTAGACAACAGAGATACTTGTTTACGTGAAACCACACTCGGTCTTTTGGCCCTTGACCTCAAGCTTCGGATCTGTCAAGGCTCATGAGTAACTCGGGTGCGCTTCACTCTATCGAACAACATTCAATATAATTTCAATCGATAAAACAATTAATGATATACTATTCTAATGATATAACAAGTTTTCATACACCGACATTTGAAATATTAATTATTTATTATAAACACATTTAGTAGATTATTATTTAATATAATTAGAATTTGATATAACAGACTTTATATAGAATACTATTTTCATAGAATAATTAAATGATTTAAGAACGAAATATAATATAATCCCTATAATGTAGTTAATATTTAAATGACAATGTGCCTCTTTTGTCGCATATAAACTTTCGTTGGGTAAAACTAGGTTAGGTTATGTTAGTTCTGCAACCACAACAGCTCGCGAGCCGAGCGAGTGAAGCGAGCGTGCCGCCGCAGCGGCCGGCGAAGTGCTTAGGCCGAACTGCTACTAATAAAGTAGCTTATGTTTTAGGAGGTTTATTTAACGAATACTTAATTGAAGGTATGAAAAAATATGCACAAATTATCATTTTTATTTCATATCTGAATTACTTACTAATCTTATTATATAAGTAGGTACGAATATGGTATTTTGAAAATTACTTCAATGATAAATTGGAAGCAATACCATTACATTGCTAATCTATTTGAACAGGCAACTTTCGAACAAATTATTGTTCTATAAAATGAGGAGTATACCAAATATGGATTATATTATCCGATCCGTATAGTAAATAATCATTATTTAATTCGTGGTTAAAATTAATTATAATATATTAATTGTTATTCTATCAAAACTTTATTCTATTAAATTATCAATTATACACATTGAAATTCTATGATTCGTTGTTCTATACAGTGAAAGTATACTATTTGTTGTTCGAGGGATCATTACACACCCGAGTAACTCACCTCTTATTATTAATGAGACTCTCAATAGCTTCTCTCAACGTAGCCTCGGAGAGCTTAAAGAGGTCCAACTGCAACCCCACACCAAGCCTCTCGTAATTCTCGGCGTTGAGCCATTGATCAATCAGCAATGGTATTCCCAACAACGGCACGCCAGCGCGCAACGCTTCATCTGTTGACTGCAGCCCTGCTTGGGTGATGAAGAGAACTATTTTTTCATGCCCTACGAACAGAAAAAAACCTCACGCTTAAAATTGTGATAATGATATGAAACTGTACCATACCAACACAGGGTGTCGAAAAGTAATGTGGCAAATACTGCCATTTATGCACACTTGGGTTGAAATTGGGATCATTTTGATGACACATTTTAACGTTTTCTGCTAGATTTTTCTTCCATACTTACTAAGCAAGTCGGACTGCGGCAGCCAGGAGAAAGTGTGCACGTTGCTGGGAAGGCTCCGGGGAGCGTCCTTCCACTTCCACAATACGTTGTAGGGGAGGTTGGCAAACACGCGGGAGAACACCTCCAAGCGTTCCGGAGGTAGCAGAGACGGATTCGCGTTGCTGCCGAAACTCATATAGATCACACCACGCTTAGATGAATTCATCAGTAACATCAAGTCCTGGAAAATGGTAGAATTAGTTCATAAATACATGTACCTTTGATAAGTTACATAACAATGGTTTTAATGTCGTAAGACATCAGAGAGCGATTGAATTAAAATTACAAAAAAAAGCACAAAGATAAAAAAATGGCCAATAAGACGAGGCTAATCAAAACTTTATACAATGATCTTCACTTAAAATTACCTCGGGAAGATCCTTGGGTGGCGCGCAGTTCATCCCACCAAGATGCACCACGTTAAGTGACATGGGTCGATAGCCTTCCCACACAGGGTGCATGTTCACGAATTCTAACTCCACGTACTTTGTCAGTTCCTGCAACGGTGGCATATACTCCCCAAATATCTCTCTATTAACTATATCATGTCTTCTTTCCAGTGATTTGACCTTATGATGCAATTGAATACGATTGTACAACAACCTTGCGTGCTCCCACAAAGAGAAAATGTAACGTCGAGGCCAGGCGCAATCAGGGTAGAGAATGGGATGTATAGGAACACCCACGTACTCATATGTTTCATCACAGATTCCAAATGTGCTCATTAAGATAGCTGGTGCGTTGTAAATGTGAGCCAGGGCCAGTGCTTGCAGCACCCAGGCTTCTACGATCACTAAATCGAATTTTTGGCTTTTGTCAGATAATATTTGTCGCACCTCTTCGGTTTGCATTTGTTTCTTGAAAATATTAATCATGACCTCGTAAGCCGTTTGTACTTGCGTGTTGTAATCATTGTCCTTTCCAATGACGACTTTCTGGAATCCTTCAGTCCATAGTTTCTGTGATAGATTATAGAGGGGTATTTCGGTGAGGTTTTGGGGTGCTTGGCCAGAAGGAAAAGCGGGGTCAGTGGTGAGCACCACTACCTGGTGGCCACGGCGCGCCAGCTCCTGTGTGAACGGCCGGAATACCATCTGGTGGCTGTGCGAAGGTGTCGGGACTACAACTAGGACTCGTGAAGCTTCAATGCCCCACCACTCTGCGCAAAAGTACACGAACAGCACAGCACAGCGCACTGAGTTCATCATTGCTTAGACTGTCCGTTGTAAACGAGAATAATGTTATTATTGTATCACATACGGCATCAAACGCTCACATAAACGTGAATTATTTACGTATGAATAGAAGCCGAAACACCGAGTAAGGACGAGTACGTACGAACGACTTACGTGAGCAAAACAACTGTACAAAGCAAAATAAGAGGTATTTTCATATCCGTCATAAGCCCGCCAGGTGTGAGACTGATTGGGTGTAACGAATATTCGTATTCGCATGCGCGGAGACCTGCGCCTTCTTTATATATTCGCATTCGTAATCGCAAGAATTTCTGCCAATATTTTGGGAATTATGTTTGACGTAATTAAGTTGTCTAAAAATTGATTAACTAAGAAAAAACCGGCTAAGAGCATGTCGGACCATGCTCATTGAAAAAATTAAACTTTTTTTTTTTTTCAATACACCGTAAAGTTTTGAGTAGGTAAACAATATTCGTATTTGAATTCGCATTCGCGAATATCAGAGACAAATATTCGAATTCGTATTCGCAAGTCAATATTATATTCGTTCCATCCTTAGTAGGTATCATAAATATATTATAGTGAGACGTGCTTAAAGACGTTGAGGGCAATTTAATGTTTAATTAGTCTTCTATACTAAGTATTATATAGTTTTTACAATTAAATGTCTATACACTGAAGATATAAAAAAAAAGATTGTAATGGCCTATTTGGAGTTCACTAAATCGAAAAACATTTCTTTTGGATTTTTTGTGTGTTTGCATGTAGTGTCGTTTTGGCTTCATCATGCCAAAACTGCTAAACAGATTTAAACTCTTTTGGTACACGAGTAGCTGGGTATCCACAGATGGTTATAGATTACTTTTTACCCGACTCCGCTGCAGAAAAAAATAGGGGTCTTTTTCTCCTCCGCGAACGAAGTTGTGGGCACTTTCTAGTAAGAAATAAAATTAATCGTTTAAAACTAAGTTAAAGGTTACATTTTGTGCTACCTCTTTCTTTTTTAGAGGGTTTTTCAAAAGTTCATTTTGAGTGTTATTATAGATTATAAAGTAATGTTATAATGACTTGTACATTTAAGAATTTTATTAAGTAAATATTAAAGACAGTCGTAATGTATTTTTTTATTAATTTTAACTGGTGATACATTGATTTAAACTTCATCACATCACAACACAACAAAACGGGGCTTGATCGCGTATAAATATGATTTATTTAATTGTCTTTCGTTGGTAATTCTTCGATGTTTCGGACATCGCGTTAAGTCCATGGTCTCCAAGGAAACTGGAGTGGCGAAATCAACGTCTTCTAGCCGCGCGAGTTTTTCGATCTACCCGGGCTTGATGTTTATTATTAGGTTGAACACTACGGTCGTCACTAGACCGACACACTACACTCACGACGTCAGGACGAAAGGTAATTAAATAAATCATATTTATACGCGATTAAGCCCCGTTTTAACAGGTGATAGTTGATACTTCGGAAACAAACAAAATAAGCTGCCATTTCATACTTGTTAGTAAATGACTCAACCAAAACTAGGGAAATTTTGTTTTCGTTTCCGATTCGACTTGGGTAGCCTTTGCAATTTGTATCCACTTCTTTTTGTTGGTAAGCATTTGGACAAGATACTCAAAAACTCTAACAGATCACAGTTTTTATAAAATCGGGTTGGAGATGGCCCTCAAGATCTTTTGCCTTCAGCCTGTCCCTTCATCACCAGGCGCTCCATGGACTCTGGTTCCAGCAGATATATCCAAAGAATCTGAAAATTTGCAATGTACAGTCAACGAAAGCCTGTCCTTGATTCTTACCTCCTTTAGATGGATTCAGTGGTGCGAAAAACGGTCCAAGGAATTTTCACTAAAAGCAGGGCACCAATATTCCCAACTCTTTTTATCTCAACTTTTCAACTGCCAATCCTATCTTAAAATGCCACGCACTGGACCTATACCATCCACATCGGTTGCTTATATCTGTCACTAAATGAGTACTTACTTTTCAATAACTCCAACAATTCAGTAGGTGCACGATAACGGCAGTTTGTTTACCGATCTAAAAGCGGACAGTGGAGCAATTGGCGTACAATCCGAGCGATTTGTTTATCTTATCTCCGATATCCCATTGACATCAGCGTGGATCGAGTGCCGAACTCATTATCGTCAGATTCGGACGGTGTATTGATATCTTCAGTAGTTTTGAAACAAAAGACTACTTTCGAACCGCGGTAACAATGTTTTAGTGACTAAAAATAGGCCGTTTGTGGGTGCCCAATGAGTTATGGTTGATTTGTGTGAAAAATGTGTGGGATTGTAATGTGTGTGTTGGGTTTGTTTACTATATCTGGGATGGCCATGTGTCTGGCCTTGCAGGGATACTCGGACGGGACACCGAGATATCCCTTACAGAGGATTATTCCTGGATTCCAGCCGCCCTACCCTGGCCATTTTGTAAGTACTATATTAGAAGGACATTACAAAAACTACTTTAGGCTAGTTGACAGTTGACACCTAACGTCGATTAATATGTTTCGGGCTAAGCGTCGTCTAATCTAGACGGTTATATTGTTTTACCAAAGGACCCTTTTGCTTTAACGATTTTCATAATGTGTTTAGATGTTCCACAAGCTTGTACGCATTATATTACGCGATTTGAAACATAACAGGGTGAATATTCGAGCGTTTTAAACGCCTCCTCACAGCTCCACGTTATTGGTAATTTCGTACCAACAAAGCATTATTATTACTCGTATAAGAGTTGCAGAAATGAAACCCGCGAGGTCTACAAGACACCACAACTTAAATAATACGGAGTTCGACAAAAATGTGGCGATGGTTAAAAACACTCGAATATTCACCCAACAACGCATTGATTTCGGACTGCAAATGAATTATCTGTTTTCCTACGATCTAGTAAGATTGGAAGAAGATATTCACAATATATAACGACAAAATGATGATGCAAGCAGCACCCCATGTCTAAATTAGAGCCTCTTATCGACATATCATTTCACTGTATTTCTAGCACAATTATGACTCATTGTTGCACGACAAATGTATAGTATGAGAGAGACCGATGATGCTGTGTCGGACGATAAGCGACGAGGCTTGTGCTGCTCGTTAGCTTATCAGACCACCTTGTCAAAGGACCATCTCTAACATCCCTTAGAGCAGCGGTCAGCAACCTTTTAGCAGCTAATGGACTCATAGTATTAAGAGTAAGTAATGGACTAACGATATTAACACGAATTTTATATGAGGCAAAAAGTACCACATTTTCAGAAGGCAGGCAGGCTCGCGGGTTGCGTTATGCCGTCGGACATTCACGGGAACGGGAAAATTCCCAACGGGAATATTCCCAAAACAAGGGAAAATGGCATTACACATTAGGCAAATTCATATTTTAATTAACGTTAGTAATACTCCGTAAAATTAAATTACTTTCGCTAAAGAACTATGTCTTTACGCTGGTTATATATATTTTAAAAATATGTATATAGTTTTATACTCTAAGAAATAAGGTTTTCTTTCGATTACAAAATCGTTTCTCCTTTACGCGATGCATTTTATTTGCAATATTTGACACTTAAGTTAATATAACGTTTATGTTTATATCTCTTTCTTTATATATCTGTCGTCTCTCTTCTCTCTCCTCCAAAAATATAAACCGTCTACCTCTTTTACATTAATTCAATTTTCTAATGTATCTGGTGCTTGCTACCAACACGTCACAGATGAAACACTTTAGTGTTAGAATATTTCACTACGCATACTGTGAATAATAAAGTCACGTATTGTTGCAAATATTGCAATAATGTGTATTTATTTCAAAATGTGACCCAATTCGCTCTCCATTTAAGTAAATACCCAAAAACACATTTCATTAAATTAACATTATTTTGTTTGTAACGACTTTAGTACATACGATTTTAATTATATATATATATTTTTTTTGGAATTTGAAATTTAACTGTGATGATTATACTTAAAAATGATAAATGTATGATTTTTATAATTAAAGAAGATTTTTTCTACCATTTATTTTATTTTGACTAGGGGAACATTCCCTCAAACGATGGGAATAGTCCCGGGAACATTGGGAATTTTCCCAGGGAACATTGGGAATATTCCCGGGAACATAGGGAATTTACTTGCGCAGATGAATTACATTGTTTACTGTTACGGTATAAATATTAAGAGCTTATGTAGTAATAAAAACCACGATAGCACAAAACGTTGTTGTATGCAATTTTAAAATTCCCCTATGTTCCCTTCGTTTGGGAACATTCCTTCCTTTCCCGAGAATTTTCCCACTAAGGGAATATTCCCGGGAACGGCACATCACTACTCGCGGGCCGCCTGTTACTGACCGCTGTCTTAGACGATCCACTCCCTAGAATCCACTTCCAAAGAGGTCGATATTCCCGATGTCTTAGGGACGTGCTCTCTGATTCGGATGACGAGATCAGAGCAGCCATCGAAAGGATGGCTACTGCGAACTCTTCGGACGATGTAGCGTCGACCCCGCTGCGGGGCGAGCAGCAGGTAGTTTCTTATTCACTTATATATCCGATTCAAAGTCCAGTTCTAAAAAAATACTTTGTCACAGTATAACAAATGACACTGTTTTCCGATGGCGCGAGCGATCCTTTCTTTACACCGATTTTTTTTCCCCTAACTGCTTCAGTTCCCCACTGATTTATGAAACCGAAAAAATCCAGATATTTTTCAAGCCACTGTGTAGATTTTGTTTTGAGGTTAGGTTATGTTTGTTATATAGGAATTCTTAAAATTTTACGGCTTTCCAAAAAAAACTAAGATTGGGATGTGAAATATTTGAGAAATGAAACTGTTTGGGAAAAATTATTCGCTAATTTATTAGTAGCCACGCGAACGCGGAGAGTGAGTACTATTACAAAAAAAATACGATGTTCGCTCTCACATTAACTGTCACAATACTCGTAAAGGCCAACAGTTTGAGACGGCCCGCGCCGCCCGCTACCCCGCCAGTTTCCCGCCGTTGCTCTCGAGTACGTTCGTCGCCAACCAAACAGTCGACATTGATAAAACCTTGTGAATGTCTGTCAGCTGTACAAATCTTCGACACAGGTAGGGTTGCCAGATGACAGGAATTTTGGCCATTTGTTAGGAATGCGGGCGACATATGAAAATGTCAGGATTTTTAAATATGAAACAGAGTTTTTGTATTTACAAAAAAGGTAAATACAAAACCTCTGTTTAGTACGTATTTAAAAAAAAAAGAAAATAATTAACACTTCCCACTTAACAGTAAACCGCACCGCTAAATCCCTCTCGACTCGTCAGGAATTTTATTCGCAAATGAGGATTTAATTTGTCGGGTATTTCAAAATAAATATTTTGTATCTGTTAACCCTAGACACAGGTGATGTTTTCAAACCGGATACATTGTTAATGAAAGCATGTGAATTGTCGATATTTACGCACTATTATTACTCACAAGCGATAATGTGTATGTGATAAAGTAGTGATGCCATTGCCAATACAGTATTCGGGCAACCGATAAAAAAACCCTCTACACACCTAGAAAAATTCTGGTAATTTTCGAACATTCACACAACAATTTTCAAATGATTTTCTTGATGCATAGCTATGAACACTCACAATGAGGAAACGAACCAACGTAACCGACATAGCTCACAAGATTGCATCTTTGAAGTGGCAATGGGCGGGCCATATAGCCCGGAGAACAGATGGCTGTTGGGGCAGTAAAGTCCTGGAGTGGCGACCAGCGAACATACGCATAAGAAAGCGCAGCGTAGGACGGCCCCCGACTAGGTGGACAGATGACCTCGTGTCGCGGGGAGTCGACGGATGCGTTCTACGCAGGATCACACCCTGTGGCAAGGTATAGGAGAGACCTATGTTGAGCAGTGGACGTCCGTGGCTGATAGATAGATAGAAGACTCACAATGAAGTCACCTTTCCAGCACAAAAAAGCAAAATCAAAAGACACGCAGATAAACATGTACAACTTATAACACTGCTTTTCGTCATAGGTTAATAAAATAGTAATAATTTTATTGAAATAAAACAATTTAACGGATTATATCGCGTGTATTATCTCATTTTAGTTCCCGACGTTTCGGAAGCTTTCCAGCTTTCCATGGTCACGGAGGACTGAGAAAAGATGTATTTTCCTCTGTCAAAGTTACAATTTGTGCAAACTACCCATTTTTTGAAAAAACACAAATAAAGGTGTACATACATGCCAGATAGGCCTAAGCTGTAAAGACAGTTACACATGTGCCAGAAGGGCTTAATTATTTTATTCTAATAATTTACCAAGCAGCATTTCACAAATGAGGCGTACTGAGGAGAAAAGAAACGCTGCAAAGAAAAACTCCCAGGCTACCTCATTACTAATAATAATATTTAAAAAACAGAGACTATTAAACTACTTTTAAACAGATAAGATATTTTACACCGTTCGGAAATTAAGGTTTTGCAGTCCTGTGTCTCGCTTGTTCCTTGATGAGATGTATTACAGGATCCCAAGCTGGTGGTAGTGACAATCCATCTTCTCTATTGAAATTAGGATGTTTTTTAATCTCAATAGCCTCGCGTAGCATCCTGGGAAAATATCTTTTGTCTTTGGCAAGGATAGAAGGTTTATCAAACTTAATTGAGTGGTTTGGTTTGTCAATGACATGTTCACAGACTGCAGACCTATTACACCGACGGTGCTTGACATCTGCTATGTGCTCCTTCACCCGGGTTGATACACTGCGTTTCGTTTGAGCAATGTATGAAAGACCACACTCGCAGTCCAGCTTATAAATGCCTGCACTATGCAAAGGGGTGCTACTCTTCACGGGTCTAAGGTATTGAGACACCTTCTTCAACGGCTTGAAATATGTTTTTATAGAAGCACGCTTCAAGATGTTTCCGATCTTGTCTGTGACCCCTTTCACATATGGTAATACGCGTTATAATCCGTTAAATTGTTTTATTTCAATGAGTAATAATTTTATTTCTATTTTTACAAGCTTGAATTTAACTTGCAATATGTAACTATGTTTGTTCGGGTGGAATCTTGCAAGTTAAATTTGACCTACTTTCCGGTTTCCGATTGAGCTAAAATTTAGCATACTTATGTAAGCTCGGTGACAATGCAATATTATGGGATCTATATCGGAATCCCTAACGTCATTTATCTTAATGTATCGTTTGTCCTAATGCATAAACGGCATTAGGGATTCCGAAGGAGACCCAATATGATGATACCAGAGCTGATCTGATGATGGAGCAGGAAGAAATAAAATAATGCAATCCCACCGAGTTATAACGCTTTAGAATAGTCTCGGTGATTAGTTGATGGATGCTCAAGGAAAAGTACAGTCGGCGATAAAAGCTTGTCACAAAAATGAATCGTTTGATAGAAACTTATTGCTTTGTTTGTTTGTTATCACTTTATTGTACATGAAGACAATAGAACAACGAAAAGTAATGGATGTGTACAAAGGACAAGTTTTATCAATTTAAGGGATATCTTCCTAGTCTTTGAGCAAGTGAGAGAGAAACATTATCATAAACTGTTAACAGAGGAAGATACAATTTGAAACACACACTCTATTTAGAAAATGGAGATGTATTTACTGAGGAAGGTTTTATTCAAAGTTTTACTTTTTTATTTCAAAACAGAGGCTCAATATTTGTATAATAAACTGTAAACATCAAAGCAAAATGTCACCGTGGAGGAAGTTTTTAATATTTTTCCTGAGTCAAATAATTGTTTCCTATGTATGTATATATTTATTAATATATCGTCAACTAGTATTCATAACACAAGCCTTGTTTAGCTTACCAAGGACTAGTCCGGTTTGCGTGAAGGTAACCCCTAATATGTATACACGGTGCGAACGAGAAATCCGACAGCCTTTAATTATCGAGTTTAGTGCCTCATTAAGTATGTACATGTACTTAGATATAACATGCAGTTAAAAACTTTTTTGTCATTTTTTTTATCTTATAAATTCGTGTGTGATGAAGATGTGACTTAAAAGCTGAGATATACGAGTAGGTACTATTACAGTAGGTACAGGCATTACCCTATTTTTTTTATTGGATAACATACTTGATAAAAACTGGTCAAAAAGTATCAAGGTGTGTATAAAAGTATTAAATAAGTGGCTACCTCACACCATTCCGATATTGTTGAACCACGCCTGCCTAAGGACTAAGGAGGTATTATAACATAGGATTAATGTTATGTCAACCCTAGTCATATCCGGCTTAGTCTTGAAGATATTATCAATTTTCATGTAAACTATTTATTGTGATTACTTAAGTGATTAAGTGCATTGACCACGACGTTGCCAGCTATTGACAGATATCAAAGTTGCAGCTACCACTTACTAAAGTCAACCATGAATGGAAAAATGATCGTCACCGTTTTATTAAGAGAGAAATTTTTTTTAGAGAAGCGAAAGTTAATCAAGTTTTATGTTCAAAAATCGAGTAAGCTAGTTTTGTATTCGCTGAATTTGACTGTCATAATTTTTTTTTTACTCCTAACGGCCTCAGGAATGCGTTATTCAAATCTTTCCCATTCCTCGCAGGCACCTTGAATACCTAGGCATTCATATTATCTTGTCGACAATTATTGAATAAGATCTAGATATTCCAAAGCAATCAGCTTTTTATTGATAGCTCTTATCAAAATATATCTTTCTTGAAATTGCTTTCACGCCTCCGCGTATACGGAAAAGTCTAATAAAACTTTCATAATAACTGAACCTTTCAAAGTTATAGTATCGAAGTATATTTCGGTAAAAACATACTTACTTACCAATAATTATGTTTCGAGGAATTTCAAGAACTTAAAGAGGATTAGGTCGGAGCGGACGAGAGCAAAGATGAACACAAAAACAATTGAATTGCGCTCACCTCACGGTCGTCACTGGGACTCGAACCTACCCTCGGAAGTCGGGAAGCGATCAGTAAAACCAGTCAAACGTTCCTTTGACCTGCGGGTTATGCGTTATTATTCAAGAGTCAGCCATAAATATTTGACTCAGAAAAAATATTAAAAACTTGCTCTACGGTGACATTTTGCTTCGATTTTTACAGCTTTTCACACAAATATTCTACCTCTGTTTTAGGAACCCAACTTTCCTATATGCCTTGGTCGATGTACAATGCATATAGCTGTACCTACTTTGATTTTTGTAAGGATTGAAAGAAGTCTTTGACAGATTTGCTGTCGCTCTCTCTCGCACGCTACAAATCAGGTTAAACTAGTTCAACCTATGCTACCCTTGTGAGTTTCGCACCGCGTCCCTCCTCTAAGTGGCCAATTTTGGAGTCTCTTTACATCTTAATTTTTTTTTGGGGTCATTATTCGAGTTGAACCGCGTCACTTTCATGGACGCTATCTACTTACGTACATCTCTGTAAAGAAAGTAAGTTTTTGTATGCAACGCTATAGATATCAGGTGCAAACTTAATTTAACCGGAAGTGGGTAATAATGTAAGGGTAAGTGATTGTTTGTACGGAACCCTCGGTGCGCGAGTCCGACTCGCACTTGGTTTTGTACAAAGCTCTGAGGGAGCACGGGGAACAGTAGTTCCCTGGGGGAAAGAGGTTCATTGCTCTTATTTTTAGAGAAATAATTGATTTACATATCAGTCTTGATTGCTTGTTTTTTTCAATTCGCCCCATGACAAAGATAAATCTGTGATCCACTGCCCCCCCCCCCCCCCCCCCCCCTCCCCCGCCACACCCGCCAACAATCCACCAAATGAAGCCGTACCAATGAATCAAAGACTCTCACGCGTAAATACAAACAACTTTTTTTTTCAGTAGTCCATGATTTCGTGTTTCTTGAAGACATGACGCGCAGGCGCACCACTATCCACGCACCGCCAGGTTGAGCTCAGCTCCCAGGCGGTAAATCCTGCAGTCGGTTTTGCAAAACTTTAATTCATAATAGCCTGATTTTTTTTATTCTAATTTTATACCATATTCTATGACACTATATTCATGAGTCCAACAAAATTTCGACCCGGAATTTTATTAATACTAAAAATGGTACTAGTATGTTTTATGTGTAAACGTAACAATTTTTTTATCTATAATCAGTAAAAAGTGAAATGTCACAAAAAAGTTACAAGAAATGCCACTAAATCAACAAAATGTATGGCTTTGCTGATATAAGTCCTAAGTTAATAGAAATAATAATAATAAGTAGGTAAAAATATTAATGAAGCATCCTAAAGGTGCGTCCACACTTGTATCATTTGCTCGTATCAGATCACCGTGCCGTGGCATGATTGCGTATCGCGCTGCTTGGACGCTTACTGTCGGCGCGTCGATCATGCCGTACTCGTCCGATATAACTGTGTGATACGCGTAGCAAAATGGATTTCGAACGATCGGATCGGCGTAACGTCCAAACGCGTGATCGTGACACGCGATCATGCCACGCGATGATGATCTGATACGGGCAAATGATACAAATGTGGACGCACCTTTAATTATTATTCGTGCGATTCGTCTTCTATGTTACATAGCAAATATTAGTTTAAATCTCCAGGATTTCTTAAAATTTAAAAAATAATATGCTTAATGTATACACTAGGAAAAACATATATTTAAGATAGGCTACCAATATTGTAATAATAGGATAAGACAATATAAATTAGTCTGTCAGTTGGTGTGTGGAAGGGTGGCACCATCGTCGAAGCCAAACAACTTTGCCGCTGGCTTCCATTTGTGGCGGGTGCCTGGGATGCACATGCTGGTCGCTCTAATTATGGAATTTATTATACGAGCTCTCAGCTCGGGGTCTTTAACAAAGGTGGCTAATTGTGGTGCAAAAACTCCATCCACGGAGTTGACGAGGGGTGTAAAAGTGGCATGACGCAACTCGCCGGCGTTGGCGTATTTGTTTTGTTTTTCTGACTCGGCAGATTTCAGGACAGAAACAACGGGGCGTGAGATATAAGAGGGAGCGTCGGTGTCTACAACACGGATATCAAATAACGCCTCCCTCTGTGCAACCCACACGCTATCGCCACGGCATGCTAAATTTATCTCCTCGTAGGCCAGTGTCATAGCATAATTCGCAAAAGAGATCCCTTATTTCATTGTGAGGTCTCGTGATTAGACCGCCAGTTTTACAACAGAGGGCATGATCAATGTTGAAATCGTTATTGCCGCATCCATCACAAGATTTTGGAATTGAGATTGGTGTTCTATGGTAGCGTAATGAAAGGACATCTCGGAATTCATGTGGCTAAATTTCATAGTAATTTTAACTTGTAGGTACCTATAACGGATACCCAATTGGAGGATTTTGTTTTCATTTTGGTCAAAATTGATCTTAATTGACTCATATTTGGCTGGATTATGTGTAAACATATTTAGTAGAATTAATATGTACCCTTTACACTGGAAAACTCAGCTATTATTAATCAGGCTTAGCTTACTTCAACATTGCTCACCAGTTGAACCGATAACCAACTACAAACAACCATGCCCAAGCTTGCTTTTTAACAGACTCCCAAAAAAAGAGGAGTTTCTTAATTCGTCGGTATCTTTTTTTTAATGTATGTTCACCGATTACCCGAAGACTATTTCGCCGATTGATTTTTTTTGTGGAGGTATCTCTAGTCTTGTTTTTCTAGTAGTTGGTCTCATATAGTTTTGGTGAAGATCTGATGATGGGGTCCATGAGGAATCGAAGAAACTCCTCAAATATTAACAATATTTAATTTTAGAAAATTTTAAATATTTTAAACATTTTTTATATGGCACCGACCCCAAAATAAGATTAATAAAATAAATCTATTATTTTACTAAAAAATAGGCAGTGATCCACTATTTCCCCAGGGATCCACTGTTCCCAGGTTCCCACCCTCCCCTATCACAAACAATCGAATGAAGGCGTATAATCCATGGCCAATTAATCAGACTAGCTCACGCACAAATACAAACAACCGTGCCCAGTGCTTGCTTTTTTAGGGTTCCGTACCAAAAAGGTAACAAAGGAACCCTTATATAGTATGTTATGGCCGTCCGTCCGTCCGTATGTCACAAGCATTTTACACCAAAACTGCAAAATGTGTATTTTATTTTTATTTATTTATTTTTGGACCTTCAACAATAAGCATACTTTTACATGTGTTATAATTTACATTTACAGCTTAAGACTAAGCATCTTACTACTTACAGAAGGACACAGCATGCATGAATTAGCAGTAAAATTTAACTATAACTAAATTATTTGTTACTTTCTGCACCTTACTTAACTGATAACTTTAGCTAAACTTAAGTTGTATACCGTTATTAACTAAGCTTCAATTAAATATAAAAAAAAAATTCATCTATTACTTTGCCTTATTTCCTACTAACAAGTGTGGCTTTAATGCACGAGAAGGTAGATGAATTGAGATCAATGCAATGTTGATAATCATAATATATAGCAAACATTCGCGACAGAGGACAGTGTCGTTTAAGATTAGTGCGACAGTTGGTAGAGCCAAACAATTTGATATTACCGGGGCTGGGCAATTTATACGGTATAAGGAAAATAATTTTCCTCAGTAAATCAGGACAATTTAGGCTGCCGGTGACAATTCTTTTTAAGAAAATTAAATCCATCATGCGCCTTCTATCTGACTAAGATCCTATTTTTAACCGACTTCCAAAAAAGGAGGAGGTTATATGATCGATAGTTTGTATTTTTTTTTAAGTATTTTAAACGCGCGTGATAGATTTTAGGTTCTTTGTTTTTCTTACAGCTGTATGTTAAACTTGAAATGAACTTTTTTGAACTTTTTCGATTCTGTTTATGTTGACATTATAACAGGGTGACTAAACTACACTACAATATTCCAATATTGCTCCTAACTAAGGCATACATAATCATTAAATTTTAGCTTAGCATCAAAATTAACACCAAGATACCTGATCCCGTATTGATGAAATTTGGAGTATCGGTGTCTTTTATTTAAGCCGCTACTTAGTTATATAGTTAAAAACAAAAATAACTACTTTGGGCACTCCACACCTACACTGTAACCGAAACTGAAAATAAATCAGTATATATCAATGTGTCGTACATATTTCGACAGCTCCTTTAAAGTCATTCAAATATTTCCGAATTTTTTCTTTGATTTATGAAAGTAGCATAAATTGTGTTGTCCTCCCCCTCTTGCTATTTTCTAAACCTTATGTCCAAAAAAAATGAAAAAAATCACAAAGATAAAACTTAATTAATACTTCCAAAGAAAATTGTTTTCAACATTATATGTTACAACATTTTTGAGTTATTGCCGAAAAACGGCGTTTCTTAACAAAAAAACTGTAGTGCACTACAGGTGAGGACATATCAGAGATACGCTATTTTGCTAGTACACTTTTTCATATAGAATTTATTATCTCTGTAGTTAATTTTTTCGTATGAATTTCTTGGCCTGAGACCTGTAATACACTGTCAGCTCGATAATAAAAAATATTACCCACGTATTCTTTGATTTTTCAAAATAATAAAAAAAAAAAACCTACTCAGATAAATCGCATTAAAGTTTAGGAGTGGGGGCTCGTGACGTCACTCCTAAGTTAAATTTATACTTCACGCGACATTTTGACTCAATGTAACGCCTTTACCTTTTGTTGATGTAAAAAAAGAAAAAATACGTTTCCAATATTTTTTATTCATCTATATGATGGTCTAATTATGAAGATTTAGTTACCACCTTATTGAGATCCTGAGGTCTTGCAGAATAACTTTTTGAACTTTTTTTTTCTTTGTCAACAGGATGACGGTCCGTTCCGTGACCGCTACCCGGTGCAGCACGCAGGTCTGCCGAGGAACCTCGTGGTGGTACCATTGCCACTCGAGGACTCAGACCATGAGCTCATGTTCAACGTGTCATGGCTGCCGCCACTAGGTAGGTAACTAACATAACCTCTCCCCACGGAAGTGAAGAAGTTTCTCACTTATCTGGAACATAAGGATTTTGTTGGGGTGCCGTTGGCATTTGAGGACTCAGACCATGAGCTTATGCTCAACGTGTCATGGCTGCCGCCGCTAGGCAAGTAACGAAGATAACCTCTTCCCACGGAAGGAAAGAAGTTCCTCACTTAAGTATCTGGAACATAAGGAATTTCGTTCTGGCGCCGTTGGTATTTGAGGACTCAGATTGTGAACTCGTGTTCAACGTGTCATGGCTGCCGCATCTAGGTAACTAAGATAACCTCTCCCAATGGAAGTAAAGAAGTTCTTCACTTATCTGAAACAAAGAATTTCTTTCTGGTGCCGTTGGCATTCGAGGACTCGGATCGTGAACTCGTGTTCAAGGTGTCATGGCTGCCGCATCTAGTTAACTATATATCTTCAGTCTACTCCATTAGTTATTACTACAGTACACATACAATACAATAATATAATTCTTTATTGCACACATCACAAAACCGTACAAGAAAATATAATTCATTCAAGGAGAGGTAAACAACAGGCGGTATTATCGCTAAACAACGATCTATTCGGGACAACATTAGAGTAGGTGGCGCAAAAGCAGTTCGAAATTGAAGTATATATGTATTAAATATACATCGTTAGTAGCATACATACACAAACATGCACAAATCTCTATATATAATAATATAAATAACTGTGCTAATATTACTCAGCCGTAAAACCATAAGCCAAGTTAAGCATGTCGAGGTGATAATTTTCTTTCGTGTCTTAGCTGTCGCCGCCACGTAATTAAAATGTCCTCTCTTCACAACCGTTTAGTATTATATAACGGGTCGTGCGTGAGGAATGTAAGGAACTTTCTTCCGATGTCGTTGCCATTCGAGAACTCGGACCGTGAGCTTATGTTCAATGTGTTATGGCTGCCGCCGCAAAGTAACTATTCTGCTCTCTCCACTCTTACTGCTATGTTGAAGGAGTTTTCAGCTCATGTGGGCTGATAGTGACCGAGCAAACTCGTCGTGGGACCGTTGCAATGACACGGACCATTCGCTCTTGTTCAAAGTGTCATGGCTGCCGACGCTGGGTAACTTACAAACTTAATTTTATTAAGAAAAATCGAATTCTCTGCTACCTTTTCCCAAAGAAACATTTTTGGCGTATCGTCTCTCCAGTTATCAAATTCAATCTGAGCAGTATTAAGCCTTTTAAATAAAACAATTGAAACGGATTATATCGCATACGTTATCTTATTTTGAGCTCCCGATGTTTCGGGAGCTTTTCAGTTTTCGTATTCACGGGGTCGACTGAGAAAAGATATATTTTCCTCTGTCAAATTGGTGTAAACTACCCACTTCGAGAAAACAAATAAAGCCTTCGGACACATGTGTAACTGTCTTTACAATAGGCCCTGGTGGCCCATCTGGCATGTATGTACGACTTTATTTGTTTTCTCAAAGTAGGTACTTTGCACAAATTGTAACTTTGACAGAGGAAATAATATCTTGTCTCAGCCGAACCCGTCAACACGAAAGCCCGAAAGTTTCCGAAACGTTCTTGATATAATCCGTTTAAATACTTTTATTTAAATGAGTGATAATGGGGAATGGATGAAAATTTCCAAAAATCTTTAGATTTTGTTTATAAGTAGGAATAATCTTTATTGTCAGGAAAAAGTTACAGATTTTTTTGTACTTAGAAAAAAAAAGATGAAAAGGTGCTGGTGGGCCTATATGCCCGTCTTATACGGTACGGCAAGAGCAGCATTAATATTTTAGATTAAAATGGTTGTAAATGTAGTTCTTCACGGTACCGTATAAGGCAGTTATATAGGCCCACCAACACGTTCTCATCTTTTTATTTTTTTCTAAGCCACAAAAATCTGTAACTTTTTTCTGACAATAAGGAGGCTTCTATTTTTACCTATAAACAAAATTTCAAGATTTTTGATAATTTGCATCCATCCCCCATTGCGGACACAGAAGAAGATATTAGTAAGCCTTGTCCTAAAGTCAATTTGAGTCGATTGTTAAATTCATACGTACATAGGTAGTAGTTGTACCAAAACCGCGCACAATCTGTTTGACTCAACTGTACGCTGCGTAGCTACATGTTTGTTTTGACGTGCATTCTAAATTTACGCACAATCTGTATTTTATCTGCTCAAAATAATAAATCACTATTCATGAAGCGCGTTGAAGGTTGCGTGATTTAGACAGAAATTGTATTAAGATTAAGACATTTCTACTAGTTATTTATGGGCATTGTCTAGGAATATTATCTAAAACAACAAGGTGCCTGCAACTTCGTTCGTGGAGGCAAAAAAGTCAAAGCCCTCTTTTTTTCTTCAGCTTAGTGGGGTAAAAAGTATCCTATAACCATCTGGAGACACCCAGCTAACCGTGTTTCAAAAACAGTTGAAATCCGTTTAGCCGATTTGGCGTGATGAAGCCACAACGACACATACAAACATACAAAAAATCCAAAGGAAATATTTTTTTTTAATTGCTTCTGCGCGCGACTTCGTCCGCCTAAAAATCGTTTATCGCGGTAAAGGGTATTTTTCCGCGATAAAAAGTAGCCTATGTCCTTTCCTGGGACTCAAACTATCTCCATACCAAATTTCATCCAAATCGGTTCAGCGGTTTAAGCGTGAAGAGGTGACAGACAGACAGACAGACAGACAGACAGACAGACAGGCAGACAGACAGACAGACACACTTTCGCATTTATAATATTAGTATGTATAAGTATGGATTAAAATGGTGATGGTTGTTTCAGGGCCACGGGCCATCGACTACTCCCTGGAGGTCCACGGTGAAACTGACACCGAAGACTGTAGAATGACCATGTGTTATGAATACAACATTCCTGGGGTAAGCATTTATAACGTCACTTCAACGGACTTCAAAAACGAAGAGATTCTGAAGACGATTGTATTTTTTTCGTTTAGTGTGAGGAAATTTGCATCAATTGGGATGTGCCAAAAAACTTCGTTCGCGGAGGAGAAAAAGTCATAACGCCTCTTTTGTTCTTCAGTATAGTCGGGTTAAAAGTATCCTATAACCATCTGGAGATACTGAGCTACCTCCCATTTAAGCCAATCAGCGGAAATAATTCGCGTAGTTTTCAAATTGGTACAGGACTTCATTGTCGTGTTCTGATAAACCTTTTAAAAGTCTTTGGGTGTGCTGATTATGCTGACATCAGGATTTTGGTTAAAATGTCACTTGTTTTCAGTTATTTGCCTTTATCTCGGCAACCTTCAAAACTACATGCACAGTTACTTTCACTCTTACAAAAATAAGTGAATGTACTACTTTGGTTATATATAATTATTCATTTTTATTCTTAGTATAATAGTTTCAGAGAAAAATTGTGTTGAATTTTATTAAACCTACAAAAGTTGGGCTGCCCTTTGATTCTGTCTATTTATAAATTGTAAATATAAAAAAAAACGATCACAGGACATTGAACTCTTTCTTTGACTAGCTACATTTTCTGAACCTCATATTTGAAACTGAAATATGTTTAAGTAACTTTTATATGTTATTTTGTATATGCCGCATTATTTTTTTGCCCGCAACTTCGTTCGTACTAGAGAAAAAAAAACATAAACCTCTCTTTTGATTCAGCGTAGTGGGGTAAAAAATATGTACCTATATGTCTGTCGAGTATCCTATGCCTAAGCCAGCATTATTCCAAATGCTGTAATCAATGATCATATCTTTTAAGAAATTTATAGATCGCGCTGTTAAGATTTTTCTTGGAGTCATGACCCTGTAAGGCAACTAGATTTGATTATTTTATCTACTTAGATTGTATCTACTTTATTGAATACAACAATTACAAAACACAAGTATGTACAAATTCATACTTATTCGTGTAAGGGATCTCTTTTAGTTAACCCGGAGCAAACGATGAGAAAAATAGTTTGCCTAAGAAGATAATATTGTATTGCATTGAAGCCACAAATTGATATTTGGCAATGAACCAAAATTCATTTACAAAATTCAAGTAGGTATACAGTCATAAAACTGTAATATTTTATCGACATGCAGATAGTTACGCAACCAAACTGATAAGATAATTTTGGCTTCACTAGTAATTTATACAATTATAAAGCTGTAAAAATGAAATGTTTGTACAATGTACAAAACGAACTATTTGGAGGTCACTGAATCAGAAAAAAATTTTTTGTGTCGTTGTGGCTTCATGACGCCAAATCAATAATCAGATTTCAACTATTTTTGGTACAGTATCTGCGCACCCCCAGATGGTTATAGGATTTTTACCCACTTTTTACCCGACTATGCCGAAGAAAAAAGAGGGGTTAATTTTTCTCCTCCACGAACGAAGTTGCACGCCCTAGTACCTTCTAGTTTTTAATAATTCTATAATCACCGATATGATACGGTATGAACAAATAAATCGGTAAGCTATAGGTAGTTGCGCGGGGGTATGGCACCAAGAGGGTTTGATGGGTCGAACCCTTTTAACACCACGACCTACGTCTCTATTGCAGGCGACGACTCGAGAAAAGGGTGGGTGTACATAGTGTATGTAAACATTCTTTGCTAAGGTTTTTGTGTCAGGCGCTTAACCGTGCCCCTACTCTGACTGACGCTAAGTTGCAGGGCCTTGCATCGACGTAGGGTCGCACGTCTGTCGGTTTTTTACAGGTTACATTTCGGAGAATGTGCGGGGGAATTAAATGATGTAATTCCACCAGCCCCTTTCCACACACGACACGTGCGTTCGTTCCATACTCACCACGTGGACTTCCTCATATCCGCACGAAGCGCTTCGGTGCCACTTTTATCATACGTACCGCAAAGGGGTGGAACGCGTTGCCTGCGAGTGTGTTCCCCAACCATTATAATTGGGAGTGTTCAAGACAAGAGTGAATAGGCTGTTTCTAGACGGGCATGATACATCCTCAGCCGCATCGTCACTTAACAGCAGGTGAGATTGCGATCAAATGCCCGTCCATCATCGATAAAAAAAGAATCGAATCTAATTTTCTTAAAAAGCTTCTAATCTCGTACGCTCGTAGATTCAGAATGAAATGAAAGAGTATGGAAGCCGGGTAAATAAATAATTGATATAGAATTATTTGATGTCACATGTGCTTCAAATTCAAAACTTTATTTTGCAAGTAGGCCTATAAAGGGCACTTTTACATGTCTGATTTTACAATAAACAGAAAAACATTCACAATCTAGATATTGACATTATAGTTCATAGCAATATTAAAGTAAATAGCAGACAAATACACACTTTACAGTGAGATGTATATTGTCTCCCGGGTCCATTAGATTAAAACTTAACCTATGCTTACAGAGACATGGCCTAGAGTAGGCGTCAAAAAAAGTACAAGAAAATATTAATATTTAACTAAGTTTGATCGTCATGTAGAGAGTCTCCGTGGTCAAAACTTTAAATTAGGAGATATGTAAAAGATCAACATTGTCCACACATAATGTTTTGGAGGTGTAAAGCGTCTCGTAACTTAGAGAAGTCACTATTAAGCTAACAGTCATCACAATTAAGGCTACTATACATAACAAATATGTATTCAGTATGTCAAAGAACTAAAACATCAAATTACTAAAATTTTAATGAAACAGCCAGTTTTTACTATGTATAGGAGCTTATATCATCGTGCAATAGGTTTTACGACCAACTTAAGGATATCGTTTTTTTATTGATTTCTGCTAGAACTTTTGTACATATATTATTATATAGACAATATCTAATAAATTCATATTTAATAAAGGTAAGGTGGTTCTGCAATGGGCAAAATTCTGTACTCATTCTTGTTTAGGATAGTCATCACGTCATCAACCTATAGCAGTCTAAGGCTGAACATAGGTCTTTAACATGGTATGCCAACTATGGCCCGGGCCTGTGTCTGCAAGGCTTCTTAGAATTGGACTCTCTTTTGACTTCTTAATACAGAAGAAAAATCGGCAAAATAAATAAGCTTTCTTGTCATAAAATTACATGAAAATGTTAACTTTTTTACTCCAGCAGAAACACTGTGCGCCATGTTTAATTCTATGGCTAAACATAGGATCTTTAACATGTTATGCCAACTATGGCCCGGGCCTGTGTCTGCAAGGCTTCTTAGAATTGGACTCTGTTTGAAAAAGTACTTCAAAATGTTGATTTCTTAATACAGAAGAAAAATCGGCAAAATAAATAAGCTTTCTTGCCATAAAATTACATGAAAATGTCACCTTTTTTACTCCAGCAGAAACAGTGTGCGCCATGTTTAATTAAATCATGACGATTACGTTAACATCACTTATTGTTAGACGACAAAACATAACCTTAAACTTTCAAAAATGATAGTTGTTTATCACTGGACCGACAGATGCCAGCGTATTGTTTTTCCATTAGACGTCACACTATGGCGGCCGTGTTTCAGATCACGTGATATACAGATTAAAAATATCGAGTTTTAATTTCAATTTATTAAAACAATCTTGTTTATTCATCACTCAAAATATATACAAGCCCGAAAGATTTAAACCACGTATGTTTGACGACAGTACGAGTAAATAATGCTAGATCAACATGGGTCCAATTATGTGTATTAATTAAACTACTATTTCAGTACAAACCCTTACTTCAGAGAGTGAACGAGTGTAATTATTTAATCTCAGTTGAGAAACAAGGAGCGAGTATGTCACTTCACGAATCACTCCGATATCATATGATGCACGGCGAATGCAGTGACTTGTTTTCCATGACAAGAAGTGTCACGTCTAGCATGAAGTTTACTTTAAATTTACTTTTAGGACCATGCGTCAAAATGGGCCAAGAACCAACAGGGACGAGAGTTATGTCATGTTATGTTTATTTCTACATACATTTTCGTTTTTATTTTATCCACTGTCGTAGTTTATTATTCAGTACTTACTGAAAGCACCAGTAATATGGTAATATTGTCCTTCCATCTGACTGACGGCGTCTCCATGACATGACCACACCACAGTAAGTTTGCTCGTATCAAAGAAGATGCCTGCAATCTTGATCACAGAGGAGAAAAAATCATAACCCTTTTTTTAGTTCAGCGTAGTCAGGTAAAAAGTATTCTATAACCATCCTCGAGCAGTTCTAGTAGGTACTTACCAGCTGTTTTGAGATGAAGAGTGGGCAGTCAGGCGAACAATCACTGAAGAAGCACTGGCGGTAAGAATGACTTGGAGCGAAGTAAAGCGCGAAATCAGAAATTAGGAGATTCGCAGACGAACCAAGGTCATCGACATAACAAATAGGGTAAGCAAATAAGAGCAATGAGCATGGCACATAGTTCGAAGGACATGGCCGTTAGGGCAGAAATGTTCTCGAGTGGAGACCGCGTACCGAAGTACCTACCCAAAGTCTAATTAGGTACCTATGTATTCAATTTTAATATGAAATGCTTATAAATTGTTTAACTTTGTTAAATAATTTATAAGCCTTTCGCAAAAGGCTGAATATTAAATATTAATTTTACTTACGGCTTCAGGCTGGATTTCAAATTTACGTTGTCATAGAAATCGCGGGTTTTACAAGAATTTTATTTAATTTACCCTGTTATGTTAGTTTGGTTCAAATCTTTGAAGTTATTTTAATTTGCCCCACTTCACAGCTTCCGATTGAGCGTAAATTTGTTATACTTATGTAATTTCGGTCACAAAATAAATTATTCCTACTGTTGGGCTCTTTTGAATCGTCTCAATGGGAGACGGGTGTTTACAAAAAAGTACAGTTGGCACAATTTTATTTGTCTCAAAAAAGATTTTTTGACAGACACAGATTTTGTTGTGTTTATCTCCGTTTTTATAAAAGAAGGGCGTTATAAGTTTAACGTGTTTTTATTTCGAATGATTTTCACATCGTTTTTAAAAGGTGACTTGATCTAAAGTTCTTGGCCATGATCATTATGATTTAAGAATATCTGTTCTGCCATTCATTTAAACTTTGAAATTTATCCTATTTTCACCCACTATTACAACACAGAAACGAGGCTTAATCGGATATAAATATGGTTTATTTAATTGCCTTGTGTAAATTAATATCATTTGATAATATTTACAAATTAATAAATAATTTTAATAACGAAATAAAATAAATATAAATATAAAGTAAATTAAAATTACTCTGGCCTGTCCGTTTTCTTAAAAAATAATCTTCCTGAAATGTCTGCTCTTCCCATAATGACAGCCCGTGGTATAATTTCTGCTTGATATTATGCGAATGCAGACATTTTGAGAGAAAAACATTCAAGGAAAACGGTCATTTCAGGCCTGGCCATAAAAAGAACCCCCCCTCCAGGTCCTATTACGCTGGCCGCGTTACCTCTTTGAATCGTGAGGGCGATGTATGATGGCTGAGGTAAGCGCTAGTTCTCAGGTCCCCTGAGGCATCGATCAGCTGTTTAGACAAGGCCCTCATAAACGACTTCATCTCAGCTGACCAGGGGCCAATGTTTCCTTTGCAAGCGTTATTAATTTTTCGACTCGAAGGAACACAACTGAAACATCGAAGAATAATCAGAGAATTAGTATACCACGCCAAATTATGAAATAAAACGTAGTTCTTTCTTTCCAACAGGACAGATAAGATAATATTATTATTTCAAAAATATAACGGTTAACTAATAATAACATTGTAATAAAATCCTGAAATTGAATATGCGAGTTCACATTCGTTTGTTTTCCCAGACAATTTGCTTGCACAATGTAGAAGCATTTTCAATTTACCACACTGTGTGCATTTGATTTAAAAATAATATGTACATTTAATAGCACTATCTGGCATTTTAATGTGCTTCTGACAGATAATTTAACTTGACCTTTGTAACATTATTGGGTTCAGATTTAGAAAATATGATAATTTATATGAGCGTGAATTAAATAAGCTCATTTTTCCGAGAGTTATAATCCCTCTGACTTCGGACGCATTATTGCGAGGATATTGTGTGATCAGCATGTTTTTTTTTCGTTTATTGAAGGAAATTACCGCCATCAACTTTATTTTGGTCGTATTTATAATTACTGTATTTTTAGGGTTCTGTAATCAACTAGGAACCCTTATAGTTTCGCCATGTCTGTCTGTCCGTCTGTCTGTCCAACAGCGGCTCAGCTCCGTGATCATTATTACTAGAAAGCTGAAATTTGGTATGAGTATGTGTATGTATCACGTCGACAAAACGGTAAAATGAAATCGAAAAAAATGATCTTTTTTTTGGGTACCTCTCGTACACCTAAAGAATCACCCCCGATTCTTTTTTTCATTCCAACACTAATGTGTAGGGTGTAGTTGAATAGGTTTTTAAGAAATAATAGGGGCTAAGTCAGCAGTTTTGTGAATAGTATTCGCTGCGGAAATCTAAAAAATAGCGTCCACTCACCCCCATTTAACTTTTCAACCACGGTTCAAAAGTTATAGAAATTTTCAATGAAAACTATGTTGAATATAATCAGTCGAGCCGTATTTGAGTTATTGCCAAAAAACTGCGCTTCTCAGCTACAGGACATAAGTGCCAGGAGATACGCTCTTTTGCGAGTACACTTTTTCATATCATATTTTGTTCATCTGTAGTGCATTTTTTGTATGAACGGCTGCGGATCCCTACACTGCGCATGGTCCGACATGCTCTTGGCCGGTTTTTTTTGTTTGTTTTTTTTTGTCTCTTTTGGTCTATAAGACCATTTTATAAGATGTGTGTCACATGAGTGTTCGGCTCTAAAGCTGAACTGCTCATCCGCCAGCAGGCACCTTGTGTCCACTACTTTCTTGAGTCTGGTCAAAATGACTTTCTCATAAAGCTTCCCAAAAGTGTTCAGGAGGCTGATGGGTCGATAACTATGGTGCTGGTGGCGCGGTTTACCCGGCTTATGTATGCCGATGACATCAGCATGCTTCCACTCAACACACACACTCACAGGCAACGCTGCATTGTATATTGCCAGCAGGACAATCAGAAATGACTCAGGGAGCGTCCTGATCATCCTGTTGGAGATCCCATGGATCTATATCGGAATCCCTATCGTCGTTTGTCCTTATGTATCGCTTGCCCTAATGTATCGTTTGTCCTAACGTATTTGTTTATGAAACTGTAAACTTTTCAGGATTGTTATAAAACAAATCTAATCTAATCTATAAGATGATCATTTAAAGAATCCTCAAGAATTTTAAGTTTCTAAAAAAATGCGTTATATCAACGATACATCAGGACAAAATACAACAAGGATTCCGAAGGCGACCCAGATCCTATCTATGGGTGGGGACTATCATCGTGACTGATGATCGAGGTCGTTGGTTTTCATTAGCGCACGCCCTTCTTGTCCACCGCATTCCTCACCATGTCATAAAACTTTTGGTACGGTTCTTCGCCTTTATGTTGCTCAGTCCATCGTATTGGGGATGCCACGTCTTGCCTTCAGTACTACTAAACTATTAACCTCTCCAAACATTCGTCTCCCTTCCTCATTATATGGCCGAAATAGCTTAAGAAGTGTCATCTAATAGATAGCTAAATAGCTAGCATATCTCACGGAATCCCGGCAATGATGCAACCACCGAAGTCAAAGCGGTTGAAACGCTCGCAATAATGCCCATAAGATTATTTATCAACGCCCCACAGTTCGTAGCGTCGATGATCCCAAACTGGCCTGTAACCTCTTAGCTTCCGAAAAGATTGTTGCACTTCGTTATTTTGCTAAGGTCCTTCGAGGTTGCGTGTTCTGAACTCATTAAAAATCGGTTACCTCTCTTAAACACACTATAACCCGAGAGCAAGAGGGATAGCACGATACGAACTTCGTTTTTTTCAACTTTGGAGTAACCTCTCTGAACCTTCGGCATACAATTAATCTTAGCTGTTACTCACTTAGCTACATCACAGCATTGTCAGCGAATATAGCATAGTTCTCCGTAATAAAAACATTTACTTGGGTTAAATTCTGTACTTAAAACTAATTAAGATGTTGGCTCTCTGTGTTTGCTCTACCGTTTGTACGTAGAGGAATGTTCTGAAGAACTTTTTGAGTTGCTACCGTCGCATTTCTATCATCGTAACTCCCGCCTCAGTAACAAAGTACATCCCCATTGTCTGGATCTTTGGCATCCCAAAAATAAACGGGCACCACGCAAATTTTTGCCACGAACTTGAAAAGGTGCGTCCACATTTGTATCATTTGCCCGATCAGATCTTGGTCGAAATACATGTTGATACGCGTATCACACACTAAGGTCGGAGAAGCGCCGACAGTAAGCCTCCAAGCAGCGCGATACGCAGTCATGCCACGCCACGGTGACCGGATACGAGCAAATGATACAAGTGTGGACGCACCTTAAATTGTGGAATGAGCTGAGGTGTTTCCGTAGCGCTACAACATGGGATTCTTCTAGAAGCGTGTTAACAGGGCACTCAAAGGTTGATGACGTATGGGCGACTCCTCCGGTGCTGAACATATCCAAGGCGACGATGACCACTTTCCATTAGGTGGCGCGTCTGCCTGTTTGCCACTTATTATATTAAAAAGATTTTAGCTATAGTATTATAAAGTTGTAGAAATTAAATGTCTGTAAATTGAAGATATTTTCAAAAAAATATATTGTAACGGACTATTTGGGGATTATTACTGAAGTGCGACCCCGAATGTGCGATGTACGATTGTGCGACATCTCTATTGAACGACAGGTCAATCCTACGAAATGTTAATATGCGACGTATGACAGATCGACATTACAAATATACGACAGTATTTATATGCGAAGTTATAGTTTGCGACGTATTACTGTTCGACAATACTTGTGTACGTCAGTGTGTATCTGCGAATTGAAATTGTGCGGCGTATACATTACGACAATACTGATGTTCGACAGTTCCTTTGTGCGAGATTAAATTGTGCGACGTATTAGGTACTGTACGGTAATACTAGAGTCGGACCATTTGAATTTCTTCGCAGGTGTATGAAGGTTTCCTCACAATGTTTTCCTTCACCGAAAAGTGAGTGGTAAATTTCAACTGCCATTCCGCACATAAGTTCCGAAAAACTCATTGGTACGGGCCGGATTCGAACCCATGAATGACCTCATGCTAATTATGATAATTAATTACCTACATAAATTATTCTGAGGCAAATATGTACAAATTATAATATTATCCACCTAATGAACAAACCATACAATATATTTAATTAATAAAAAAAAAAATTCGGGACATCGAGATCAACCTAGTCTCAAACCATGTATAGAATATAGTAAATTCCTTTACCAAAATTGGAACCCGAAACCTCTTGCTGTTATGTACATAAACAGCTATTCTCAATTTTGTTTGTTCATTTAGATGACGCCTTGGATTTAGGTCAAAATTAGTAATAGTAAAAAACCAAATATACAAAAAAAATTAGAATATCTCTCATTGCGACATGTCGCATAGTCGTGCATCGCCTATTTATATTTCACACAAACAATGGTTCGCACAATTTTGCAAGTCGCATAGTCGTGCATCGCCTAAATTAAATTCGCATAAAGAGCAGTCCGCACAAATGAAGTGTCGCACAATCGTCCTTCGCCCAATCACACTTCGCACGAACAGTACTTCGCACGAGCGTGTGTCGCACATCCGTAGTAAACCCGACAAGTAGTCGGTTAACGGACTCCTCACATCACCAGATCACCATACACCAACACACATACATTGAGAAATAAAGCAGATTAATTTCAAACAGCTCAACTGGTTGTTTTTTAACTATAACTAAAAACATTCGCGATGTAGTCACCTTTCAAACAGAAAATCGAAAACAACGGTTATCCTCATCTGACATAAACCTTCTTGATATAACCATCACTTGGCATATTTAATGATTTGGCATGATGCATTTTTTCTGAAACTGTACAATTTTCAGGAAGTGTTAAGGCGTGATAAATGGATTAGGTAAGGTTAGGTTTAATATTTTCGTCTGTTTCCGCGATTATTACTCATTTAAATAAAACAATTTAATCGGATTATATCGCGTATATTATTGCATTTGAGTTCCCAACGTTTCGGAAGTTCACGGGTTTACTGAGAAAAGATATATTTTTCTGTGTCAATGTTACAATTTGTTTTATTTAAATAAGGTTAAGTTTGTTTTGTAACAATCCTAGAAAGTTAACGTGTTCAGAAAAAAATGCATTATGGCAAATGAGGATTATGACAATGTATGCCAGATGATGATGCCTAAATCAAATACGTTCCCTCTTTTCAAAAACTACCATGGCACAGGCAGAGAGACAGAGACACGAATACATAGAAAGACAGATGTCTGTGAACTTTTAACAACCCCACTTTTATTGTCGGGGGCTAAAAAAGCACTCACAACGTGATGACTTTCTTTTATTACTTTATTGTTTTCGTAGATAAAATATATAATTTATTCCAAAACAAACTTAAACTTATGTACCTACATAGGAAATAATAATTGTTATTTGAGTTCAACTAACTAATTAAAACTTTATCTAAACATATAACTAAACTAAAACAAAATAAAACTAGATTTAGTAATCTAAAAATGGACCCTGCGGCATCGCACTGAAGATGCTGGCGGCGTTTCATCGCGTAAATCGCCAGACTGATTCTATGAGCGAGGAAACTGCCAGCCCTTCGGTCGCCAGTAACTTCTGTAAGCCTCTTCGAAATGTCATTGAAGAGACTTAATGCGTTGGGGCCCCCCCGGACCCAGGGTCACGACGCCAAAAGAAATAAAATTATACCTACTCAGCGCCTTTTCTTGGCCTAATATTTTAATAGATCACAGTTATAATAATCAAAAAGTTTCCTGAAACTCTCAAGCCGACGTCTTTGCGACTTCGAATAACATTCGCGATACAGCCGTATATCTTTACTAAACTTAGAAAATACACCCCTTCAGTTGGGTAGCATTGAAAAAGTTTCGCTACAACTCAAGAAAAACATAGCAATAGTAAGAGGATAACTTGATTATTTAACGAACTTTGAAACAGGTTGGAAGAAGAAAATTTTCCAAGCTGAAATAATCTTAAGTTTTAGTACTTGTCTATCTATCAGCCACGGACGTCCACTGCTGAACATATGCCTCCCCTAAAGTTCGCCACAGAGTGCTATCCTGCGCAGACCGCATCCACCGACTCCCCGTGACCCTCATGAGGTCATCCATCCACCTGGTCGGGGCCGTCCTATGCTTCGTTTTGAGCTATGCATGGTTGCCACTCCAGGACTGTACTGCCCCAACGGCCATCCGTTCTCCGGGCTACATGGCCCACCCATTGCCACTTCAACGATGCAATCCTGTGAGCTATGTCAGGTACTTCGGTTCTGCGTATATCCTCATTTCTGATTCTGTTACGAAGAGAAACAGCATAGCCCCTTTCGATTGCACGTTGCGTAACTCGGAGCCGCCTTAAGGTACGTCCACATTTGTATCATTTGCCCGATCAGCTCTTCGTCCCGTTGCATGATCGCGTGTCACGATCACGCGTTTGGACGTTGCGCCGATCCGATCGCTCCAAATCGATGTTGCTACGCGTATCTCACACATAGATCGGACAAGCGCGATGTGATAGCCGCGCCGACAGTGAGTGTCCAAGCAGCGCGATACGCAGTCATGCCACGCCACGGTGCTCGTATACGAGCAAATGATATAAGTGTGGACGCACCTTTATGAGTCCCATTGTGAACGACCATGTCTCAGTTCTGTAGGTCATCATCATTACTGGCAACACGCATTGTTCGAAAACCTTAGTACTTATACCTTGTTTCAATTCAGAAATTTTATATTTAGAGAAAAAGAGCAGTAAGTTGAGACCTTGCTTGCTTGGTTGGGGCACAACCGTGCCCCCGTTTTCTTTATACGTTCCCTTTTTACAAGCTTTTAGGCTGGCTATCCATTGAAGCGAAGTGGAGCGGAGGTGTGCGATATGGACCAATCAAAGTGCTTCGCTGTTGAAACCATCATAAGCAAAGAATCTACGGAATGTGACTGGTTCATTTCCCACAGCTCCGCTCCGCTCCGCTTCATGCCGGTAGCACACCTCCGCCGCGAAACTGCGAAACGCCATACAGAGCACGCGAAACTAATGCGGAAATTCCTTGAGTTTGACATTTCGCGGAGGAGGTGTGCTACCGGCATCAATGGGTAAGCAGCTTTATTTAACTTGCAATGTATGTTCAGGTGGAATCTTGCTAGTTACATTTGACCTACTTCCCAGTTTCCCATTGAGCATTGAAAATTAGCATACTTATGTAAGTTCGGTCACAATGCAATAGTATGATACCATCGAGCTGATCTGTTAATGAAACAGTGCTCATAGGAACTCTGTAATAAAATAATGTAATGTATGGGCTCTTGAGAATCGTCTAGGTGAGTAGTTGATGGATGTTAAAAAAAAAGTACAGTCAGCAATAAAAGCTTGTCACCAAAACTATTTTTTTGACAGGAACTAATTAATATTACATTTTTGTTGTCAGAGCGCTACGTCGTGGGTGATACCTGCGCAAGCGAGCCCCGTACCTGAGACTTGCGCAGTGCGGCCCGGCTGCGCATATAGAGTGAGGCTACTCGCGCACCCGTGGGACGGCCATACTGCCGCCATCCTACCCGTGCAACTAGACGGTAAGGACCACTCTCAGACCACTGGAGACCTGCGCAGTGTTGTCACGACGTCAACAATTGGGAAGATTAAGCTTCTTAGAGGTGTGGATTTTTTTTCCGATAGTAATACATTATGTTTATGTGAAATTCAGAATTTTAATTTTTTTTTTATAGATTTTTTTAATGTATTTTTTTAACATCCGACGTGACATTTGTACAGTTCTTCCTCGTAGGAATACATTTTTAGTTTGGTAGTCATAGATTATTAAGAAATTAAAAAAAAATCTTAATACTCTATGAAAAAATATGACATTGATATGTCATATTTATTTCTTATTCAACTGTGTAGACCAAAGTAAAAATGTATTCATACGAGCGAGCTGTACAAGCGTCACGACGTGTGTTTAAAAAAAATATATCAAAAAACAATACGATGCAAAAATAAACAATTTGTAGATACTTAGCCATACTCGTATATTATAGAAAAAAAAATTAGCCATATAATATCTCTTAGACAAAATTTGAGGTTTTTTTTTAGACATGGCAGATCTGGTTCGGAAATTTAGTAAGCGATGCGAACGAGTGATACGCAAAGAAAAGAACAACAAACAGGCATGTTTTAAAAATAAAACAATCAAGGTTTTTTTATGGCATTGATAAATGACTCCGTTCCTACTTAAGACATTTTTTAATAATTTCTAATGAATCCATTTTGTTTGTGTGGCAACTAAGATGGTTACATTTTTTATTATTCCAATATACATTAAAATTTCCGAAATAAAAGATTTTGTTTACAAATTAACGCTTAACATCATTGACGCGTAATTATCAAATTATGTATTAAAAAAAAAAAAAAAAAATTGTCTAAGACATTTATTGGTTTAGACATTAAAAATGTACAGAAGGTTTATTTCTGTAGATTTGCACCTTACGCTTGCACCTCTTTAAAGCTTTGCACCTAGCTTCAAAAATCCTGTATATATATTATTTTCTTCTGTTTCCGTTATTATTACTCCTTTAAATAAAACAATTTAACCCTGTATATACTTTAGACTGCCTATGCATTCGGCCATGCATACTTTACGTTACGGAGGCGTAAATATTTGAAGCTTCCAGTCTCAGTTAAATCTAGAATCTAAACAGACAGTGCTGAAATTAGTTAGCAATCACTAGTCATCGACGGTGCATCAAGGTGCGTCCACACTTGTATCATTTGTTCGTATCCGATCACCGTGCCGTAGCATGATTGCGTATCGCGCTGCTTGGACGCTTACTGTCGGCGCGCCGATGCGCACTCTTCCGATACAAGTGTGTGATACGCGTAGCAAATGGATTTCGAGTGATCGGATCGGCGCAACGTCCAAACGCGTGATTGTGACACGCGATCATGCTACGCGACGATGATCTGATACGGGCAAATGATACAAATGTGGACGCACCTTTAGAATCCGTAGAATAGGGTAAACGGCAAATTCGACATAACAAAAAGCATTTATCACAGCAATTATCACTTCGTGATAATCAAAGGTGTAACCTAGTATTGGTAACCAGTTATGTTTTTTTAATTTAAATTTTGTAGCTGGAAACACACTATTGTTGTTTACCTCTCCTTGAATGTATTGCTTTCTGTACTCTGTTTTATGCAATAAAGAGTTATTAAGCACCTGACTGAACAAATGTGAACGTAATCATATTTTGAAACCAATTACTGTTCTGAAACACGCAACGCGCAATAGCTGATGCTCGGGGTTTCTCTTCGTGATAGAATCAGAAATGAGGATATCCGCAGAACTAAAGTAACTGACATAGCTCACAGGATTGCATCGTTGAAGTGGCAATGGGCGGACCATGTAGCCCGGAGAACGGATGGCCGTTGGGGCAGTAAAGTCCTGGTGTGGCGAGCACGCACAGAAAAGCGCAGCGTAGGACGGCACTAAATGGACGGATGACCTCGTAAGGGTTGCAGTGAGTGGGTACATGCGGTCTGCGCAGGATCGCACCCTGTGGCGACCTATAGGGGAGGTATGTTCAAGCAGTGGACGTCCGTGGCTGATAGATAAGATTACTGTTCTGACGCGTCACGATCACGATACAACCCGACAGGCAAATTTGAATCGAGTTGGAGAAATAAACGTGAGTGGAATGGAATGGAACTCTCCACATGTGGCGGGGGGGGAGAGATAAGAGAGTTAATGTTATGACATCGTCCGAAGAGTTCGCAGTAGCCATACTTTCGATGGCTGCTGCGAACTGCGATTCAGCAATAATGTAAAAGTGAAAAAGTTCCTATTTTGTTTAAACGAGACTTATTTTTACACATATCTAGTCTTATGGTAAGCTTGTGTTATGAGTACTAGACGACTACATATTTAATAGATATATTTACTTACATACATACAAAACATCCAAGACTCAGGCACAAATACTTATGGAAGGTCCTGGGTTCAAATCCAAGTAAAAGCAAATATGTGCTCTTACTTGGATTTGAACCGAGGACCTTCAGCTTCGCAGGCAACATTACTCCGGCTGAGCTATACCGGTCGTTTTATGAGGCTTACACTGAAATTAACTTTTACTTACTTTTTACCATCAAATCTAAAGATGATTTTATTTATAATAAAGAAATGACGATACCTTATTCATTGGTTATTTTAATAAATTATTAACAATAAACGGCATTCCTTGTTTATTTTATTGAATACCGGATTTATTCTCAATAAATAATCTGGTTAAATAACAAATTTAAAAGTAAATATACATTCACAAAGTAAGTTTTTTTTTATAGGCAGTATGCCATAGACATATAGTCAATAAAATAAATAAAACCGACCTAAACCACAGAACAAGTAATAGTACAAGTACAGAAATTTCACTTCCTCGTAAAAACGCTGTTTACGCATGAGAAACGTGCCTACTATATGCCTCTCTGACTATCGTATAACTTGTATTCATTCGCACACGGCACGTGTAGTGCTAGGGTTGTCACGCCAGGAATACATCAATGAGGACAAAAAGTGTTGTAGCTTACCAGATGGTGTGTAAAGTGAGCCGACATTAAGTACAGTCAGCATCAAAAGTACCTGACGATTTTACTACTGGAATATGTCAAATTGACGCTGACTTTACAAGCTACTTCACATGTGTCAATTAAATCGACAACTCAGCCGTTGCGTAGCTATCGCACATACCATAGTGATAAAAAAGACATATTTAATTTACATTTATTTAATTAACAAATTCTTATGTCATTCTTCAAAGGAAATAAAGATAACAGGAAAGGAAAGGATAGGAAAGGATAGGATAGGATGTTGTGAGAGCTTATTATGGTTTCCACAAAAAAAACACAAATTTTATAATCCGAAACAAATATATGTATTTACAATTGTGTGACTTTAATGTAATAATGAACGTATTTACTATATACGACGCGAAAAATTCACCTCCGCATACCTACCTAATAACCGCGGTAGTTAAAAAAAATGTAAGTAATGGTGAAAAGTGTTTTATCTTTTGTAGGTAACGTTGCCTGCGAAGCTGAGGTCCTGGGTTCAAATCCCGGTAAGGGCAAATATTTGTGTGATGAGCATAAATATTTGTTCCTGAGTCTTGGATGTTTTTGTATGTATAAAAGTAATATGTCTATTAAATATATCGTCGTCTAGTACCCATAACACAAGCCTTTTTGAGCTTACCATGAGGTTAGTTCGATTTGTGTAAAATTGTCCCGTAATATTTATTTATTTGTTAATTGAAGACATTTTCAATGAAATAAGTTATACGGACTATTTTAAAGCCACACTGAACATAAAAAAAATATTGTCGAAGTGAAAATTTCTTTATCGGCGCTCTGCACTTTTTGTGATGGAGAAAAAATGTTAAACTCGCGACAGGTCACGTGACCGACAGATTGAAAATTAGTAAGACGGACACGTGACTTGATCGAAAAACTCTTACAATGTCATTGAATTGATTGTTCTTAACAAATGCACAACGTTAATATTCAAGTTTTCACTTCTGGCGGCACTCCCGGAGTACAACCCGTTGTTTTTTTTTATTATTTATATGTGTCGTTGTGGCTGCATTACGTCAAAACAGCTTAACGGATTTCTACTGTTTTTGGTACACTGGTAACTGGGCATTCCACAGATGGTTAAAGGATACTTTTTGCGTGCAGCGGGGACGGGTATAAAGTGTGTGTGCGGCAGAAGAGGCCGACCACCTGACGGTTTTTTCACAAGGAGACCTGGATATAAGTCCAGGTACCAAGATAGGGATGCTCTCGCTGAGCGCGACCGCATAATGGCTGGCCTCTCCCAGCCCCTCAGTAAATCTTGAAAGTCCGTCGACTCCCCGGATTCTGTCTCTTTACATTTACATTTACACTCACACCACACACACTTCTTTACTATTTTTCAC
Source organism: Hedya salicella (assembly GCA_905404275.2). Classification (NCBI taxonomy): domain Eukaryota; kingdom Metazoa; phylum Arthropoda; class Insecta; order Lepidoptera; family Tortricidae; genus Hedya; species Hedya salicella. Next base: position 18,314,844 of record FR990108.1, read on the forward strand.
TTAACTAGCGACCGGCGTACTCTCGGCGTACTCTCCGAAACTTTCACTGCGGAACAGGTGACTCTTCGTGAGGTAATCTCGTCTCCGCTCGTCCGATAGCTGAAACAGCCGCCCGGCTTCAGCCTTCAGTCAATCACAAAAAAATCCTGTCATTCCCCCCGTCGCCCGCAGACCATGGAAACGAACTTGTCAAGCAATAAGTAATTCGGTTGAAAGAATCTTTATTGTTGTCTAAAGAAATTCCAAAAATTTCACTTACTAGACACTTATTTAAAAAACATAAGCAAGCATGCATTTTAATAGGTACCTACATGGTTCTTTTTAAAGGTAAATTCATTACAATCTATTTACACAGAGAAGAGCCTAAACATCATAATTATTATCTATTATCTTTGTATTTTTTTTGTGGGTAAACTTCAAATGTCGATCCTTAGCCGCATTCCTGTATATGTATAGCTCGGTTAAGTTAATATGCGTCTGATTTGTACTCAAACGTAATGCGATCAATCAACAAATATTGGTCACGAATGTTTGAGAATTCTCAGGGGAACCGCTTCAAAAGTTCCTAATTATTTCACAAAGAGCACAACTACAAAAGGTTTCTTCTAAATGAAATTGCTTGATATTAATCCTTAGATTGTTGTCACTTAAATTAAAGAGTCTTCTCAGCTCCGTTTGAAAGAAATTTCAGGCGGTGCGGTGTCTGATGAAATGTTATTTTAAATATGCCAGCTAACTTGATTTTAGTTTTTTTACTAGGAAAGCTAATGAAAGGAGGTTTATACAGCATTTTGGAGGACATTCTAATAATCGTTATCAAATAACCGTATTTCTCAGAACATTTTACAAAACACCAGAGTTTTGAATTAGCAGATCAATCAATCAATCTCAATAGACTGAAGAACTTTATAATTATAAAACAAGGGAACACATGTTTCATTAACTTATATCTTGGAACATTGAACTAATGATGATGACAACCCATGTCATTCCGATCAATTTTTTCTATCATCATCACCATCACCATCATCATCATCACCATCACCATCATTATGAACATCACCATCACCACCATCATCATCATCATCAACACCACCATCACCATCATCACGACCATCACCATCGTCATCATCATCAATAAGTATCTCGGGGTAAAGTGTGATTAAGCATATTTTGCCATGCGAGTTTTTCGAAATCAAATTCTCATCATCACCATCATGTCAGCCTGTAGACGTCCACTGCTAGACAAAGGCCTCCCCCAAGCATATCCACAAAGACCGGCGTGTGTCGTCCTCATCCATCGGTTTCCCGCGTTCTTGACAAAATCGTTGGTCTCTTAATTTTTAGTTGGTAATCTTATTCGAACTTTACTTTTATTTTAATAACTTGTTATACATCATTCTTACAATTTTACCAATTATTTCTTATGTTGTTGCTTTTAGTAACGTCTACACGTCACGTTAGGTACTCCTGATCTGCCCTTTTTTAGTATCGCTGTAGTAGGAGACCAATCTTCTGACAAACATTTCCTGATGAAACACAGCAGATTTGGTCGAGATAGCCTTGCCAAGGCCGTCCTCTGTTTACTCTTCCATCTAACATCTCGCTAGCTGCTAGAACGGCAAGAGAAATTGAATAAAGTACCTGACTTCTTAATTTACTTCCAGAATGCGTAGCTGGAGTATGCTCCTGCGCTCACGCCCCCCGCCTCCCCGCCCCCCTCGTGAGTGCCCGCACCGTGACGGTGGGCGGGGAGGTCTTCGTCAACATCACCTGGTCGCTCCCGCCCCCCGCCTACCCGCAAAGGCTGCCTAAGGGGCTGCAAAAGTTGTTCTATTTCGTGAGGTTTGTCAACATTTTGCTTAAGTTCATCACTTATGTTCATTGGGGAAATTTCACCAGAATGTTGGGTACGTGACAGTTTTTCTCGGGTTTATTTTGGCGATTTCAAAAGTAGATAATTACGTTTTAAGCATCTTTTTCCTTATTTATTGGCTCATAGTCCAAACTAGTGTTGCGTTAGGTTAGGTTAGCCTGCAGCAAGAAAATAGTTGATAGCTACTCGCTTCTTCGTAGGCGACGCGAAATCTGCCTTGATCAGACATTTGCCACACTTCAAGCCAGACATTCAAACTAAAAAGGCAGTTATTTAAAAACGTTAAGGAAAACAACATAAGATTATTCGAGAAAAATATTTATACTTATTTCTTACTTTTCGTAATGGAAATGTAGACTGACTTGCCGGAAAAATTTCGGAGTTGATTTAATTTATTGAATCAGGTCACTTGATAATACGAACGCCGTTCTGTTATCATATCATTTAAATATTGATTGATTAGATGAGCTTTTTAGGGTTCCGTACCAAAAATGGTAAAAAAGGAACCCTTATTGTGCGACTTTTTAAGGTTCCATACCAAAAATGGTGAAAAAGGAACCCTTATGGTGCGACTTTGTCTGTCTGTCTGTCTGTCCGACTATTAGAGCGCCATATCTCAAAAACTGCTTATGCTATCTATTCGAAATTTGGAATATTTATAAGAATGGTCAGCTCTCATGTATATTACAAAATACCTATTTCACAAACCGGTTGCGTTAAGTTTGCACCTCATTTGTATGCAATGCTATAGATATCAAACTTAACTCAACCAGAACCGGGTAATATACTAATGTTAGGGTAAGTAAAGGTTTGTACGGAACCCTCGGTGCGCGAGTCCGACTCACACTTGGCCGGGTTTTTTTATTTGCACACATTCTGGTGCTAGTAAAATATTGAGGGTTTTTGAACGCTATTATATCCAAAGATAGGGCCGAGTTGCGAAATAAAACTCAGCATCAGCTTTTCAGCCTAAATTTTTACATTTGTACACTGCTGGACAAAGGCCTATCTTCAGAAACTAGATGATGACCGGCGTTCAATAGCTTCCCGCTATCCCACCGGTAACTCTTCAGTTCCCTTTGTAGGGGGCATGCTCAGCACGTTGTGTATTCAGTCTCGGAAAAAAACTGGTAGATAAAGCGACATTTACACTACTTCGTTCACCGATGCGGCCGCCGAAACGTCTGAACGTCGTCTTCACATTGGCCTGTCTACCTACTATTTCTGCGATTGCAGCTGTCGCTCACCAAATGCGGCCGACTTCTGTGCTCTTTGCACTGTTGCGGTCACCGCATGTTGCATGTGGCGATCGACTTAGTGTCTAGCCACTTAATTAACCGACTTCCAAAAAAAGGAGGAGGTTCTCAATTCGACGGAATGTTTTTTTTTAGATGATCTTTATTCTGTAACTAGGCCGCAAGGGTACTTTTACAAGTCTGACTATACGGCGTTTCCCAAGAGGAGGCCACTGAGGAGAAGAAAAATGAAACAAACTCAACATTCGGTAATTTTTTCGAAATAACTCTTATATTTATTACAATATTTCTACTTAGCCTATCCTAAATATTATGTTTTAAGTATAAACTCAATGCGTAGTTCTCCAAGAAAACATATCAAAACTTCTAAACGTAAAAAAACAATAATAATAGAATATAAAAAATCAAAATATTCTTTTTATTTAAAACTTGTTTACAGCATAGGCCAACAGATGGTGTCAGATGCGCATCCATCGCCGTGGTTTGCGCACAAGGTGACAAGACAAGTCACCGCTGACGGGCCTGTCGCAGCTGGCGACGGCCCTCGGTTTTACCTGCTCCCTTCCGTGGAGAAGGCCAGGGACAAGCTTCTGAAGACAATAGACGTGAAACTCCTGGCCAGAGTGAGCTTGGTCGATGAGAGGAGATGCATTGGACCTGCTGGGAACGCTACGGCTTATGGTAAGCTTAATTACGTTTATCTACCCACATATCATTAGTGCTCTAAAATGCGTTCAGAAACCGTAGGAAATGACCGGCATTATTACAAACAATTTTACTATGAGAACTTTCTTGTCTGTGGTAGGAGGTAAAATCTGTACTGTAATGTGTATTTCAGTATAGATTTTTGCGATTTTTGTAACGTTATGAGTTCAAATTTGGAACAGCTGTCAAAACTCAAGTAGATCTCTATTCTAGTATCCATAGATATTAAAACAGTTATCGATATGAAACGTCAATTCAGTATGTTTTTTATATAAACCGCACGACATCTGATCTCAAGTGATATGAGAATATGGACTTCATTCGTTTGTCTATGATTTAAAAAAAATACATTCGTTTTGACGGAGAATCGAATTGCCGCAAATATTTGTTGATTTTTTGCTGTTACGAAAGTAAAATTGTGAAAAGTTGTTTGTAATTTACATTTAAGTTGAAAATATGAGTAGAAGTGACTCCGAGAACTATATGAACACTCCGCCGGATATTGTAAATGCAGCCACGATTGCAACAAATAACTTGTTGTCAGAAAAATCTATAGCCAAATTTAGTAACTACTAGTAAAAAAATATAAAGATTTTTTAGATTGGAGAATGAACAAATTCACGAATTTATGTGAATAAATAATTTGTTTCCTTCTGTATTTGTTCAAGTTTATTTATTATTGCATTATTTTAATATCTATGGTCTATTGATATTTTACAGGTAGCACTAGTAACAATGCAGGTCATTTCCCTACGGCTATTTCTGAACCCATCTTAGAGTACTTATGATATGTGTGTAGATAAAGTAGTGTATGCATCTGTACATAATTAGGCCTTAAAACACTCGTGTGATCCTATTATGAAACTTGCTACCGACATAAATATCTAGCTAATGTGTCAAATGGGGGACCTGCAAATTTACACATTTTTTTATTGTGATTAGTTTTTGTTTTATTAAGGAAAATGTGAAAAAAATACCATTCCCGAAGTCAAATCTCCCAACCAATCCCCGAAGCTTACCAATCGAAATTTTTAAAATTTTCACAAATTGTATGAATAAACATAAATATGACACGGGAATTATAGCCATGTCTCTAACTAGCTAATTATTTTTTGTTTGCAAAAAACCTATTTGAACAACTCGGTTGCGTTAAGTTTGCACCTGATTTGTAAGCAATGCTATAGATATCAGGTGCAAACTTAACTCAACCGGTACGTACGGAACCCTCGGTGCGCGACTCCGACTCGCACTTGGCCGGTTTTTTTAAATATGGTTTAGACTAGAAATATCCATTGTATCTGTCTTAATGACAGGAACGAGTTTAACTAATGTAAGGAGGTACTTTATGAAGACTGATAATAGTTTTGCTAGACGGCACGGTCGGGCAAAAGTCGGGAGAAAGCGTTTTGCTTTCTCCCTATAAGAGGATAGCAGTAAAAAGTATCATGTAACAATCCTCGAATTTCTAGGCATCTACCATTTTCATCATCATCATCACCAGCCCACCTCCGACCACTGCTGGTCATAGGCCTCTCCCATGGCATGCCACTGAGCTCGTTCCTGAGTTTTTTGTTTCCAACCGCTGGCAGCCACTTTTCTTATGTCGTAGCTCCACCTAGCTGGAGGGCACCCTGCATTACTTGTGCCAAGACGGTGGCGTATTCAGAATGCTGTTCGGGCTGCCCCGGACTCTGCGCACCAGGGACGCCACCCTTTTGCGCATTATAGCGGCAAAACTGTCAACGTGTGCGTCAGCGAACATCCTTGTACAGAACTTTTATTTTTACAACTTTATAATAACAAAATATTTTTTTTTTTCTTAAATAATAAAAATCTTTATAATAATAAAATTGTATTACAGTTTTTTCTACTATACAGCTTTATAATAGAATAAATCTCTCACATCGCTAGTCCATAATTGGAGCAAGATGTAAACACGGATAGCTCTGATATTTTTAGGCAGACAACACTTCATGTGTTTGGTCCGCCGTAAAAAGTACATTTGCTTACGTTACGAAACCGCGAGAATAGTGTTATTTGGGGCAGCAAAACTAAGCAATAAACTAGATGAGAATCCCCATAATGTCCATAATGTGTCAGCAGAAACGCAAGTGATGGACTGATCAAGTGAATTCTGTTGTGGGAAATACATTGCTTGAATTGTACCATATAAGCGCCGCTAAAGGGATGAGATGGCGTGACATCGTGAAGCGGTCTACTTCAACCTCCAACCCTTACTCATGATGACCACAACCTATCTAACAAGAATGAAACGAAGAAAAAGAAGCGTTAGCAAATCCATTGACGTACCCACTAGAGGGCTAGACGACGCCGTGTAACGGAAATCCCAAGCTTCTAAGCCCTGCCTCCTGATCAGCAAATGTTCAACTGACATGTGTCCCTCATATTTTCTTATTCACCGGGGTCTCCTGAAAAAATCGCTTGAAGGAATAAACTTGATAAGAATCACGCTAATTGCTCATTCCAGTGACATACCTCTAGGACTGAAGGGCTAGATGGTGCCAAATACCGTGATTCCCAAGCTCCTGATAATAATAATAACCCCAACAACACACAGTAACAATCTTACACAAATCGACCTAGTCCCTAACCAAGCAAAGCTTGTACTAAGGGTGCTAGGCGACGATATCTATACTATTATAGAGTTTTAAAAATAAAATGTCTTTGTACATTGAGGATATTAAAAAAAAGCTATTGTAAATTACTATTTGGAAGTCACTGAAGCGAAAAATATTTATTTTTTGTATGTTTTTATTTGTCGTTCCGGCTTGATCACGCAAAATCGGCTAATCTAATTTCAACTATTTATGGTACACGGGTACCAAACGGGCTCCAGCTGGTTATAGGATACTTTTTACCTGATTATGTTGAAGAAAAAAATGGGGTTATGACTTTTTCTCCTCCGCGAACAAAGTTGCATTTACATACATAATATTTAGATAAATTATAATACTAAAATACATAGAAAACATCCAACACCCAGGTAGAAACATTCGTTAAAGTGCTCATCACACAAACACTTTCCCACGCTGGGATTCAAACCCGGGACTGCCAGCTTACAGCTCTCGTCAATCAGAACGTCAAACTCACGCGGGGCCTTCATGTTTTCTTCAGCACTGGGACTTTTTGTTACACCGAGCAACGACTAGGAAAATCATTAATAATTAATTTTGAAAATGTACGAACTTATATTTAGTGCACCGTGTACAACTGACAAACACACACAAACAAACAAATTTTAAAACTAAATTTGGTGATTCCGATCAGTACGATCAAAATATTTTTCATACACGGTTAGCTACAAATACAAAAAATAGAAATATCGACGTCCGGATTTTAATTATTTTATTTGCTGCGCTCAATACTTTTAATTTGATTTCCGTCCATCTAAGTATTTTTAGCTGTGGATTACTTTTCGGATCTTCTTTCTGTTTACAGAGTTTTTACTGCGATTTCTAAATTGTTGTCTTATCGAATATATATTATTACAAGATCAGAATTGACTAAAACACCAACTTGATCTTGTCTTTGTTTGATTGATGTTGTTGGGGCACCACTTTTCTTCGTTGTATCATCATATTTGAACCGAGCGGTCAAAAGTCTGAGAAATTCGCCCTTGTATATAAATAGGTAAAATTTGACACACCTAGCTCAACCTACTTATAAACCTCCCAATGTGTAACACCCTAATTCCAATAGTTGGCACCCTGTTATTATTATATTGCTACGAATTAAGGTTGACGATTCCAACGATCACTGGGACATCTACTAAGTTAGATGTCCCAGTGATTGGCTAGGTGTCATTATCAATTAAACTAAAGTAAGCATTTTTACTTTATCTTATTTTATTTATTAAGGTCTACCAACAGTTAATACATCTATTGAATGTACAAAGTATATACAAGAGTTACATAAAGTGACGCTTAACTAATTACAGGTAAACACAACATGTTATATAACGAGTATTAATCGAAGTGCTTATTTAGTGCCTAAAACTAGAAACACGGGCATACAAGTACTATGCTCATAATTGAAAAATAATTCTATTAATTACTAATATCTATTGATTTACGAAACCTATCCAGCGAATCAAAATGAATATCACAGGAGTGACTGTGCTTATTCAGAAGTCTACATAGCCGAGGAATGGGGGAATTGGCACCAAGAACGGTTCTCCGGAATACAAGAATAATAGACCCCCTTGCCGTCTATTATTTTGCGAGGGTATCTAAATGGAACTCTAAATTAGTTTAATTCATAATGACACCTACCCTGTATATTTCAATATTAAGTAGAATAGAATATACTGTGTAGACTACATCTGAATATTGTTAAGCTTTTAATTAACAAAAGTTCTCAGATTTCAGTGTAAGGTTAGGAAACAACACTCCCTTACATTAAATACATTCAAAGTTTCACGAGTGGGTAGAAAGTTAATAAATTGAGATTGAAGAGCTTTCGATATTATAACTTCATAATCTGAAAACAGAATGAGTACCCTTAATTTAACCTTCGAGAGTTCTAACATACCTAATATAACGTAGTTATTTAATGAGTAATTTTAGTAAAATTCCACACTTGCTTTGCTTATATCCCAAAATATCGGTTCTGGTTTATGTTCTAAGTACTTGATATAATGTTGTTGCAGATCCAGCAAAAGCGTCAAAAGTGTCATTTGATGCATACGTAAGCTATATTTCCTTATTTTCTCTTTAAGATGCATGACATTATTAAATTCAGCTCCGCCGTTTTATAAATTACTAAAAGAACTTAAGCATTTTTGGAAATGAAAATCATGATTCTGGTACGGAAAGCAGACTTCACCTTATAAATTTTATAAAACATCTTAAGTTTTAGGCCTATATCTCTCCTCCTTATAGTACCCCTGATTGCTCAACTTGTATTAATATGCAGATACTTTGGATCCTGTGGGCGACTCTGATATTCGTGCTGGTGGTGTGCGTGGTGGGTACGGTGGTAAGCGGCGCGGGCGCAGCCAAGCGCTTGCTGCGCGCACTACGCCCCGCCCCTGTTTCCGCGGCGTGCACACCCACACTGCAGCATGGCTGGTTCTCCCGGACAACGTGAGTAACTTTGTTGTGGCAATAGTAATATTTATCAAATACTATTCTAATTCCTTATCTTAAGTTCAAAAAAATCAGTAATGTTGTGGGACGCGGTTATAGCAACTTATGTGACGCGGAGTGGATGACCAACAGAATTCGATGGAAGCAAGTCTTTTTTTCCAACAATAAGGTTTCCGATAATCATGATCTTCAATCATTTACATAAAGCTATTCAACTTTACATAAAGCTACGGATAGACTGTGGTCGACGTTAGTCTTCGTGTTGATGATGTGTTTGGCAAGAACGGTGGCGGGGTCGCGGGCGCGTCGCGCTCCACCCCACCCCCATATCCGCGGCGTGCACGCTGCGGCTCGGCTGGTTCACCCGGATAACGTAAGTAACTTTGTTGTGGCAATAGTGTTTTTCATGAAATACTGGTTAATTGTAAGGCAAACGTTTCAAATACGTATCTCGAAACGGAGTGATAACAACAACACCACCAACAAGAAAACATACACACTCTGACTGTTGGTACTGTGACTTAGTGACTGGTAGTATAAACTGACATGATATGACATTTCTCATATACCATCTCCAGTGTTTAAAGCTCTAAGTTTGAGAATTAGGCTGTTTCTGGTGTCCTTCTATTTCATCGGCAAATGTTTTCTAAAATGCTTCATATCATAGAATTCTCTTTTTATCGACAACTGTTTCCCCTGAAACCATAGCATTTTCATGATGTTTGAAAAGATCATCATGTTTAAGCCGTTACAAACCAAATGATCTACTAATTTCAGAGAAAAATGGTTTAAGTATATGAAATTATATGTAGACGTAATGAAGAACGTATTCGATGAAACGTTTTTTTTTTAATTAGGGATTGCCAACTGACAATACATCACAAAAGTTATACTGGGGTAGCCACTCTCATGTAAATTAAACCGTTAGGTTTTTACCGACATACACGAGAGTGGCTATCCCAGTATAACTTTACTCTAACGATTTAATCAATGGTTAACTTCAAGTTCGTTTCACCACGCTAGTCTATGGATCGCATAGTTAGTTGCTCTGAAATGATGAACGAATGAATGGATGGAATGAAATCGCAAGGCACCCAAGAAGTTTGTTCCAAGCTTGAGCAATGGTGCTGCGTATTTTTTAAATGTGTTTGGCTAATATGTTAATTGGGAAATAAGTAAGCAAGGCATTTACTTGACAGTGACATTGACAATACTAATCTACGACTAACAATTTACTCAGCCGAAATCGCCGGTATAATTTTTTACCCTAGCATAGAGATTTTATCCTTTGGTTAAATATATTCCATTTGGCGAAACGCACAATGAGTTTACCCGCGAGTAATTCATGATTTACTATTGAATCAGACTTACTACGTGAGTGAAATACGCCCTAAAGCATATTATGATGAAAATAAAAATTAAAAAAATGAAAAATGAAAAATGTTTATTAGGTTACACAGCATAATAAAAATACATCATGGTTGGTGTCTCCTAGTAAGCACTAGATGTACTTGTGACAGGAGACGCCGCTCCTCCAATAATAGGTAAAATGTAACCAAATACTAACGTTACACAGAAAGGTATATTTATTTATTATTTACTTACTATTAGCTAGATCTATACTATTTTATTACTAAGTATCAGGCGTCACAGCGCTATCACTCCAGCATGAGCGATTCATATTACATTTAATGTAAACTGTAGGTAAACTCACGTTACACTATCGTAACAGTAATTCAGTCTCTTCATAGGTCAAGTTGTTTAGCCACTCAACGATTGTTTTTTTACAACTATAGGATTGTAGGGGATATATAGAGATTGATTTATTTATGTTATTATATAGGTGTGCAGATTGTGCAACAAACTGCTTTTTTGCAAAAGTTGATTTAAAGGTAGGTGTCGTAACTATTTTGTAATGTCTTCTCCGTTTTAATAGCGATGGTTTATATGTCAATGTCTTGTGTGTCTTTAACAATACATTCAAGATATGAAGTTTCCGCATGGTTAATAACCCACAGCCTCTGTAAAGTTCGGTGGTAGGGTATCTATAGGGTTTTGAATACATTACTTTCAGTAAGCATCTTTGTCCCCTTTCAACATCAATAAACTTAGTCTTACTCGCTCCACCCCAAATTGGAATACAATAACACATAATGGACTGTGCTAACGTAATGTATAATTGTTTAAGTAAAGCCTGTGAAGTGATATGTTTTAATTTTTTAAATACCCATATTAGCTTTCGGATTCTATTATTTAAGTATTCAATATGCCCGTGCCACGACAACCGTTGGTCAAGGATAATTCCAAGATATTTGGTTGAGGCAACCCTGTCAATTTTATCACAGTGACAATTCTGGGTATCTGACAGGTCGCATGCGTGAATTTTTATAGCTAGTGTGTCAGATGGTTGGGTACTTTTATATTTAGTAAAACATATGTAGTTGGTCTTTGCAATGTTAAGAGTTAAGAGGTTTGACTTTAGCCACATGGTTATTTTTTGGAGACCCATTTCTGCTATCTCAAAGACGGACTCCCAAGTTTTGCCACTAAAGACTACCACAGTGTCGTCAGCGTAAGAGAAAATTGAGCCTCCATCAACGGCCAGTTCAGTCAAGTCGTTTATGTATGCAAGAAAGAGGGTAGGTCCGAGAACACTCCCCTGGGGGACACCGAAGGTAATTTGTTCTTCCCCGCTAGTGTGGCTGCCAATTTTAACGACTTGACTGCGACCATGGAGATAATCAGCTAATAGATCAAGCGGTTTCCCTCTTATACCCATGACCTCAAGCTTGTGTACAAGAATGGAGAGAGAAACAGTATCAAAGGCTTTTTTTAAGTCTAAGAATATAGCTAAGGTTTTTTGTTTTTCATCCACTTGTTTGGTGATTAATGTGGTAAGTGCCAGCACAGCATCCTCCGTGCTTTTCCCTTGTCTAAATCCGTATTGCGAGTCAGAAAGTAGGTTAAATTTGTTTAGGTAATTAGTAAGCCGAATGTTGATTAGTTTTTCTATGATTTTTGAAATTGGCGATAACACTGAAATTGGTCTATAATTATTGATGTCGTCTCTCTCTCCACTCTTGTACACAGGCGTGACAAGAGCCTGTTTTAGTTGTACTGGAAAGACTCCATTGGTGAAACACAGATTAACCAGACTGCAAATAACAGGAACAACAATGTGTCTGGCAAGCTTTAGGAATCTAGTAGGGACCCCATCACCACCACAGGCACTGTCACTTTTCAAGCTCATCAGTATGGTATCGACTTCTTGGTAGTCAGTGTCAAGTAAGACAAAGGATGATGGGTTCGAGTGGGTGGTCGAAAAGGTATTGTTTCGGTGAACATTATGGTTACTCTGCCTAATATCATTAGCAAGATTTTTACCAATGTTAGCCAAAAAATTATTTGCTATATTGACTGAGTCAATTGGAGTAAGTCCACGGTTCAGAAGCTCGGTGGGAAGATTATTACTAGTTTTGTATTGTGTTATAGATTTAATGACTTTCCACATCTTCTTAGGGTTTTTTGCTACATTAGCCAGTTGTTCACTATCATATTTCCGTTTAACATTTTTGATAATTTTAGTTACGAAATTTCGGTATCTCTTGAAGGTGATACGCAGGACCTCGTTATCAGGATCAGCACGTAATTTTAATTGCATTTTGTTCCTATTTATGATGCATCTCAGAATCCCTGGAGTTATCCAAGGTTTGATATTTCGTTTTTTTCTTGGAATTCTTTTTACAGACTTACTTTCGCTAAGGGATTTCTTCAGTTTATCTATGAGTTGCAAAATAATAAAATTAGGATCATTACTTAATAAAAGGTCGTAAAAGTTTTTTTGTAGTAAGGCGGATATAGCTTTATTATAATCAATGAGTTCTACTGTTTTTTGGCAGGTGTGATTTATTATATGGTTAGTTAATGTCAAAAGTATAGTGAGATGGTCAGTCACAGATGTATTTAGTATTGCAGAATAAGCAGTAATGTTATTAGACTCAATTTTAAGTATAAAATGATCCAGACAGTTTTTTCCTCTAGTTGGTAGAGTATGACCTGGTAATAAGCCAAATGTAGATAGCATGTTTAAATAATGTTGTCTGTTTGTCTTTTCATACGAAGATTCCTGTGTGTGAGGGATTAAATTTATATTAATATCGCCTGTAATTATTATATTTTTGCGCGATTTAATTGTTTCCAGGTGAGAGCAAAGTGAGTCAATGAAATCGGTCGCATTGGCATTCGATGGTGATCTGTAAATACCAAGAATAATCGTATTATCAATTGTCATTTGCAAGCAGGAGGCTTGCGCAAGTATAATTTCTTTATTTGTAGAATTTAGGTTGCAACCAAAATAACACACAACACCGCCATTTTGATTAATATTGCTAACAGTCGCCACTGATGCATAATTATATATACAGGGGATTGGTTTTGCAGGGTCAAGTCGACATTCCGTTAAAAATATAAAATCAATAGCAAGGGTTAGTTGAGATAAAGTAATATGAAAAAAATCAAAATTATTACTATATATACTTCTGATATTTTGAGATATAATGGTTAGATTAGAATTATTATTAGGTACAAATTTACTAAGGTCCTGAATATCACATTCAACAGATAGAGCAATCTCCGTATTATCAATGTCATGTAGCACTTCTAGCTGACTATCCATTATGCAGTAAATGTGCGACTGAGGAGGGCAAAAAGACCAGGTTTATTGAGTTGGAAATACTGAAGATTAAGTTTAGGATAAGTTTTTGTAATGAGTGCATACAAAGGATATTATAGGAAATAAGTGGCCGAATTATTGTGAAGTTGAAGATGTGAGTGTGGGTATTACAGTGTAATTTTAAGGAAGTTATGATTTTTATATTTATAAAGCGTGTGTGAGTATTTGTGTATTTGTGTGTGTAATAGAAATGTAGATAAAAATATTTAAACATTGTGAAACATTTGAAAACTAAGTTTTCAGTTGAGATATATTGTAGACTGAGTGAGATAAATTTGTTTACCAAAAATGATACAAAAAATAGTCACTTAGCATGGGACACGGATTGAAGCTCTGGATACAGGTCCTTGCTCATTGAGGTGTTACTCGTGGTAGCACTGTTAGCTTGCGTTGTCGCGTGGCGCCCTCTGTTGTCTATACTCGCAGTAGTTGATGAAGTGGACTCGTCGGTCATAGTGGCCGCTGACTTTTTTAGACGTTCTATTTGTTCTTCACTATGAATGGATATTATCTGGGATTGGTCGGTTCTTCGCACGTATACTTGGCCGTAACCCGTCCAACAATGTTTATACAGTTTAGCCTTCTTGAGGTCACGGGCAAGGAAATGTAGCCGTGAGGCCTTCGCCGTAAGCTGTTCCGACACATATATAGGGGTATCCGCTGAGGCTAGTATTCCTAAGTGCTTAGCACATAGATTGCTTCTGTTCTTTATATTATGTGCCTTACACAACCTTAAGATGTCATTCTTTAGAAGTGTAGATGTAGTTTCGACAATAATAGGGGTGTTTTTAGAGCCGTCTTGTTTTGGGCGCACTCTATATATGTCTTTTATATGTACTCGACTTATAGGGCAGTTTAAAGATTTAGTTAAAGTCATAAACATGTTAACTAGGTCCTCTTTGGTCTCTTTCAGATTTTTAGGCACATTTTTTATCTCTATGTTAGTTTTTCGATTCTCGCGTTGCAGGTCATCAATTTTATTTTCAAGATTTTGTATGCATTTCCTGTCGGCCGCAATTTGCCCTTCAAGTAGAGTAATTTTGTTGTTGAAATCTTCATATTGTGATGATAAGAATGCCACGGACTCCTCGATGCCGCGGTTCGACTGTTTGATGTCTTTCAATGTACTAGAGTTACTCATAATTTCCTTTAATTGGACAGCCATCATGGATGAAATCATGTCCTTGATTTCTTCCTTAAAAGCTGCAAAATCGGTACTGGTCTCATCCTCTCGTTTTCTCTTAGTGCGCATAGATACACATCTGTTAGGCGGCGTAGAGTCCAGTTCAGCTAGTCTATATAAGTCCGATTCGGACTGTGAGCGGTCGCCCATACTAATGTTGCCCGTTGATACCAGGCGCTCAGAAGACCGAGGAGTTGACGCATCGCTTGACTTCGCGTTCCCGCTCATTGTTATGCAGAGCGCCAATCACGTAGCTCGGGGGCGTGGTTAGGTGATAAAGCACGTTCGCGTCACAAGTTGTAGGGTTCACTCGATCTTAGTACCAGGCGATCATAAGTGCGTGGCGGTTAGTTATATGAACACTGATCAATATCACGCACAGTTATGCACTCCCAATATTTTAGTTGAATTAACGTTTCTTAAATTTGTTTATTATTTTCGATTTAAAATAAAATACGGTCACAATGCACGTTTACACCGTATGGTAGTCCGGGGGGAGAGGAATTATATTTTTTACTAAGGACAAACACAAAGAATAATAAACAGCAATAAATGGTGACGGTTTAGAGTTAGAACTCGTCAACCGATGTTGACTGTAACAACAGTCAATAAATTATTAATGGTTAAGATAACAACATTAATAGGTTAGAGGAAAGAAAAACAGGAATAAAGAAACGCTGGCAATAGGAAAAGTCATTTAATGCCGTACTTCCCGCTTTCCAGGGAAAGTAGATATACCTAATAACAAATATAAGATTATAACAAATATGATAGTTTTGTTTGTTGCGTTGCAAACAAAATAGAACGGGTCAAAAAGTTTTCAAACATTGCTAACTGGGTGCAATACAATGCGCCGGGATGTTAAGTTTTTCTTCTCAACTTGGATCCTTCTAGCGGGAACCGCTGAAAGACTCACTCGGTTGACTCACTAAATTTCGTAAAATTTCTCACTTCTATACAACGGGCTCCTGAGGAAACCGCATATTTGATTTTACCAGCGTATACCTGAAGTCAAACTGAAGTAAACCCCAGGCAAATGTAGTTTAGTTTTGAAGATATACTCGTATTATAAATTTTCATGTAAACTATTTATTTTGATTACTAAGTGCAAAGCTCTTTGGATCGCGATGTTGCCACGTATGTTTTCAAGTGTTGTGTCGCTATCGACAGACTTCAAAGTGACACAGCTACCACTCCCTAAATTCATCCTTTTTTGGAAAAATAATCGGGTGCCATTTTATTAAAAGGGTTAATTTTCATAGAGAAGCGAATGTTATTATGTACAAAAATGAACAAAACAAGATTTCACATTTTTTTCATATAATCAGGGGGCACGGCAGTGCCCCGCCAAGTCGAGCGCGAAGCAAACACTGCCGTACCAACCTTTACTGGAACCATTTCGCCGCATTTTCAGGCCCGTATTTGGGAACCTCTGGATAAGACCAGAACGCAGAAATTTTCGTCATCCAGTAAGCTATAATCACATACTTAAAATCCAAAATTTCAAGTCTGTAGGTCATTTAATTCCGATGTTAAGTGATAGCAAAGTTTCGCATTTATGACACTCACTCACTCATGATCATCAGAATAGAACTAGTACTTCGCATAAACTCAGAGAGCTGAAAGTTGGTACAGAGTTAGGGTTTAATGGCCACATAAAGGAAAAACTATAAAACTAGGATAATCGAAGATCTGGAGTACCTGGTGACCCTGATTAGGAATCACAAGAGCCCAACCAAACTATTAGAGATCGACATACCGCCTTTACAAAAAATATTCAACTTGGTGGGCCGTTTCATTTGATGTCAACAATCGAAGGTCTATGCCCACGTTTCTACAAAAAGAAGTGAAATCCCACCAAAAACATTCTGTAAAAAACTAGCTAAGTCTCGATGGAGCTGCTTGTTTATCTCTAAAAAGTAATAAAATCTAGACAAAGTCGTGCCAAGTCTAAGGTTCTTTACTGTGATTTTTTTATTATTATAGTTAATGTTGTGTGACTTGGCTGTTGAAGGGTTCACAAGGGTACAAAACCAGGTGCTCCATGACACCATTGCACCAATCGTTGACGGTTGGACTTGGCACGACATTGTCTAGATTTTATTACTTTTTAGAGATGAACAAGCAGCTCCGTCGAGATTTGGCTAGTTTTTTACAGAATGCTTTTAGTGGGATATTTTTTACTTCAAAACGACCTCAGGAATGTGTGGTTAAGTACACTCGGGTGCAAAGAAATCGGACCACCCCAGCGTTTTTAGCATTTTTCCGTTTTCTATTAAAACTGTAAGCTCGGCCCTAACAATTTAAATCCCACGTGATAGATAATTTTCTGCCCTATCAAATGACACCAATATTCAAGGGCGGGAATGGATATTGTGCAAAATGTGAGCGTGGAAATCACCCCCCTCCAACTACCTCGTTAACGCATGCACTAATTGGCCACTTACCATTAGGCATAAAACCAGTAATTATCATTGTTTATGCATCATTCGTAATTGATACGTCTTCCTGAACACTGCTCTCATCGACTCGACCCTGAAAAACTGAATAAACATGGATACTACCCCAAATGCAGCCGCTCAAGCAGTTGCCCTGTTGCAGAGTGGGCTTAGTCAACGTGAAGTGGCTCGACAACTGAACCTATCGAAGTCATCAGTTCAACGTGTATACCAGAGGTTTCGCGAAGATCAGGCGTTCTCCAGAAGGCCCGGAACAGGCAGAACTCGCAGTACTTCAGAGAGAGATGACCGTTTTATCGCTGTTTCCTCGCTACGAAATCGTCGATTGAATGCTGTTCAGCTTCAGCAGAAGCTCCGAGAGACCCGGAATGTGTCTATCAGCCGATGGACTGTCAGAGAAGACTGAAGGAGAAGGAATTGACAGCTCACAGGGCTGCCAATGGCCCAAAACTTACCCCGGGATACCGCGGTGCACGACGTGTCTTCGGTCGCGAACATGAAGATTGGAGCCTTCAGCAATGGAGGTCCGTACTTTTCTCTGACGAGTGCAGGATAACTTTGTTCGGTAATGATGGACGAGCACGAGTTTACCGGAGGCTTGTGGAGCGGTTTTCTCAATGCTGAATCGAGGAACGTGTTGCCTATGGTGGCGGGTCAATCATGATCTGGGCTGGCATGTCTCTGGAAGCGAAGACGGACATTGTGTTCAAATCAAATCAAAATATTCTTTATTCAAGTAGGCCTAGTTACAAGCACTTTCGAAATGTCAGTTACATGAGAGTGAATGTTTGAATGTTCATCACAGGGCCAGGTACAAGGCGAAATGCGGGCAGTTTGACAGCTCCTCGATACGTAGAGGAAATCCTGGCTGATCATGTGGTTCCATTTAAGGGTTTTATCGGCGATGACTTCATCCTCATGCAAGATAACGCACGGCCGCATACAGCCCGGACCACTACGGACTACCTGGAGGAGGTGGGAATCAGCGTTATAGAGTGGCCAGCACGAAGTCCTGACCTGAACCCGATCGAGCACATTTAGGACGAGCTGAAAAGAAGAATCCGAGCCAGAAATCCCGCCCTGAAACTTTATTGGAGCTTAGGTATGCGATCGAAGAAGAATGGGCGGGCATCCCTCAAGATACCGTAAGAAAATTAATAAGGTCGATGAAAAACCGTATGACGGCCTGTCGTAGGGCTAGAGGAGGCAATACACGATATTAAATTGCTGATAATTGTTTTAATTTTTCCTCGATTTCCTTAGAACCACAGTTTTCCCCTTAGGCAAAAGTTTTACTCCAGTACGCATTTTTAGGGCGGTAACGTTCTAAGCCCTGAAAATCTGAAAGTATTGGCCGCACACCTTCAGACATCAGATGAATTTATAGAGCAAAAGCTTACCCTTACAGTTTTTACAGAAATTGAAAAATTGTTAAAAATGCTGGGGTGGACCGATTTCTTTGCACCCGAGTGTATAAATCTTAAGGATTCCTCACGAAATACCTTGTATATACTATTATAAAGTTGTAACAATGACATGTAACCTACAATAAATATATTTTCAAAAAAATAAGTGATAAGGACTATTTGAAGGACTTGAAAAATATATTATTGTATTGTATTGTATTGTAAACACTGTACATACATAAAAACAATAAAACAATGAAAGTAAAGTAACACATGTATTTTTTATATTTATTTCTTGCATGTGTCGTCGTGTTGTGTATATAATTTAATATTTTCTAGACGTGTTTTGTACCAGTAGAAACCAATACTGAGAAATTACTTAATTGCTATTCGATTTTAGTAGGCGTCGTATTTTGTGTACCTAATATTCCCATTAGGTACACAAAAGTATTCCTTAACAAAAGATTCGAGATTTTTTACGTTTGCCATGCCTTTTCCCATTTCATTTGGGGTCGGGTCTCCTCGTCATTTTTCGTGTTTAAAAATAATTATTCTAAAAATAATATAATTAAATCTTCACTTCCTTTATGAAATATTACGTTTTCTGTAAACAGAGTTGTTATAAAAATAATACAGCTAAGGTAATGGGTATTTTCTTTTTATAAATGAAGAAAAACTAAGCCTACGCCGTCAGGCTTTTAAAATAACCCGTCTCACAGTGTATTTTTGAAAATATCTTCCATGTAACTTTCTTCTCTTGACGTTCATTTTGATTGTATAATTCGTCACCTTTTTGTGTTTTATTCAGAAGCGCCTACCAAAAAGAATATAAACTGTCGCCTATTTTGTGTATTGTAGGTGACTATCGCAAATAAGCCAAGAGCGTGTTCCGACTTTTGACTTAATAGGCATGATCCATCTTTCTATCAGCCATCCACTGCTGAACATATGCCTTCCCTACAGCACACTACAGACCGCATCCACCGACTCACGCGACGCTTACTAGGTCATCCGTTCACCTAGTCAGGGTCCGTCCCACTCTGCGCTTTCCTATGCGTGGTCTCTCCAGGACTTTCCTGCTCCAACGGCCATCCGTTCTCTGGTACCTTACCCGATAGCTGTCGGAAGCTCTGCTCTCGAAGTTGTTGACGAGTATGTATACCTGGGACAAATCGTCCAGCTAGGTAAGTCCAACTTCAAGAAGGAGGTCAATCGTCCAATCGGTTGAGCAGCGTTCGGGAAGCTACGTCATATCTTTTCGTCAAAAATAAACTTTTAAACAAAAAAATAAAACCGACTCCAAAAAAACTAAAAAGTAAAAAATAACGCCATAATTCAGTTTCTTCAAATTACTTACAAGTAACCGTTTGTATACTCAATCTATACAGTATATACAATTAATCTTATTTTGGCGTCGGTGCCATATAAAGAATGTGTAAAATATTGAAAATTGTCGATTTTAGTAAGTTGTGACACGATGGCACCGACTCCAAAATAACATTAATTGTATATACTGTATAGATTGAGTATACAAACGGTTACTTGTAAGTAATTTGAAGAAACTGAATTATGGCGTTATTTTTTAAATTTTAGTTTTTTTGGTGTCGGTTTTATTTTTTTGTTTAAAAGTTTATTTATTTTACACTTTTTAGTTAACCGTTACTTGAAAGTGTATCTCGTGACGATTCGAACAAGCCCAAACACGGCTAGGATACATTATTTTATTACATAGATCTGGTGCCTACCTTCCGGCTCCATCATCAAATCAATTCGATGGTACCATTCTCATCAGGAACATTTAAATTTGTGACTATGAAGTTGCTTAGCTAAATTAATCAAGATATTTTGTCGCCACTCGTATATCATTTATCATTGAGGAGTTCCGATGGCATTCTGTGGTCTTCTGCATCAGTTCCACTTCACCAATTTACACTTTCTGAATGCAAATGCTTATTATGTTTCTTATAATACCAAAATCGCTATATGTATGCCTACAATATTTGAGGAGTTCCTTCAATTTCTCATGGATTCCATCATCAGATCTTCACCAATATTAAATGGGACCAACTAGAAAGTACCTTCTATAAAACCAAAAAAAAAATTGAAATCGGTCAAATAGTCTGAGTAATCGGTGAACATCCATAAAAAAAAAATATAATAAAATAAGCATTCCGTCGAATTGAGAACCTCTTCCTTTTTTTGGAAGTCGGTTAAAAATACCCCAATGCTTGAAGACGAAGTGCGTTAGTTAGATAATAAAAAAAATATTGGATATGTTTTTTTTTGCATTTTCAAAATAATAAAGAAATACTGAGATTAATCGCATTAAAGTTTAGGAGTGGGGGCTCGTAACGTCACTCCTAGGTATAATGTGTAGCTAGTTGTGACGTCACATTTTGACTCAATGTCTCCCGTTATTTTTTGATTACGTAAACAAAGAAAAATACGTCCGAAATATTTTGTATATATCTACATGACTGACTACTCACCTAATTATTAATATTTAGTCATCATCCCTATTATCCATACTAATATTATAAATGCGAAAGTGTGTCTGTCTGTCTGTCTGTTACCTCTTCACGCCTAAACCGCTGAACCGATTTGGATGAAATTTGGTATGGAGATAGTTTGAGTCTCGGGGAAGGACATAGGCTACTTTTTATCCCGGAAAAATACCCTTATCCGCGATAAACGAATTTAAGGCGGACGAAGTCGCGGGCAGAAGCTAGTAATATATAAGTCTGGCGGCGGCTCGTAGCGCAACCCACGCCGCTCGCGATCTATAAGTGTTGCATTTACACCAATCTAGATTTCTTTATTTCCAAAAAATAATTTTGAATCCCGGTTAAGTTCAGTTTGGACCTCATTAATGCGATGATCTATATCTATGATATATGGCGTCGCATCCAGGCGTAAAGATACTACAACCAGTTAAGTTGGGATATGTGAAAGTTTGTATGGAACCCTAGGTGCGCGAGCCAGACTCGCACTTTGCCGGTTTTTTAGTTATTAGGTTCATCGTTATCTAATGGCATAAATATATTTATTAGGGCGTCAGCCAGCAGTTTTTTCACCTGCAAAAGTACTGTATTCAAACTGCACTATTGCAGTCAGAGAGCAGCTGGTGAAATGCAGCCCATTCGTCCATCTGACGGCCCTTCAACATTCGTAACAGACTGACAGATACTTTAGTAATAGCTGTAGTACTTTTTAAGGCAGGTACGGTCAGCTGCGAAAGTGAGTAGTGAACTCTATGCATGGGCTCTATTATTATAGAAATAGAGTTTGTGTTAAGATATTTATGAAGACATTCATTATTTACCGACTCTCTTAAATTAATGATCGTAAAGACAAAGATATTGTCAATGTCAAATTGTCACATTGAAAAAAAAGAGACTAACGATTTCTAATGTTGACTGTATTTTGACAAGAAATCGCACTTTGTCCAATGCTAATGCTAACCAAAAGTTTGACGTGTGATTATGACTTGCTCAGCTTGCTCTTTTGTGCACGTTTTTCAATAAATGGTAATGCGTTACGCCATTGATTTGAGCAATTGATTTAGAAATACAAATATTGTGTGAGATTTATTAAGTAATAATGTTAACGCGTTAAGGTCACATTTAATCATCTTAATCATAGGTTTAGATTGCTTACCCACATATTCTAGGCGCATTTCTAGACGGCCGATCATTGTCATTTTTTATGGTATCTTTTTTATTATGAGATATTTATATAAGAACACAAGAAAGCGCCCGCAACTCCGTTCGCGGAGGAGAAAAAATCATAACCCCGCTTTTTTTTTTAGCATAGTCGGGTAAAACGTATCCTATAACTATCTGGAGATACCCAGCTACCCATGTACCAAAAATAGTTGAAATCTAATTTTTCCGATTTAGCGTGATGAAGCCAAAACGAGACATACAAACTTTTAATTTTTACAACTTTATAATAGTATACCTAGATGTATTGCACATGTTCACATTCCGATTGAACTCCTTTACTGCAGTGTCAAATCAATTATTAGTATTTAAAAAAATGTGTTTTTAACAGACTTCCAATTTTTTTTATGGATGTTCACCGATTACTCAAAGTCTATTTGACCGATTTCAATTATTTTTTTTTGGTTTTATAGAAGGTACTTTCTAGTTGGTCCCATTTAATTTTGGTGAAGATCTGATGATGGAATCCATGAGGAATTGAAGGAACTCCTCAAATATTGTAGGCATACATATAGCGATTTTGGTATTATAAGAAACATAATAAGCATTTGCATTCAGAAAGTGTAAATTGGTGAAGTGGAACTGATGCAGAAGACCACAGAATGCCATCGGAACTCCTCAATGATAAATGATTTACGGGTGGCGACAAAATATCTTGATTAATTTAGCTAAGCAACTTCATAGTCACAAATTTAAATGCTCCTGATGAGAATGGTACCATCGAATTGATTTGATGATGGAGCCGGAAGGTAGACACCAGATCTATGTAATAAAATAATGTATCCTAGCCGTGTTTGGGCTTGTTCGAATCGTCACGAGATACACTTTTAAGTAACGATTAACTAAAAAGTGTAAAATAAATAAAATTTTAAACAAAAAAATAAGGCCGACTTCAAAAAAAACTAAAAAGTAAAAAATAACGCCATAATTCAGTTTCTTCAAATTACTTACAAGTAACCGTATGTATACTCAATCTATACAGTATATACAATTAATCTTATTTTGGAGTCGGTGCCATCGTGTCACAACTTACTGAAATCGTCAATTTTCAATATTTTACACATTCTTTATATGGCACCGACGCCAAAATAAGATTAATTGTATATACTGTATAGATTGAGTATACATACGGTTACTTGTAAGTAATTTGAAGAAACTGAATTATGGCGTTATTTTTTACTTTTTTTTAGAGTCGGTTTTATTTTTATATAAAAAACTTCGTTCGTGGAGGACAAAAAGTCATAACCCCTCTTTTTTTCTTTAGCATAGTCGGATAAAAAGTATCCTATAACCATCTGGAGATACTCAGCTACCCGTGTACGAAAAATAGTTGAAATACGTTTAGCCGATTTTTCGTGATGAAGCCAAAACGACACATACAAACATACATAAAATCCAAAAAAAATATTTTTCATTTTAGTGACCTCTATATGGCCTCTATAACAATCATTTTTTTGAAAATATCTTCAAGGTACAGACATTACATTTTTACAACTTGATAATAGTATAGATATTAATAAAAGCGCCATCTCTTCGTTCTATTGACACTGCTGTGAACGAGTGCAATCGGAATATGGATGGCGCGAAGCCTTTCAATAATGAAAAGTAGTAGGTACGCATGTCAAAACGGATTTAAAAATGCGAGGCGTACAGCATAGTGCTCGCTAGTAGAGAGGTTAATACGTTGGATGCGTAATCCAAAGGTACCAGATTCGATTCCTGGTGTGACCACGTGCGAGAGCAATCGTAATTTTCTTTGCGCTTTGATTTGTAACTATATCACAATAATTAAGAGTTAATTATCCAAAATGTATGGAACAGCTGATTTTTTTGTTGCTCAGTGTAGCCCTCCCCATCACTCCAGCTCATGAATCATAAATCACCCAGTATACAAAACTTGCTTCATTTAGATAATAGGATGAAGGAATCATGATACAATTATGTTTTCGCAATCCTGACGAGCGGAAAGAAATACCTCAAACAAATGAATTGAGTAAATAACTTTCGCCACTTTCTATTGGCTCTCCTATTCCGGCAAGTGCTCAATGAAACATAATTTCAATCAAAGTCTAGTCTGCGGTAACTCAATGGGAATTACTAAGCAATATTTTGATTATATGAACATTATTACATGTTTGCGAGAGAGTTACCCGAAATATATATTATACTAGCTTCTGCCCGCGACTTCGTCCGCCTTAAATTCGTTTATCGCGGATAAGGGTATTTTTCCGGGATAAAAAGTAGCCTATGTCCTTCCTTGGGACTCAAACTATCTCCATACCAAATTTCATCGAAATTGGTTCAGCGGTTTAAGCGTGAAGAGGTAACAGACAGACAGACAATCAGACAGACAGACATACAGACACACTTTCGCATTTATAATATTAGTATGGATTTGAGGCAATGTTTTTCACTCTGAAAAGTAACCAAGTTATGTCTGCACTACGGTCATTTCTGAGCGAATGGTGTGTTTATTTACATTTTTTCTTTGAAATATTTTCAATTTTTTTCATTCGAAAACCGTTTCAAAGAACAAAGTTCGTAAATGTCAAGCATTAATTAGATCTTCTATACTATTCTAAAGTTTGAATTCTGTAAATTGAAGATAATTATATTAAAAAAAACTAATTGAACCGGGCTATTTGGAGGTTACTGAATCGATACGAAAATACTTATATTTTATTTTTTGTACGTTTGTATGTGTGATCGTTGCTTTATCACGCCACAACGGCTAAACAGATTTCAACTATTTTTGGTACACGGGTAGCTAGGCGTCCACAGATGGTTAAAACATAATTTAAAAAAGAGAGATTATGACTTGTTGCCCCTGTAAACGAAACTGGCATCTTCTAATAATTTATTATTTGTATTAACTGTTCTAATACAGAAGCCAGCAGTGTGACCATAAAATATGACAATGTCGTCACCATAAAATATTAACCGGGTAGTAAAGAAACTAAATGGGACATTTATTGTTATCGTAAGCCTGTAATGTCTCACTAATGAGCAAAGGCTTTCCTTCTATTGGTCTCGATTTTGAGCAGCATCTAGCCAATGGGAAATTTATGAAAGCAAAATCTAAAATTCTGAGAAAAATACAAAGATCAATCACATAGTCTAATGTTGTTCCTGAACTATTCCTGTAAAATTGGCGGCTCATATCGCTTTCGCTGTAAAAAAGTTATCAGATCCCAGGAAAATGTTTTGTATGAAAAACTAAAATGGGCTATATTTTTTTACTATGGTATCTGAAGGTGCATAAACTAATTACAGATCTGGATGTTTAAGGTACATCCAGATCGTTTCTAAGTACAAAAGAGGAAACTAGCTAGTCGTTTTAATATGAGAGCATAACTTCGTTTGTATGGAGAACCGAGCTTAACGGGGACTCTTAAGTACAAGTTACATATTTGCGTAATTCCCATTTTACTTTCATCACGGGATTACTATTCAATAGAGAGGAATGTTAGTCAGCACTTACATAAACCCGCACTATACTAGGCGAAATCTTTCGAGTACAGTTACTGGCGGAATACGGAATTGCCTGTTTTGCACCGACGCTGATGTCATAGTGTGACAAATACATATATCTAGGGATTACACTTTGTTACAACTATTTCATAACAGACAACACGTAACACAGTGAAATCAAAACGTATCCCTGCCATTTTCCTATTCAAATTACAATAACTTTCGAGAATATCTATACTATTATAAAGTTGAAAAAATGAACTGTCTATACATTGAAGATATTTTCAAAAAAAAATATTGTTACGGACTATTTCGAGGTCACTGAATGGATTTTTTTTAATTTTTTTTTTCTGTATGTACCTGTGTCGTTGTAGCTTCATCACCCCAATTCGGCTTAACGGATTACAACTATTTTTGGTACACGAGTAGCTCGATATTTCCAGATGGTTATAGGATACTTTTTGCCCGACTACGCCGAAGAAAAAATGAGGGGTTATGGCTTGTTCTCCTCCATGAACGAAGTTACAGGTACCTTCTTGTACTGGAATAAAGATGCTCGCATGTTTTTAAACTTTTGACGATTGCAAAGTTAGCAAGTAGGTAGTTTGATTAATCAGTAAGTCAGGTGGGGTAAAAGAAACACCGGGGTAAGAGAGACGTTGTAAATGTGATACTGAAAACTGACATATGTGTCAATGGAAATAGAGTTGGGTCAATTGCATGGATTCTCTTTCCCCACGAAATAAATTGTGTTTCCCTTATAAAAAAGTAAGGTCACTTGGGACCTTACTTTTTTATTAAAAGTTATTAACGTACATTATCTCCGAACTGAATTTTTTTTATTAATACTCCGATTGATGAATACAATCGATTAGTAGTAGACAAAACCTATACTTGCTATTTTCCAATTCAAATTACTGTATCTTTCGAGAATGTAGGTACGGGAATAAACTGGAATAAAGACGCTTGTTTTTAGACTTCTGATGATTCCAAAGTTAGCAAGTAGTATAATTAATCAGTACCTTTTTATTAAAAGTGATACAAAACATTTTCTCTGAATTCAATAAAACTGTTTAATAAAAATTCAATAAAACTGTACTTTTACTCAGAATGATGAATACATTCTAAAAGGAATCAAAACCTATCCTTGCTATTTTCCAATTCAAATTACTATAACTTACCAGAATATCTATACTATTATAAAGTTGTAAAAATTAAATGTCTGTACATTGAAGATATTTTCAAAAAAATGACTGAGCCGGGCTATTTGGAGGTCCCTAAATCGAAAAACATTTCTTATCTTCGGTATATTTCTATGTGTCGTTGTGGCTTCAGCACCCCAAATTATTATTTTTGCTGCGCAGGTAGCTGGGTATCCGCAAATGGTTACAGAATACTTTTTACCCGACTCCGCTGTCAAAAAAAAGAGGGAATATGACTTATCTCTTCCGCGAACGAAGTTGCGGGCAGCGCCTAGTATTTAAAAGATATGTATAGATACATAGAAAATGTCCAAGTCTCAGGAACAAAAGTATTTATTCTCATCACACAAATATTAGCCCTTAATCTATTGAACGCCAAGCGGAGGAGCAATAAAAGAAGAGCTCGAAAATCAACAGGGATTGATAAATACTTGTAATTCATAGTTTTTGATCATTGAAATTTGGACGGCTGTGGCCGACGTGGCGTCAGTGGCACAACTTTTAGGTGTCGGCCACAGCCGTCGTTGGCGGTCAAATGGGATTTGAACCCACTTTCAGTTTCGTAGCCAACGTTACTACCGCTGAGCTAAACCAGTCAAACCATAAGTAGGTAACACAAGTTATGGAAGACTTCTTAGATTTACCGTATTATCGTAAGACAAATTAATGAACTTTATATGAGAACTTTTAACTGCATCCCTAAAATGACAGTACATTTGTCATCATATAAGTGAATGTTTTGTAACATAAATTTTATTTCTTGAACGTAGTGGGGTAAAAGTATCCTATAACCATCTGGAATTGCCCAGCTACCCGAGAACCAAAAATAGTTGAAATCCGTTTAGCCGATTTGGCGTGATGAAGCCACAAGGACTCATAAAGTGTCATTCTATGGAACTTGCTAAAAATGTAAGCAAAAGACGTAACTTGGTTTTCTCAACGTTTCTCCTTGAATTTTCACATCAACTCATCAAACACCATTGAAAGCATACACTATTGAAACGGTCGTTACCGTAAAATACAAAACCATGCAATAAATAACTGTTTCTTGGATATTTCAATAAAAGTTTAAATTGTTTTCATATGTCAGGTTATTAGGACCTGATATAATGACGTTTTTGTTTCTTTTAAATTCTACAATTGTCTATGATGGGTAGTGTTGTGACTACGGTGCTCATATATTAAACCCAACTCCAGCTCTTTACTTACCAAGACGGTTGTATACACTACGCGGTAGTTTGACAATTTTAAATCACATTAATCGTTTTAATTCCCTTTTTCTCATATTTTTTTTTCTATTCTTTCGCACCATTTTTCAAACGTTATTTAAACTTCGGAAAATGTAATCAGGTCGTCTCGGACTGTTTGAAAGAAATATAATTGAGCCAACATTTTAATATAAAAAACAATGACAGTTGAATGATTGACGGTTTCAATATTATTTTACTCGTTTATAGTTTTTCTTGGTATGTACGCGTATCTTACTTCTTTGATATTGAATTTTCTAACGACTTGGCCTGATTTACGAATTTTGTTTTGCGTAATGATCTGGATATTATTTAACTTTGGAACGATGACTTATTGCTACCGAACACGGATTTTGATATTGCTTGAAATCAACGAAAAAATGAGTGATCAGCCAGGAACATCTCAAACTTCGGGCTTGCAGCCACGAAAGACAGCGATAGGGCTACAGATCATATAAAGGCACCTGTTATAATAAATACTCCAGTAAGACATCATCTTCATGTACCGACTTTTCTTCTGATCGTGATTTAATAGATAAGTAGGTACCAAGTAGGTTTTTTACTTTCGGTATTTTATTATTCGATATGGTTTGACATAAGAAAAGTAAAGGAGTAAGTCAGAGTCTTGCCCATCACTAGTAAATTCATCATTTAGAGACAATTTCAATATGGCGGTTTGTTTACATTGTTAGCAAGTTCCATAGAATTACACTTTACGAACATACAAACTTTGATTTAGTAATCTCCTACTAGTCCATAACATTTTTTTTTATATCTTCAATGTACTGACATTCCATTTTTACAACTTTATAATAGTATAGAAGGAGTAAAGTTTGAGTAGTAGTAGTTCACTTGTTTAAAAAATATCAGCTTTTTTTCGATATGCCGCGATTTTTTTACCGGTTTCTCGTTCATAAGCGTTGTTAACAAATTTTAATAAAAGACCAGTCATAAAGATTTTTCCGTACAAATCTAAGCGACGTCTATCTTTCCTTGAACGCGTTAAGTGTCGAAACAAATAAGATATTTCGGTTGCCTAGGCACTCAAGAAAACTAACTAGCCGCAACAAAAAAATCTCTTTCATAACTCAACCACAAAACAATATACGTAAGAGCTTGGGATTCACATTACGTTCAATAACTAAAGAGTGCATCCCAAAAGTAACTTTCGAAGACTCACATCTAGAAGAAGATTGCATTTAAAATGCTACCATGTTTTATTGCAGTAGGTGTTGTGTTTGGAGTACCAGGAAAGGCTAGATGGGAATTTGGAAAGGTTAAAGATGGTTGATGCAATAGCCACACCTTTCAAGTGCTCCGATATTGCATTAATGGTAAAAGTAAATTGATGTTTCGGACGCTGCATGTTGTATCATCGGGTATTAGTGTTTTTATACAGTTTCAACATGCCAGTTTTATATTTGTTGCGACTTATTTTTCCTTAAGAGATGAAGTAAAATAACCTAAAATTGACAAACACATCTATACTATTATACGTAAAGTTGTAATAATAAAATGTCTGTACATTGAACATAGGTATACGGATTAGCTGGCCATCTACAGATGGTTATAGGAGTTTTTTATTACCACATTTAACAGGCTACCCGCTCAGTAAAAATGATGGAAATCCATTGAGCCGTTTTGACACGATGAATGAAGACATATGTGTGATATACAAACATACAAAAAAAACCGATTCAGTGACCTTCAGTAGTCCGTTATATATATTTCTTTTAATAAGTCTATGTACAGACATTTCATTTTTACAACTTTATAATAGTAGGTAAAGATATTATGCGCTGTCGTATAAGTTAGATGGCAGTAGAAGCAGCCCTTTCAAAGATATTCAGAAATTACACAAAAAATGTTTACTTTACTGTATTGAATCGACACACTTACTTTTCCGTTGGCAAACTCTCGAGCTACAATTGTAAATTTTACGTGTTTACAATGCCAACATGCTTGTGTTGGTTTTCCCTGCCATTGTGATGATGTCTGTAAACCTGAAACATGGGTAAACCCAAAGGGTCAAAACGGAACCCTTTTACTAAGACTTCGCTGTCCGTCCGTCTGTCTGTCTGTCCGTGATAGCTAGACAGTTAAAATTTTCACAGATGATGCTTTTATGTTTCCGTTGTAACAACAAATACTAAAACAGTATAATTTTATCTCTAGACAGACATAAAATCAGTCTATGTAAGTAACCAATATAAAATTATCGAACACCACGTACATTTTGCTTAGGAGTCGGGCTCTGCTAACACTGGATTTTCATAGATACTGCCTTTTGTAGCATATTTTTGTACGGAACCCTAGATGTGCTGGTCCGACTAGCACTTGGCTAGTTTTTATTTATTGAATCTTTATACAAAAGATTTTAAGTGTCAACGGTGAGATTTTTTTTATAACTTGGGAATTATCAGCGCTTTCTAAACGTGTCGCGGGTTTTTTATGTTTATAAATGATTTGTTTAACCCGTCTAATAATATAGCTTTCAGTCAGCTGATACAGTACGTAGTAGGTGTGAACGAATGAGTCAAACAGGACAATATTCACAACTTGATTCGAGGCGCCAGGCCATAAGGAATAATATTTTTCTATAGCCTTCTGCGGTACTGATCATATTAACAAATCTGACTAAGAAAATCCTAGAAAAAAATACATGGAGCTCGAGTTTCACACGTTTTACTACTATACAAGCAATACAACGTAGATCCGTTGTTATTTTGCGTCGGTGTGTAGTTGACCAATATTTAAAGAAAAGTACAAAAACTTGTCACAAAAATGTAACTTTTTATAGAAACATACTTTCCCGTCTCATGGTGATGCTATAAGTCTGATCACAGTACGTAAGTGTGAACAACCGTGTCAAACATAACAATATTCGCAACATGAGTCAAGGCAGGCCAAGGCCGGCAGATGCCCTTCGCTTTTTTCGCTATTTAGGTTATTTCTGCCATTAGTGGGTTACCAAACGTGAACGCAGGTTTCGCGATTGTTGGACGATATAATAAAGTTGTAGCTTTATTTGTTGTCTTTTATTAAGAGCATCAGCCATATATTTCATGATTATGCTAAGCGACGAATAATAGCATCGTATTGACGTGTTTAATTAGGGTAATGCATACTAGGCTGGCGGCGAATGGAAATATCTGTAAGATTGTCCCCCGGTACAGTAAAATAGTAGAAGTTTCCTGCAATATCATTAGCGGAGGACAAAACTCGTTACCCTCTATTTTCAGCGTAGTCGGGTAAAAAGCATCCGATCTGATGGATAGGCAGCTATTTCTGTATCTACCAAAAAACGGCAAAATCCTTCAAGCCATGTTATTGACACAAAGACCGTTGGTCCGTCTGTCGGTTCTACCACAGATCAAACTGTCATGCACTATATCACGATCAAATGTGGCCACGGTTTGGATGGCGGTTAATTTTTTTTTCTACCTGCCCTCAGTCCGAACTGTGCGTTTTTAAAATTTTTGTAGTTTGGATCGCGGTTTTGCCTGGCGCGTGGTATGTGTTCATTTACAAAAGGTTTTTTCCTCGGCTCAGAAGTAACTGTGACTTTTTAAATTCTTTGCGGAATACTCCTCTTAAATTTTGTTTTTTTTTTGGTCACACATTCACGATTCGCTGATGCAAATGCAATTTTCTTGCAATGTTCAACAAGTTTGTACTTAAGCCAAGTTTCGCAAATTTCGGTCGCTGTAGCCTTTACTTTTTATTTTCCACAGACATGGATGTTCGCGGAACAAACGATTAAAATCAGTAATAGCTAATATTTTATTCTGTTTCCGCGATTATTATTCACTGAAATAAAACAATTTAACGGATTATATCGCGTATATTATCTCATTTTAGTTCCCGACGTTTCGGAAGCTTTCCAGCTTTCCTTGGTCTCGGGTGGACTGAGAAAAGATGTATTTTCCTCTGTCAAAGTTACAATTTGTGCAAACTACCCATTATTGAAAAAACAAATAAAGGTTTACATACATGCCAGATGGGCCTAAGCTGTAAAGACAGTTACACATGTGCCAGAAGGGTTAATTATTTTATTTTAATAATTTACCAAGCAGTATTTCACAAATGAGGGGTACTGAGGAGAAAAGAAAACGCTGCAAAGAAAAACTCCCAGGCTACCTCATTACTAATTATAATATTTTAAAAAACAGAGACTATTAAATTACTTTTTAAACAGATAAGATATTTTACACCGTTCGGAAATCAAGGTTGACTGCAAAACTGTGTCTCGCTTGTTCCTTGATGAGATGTATTACAGGATCCCAAGCTGGTGGTAGTGACAATCCATCTTCTCTATTGAACTTAGGATGCTTTTTAATCTCAACAGCCTCGCGTAGCATTCTGGGAAAATATCTTTTTTCCTTGGCAAGGATAGAAGGTTTATCAAACTTAATTGAGTGGTTTGGTTTGTCAATGACGTGTTCACAGACTGCAGACCCATTACACCGACGGTGCTTGACATCTGCAATGTGCTCCTTCACCCGGGTTGATACACTGCGTTTCGTTTGACCAATGTATGAAAGACCAGACTCTCGCAGTCCAGCTTATAAATGCCTGCACTCAGCAAAGGGGTGCTACTCTTCACGGGTCTAAGGTATTGAGACACCTTCTTCAACGGCTTGAAATGTGTTTTTATAGAAGCACGCTTCAAGATGTTCCCGATCTTGTCTGTGACCCCTTTCACGTATATTAATACGGCAGGTTTACGCTCGACTGTTGGTTTCTTCATACTGGGATTCTGCTTGGAACGTGGTATCTGGAGCTCGTTGGCTCGATGCGCACGTTTGACATTCTGCAACTCAGCAGTCAGATGTTGATCGTCGCAGATACCCCTGGCTCTCTGTAACAAAGATTTACCCACTGTAGCAAGTTGACAGGGATGGTGGTGAGATTTGCCATTCAAATACCTATCTGTATGCGTAGGTTTCCTATATACAGTATGACCTATGTTAGGACCTCTAATTACTAGCACATCTAAGAATGCAAGTGAATTTGGATTTTCTAACTCCATAGTGAATTTAATTTTACTATGAATGGAGTTCAGATGGTCTAAGAAAGCTGAAACACTAGATCTAGGTAAAATAGTAAAGGTATCATCTACGTATCTTTTAAAGATCCTCGGCTTGACAGGTGCCAATGAAAGCGCTCTCTCCTCGACGTCTTCCATGAAAATATTGGCGACGACAGGAGACACCGGAGGCTCCATTTCCACACCATCAACTTGCCCGTAGAATTCACCAACGAAGTTCCGGGCACCTTCTAGTCTTCTATTACTGTTATAAAGTTGTAAAAATGAAATGTCTACACATTGAAAATATTTTCAAAAAAATGTTTTTACGGTCTATTCGGAGGTCACTGAATAGATAAATATATTTTTTGGATTCTTTGTATATTTGTATCATTGTGGCTTCATCTCGCCATATCGGCTAAACGGATTTTCACAATTCTTGGTTCACGGGTAGCTGGGTAACCACTGATGGTTATAAGACACTTTTTACCCGACTACGCTCAAGAAAACTCCACCGCAAATGAAGTTGCGGGCATTTTTTAGTCTATAATAATGTTCTTGAGAAATTAATTTGTAGAAGGCAAAAAAAAATATATTTTTTTACAGAAACTAACAACAAACAATGTTACTCCAAAACTATTTGCAACTCATTGGAAAAATGTGTATTGGTGATATCTGGAGATGTGTTTAAGTTCTTAATTATCCTGTTTTCTTTTAGAAATATGAAAAAAAACATTTCGTTCTACATTTACTCAGATTTCTATGTCATGTTCATGTTATTCCTAGGAGTAATCCTCATTCCATGTTGGTCGATTCGAACCCTATACATGTACGTAATTCAGCTCAGTATTTACTGATCGTTTTTGACTAATCCGTTGCTGAGCTAAGTAAGTGTTACGCTTCGCTTACTCAACACATTATCTCAGTTTAGTTCTGAATTATTAGTATCAGACTGTCAAACGTCGACAGGGCTTTCACATCCTTAAGATTATGCTCTTCTGGTACCAAAACTCTTTGATCTTTACTCTGGTTTTCTCGATTATCAATCATTTAAATGAAACATTTTAGGGTACATTAAACCAAACTTGCTACTAAATTAAGTTTATTTTCATTCGAAACGAAATTGAAGTTAACCATTAAGTAAATCTTTAGAGTAAAGTTATACTGGGGTAGCCACCCTCGTGTAAATTAAGAGTCCCCGGCAAGCACGGCCGAATTTCACCCAACTACAGGTTGAATCATAACGAAACTTTGCTTATACAATGGCATGAGCTATATCTAGGTCTGTAATTAGTTGGCATGGCTCCAGTTCAGAAAACAAACAAAATACAGCAATATCAAGTTTTGTATCAAAAAATTAAATCCACTGTATTTTTTCACCATGGACTCTAAAGCTACATAAACTAATTACAGGCCTGGATATACCTTAACTTATTCTGAGTACAAATTTTCAGAGCAAACTAGTTAGTCGTTTTAAAATGAGAGCGTAACTACGTTTGTATGGAGAACCGAGCTTGCCAGAGACTTTTTAATGTTGGTGAAATCGGCCCTTAGCATATTAAGCGATCGATTTTGCCTAATCCGCTGCTATGGTAACTGCTGAGATTGGTACTACATTTACACAACACATTATGTCAGTTAAATTCAAAATTATTACTATCAGAAAGCCACAGGCTTTCACCCTCATTGTATTGTGCTCTCCTAGTACAAAACATACTTTGATCTTGTATTTAACCGACTTGAAATCCATCCAAAACCCATCGAGAAACCGGCTGTACTTATTTAGTTTAGCAGGATTTAAAAGAAACCACCCATTTAATTTTGAATAAAAAAATACCTTATTTAAAAGAAACAAAATTATCTCCGTTTAAATACTTAGTTATTAAACATTATAAAAAAACCGGTCAAGTGCGAGTCTGCCTCGCGCACAGAAGGTTCCGTACAAAATATACGCTACAAACGGCCGTATCTATGAAAACCTAGTGTTAGCAGAGCCCAACTCCTAAGCGAAATGTACGCAGTGTTCGATCATATTATGGTGGTTACTGACATAGACATACAGATATAAAATTATACTGTTTTCAGTATTTGTTGTTATAGAGGCAACAGAAATACATCATCTGTGAAAATTTCAACTGTCTAGCTATCACGGTTCATGGGATACAGCCTGGTGACAGACTGACAGACAGACGGACATCGGACAGTGGAGTCTTAGTAATAGGATCCCGTTTTACCCTGTGGGTACGGTCGTCAACATCAGCCAAAAAACGCCCAATGCTGGGCTCAGGCCTATCCCAAAGAACGCCCCACATACCGCCAATCGCATACCGCACACCTTCGGCCTCTCCACCCTGCGTTTTCCTGGCCGTGGTCGTCGCTCAAGAACTCCTACCCCCAGCGGCCACACCGGTTCTACTAGCAATTTGCCCTGCCCATTGCCACTTAGATTTGCAATTCTTCGAGCTATGTCGTTTGCTCTGGTTCCTCTACTGATATCCTTATTCCTAATTTTCGATCTCAACAGAAACAGAGACAGCGATGATCTGCAAAATAAATTAAACAGAAAATTTAAATACAACTTATGTTAGACAATTACTTACAATTCAATATACGTAAGTATCTTAAAATAATCTTAAAATAGTCAGTTGCGGTAATCGATACCAGTCTCAGCGTGTGCCGGGCTAGTGGCCCAGCGCTAGTTTTCAGACTATTCTCTATGGCAGGGTTGGTCGTAACACTACGAACGAATAGTTTAAAAAGGTTCTTTTTTTATTATCATTTGGCTGCCTAACAGGCGAATAGTGTATGTCTAAATGCATGTAATGGTGGCAAAGGTGCCACCTTAACCGTACCTTAGCTTAACAGATTAAATATACCGGCAACGCACTTGTGACTCCTTCGGTGATGCAAGTGTCTATGGGCGACGGTGATCGCTTACCATCAGGCGACCCGTCTGCTCGTTTGCCTCCTGTCATAAAAAAATATATAACACTTTGGTACAAAAAACACTTATAAGTTTCGTGCGATGACGATCTCGAACGGGCCGCGTAATATTATGTCGACACTTTTGTTCACGCAATCGCACGTATTATTAATATTTCTTGGTGAGCTTTGGCCAATAATTATGTTCAATTAGTCTGACACGGCATGACAGGGCATCTGTTCGTTCAACAAGTTATGTAAGACGTGGTTTGCCCAGCGGACATGCTTGATCATACTATGTGTATGCACAATATTGTTGGTGTGATGTGATGCGAGCATTTAAGGGGATCTTTGCTTCTATAAAACCAGGGCCAAAACTGGTATCGAAAAAAAATATAAATAAAAAAAGAACCGACTTCAAAATAAACTAAAAAGCCATAAATAATCTTTTATGTACGGTACGGATCACATTTGAATCACCTTTTGAAGTCGGTGCCAAACCATTCATTTATTAGGTACTATTAAGAACCGCGGCGGCGAGCCTTTACTTATATACCTACATGTATATTTAGTCATAGTAATTCGTATTTTCGTTGAATAAACAACTTTATTTACTTCATGTTTGGCACCGACTTCAAAAGGTGAATCAAATGTGATCCGTACCGTACAGAAAAGATTATTTATGGCTTTTTACTTTATTTTGAAGTCGGTTCTTTTTTTATTTATAAATTTTTATTTTTTGCTTTTTAGTGATGGATTTTAATAGTGATATAAAGTATTTTATACAGCCCAGAATGGGAAGATTGAGGAGGCACTTTGCACGCATCTCGCGTCTTTGGAAGTAAGAAATGTAAAAGTTGGTTAGTTCATTGTACCTTCCATCATCAGCTCAGTATGAAATGATGACAACCAGAGGAAAACAACTGATAATTTTAGAAAAATTTACACAAAACATTGTTAGTGCCTATAATATTTGAGGGTTTCTCTCGATTTCCCTGGTATTCCACCATCTAATCCTGACTTACTGATAAGGAGACTACTTCAGGGACACACTAAAGAGAATAGATGATTTTTATCCTCTAACTCTTAACTATTAAGGATTTGTACCTTCCGTCATCAGCTCAGCATAATGAGATGATGACTACCATATGCAAGTACTTAAATAGCTTAAGAAAATATATGAAAAACGTTATAAGTGCCTATAAAATTTGAGGATTGCTCTCGATTTCCCCGGGATCCCATCATCAGATTCCAACTTGGTGGCAATGGGACCACCTCGGGAGTATATCCTTTCAAATAAAAAGAATTTTTAAAATCAGTCCTCAATTGGCGGAGTAATCGGTGAACATACATAAAAAAAATACAAACTATCGAACATATAACCTCCTCCTTTTTTGGAAGTCGGTTAAAAACTGGCTAATAAAGGTTACCCACCTTTAAACTCCAAAACGGTATTTTAACGGTTATCTCTATGAAGCCTAAACTAGTTGAATAGGTTCACCTGTAACCGAAATAGAGGTTACCTTTATTCACTCCGGAGCTGTTGGAAATATTCGGCGCTGGTCGGTGTCAGAATAGCTCGTTTTAGGCTGGTATTGCTACAAAATTTTCCATTGTTATTTGAAATAAAATTCATTACTCAACCGGAGAGTTAACACTCTCAAATAGGCTGATGATGATGTACGCCCCTTAGTCATGCCATCTTAATCGCCACTCAATCAGTTTCATCTCTCTCTCTCGTTGTTCACTTATAACTAAGTCATGGGCATCATCGGGTAATATACTCTTGGTTTGAGTGATTTACCTATATGCACAACTGTGCCTTTTGCTAGAAATTTTCTGCCTCGCACGACTGAACTGTGGAATAAATTGTCACCTGCAGTATTTCCGTAGCGATGCGACCTTCAAACTTTCAAGGACAAAGCGTACACTTGTGACTCCTCTGGTGTTGCAGGTGTCTTTGGGTGGCGGTGATCGCTTACTATTAGTTCCGTCTGCTCGTTTGCCCCCTATAACATAAAAAAACTGCTTAATATTTTCTTCTGTTTCCGCGATTATTACTCTTTGAAATAAAACAATTTAACGGATTATATAACGGGAGGTCCTCCCGTGACCATGGAAAGCTGGAAAGCTTCCGAAACGTCGGGAACTAAAATGAGATAATATACGCGATATAATCTGTTAAATTGTTTTATTTCAATAAAAAACTGCTTTTATCCGTTGTATCCCTTACAACTTGTAAGCAGATGAGTCATTTATTTGATCAGTTTGGATTGCAGCACGGACAGACAGATAGCTCTGTAGCGGAAATCAGCCCATTGTTCTAGTTCCTTCGATCCTATCGTCTGCGTCGCTCTGTGCAAACTTTCTCGAACTGCAATGATTGATCATTATACTTTTATGCAATACTGACCCGGTGATTTTTAATTGAGCAACATATTCTTGTTTTTATGCACGAGGTTTTATTTCAATTTTTAGGAAAAAAACATTGCAACGCAAAGAAGCTGTTTCAAATGATAATAATAGCGCTTCTTGTAACACAGTCGAATAAAAATAGGCTGAAGCATTTGATTTACTTTATAAGTGTTCTCAGAATAATCCACTTCAGACTAAATATGTTAGTGTTTAACTATCCATCTTTCCTACGCGCCTAGGATTTTGTATTGCACTACAATACGCCTGCTGATCCGTTTTAAAGATAGTTGAAGGGAGCTTTACTTCTGCGGATACTTCAAAGCTTACTTCACTTTCGGAAACAGTAGGTACAATAATTTTTGTCAGTACAATATGACTAAAGAGACTTGGCCCTCTCAGAATAGGGTACATGCATGAAATTTTTCATCGCTTTTCTTAACTAAATATCAAAATACCGTAAAAAATCGGCCAAGAAATACACATAATATTTTAATCTAGTAATTAGACAGTCCGATATGCATTGTTACGTCATAGTGCACACCGGCCATATAAAATCCATATTAAATTCTGTTATGCAAGAAAGAGATAGAATGAAATGTTTGATCGCTTATATCTTGGTTATTTTTATAGCTATTCGAAAAATTACTTTTGTCTGCTGTTTGTTACATGAATGAGCTTTTAATAAGGCAAAAATAAAAATTCATGCATATTCCCTATTGAGTAGATCCGTAGGCTTACCAAAGTCTTTGATTTGACATAGCTCAGAAAGTTGCCAGACATAAGATAAGTGGCTGTGGGCGGGGCACATTGCTCGTAGAACCGATAGCCGTTGAAAAAAGAAAGGTTTATGAGTTACTACCGCTTACCGGACGATGCAG
Source organism: Hedya salicella (assembly GCA_905404275.2). Lineage (NCBI taxonomy): Eukaryota > Metazoa > Arthropoda > Insecta > Lepidoptera > Tortricidae > Hedya > Hedya salicella. The sequence goes on from FR990108.1 coordinate 18,354,455, forward strand.
TGCGCGAGACCTTCAACTAGATCGAAAAAGATGCTGGTAGCATTTCCTCGCTGTATGACGATACTAATACGCTGAGTGAGAAGGCTGTCAGCCCTTTGGTCACCTGAAGGTGCGTCCACATTTGTATCATTTGCCCGTATCAGATCATCGTCGCGTGGCATGATCGCGTGTCACGATCACGCGTTTGAACGTTGCGCCGATCCGATCGCTCGAAATCCATTTGCTACGCGTATCACACAATTATATCGGAAGAGTGCGGCATGATCGGCGCGCCGACAGTGAGCGTCCAAGCAGCGCGATACGCAGTCATGCCACGGCACGGTGATCGGATTCGAGCAAATGATACAAGTGTGGACGCACTTTGAGGTGTAAACAAGCCGTTTTGATTGCTCCTTGAAGAGGAGGCAGGCACATGAACCCCACGTGCCCAGAGTCTCGACAACAAATTGCATAAAATATTACTGGGAGCCGAGAACCTGATGTTTTAATTTTTTACGTGTTTCGGTCACCTCGGCTGCTGCGCCGGCCTTGGCCGAGGTCCATGGCAGATGTGACGGCGCTAGTGTATCGAATATATCTAGTTCTAGGTATATAAATTACTCAAAACCAAATTTTGTCGTCGTTAAATTAAGGACGTGTGATACGAAATCATGTTTTTCCAACATTATCGATGTTATATTTGATGTACTCGTATTTCCGTGGATTTTTTTTCTAAAGGTTTTCCTTATTTGGGATTGCTTTGTTATTTATACCAGCCTAACGTACCCTGTCGGTGGATCAGAAATCAGAATGTTTTATTTGTTAAACATAGGTACAAAACATTGTTGGTGAGTAGAGTATACAATTATGACCTCTATGTATGTTCTATACCCATAGCATCCTTTTGTAAGCCGATGTTAATTTTGTCTTAAACTGACGAATATCAAGGTTTTTAAGTGAATCTGGAATTGTATTGTATATTTTTGACGCCATAGCTATGGCTATGGCGTCAAACATATACAATACCAAGATACTTCTTCTCATCATAGCCGTGTTACTTCCTTTTGTACTGTCAACGTGTCGGGAAAAGGCAACCTTATATTACTTTATTAAATAAATCAGGGTTAGCCTTGACAAATATGCCCACTTCAAGAATATATAATGAAGGTAGCGTTAAAATTTAGAGTGATTTGAAGTGAGGTACACAGCTCTCTATTACGGACTGCCCAAACATAGCACGTATACATCGTTTTTGTACTTTGAACGCCATCTCTTTATAAACCGAGTTGCCCCAGAAGATTACACCATATCTCAATATTGAGCCTACAAATCCGTGATATGACATTATAAGATTATAACTGCCGCGGCGGTTAAAAGTTCATCCTTTAATCAGGATATCCTGTATATCAATGCCCAACCCATTACTACTTCAACTTGATTTTATTGACAGCTACGTCCGTAACCTCACTATCTAACAATTTAGAGGCTGCCTTAGAAACGTAAGGAAAACATCGGTAAAATGACGTGTCATTTTCGAAACATCGTTAAAAGTATTTCTATAATTACCTTGTTGGGGCCACATGCATCACTATTATGCTCAAATTGTTAAGTACGGTTGCTTCATCAGAAATATGATGGAATGTCTGTCCAAGTTTTAGATGTCAAGGGTCGGGTTTCGTAATGAGGAGAATAAGTATAATTTGTATACATTACATACATGTATCTTAGAAGGTGCGTGCAAGTTCGTTCGCAAAGAAATAGAGACATAACCCTCTTTTTTTGTTTCAGCGTAGTTGGGTAAAAAGTATCAATTTACCCAGCTATCTGTGTACCGAGAATGGTTAAAAATTGATTCCGCCGTTTTGACGTGATATTATTAGGCCGCAAAGACGCATGCACGTTTGAATACTGCACCAGAAATAGTGAGAGTGTCATGTCCATGTCATATCTATTTTGCTAGTAACACCTATAGGCCTACCGTTTAACTGAGTCATCGCCAGCCGTAAGAGAGAAGCGAGGAAGGGAAAGGTCATTCTGAAAATTCACTTTAAACCGCCTTCAGTTTGTCTATTGTATAACTTAGACATGTGCAGCAGTGATACATATTCCAGATCTCAGATCAAAATATATTGGTCCATCGACCAGGTTGCTGTTACTGTCATGTTCTGTAATTCTGTATATATAAGGTGTGCAATTGTGGGGTATGCTCAGATGGTGGGATAAAATAAAAGTAGCTGGTACGGGTTTGATGCTTTTTATTCAACGCCTGTCTTAAGACTCAGGCCTAATGACATAAAGCTGGTACGAGACAGCTGTCGTTCTTAAATTCCAATATATACTACTTTTACATACGGCCTGACTGTCTCGCATTTACAGAGAAGTATTAACACCTTCACATTATTTATATTGTTGTCAAAAGTGAATAATATAGTACTACTGTACTTAACAAGTCCATGATTGGTGCCGCCACCCAATAAGTGGTATTTTTTTAATTTACTTTGAAAGGTAAAATGTAGGAAGAAGCGATTACCTGGTAAAAGTAGAAATGGCAACGGTATCGAGTGGTGATTACGCGGTATTACAGACCCGACGAGTCTGGCATGGATCTAGGAGGAAGTCCGCTTGTGCAAGGCAGGTGGGGCCATACACCCAGCGGCTAAATATCTGCAACATTGTACTTTAGTCGTGTACCTCGTCTAAGAATTACATTCTAAGATTATTTTGTTAATGCGATCTGAGTTAAAACATAAGAACATTTAAAGTGTTTTATGACGAATATTTTTAGGGTTCCGTAACCAAAATCGCAAAATCGGAACCCTTACTCCACACATGTAACCGAAACAGAAAAAAAATCAGCTAATATCATTGCGTGGAACATATATCAAAAAGATATTTTACAAAAAATTTGTGGTTTCTAAAAAAAATGATTTAGTAGACATTTTCGCTGCATAGCGCCTAGCATAAATTGTGCCCCTCTATTTTCTAAACCTTATGTAAAAAAAATATGAAAAAATTTTGAAAGATGAAGGTTAATGAATACTTCTAACGAAAATTGTTTTCAACATGATCGGATATACCGTTTTTGAGTTATTTTATTACCGGAAAACGGCAACTCTTATGCTAGAGCACTTTTTCATATAGCATTTTTTCAGCTGTAGTGTGCATTTTTCATATGCACTACTGCGGAACCCTACACTGACGTGCTCTTGGCCGGTTTTTAAATGCCTAAGAAAGTATTTTTACCTGAACGGATGATTTCGCCGAACCCCCGAAGTATGGCTTCGAAGCCTTACAATAATTTTAGCCGGTAAAAGTAGAAATGGTAACGGTATCGAGTTATGATGATAGTGGCCTTATAGATAGATCTGACGAGTCCGTCTCTAAGAGCAAATTTAATTGTACAAGTCAGGCGTGACCACGCAGCTAGTGGATAAAAAATACCTATCTGCAATATTGTACAACTATCGTGATATTTCTTTCATTTATTTATATATTTTATTTTACAATTGCTCAATTTTTTTCATGTGGAGGGATGTAAGACAAAGGGTAGACCAAGGAAAAGGTGGATGGATTGCGTGAGAGACATGAACAGGTTGGATGTAAGCGAGATGATGGGTGACAGAGAGGTATGGAAGAAAAAACATGCTGAGCCAACCCCATGACAAGACCCCAAGTAAATGAGATAAGGACAAACGAATGATGATGCGCGTTTTTTCACAATTGTTATACATATTTGCATTTCTAACGATGTGTTTAAAACCATACAGAATAGGGTAGTTTACTAGGTAAAACAAAAAATATTTTAATTACTCGGTCAGTCAGATTATCCATACTAATATTATAAATGTGAAAGTGTGTCTGTTTGTCTGTCTGTCTGTTACCTCTTCACGCTTAAACCGCTGAACCTATTTGGAATGGAGATAGTTTGCATCCCGTAAAAGAACATAGGCTACTTTTTATCCTGGAAAAATACCCTTATCCGCGATAAACGAATTTAAGGCGGACGAAGTCGCGGGCAGAAGCTAGTGAAAAAATATTGGACGCTTTTTTTTTTCTTTTGCCCATCAAACAAAAAAATACAAAGATGAAGCGCGCCAAAGTTTGGGAGTGGGCCCCCACTCCCAAACTTTGGCGCGCGACGACGATGACGACGACGACGATGACGTCACGCCATGTGAAAAATCGGTCGCACGGCGTGACGTCACGAAGAACTTTAACGGGTTATATCTTCATCATTATAATGATGATAATCTAACAGACGGACTAATCATATTGTTTTAGGACACAAGCCTATTGGTTTATGGAATACATTTGTTCCTAGCTGTCTTGTAATTTATTTTACATGTCTTACTTGTGAACTTTTTGCAATGAACATAACTTAAGTGCAAAACTTTTGACGTGTCTGTCAAGGTTCGCATTGATTACACAGGCCATTCAACAGAGCAAAATATCAAAAAAACATCCGATAAAAATCGCCATGCCATGATATTTTTCTTAAATTATTTAAGAAGCATATTTTGTCGAATAATTTAATTAAAGTACAAAGGTAGATAGAATAAGGAAAATTAAAGGCTGTATTTATTAAATAACGGGAAAACAAGCACCTCTTATTGAAATGCCAATTATATTTACTTTCACATTCTTGTTACCAACATTTTATTTCCATTCACGAACAAAGTTGAATAAATAGGTAATTTGTTTACTATAGCTTGACCACAACCGCTGTGCCGCTCCCGAGGTATGCGAGCGGCGAGACGGGGGGGCAGAGCAGCCACTGCGCTCTGTCATTCCGCCGTCGTCGCTCGTGGCGGCGTGTAGTGTTATCTGTTGCGGGCTGTCTATGTCAGACGCATATGAGATAGAATATCCAAAGATGGGTCGTGCTTTATCTCGAAATGTTAAAGCTGTCATTTTCAAAGTGGCCGAATATTTTAGGAAAAGAAAAGCAGACAAAAATAGCTTCGAACATAAAAGTGACGCAAATATCGCCAAACTTGTGGCCGAAGCTACTGGGTACTGTACTACCAAAAAACCGTAAGAAATGTAACATCTGTAGGAAATTCATCAATTGAAAATGAGGGCCAACCGAAATTTAATTCGCCCAAAAAACCGAAAGTTATAAAGAAAAAATATGTAATTGATGATTTTGACTTGGGAGTGATCAGGAGAAAGATTCATCAATTTTATGAGATCGATAAAACAGTGCCAAGTATTCGTAAGTGACTGTCAAGTTTGATACAAGATGGTGTTTTGAATTGTGGACGAGAATATTTGAGAAAACATTTACACACAATGGGTTACCGGTTCAAAAAATGTAGATCGAAAAGACATCTTCTTATAGAGCAGCCTAATATTACAGAGTGGCGGAGGAAATATTTGACAGAAATAAAAAAATATAGAAGTGAAAACCGCAACATACCTATATTTCCTAGATGAGACATATATTAACGCCAGTCACAATGTTAGCAAATGTTGGCAATCATCGTCGGAACTTGGAATTCACACTGACATCGGGAAAGAACGACGCTTGGTAATCGTTCACGCTGGAAGTCGAAATGGCTTGGTCGAAGGTGCATTGACTATATTTAAATCCGATGCTAAGACTGGCGACTACCATGGAGACGTGAACGGGCCTACTTTTTATAAGTGGGTGGATGAAAAGTTGAAAGATAAACTGCTGCCGAATTCTGTAATTGTGATGGACAACGCGTCTTACCACAGCGTTCAAGTTGATAAGAAACCGACCATGATAAACCTCAAAAGTGAAATGCAAAACTGGCTGCGGCGTCACAATGTTGAATTTCCGGAAAATATTAAAAAAAAACAACTGCAAATTCTTATAAATGCCACTCAAAAAGAGCCCGTTTACAGAATCGATGACCTCTTAAAAGCTCATGGGCACACAGTCCTGCGTTTACCGCCATACCATCCAGATCTGAACCCCATCGAGTTGGAATGGGCTGATGTCAAAAACAATATAGCGCAAAACCATATTCATTCTTCTCTAGATGAAAAGATAAACGCACTGAATTTATTATTTTCGGAGTTCACGGCAGAAAAATGGCAGAGGTGTGATGACCATGTCCAAAAAAATTAAAACTATTACTGGGATCGCGACAACCGTTTCGATAATATTATTGACCCCATAATAAAAAAATTGCAGGATGACAATGATTCAAGTTCCGGTAGCGAAATGGAAGATGAGGATAAAAGTGAATCTATGTCGGAATAGTCACTGTATTCATTACCGATTAGAAGCTTATGATTTTTTGTTTTTCGAACTGATTCTGTTTTAACTCTCGGAACTATTTATTTTTCCGATAATTACACATTAATTTGACTTATATTGGTTTTTTATTTGTGCTTACCTAAAAATCGTATTGTACCATAATAAAAATTGGATATAATATGTATGTACCTATACAGAGTCAAAATATTGTACTTCGGTATCTTCAGATCTATCCGACACGACGACAGACTCTTGTGTGTCCGTGATCTTTCCTGCCCGCACCCCACTTCCCCGCGCATACCTCAGGAGCGGCACAGCGGTTGTGGTCAAGCTATACATGACTTGTCCTGCCATTTCCGATGACGTCATCATCAAACTTATCTAATACTCATACCTAACTTATTTCACCGTGCACTGTTAGTTGCTAATAGCTGATTAACAGATAATTGCGCCTGTCAATTGGTTGATATTAACAGATGCAATCAACCTTAAAACTAACAGATCATGGTGAAATTAAGAAAATGTTTAAATTGACTTCGTTTATTTTTATTTTAGGAGCAGTTTTGTTTGGACAAAATATACGATCTTTCATGATTATTGTGGTGTATCTAGTCTCCAAAATAATGAAAATAATTTCCTAAATATAGTATATATGATATTTCAGTTTTTATTTAACACTTTCTCGCATTCGGAAATTAGAATATACTTTTATGTATATCATCATGAATTTTTACAGAGAAGTCTATTTACAAATAAATATTGCATCTAGTCTCTCAATGTCTCAATAAATATTTAATAGACTCAAATCTTAGCCTAATTAATTATGAAAACAAAAAACACGCTATCGCAAACATTTTCTTGAAAAACGTGTATTTTTTAAGAAAAGTAAATACATGATTTTTCGTCGTATAAATAACAAAGATTGTTTGCGTTTATCTTGCTTTCGGAGACTCGAAATGATAAACTGAAACAGGATTTCGGTAAAGACGGTAGTTGTCAACACGATGAGACATAAACAACACCGAAAAGTGAAGAGCTACGGATCTAAGGTCATTCAGAGCTTTGCACACATTATTCTTGATTTGAACTGGGTGAGTATGGCCTCCCTACTAGTAATCGGATACAGTAAGAGGAGCGCAAACCCACAAACAAGAACACAATCTACGATCACTCAAAGGGCAGAAATTCACGGAAATATTGCGGGCGGTATTCCATACACTGAGGGCAAAATATGTGTTTAGCCATTCAAGTGATTGTTTTTAGGTTTCGTACCCAAAGGGTAAAACGGAGCCCTACTACTAGGACTTCGCTGCCCGTCTATCTATCTGTCTGTCCCTCTGTCACCAGGCTGTATCTCATGAATCGTGATAGGTAGACAGTTGAAATTTTCACAGATGATGTATCCCTGTTGCCGCTATAACAACAAATACTAAATACAGTATAATTGTATGTCTATGTCAGTAACAAATACAAAATGATCGAACACCGTGCACATTGTGCTTAGGAGTAGGGCTCTAACTAGATACGGCCATTTGTAGCATATATTTTGTAGCAAATCCTCGGTGCGTGACCCACTCGCACTTGGGTTTTTTTTTGGTTTGAACTCTACTTGAAATAAGAATATTGAGGTTCAACTGAAGTTGCTGAAAGTTCTCAAGTGTTTATGATAGGTTTTGTTAATAGGCTAAAATTGTTCAAGTATACGTACTTTTTGCTTACCATTTTATAGAAATTTGATACAGGTTATTATCTTGAACAGTACATTTTTCTTCTACCTATACTATTATTTTGAGCGAAAGAAACATAAATCGCATTGTACTTTATAAACAAAGAACTAAAGGTTTAACTATAATTAAAACTAATTGGGTAGGGGTGAATTAACGTTTCAAAGCATTAATTAACTAAGGTTAATGACTAGTCTGCCTTTGGAGAATGAAAAGCTTCGGAGTTTTACGTAGGTACTAAATTACGTAAATATGACACCTACATACAATTGAATCGTGACCTTATACCCTTTCGCGTCGAGACACTCGGCCCAATCGGTCGGGGTGCACGCTGGCTCCACAGGGAACTGTGTAAGCGCCTCAGGGTAGCAACAGGGGACACCCCGAGTGGGCAGCTTTCTCGCACAAAGCAGAGTACCAATTTTTTGATTTTTTTCTTAACAAATCGTTGTTTAATTGGGTTATGTAGTGTTATAATTATTATTTATACAAAACGTTAATAATAAAAAAATGTACAAGTTTCTTATTTTGGTGCATAAATATTACGAAGATAACTGCAAAGTGCTAGGTAGGAGTTTTCTACAATACTTATTTTTTCTAAAATAAATTTTACAAATTAGGGAATTTTTCTGACCAACTAAAAATAGCACAGATTTACCTGTCTAAGAAAAATGACAAAAGTAATCCCTAAAATTAATGCCCTATTCCTTTGTTACCAGTGATGTCAAAGTTGTTTGGGAAGCTGATCAAAACCAGATTAGGCAAACATCTACGAGTGCATAGTATACTCGTAATTAACTCAAGACAATTTGGATGTCAAAAGAATATTGGAACTAGGGACACAATAGACACCTTACCTAGTAAGTTTTAACAAAGGTTCAAAGGTAGGTCTATTTTTGGATTTGAACTCGGCCTTCGATACAGTTGATCACAAGATCTTATTAAACAAATTAGAATATTATGCTATTCAAGACAATAATCTTATTCTATTCAAAAGTTACTTGCAAAATAAAAAACAATACGTATTAGTGAGACAAGTAATAGAAGGTATTGAGAGCGTTTGTAAATCTAAGGTTCTATTACTAGAGGGGTTTTATTTATAATATTTATTAACGATCTCATTACTTTTATACAGAATTCGTTGCCTGATTTAAAAATCGTAGTCTTTGGTGACAACACGAACGGAATAATACCTGCTGAGAGTGAAGATGTTCTTAGAAATAAGCTTCATGTAGTCCTACTTGCTTTTTAGAGATGGTTTAGTGTGAACACTGAATAACCTAAAATTAAATACGGTGAAATCAAATCTAATGATATTTAAAAGTGACCTTAAAAATAAGAAGAGTATTAAGCTTAAGATTGACTATGACATATTACATTCAGTGGAAGTAGTTAAATTTTTGGGTGTGAACATAGATTCCAATCTAAATTAGAAAGAAGAATTAGATGAAATGGAAAACTCTATTTGTTCAACTTGTTATGCTTATGCTTTAGCTTTTGAGCTTAAGAGATCCTGTAGGAATGGACTAATCGAAAGCTGTATATTACGCCCTAGTTCAGGGGACGGCAACCTTTTGAGTAGGAAGAGTCAAAAATTACGATTCAAAAATTTCAATGTTTTAAATGAACCACATTTTTTTGGCAACAATAAATAGTACTTTTTGATGAAAAAAACTAATCTATAGAGCCGCAGTTTTAAATCCAAAGAGCCGCATCACATGTTGCCGACCCCTGCCCTAGTTGAATCAAAACTGCTATACAAATGTTGGGGAGCTAATTACAAGTACAATATGACAAAAAAAAATTACTAATGAGTAAAAATTTTTTTTCATGATAATGATCACAACTCAACAAAACGGGGCTTAATCGCGTATAAAATCAAATCAAATCAAATCAAATCATTTATTTTGCCAAACATACACAGGTAATAATTTGGTAGTATAACAACGTACATGTCAGTAGGATTTAGTTACATGACGGCATGTTTCGCCATAATTAGGCATGCAAAATCGGGCATGCTAAATGATTTATTTAATTACCTTTGGTTTGTACTTCTTCGACGTTCGTAAATTGCCTGACGTCGTGAGTGTAGTGTGTCGGTCTAGTGATGACCGTAGTGTTCAACCTAATAATAAACAATAAAGCGCGGGTAGATCAGTGGGAGTCATGCAATGATCATTTTACCAACCTTAAAATTCTTACAGTACCTAGTCTATCTATTTTAATACTGGTGAAGGATCTACTAAAATTTCTTAAAATAATGAAACGGAGACTGCTAGAAATACTTGACCTGCTACAAGGACAAAACAATCTTAACTTCCCTTTCTGTTCAAAATTTAGGTTAGCAGAACACTGTGCAGACTTCCAAGCTGCAAAAGTTTTTAATAAATTGCCAACTGACCTTAAATGTGTTTGTAAACCTAAATTTAAAAAAATATTTTGTTATAGTATAGATAGAAGAGTTCTTCCAGACTGGAATGAAATGATAATAATGAATAGATATAAAAAATTAACAAAATTGTATTTTTTATTAGTTCTTGATAATAGAGTTTCTTGGAGCAGCAATGTAATATATAGTTTACTGTTTATTAGGGTTAACAGGCAGGATATTCAACGTTGTACGAGTAACGTACACCATAACAAAGAAAATACATAAAACTTGATTTTTACAGCATCAAGAATCAATAATCATTAAAAAAGAAAAACCATTATATAAAGACGTTATTTTACAAAGAAGTTTAAAAGTTGTGGAAAGATTTGTGTGAGTCTAAAAGTTGTTATTGATGAAGTATGATTAGTTATCATTGATTACTCATATAAAGTGTAGGTACGACTTAAAAGAAAAGATGGGGTCACAGTGACGACACTCGCAGATTTCGTGGCCCCAACTTTGGTGCCATTAATTTCGGATGACTCCGCGTTGCATAAGCTTATTGTGGTTGTAATGGACGGACGCAGCGGTAATAATGCAGCCTTATTTAATTTAACACGTTAATTGTAATGACCATCGTCGCTATGTTAGGGCGCTTTTATGATAACGGAACCTTAATCTCATAAACTTGTTGTTTATTATATAATTACTTTGTAAAAAACGGTTGAACATTTCATAACGCGGATTTCATGCATTGCCAGAGAAGTTACGCGCATGGCTTTTTAAGGCATATTCATCATCATCAGCGTATGTTTGTCTTGTCTACTGCTGAATATACGACATAGCGATGTTACGAGTCGATTTTTTTGCCAACTCGGATAACTCGAGTTGATTCGAGAAAATACCTACCAAATGTGACGATACGTTTGGCTCAATGGGTTGCACAACGGCGTACGAAGCTGGCGGTCCCGGGTTCAAATCCCGGCCAGGGCAAGTGTTTATGTGATGAGCACGAATGTTTGTTCCTGGGTCTTGGATAATTTCAATGTATTTACAATACAATACTCTTTATTCCACACCCAAAGAAAATAACATCAGACACTCAATCTAAATCTCTATGAAAAATGGTAAACAACAGCAACACGTATTTAAGTGTTATAATTTATCTATATAGTATGTATATCTTTGCCTAATACCCATAGTACAAGCTTTGCTAGGTTTGGGACTAAATAGATTTGTGTAAGATTGTCTCTAATATTATTTTAAAATATATATATATACATATATATATATATATTCAACCACGACCACCCTTTTTTTGGGAGTCGGTTAATTTGTTTTAATATAAGTAACATTGTGAGTATTGGCTCTTAAGGTTTAAGGGACAGAATAACAGCATGAAAAAGTTGATCCACCAAAACACTTGCGAATTATCCCTTACGAATACAAAACTTGTTTGTTTGATTGTAAACACTTTATTGTACATAAAAACAATAAAACAAAGAAAGTAAAGTAACACATTTGTACAAAGGTAAACTTATCCCTTTAAGGGATCTCTTCCAGTAAACCTTAGAGCAAATAAGACAGAATAATAAACATCAACGCAGATAGACAAACCAACAAGTTTTGATGAAGTTAATCCTCTAACGAATCTGACTAACGAAATAATGGTCAAATTTTAATACGATAATTGTACGAATGTCACAATATGTACGTAGGCTAGGGTTGCCAACTTGCCACACTTCCAGTACGTCGGGACTTGTCCCGGTTTGAAGCGTCATGTCCCGGCCAATGAGGAGATTGTTGTAGAGACCAGAGGTAAATAGACATGCATGTTCCTGAGCCTCGCTCCTTCAGTCAGTTAAAATAAATGACAAAGTTAAAAAAATACATGCATGTATACCTATATATATATATTGCAGACGATGAGCTTGTAACAACAGAACTCTGTTTTAATCCCATGTGTATAAAAAAAAATCTAAGATCTCACAAGAAGAAAGTTTTTTATGCTTAATAGGTGTTACTCATGCCATTAATTACAAAAAAAAATGGTTTATCTGTAAAGTCGGTTTATGGGCGATAATTTTAGGTGATTGCGTCGTTGTGTGCTGCCGCTGTCTCAGATGCATCACAAGTCGAACGCTAAGGCCGATCGTGCCTATATCGCTTATTCCCCGCTCTCGCTTGCACGCTCGGCTCAGGCTGAACGTGATAATGAGCGGAACGTGACAATGATTCATGCTTTTTCGTGCGAGCAGCTGGCGTTCATCGATTTAGAAGACGTTATCACGTCAAAATGTAAAGGTTATCTTTTTATTAAAGAATCCTTTTCGATGAGTGGAAATATTACACTCGTAGTATCATCCTATCGAAAGTTCAAATCGAATATTCGCTGTTAGATACGTTCGAATTGTCCCAGCCGACATCACTATACTTATGGCAGCCCTAACGTAGGCCAACATTAACCCGCCCAGTCGCATATTGCGCGATGCTCGCGTGATGCCGATAAAGAAATCATGACTCGTGTTAATCTCGTGGTCATAGATGATCTCAGTTTGTCGTGACTTTTGACATGTGTCAAACTAGGGCATTAGCCGCATTAACATGTACCTACTTCTAAACTATTTTTTAAATTCTAATATTTATTTAAGGAGCTTTGATGAAAGGAAATGAATATGCTAGCGCCTTGCTGGAACTAAACATAAATCATAAATCCTAACAGCTTTTTACAAAACTACTACTTAATACGAAAAATACAGAAAGAAAAAGTACTACTAAGGAAAAACAACCAAATTTGTACACAGTTACTTGTATACAGTTATCTGTTGTATGTAGTATTGTACAATATTGTTATGGAACTTATATCATTTTTCTAATATGGAACGTCAAATTGCCTATACGGGTATGCTACTACTACATACAACAGGTGACTTACTTAAGTTTTTCACCAATACAAATTTCGCCGCTCCCAACATGGGTTCTGCCAATATAAAGTTGTAAAAATTAAATGTCTGTACATTGAAGATATTAGAAAAAAAATGTAATTGACTATTTGGAGGTCACTAAGTCGAAAAAATGTATGTGCTTAATAGACAAAGAAAAAATACGTGTCCAATATTTTTTGATAATCTCACTGACGAAATAATTAAATTTTTTTAGGACACAAATGTATTACACGATGAACAAGACCGCTACGCCAAGAGTGAAATGAAAAACTTGAGATATAAATAAGGGTTATTTCTCAGACAAAGAAAAAACGAGAGATGGATCATTAACTTGTTTTTTTTTCCAGGAAACTACCCTATTGCGGGCCGTTGTTCTTTTTTCTAGACTATTATAGGCTAGTATTTTCAAGCCTTACTTTAAATGGTAAAAATCACGTGAAACCGACGAAAAGTTCTCGAGTGGAGACCGTGTACCGGCAAGCGCAGCGTGGAGAGGCCACCCGCAAAGTGATCGGACGACCTGGTTAGGGTTGCGGGGACTCGCTGGATGCGGGTCGCCTCTGTCCGAGCCATGTGGAAGTCTAATGAGGAGGCCCGTGGTGGCCAGCAGTGGACGTCCTATGGCTGAAATGATGATGATGATATTGATGATGATGACGTACAAACCATTATCGCGTTAGATAAGGTATTCCTTCTCTACACCAACAAACACACTTTCGTATTCAAAATAATAATATTATTCAGGATACTCTGCTCTAGGAGATATGGCGAAATTAAAATATATAATCATTTAGTTTTGAACTATTGATCTACCTACACACAAATGCCATTACCTAATGGATCACAATTTTGTTTTGTGTTAAAATGTTTCTTATTATTGTTACAATCACTAACCGTATTTTTAGATCTAAAGCTTGCGGAGGTGTACAGACATTTAAATTAAATGCCCCACACTGTTTACTGTGTGGCTATTGATGTTCGTCATAGCATAAGCCGGACACTGGATCACAATTATTAATACAAACTCTTTACTCAAGCATTCCATCGATAGATGTTTAAATACCGAAACTCCTTTTCATGTCAACTCTTGTATGATCTAATTTCGTCTACTTAATCGAATAGATTTTTTTATCCTGGAAATTAAAAAGAAAATCGTGTGGAATGTTTTTTTAATGCTGAGAGATGTTAGCGTGTTGACGAAGCCCCACTTCGCGGAGTTTCCATTTCTCCTATGAGGGATGCAAAGAAACTAATGAACCTAACCTGGCTAAATCAGATGGACTCGTTGATCAAAGTGGGACGTGGCCCTCCATCATATTCGGGGTTGTGCGGCGGGCTAATACCCCTCCCACGTAAAAAAACTATCTATCAGCCACGGACGTCCACTGCTGAACAAAGGCCTCCCCTATAGCTCGCCGCAGGGTGCGATCCTGCGCAGACCGCATCCACGCTCCCTCCTCCCCGCGACCCTTACGAGGTCATCTGTCCACCTAGTCGGGGGCCGGCCCACGCTGCGCTTTCCTATGCGTGGTCGCCACTCCAGGACTTTACTGCACCAACGGCCATCCGTACTCCGGGCTACATGGCCCGCCCATTGCACTTCAACGATGCAATCCTGTGAGCTTTGTCGGTTACTTTGGTTCTTCTGCGGATATCCTCATTTCTTATTCTATCACGAAGAGAAACTCCGAGCATAGCCCTTTCCATTGCACGTTGCGTAACTCTCAGCCGACGTTACGAATCCCATAAGAGAAAGAAACCGATCTGATCCCAATAAGCACGACTTACGGCGAAGAATTAAGGATCTCCTAATAGCCTCATGGAATGTGCGTTCTCTGTATAGACCGGATCCTGTGCCAAGTTAACAAGGAGACACAAAGGTATGGTGTAGACGTAGTAGACCTTCAGAAAGTAAGGTGGCTGGGCAAAAGAGGATATAATGTTGACAACAGCGTTACGATATTCCATAGCTGTAGTGATTTTGATCAACATACAAATAAATGGGTGAAGATCGCTAAAATAAAAAATATTTGGGACGACCAAAAGGGAGAAGGCCGGTTGGTCCCAGGTGGCCGATGGTGTCGTGTCAAGGAGTGGAACTCGTTGCCTGCGAGTGTGTTCCCCGACCATTATAATTTGGGCGTGTTCAAGACAAGAGTGAATAGGCTGTTTCTAGATGGGCATGATATATCCTCGGCCGCATCGTCACTTAACAACAGGTGAGATTGCGGTCAAATGCTCGTCTATCGTCAATAAAAAAAAAGCCAGATCTACGCGACTCTCAAGCCAGCATCTGGCGAGAAACGGTGCAAGATGACAACGGGACAAGTGTGGCGTAAACTCCTGTCGGATGCCAAGACTCGCTTTGGATCGCTGAGAAACTCGGCCGAGTCAGTATTGTGTGAATACAATATTCGAACAAAATACGATTCGGGTAACAGCGCATTCTGCGAAATAGAATTGAAGCAAAAATAACATTTGGCGCAAATCAATTATGCGTAATCCGAATATATTTGTCACCCACATTTTAGGCCAATAATATAATTATATATCTGTCTTGTTTGCACTTTGATAAAGTATTAGGCGTTCTTTCAATTCGTACCATGAAAAAGAAAAACAAAATTATTTTAAAATAAGTATAGAATATGATCCAATTCTGTCTTGTTTGGACTTTAATAGCGTATGATCATTCGTTCAATTCTTTTCATGAAAAAGATATGTATCTTTATTTTTTCTAAAATACCGGATATGATCCGATTCCCCTAGGAGTCCACTGTTCCGCACCCTCCCCTAAATTGTTAATTAAAAAAAAACTAGTCAAACTATAATTTCCAATGCGAATGTTTAAAAAATAGACGATCAATTTTAGAAGAATGCGCCCAAAAATGTCATTTGATATCAAATAAAAATCATAGAAAAAATGGAGATTCAAAACACGTAATGACAAAAAGTAAAACCTAAAAAAAAGAAAAATAAAAACCGAAATTACCGCAAAAGGCGGATGTTTTCTGAACGATGTTAACCTTCTACATAAGTACCCTTGTGCATTAGACGATCTATTGTGCATCAAGATGAGGAACGTCATCTGTCTAATATTCTATTAGTTAATACTTAACGACTGTCAAGAGTCTGAATAACTAATTAGGTTTTGAGAGACAATCAGTCACTTAACAATCATGAAAAAGAAATATAAAAAGTTTTTTTTTTAACACTAGAAGCTTTACGGAAGTCAAACTCATGACGAGGAAGACACGATTAAAGTGATCTAGGGATGAATTTAAGACGATGCTTATTACTAACTAGAAGATAAACTTAGTTCGCTTTTTTTCTTCAGCTTAGTCAGGTATAACCTTTTCTATAACCATCTGTGAATATAAGTATACTACCCGTGTAAAAAAATAATTTGAAAACCGTTTTGCTGATTGTGATGAAGCCACAACGACACATACGAACATACTCGTACAAAAAATTCAAAGAAAATATTCTTCTGTTCAGTCACCTCGAAATAGTCTGTTACAATCATTTTTTTGAAAATATTTTTTCAATGTACAAACAATTCATTTTTACAACTTTATAATAGTATAGACAATAGAAATTTTCGATATACGATATAGTTGAAGCTAAAAAACTACTCCTACGTACGTACAGAGCACATCAATATTATTTTACCAAAGGTGTTACTGGATATACCTCTCTAACTATTATACTCGTATTTTGTTACAATCTACAATGTGATGTGTAGACTAGAAGGCGCCCGCAACTTCGTTTTCGGGGGAGAAAGTCATAACCCCTATTTTTTCACTACCGTAGTCAGATAAAAAGTATTCTATAACCATCTGAAGATACCTAGCTACCCGTATACCAGATATATTTGAGTTCCGTTTAGCCGATTTTGCGTGATGAAGCCACAACGACACATACGAATATACAAAAAATAAAATAAATATTTTTCGATTCAGTGCCCTCCAAATAGTCCGTTACATTCATTTATTTGAAAATATCTTCAATGTACAGATATTTCATTTTTTCAACTTTATAATAGTATAGATAAAGGAATGTCCGTGTATTTTTATATTTAGTGATAATTTATATATTGTGCCCGCAACTTCGTCAGCGTGGGAGAAAAAATTATAACCCTTTTTTTCAGCACAAAGTATAACCACCTGCGCATGCCCATCAGCTGCCCGTATACCAAAAATAGTTGAAATCCGTTTAGCCGATTTAGCGTGATGAAGCCACAACGACACATACAGTCACAAAAATGTGTATTTTTAACTGCTTACTATGTACAATGAAGTGTTTACATACATACATACAAACATACGAAAATCGCCAAAAATGATTTTTTCGATTTCGTAACCTGCTACCACGACTATTTAGTCCGCTTCACTTCGTTTTTTGAAAATATCTCAAATGTACTCACATTTCACTTTTAACATTGTATATATAATACCGAGTATAGTTAAGTTGAATATAACGTCGAACAGTCTATTTTAATTATTGTGTAGTGAAACAAATATTTTACATAATCAATAGTCAAAGTTAAACATCAATGTTATTTATTATGAAAGCAATATCGCAATAATTTGATATGCAAATACTGGCATGTAAATTTTATGCACACCAAATAATTACAGTGAGACGATGAATTTGTCAGTCAAAATTAACCTTTAGCTTTCGAAAGTCGATCGTGATGCGAGACTTGTGATTTAATACTTTCAGAAATCATTTTGGCGTTAGATATATTGAGAACTATCTACACTGTAAAGCTGAATTAAATTTGTTTGTACGTTACAGGTATTATAACAGAATATCTGAACTTATTATTATTATTATTTTTATGACATAGGAGGCAAACGAGCACAAAAAAAGGTCGCCTTATGGCAAGCGTTCACCATCGCCATAGACACTTGCATCACCAGAGGAGTCACAAATGCGTTGCAGGCCTTTAAGGTGGGAGTATGCTCTTATCTTACGTAGTATGGTAAGACCCAAAATATAAAAGGCATAATTTGTAGATTATATAATTCGTCATTTCAGCCGTAGGACGTCCACTGCTGGACACAGGCCTCCTCAAAAGATTTCCACATGGGCCGGATAGAGACGACCGGAGGATTATATAATTAACTCTACTCTATTCAAAACTGTTTGTCAAACGTGGGGTCTGTGCGCTAACTTTACGCAGCGGGCACGACTGGAATTAATCGTCGCCAGCAGTATATCCGGAGATCCGGCCCGATGAGACCTTCAAGCCTTCATGAAAGCTCCACCATACTGAAAGGCCGGCAACGCACCTGTGACTCCTACTTCTGTACGCTGGTTTGCCACCATAGTAGTATAAAAACGGTCTCTATGGACGAGGGTGATCGCTTACCATCAGGCGATCCGTCTGCTCGTTTGCCCGCTGATTTAGTCACATTACATACTTAGAGAATTAGGATTTAATTAATTATAATAAATTTGATGGCGGTATAAACCTATAGGTACTAACAACTTAGATAACTTAATCCTTGTGTCCAAATTACTGTGTGTAACGCCCAGCTAACTGACTGAGCTTTTAGCAACTAGGTACAACTATATATGCTGAAGACGTAATTTGCGCCACATAGTAGGAAAAAAGAATAGGGATGATGACTGTACTCAAATAATTATACAATTTTGATGCGAAGGTGGTTTTTATGATACAAATCCTAAAAAACAAATTTGAGTTCGATACCTTACATGTAGCTCGTTTTATAAGCCTTTAAAGTTAGGTGGGAAAGTCCATTTTTAAAGTATGAAAATATTAATAAATAATAATACCATTGAATAACTCATGAAATATATGGTAACTTTTGTTACAAAACCGTTTCGATAAACGCAAGTTTTAACATAGCTGCAGAACAAAGTTATTAATTTCCCCAGACAAGGTAAGAAGGTGTGACGTCATCTTCGTAGGGTTTAGTATGGAGCGTTTTTTGGGAAAGTCCAAAAGTGTGATTCTAAAAAGTTATTGTATCTCGTGGAGTTTTTATGATATTGAAGTAGTTTTTTCACCCGTATTTCTGTTATTGAATGGTCGTTCTATAACATACCACAAAAAAGTGGTCATCGTCCCTATTGTCATACCAACTAACATCTTTCCTTAATATTCCAATAAAAGTACCAGAAATTACTGGAGGGCAAGTATTTTTGCGAGATATGGCCGGCCCACTGCCACTTCAGCTTACTAATTCTTTGAGCTATGTCGATAACTTTGGTTCTCTGTCGGATGTATTCGTTACGAATCCTGTCCTTCAGAGAGACTCCGAGCATAGGTCTTTCCATAGCTCGCTGAGCGACTTTGAACTGGTGGACCAGCCCTACCGTGAGTGTCCAGGTCTCAGCTCCATATATATATATCATATCTCGCGAAGAACCGACAACCGCTGGGGTAAACGTGTTCTTGAGTGGAAACCGCGATTCGGCAAACGTAGTGTAGGACGCCCTCCGGCCAGGTGGGATAACGATCTGCGAAAGACTGCGGGCAGATGCTGGATGCGTCAAGCTGATGACAGGGCACTATGGCGCTCATTAGAGGGGCCTATGTCCAGCAGTGGACTAATATAGGCTGATGATGATGATGATGATGATGATGATGAAGTATTTTTGCACCTGAAATATTATATTTTGTTTTTCTGAATTTTTGTCGGTGAGAGGATTTTTTGTGAACTCTCACCTTTTTCTGATTTTGTCATAGGAGTCCGGAATTTTGAGCCAAGGCCCAGGCCCTTATATGACAATAGCATAAAAAAGTATACCTATATTTTTTAACGCACGTGAAGTCACGGGAAAACGTTATAGAGGAATATAAGAAGATATACAGACAGCAGTATTGCAGCTCATTAGCGGTTTCTCATGTACGATTTATGATGAGAGATAATGGTAATACGTACAATATTGTAAGCTGTAATCATTTATTATAATGTCGTAGAAATCATCATTATCATCATCAACCTATCTCCATCCACTGATGGACATAGACCTCTCGCAATGCATGCCACTGAACTCGATATTGAGTTTTTTGTTTCCAATCCCTGCTGTCACTTTTCGTAAGTCATCGCGCCACCTAGCCGGAGGCATAAGGACGTATATATATATATGTATGATTATTCAATTTCCAAGAGTATCTCCCTTGCTTTTGCCGGGTAATATGAGTATAATTTGCATTATGTTTATATGGCTGTCACTTTCCGGCCTGTATATAAAACAAAATAAATCTAACTCCGTTTCTCCGTAGCTTAGTTATCGAAAAATAAATCTCTCTCGCTGAGGTCGATCCCTCATGTCTGAGGAGCACCTGGAGCGGATGTTCTGCCTCTACCGGTTTCTGTCTAGCGCGTCTCTCACAACCGTGTAGAATTTGGAGGAAGATGAGTTTAAATAAACAAACGAAAAAAAAAAACACATTTTTTCATTTATATAAGGGTAGGAATTTAAATAAAGTATAATACCCTGAAGAAAACGTGACTACAAAACTTTGTTGCCTACCTACTTCACTCCTAAAACCAAGATGGCTGCTATGACTCTTCCGTCAAAATCCATCAACCAGTTTAGGCTGCAAAGCGTTCCAAAGAAATAAACATACATACATACCCACCAGTGATGTGGTATCCATATAAGCCCACTGCCACCGGATTGTCCAAGGAAAGGCTTATAACCATCTTTTTCTTTAAATATGAGTAGATGAATACGCTTCGGCTTCCCTTGTAATTTTCCTGACACCACACCTCTGATACATATTCACAAAAAAAAAAACCTTGATGCAGTCGGATGATAGGGAAAGATGCATTATTTTTTTTAATGATACCATACGATCCGGTTCTTATAATTAGGAATCTATGGGTAGCATATGAATATGCTACCCATTGAAAATTAGACACTATAGGCCTAACGCAGAACAGTGCGCCTACCGTAAGTTCGGCACGAGCGAGTATCGAGCGCTCGATTACGGTCTATCTCTTTCACATGATTAGCGCGTTCGAGAGAGATGCACTGACACTCGATACGAGATACTCGTTAGCGCCGATCGTAAACTCAGCTCATGGTAGGCAGTAGGCACACTGAGTCTGTTTCTGAGGTACGGGAGTGGTACCTAGGGGAGGGGTGACAAGGACAAGTGACGTATAGCGAGACAGTTAGGACACGTCATGTTACGTCACTTGTCACCCCTCCCGTACCGCTCCCCCTCAGGAACAGACTCAGTTAAGCGTTAGACTTGTAGAAGCGTTAAAATCGAGATTCAAATTCAGGCGTGCGACACATTTGGCGTCACTCAAGTTATAAGAATATGGAGAAACGAGCATTTTCGTATTATGGCCCGTTGAAAAGATAGTAACTATACACGGTCCCCCTTGGAACGGGTAAGATTTTAACCATACATTCCTGAGCCCAATTGTAAAAAAAATGTTATATGAACCAAATCAAATAAAAAAACACTAGTTTAGTCGATTTTTGTATATAAAAATTGAATAATATTTCACTTCTCTATGAAATTGATCCCTTTTAATAAAATGGTAACGATTATTCTTCCAAAAAAGGATGATTTTAGTGAGTAGTAAGCAGTCACTTTGATTAATGTCAATAGTGTAGCGAAACTTGGACACATATGTGGCAACATCGCGATCAAAAGAGCTTAATGTACTATGTGTTTACATGAAAAATAATAATATCTTCAAAGCTAAGCGGGATTTACCTGGCGTTCATATAACATTTTTTGCTCCTAATGACCTAAGGCTCCTACGGAATGCGAGGTTAAAAAAAATCACATTCCTTGCGGGCACCGTGTGTAGAAACGCAATATGTAAAAAACTAAATCACTTCTTTGCTATATTTCACCTTTTAAGCTCAATTTGATATTTCTACTTTTGTTTATACAGTAATTAAGAAAAATAAACGGATTGCGTCTTCTCTATTCCTACACTTTTACCAGAGCTTGCGCTTATAGGCAATAGTTATTTTATATTGACAGCTATAAGCTCTGATTGATTACTCGTACATATTATACTAACAGTTTCAATGTTAGCTCGCCAGTAATGTCAAGAGTACGTTCTCTTTTGCGGTTGACACGCTCAATACGGCGAGGTAATTGAAAGCATGGTCATGACCCGACATGCTCTCGGGCTTAACATCTTTTTAAATTTAGAAGCATGGCTGAGGCAGACAAGTCTGAAAACATAGGCATGCATTTGGAATAATAATTAACAAGAGTAAGGTACTTAAATGTCCAATTCTTGACATATTAATTCCTACAACTGACATTACTGACACCTTGTTTGTCATATCTATGAATTAGGGTTGAAAGTGCCAATTTTTGGTGCAGTATCGAGTACTGAGACATTTACCTTTATTTAAGTGCCACAAGTGTAGTCCTTTAAAATATGTTAGTGAGATCAGGGTTGAAAGGGCCGGGGGTAAGTTGTTCCGATGAAAATAGGAACGTAAGTAAAAAACGGGGCGATTCGTATGATGTTTGTCGAGGAACGTTATGACACTATGTTTTTGCAGGAGCCGTTTTAGTTGCTTTCTTTATGGCAGAATATCTAAATTGACGGAACAACTAACCCCATGAAATAATATATTTTTGCCTTAGATTTTTTGTTAACTGTTACACCTAAAATAGTTACCTATTTTGGCGCGCTATAAAATACTCTTTTAGCGTGTATGACCGGAGATTTAATTTTGGAATGATAAATTTATTTGAAACGACGGAACAGCTAGCCCCATTACGGGGTTAATTGTTCCGCTCCGATCGATGTCAAAAAATGTTTAGGTGAGAAAACTGTTTAATGATGCACAAAACAATATCACTATTCAAAAAGGCCAATACGTTCCAATTCTTTAAATATGTGCGTAATGCCTACACACAATATATAACCTACTTTTATAGGTCACATTCAGATTCTTTGTTGGTAACTGTACATTTCAATTAAAAGTCAATTACATTGTTTATTATTTTATATCATATCATTGTTATTATATTATCATACATTTATTTTTTTACTTTATGAAAATCGGCACGTTGAGCCCCGCTCTCCCCTACTAAGTAGACTGGCATGACAAACATAATATAAGACAAATTATGATTATAGAATAAAGGCAGCCTATGCTGAAAATATATGCTTTCGGAATTCTAATGAACTGAAATACGCTAAGTGCTGAAATTCGCTT
The DNA here is from genome assembly GCA_905404275.2 of Hedya salicella. Classification (NCBI taxonomy): domain Eukaryota; kingdom Metazoa; phylum Arthropoda; class Insecta; order Lepidoptera; family Tortricidae; genus Hedya; species Hedya salicella. The sequence continues at coordinate 18,377,891 of FR990108.1, forward strand.
TATAAGCTAAGCGTTATATTAAGACAAGTGGAAAAATGCTATAAGAATTATGTACTATATTTTGCCCGCGTTTTCGCTCGGTTGGCAATCGTACTGGAGTTAATAAACAGTAAAAAGGCATGTTACTCTCCGGCCCTCAAATCTCTATATGAAGGGACAATGCCTATCCTTGGTTCCGATTTTATATTATGAATTTGGTTTTAATAGGTATACTTTTTTTCGCGAATAATATTGAAATTATAGATTAGGTACTAGTTATTTCTCGCGTAGTATAATTTAAATTATTCTTATATTTGACCCTCGCCCCGGGGTTTTCCTGATGCAACAAAGATTGTCTACCGCGGTTCAACGTGTCAACGCTGCGAGCGTCATGGGCACCTTCGCGTCTGGAAGGGCACGGGGCGAGCTTTTTGACTAGGTTAATTGTTCAGACCAAGAAAAAAAGATAGACATGACACCGGGAACAATATAATGAGGCCACTTTTTTAAAGGTGTGTGCGTGTAAGTGTTACCATCTGAAAGAAGAGCTCCCTATAATTTGGGTAATTTGTTATAAGTTCTCTATCTTGTCTATGATGTTTTTTTAAATATTAAATCGAATGATATTTTGAGCTTGTAAACCATAATGGACGGTATTAGGCACAACAACATCAAAATAGGCCAATAATGATAATAACTAGTGATCATTAGTGACCAAAGATTATTAGGTAAGGATTTTGGAAATTTGTAAAAAATATTTTAGCTTCGGCAACAAAATTGGACTATCCGGCGTATTTTGTGTGAATTTATATGCACATTTCTTTTTTAAAAGTGAAAAAAGAATAAGTCATTTAACATGCTCCGATAACAACTAACAGCGTACGCAGTACAAGCCTAGCTTAGTTTGGGACTAAATTGATTGATGTATATTTATGAAATATTTTTACTTATTTATTTACAACTTGAGCCCGGTTTACGAAGCTACAAGTTAAAAGGAAAAGTCTCTTTCTAATGCCTTTTGATAGAAAGAGACTACTCCTTGTAATTTGGAACTTGTAGCTACGTGAAACAGGCTACAGGTGTTGATAAAATCATAAAGAAAATAAAAAGGCAATCCAGTATTTTAATTTTAATCATTATTGTCAAAATTATTCGAACATACGACGCTATTTTTATTTGGCTCCCATTGAGGATCGTTTCGGCTCTTTCTTACAAAATCTATCCATATATTTTTTCTTTCAACATTGGTTGGGAACCTTAAATGTTTAAAACATAAAAATTGACAAACTTTAAAGTAGGTACAGAGATAGCAAATCAAAGAAGGTAGTATAGATAGCGCTGACGACGACTTCATGTACGGTCCGTAATCGTTTGGAGTAATTAGAAATCTTACTCTGGTAACACTCACGCTTTGTCACTTTGACAGACTGTTGAGGCTTTGAGTGTTTTTATTAAAAATGTTTTTAATGTATTATTTTGATACTTACAAGTGAAAAGTTACTCCGTCAGACTTTTTGGTTGACGCACTGTGTTTTGTACACCCTTTTACAATGCAGGACACCATTTTTCCTACAGTAATTAATCACGTTAACTTCACCGCAGCGCGACGCGTAGTGAGGAGCAGATAGCATAGTTTTGACTGTATTTGTGTGCGTGAGCCATGTAAGTACAAACTTAGCATGGTTTTAAGTGGCCTCATTAGATTGTTCCCGCTGTCACGTCTATCTTTTTTTCTTGGTCTGAGGTTAATGGATGTCTTAGTTAAGTTTAGCTGTAAGATTTTTTCTTTTCTTTATAATATAAATCATTATTTCATAATAACTTCGTATGTCTTACGTTTCTTAGGTTTCATTGGGTTTGGCAGGATACTCAGTCTCAATAAAACCAGTGTATCGTCAGAAGTATGAAAAACACTCCTATTGAAGCAGTTGCATTGGCTAAGGAGGAATGAAAGGCAGGCCTTTGCCCAGAAGTGAGACACTCTAGGCTCTTAAAAACGTGACTATACCAATATACGTATACATGAGGATGTTTTTGCTAGTGATTACTCTAATCACTTAATTATGTTTTTGCTAGTGATTAGAGTAATCACTAGCAAAAACATCCTCATGTATACGTATATTGGTATTACGAGTATGTGTATTATTTTAGCTATTACAATAGGGATGTTGACTTTACTCAAATAAAAATTGAATTTTGTTGCGAAATGGTATTCTGTAATAGAAATCCTATGAAAAAGAGTTCGGTACGAATACCTTACGTGTAGTTTGTCTTATGAGTTTTTAAAGTTGGGTGGGAAAGTCAATTTTTAAAGTTTGAAAATGTTAATAACAGTAACTAATAATACGATTGAATAACCCATGAAATGTATAGTTATTTTTCTTATGAAACCGTTCCGATAAATGCAAGTTTGGACATATTGTTGTATCTCGGGGAGTGTTTATGAGATTAAAGTAGTTGTGACCAATATTTATATTATTAAAAGGACGTCCTACCCACATACCACACAAGAAAGTTGTCATTTTTTTTTGTATAAATATCATAAATTTATTGACATGATTGTAAAACTTAAACTGTAGGTAAAAAAGTTCCCATGTCCCACCTAGACGGCAGGGTGGCCAGATGTCTGTCAGCACAGCCACGCTGAATGGCAATGCTGATTGCTGATTCTCTGTGCTAAATAAGTGCCTACCTTCTGGTCACTCGTTTCTCCTCGCAGCTCATCGATATGTTTTTAAAAAGGGCCTACTGTTTGTTCTAAATATAGATTTATCAATTTAATCAGTACAGAAATAGTTTCTCAAACTTTGCTCAAGACCGTCCTCGTGTAACTCCCACGCAGTGTGCTTCAAAAGATACTTCTCGCTTTTGAGGTCTTTGAAGCACACAGATACCTTGTCAAGATGAAGTCTCACAATCAATCAATCATAGTAAATTGAATAAACAAAAATAGCACACTCATTCGTGGAGCTGTGTCGAAATTACGAAATGTTTTCCGTTCGTATTTTGTTGCCATTGGGCTGCCTTATTTGTGTACTTTGATGACCGGTTTAGCTCAGCGGGAGTAAAGTTGCCTGCGAAGCTGAAAGTCCTGGATTCGAATCCCGGTAAGGGCAAATATTTGTGTGATGAGCATAAATATTTGTTAAAGTCTTGGAATTTTTCTACGTATATGAGTAAATACACCATAACACAAGCCTTATTGGGCTTACCATGGGACTAATTCGATTTGTGTAAAATTGTGCCCTAATTATATATTTATTAAGCTTTTAAGATATCTGGGTAAGGCACGGGAGCTTTTTAAGAAAAACAAATTTTGTGTTTCATTGCTTTTATGTGGTAACATTAGCACAACATTATTATCCACTAGAAGAGAGCAAATTCGTTCGTGGAGGAGGAAAAGCCATAACCCCCCTTTTTTATTCAGCGTAGTCAGGTAAAAAGTATCCTATAACCATCTGTGGATGCCCAGCTACCCGTTTACCAAAGATAGTTGTAAATGTAAATCCTTTTAGCCGTTTTGGCTTGATCAACAAACTATATTATTTTCGATTCAGTAACCTCCAAATACTCCGTTTCACTTTTTTATGTCTATTTTAATACAGATATATCATTATTTCAACTTCACAATATAGTATATCTATGCTTTATTAATATTTATCACAAAGGGACGGGAGGCATATCAACCGCCCGTTCCCATATGTTATGATTTTTTTTCGGATAAAAGCTTCTGAAGTCCCGTAAATAGCGTTTAGTTATTACCTCGTGATATGCGTCTTTTTTGCGATTATGGTGCCACCTACACTTTTTGGCATATCTAATAATGTACTTAATTGCTTATATCGGCACATGTTGGATGTTTATAATGTACATACTATAAATGTTTTAAACCTAATACATATAACAAACACATTACAGTTAGAAAATGTTTTAGTTTGTATATTTCATATGTATACTTTATAGTATTAAGCATTAATACCTACATGCTGCCTAAAAAAAAATTGAATTTTTAATTGAATAACTCAATCGATCATTATCCAATAGGGGAAGATTGGGACCCTTGGTACACGGGGCACGTTCGAACAATATATAAAGTGGAATACGGACACATTCGTATTTTCAATTCATAAAATGATAACGTGGGAAAAAAAATGCATTTTTTTTTGTCTGTTTTTGTCTGTATTAGTCTAAACCAAACTTCAAACATTTTGACTCAAGGGCCACACTGGACTTAATATAAATTCGTGCGGGCGAGAACTTTGGTTTCATGGCTGGTCATGGGATAATACATTAGTTAAGTAGTCTAAGTCTTCAGGGGTTACCTACATAACGCTTAAGGACCGCACTTGGTTTCGATTATGTTCATGAGTGGCTATGATAATGGCCAATTACCGTCAGTTTGTAAAAGAATATTATTGGTTTGTTTTATTTCGAAGTTATTTTTCTGTTGAATAAATCCCAGTGAGGCGGTCTCATTTGTGACTAACTACAAAACGGCACGGCCCGGCCCACTATCGCGGGGCCGGACCGTGGGCACTCCCGTTTTATTTCCGCGGGCCGGATTAGAAGGGCTCGCGGGCCTGACTTGGCCCGCGGATTGTAGTTTGGCGACCCCTGGTCTAAACAGACCATTTCAGAGGTTCTCACGGAGGTGCCTATAAAAAAAGCATATAAAAATGTGTCTGTACTTGTAGTTAGGTGCAGGGTTGTTATTTTAGACTTTAAACACACGAGTGAACCAAAACGTTTTAATAGGTACAACAGTCACAGAATGTAAGAAAACACAGTTATATGAACGATGATCAACGAAACAAGAATAATATTACTTGCGGCCGCGCGGCTGCCGTGCGAACACTGCCCGTCGACGCGGCGATGCGGCGGATCGCTCCCATCTCTTTTCACAGCATTTTCCTTCTCGCTCTCCCGCCGTTGCGCTCGCTTCTTGTTCGCATAGCAACCGCGCGCGGTAATGAAGTGTAGGTAACAAATAATTATATTTTTTAATGGACGGATAGGCGCGCTACTTTACATTACCACCCCCCAGTTGGAGGCTTCAACCGACAAATGTACTGTCTGTAGGTAGCACGGCTATCCGTGCAACTGGTCGACGCAGCGACCCAGTAGCCGTCTTTATATCTACTACACGAACGTGACCGTCACTTCCCGGAAACACTTTGACTATAATGCCACGGGGCCACATATTACGCGGCTGTTTGCCGTCACATATCACCACCACATCACCCACTTTAATGGAGTCCGTCGCAGTAGCCCACTTTTGCCGTCTCTGAAGGGTGGGCAGATATTCCCGAGTCCACCGTCGCCAAAACATATCGGCCAGTCCGTTTACCTTCTTCCATTGGCGGCGCGCGTCGACATCAGCAGGATCGTAGGTCATCATCCGTGTGTCACCCGCTGCTGTCCCAAGCAGCAAATGATTCGGTGTGAGCACGACCGGTTCATCGGGATCACCAGAAACGTATGCTAGTGGGCGGCTGTTCACTATCAGCTCCGCCTCTAAGAGTACGGTGTGCAATGTTTCCTCAGATGGCGCTCGCTCCTTCAGCGTAGCGCGGAGGGCATTCTTCACGGAGCGAACGAGCCGCTCCCAGGAACCGCCCATGTGTGGAGCTGCCGGAGGGTTAAAGCGCCACTCGATGCCCTTTGTTAGAGCACCATCTTGAACACGCTTGGTATCTTGTTCTCGTAAGGCGGCGCGCAGTTCCCTGTTCGCTCCGACGAAGTTCGTGCCGCAGTCGCTCAAGATGGTTGCCGGTTGTCCGCGGCGCGCTATCAAGCGACGCAGGGCAAGTATTGCAGAGTCGCTGCTAAGAGAGGCAGCCAACTCGAGGTGAACGGCGCGTGTGGCAAGGCATGTAAACAACACGCCCCACCGTTTCTCCCGGCGCCGTCCTACGGTGATTTCCATGGGGCCAAAATAATCTACTCCGCAGTTGACGAATGCTCGTCGAGTTGTAGCAAGCCTGACGGGCGGTAAGTCACCCATCTTGGGAGGATTAGGCCGCGCGCGCTGCACGCGACAGTACTGGCAGCGCGCAACGACTGCTTTCACAGTTGGCCGGATGCAGGTCACCCAGAATCTCTCTCGAACATTGTTAACGACTGTTTCGTGGTTGGCGTGCAGCGCACGTTCATGGTAGTGGTGCACTAACAGTCGTGTGGTGTTACAGTTACCAGCAAGGATCACTGGGTGTTTCTCGTCGAATGATAGTTCGGTCGAAGCACTGAGGCGTCCCCTGACGCGTAGCAGTCCGTCTTCATACAGCATCGGGTCAAGCTTTATTAGACGGCTTGACTTGGGCAGCGAGCTTCCTGCCCGCAGAGCCTTCAGCTCATCGGGAAAAGAATGAGCCTGCGACTGCTTCAGTAAAAAGCGAACGACCGGTTTGGCTGAGTGGGAGTAACGTTGCCTGCAAAGCTGAGGTCCTGGGTTCAAATCCCGGTAAGGGCAAATATTTGTGTGATGAGCATAAATATTTGTTCCTGAGTCTTGGATGTTTTCTATGTATATAAGTAATATATCTATTAAATATATCGTCGGCTAGTACCCATAACACAAGCCTTATTGAGCTTACCATGGGGCTAGTTCGATTTGTGTAAAATTGTCCCGTAATATTTATTATTTATTTATTTATTTATTTATTTAAAAAGCGCTCGGCCTCTTGCAACTTCTCCGCCGTGAGTTCTGCCGTCCTCTGCTGAGATCTGCACGTGCTTATGAAGGCAAGCACGCTCGCAGTGACGCGCACAGCTCGCGTCCACTTGGAGTAACGCGTCACGTCGATCAGAGGATGGTTGCCATCAGCCGTCACGAACGCCTTCTCCAAGCGCTCGGGATCGTCAACGGCGGGCTCCTCTCGGCTCCAGCTCGGCCATGGTACCTGTGGATTACAGAGAAAAGGGGGACCCGAAAGCCACATGCCCTCTTCATTAGGCCAGTCCATCCTGGTCGCCTCGTCAGCAGGGTTGGACTCGGAAGGTACCCAGTGCCAGCTACTTCTCTTACTCAAGCTATCAATTTCTGCTAGCCTATGTGAAACGTATTTTTGATAGTCTCGTGCGTCAGAATTTATCCACATAAGGACTGTCTTAGAATCAGTCCATAAATACAAGTTGGTAATGTCGAAATCTATTTCTGATTTTATTGACACTGCTAATCTGCACGCCAACACCGCTGCTTGTAACTCGAGGCGCGGAATTGATATGACTCGGACGGGAGCTACGCGCGCTTTCCCTGCCACCATCGTACATACCCTATTGCCACTAACATCAGTACCTACTAAGAATGCTACGGCCGCGTACGCCTTCTCGCTAGCATCTCCAAAGACATGAAGGTCTACTGATGTCAGTTGGAGGCCGTACCACCGTGGTACAGCTACGCATGATAGAACTTTCAACTTAGTTAACCACTGAAACCAGGTAGTAGCCTCGGAGTCCTTGATGCATTCATCCCACGCTATTCCTGACTGCCAAACACGTTGCATAAGGACTCGCGATTGTATTACGCATGGATATACTAGCCCCAGTGGATCAAAAATACTCATGATAAACTTGAGGAACTCACGCTTGGTAGGTTTGATCTGACCTTGAACTAATTCAGTCGGCAATCGCTTAAACGACAAATCAAATTTCAGACAATCGCTCGACGGACACCAGATCATACCTAACGTGCGTTCATTCTCCGACTTATCCAATTTAACTCGACCCGGTACAACAGATGGCAGCTTTTCATTTAATTGAGGTGAATTTGTCACCCACCCCCTAATATCAAAACCACCAGCTCGGTGAATGTGGGTGACATCAGCGATCAGCTGTTGTGCCGTTTTTATTGAATCAACACTATCAAGATAGTCATCGACATAGTGTTTATTTTTAATAGCTTCCACCGCTGCAGGATGCGTGTTCTCGAACTCTTTAGCATTTCTATTTAACACGTAAATGGCTGAAGTGGGAGAGGAGGCTGCGACAAAAATCATGACGTTCATTACATAAATTACGGGTTCGTTGGTTCGATCCTGACCGCGCCATAAAAACAACTGAGCCCCCTGATCAGCCTCACGAATTTTGACACGCATGAACATATCAGCAATGTCAGCGGTGAACGCTATTTTACCCGACCTGAATTTAATTAACACACCCAACAAAGAATTCATCATATCGGGTCCGCTCAGTAGATGCGCATTCAGCGACGTGCCTTGGTAGGTAGCGGCACAATCAAATACAAGTCTTAATTTAGCGGGCTTATTCGGATTCGTGACCCCAAAATGTGGAAGGTACCACACAGGACTCGCTTTAAAACCGTCAAGTCTACGCGCGTAACCCGCGGCTAATAATCTCTCCACCTGCCTCGTATAGTCATTCGCGAAATTAGGATCGCGATCCATTTTACGTTCTATACCGGCTAGGCGTTTACGCGCGTACTCGTAGTTGTCGGGCATCTCAATATGGTCACGAGCCCACAACAAGCCTACTTCCCACTGTTGAGGGTTGTCCGACACGCGGCGACATGTATTCCCTAATATCTCCAAAGCGCGTTCCGATTTACAATTTTTACGTAAAACCTCAGAAATGCCTATAGCTTCTAACTCAAATTGAGCTTTTACTAAAGCGTGCAAATCGTCAAGCGGCGTGGACATGCAGTTGGCAGAGTCGTATTTACTACCACTAACCCCCCCACCTAACGGACCATGGACAACCCACCCTAAATTAGTAAGAGAAGCAACTGGACGACCAGATTTACCTTGTCGAATCTCCCGGCCGACAATGAGCTTCCAGTTATCCTGTCCCAACAAAAGCATGGGTTTCGCCTCACTCATCTCGCTGCAATCCAGGTCCCGGAGGTGTGCATTCTCCTCGAGCACTCGCGCTGGTAACGTCTGCGACGGCAAGTTAACATTACGCAGAGTGCGCACCGAAATGTAATGACTCACTCCGTTCGGGCCGCGCACCACGACTTTGACACTTCGCGAATTATTATCTGTCACACAATGTCCGCGCGCGGTCATCAACTTCAATGGCACTACAGGTCCGTCAACATCACTCGCGAGTTTATCATCTATAAGCGATACAGATGCAACGTCGTCTAAAAGAACGTACGAGGATCGTTCGACACCATTACTTGTCACTATTGTCACAGGTAACACTTTCAACAAGGCACGCGCACGATACTCCCCAACGTTCGTCAAAGTTTCGTATTTCGCGGAAGGCGCGGGCGCGAGCGTAAACGACGACGCCGGTGGCAGCGCAGTAGGCGGTGGCCCCACCGCGGGCGGCGCTGCGTTTTGCGTCTCTTTGTGAAGTAACTCGTGATGTGACCACTTACACTTATCGCAACGCTTCGCACGACAATACCTACTTGAGTGAGTTTTTACTATGCACTTAAAGCACAGTCTATTTTGTTTAATAAAATCCCAACGTTCATCAATAGTGAGGTTTTTGAACTGACTACACTCACTTAATTTATGGTCCGCTTTACACTTAACACACGCGACTTTACTACTATTCTCAGTCTTAGTAACGGCCGCAATTGTTTCTACTTGCGTGTGTACACGGTGGCTCGCTCCGCCCGTTCGCACTGGGGCCACACCCTTATCACGCCGACCGGCGGGCGGCGGCGCGCGCACTTCGCTCGTTGCGCCGCCTGCGCTTATATTTATCGGCGTGTAGTATGACGATGCACGCGTTAATTGACTGAGAAAGTCCACTAAAATGTTAAGATTTGGAGACACTCGTAAATCAACACCCCGATCATTGTCCAAACGCATCGCAAATTCTCCGTATTGCGCACTTTGATATGGAGTTAATTTATTTAATAGTTCGTTCACTAGTTGCGGATTATTTAAATAACCATCAGCACGTATGTTTTTTAACACCGATACACAATTTCGTACTGTGGTCGTAAAGTTACGAATCTCGAAACCGTTTTCGCTAACTTTAGGTAAATCACGAACTTTCTTTATGGCGCACTCAAGAAGGCGACTCGGGTGTCCGAACTCTTCTTCAAGCGCCTTAAGGACCTCCTCTGGGTCGGAAGAGGTTCTTAACAGATCGCATACCGCGGTTTTCGCTTCTCCGACGAGCGCGACCCTGAGGCGCGCCATATTTTCAAACGGCTCGAAATCGTGCATCTCCGTCGTACTGCGGTAGGCTTTTTTAAAGCTGAGCCAGTCTGCCGCGTTACCATCGTAACTTGGGATCTCGTGCACTTGCCGCGGCACTTTCCTCGTTCGTCCCAGCCTGCCAATAGCCTCCGCTAACCGATCAATGTCAGTTTGGCTCTTTGGTGGCGGCGATGGAGCACGTGGCGTTACAGCGGGCGCGCGCCACGGAACCGGCGTGTTGTCCAGTCGGCGCGCCGCAATTCCGTTAGCAATACCTTCCGTCGGTGGCGGCGGCGATGGCGCGCGTGGCGATGAGGTGCGAGTGCATGGCGCGCGTGGCGGTGGCGGCGATAGCGCGCGTGGCGGTGGCGGCGATGGCGCGCGCCCCGGCAGCGGGGTGACGGGCGTGTCCTTGAGCCAGCGCGCCACGCGCACTGATGCTCCGCTCGTGACACTGCCCGGCGGGCCGTCTCGCTCCTCCTCCTCCTGCATAGCTAGTTCCGCCATGTCAAGGGCGAGTTTCTTCTTTATTAAACCTTCCCTGAGCTTAGCCACTTCCAGCTCCGCTTCGTACTCCGCGCGCATTCGTAGCGCTTCGCGGCCGGCCTGGCTAAGTCTCGACGAGTGGCTGGCGTTGCTGTTTGGCCGTAAGGTGCGCTCTGAAGCCGGCGTCCAAGTCTCCGACGGTGGTATTTGTGTTACATCTCCGTGGTCGCTGTGACCACCCCCCGTGGAGTCCCGCGCGAGCTGTGGAGCTGTATCGGCACCTGACTTCGTCATCTTCGCTCGACTGCGTGTATTTGGCTTCTGACTTTGGTCACTCATGGCTACTTATTATTATTATTACATCCGAACTCGTAGGACCAGCTTTTGTAGTTAGGTGCAGGGTTGTTATTTTAGACTTTAAACACACGAGTGAACCAAAACGTTTTAATAGGTACAACAGTCACAGAATGTAAGAAAACACAGTTATATGAACGATGATCAACGAAACAAGAATAATATTACTTGCGGCCGCGCGGCTGCCGTGCGAACACTGCCCGTCGACGTGGCGATGCGGCGGATCGCTCCCATCTCTTTTCACAGCATTTTCCTTCTCGCTCTCCCGCCGTTGCGCTCGCTTCTTGTTCGCATAGCAACCGCGCGCGGTAATGAAGTGTAGGTAACAAATAATTATATTTTTTAATGGACGGATAGGCGCGCTACTTTACAGTACTCTTTAGTTTATTTATTAATGATTATTGTACGAACTTACTCCATGTACGAAGGATCCAATTTCCCGCGTTTTATTTATCCCTTGAGAACCGTGAATTTTTCCAGGATAAAAACTGTCCTATTTCATTTCTAGAGTGTCAAAATATCATCAATCCAAATTTCATCCATAGGTTCAGCGGTTTCAGCGCGAGGAGGTAACAGACAGAAAGGAGTTACTTTCGCATTTATAATAAAGTATGGATTATGGATAGATATTTCATACGGATTACCCTCATCTGGTATAAACTTTTTTGTCATAATCAACCTTTGGCATAATGCATTTTTTCTGAACACGTAAACTTTTCAGGATTGTTATAATACAAAGCTAACCTAACCTAACCTAGTTCATTTAACAGGATGATGCCTTAAAAAGTCCTTAAATTTCTACAGTTTCAGAAAAAAATCTTTATATAACAAAAAAAGTTTATGCCAGGTGAGGCCCAAGTAGTACACAACCTGTATAAGGGCTTATACAGCTACTATACAGTCAGTTTGAGCGTTATAAGAGCTGTATAAGCTCTAATACAGCTTGAGGTGTTACTTGGAGGGTAACCGATTTCATACACAAGTTCGTTCATTATAATATATCCATATCACTAATTGGCACTTTTACATCTCCTTCAACTTTGACCTAGACGTCTGACTTTCGTTCTTCAAAAATCGCATTTATATTGACCTCTTAAACCAGCGTTTCTCAAACCGTTTCATATGCAATCCTAGAACATTTACGACCGAGGTCAAAGGTCATCGTCAATCGTATCTTGAACTTCTAGTAAGACATTAATATGCATTGGACAGGTGGCAGCCAAATTGGTTTACGTCATTTTGGTGTAACGTGCCTGTACAAAGGTCAAAGAGTTCGTAAGCCTAATATGAGTGTAAAGACTAGTGAACATCAAATCCATACTAATCCATACTAATATTAGAAATGCGAAAGTGTGTCTGTCTGTCTGTCTGTCTGTCTGTCTGTCTCTCTGTCTGTCTGTCTGTTACCTCTTCACGCTTAAACCGGCCATATGGAGATATTTTGAGTCCCGTGGAAGGACATAGGCTACTTTCTATCCCGGAAAAATATCCTTATCCGCGATAAACGAATTTAAGGCTTACGAAGTCGCGGGCAGAAGCTAGTTTATAATATATCTAAGAATTATTATCCATACTATTTATACTATATATACTATATTATACTATTGTATAATATTATAAATGCGAAAGTGTGTCTGTCTGTCTGTCTGTTACCTCTTGACGCTTAAACCGCTGAACCGATTTGGATGAAATTTTGTATGAAGGTACTTTGAGTCCCGGGAAAGGACATAGGCTACTTTTATCCCGGAAAAATACCCCTATGCGCGATAAATGAATTTAAGGCGGACAAAGTCGCGGGCAGAAGCTAGTTGATCATAAATTGCAAACTGTAAAATGTTTAACTAGAAGTTTTCTTGCGAAAAGCAACGGTTTAGTTAAATGCGACGGCTTCTGGAAAAAAATAGTTTCACCTAAGTTGTAGATTTATTTTAAGTTTTTTAGCCGCGTATATATCCGCTTCTGATTGTGTTTAATTTAATTAGTGTACTGATGTAATCTGTGTACACTAGTATCTATTATTTTGTGACACGCAAATAATGTCTTGTTGTTGAAGATATTCGTCGTATTCGAAATCGCGAGCATATTCTTACCAACTTATTAATCGCTTGTCCCTAAGAATCCCCAAAAAATCCCTCAATTATAATTAACTTTGGACTATTCATATCACTAAACTAAAAGCTCCGTTCACAGTTTGGGAATCGCTCTAGACTATCACAACTTCTAATTTAAAAGACTAAATTATGTTAATAAATCTAACGACCCAAAATCTGCAGAATAATAGCGCGGATCGGCGCGTACGCAACTTATCGTTGGCTCATCCGGCGCTGAGAAAAAACACCACAATAATGGTTTTGTAACTGCTTTGTGGTCTAAGTTGGACGTTGAGGTCACTGGTGCTTAGCACTTTTGATCCAAACGATGATTTTAATTGCCAGTGACCTTGATATACAGTTTTTCAATATATAGTATATTCATTCAAATGTCTCTTTTTGTCCAGCCTGTAGATATATCCCACTTCTTCTAGGCAAAGGGCTCTTATATTTTAGGAGCCAATGAGAGATGTCCCATAGATTTCTAACGGTCCCTATTGAATGCCGCTTCCGACGTTCGGCCAGTTGTCGAGGAATGCGTCCAAGTCATGCCGCCATCAACGCCTTGTATACCTATTTAATACTCTGCGTAGCCCATCTTGTGGCCACCCCTTGGTGACTATGCTGGCCCATCTTTTCGGGTACATGTACGGCAGACGTGGCCTGCCCAATCCCCACTTGAGCGTGACCGTTTTAGCTGGCTTGGAGCGCTGCGTCTTATTCCGGATGCAATCCTTACTTTTAATCCCTAGAACACTGAACCATCAATTTAGACTTTTGACTGTCAGTGAGCGACCAATAACAAAACAAATGATATCAATGAATTTCTCAAAAGAGGGTAGATCCGATATAAATACCAAAATAAAACAAAACCATCAGCAAAAGAGTCTTAATATTAAAAATGATATGTTTACCAAAAGATCTTACAAATTTCTTTAGGAAATAAATAGGTAATAAACTGTTTCGAAGAAAAAGACATTTTTTTCCGTTAGTTACTAATTACTGTTGCAGAAATTTGTAATATGCGTAGATATTCTTATTCGTGTCACCCACAAATTACTCTTACTATTTAATTATCACGTTTCATTGGCGAGAGTAAAGTCGTCGTTTGCAACATTATTGCTTTAGATTCTACTAACACGAAAAAATATTATTCGTTTAATGTAAAACGTTCATGTAATTTCTTTATGTAATTTTATCAGAAATCCCGAAATACCCTATCCAGTGTCGTTGGATAAGTCTTATTCGCTTGCTTCTTTTCACATACAACACAAACCTGTAATCACAATCAGCTTACTACAATCGGTGACCTGAGAAACAATTCTTTTGCTAAAGCATTTTGTTTTAACACTCAAACTTTTACATCAGCAATTACAAATCCGGTGCATTGTTTAAAGAGTTTATGATCAATAAAAAGTGCTGGAGGATGTTCGTATGCAATACTTTTGTTTCCGAATACGAGGCCATGGTAAAAGGTTTCATTGTACCTACTTTTAAAATTCTGACACAGTTCTTGTTTGTCTAAGATTTAAGGCATCCAAGGGCAGATAAGCAATATTCGGAATGAAATAAAAATTATTGATAAGCTTAAATGTTTATTATTATTTAAGTACTCTTTCTCTCTATCTATGGGGTCGGTCCCTCATGTCTGAGGATGGTGATCAGCATCAGGGTTGCACCTGGAGCGGATGATCTGCCTCCGCCGGTTTCTGTCTAGCGCGTCTCTCACAACCGTGTAGAGTTTGAACGACGACGAGTTTTTCAGATGATCGGTCCAACAATTACATTATTTAAGTACATTCCTTGTAAAATTTAAATGAAAAATGTCAATTTCTACCTTAAACGATAGGAAATATTTATAACTACGGGGTTATAAGGCCTACTATTTTGAAAACCTTAAAGAATTTAACTATAGTTAATACAGAGTATATTTGACTTGAGGTCCATAGTCAGACTTGTAAAAGTGCACAGTAGGATCGTTAGCCGTAGCTAACCATAGAAATCCGTAAAATTTTCGGTTGTGCGAAGAAAATATTCAATACAGGTTGTATGTTTCATTGTTAGTAGCACAACGGAAACTGTCATAAAAAAATATATTACGCGAGTTAAAGTGTCCAACTATTTGAACTCTGCCCAGACGTTCATACAATAGTTTCTTGTTTATACAAAGTATCATCCACTCGGCTAATAATTGTTTTCACACTAAACACTGTTTCCACAACACCTTCGTTGTTAGGTACGAGTATAACTACGGTTGCAAAATAAGCGTATTTATGTTTGTACAATATAAATTACTCTATGCCAATTTGCATGCTTTTACATGTTTGACTAGTATTTTCCGTGGGTTAGTTATAATGTATTTTTTTTTTGTAATCTGTTTTTTTTTGAGATACTAAGTTGTCAGTGTCAATCCTCATCATCATCAATCATCATCGTTTCAGCTATAGGACGACCACGTCCACTGCTCGACACAGGTCTCCTCAATAGTTTTCCACATGGGCCGGATAGAGGCGACCCGCATCCAGCGTGTCCCCGCAATCCTAACCAGGTCAGGTCAGGCCAGGATGAAATGGGATAGAATGAAAGAAATTAACGAACGATGCAAAATGACAGTATCATCATCAGATATTAATGTCATTTTCGTTCATCCGTTAATCAAACTTACATCATCGCAACGTATCTTTTCCCATCTTAGTCGCCAAATCTTCTTTCACACCACACCGTTTTCTGATCACATTAGGCAATATACATAGTATGAATCGTAAGCATATCTTGTTGTCGGGTTTATCGTTAACTACGGTTTGAATGACAAATATAAAAATATATAAAGTTACTGGCCTTTACTCGCGATTTCCTCCGCGTAGAATTCAAATAAAAAATCCTTCCATCGGTTCTAAAGGAATATGTGTTTCAAATTTCATGTTCCTAGGTATGAATCTTTATGCTGACTGTAGATACAAAAGGACCCCCTCTGATGAGACATGAACTGTACACGCATTGACTCAGTTTGAATTATGAAATTATAAATCGATCTGTACAGATAATTAGCGTTGCGCCAGCTATATGCGCAAGCGCAAGACTCGCAAAATCTGCGATTATGATTGCGCTGCGAAGGCTTGGCAGGCCAATTAATGACGATTAGCATTGATACAACCAATTTCTGAAAAGGGGCGGTTTCTCACTGATTGAAAATTAAAAATCTTCATGGATAATGGATATTATATTTACATTTCGATTAGGATATACTAAATTAAGATGGAAATAAAATTAATAAATTTACTAATTTTATCAATGTGAAATTTAGCTAATAAGAAGTTTTTTAAGAATTTGGACAAAGTTAGTTCAAACTAAGGAAAAGGTTCAAAACATTCGTAACAAAAATTATACATATCTAACTGTAAATTTAACGTTTATATATCAATTTGGCAAGGTTCATAGGCATAGGATTAATTTTCTTAAATTTATGAGAAATCAGTAAGAACGACTTCGCAAAACTGTATGTATTTTTTACAGAACACAACCCCCAAGAGCCGAATCGAAGGTCGTGTCAATAATATTCGAGTCTCCCATTTCTTAACGAAAACTACCTACTGCTAAAAACCCTGGCATAGGGACTCTTGCTTTAGCCAGTTTGCTGATAGAGCTCGACTCAAGAAAATGATGGCTGGACTTGTTGCAAAATCTTATAGAAAGCTCGTGAAGAAATTTAAATTCGCATTTAAATTTCTTCAAGCTGACAAAAGTTTTTGACAAACGTTGAAAGAAAAAATAGGTCAACGTTAGATACATTATTAAAAAAACATAATTATTAACAAAAAACCGGCCAAGTGGGAGTCAGACTCGCGCACCGAGGGTTCTATACAAAATATACGCTACAAATGGCCGTCTCTGTGAATATCCAGTGTTAGCAGAGCCCTAATCCTAAGCAAAATGTACGCAGTGCTCGATCATTTTATATTGGTTAGTAATATAGACAAGACAAAATTATACTATTTTTAGTATTTGTTATTATAGCGGCAACAAAAATACATTATCTGTGAACAACTGTCTAGCTATCACGGTTCATGAGATACAGCCTGGTGATTGACAGGCAGACGGACAGCAAAGTCTTAGTAATAGGGTCCCGTTTTACCCTTTGGGTACCGAATCCTAAAACAAAACTGTTTTCTTTATTTACGTTATTGAACTTTGCCAAAATTTCACTCCGCATACGTCAGTGCAGTATAGATTTTGCGATCAGTCCAGTATGAGCGCGTCGAAATTATTTATATATGATATAGTCATTGTCACCTGTCGCATTTGTCATAGACACTAGCGCACATAACCCAATTGTCGACAAGTTCTGTTCGACTCCCACACAATCGCATGCGATTGTCGATCGTTAACCTCTGCGACTTCCTCGCCCGGTGAAAGCGACGATCGATCACAATACAGATGGTACAATTATGCGTTTGTCGATCATTATCTCGAAAAATGCTAGTGTAGCGGGTACAGTTAGCATCAAATAGCTTGTAACACTCAACGTGACAAGTAACACCTATATATTTATTATATCAAGCCCGAGCTGTTCCACTGTTCCCTGTTTAAAGCTACCTCTGGCCAGTCCTCCACGAAGAGGTCGAAATCGTCCTGCCATCGGCACCTATATTTATCTATCTTTATTTATCTAAGAGTGTGCTCCCACCTGAAAGGCCGGCAACGCACTTAGTGACTCCTCTGGTGATGCAAGTGTATGCTTACCTATGGTGATCGCTTACCATCAGGCGACCCGTCTGCTCGTTTACCTCCTGTCATTAAAAATAAACACATTGGATATTACAGATACTGACGTTGAATAGGGTATTTGACCACTTTTTCCTATGGTATGTTATAGAACGATGTCTTTATAATAGAAATATTGGTGAAAAACTAATTCAATCAGATAAAAACTCCCCGAGATATAACAATGGGACAAGCACATTTTTGGGAATTCCCAAAAAATGCTTCATACTAAAGCCTAATTAAATAACTAAAAGCAAATTAGGAACTTTGTTCTGCAGCTATGTTAAAACTTGCGTTTATCAAAACGGTTACGTAACAAAAGTTACCTTACGTTTTATGGGTTATTCAATGGTTTTATTAGTTTTAAATATTATCATACCTTAAAAAATGGACTTTCCCACCAAACTTAAAATGCTCATAACGAGCTACTTGTTATCGAACTCAAAATTTTGACTTAGTTATTTATTTTATTCGTTTTATCAGGATCATACATATTTTTGAAAATTTTTGAAATTCGTCAAAAAAGTCAATAAACCTATTAGATTCTTAAAGAACATTTATCATTTTTATCTCCGATAGATAAAGAGGAATGTTATAAGTCCTAAACCGAAGGAAACGATTTTAATTTAGTTTTTTTTTTATGTATGAAAGATCTATAAAGGTCTAGCGTGTGCTAAGGTGCCTATCTTGTTCTTTTCCTATATTGGGAATTCAGCATTGGGGTGTCGATCCACCGATTATTTATTTGTACCCGCTTTATAAACAACTCCATGTCATAAAACGTTTCATCTACGAGTATAATATAATTTTTACTTCATAAAATTTGCCACTTAATTTCTTCTCAATTAAATCAAGTATATTAACTATTTTTCTTGTTTATTTTCTTATTTTTGGCTTCATGATTGTTCCTATGTGCACTCCTTAAAGAGAACAATTTAAAGTGTTATTTTCGAATGTATTATTAATTTTTTTTCACTGCATAATAGTATTCAAATTATCATCATCATCATCAACATTTCAGTCATAGGACGTTTACTGCTGGACCCAGACCTCCTCAATAGATTTCCATTTAGACCGGATAGACGCGACCCGTATCCAGCGAGTCCCCGCAACCCTAACCAGGGCGTCTGACCACCTTGCGGGTTGCCTTCCCACGCTGCGCCTGCATGTACGGTCCACTCGAGAACCTTTTGCCCCAACGGCCATCGGTGTTATTCAAATAAAATTACATAATTATATTACAAAGCTAGAACCTTTCGCGTCTGACTGTACACGATACAAAGTCAAATAATTATTCCGTCTCCAGTAGAGATAATCCGTGGCCATTGTTAATTGCTAATAGTCCATTTATTATGAAACACCGTGATTATTATTGTTATTGTGTGTGACATTGCGTGTAATTTAACAATTCTCTGACTGTTGTGTCTACATCCATCCATATACTATTTGGGAGTATCAACTTTTCTTGTTGCTATCCCGTAACTCAGTAGCCACTGACTTGCTTTTGGTAACAGTAGTTACCTGTCACCATTCTTATCTATCCATACTAATATTATAAATGCGAAAGTGTTTCTGTCTGTCTGTTACCTCTTCACGAAACGCTGAACCGATTTGGATGAATTTTGGTATGGAGATAGTTTGAGTCCCGGGGAAGGATATAGGCTACGTTTTATCCCGGTAAAATACCCTTATCCGCGATAAACGAATTTAAGGCGGACGAAGTCGCGACGAGAAGCTAGTACTATTATAAAGTTGTAAAAATTAAATGTCTGTACATTGAAGATATTTTAAATATATATTGTAACGGACTATTTGAAGATAAATAAAATAAATAAATATTACGGGACAATTGTCCTATCTACTTAGGTTCGGCGCAGCATGTTTCTTTCTTCCATACCTCTCTATCACTCGTCATCTCGTCACTCACACCCTTCCTGTTCATGTCATCTCTCACGCAATCCATCCACCGTTTCCTCGGCCTACCCCTCCTCTTGCATCCTTCCACATGCATATCTAATACCCTTCTTGTCACATGATTCACTACCCTCCCGCATAACATGTCCATACGACCGTAGGCGATTTGCTCTCAGCTTATCGACTATTACGGGTGCTACTTTCAGGCTTCCTCTTATATGCTCATTCCTTATCCGATCCATTCTCGGCACGCCACTCATCCATCTCAGCATTCTCATCTCCGTAACATCTCCGATACAAGTAAGTATTTAGGTATACCTCCATATCGATGCTAAAAAGCGAAAACTTAGTAACCACCAACCGATTCCATTGGCGGTTACTACGTTTCGGCTTTTTGCCGTCGATATGTCTACTTTAGCATTTCACGTTACTGAAATTTGCACCTCGGACAGAGGGAAAGTAATAATCAGAGCCGCGACTTCACTTAAACATCAAAACGAAATTTCTTGCCTCGCACGATTCAACTGTGGAATAAATGGCCGCCTGCAGTATTTCCGGACCGATGCAACCTTCAAGCCTTCAAGAGAAGAGCGTAATCCCACCTGAAAGGCCAGCAACGCACTTGTGACTCCTCCGGTGATGCAAGTGTCTATGGGCGACGGTGATCGCTTACCACCAGGCGACCCGTCTGCTCGTTTGCCTCCTATGTCATAAAAACACAGCCTATTTACTTCAAATAAATCAGTTTATCAACATTTTTTCCAAGTAACTGATGATTCCACCAGACTATGTTCTAATAATATCATTCAGCGTACATCTTTATCAAACCTATATTTTACTTAATATTTTCTTCTGTTTCCGCGATTATTACTCATAGAAATAAAACAATTTAACGGATTATATCGCGTATATTATCTCATTTTAGTTCCCGACGTTTCTATATTTTACTTTCAATCAAAAATAATGACTTCAAAACGTTTGCTAACGACAGCAGTGGGTTGCCTTTAATTTACTCTACAGGGAATTTTACAGCTATTTCTATGTAAAGTCTAGGTACTGCCTCAGAAGTTAACACTTCATCTGTGCTCTAACAGGTATTTGCTGCGCCTGCGCAACCCACTATTTGTCTTAATGCCTAATCGAATTAGAGAGCGCCGGATAATTATATAGAGATTGTTTATCTGTGACTAAATGTTCCAAGGAATGCGTTGCGCAAGAGATTCAAGATTGGGCATGTTCTATTATGATGGAATGTATGATGTATGATGGAATGTAGTCTGAAGACCCGACAGGTAAGTAAAAAATATATTCCAGCACGCAGCAAAATGGCAAATTTCTGATGACAGAATTAAATGTCAAATAATTATTAGCTTCCGACGACAAAAGTGGGGTATTATAAGTTTGACATGTGTACCTATATATGTGACTGTCATCTGTTTGTGATATACTAGCTCCTAAATGGAGGAAACAATTGTGAATAAGTTTTTTTTTTAAGTGAAGTGTAAATCAAGAGTGTTCTTAGCTATGATTATGATTCAAGAAAATCGGTGTAGCCGCCGTTCGAGAATTATCAGTTTTTTTAGATGTATCGCGTTTTTTATCGCTTTACAGAAAATTAAGGGAAAAAAACCTGCCAAGTGCGAGTTGGACTCGTGCACCGAGGGTTCAGTACAAAATATACTTACGCTACAAACGACCGTATCTATGAAAATTCAGTGTTAGCACAGCGCTACTCCTAAGCAAATCATTTTATATTGGTTACTGACATAGACAGACAGACATGAATATATTCAGTTTTTAGTGTTGTTATAGCGGCAACAGAAATACACTTTGTGAAAATAACAAATGTCTAACTATCTCGGTTCATGAGATACAGTCTGGTGACACACGGACAGACAGACAGATGGATGAACAGCGGAGTCTTAGTTATTACTCCTCCGTCTGATTGTCTGTCTGTCGGGACTCTATTAAGTCCCGTTTTACCCTTTGATGTGCGCCAATGGTCTCTCAATAAGGGATGCGAAAGACCGAACCGTGGCCGACCGAAGCAGCAGCTGAGGACGCAACTTGTAAAACGCTCAGATGCAGCCCCGGATCTAAGGCGGAGCAACAAACCGCGGCACTTGCCCCTGGTAGCGGTTTCATGGGGGTGCCAAATCCTGAAAAATTGAGACTAGAATTCAAAATATCGAACAAATGAAGCCTCTTTTCCTACAATCTCATAGGTTTTTGTCACAAAAAATGCTACTCATTGGCAGTTTTAACAGTTTTTCCCAAACACTGAAAGGAGGGGGCGCCACCATCAAGGTCTTGCTCCGATGAGAGGAGATGAGAGAGAGATGAGAGACTGCTCAGATAAGAGAGAGACAGAAAATATCTGTCTTCCTGAACTGCCAGTGCTACAAATAGAACATAAGCTCTCTAGACATACATATCTCACAATGTACTTATCATATTACTGGGAAATCTATAGATTACATTTTTTTTGTTTAATTAATAAACAAACCAGGGATTGTCCCAGTATCACCTGATAGTGAGTGACTACAGGGTTGAAGATGTAGCTCGCTGGTTCAGGAACGTACCGTATAAGGCGGGCATATGCGCCCACCAACACCTTTTCATCTTTTTATTTTTTTCTAAGCCACAGAAAAATCTGTATTTTTTTTCTGACGATAAGAAAGCTTACCTTCAAACAAAATTTCAAGATTTTTGAAAATTTTTCATCCATTCCCCGTTGGTATTGGAAATCATGACACTGGATTCTGATTCCGAGTGTCAAACGCGTTAGGCAATAGGAGGGCGTCAACTTGATTATTGAACATCGGAGCCATTAAAACCCAACAATTCCTCTAATTGTTCAAAATTTTAGTTCAAAATTCTTGTTTCAAATTAATGTATATCTTTGTAACCAAACCGACAGTGGAAAAGTGAAATGGGAAAAGCAACAGCTTGGTGACGTTTAGTATTAAATAACATTTAACTCATTTTATAAGGTACAAAATTCAATGTCTCCAAAATGTCGCATACCGCATTTTTCCTTTACAGCGTCGAAACTTATTTCCTTCCAAATTAACATGGTTATTTGTTTGTTTTGCTGACACTGAATAGATAATTTCCCCACTATTATATAACGTGGCCATGCTCTCAAATACCGTATCGGATTTCAAAGCCATAAACCATTATAATGCCCAACTTTATTTATTGACGCACCAACTCAATACAACCTTGATCAAAATACCTATTCCATACTATCTTAACCTCACATCTGGCCGAAATGCGTTTTTCCAAAAGTAACCATATTCTCTAGATAAAAGTTCCAAGATCCAAAGACGTGCAAAAGTTGTACTATGCGATTTTGAAGGTGGTTAATATATAGGATATTATTCATAATATGATGATAGCGTTGTTGGCTAATTTCAATGGAATTATAGTTGAGTCAGAATAGGTTTTAGAGATACAAAGTTATGTTTACTGCTAACGCTACCATAGCATTATCACTTTGTTATAGTTGGAACCGCTTGGCAAGCTGCAAATGTAACTTGGTAAAGCCATAAACTGGGTGATAGGCGACATTTTCACAGCTCGAACGATTGAATCATCCTATTTTATTGTCGGTTAGCTGCTGATCGTGATTTTGCGGTTTTCCCACGGATTTGCATTTATTTCAAATGGTTATGACTGTGGTTTAGTTAGACTCGTAAATGCTCTCCATTTATAAATTCTCACAACAAATAGCTTCCACCAATACCTTTAGAATGTGTGTTATGTTTTCTAATTTATTAAGTAGTCTTGGAGCATGCAAAAATTACATTATGTGCAAGTTTTTGTTTTGAAATATATTAGACACTAAATTGTGACTGCACAATTTATATTTGACCGGTAACCAGTTCCTTGTCACCTACGTTTTTTTAGAATCAGCAACTATTAAAATGTTTTTATATGAAATCAGGTATTTCAGAAAATGTAAAAATGTCCTCCCGTGACCATGGAAAGCTGGAAAGCTTCCGAAACGTCGGGAACTAAAATGAGATAATATACGCGATATAATCCGTTAAATTGTTTTATTTCAATGAGTAATAATCGCGGAAACAGAAGAAAATATAATGTAAAAATGTGTTTTCTTAATGCAGACAGTACTATTTAGCATTAGCTGCTTACATACACACACGCCAATTTTGGATATTTGATCGCTTTCCTTATTGCGCAACCTCGTTTTCATATTATGGACGTAAATCGGGCCTGAGAAGAAAGCGATTACAAAATCATTATGTTGAGTCAATACGGCAAATATCGCGTTTACTTATCAACATTGTAGAATCGCACATCGTATATAACCGTTAAAAATAAATTGAAATAAAAAAATTGTACACCAAAACGCAAAATAGTTTTAGAGACAAGTTATAATAAATTACAATTCA
The DNA here is from genome assembly GCA_905404275.2 of Hedya salicella. Taxonomy (NCBI): domain Eukaryota; kingdom Metazoa; phylum Arthropoda; class Insecta; order Lepidoptera; family Tortricidae; genus Hedya; species Hedya salicella. The sequence continues at coordinate 18,402,011 of FR990108.1, forward strand.
ATAATTACGTGTTCTAGAGTGAAGACCGCGCCTCGGCAAACGTAGTGTAGGGCTAGGGTTGCAAAAAAATGTTTGAAAAAAACCCTGAAAAAGTACCGTGAAAAAAAAACAGTTTTTTTACTGAACTATGTTTTTTTTTCAAAAGCACGAAGTCTCAAAATTTGCAAGGCAGTTAATTCTTTTATACGGTTGTTTTAGACTTTATGTTAACTATTTAACTAATTTAATTTAAAAATATATTTGTGGTTTTATAAAACTAACATTAATGAAATCTGTAGTGGTAGTTCACAATTTAAAACTGCAATCTCAAAACCTTTTGCCTGCAATACAAGAGGAACCAGAAAAAAAAACAGTTATGGACAATATAATAGACGAGACGGAAGTAGAAGCAGACAATTCTGATACATACCGAATTAGTGTTCATAGAGCTGCTGATAGATCTAGTTCTAGAGAATATGTTCAAAGTTTTTTTTTTATTTACTGAGAATAGCTTAGTTTTAGTTACGTAACATAGACATACTTACTTTAATACAGTTAGTTTTAAGTTACTTATATAAATAAATCGCGCAAAATCGTTATATTCGTATTATTTATTCATCTGAAAAAAAACCATATTGCCATGGTGCCATGTTTTTTTATGTTTTTTTCATAAATTAAAAAAAAAAAACATTTTGTATTTTTTCTATTTACAACCCTGTAGGGCGCCCTCCAGTTAGGTGGAGCAACGACATAAGAAAAGTGTCTGGAAGCGGTTGGAAACAAAAAACTCAGGACCGAGCTCAGTGGCATCCCATGGGAGAGGCATATGTCCAGCAGTGCACAGAAATGGGCTGATGATGATGATGACAATTAAATAATATCTTAAAGTAGTGGGTTTTGGTAATGGGTGGTTAGTTTGATAAATAAATAGGTAGATGTAGATAGGTTAGGAATGGAGGAAATATAAATTCAATTCAATTCAATTCAATTTATTTGTTGCAGTTCATGTTGTAGGTACATTAAAGATCTTACATTTAATTATTATTCAAAACATGAGCCCTGCTGGGCACAGCAATATCTTATAACTAAAATGAATGTGAAAACTGTAAATAATAAAATAAGTATGTAAAATGCAAATAAAAAAGCATAGCGACCTAGATTATTATTAAAATTAAGAATTAGAAATATTGAATAAATACATAAATAAATTAAATTAAGCTAATAACTTACAATTGAATAATTTAAGGACATAATGAGCATGGATTAACTTTATTTTTCATTAAGAAATTCTGGAGTGGAGTAGTAAACCTTTTGTAATAAATATGTTTAATTACTTATTAGAAGGACTTCGTCAGCGAAGGAGAAAAAAATCATAATCCTCTTTTATTTCTTCCGCGTAGTCGAGTAAAAAGTATACTATAACCATTCAGTAGACAGCTAAACGGATTTTAACTATTTGTGGTACACGGGTCATCCACAGATGGATATAGGATACTTTGAATCCACTACGTGGAGGAAAAAAGAGGGTTATAACTTCTCCTCCGCGAACGAAGATGCACCTTCTAGTTATTTATAAAACTAAACTATTTACATTAATTGCCACTTTTGTGCATATTCCTGCAATGTTTCTGAAAATATTTTCTTCAATAAAGCAGATGCTTTGCGGTGTGACATACGACACCGCTGCTTAAAATACTTTGACGCACCGTAATCTCAGTATTCTCAGTGACATTTCTGACGCGTACTGACTTTTACACATAGGTACCGTTCACACTGAAGCTTAACGTTGCGCATACGCAATAACGTGTCTTATGCGTCCTATCCATACTTAATATTATAAATGAGAAAGTGTGTCTGTCTGTCTGTCTGTTACCTCTTTACGCTTAAACCGCTGAACCGATTTAGATAAAATTTGGTATGGAGATAGTTTGAGTCCCAGGTGTGATGTGGAGACTCACCCATTTAGGCTAGTGGTTCTTTATATGGTAATCGTAATTAATCATCAATATGTAACCTTATGTAACTTGCTTTATTATGATCATTATAGATTCGTACATTGAACGGTAAACATGTGTTTCATTGATAATCTCCTCCGTATCGTGTAGATCCTTAGAAGCAGTTAGTAGCTACATTACATGGCGACCTTGCCAAAGCTTTACTAAATGTGACAGAGACATGGTGCGGACTTAAAATGTGCCAGGTGGACGCTAAAGTGCTAAGGGACTTGGAGGACCTATTATATTATTGGGTACCATACGGGATAATTGCATTGGTGGTACTCGTTGTACTGTGTTGCATGTGTGTCCGTCGGTGGCTATCGCGCAAACCGTTAGTGGAGACAGCTGCAGCAGCGTAAGAGCGGAACAATGATGGTAACGTTATGTTCTTGATTGTTCTTTCTCATATTGACTGGCTACTAACCATGGGGAAAACTGAGTCCAAGATCGAGAAGGAGGAGGTCATAATTGCTCAAAATGGCCAGGGCAATAAGGCTAGCACTTCCCAGGACATGCAAGGAGGCGGACAGATGTCCTACATTATGGTAGCTATGGTTTTGATGATGGCAGTCATACTTTGCTACTTTATCTGGAAAAGGATTCATAAGTGCCTTACCAGGAAAATTGAGCGGCAGGCGGCGGCTATAGTGATGCGTAGGCGGGCATCAGTATAATACAGTGAAGTGTCAACGGAAATGTGAGTACTTATAATTCAGTGTTCATTCAGTGATATTGGTTTAAATATGTGTCGTAGCATGATGTCGCGTATGGACAGTTGTTATTTTTAAATTAAGGGCTACTTTTATTTAGTTATAATAAGCTGATTGTGCTTGCTGATGATGGTTAATGGTAGTGATGCCTGTATTGAAAGACTTTTATGAGCGTATTCAGTATCTTAGAGAGTATTTAGTTAAACTTGGGCCGGCTCGGAGGAGCGAGAAATTAGGCCAAGATAAATTATCAGAGGCAAAGTCAGTGTATGACAAATATAACGACTACATAAAAGTCTATAGCATAAGGGTAGAAAAAGGGGAAATCCCTATAAATGATAGTGATCAGCAATGTATTACTAATTTAGAAAACGAATATAGTAAGTTATTAGAGTTATTTGAGGAACAGGAGCAGCTTACAGAGGCAAACATGGGTTCTAAAAAGAATTTTGACTTTAAGACAGCAGTCTCTTTGTTGCCTATCATGGACGATAGCGAAAAAGTTACCTTACAGTTAATCGACGCGTTAGAGTTATACGCGACTATGACGGTGGATACTGATATTCCCGTATTAATAAACTTTGTCCTGAAAACACGGTTGTCTCATAACGCTAAGCTGCGCTTGTCAAGTAGTTACACGTCAATATCTAGCATGGTTGATGAAATGAAGAAACATTTACTTACGCGTAAATCCGACACTGCTTTACAGAAAAAAATGCAGATTGCTCGACAAGGTGCTAGAACTATAGAGCAATTTGGTAGGGAGTTAGAGGACATCTTTGTGAACCTCACAATTTCCCAGGCCAACGGTGACTCGGCCGCATATAGCATTCTAAAACCTATAAACGAGAAGCAGGCAATACACAGATTTACTGATGGCTTGCGAAATGACAGGTTGGGTACGGTAGTATCAGCCCGTAATTACACGTCGCTTAAGGATGCGATACAGGCTGCGAAAGATGAAGAGATCGCTATGTCTCCATCATGCTCAGAGCAAGTTTTTACAGCACGCGGTAGGAATATGAGATTTCAGAGGGCATCATCTCGGGGGAACGCATATTTTGCGAGCCGAGGCAATAGAAGCCATTATTCGCAAAATGGTTTCCAACAACAAAACCGCGGCCGTACTTTTCCAAGAGGTAGTTCTGCTCCTTGGAAAAGTTCTAGAGGTGGATTTCGGGGCAACTTTAGTCACCAGAACTATATCCATAATAGGGGCAATAGGCAAAGTAGGCCACAAAAGCAACACCAAATAAACGCAACTCGTGAATCACATGACGAGAATGATTCATTCGGCCAGCAGTTTTTTCGTGCCTAACAATTTGTCATACATTTTAGCTTACAGTAATATGAACTCTGTCCAATTTTACGTACAAGGCAAGTTGTTTACATGGCTCGTAGATACGGGAGCGTCACTAAGTGCAGTCAAGCATGACTCAGTAGTGACAACGACCCAGGTTATTCAACCAAAGACTACCACCATAAATGGGATCTGTGGAAAAATTAGCTCGATTGGTGTCGTACATTTTAGTTTAGTTGAAGAAAATAATGATTCATTTAGTCATGAATTTCATGTTTTTAAAAATCTGCCGTTGGATGTAGATGGTATTATAGGGCAGGATTTCTTGTCCAGGTTTAAGTGCGTTTTAAATTTCGAAAATAATACATTGACCCTTGATAATGGCGGTCACTTAACAGTTGTAGCTTTACACGTATACTCTACCAATAGTAACATAAACCATTCGCTTATTAGATTACCGGCGAGAAGTGAAGTACTAATTAAGGTCCCGATAACTATAAAAGGAGATTTTGTAGTATCTGCTCGAGAAATATGTGAGGGTATTTTCATGGTAAACTCTATATCTAGAAGCATGGATGGAAATTTAACAGTAAAAGTGATGAATACACGAGAGCAAGAAGTAACTTTAAAATGCTTAACTCCTGAAATTAGGCGGCTGGAAGATTTTGACTGCTTTACTTTTGAAAAGTCTATAAATAATGCAGATAGAGTTAAGTCCTTATTGTCGTTATTGAAATTAAACTATTTAAACAAGGAAGAAGAGGGTAGTATAGGAAGCATTTGCGCTAAATTTGCCGATATTTTTCATCTGCCGGGGGATAAATTAAATACTATGAATCTATACGAACAGAAAATTCACGTGAAGTCTAACGAAACTCCAGTTTATAGTAAACCGTATCGGCTACCTTATGCGCAGAAAGCAGAAATTAATAGGCAAATTCAGCAGATGTTAGCAGATGACATCATCGAGGAAACTAATTCATCAGAATGGGCAAGCCCTTTGCTACTTGTTCCAAAAAAATCCGATTCCAGTGGAGAAAAAAAGTGGAGAGTAGTAATAGATTACAGAAAAGTTAACGAGCGTATAGAAAATGACAAATTCCCATTACCCAACATTAGCGAGATATTAGACTCTTTGTCAGGAGCCGTATATTTTAGCACGTTGGATCTCAATCAAGGCTATTACCAAATTAAACTCGATGCTGACAGTAGGAAATGTACAGCGTTCGTAGCTGAAAGGCACTATCAGATGAAAAGATTACCAATGGGCTTGAAAACAAGTCCTAGTGCGTTCAGTCGGGCTATGACTATAGCCATGTCAGGCCTTAATTATTTACAATGTATTGTTTATCTCGACGATATAATTATAATGGGACGAAATTTACAGCAGCATAATAAAAATTTAATAGATGTTTTTTTAAGACTAAGAAAAGTCAACTTTAAGCTCAATCCTTTAAAGTGTAGATTCCTACAAAAAGAAATATTATATTTAGGACACTTGGTCACTGCTGAAGGTATAAAACCCGACCCAAGTAAAATTTCAGCGATTCAGAATTATCCAACACCAAAAAACGAAGATGAAGTCAGGAGATTTGTAGCATTCGCAAACTACTATAGAAAGTTTATACCGAAATTTTCTGAAATATCGCAACCGTTAAATAACTTATCACGGAAAAATGTTAAGTTCGTCTGGACTAAAGAATGTTCACAAGCATTTGAACACTTAAAGAAAGCGATGAGTAATCCACCCTTATTGCAGTATCCAAATTTTTCTGCCGAGAATGAATTTATAATAAATACTGACGCATCAGGAGTAGCACTAGGGTGCGTACTAGCAAACGGAGATGGTTTACCGGTAGCTTATGCTAGTAGACCCCTAAATAAAGCAGAAAAAAATTATGCAACAGTGGAACAAGAACTTTTGTCAATAACATGGGGAATTAAATATTTTAGGCCATACTTATATGGTCGACGTTTCAAGATCATAACCGATCATCGTCCTTTAATTTATTTATTTAATATGAACAACCCTTCCAGTCGACTAACAAAGTTCAGGTTATGTTTAGAGGAGTATGATTTTACAGTTGAATATTTAAAAGGTAAAGATAATGTAGCTGCGGATGCATTATCAAGGATTGTAATAACTAGCGAGCAACTGAAACGTATGAGTGAACATGATATGTATGTATGTACGAGACGTCAAAAGAAACAGATGGAAGAAAGGGAGAGAGAGAAGAGTTTGGCCGATAAGCATTTTCAAAACGATTGGATTGATCACCCAAAAGTTGTGGAAATACTTAAAAAACCAAATAATTCTACAGAGTTATCTTTTGGAAACAATGACTACAGGAAATGTAAGAAAATGCACGATTCTGTTTTTAGTAAGAATCATATGTTTGTTTATTCGCCCTCTTTGTCAATTATAGGTCTTGCTCCAATTTCTCAATCATGTATGAAACGAGCTTTCTTCATGAGAGAATTGGAAATATTCTGCAAGAATCTTAATATAAAGGAAATATGCGTCATACGAAATAATGACAATATAAATAAAATAAAAGAGTTAACTCAGCGCATTAAAGATATAAGTGGATGGTCCGGACCACGAGTATGTGTAATAAGAGGCGTGACAAAAATAAATGACAAAGACGACAGACGCGTAATAATAAATGATTTTCACATCCTGCCAACTAGTGGCCACGCAGGTGTACGAAGGATGTGCAACAATATAAAGCGCTATTATTATTGGCCAGGTATGGAAGACGACGTAAGACTATTTGTGAAGAGGTGTGATAAATGCCAAAAACAAAAATTTCATACCCCAGTTAAAGAACCAATGTGTGTAACTAGTACCGCAACAGCGGCGTTTGACAAAGTATTCTTAGATCTTGTAGGCCCCTTAACTAAAGATGACAATGGGTATTCCTACATACTGACACTTCAGTGCGAGCTCACGAAGTACGTCGAGGCTTACCCACTTCCTAATAAGGAAACCGAAACAGTAGCACGAGCATTTGTTGAAGGGTTTATTTTACGCTACGGTATACCGCGCCAAATAGCGACCGACCGCGGTACCGAATTCATATCATCAACAATGCGAAATATATGTAAGTTGTTAAAAATAGAACAAATTATGTCTACTGCTTATCACCATGAGAGTCTTGGTTCTTTGGAAAACTCTCATAAGGCCTTAGGAGCTTTCCTTAGAATCCAGATGGATAACCAGGCTCATACTTGGAGCAACTGGTTGCAATATTGGTGTTTCTCTTATAACACGACTATGCATACTGAAACTAGATATACACCTTATGAATTAGTTTTTGGAAAAATATGTGCCATTCCTAGTAACATTAAGAATAGTGTGGATCCTATATATAATTATGATGACTATCCGTATGAATTAAGATATAGATTACAGAAGTCCCAAGAGGACGCTCGAAATAATTTAATTAAGTCTAAAGAACTAAGAAAGTATAATTATGACACAAATTGTAAACATGTTAGCTATAAGGTAGGAGAATTATTATTAGTTAAGAAAGAAGCACGTGAAAAATTGGACCCTGTCTATATTGGACCGTATCCAGTAATTGAGGATATGGGTGTTAATGTAAAAATTAGTATAGGTAATAAACAAAATGTTATTCATAAGAATAGAACTAAGCCATATTTTGTGTAACCCATTATAATCTGTTTATAATATAATTAACTTGTGCGCCAGGTGTGCGAGGTGCATCTATATGTTATTGTAAACACTGCACCATATTAGCGCACTGCCAAGTTTGCATAACAAAGGATCAGCGAACTCGACTGACCGACTTAGAATTAGATTACAGAAAGTCAATGACTTTAAGTAACAGTAGTAATTAGGTAAAAAAAAAAAAAAAAAAACAAAAAAAAAATTAGGGGGGTGATGTGATGTGGAGACTCACCCATTTAGGCTAGTGGTTCTTTATATGGTAATCGTAATTAATCATCAATATGTAACCTTATGTAACTTGCTTTATTATGATCATTATAGATTCGTACATTGAACGGTAAACATGTGTTTCATTGATAATCTCCTCCGTATCGTGTAGATCCTTAGAAGCAGTTAGTAGCTACATTACACAGGGAAGGACATAGGCTACTTTTTATCCCGGAAAAATACCCTTATCCGCGATAAACGAATTTAAGGTGGACGAAGTCGCGGGCAGAAGCTAGTTTTTTTATATATCTAGCCACCTAAACGCCAGTAAACGTTTATTGAGCTCTAGTATACGTTAAACACGTGACGCATAAATCATGTCATTGCGTTTTAGGTGCGTCAGTGTATTCTCAGCAGCGGTGTAGTCGTTCATTAAAGGGATGGCATATCGCGTTACTCGGAAGAGCCGCGGCCAAGTCCGTGACGGGTCAACTTGTGTTACATCAGGCAGTACTGTAAGTGACCTAATGATTAGGCCCTATCATCTGTCGTAACTGCCTTCGCAATTGTCGATGATTTTAACTGAACAGACGCGATCGTTCGGATCTGAAATATCGTGATGTTTAGATTTATCTATCTATCTATCTATCAGCCACGGGCGTCCACTGCTGAACATAGGCTTCTCCTATGGCTCGCCACAGAGTGCGACCCTGTGCGGACCGCATCCACCGACTCTCTGCGATCTTCACGAGGTCATCTGTCCACCTAGTTGGGGGCCGTCTCTCGCTGCGGTTTCCTTGGATGTTTGGATACACGAGCTTTATATCCCCGTTATATCGCTGTATCAAATTTTGTCTATCACAATAATAATCGACTTTATTCACGAATAATATCCTTCTACGTATAAATAAAAAATCACTCGTAATAGGTACTTAAGCAATTTTATACAAGAAATTGTGGACGTATTTTATGGCATTCATCATCTAAAATTCAGTTTGCAATCCAAATGATTAAAACTTTAAAACAAAGACTACTTACATCAAATTATTTGCAGAGTCAAAAATGTATTTTGAATGCATTTTCAAAGGATTCGGTTATGAATACTAGACGTTGATATCGATACTAATATTATAAATGCGAAAGTATGTCTGTCTGTCTGTCTGTTACCTCATCACGCTTAAACCGCTGAACCGATTTAGATGAAATCTGGTACGGAGATAGTTCGAGTCCGGGGAAGGACATAGGCTACTTTATCTCGGAAAAATACCCTTATCCGCAATAAACGAATTTAAGGCGGACGAAGTCGCGGAAAGAAGCTAGTCTATAATATATTAAAAAGTTGTAAAATTTAAATGTAGGTTGAAGATACAAAAAAAATTTTGAAACTATTTAAAGGTCACTGTATCGATTATTTTGTTTGTATGCGTCTTTGTGGCTTCTTCATGCCAAAACAGCTTAAAGTATTTAAACTAGTTTTGGTACACGGGTAGCTGGTCATCCACAGATGGCTATAGGATACGTTTAACCGACTAGGCTCAAGAAAAAGAGAATGTTATGTTTTTTTTTTCTCCTCAAATGACAAAGTTGCGGACATCTTCTATTATTTAATAAATACTTATATATTTTGCAGCACTTTTTTAAGTTCTGTCTCAAGGTTTATTTAGCTAATTGTTACACTAAATAAAAATATTAATAAATTAGAGCACAAAACATGTGTCGTACATGCGAAACTAATGATTATCTTATCTTATCTGAAGACACATACTTTGCATGATGACGATGAGATTGAGAATGACAATAGCAATGGTAATGACAATGACGACGACGATAACGATGACGATGATGATTATAATTTCAGTAAAATATAATGATGATGATGCTGATGAATAAATCGCACAAATGCCTAGTAATTATGAAGATCCTTGGGAAACCAAAGGCACTAGTGAAAACCTTTCAGTTAATATGAAGACTTTGATGATGATCTTGGTCTTGACGTGACGACCAAGATCGACTGAAATCACTTTAGGGGCACTTTGTACTGAATACCGAATAATTACCAAGGTTAATCTCCTAGCTGACTATAGAACCCAGAGGCGTCGAGGGACCAAAGTTGTACACGGGCTGTCGAGACGAGGAAACGAAGCGGTTTCGCTTTCCTTTAATATCAAACTTGTGTTTGATCTCCATTAAACATGCCAGTAATTATTAGAGGGAACTCGATAGGAAATTGGGAAGGTTAAAGCACTTTGTAGTGAGCTCGTGACGTCACATTTTTTATATATTTTTTTCTTTTTCAGCTAGATGAAGTGTTAGGCCTACCATCTTTCCACCTTTCATCTATAAAACGCGCATACTCCCACTGCCTACTCTTTGCAAAATGCATCCAAGTCGTTCCAAAAAATGCAAAATAATAATTAAAATCATGCGGATGTTTTTACAGCGTCAGAAAAAATAGAATGCGAGACGGAATAGGCCTAAAACTCCTCCGTTTCATGTTTTAGTTGGCAGTTTTGGACTTTCTATTGTATCAGAAAAAAGTTAGATGAACGCAATTTTTCCTCCTTTTATCTACCTTTATATTTTCCAAACTTTGATTGAATATTACCAACATTGAATGAGGCAATTATAAATGCCTACGGATCCTCTCTTAATTCAGAACCAGGTTCAGAGAACGAGGTCAATTATTATCTATTCAAATATATACTGAAAACATTCTCAGAGAGCAATGGCCTTAAATTATAATTTATGGCTTTTCGAGCTGTAGACGCAAAACTTTGAATATACATCCCTCATATCTCTGCCATTTTGACAAAAAATCGAAAACAGAATCCACAAAAATAACCCATATCATTATCGAAGCTGCTCACAAAATTTAACTAGAATAGGTTGAGAAATACGACCTAAAGAGGAGAACAGCAGGACAGACATCTACCGGACACATTGATATAAAAACGCTGTTTTGCGCATGTGGACATGGCAGAGGTGAAGTATAGGTTTATTAATAGAACGAGAAAAAGTGTACTCCCACCTGAAAGGCCAGCAACGCACTTGTGACTGACTCCTCGATGTTGCAGGTGTCTATGGGCGACGATGATCACTTACTATCAGGCAATCCGTCTGCTCGTTTGCCCCCTATAACATAAATAAATTAATAGTTTAAAAAACTCTAGAAAAACAAGCTTTACATGACTTTTCTAACAAATCCAAACACAGCACTGATACGATGTTCCATCATGAAGTTCCAGTTCATATCTCCCGGCTCCATCATCAGATCAGTTCGACAGTACCATATTATTGTATTGTCATTAGAACTACATACAGCTGCCAATTTTCATGACGCTACGATCCTTGGAAGATGGTTAAAATAGTTACCTTAGATTCCATTACATAGTCAGTTACATACAGGTCGACCTAATAAAAGCGTGTTAAAAAAAACCGCCCAAGAGCATGTCGGACAATGCTCAATGTAGGGTTCCGCAGCTATTTATACAAAAAAATACACTACAGATGAAAAAAACACTAACAAAAGAGCGTATGTCTCAGGCACTTACGTCCTTTTGCTGAGAAGCGCAGTTTTTTGGCAATAGCTTAAAAACGGTATGTCCGATCATGTTGAAGACAATTTTCATTGAAAGCATTTATTATGCTTTATTATTGTAGTTTTTTTTCATATTTCTTGAACGTACCGTTTAGAAAATAGAGTAAGGGGACACAATTTTTGCTACTTTCGGAGCGAATATTTCGGAAAATATTTACTAAATCAACTTTTTATATCAGAAACCACATAATATTTTTAGAAGAACTGTCGAATGATGTGATACACATTGATATTTGCTGCAAAAATAAATTCAGTTTCGGTTATATGTATGGAGTGCCCCCCATTTTTTATATAACCATCAAACTAAGTAGCGACTTACAAAAAACACCTATGTTCCAAATTTCGACGATGGATGAACGGACTGACATGACGAAACTATAAGAGTTCCGTTTTTGCCATATTGGCTACGGAAACCTAAAAAAAACAATTTAACTCTATCACCCAGGTAATCCAGGGAGGGAGCTGCGGATTACGTTTGTATGGAGTGGCGGCAACTATAGCTTGACAAGTTCTTCCGTGGCACTACCATGGTCTGCAGGCGACGGGGGGAAAGATAGCGGGGGCGAGGTCATCGTACTCCGCCCCGCGCACATTTCATACCTGCCCCGCTGTGCCCCCCCCCCCTACCCCTCGTCACCCGCCAGACCACGGGAGTGTCACGAAAGAACTTGTCAAGCATAGTACATCCTCTTGATTCATAGCCATAGCCAAACAGGGTGTCAACTTTAACGAAAATACTAAAGTGAGACAAATTTAGGTTATATTAGCGGTTACTCACATCATAAAAGCCGAGGACTGCTCGACATATTTCAGTCCATTCCGAGTGGAAAGACACAAATGGACTCCAATGTTGCGGTTGCCTTTTCGGCTCTTACGCTTTTTTTAGTAGTTTCTTTAACCGCCAATGCACTCTAAATAGGGTGTCAACTATTACATAAGTGTCGAAAATTGGGACGTTTACCTTCTTTTGATTAGGGCAAATTGTGCTCGTGATGTCGGTTTTAAATTAATCATCGATATTGAGAAACTGAAGCGTTACCATGGCAACGAGCGCGGACTCTAAATCAGTGTTTATACCGAAGAACAGACTGAACACTTGCTCGTATTACTTATCTTATTAATGGTCAAAGCATTTATTGGTACGTATTAATCAAATCTACATAAATCAAGCTCGTTAGCCAAATATGCCTCGTATGAGACGGCCGAAGTCGGTCTTTGTATTAGCTGCAGAGAACCCCACGCGCCCATAGCAACATAGTTTAGTACCCGATAACCAATATAGGCCCAAACGGTTCTCAAAGTCTGAGACATCTCAGAGGGCTTCGCCGGAATAATATAAATATGACAGTAGGTACCTAAAATAAGTCACATTGTAGTTAGTAAATAAACGTATTTTCAGAAGATTTTCTTTTATAAAATGACAACAATTGTTTATTTTTTTAGTGAAATTCATAATTTTTTATAGATGCATCACTTAAACAACTACCAAGTAGAAATTGTTCTAAAACTTCTAAACTTTATGCATTAAGGCAAACAAAACAAAAAATTACTTAAATAACCGACTATTCAATAATTTTATTTTGTTACTAAAGGTTGTTTGCAACTTCGTTTGCGGAGGAGTAAAAAGACGTAACCCCTCTTTTTTTCTTCGGCATAGTCGGAAAAAAGTATCCTATAACCATCGGTGAATGCCCATCTTGCCGCGTATCAAAAGTACTTGAAATCCGTTAAGCCATTTTGACGTGATGAAGCCACAACGACACGTACAAACATACCAAAAATCCAAAAAAATATGTTGTTGAATTGACTTCAAATAGTACTTACCTTTTTCAAAATATCTTCTATGTACAGACATTTATTTTTTATACAACTTAATAATCTATACTATTATAAAGTTGAAAAAATGAAATGTCTATCCATTATATTAAAAAAAAGATTGTAATGGATTATTTTGAGGTCACTGAGTCGAAAATATTTTATTTTTATTTTTTGTATGCTTTTTTGTGTCGTTGTGGCTTCATCACACCAAATCGGCTAAACATATTTCAACTATTTTTGGTACACGTGTAGCTGTGTATGATGTGTATCCACAGTTGGTTATAGGATACTTTTTACTCGACTAGGCTAATAAAAAAAAGAGGGGTTATGATTTTTTCTCCACCGTGAACGAAGTTGCGGGCGCCTTAGAAGGCATTTCACTAAAAAGTTATATAATTTATATATACTTTATGTACTTTATGTAATTATATAATTTATGTATAAATTATAAGTGAAATGTCCGCTTAGTGGAGCCCTTTTTTACGATCAGCTTTTTTCAGGTTTTTATCATTTCAACGATTATTTACTTGTCATTTGACGTAGGCTGTTTTTACATAGGTACAGGCAAATATTTCATACGAAAGTCCTTGAACGCGGCCATCTTATTGAACGAATATAGAAATATTAATACGGAGTCTCACCTACCGTGAGTGAATTTGTTAAGTCAAGCTGTTGTCAAGTTAAGTTAAGCTGGATTTCTTTTCCCTTTTGCTTTTGATTCCGCGTTTTAAAAGATTTCTGCTAATAACCCCTTTTGTTCTGAGATAAAAGTCGCTATTAGAGTGTTAAATGAAATTCTTGACATTAAACCTAGCTTTTATTTTCGCTTCGTATCTCTCTCGACCTGCTGAGGAAAGATCACTACGAACCACGCTTCTGAGCGTATAATTTGGATACCTAAAGATGAACTAAGTAAAAGTAATTATTTATTTTAACGGCTATCTATATTAATATGATAAATGCAAAAGTGTGTCTGTCGGTCTGTCTGTTCCCTCTTCACGTTTAAACCGCTGAACTGATTTGGATGAAATTTGGTATGGAGGTAGTTTGAGTCCCGGGAAAGGACAAAGGGTACATTTTATCCCGGAAAAATAACCTCATCCGCGATATACGAATTTAAGGCGGATGAAGTCGCGGGCCGAAGCTAGTATTTTATAAAAACTATACACGTACTCAGTAATATCCTTCTTCATTTTTGAATGAGCAAAGGTCCATATGCAACTGTAGATTATTTTTATTAGACAAATGATATTTCATTGTCCTACTAATATTAACGAGCGGAAAAAAGTCATAACTCTCTTTTTTACTTCAGCATGGTCGGGTAAAAAGTATCCTATGACTCATTAGGAGCGAGGCGCCGAAAAGAAACTTTACGCGTCACCTAGCAAAAGCAACTGGAAAACTGGCAGTGGCCAACTGTGATAAAGTTCTTAGATAGCCGCTTTGCAGCCTTTTCTCGAAATGAGTTTTCTGAAATATTTTTCTGTAGTCTTCCAAGAGTAGGAAAAAAGCCTCCCCCATATGCTTCACACCGCGCAAAGGGAGCGCGCAACTCGACCTACGGGGTGGCTTACGCTGCTACGCGGGGAAGGTGGAACAAGCGCGGGTTGCTCTTGAAAAAGTCGTCCGGAAATGCAGAACGAAGCAGCGGGGAACGAGCCCCTCCGAGCCGTCCTCAGATCCTCTTCTGCCCGGGGAGGATGTTTCCCTCAACCCACCCTGCCATGGAGAGGGCAAATATGTGCCGCTGCTTTAGAAGGTGATGTGCAAGGAGCCCAAATGAGATCGCCCCTCGCGGTGTCTTCTTTCTTCATTACAAATTCCGCTCAACTGGTGAGCTTTGATGACGTAAGCTTTACCGCCAGGGAGCTGAGCTCAATCCGGCGTCGCGCGGATGTTAGTGCGACTGCGCGTCGTGCTCGCAAGAAACATGGAACGAGAAGTGTTTGTTTTGCTGAAGAAGAAAAAAAAGAGGGGTAATGACTTTTTCTTCTCCGCGAATGAAGTTGCGGGCACCTTTTAGTTGACTAATTAACTTGCATATCGATGGACATAAACACGTCCAACATTTAATATGATAACTCATTTACACTTTGGAACCAGTCGGAGTTCGTGTTTTACCTATGGCAATAGTATTTTTCACGTCTCCTGCTAAAAAGTACTCATATAAGCTTCGCGAGGCAAGACTAAAATAGTACATTTAGCCCCTAGGGTTTAAGAGAAAGCCATATAATCCCATACAAATTTCTATGACGCTGAAAAGAAAAACTTGCGGCCAGCTACATACTCCTTACGAATAATTAAAAACAAACAAACCAACCTGATCAGATTGGCCAAATTGTCTGATAGAATTGCTCAAACTGTACTTTTAGTTTTTCGTGACATATACAATTTTAATGTTAACGCTTTTTTATTTTCTCGCAGTCGATGTGAAAAGCAGAGTGTTTAACACACGTGGCTAAAAGCCATTATGACACTCAGACATATTTGTCGTCGCTCACTTTGTGAGCTAGTCCAAATAATCACTTCGTGATATAATGGCTTATTTTAGTCCCTTGTCAAACAATCTACTATTAGATATGCCATTGTTGTATAATGTATGCTTTTTCAGTCGAGTACCGCGTTGAGGCCACGAAGCTTGCTGAGTGGTCTAATTAAGGTACGAAACTTAAAAAGCTAATTATACAACTATTGAATGAATAAAACATAGCTAATAAAATTATCGCAAACCACTGCGTTCTTTTTCTGTAATTTATTATAGTTCTCTGCGGAGTGTTATAATATAGGTATTATAATTCAGTAACATATAATATAAACCATAGAGTGATGTTCCAATCTAAAAAGTATGCCCTTTTAGTATGATTCGCGGAGTTCACGAGTAGAAAAAACATTATTCACTTCATCTGTACATCAATAACTAGGTAGGTGAAGTACCTCCCTGCAACAATATTTCAACAAACTAAAAGGCTAAAAATGTGCAGAACCCCCACGAATTCCAAATCACGAACAAAACGGTAAAAAATACGTTAAAATTCCATTTGACACCCTCCCGGAATTTCCGATAAGGCCCATATCACGAATGTCTAAAGAGATCTGCGAAACAACTCAAGCCCAATTCGATTCAAATATAATTCTTTTGTGACGTGTTGACAACATTTACCTATGTATATTCTATACTAGAAGGTTCCCGCAATTTCGTTCGCGAAAAAGAAAAGTTACTTCTTTTATTTTGCTTGAGCGCAGTCAAGTATCCTATAGCCCTCCTCGGTTGTCCAGCTATACTTCTATCAAGTTTTTTGAAATCTGCCAAGCCGTTTTTACGTCATGAGCCTGCAAAGACCTATACAAACATACTCATTATTTTTCTTGTTCAGTGTCTTTCCACCTTCAAATAGCTTACTTACGCTTATTTCTATGAAAATATCTTCATCGTACTACAGAAATTCCAATTTTACAACTTTATAATTGTATTTATAGATTCAATCAACCGTCAATAAAATATTCATGACATGTGGCTCTCCCTTGCGATTTAAGAGATCCTTTATGGTTTGAGCCGTTTTTGATTGGAATTTGCTTCCCTTGTTTCCAGTTATATTACGACCTTGAAATTTTGAATGTAAGAAGTGTTATTCACTTTTTTTTTCTTACTTACCATTGCTGCGATCTTCGACTAGAAATGACTAGCAGTTCACTGTTATCTCTCATGAAACGTACAACAGATGTTGATACAGTGTAAATAAAAGTGGATGATACTTAATGTAAAAACTTTATTACGAGGGAGACGCTCGAGTCATGTGACAAGAAGGGAAGATTTGCATGTGGAGATGTAAGAGGAGGGGTAGGCCAAGGAAAAGGTGGATGGATTGCGTGAGAGATGACATGAACAGGAAGAATGTGAGTGACGAGATGACAGGTGATAGAGAGATATAGAAGAAAAAAACATGCTGCGCCGACCCCAAAAATAAATGGGATAAGGAAAAGCAAATGATGAAAAACTATATTCCTTACTTCTTGTTATACTAACTAGCCCCGATGCGGAAGAGTACATCCAGTACTAAACAACTATCACATTTATTTTGATATTTATTAAACGCTTAGATCAAACGACTAAGTGAGGGAGCGTGCAAGTATTGCGTAACGCAATTTTTTTGAGGCGTTTTACCCTCCCTCCCCCCATGTAACGCCCCGTTACGTTTTTCTGCCGCATTGAACTATTATAACACTAGTATTAAACAGAATTTGCATCTAAAACATTATTTCCTTAGAAATGGGAGAACCTGAAAAACTGTTCTAACTAGACGAAAACTTATTCATTGGAGCTAGTAATTACAATAAGTGATATGTGTTTGAATCAAGATCTTGTTATAACTAAAAGTCGAATCTCTAAAATGTTTTATTAGGTCACTATAATTCTAAAGGTGCGATTTATGTGTTAAGTAAACATGTATTGCCCTATTACGCTTCGCTGGCAAATATAACCATCAAACCTCAAACAACCTTATTATTTTACGCCCAACTTCGAAAAGTCATAACTAGCCCTTTATGTGCCAACGCAGTTTCACCTTTTTATGCATGTTATAAAGACACGTGTATCGCGTAACTGATGATAATAGTAGTCTGCGTCTTCGATACTGATCACGACACGCGTATTACGTCTATGTCTCTATCGTTTGGACACGATGTTGTGGGGATATTTTAAAATGGCGAGTTTTCGAAATGACTAATATCAAGATACTAGAAAGCCTGCAACTTCGTTCACGGAGGACAAAAAGTCATAACCCCTTTTTTTTCTTCAGCGTAGTCGGGTTAAAAGTATCGTATTTAACTATCAGTGAATATCCAGGTATCGTGTACCAAAAAATTATGAAATCCGTTTAGCCGATCTTGCGTGATGCACCCACAACGATTCATACAAACGTACAAAAAATCAATACTCTTCGATTACAACAATATTCTTCGATTCAGTGACCTCTAAATAATCCGTTACAATATATTTTTCACTTAACCTGCTCTAAAAGTACGTCATATTAGTTTCGCGAAGCGAGACCAAAATAGTACATTTAGCCCCTAGGGTTTAAAAGAAAGCCATATAATCCCATTCAAATATCTATGAAACTAAAAAGAACCTCCGGCCAGCTACATACTACTTACGAATAATTAAAAACAAACAAATCAACCTGATCTGATTGGCCAACATTTTTGATCGAATTGCTCAAACTGTACTTTTGAATTTTTCATGAAATATACAATTTTAATGTTAAGTCCATTTTATATTCTCGCAGTCGAAGTGAAAATCTGAGTGTTTAACACGTGGC
Source organism: Hedya salicella (assembly GCA_905404275.2). Lineage (NCBI taxonomy): Eukaryota > Metazoa > Arthropoda > Insecta > Lepidoptera > Tortricidae > Hedya > Hedya salicella. The sequence continues at coordinate 18,420,629 of FR990108.1, forward strand.
TAAAAGCCATTATGACACTCATAATGGCTTCGACTCGCTCACTCCGTGAGCTCGTCCAAATAAGCACTTCGTGTCATAATAGCTTATTTTAGTCCCTTGTGAAACAATTTACTATTTTTTAAATATCTTCAGTGTACAGACATTTAATTTTTACAACTTTATAATAGCAGAGATAGTGAGGTTAAAACACAAGCTCGAAAGCACGCTTATTGCAAAAGTGTACACTGAAATCTTAGAAAAGAATATAAGTACTGAACAAAAGTAAGAAATGGTTTTAGTCTAACGTCGTGAAATTGCATGGATGTGCGGAAAAATAGTAGCAAAAGCTTACAGAAAACATTTAATGTTATATCGCATGAACAATAAAAAAGACTAGAAAATAGCTTCAATATATTGTGTTTACCTGTTAGTGGTTGTGACACCCACATCGATATGTACACGCTGTATAATAATGTCTTACTGTTAACATCTGTTGGTAGATCTTTAATATATAAAAGCGCCGAATGCGCATAGTCACAATGCAATATGACATTTATGTTATTTAACTCTTCATACAGACTCCGCTTAAACAAGCACTTATAATAATGGATTAGTCATTTCCCGTTTTGACTAGCCGGCGCTCTAAACGTGTGACGCAACTGTATTACGGTGTCATCTTATTTGCCTACATTTACAAACAAAGGTGCTTTCTTAAATAATTGATAGATTCAGGCGTTACTATGCGGAATTCCATATTAGATTAATATATAAATAAAAAAATAAAAATAAAAACCGTAAAACCACTTAACTATAGCCTAGGCACCCCAACTATGGTTCGGAAAGAAAATGACATGTATAAATAATCATTATTAAAGATTTTGACGATAAAAACGTTAGAGTTATAATCAAATGATTTTGCCCATGATCAGAATCATAATAATATAACCCTAGCTAGGTGAGTAAAATTGGATTTAATTTGGACCATTAGTCCCTTTGATTTTCCGCGAATTAGTGTCTGTACATGTGACAGTAAATTGCGCGCACATGCGCATATTTTCATGAACAAATATTCATGCTCATCACACAAATATTTGCCCTCCTTCTTTTTCTTTTGTATTCCCAATATTATCTCATGTGAATTTTGGCTATTTTTAAAGCTAACAATTGTGTAATTGTAATGTGAACATGAACAGCCACTTATTATAATGGATTAGTCATTTCCCGTTTTGCCTAACCGGTGCTCCAAATATGTGTTGCAACCGTAACGGTTGCATCTTATTTGCCAACATTTACAAAGCTCTATGTGACATAAGTGTACCTACTGACAATCGTTGATATGCTGATTTTCAATTACTGCTATTTGAATGACTCATGCGTTTCAATTTAACCTTTATACCAATCTCCATATCCTTTAGGTTTAGAATTCAACATTAATAAGTTTGAAATGTTGAGTTCCATATCTATCCTGCCTTCAAATTAATGTATTTTTGGAAATAATATTACAGGCAGTAAAGTTTATCTCTATAAATGTATACTTGAAGGAGAAAAAATCATAACCGCTCTTTTCTTCTTCAGCGTAGGTTAGTAAACAGTATTGTATAACAATTTGTGGATACCGAACCACCCGTGTACCAAAAATAGTTGAAATCTGATGAAGCCACGACACATAAACAATATTTGTCGTTTCAGTGACCTGCATATAGACATAGTCTTTTTGAAAATATCTTCAAAACAGACATTTCATTTTTACAAATTTATAATTGTGTAGATAATGTATGATCTATGTGTTTACCACTGTCTGTAAACAATTAGTCAGAACATGTTTTATATTTATAAATCTATATCTAAACTATTATAAAGTTGTAAAAATTATAGTTGCTTTTCCGCGAAATAGTGTCTTGGTTAGATGTGACAATAAATTGTGCTCACATGCGTATATTTTCATGCAGTTTCCACAAAAAATACGCATGCAAAGCAAATACAACGTATATATACAGCAAATACGTGTTTCGCCTCTCTACGAGGCATCATCAGTCAAGTCAAACACCTGTCCATTGAAGACGACGGGTTATGTCTTTTTCTCCTCTGTGAACGAAGTTGCGGGCATATTCTAGTATCTTCTAGTATATGTAAGTATGGTTTGGCGTCTCCACTGGTTAAATCCGTGCATAACGTGAAGAACTTGATAAGTAATATACACATTTAAAGAAGTTTGAACTTAGGAAATGAGTCTTATGGTATAATTTTTTTCAGAGTTTACTTATATATACATGCTAATCATAAACTTACATTATAGATCAGGTTTTTTCAAGGCTAAGTTCATCATCGACATATCAGCCCATAGTCGTTTACTGCTGGACAACGGCCTTCCCCGAGGATCTCCACACCGATCGGTCATGCACCGGTCTCGTCCATCGGTTGACCGAAATCTTGATCAGATCGTCGGTCCATCTTGTTGGGGGCCTTCGCACGCTGCGTCGCCCTGTACGCGGTCGCGGTTGCCTCAGCGACCATCAGCTCTTCGAGCAACCACGGCCACTGCCAATTAATTCTAGCAACTCTGAGCTATGTCTAAGCTATATCGCTATGTTACGTCTAACAAACTTGCCACACACACTGCAGACTATAAAATTGCGATAAATTGAAATGTTACCATAATCAGCGTTGCGATCGACGCGCTGACATGAACCCAATAAATCATGCATCTACGCTGCTTAAAAGAAAAACGAAGTAACCACCAATGGTCCTTATAAATTCTTAATACGTTTTGTTTTGAACGAGCGAGAAGTTGGATTTATATGTCAGCAAACGTCAGATCCTTTCCAAGACTATACAAGGTGGAATCTAAGACTTGATACAATATGTTACTTTCCGACTCTTACGTAATCAGTATTACGATACAATTTTAGTAAGAGACAAACATTTAAATGGATTAAATAAAATTGGACCTACCATACCGAACGACTACCGTTAGCTTACAGTTTTGTATGGAGAAGTCGATTTATTTTACGATTTCGAAATTGGTCTCATATTAAACGTTGATCGTCATTGTGAGTAGCCAGGGCAAGTAACATTTTGTCTCAAGTCTTAGATGTAATTTTGTGTACACCACAGGAACGATTAATTCGATGGACTTTGGTCGTTATTCCTTATCAGTAGTTTTTTTCGTATTAAGTATTCATTTTGATTAATTAGTATGAAACTGTTGGGATTTATAAGGCGTGCTGGAGCTGGTATGTTAATTTCAATAGATTGAAGCTCCTTAAATAAAGACTAAAAAATAACCATATATAGATTTTAACATCTTGTGCATGATTGGAATAAATAAGGAAGTATAAATGTAGGTTTGTGTATAGTGGTATTTCTGAATGAGTGACAGGGCCGAGAAGACTGAGCGAGCCAATGAGTGTATGAAAGAGGATTTGGAGGGATCTATTTCGGCCTGTTCGCAAGATAGTGAGTGTGAAAATGCTCATTCAATTTTGAACGCTTTTTGTAAAATGCTAAGTTAATAAACGTGAATATACTCGTATTTGAATAAACTTGAGCCTCCATAAAGTATTAATCCCACATACTAACAACTCGAACTGACTAAGGGCCTGGAACCACTTAGCTTCCAGAGAGAAATTAGCTCTCTGTGTTTGTTCTACCGTTTGTATAATGTTCTGAATAACTTTTTGAGTTGTTGCAACCGTCACGTTTTTATCATCCCACCTCCCGCCTCAGGAACAAAGTACTTCCCCACTACCTGGATGCTCAGCGAGCTATGTAAAGGCCTATGCTTGGGATCTCTCTACGAGATAGAATCAGAGATGAGGAGATTCGTAGACGAACCAAGGCACCGACATAGCAAACAAGGTAAGCTAACTGAAGTGGCAATGACCTCAGCATAGTGCGAAGAACCGATGGCCTTTGGGGCAGAAAGGTTGTCGAGTGGAGACCGCGAACCGGCAAGCGCAGCGTGGAAAGGCCACCTGCAAGGTGGTCGGACGACCTGCCGGTCTAGTACAACTCTCCGCGACTACGCTTGTCGCGCGACATAGCGTCCCCCCTCTTTCTCGCATTGTATTGAAAGTAAAGAGACAGACAATCTTTGTCGCGCGACAAAGAATCGCGTGTCTCAGTTGTTCTAGAGAGGCTGGTTCGGGTTGCGGGGGGCTCGCTGGATGCGGATCGCCTCTATCCGGCCAATGTGGAACTATAATGGGTCCAGCAGTGGACGTGCTATGGCTGAAATGATGATGATGATGATGAAGATGATGATGATGATGATGATGATGATGATGATGATGACCTGGATGCTTGGCATACCAACGGTAAACGGGCATCACGCTCATTTTTACCACGAACTCGCAAGTTGTGTAATGAGATTCCTCGGAGGTGTTCCCGGAGCGCTAAAACATGGGAATCTTCAAGAAGCGATTGATAATTTCAGAACACGTTTTAATAAATAATAAAATGTTATTCAGGAACAACTTACATTGTGTGTGACTGTCATAAATTACAATCAGACCCACTTTTGTCGTCGGGGGTAACCTATATGTATTGAGAAAATGAGTCAATATTGATGAAAAGCAATTACAATACATTTCCCCCGTCCTATTTATCTAACAGGGGTGTTGTTCTGGAAATTTATGTTAAACAGCCTCTAGCTTGTCGCTGATATTACTAGATACGTGAATTAGTGGTTAATGATCACAGATCTAAATATATCGGTCCAACCAAGACACTTTCTCGGAAAAAACAAAGGAACTTACCAAGCCTTTGAACCTATCAAGATGTTAAAATCTAACATGGATTTCCAACAAGTAACGCATAAATGAAAAGGTCTGTCAAGAAGATTGACAAATATGACGCAAGGAAACGAACTTAAGGCCGAGATCTATGATTTCTTCTTGTTAATCGTATTCATCATTACTAATGATGTTTGGTGGTTGTCATTCGGGCATGAATGCACGCTCGCCATCAATTCCTGTCTATCGTGTTCCTCACCATATCATAAAGATTTCAACCATATAATAAGGAAGGGAGACAAAACTTTTGGAGAGAGTAATCATTGTTAGTTGTTTCCATTCCGTATGCTAGCACTGGAAGATTGCACTGATATGATGACCACGCAGAGTAGAGGGCGTCCACCAGAAAGATGGGTCAACAATATTAGGCACTACGCGGGTTCAAATTCGATGCAAGTGGCAGGGGACAGGAAGTTATGGAAGGCTATGGAGTAGGCCTATGTCCGAAGGCGGAAAAACCAAAGGCATCGATAGATAGATAGATAAAATCAATGTTAAAAATACTGTAGGCCAGAGATCATGTGGTCAATCCAAGAACGAAAGAAAGAAAGAAAATAAATTTATTCAACCTCATAGACAAAAAATAAACGAATTACAAAAAAAAAAAAACAACCAAAACCCTGAAATGGTCCCGCCTCAGCATAATGCTGGCAGCCTGCGCTGATCTTCCGGTGAGACCATATGGACAGACCAGCTTGATGCCGAGGATGCGTCCCCAAAGTTTTACGATCTATAATTATTCATATTTTAAGCGAGACGGGGTCAGATTATAGTGGCGTTGACCCCGGTAGCGCTGCGTATAGCGCTGATATAGAATATTTTGTGAATACGAAAACAGAGCTGCTTCAATTTCGTTTAATAGCTTTTTCTGATTATACATATAAGCGAATTTATATTGGTACTAGAAGGTACCCGCAACTTCGTCAGCGAAGGAGGAAAATATCATACACCTTCTTTTATCTTCAGCGTAGTTGAGTAAAAAGTATCTAATAAATATCCTTGGATACTCCTTTTCGCCTTGCATCAAAAGTGGTTATAAGAATGCTCACGTTAACATTGCCACGTATATGATTCGTGTCAGTCCGTTTATTCGTTTCAGAACCTGGGTGACCGAGCTTCGCTCGGAGTGTGCACTATTTTATGTTTTTCAAGAATATAATAAATAAACTTGGAAAACAAAAGTAGGTCCACACACTAAACATTCAAATCACTAAAACCGATTCCGAGAAACATACTCATATGTCATCATCATCATCACTTCAGCCATTAGGACGTCCACTGCTGGACACAGGCCTCCTCAATAGATTTCCACATTGGCGACCCGCATCCAGCGAGTCCCCGCAACCCTAACTCGGTCGTCTGACCACCATGCGGGTAGACTTTCAACTTACCGGTGCGCGGTCTCCACTCGAGAAGCTTTCTGCCCCAACGACCATCGGTTCTTCGAACTATGTGCTCCGCCCATTGCCACCTCAGTTAGCTTACCCTGTTTGCATACCTACTCATATATATAAAAAAAAGGGAAAATGCATAATTTTTTTCAACGATGCTAACCGAACTTGTTTCTTACACTTAACAAAAATATTATTTATAGAAGGCGCCCGGAACTTCGTTCTCGGAAGAGAAAAAGTTATTACCCCTATTTTTTCGTCAGCGAAGTCGGGTAAAAAGTACTATAAACATCTGGAGATACCCAGCTAGCCACAACGACACATGCAAACATAAAAACATTTCATTTTTTTTGCAAATTTATAATAGTAGAGATTATAATATGATACTCATTGAAAATAAGACACTAGAAACGTCCCATACAAATTGAGCCTGTTCCGTAATGTCACACGACGCACAATATAGACAAGTGCTTGGAGAAACGACCGTTTTCTTATATTGTCCCTTAAAAAGTGAGAATAAGTGTATATACACTTACTCACTTAAAAGTGAGAATAAGTGTATACTCACTTTTTAAGGGACAATATAAGAAAACGGCCGTTGACATACATTTTTTCCTTCATCAGGGCCCCTAAGAATTATTAAGGTAACATTTTATTTTGTTTTAGACACGAAAAAAAAATAGTAATATGTCCACGCAATATCTAAACAAGACATTTATTTTCTTCATTTCACCTTTTTAGACTCAATTCGACATATGTTTAAACTTTTCGCCGCTTTACGTCAAATACAAAAGTGTTACTCACACGCCGAAGTCTAAGTCACAAAAAACTGAAAATGAACCTTACCTGATAGCACAGACGTTGCCTGACATCTACTTGATATGAAGTCAATGGCGGCGAAAGGGTTAATACTGTAATTATGAAAAATAAACACACGGCATCTTCTCTATTACTCGATTAAAGTAGGTACCTTAATTTCTAAGGATATTAATTTTCTAAGAATAGTTCGCAAGAGGCTTAAAAGTGCGGGCACGGACGCAGATAATTTCTAAGATGTTAGATGATTTAGAAATATTATATAAACGCACTTCCTTTTTTTACCTACCACCGCCAGTCTATACTATTCAGGTGGACCTTTTGCTCCGAATTTAGAAGCTCAAACCCTTTACGATTCATTATTAAACCTGTCAAAAACACGTTACGCTCTTCAATAAAATTATAATGATTTTAAAAGGAGTTATTAAATTTGTTGAGCGCTTAAGGTATTTTTAGGGAAGGTATCATTATTTAGGTAGGAATTTAACAACTTTTCCACGAGTAACTTTGATTTTAAAGTTTAAAAATAAATTAATACTCGTACATCTGGTGCGAGCAAAAATGTTTGAAAACAGTGGCAGGTAATACGCTTTTCAATATGTTCTACAAGATGCTAATCGATAAGGTTTTATTCTGAATTCTATGAATGATGCATAAGGGATCAAATGTACATACACTAAGGATCATTTTAAAATTTAACGATACTATATTACGATTAGCAAAGATACGATACAGCCAAATATTCTAAAATAAACAAGGTATGTTAAACCGAACACAATACTGACAAATGTCTAAACAACGGCAATAATAAGTATTTCATTACAATATTTTTTTGTGACTACGAAAATAATTACAATGATGAAAGCGCAATAAACATACTCAACATCATACGTGATACATTGGATCGATAATTCAAAGATACCACGTTTGATTCCCGGCAAGGACGACGGTTAAGCGTATTTTAGTTTTTCTTCGCGCTTAGATCTGTGTAACTATAAAAAATGATAATTTACCTTTATTAAAACACTTAGACACAACTGTGTGATTCATTAACTATCAAAATGGTCTTGTAAAATTTTATAATCTGTGATGTCCAATTATTTAGGGTCACAAAAACGCGTCAAAAATGTACTTACACAGTTACGCTCCCCAGGTTATTTTATAAATGTTTCCCAAGCAATATTCAACGCCAAATTCGGCATACGTATCGTAACTGCCAATATTATACGCTGAAACGATTATTACGTGTGTTTATTCGATTGGATTCGACTTCACAGCAGCGTCGGCGCAGACGACCTCGCGGACGGCGGCCGACGTCGAAATGCAGGCAGTACCTTCTTGAGAGCATTTGCCGAAAAGGTCGAGAGAGTGTCGGACGAGCTCTCAAGATGTTCGAGCATTTGCGGGGTTACGGGACGTAGAAAACGATCTGCAAATAATTGCAATAATTAAAATGCGAAATTGGACGTAAAAGCTAAATTGAGCATTGGCTAGATGTTAGATAACAGAATAAATGACCATCTATGCAAAAAGGTTGTTATAAGCAACACACAATACATCTGAGTGGTTTTAATGTAGATAAATTAACACCGCGTTTTACATTGTGATATTTAATTTAGAGATCAAAGCGCGAAGAAAAACAAAGTTTGGATTTTTTTCGCAAACCACCGTAGCAACAGAACGTCGTAATTTTTTGCTTAAAGTTGTTATGAAAGAGTAGCTACTCAGACTGATATATACTACTTTTTCTCTTCTTATTGGTTCCCCCATTGCTGAGGATCGTAACTCCTTTTATGACCCTTAGTTGTTTGCCTCCAATGGATGCGGTCCGTCGCCTGGTGCAGGGCGGCGCTGACTGGTAGCTCCAGCTGTTCGGAGATCTTGTCCTGCCATCTTTTCGGACTTCGGCTTCTGGGTGTTTTACCTTCGATCTTTCCCGTCACTGCCAGTTTTTCCAGATTGTTTGCTCCTCTTCGTGCGATGTGGCCAAAATAACTCACTACACGGTGTAGACAAATGGAGGACAGGCGCTGGGTATTCTCTATCTATACACTACTTACTATAGAGAAAAATCTACTAACAAGATCTGTGATTAACAGAGGTCGGAATAGGTAGTGCTTAATAACCTAAACTTCTCGGGAGGACTTAATTAAGAGTGATTATTACCACCAAAAATATATATTTTTTTTTTAATGCGGGGTTCCCGGAATCATCATTATCATCATCATATCAGCCCAAGGACGTCCAATGCTGAACAAAGACCTCCCCCAAGGATCTCCACAACGACCGGTCCTTTGTCCTCATCCAACGGTTTCCCGCTATCTTCACCAGATCATCGGTCCATCTTGAGGGGGCCTCCCTACGCTGCGTCATCTAATGTACTAATAAATTACACTCGGGCATTATTCATGAATAACAAATTTTGTAATGCAGAAAATTCAAATATGTTGACAACCCAAAATTGAACATACAATAGGTCAGTCGGACAGACTCGTGACCCCAAGTGTGTTAAGTATTATAATTATAGGCAACTCATCCGGGAAATACCGCATTCAATAAAAATAATAGAAATAGAAATAAAATATATTTATTGTCAAATAATAAAGAACTTAAATGAAAAAAAAGTATAGAGGAGATTAGTACAAAACCGGGTATGCGGGTAAAACCGGGACATGACAATATGGCTTCTCAGCGTTGTTCAAATTTGCGCTCGTTTTGCTCAGTGTAGTCTGCCATCTCGATTAGTTTATCAACAAAAGTTGAGCGAGACTCATCATCAATAATAGAAAAAAACGTTTTTAAAGGGCCTTGATGTAATATTTCATGAATTTCATAAATTTAGCAATCGTTTATACATCCAGGTATGTCAAATTTGTTTTTTTATCATTATTAGTATGTTTTCAGGTTTAACAAAAACTGCTTAGATTTTTGCTGGGTCACTGAAGAAAACTACAATTCACTTATGTAACCAAAACTCTAATAAAATAGATACTTACTGTCGACATAGCAAAACCCAAAAAAACACAAATTCCAGACGATATTTGTATTAATTGTACTTAAATTTATGGAATGAAGGCTGTACTCGTTGGGAATTTGAAAAACTTGTCGAGTTTCATTACTACCGTTAATAAGGGGCAGCGTTGGGTATAGAATGGTGGTATATCTATAGCTACCCGGTTTTGGACCAGGCAAAGAGGCAAAACCGTAAAATCAAAACTCTTGAAAATCTTTTTTTTTGTGGAATTAGAAAAGTGAAAACAGTGATCTCGTTGAACAATCTGTGAATAATAAGGTAACTAAACAATTATTGATAAATTCAATTAAAATAAATTTTAACTTTTGTAATATTTAATATTTCCCTTAACGTCCCAGTTTTACCCCACTTTCCCCTACTAACAATACTTAACTACTAACTTATGGCTAAGAGCAGAGAAACACAATAAAACGGTGTGACAATAGGTGTGGACTCATAATTCAGTATCTTTGGTGGTTAAGAATACTCTTAAGTATTTCCACCCATTCCAATTTTAGGTGAATAGGTTATCCTGACCTCTGGTGATTAGATACAGATGGCAATGGATGGCTGGGTATGGAAAAATGGAGAAAAGGCCTATGTCTGAAGGCGGACGACATAAATATTGCTATAAAGTTGTCTATCTATAATACTTACTATTATCCATAAACGACTCCGAAAGGATAAACAAAACAGAAACCCAACAAAATCCAACAAATAGAAGTAGTATTTTAATAGCTTATGCAATTTCAAACAGCATCAAATAAAACGGGGGAACTAACAAATAAAAAAAAACAACTTCCACACAAAATATTACTAAAGATTATTAAATTATATAATACAATATTGACTAATATAATCAATTATAACGTTCAAAGAAACGATGCAGAGTTTTTTGAAATTGCATCTGAATCTTAATGCTTTATTCAAAGACCATTTCAAAGGAAAACGTTTCTTCTAATGCATTTAAATGCAGACCGTGCTGAATATTTTTACAATTGAATAACGACGGACGAACAACAATGGATTTTGGTGGGTTCTCGTGATGAGAAATCGGAATTTTAAATACCTAAGATCATAGAGCAAACTTGATGCTATGTATGAATGGTCATATAACAATGTTTGTTTGTTATACACGTAAATACAAAAAAAATAAAACCGACTCCAAAAAAACTAAAAAGTAGGTAAAAAATAACGCCATAATTCAGTTTCTTCAAATTACTTACAAGTAACCGTTTGTAGACTCAATCTATACAGTATATACAATTAATCTTATTTTGGCGTCGGTGCCATATAAAGAATGTGTTAAATATTGAAAATTGACGATTTTAGTAAGTTGTGACACGATGGCACCGACTCCAAAATAACATTAATTGTATATACTGCATAGATTGAGTATACAAACGGTTACTTGTAAGTAATTTGAAGAAACTGAATTATGGCGTTATTTTTTACTTTTTAGTTTTTTTGGAGTCGGTTTTATTTTTTTGTTTAAAAGTTTATTTATTTTACACTTTTTAGTTAATCGTTACTTAAAAGTGTATCTCGTGACGATTCGAACAAGCCCAAACACGGCTAGAATACATTATTTTATTACATAGATCTGGTGCCTACCTTCCGGCTCCATCATCAAATCAATTCGATGGTACCATTCTCATCAGGAATATTTAAATTTGTGACTATGAAGTTGCTTCGTTAAATTAATCAAGATATTTTGTCGCCACCCGTAAATCATTTATCATTGAGGAGTTCCGATGGCATTCTGTGGTCTTCTGCATCAGTTCCACTTCACTAATTTATGCTTTCTGAATGCAAATGCTTATTATGTTTCTTATAATACCATCCATTCCATCATCAGATCTTCACCAAAATTAAATGGGATCAACTAGAAAGTACCTTCTATAAAACAAAAAAAAAATGTTGAAATCGGTCAAATAGTCTTTGAGTAATCGGCGAACATCCATAAAAAAAAAAAAAACATTCCGTCGAATTGAGAACCTCCTCCTTTTTTTGGAAGTCGGTTAATAATACAATACATTACAAATAGTCTTCATTACACACCTCAGATACACGGAAATACAGAACATGACAGTAACGTTTGAATTAGCAGAGGTAAACAACAGGCGGCCTTATCGCTAAATAGCGATCTCTTCCAGACAACCTTTGGGTAGCGGAGTGTTTAAAAGACAACAATTTTAGTTGAATAATCTTGGTATAGAAATAGAAAAACTAAGTCTATACGTAGTCTATAGCACAGTTTAGAAATCAATACAGTCATTCGACGAAGCCGTCTAGACAGAGCAATCGTGCGGGGTGCGAGGGGCGAGACGTGGTTGGGGCTAGCCCGAGCTACATAGTCCGTATTAGTTAGATAGCGTTAGAGGGACATGTCAGTGTAATTTACGCAAACATCAAAGATCCACTGTATGTTTCTTACACTGTGTCTAAAGTGGTTCTGTGAGCTGTAGACCTTGCAAGTCTTTCAACCCCCATACCTCTACCATTTTGAAAATATCGTAAAACTAAATCGACACAAAAAACTTCTAACTAACTTATTTTTTATTTAAACTAACACGATTTTTACTCATTATCACAACATAACAAACGAGGCTTTATTGCGTATATATATGATTTATTTATACCTTTCGTTGGTAACTCTGCGACGTTTCGGACGTCGTGTTACGTCCATGGTCTCGAAGGAACTGACATGGATTCCTTCGAGACCATGGACGTAACGTGAAACATCGAAGAATTATCATCGAAAGGTAATTAAATAAATCATATTTATACGCGATTAAGCCCCTTTTGTTGTGTTGTGATAATGACTGAAAATCGTGTTAGTTTAAATAATAAAAAACATACACATAAATATCGGACCTGCGCACAAAATTCCACGCAAATTGGTTGGGAAGTGCGTCCGATAGATAGAACAGACGGACGTGCAGACAGACATACAAAAGCATTTTGCTCAAGATGAAACTGAGACGCTTCGCGCTCGCTCGGTCAATGAAACAAACTAAACTACATTAAAATTAGCTCATCCGTTTAGGAGCAGGCGCAGCGCACATCGCGATTACTCTGCGCAGCAAAAAGGACCAAATAGCGGCTTCAGGCCGTTGGCATACATTGACGTGCCTGGTGCGTAATAAGCAAAAGTTCACTTTTTGAGCGCCATATTGTAAATTGGATGCAACAATTGCTCGCACTTGCACATGCGTAGTTCGCTCTCTCACTCACACGTGACTAGCTGAGAATAAAAGAGAGATATTTTTTGTCGGGGGTTCAAAAGTAACAATAAGTGTTTTCCAATAATAATTCTAAAGAAACGACCAAACAAAAAAACATCATACCATTTTCCCATTCAATGATATTGGCGGCATTATTTCAGTGAATTAAGGTTTCGATCTCAAGATTTTTACAAACAAATCCAATTTTCCTAATATATGTTATTAAAAGTTGGCGCATATGAGGGTCGAAACTATGTTGTACCAACCAACCTAATTATCGAGTTAGAGGATGGTAAAATGAAATTAATGAATATAAATGAAGGAAATTAAATAAAGGAAATTGAATGAAGGAAATTAAATGTACGAAATGAATTTAAATTTAATTAATTTTATTTTGTTAACTGAATTCAATTAACAAAATAAAATTAATTTAAATTTATTTGCTACAGACAATTTTGCGTATCTAAATAAGCTTCTTTGAAGTCGTTTATTATCATGTTTAAGTCAGTGGTTACGTTAACTTGTTCTGATTTTAACGTTTCACCTACTTACTAGCTCCGTATTACTTTGACCTATTGTAAAGTTCACAGACCGGAAGAAATTACGTGTTGTAATTCGATTTATTGCATCTTGTAAGTAATCCGTTGTTACAGAAAGCTCGTTAAACCTTTAAGAGGCGATTTAAATGTCAAATGTTTTACTTAATGAGATTTCCTTAGAACTTTTACTTAAAGGAGTACCTAAGTCTCCAGAAACATGTTCGTTAAAGCTTTAAATCTAAATTCTCTCAAAGGAACTTAACCTACATTCTACTAGGAGCCTACTTGAATAGGCTAGTCGGTGGGAATAGGTATTTTTTTTATTACACGGACAATCTCAAACAAATCGACCTAGTCCCAAACTAAGCAAAGCTTGTATTATGGGGACTAGAGGCGACGACAAACATAATATATAGATACACTAGCTTCTGCCCGCGACTTCGTCCCCCTTAAATTCATTTATCGCGCAAAGGGGACGTTTCCCGGGACAAAAAGTAGCCTATGTCCTTCCCCTGGACTGAAAATATCTCCATACCAAATTTCATTCGAATGAGTTTAGCGGTTTAGGCGTGAAGAGGTAACAGACAGACAGGCAGACACACTTTCATATTTATATTATTAGTATGGATTATAATACTTAAATATATAGAAAACATCCAAGAACCAGGAACAAACATTCGTGCTCATCACACAAACACTTGCCCTGGCCGGGATTCGAACCCGGGACCGCCAGCTTCGTAGGCCGTTTTGCAACCCACTGAGCCAAACGTGTGGTCAAATTATCGCTAGTAATGCCTTTAAAAACCTCTTGAACTCCTGAAGAAAAACTTAACCATATTAACCGGATTACTCGGAAAGCATAAACTAGGTTTTTAAAACGCGATACTGCTGCTCTATAGAATGAGAAAAACGCGATGTCTTCGCGCATTCCTAAAACGCGGTGAAATTTTATGATCTCCGAGTAATCTGGTTAATATGGTATTTTTTTTTCTTCAGGAGCTCAAGCAGCGTTTGCGTTTTTAAAACTTAAAGGTTGTACCTTGCAATCAATAATCATAATAGTGGTTAAGGTTCGTTACCTTATATAAATAAAACATTGTACTATTATAAAGTCGTAAAAACGAAATGTCTGTACATGGAAGATATTTACAAAAAAATATGCATCAATGACAGATATAAATAGACGGTCTATTTGAAGGTCAGTGAAACTATTTTTTGTATGTTTCGATCTGTCTTCATCACACCAAAACGGCAAAACGGATTTCAACTATTTTTGGTACATGGGTAGCTGGGTATCCACAGATGGTTATAGAATAATTTTTACTCGACTATGCCGAAAATAAAGAGGATTATCTTTTTTTTTCTCCTTCAATAACGGAGACCTTCTAGTTTTTAAATAAATATATTATAGCGTCCGTTACCCCTTAATTTTATTTCTTATATAGGCCTCTACATCTCTACAATAAGAATACGCGAGACATTTTGATATGAAGTTTATTAAAAGGCGGTAATGTGGGCCGTTAAATATACTATATTTATTAGCTAGTTAGCGTGTGTTACGTAATTATTGCAAGAAAATATTGCCTACTGGGAAAGCTTACTCGTACATTACAAGTATTCGCAAAATTTTGACGTAATTTGATACTTTCGTAGATTGTGAAATTAACTTATAATGTTGCAAAGATTAATAAGAACCTGGGCGACTGAGCATTGCTCGGTGTGTGATCAAACTATGACTACATACCAAATTTCATTCAAATCGTTGGAACCGTTTCCGAGAAACCAATAACATGTACTAAGTACCAATTTATATGTACTGTACTAAAAAATGTTGAAATCCGTTTAGCCGTTTAGGGCGTTATGAAGCCACAACGACACATACAAACATACAAAATCCTAAAAATTAATTTGTTTCGATTCAGTGACCTATAAATAACCCGTTTCACATTTTTTTTAATATCTTCAATGTACAGAAATTTCATTTTTACAACTTTATAGTATAGAAGTGATGTGAAGTCTTAAAACACGAGCTTTTTTCAACAGTGAAATATTATCACCTTGTCAGCAAATATAGATAGGTACCTATACAATTCAAAGGTGTTGATCCGATAATAGATGAAAGTACACTTACAAAATTTTACTTATACATTATGTATGCATGTATGTATGTAATCACTTTATTGCACATAAACTAATACAAAATAAAATAGGTATTTACAAAACACAGATATGTACAAAGGCGAACTTATCCCTATGAGGGATCTCCTCCAGTTAACCTTTAAGCAAATGAGAAAAAAAAGTATACACTAAAGAAGATAGACAAAACAAGTAATTAGGTAATATGCACAAAAAGAAATACTAATATGTATATACGATTTTAAGCATGTATATTGTACAAACTTGCGCATATGAAAACATTTAGATGGTATATATCTAACCTATCTATATGTATTATGCGTATCCGTCTTTTTCAGTGTCTTATGAAAACTTAAAAAATAATATGTTAATCTTAAGCATTTAGGTATAATAAATAATATGAGAAGATTTTTTTTTATTTGGATGCTGACCTAATCTCACTCCTTGGCCTTTGACCGTTTGTATGATAGAAGGAAATTGCGTCAAAAACATTTCCATTGTCGACACAGTTAAGTTGTTTACGCAAAAAAACGCAACACAACAATATTATTTGTTATGGGCCTTATGATTTGAAAATAAAAAACGACTAAGTTTTAATTTTATTAAATCTTTGAAAAATGTTTGGTAATGCTTAAAACTAATTTGTTTTTAAATGTAGCTTTATAATCTAAGTTGGCAATATAATTATACCTACCATCTAGTTATGGCCTTAGGAGATTCTAAAGGTCAGAAAGTTTTTGTTATAGTACTCTTATGTAACTCAAACATAATTGCTCAGATGAATTTTCATCAGGTTAAATTTTTCTTGCTTATACTACTTTAAAAACCATTTTGTATTTCGTAAGTACAAGTAATCGTTGAAAATCGGATATTATTTGCACAGCAAGAAAACGCAATAAAATAATATCTCTGAAAAATAACTCTCATTATAAACATTGAATTTATTCAATTTGGTTTTCAAATCCTAAACTTTGTAATAATTTGATGGCGTAAAGTGATTTCACTTTCAGTGATCATTTACGAAGCGAGAATTTGAAGAAATTTTGGTATCGACTAACGAAAATATGCTCAAAAAGGTAAACAACGTAAAATAAACTTATTTAATTACAGATTGACGTGTTAATGTACCTGAAGCGCGAAAGCCGATCACCGTTAAGATCCACATTGTTTTCACTGGAGACGAATTCGACGGGTGTCATTAAATTCATAATTCTCATATGCCCGAAGGCCGAGTGTTAGGAAGACTCAGGGAGAGAGGTGCAGACTCTGAGACAGTATAAAAGCGTTCGGATCTCAGTACAGAGCATCACACAACCTCAACCACTCCGCGAGCCAACATGAAAGCGTTCTTGGTAGGTACCGTGCAGTGAAAGTGCCTTGTGACCCGTGACCCCCGACCGCGCACACGCTTCCTCGTGCCACCGGCCTGTTTATATTTACCGATAATTGGTTTTCAAATTAAAAATTCGAAAAAAAAAATACGGAATATAAACAGGCGATTAGTGGAAACTGGATACCGAATTGGATTGTGTCAACGGTTTGGGGTGTTCGAGTGACAGTGACGTGCTTTAGTGCTATGGATTAAAATATTCTGAAATTCATAGTGAATTAACCTGATGGAGTTGCAGTGAGATTTGTTGTTTAAAAGTGTTTTTGTTTTTCGTAGGTATTAGCGGCCGTAGCGGCGCTCGGCTCGGCCAGGCCCGAGGCGGGATACAGTTACAACGCACCCGGCGGCGGCGGCGGCGGAGGCATTGGCGGAGGCATCGGCGGAGGCCACGGCGGAGGCTTCTCCTCTGGTGGCGGCCATGGAGGCTTCTCCTCTGGTGGCGGTCACGGAGGCGGCTTCTCCTCCGGTGGTCTGAGCTCCAGCAGCTTCGGCCTCGGCGGCGGCGGCGGCGGCGGTGGCTTCTCGTCCGGCGGCGGGTTCTCCTCCGGTGGCGGATTCTCCTCCGGTGGCGGATTCTCCTCTGGAGGCGGCGGTTTCGGCGGCGGCTTCGGTGGCGCCCCCATCGTGCAGAAGCACATCTACGTCCATGTCCCGCCCCCAGAACCCGAAGAACAGCGCCCGCAAATCATCGGCGGTGGCGGTGTGCCCCAGAAGCACTACAAGATCATCTTCATTAAGGCGCCCGCTCCTCCCGCCCCGGTCGCGCCTATCATCCCCGCCCAGGCCCAGAACGAGGAGAAGACCCTCGTCTACGTGTTGGTCAAGAAACCCGACGAACAGCCCGACATCACCATCCCCACCGCCGCGCCCACCCAGCCCTCCAAACCCGAGGTTTACTTCATCAAGTACAAGACCCAGAAGGAGTCCGGTGGTGCTATCGGAGGCGGATCTATCGGAGGTGGATCTGGCATCGGTGGTGGCATCTCTGGCGGTAGCATCGGTGGTGGTATCTCTGGCGGGCACGGCGGCGGTATCTCTGGAGGCAGCATCTCTGGTGGCAGCATCGGAGGCGGCATCGGCGGCGGCATCGGTGGCGGGCACGGAGGCTCCGGCGGTGGCGTCAGCTCCTCCTACGGCCCCCCTGGCCAGTCCGGCCCCTATTAAAAACCGCGCTCCCGCGCCCCCATGTGATACCTGCTTTGCCGGCGAGTTTAATCTTAAGTAGAACAAAAAATTACGGTGCCTAAATGTATTTATGTAAATAGTAATTTTAATGTATAATAATTAATTCTAGTTGTATTGTAAAATACTTTTTGCATAAAAAATCGATAAACCAACGAAACTATTATCTTATTATTCCAAGTCCCAAAGAACTAAAAACCAATTTGAAAAATCGAAATACGATGCTTAAAAGCGCTAAGCTTTTTATTTCATCCTCGAAACGTACAGCAGAGGAGATAAGCAGGTGGCTATGTTTGGTAGAAAGTATGTTTTCACCGCGGCGTGGGCGACACACGTTGCGCAATCAGGAGTGTGACCTCTTGCATAACGTCTGAAAGAACCATCTCGCCTTGCGACACCAAATATAAGAGTCTCGCTAAATATTCATTGCAAAAGCAAATCTCGATTTCCACAATTTCACTACCTTGACATTTCGAACGATCCTTTAAAGACCCTAAAGCGTTAAAACGTAAAAGCGAATCAGAACAATAAGAGATGGTCGGTGTTACGCAACCTTATTGCGTCAACCGGTCAGAAAACGTTTTTTATATTATTTACTGAATATTTATGACACGAGCGGGACTTTCGTAATATCTGGGATCGTGTTTGGGCATATCATTATTGAGTTAACATATGCTGCACCATTGGAAAGCGAAGTCGTAATATTTGCTAAGAAATTTGTATAATACGAAAGTGAAATTTCTTTTACGTGTAAAACATCGCCTTGAACTGAGTCATCGATGCTTATTTGAATGAATTGACAACTGCGTAGTGACTAGTATATGACGACAAGAAATTACTGACAATATATTCAAACTGCATGCATGTAAACATATAATATCAAGTTTATTTGTTTTCTCAAGTCGTAGTTTGTTTGATTGTTTACGAAAATTTAAATATTTTATGATCATATATGTAGTATCATAGGTTTCAATATTTTTGTGTTTTACCTTTTGTACTTTTTTGAATTGAAGGTTTCTGCTTATGCAGTGATATTTTGGATATGATATGCTCGAACATAAGAAACAGACGGACAGACGGATGTGCGAAACTACAAGTCAACTGACCTCAAATTAAAACGCAACCCGTTACCCGTGTAGTACTTATGTACTACAAAATTGTACAAATAAAAATATATCGTTGTAATTGCTAGCGGAGGTTATAATAATCCTAAATGATTTGTTTTAAAATGATTCAAAATTACCCCAAAGCAACTTATATATTCCTATATAATATAAGCTTTATATTTATACGTTGTTTGTATATTTTGTAGGTACATTGTATAATTATATTATCCTAAACAGGTCAGACATCTGCCCTCATTCTGCGCAATTTACATTAAAGACGAATCCGTATTTTATCTCCCTTTTCTCACGACAATAGTCGCGTCTGCCAAAACAATAGAAACACAAACATTATGCCTTATAATTTACATACGGTCGTATTTTGCAACTATCCAATTGCTGTAAAACTAACCTTGTGGTATAACAATTTAAGATAATATTCCTAGAAAACGTTTTGGCGTCATGTGAGTTGTCTAAGTACCTCTTTATCATTATAATGTTACTTTACAGTCGCATAAGCAGCTACTGGATGCTTCTAAAACTCACCTTGTTGTATAAAAGTTACGGGCGATATTCATTTGTAACGTTTAAGTGTTATGGGAGTTGTTTAAAGCACTGTTTATTACTACAATTTGTATAAACTCACGTAAGAGCTATTAAGGTCACGTAAGAGTTTTAATTGCTTTACTTTCCGGAAAGTGTAACGGGTTGCGTTTTAATTTGAGGTCAGTTGACTTGTAGTTTCGCACATCCGTCTGTCCGTCTGTTTCTTATGTTCGAGCATATCATATCCAAAATTAAGAAAAACGATTTCCAACGTCTATGGATATTCTACTCCTAAAGGGAAATCAACGTAAACCAAACATTGAATGTAAATAATTTCATAGTCGGAGATTATATAGTTAAGTACTTATAACTATGTTGAACAGTCCTGCGCCGCCTGCATTCAGTAGCTCATACTTCCTTCATCAGGTCATCTTCCACTTTTTGGACGGCCTATCCACGCAGCGCTGCGTCTTGCGGTAGGTTCTAAGCACGGCCCTTTGCCACTTAACTTTCGTGGTGGTGTTGGAAGAGGTCTTTGTCCAGCAGTATAAGCCTTCTGGCTGATGATGATGAAATATATACTCGTACATTACATACATACAAAAATAGGTAACTGATAGTTAGCTGTTAACACATTAGGGGAGGTCTATGCTGAGTGGTTCTTCACCGTCGTTGGGCAAAAAGTATGCTTTAAATCATCTGTAGATGATCACCAAAAATGGTTGAAATCCATTTAGTTGTTAAACATAATGAAGCAGGCATACAAACGCACATAAATAAAATAGTGACCTATTCCGTATAACATATTTTTTTGAAAAAATTAAATAATTTCAATAAACAGACATTTTTACATATTTTTTATCGTATGGACGTAGAACTTCTCATCTTACAGTGTCGTCAATCGTGTGAAAAATGAAAATAACCCACATGACCTAAGAAAATCTTAATTTCACTACTTCCGTAGATTATCGTGGGAAGATTACCAGTTCTATGAAATGAATAGACTATTAGATAATCGCGAGATTGCCGTAACACCTAATTTCAATTCAAAGTAGAACAATAGTATCCCACAACGGAGTTCAGTCCCGAAGCAAATTAATTGAATGTATACTTATTCAACTTTTGTAATATTAATTATTGGATCCATTGTTACCTATCATCATTGAAAGTCATAATGTAATGTTAGTCATAAATTCATTTGTCATAATGATGAAACCGATAAATTTTAAGGATCTTTGGAAAGTTCATCCTGTTGAGAACTTATGTTAAATATTTATTTAATCTCTATTGCACAAAAGAAAATTTATCGTACAAAAGGCGAACTTAATGCAAGGCATTCTCTACCAGCCAACCTTAGGGCAGAAAAATAGTGGACGGTGCTGAGACTTATGTAATTACAAAAAGACATATGTAGACAAATACTTATATACATGAATAACTTAATTATATATAATAGGTATACCAATGTCTATAAGATAAATATATATATGTATAGCGATGAAACGTGTTAAGCAGATAGACTGATAGACTTAGTGTTCGGTTTTGTCAGCAAAGAAGTTGCACGCGGATGTTTTGAGTGCAAACTTATTCGGATTATGTTAGGTTTGTTTTGAAACAATCCTCAAAAGTTAACGTTTCGTAGAAAAATACGATTATGACGAATCAAAATTCGGGCAAACATTATAACATTCTTTTTATGGTATTCAATATAAAGACCTTTGAATTATTGGGCGCTGATTTGATGAGAAGTTGCGTAATGGAGTGTGATTTATGGTAGGTAGACACATTAATACTACTAATGGTATTTTATTTGAAATAATTCCTTCGACGCTTCGAAGATTGTGTCGCACGCTTGTTCGGTTTGGTTCAGGAAATAGAAGGAAATGAACATTACTTACTTACATAAGACATTTCATTTTTACAACTTTATAATAGTATAGATTTTCTTTTCTTCAAGTCATTTTTATGCATTTGTAAAGCCAGCAGGCCTATAAGTAGATGATTTTAATTTGTTTATTGTTATTATGTCATGCGTCATTCTCGTACCCACATATCAGAAAGTAATAACTAGTTAGTGATTTATCTTTTAATCCATCGCATGTCATGACTATTTTACCACTTTAGGTGGCAAGCCTTATTAACCCTTATTAATATACTTATCCATACTTAAAATAAACAAGAAACAAACTCTGTCTGTCTGTTACCTTTTCACGCTTAAGCCGCTGAATCGATTTTGATGAAAACTCGAATGGAGAGGAAGGATATAGAATAAGCTTTATTCCGGAAATCACCCCTTAGGGGGCAAATTTAGTGGAAATTTGGAGTCTGAAACCTTTCCCCGACAGTCATTTCCCCGCCTGAATTGGTCGCAGACGAAAACGTGAACGATTCATCGACAGAATCATATTTAATCGCCATACTAAACTATTTCAAAATGTGAAATTAAAATCGGCCAAGAAATCCGTATAGGTCCTATATGCACTGTTACGTCACAATGCACTCCGGCCATATAAACTCTGTATTAGATTCTGTTTTGCAAGAAAGAGATAGAATGAAATGTTTCATGGCTTATATCTTGGTTATTTTTATAGCCATTCGAAAAAATATTTTTGTCTACTGATTGTTACATGAATGACCTTTTAATAAAGCAAAAATAAAACTTCACGCATAATCCCTATCATAACCTAACCTACAGTTTTCGGTTTTGGACTCATGTTCCATTTTGTCGCAGTTCTCACAGACGAAACATTATGTTTATGAATCGTTACATATTAAAAGATATGTCTGTGGAATACCCAATGGTGTAACGTTCTGTCAGCGACCGATTCAGCGGCGAAATGACTGTCGGGGTAAGGTTTCACGACCAGAAATTTGTAAGGGGAATTGATTATTAACATAGGCTAGGTACTCAGTTCTTTATTACGCGGGTGAAGCGGCAGGTAAATGCTTGTTATTTATAAACCGTTTAATGTTTATTGAAGAATAAAGTAGGATATAAGAACAGTCCAGTCCTGTATCTAACCTGTATATATAAGATGGTTTAGCCTCATCTGGCATAAACTTTTTTGTCATAATCATCATTTATAATTTAGGCATAATGCATTTATTGTGAACACGTAAACTTTTCAGGATTGTTTTAAAACAAACCTAACCTAACCTAATGCATTATACTTTAACAAAATGATGTCTTAAAAAAGTGCTGAAAATTCTTCTAGTGTCAGAAAAAAATGCATTATGAGAAATGATGATTATGAGAATAAAAGTATATGCGAGACAGCGGCGTGCGTAAGGAGATATCAGGTAATAGGTGAAAGAGAATAATCTTCAGAATTGTGACCACGTTTTTGTACAGTTGTCTGAATTAATCCATGAAGATGTTTTCCGTGTAATTGGAACTCAGTGGGGATTTCCCTTTAAATACTTTTTCAGATTCTTATTACATACGCGACAAATAAGTTTATATGTTATGTACATCTAAATAGATTTAATGAGTATACCAACCAAAGAGCTTTATGTAATGTGGGCAGCAAAATTGTATGGATAGATGTCGATTGGGACTCTAAATGCAATAATGTATTATGGCTGTCAGCTTTGCTGCCCGGTGTACCTACTTTTTAGAGTTGTCTTTTTCATTTATTATACAACTCATCATCATCATCATCATTTCAGCCATAGGACGTCCACTACTGGACACAGGCCTCCTCAATTGATGTCCACATGGGCCAGATAGAGGCGACCCGCATGCAGCGACCGACCACCCTAACCAGGTCGCCCGACCACCTTGCGGGTGGCTTACCCACGCTATGCTTGCCGGTTCGCGGTCTCCATTCGAGAACCTTTCTGTCCCAACGGCCATCGGTTCTTCTAACAATGTGCCCTGCCCATTGCCACTTTAGTTTGCTTGCTTTATTATACAACTACTGAATCATAAATGTAACCACTACCTTCAATCGATTCTATTCACGCCAAATTATACTGTATAAGTGTAAACTCGGAAATCTCGGAATTTTCAGCCTTTATTCTTCCTAATAAGAGGTCGATATCATTGACCATAAATATTTAGATCTTTATAACGGTTTTTGTTGTTGTATTTCTAACAAAAACAGAAAAGATATTTTTTTTACAAAAAACTACGTACATAAACTAGAAACTAAAATGCTGTAATATATTTTTTTAATGTTGACCCCTTTAGTATCGTACCGAGGATGCTGGCAGCTTTTCGTCGCTGAATGGCAAGGCCTATTCTTTGGGCAAAGAAGCTTTGCGACCCCGGTGGAGTCCACGAGCCTTCTTGCTAGCTCCTTGAAGAGCCTGCGAGTTGCGAGTCTCCGGGCTGAATCCGTATTCAGGATTTCGAACCCGAATGGGGTGAAATTATATTCGGGGCCGAGACCCCTGTAATTATTGAGCTTTGTCATTTCGGCCGCTTCAGCCGCTGAGCCTGCTTTACTGCAAGTTCCGTGGAGGTGAGAGGGAGCCAGTGGTGTGTTTACACATGTAGTGTCCCACACCAAGATCCCCCCATCCTCGATGGAATTAGGGACATCCCTTCCAGTCTCTTGCCATCGTCTCGAGCGGTTCCACTTGGCTTAAGAAGAGCCGGCACGCTGATGGAGGCGTGAGCACGGCGGATAATGTCATTACGCACAACGTGCCTTGAGAAGCGGCCGGCGCTTTTCTGACAAGATAACCCGTGGAGTCCCGTCTAGTCCACTTTGCTGCCGCAGGGGCACCTTTGTGGTGCGCAAATTCGGACTCCGAGCCGGAGACAGGGCTCTAAGAAGGTCCCGGTCTTTGGCGATGGGTAGGCGTGTAACCAGGACCTTCATTTGTTTCCGCCGCTAATAATCTGGCCCGTCCAGAACCTGTACAACAGCTCAGTAGGATGTCGTACGTTAATTTAGATTGTTTTTTTATTCCAACTCCTATGTGAATTAAGGTGGTCAGGAAAATCCTGTGTGACCATGCGCTTTTGCCTTCCTCCAGGCCCGCAGTTTCATAGTTTTGTGGGGGATCCCGTAAGATTTACCTACGAGACCAGAAGAGCTGTAGGTGTAAGATAAGAACGCGGGTAAGGAGACACTACAAAATTTTGCGGATTTAGAGTAGATTATCTCCAGAATTTTTCCAAATTCCCACGATAACAAATCCGCGAGCAAAAGCTCGTTTGTTATGAACAGACAGACAGACATGGTGACCTGGCGACACAATCAGAATAAAAGCACCGATCGATTATTACATACACCGCAGGATATGTTACGCCATATTAAAATTGTTTCCGATTCAATTAACCTACAGACAAACAGGTACAGAAAACCCGACAAAACAAAAACAACCGTGACACAAACATACTACATTCAAAACCGAATAATACCACTTTAAGAGCTCAGATTTAGTACTCAACTATAGGTCAAAGAAGAAAGGACTTTATGCTACTACTTATCGAGTTGAAATTCATGTTTACAAGAATACGGATCTCAATTTTAGTACTTAATATGGTACTATACCGGTCACGTTTGCGTCGAGAGTGAGAGTGTGTAGAGTAACCAAGTACCATGTCGCTGTAACACGTGTCGTGCTTACGTTTGTAACGGTGTAAGGAACGGTAATGCGATATGGTAATAACTTTTTTGAGTGATTGTGCTTTCGTTCAGTATGTAATAATGATGTCTCAATTTCGGTTTTTATTGACATTATGTGAATGCCGTTTTCGTATTTTCTATTATTAAATGAGGGTTATTTTCGTGATATATTAAAAAAAAAAGTTGATAATAGATCTATACTGACAATCTATAATTATTTACAACGTATGTACATCAGCCATGTAAGATGGCCAGTTTTTAGTATAATAACTGTACTAAAGACTGTCCATCATACATGGTAAATTATAAATATAAAAAAGTCGCAGAAAATAGAGATATGAATTAAATATACCTATTATCCCAAAACGGGGCTTAATCGCGTATAAATATGATTTGAAATTGAGGTCATGTTGTGATAATGAGTGAAGATCGTGTAAGTCATGAATTACATAAATTGTAATTCAAAAACCCCCGATAATTTCAAACTTTTATCTTTAAGAGATTCACAATCTTTAATGTTGACCCCCAAATCCTCCAACGATCCATTACTGCATAAGCTTTAAAGTTATGTATAAGTCTAGCATATATACTTAGTATGTAATCACGCATATGAATTGACTCACAAAGTTCGCTGACCCCAGCTGTAAGATACACAAGCTGGTAGAAAGGGCAAATATATACGATATTTGTTTATGCTAATCGTATTTAGACGTAGTAGCCATGACATCTGAAACAGGTTTAATTTCTATACGATATTGGTCCTGCCTCGTGTAAAGTTTCATTTTCAAAGCAGTGAATGCTATAGTTGCAAGAACGAATGATTTTTAATTTTCTTAACTTAATTTCGAAAGTGACGGTTTTTACCATAAATCTAATAAAAAGACTGTAATGCCACAAAAAGTCAAACATACTCTGATTACATATATATTCATGGTCTCCGTGTAACCATATTTACAGAATATTTTTTATAATGCTTCTGACCCCAGCCCTTAAGTATTATCTCCCTGATTACGTAATTATAACATCTGTGCGTTGGATGACTTAAAATATGGTGAGTTTGGATATGGTCTCTGATATAATGCAATTATGAGTATCGAAAATATCGAACTTACCCTGATATCTAAATGATCAAGGCTCTGCAATGATGCACTTAGTTTACGTTTTTCATCTGTGGTAAACAAAAAAAAAACATTTTCAAAATTAGCCTGCATTAAAAATCATTTGAAATTATCCCAATTTTGGCCATCATTTTATCTATCGCACGTTAAGCGATAAACTATCATTGGCCCGCATGAGCCACTCTTTGTACTTTTTACTATATACACACATATGCATTCATAGTCGCCATGATATTGACACAATATTCTTTGTAATATATATGACTCCAGCTCTAATTATTTCACTGATTACGTAAGTATAACATCTCTGCGTTAGATGTCTTAAATATAGTGGAGCCTGGAATATGGTTTTAGTTATATGATGGAATTATACGTACCCAAGTACCACAACTTAGGTTAAATAGCTCGTATATCACATCTATTTAGATACTTAAGTGAAATATACAGCCATTACTAAGTTCTATATGGGTAGAAAGAACCCTTAAGCAACCAATATAGAACTAAAAGGAGAAAAATTGCAGCCCATTTTTGCTTCTAAATTGAATCCACAAGAGATCTCACAAGTACCTTAAGTGGCAATTTCAACTATAGGTGAAAGATACGAGCTATAAACGATTCATTCACTCATTGACCGGATGAATAAACGCAAACGTCAAAGTTACTTTGAGTGGTGCGGCAACAAGTTGGGTTCTTTAATGTGATCTGCCATTTTAATTTTGGATGACATCTGTTTGACTTACTTGACTTATGACCCTGTGTCCCCTAGGAGGGGCAGAGGGCGTCCACAGTGACTCTCCATCCCGAACGGTCTTGAGCTTCGCGCTTGATTTCACTCCATGTCTTCCCGATCTTCTTGGCTTCGTCGAGTATGGATCGCCAGGTTTGTTTGGGATGACCACGTTTTCGCTTTCCTTGAGGGTTCCAATCCATAGCCTGTTTAGGGATATGCTCGGACCCTCTTCGCAGTGTGTGGCCAATCCAGTTCCACTTGCGGTGCTTGATCTGCTGGTCGTTCGCAGTTTCACCGCATCGTGTTCGGAGGTTCTCATTTGTGATTTTCTCGGGCCAGTAGATTCCGAGTATTCGACGAAGACATCAGTTGATGAAGACTTGAAGCTGGTGCTAGGTGAGCTTGGTCACCTTCCACGTTTCGCACCCGTATAGCAGCACAGACTTTACATTAGACCTGATTTTTTTAAATTTTTTTCTCCGAGACAGTTTTCGTGACTGCTCTATGGGTCGCAGCTGAGCGAAGGTTACTCGGGCCTTGGCGATACCTGAAGTCTTCTTCAGTTCCTCCTGCATCTGACACGACGCTACCGAGGTAGGTAAATTTGTGGACGAGTTCCACTACCTCTGTGCCCATTGGCAACGATGTAGAGTTCCTCACACTAGATCTAAGCTCCTTGGTACTCCGGGTGTTGATTTTCAGCCCAATGTTTGCCACCTCCGCTCTTAGATCGTTGAGCTTAGCTTGCATATCCGCTTGCATATCCGTGCGTGTGTGGCTTAGAAGACACAGATTATCTGCATAGTCCAAGTCTTCCAGAACGTTGGAGATTCCTCACTCTATTCCACGGCGCCCTTTGTCACACACACAGCGCATAATTCTATCAAGCGCAATCAGGAACAGAAGAGGCGATAGGAGGCAACCCTGACGAACACCAGCATTGACGACGATGTCTTCAGAGATGAGACCATCATGTGTCACTTTACAAGAGTAGTTCTTGTAAATGGCCTTGAGCATATGTACTATTTTCGGTGGGACACCAATGAAGAGAAGACGAGACCATAAGCTTGACCAACTCAGCGTATCAAAGGCTTTTTCGAAGTCTACAAAAGTTAGGTATAACTCCCTTTGCCATTCTAATGCCTGTTCGAGTATGATACGAAGAGTGTTGATTTGGTCGGTGCACGAGCGATTATGACGGAAACCAGCCTGTTCATTCCGTAGGAGCGGTTGTATGGCTTTCTATAGCCTGTCCAGGATAATTTTGCAGAAAACCTTAGAAGGGATCGAAAGCGAAGTGATACATCTCCAGTTTCCGCAGTGACTTAGGTCACCTGTTTTGGGCATGGTTATTAGAAGTCCCTTTCTCCAATCCTCGGGTAGCTCTTCAGTCTCCCATGACATCTGTTTGGTAAATGATTAAAACCTCACGTTAAGCATTGAAATAAGCACGAAATTCTTGCGAATGTTTTTTTATCGTGAAACTATAGTATGGTTTCTTTGTAAATTTTGATGCGCGTTTGATTTGATCAGGAATATTTAAAGAGAGGGTGCTAAATCAAATAAGGAATTGATACTGGTAAGAAATAAATATTTTAAAAACCTGACCTAACGATTGTATGTAACTACAATGTTAAAATAACATCGTCACAACTATCAAAAGTCTGTGATTATGCGTAAGTGTGATAAAATTTTGTTTAAAATAATTCATTTTCAAGGACTCCATTTTATAAACATGTCGGAACAAGAAAGATCTTACAGTGCTTATTTTCACTTATTTGTTCTCTATTTGGAACTGTTAGGTCTGAAAATCACTTATTTGTATCTTGCGAGTGGCAAAGCAGTGAATGCTATTACTAATACCAACTAATACTAATTATTTGCTCTTTTGTATTAATTTGTGATGAGTTTAATGTCTGGAACTTTATATCAACAGAAACAAATGTACAAAACAAATTTGTATCAATAGAGTGACGCACGACAAATAATATTTTGACAGAGGCAAAAGGAACATAAAATATTAAATGTCCTAATTTTTGTGCTTTTAGTGGTTTGAAATAAGTGAAAATAACTGCTTTTGGTTTCAAGAACCTCTTTTTGTGACTTAACTATGCGTTGGAGTGGCAATAAGGTACTTCTAGGCCTTAAAAGTTGCAATATTTTTAGGTTCCAAAAGGGCCGTAAAATTATCTCTTTAGCCACTATTGGTGATATACTGCTCCATTATACTAGTCATTTGGAATTAAAAGTTCCAAATAAGGGTATGTTCCCACTTATTTGTAAAAGTTGCTTATAAGTTACTTTAGGGCCTTATACAGGGTGTATGGCAGATCGTCTGCCAAATAACTAGGGTAGGTAGGTA
The DNA here is from genome assembly GCA_905404275.2 of Hedya salicella. NCBI lineage: Eukaryota > Metazoa > Arthropoda > Insecta > Lepidoptera > Tortricidae > Hedya > Hedya salicella. Next base: position 18,450,536 of record FR990108.1, read on the forward strand.
GGGTCACTTGCAACATATTTTGGGCCAATTAACACTTGTCCTGCCCACGGTGTTTTTGTAACTATTTTTTTTAATTTTATTTCGGCATATGCCAAAAAATCTCATTTTTGCTTACTTATCTTTTTTTTAAACGTGACAGCACAAAAGTGTTTGTATTTTTCAAATCTCTAATATATGCGTATCCTATTGATTTTTTTTTAATTTAGCAAGGAAATAAATAAAAAGTTATGAGTTGACAAAGTATGAAGGACAGAAAATAAAAATCATCGAACGCTGGCTTTCACCCTTGAAAAACACATTTCAAAATTACCCTGCATTAATAATCATTTGATGTTACCCCAATGCGCTCTATCATTTATTTATACTTTGTACCATGGTCGTCGTGTAACCTTTTTTACACAATATTCTTTGTAATGCATCTGACTCCAGCCCTTATTATGTCGCTGATTACGTAATTTGGCGAAAAGCTTGATAATACGAGTATGACATAAGGAGACCTTTATGTAGCTAATGGGTAAAAGTCTTTCAACCCAAGAACTCTTGCCGTTATCATTACATTGTATCCTCGAGAAATTACTTCTTAGGGTGTAGTTAAAATCGTGCGCAAAAAGTATAGTACCCGGTATTAAATCATAGACACAGCAGTAGCGACAAATAGGCGCAACACAAATAAATGAAGCATGCATACACAAAAAACCTCCAAATAGTATATTTAACTTCGTTTTAGTAAAATATCATCAATGTGCAGACATTTAATTTTAACAATTTTATAATAGCATAGATAACGAATGCAGGAGATCCATAATTACTGAATTATTTATGTGATGTCGGTGTGACCGTGAAGCGTATAAATTTAAGACAAGTTAATGTTATGTAAATAACGTTTAATATAACATACACAATTAATGTGAATTGCTGTTAATTATGTATGATTTTGTTAGCATGACAGGTTTATCTTTAATCAAAAAAATAGCATCTAAATCTGAGTAAATCTTATCGTCATCATCAGCCAGAACAAGTCCACTGCTATGCAATAGGCCTCCCCAATAGGAGGGAAGTTGCCGTAATCACCACGCTTACAGCCTGGCCACGACATCAAGCGGCGGCGGCAGCGGCAGCAGATTTTCTTATTCATTGCGTGTGATTCCAACTAACCACAGTTCGTTGCGCGTCTCGACCGCGCAATGAACAGAAAAAACGCTTCCCGCGCCGCAATTCGCGCAATGTCGTGGCCAGGCCGTTAGCGGGCAGGTTGGCGATCGCAGTTAGAAGGTACAGTGCACGGCGGTCGCTGCTACCCAACCTCTGCTATATCGAGGGGTGTTTTTACCCCAGCGCCAAGGGGCCATTTTCCGGGGCGGCAAACAGTCAGGGCCGGCGTAGCAGCCCTCGGTGCGCGAGTTCAACTCGCACTTGGCCGGTCTTTTCCTTAACTTCTGGGGCGGTGAAACTTATTGGCCCAGGGCGCGAAATTTAAAAAAACGCCCCTGGGTATATCCCTTAGTCGTCCCTTGCGACGCCTATGCGATGATAATGGGTAGTACTATTCTGGGCCGATACTACATGGTATTTTCTCGTCTTGGAATCTTATCATTAAAACTTACAGAATCTTGTTACTAAAAAGTCGATTTAGGGCGACAAATCTACGTAGAATATACTGACTTAAATCTCATTTGACCAGGGGCGGGTCGTGAATTTGTGGGGCTCTAGACAATACTGCTTAGTAAGAGGTTCCACTTAATTGATTGAAGTACTTGTTTTTTTTTTGTTTTTAGTTCACAATATCGTTTACTGCAGCACAAATAGGCCTTAAGTAGATTCGCCCCAGCATTTTACTGCTTATTCATATTTTGATATTCCGATCCCAAAGGGTACCAATGGAACAATATTATTAAGCCTCCTCTTGGGGCCGGTTTCACGAAAGCTTGTAACTTGTATTACAAGTGGAAGTATTTTTCTAATACATACTTATTGTTGGAAAGAGATTTCCGCTTGTAATACAAGTTACAAGCTTTTGACAAACGGGCCCATAACACTTGTAACTTTTACGGGATAATGTATTAATTTAAATTCAAAATATTTCTTTCAGACCATGTCCATAATGTTACATGAAACTTATAAACTATGTTAGTAATACAGACTTATTAAAAATATTAAAATATATTGTACACACAGCCTCTAGCTTCCATGTGAATAGTAATTCATTGCTTCCATATAGAACTAGCAGGATACTCCAACACTAGGCGCAGGAGGCTGTTGGAACATTATATATATCGTCACGTATATTATACTATAATAAAAAATATGTGTTGCAATACATTTGGCAATATTAACACAAATATGGATCTCTGTATTCTCTGTGGTCTCAAATAAACGATTTTCATTTTTTTTATTTTATACGTTACGCTTTACAAGAAGACTATTTATGTGGATCTTGATCAACCCAATGAGATTGTTATATGTTTTTGTTAATTCCCACAAACTTTAATTTCTGAGATGGATTGCAATGGATTGCATGCAGCTTTTTTGAGATGGTTTATACATTTTCATAAGTCATAACTCATTAAACTATCAAACAAGAGATGGCACCGATAAAGACATTTCTCATTCGTTGTACTTACATCGATTTCAATTGTAAAATACGCCAAATGAATAACTTCTTCAATTTTGTATTTTTACTGTTACAATTAAACTATGTACCTTATCATGTACAAAGTAAATCTCATTTTCATCAGCAGAATAGAATGGAATCTATAGATCTTTCGCGAATCTCAAAACAGTGTTCCGTAGACATTGAAATACTAACTTACAATGTGTTCTTTTGCTATGCGATATCTCGCTTTTTCGATTAAACACAAACACAACCTTACTTTAAAAGAACAAAGATTAAATTTCAAAGAAATGTTTTATCATCTTAAGACTTTTTGTCACATCTAGATGGGAAAAAACTGTCGTTTCACATAGCGTGCCTCATGCATTGTCATACTGCGGATATCCATAGTATAAGTTATCAGCAAATCATATGTTTTTCCGGATTTTTTAATGAACTATTATGTAACGATAACATAATGATAGCAATTAATTAAATGTGTTCATTATGAAGTTAATTGTGTTATTTAATTAAGGTTTGTTATTAAAACAAAAGAGTTATACGGGTGCGAAATGTTAAGATACAGTTAGAACTCGTTTTTACGTGTTTCAGTTTTTTTTTTTGATAATAGAAAAAAATAGCTACTTTCAACCGGTTTTATAATAGAAAAAGCTCATAATAAATAAATAATAATAATAAAATGTTGTTAAATTCGCCTTCGTAGGAAGGGTAATAATGTTAATGAATATTTTTGGGCAGTTAATATTTAGTTTTTAGGAAGGCTATATTTTTCAAGTCAGCAGCCTAAACGACTTGAGGGATTATTTTAACGTATGAGCTGTTTTTAGATTCGCCTTAATAGGAAGGGTATGTTAATGAATATTATTGGGCAGTTAATATTCTGTTTTTAGACAGGTTATATTTTTCGAGTCTGCAGCCGAAACGACTTGATGGATAATAATTTAAAAGTATGAGTTGTTAGATTCGCATTAGTTGTGAGCTTGTGAGCATAAAAATCTATTGATGTACTATCTGCATAAACTATAAATATGTATAGGTATATCTAATATGAATATGTATGTATCTAAGTATTTATCTTCCTAAATTATGTCTGTAAATTAGTTGCACCGCCCACAATTTATCTGCTTTGCCTCAAAGTTAACTGGTAGAGAATGCCCTATGGCATTAAGTCCGCCTTTTGTACGATAAGTGTTTCTTTTGTGCAATAAAGATTAAATAAATAAATAAATAAACTCTACTTAGTAGACAATCTATTATTGCTGAAAAACACCACCCTATTTATTACCCAGTAAATAATATTAATAGCATAAAACAGTTATACTTTTTGTTTTTTACAAATATCATGATAATAATCACAATTTTTGCAATTTATTAGTGGATCACTCCACTAGTATTACGATTAGCTCAGATGGTAGAGCGTGCTGCCCCGGTCTGGCTCAAGGCACTGGTGCAAGTCCAGTATCGTCGAAAAAATTTTTCATTTGTTTCCGATGTTTGTTTATAATAAAACAGTTATGTTTTTGATTAATATGTAATACATAATCGAACTTGTTTCTGCCACACGTTTAAATGCCAATTAGTGACATACGTGTATTTGTTTTACAACCAACTTTACTAAGCGTATGTTGTCTATAAAAAGTGATAACGCTACTTTTTAACCGCGGAAGAAAAAAGAGACGCACGGGCTTCTCAAGTCGACTTGTATATATTTATTTATATTTTTTAACCGCGCATAACTTTTTAATGATTTGACCAATTTATTTGAAAATAAAAATCGACATTCGTTCGTTTGATTGATCCCGGATGAAGTTAAATTATTAGTTTGAAGAGTGAACGAAACGTTGAAAACGTACCTATAAGTACCTAAGAAGTACCAATATTTCAAAAATAAAGTTCATAGAAATAAAATAAAGTTCATATTGAAACGAATCTACAATGGATACTTTGGGACATAAAAGTCACAAAATTTTGCGCAGAATTTTTTTTTCAAGTAAATTTCATAGAAATAAAAAAATCATTCGTACAAAAACGTAATGAATGGACAATTTTTTTCTTGTATAAGGTCCGAATATATTAACGATTATAAGTAATATATCATATAAACCCAAAAAACGATATTCTGTAAAAAAAACTAACGGTAATTTTTTTCTGCAAATTACGCTAAAATTAAACAGAATTATCAGCTCTACAGAGCTGGAGATTTTTCATTATTTGATTTTTTTGTTAAATAGATTTATAACGTCTAATAGTATAAGATGATACAAGGCCACCATGACAGAGCAGGACATTTTTCGTAGATCACCATGGCAGAACAGGAGATTTTTCGTCACTTAATTATTCTTAAAAAAGCTTTTTACGTCTACTAGTATTAGATAGATACTAGGCCACCATGACAGAGCAGGAGTCTAAGCATAGTGTAGAGTATTCTATTCACACGACATTGACTAATCACGTCACATTATCTGGAGTAACGCTTCCTAGCTTTCTGTTTCTTTGTTCACTTCATTCAATGTTTAGTCAGCTAATAGAGAGCTAGGATATTATCCTGTCATTACCCAGTATACGTAATGTACGTGTGACCGTAGCTGTGCATATATTCATTAGTTTCCTGAGTTAGATAGAGACTAGACTTGGGTAGCCGAGTTTTGCTAGGTGGATGCAAGATTTTTCGTTTTTATAAAATTAAACGCATAAAATTGCAACCAAATCCTTAGGACCGTTTCCAAAAAAACATTTACATTTATACACTCAAAGGCATATACGATATTGATAATTATATGATAGGATCATATAATTATCAATATCTTAATACAGTGGGGTGCTGCTTGCATTTATTTATGTACCGATGTATATATATGCAATTACAGAGAGAAATGGATCTTGCTCCACCGCTTAGTTCTTAAATAGACTTAGATCATTTAGCAAATAGAGATGCCATACGGGTACATTCCGCGCGGCCAAAGTACTGGCGAAATCGCGGGGCGATTTATACAATAAATTGTCAGTGTGTGGGTGTTTTATTTTGTCTGTACGTGTTTTTTAGGATTCGTCATGTCTGTCTGTCTGTCCGTCCGTATGTCACAGGTATTTTAATCAAAAACTAAAGATGTACATTGATGAAATTTGGAGCATAGGTGTCGTGTGTAAACCGCTTCTTAGTTTGATAGTTAAATAAAAAAATATATAATTCTTTTCATTTAATAATTACACGATACATGTAACCGAAAGAGAAAATTTTTTTTTCAAAAAATATCAATGTGTGGCACATATTTCGACAGTTCTTCTAAAAAAACTTTGATGTTACTAGTTTTTTGTTTATTTAGTGTATATTTTCCGAAATATTCGCCCCAAAAGTAGCAAAAATTGTGTCCCCCCCCTATATTTTCTAAATGGTCTGTGCAGAAAATATGAAAAAATTTACAAATGTAGAACTTAATAAATACTTCCAACGAAAATTGTTTTCAACATGATCGAACATACCGTTTTTAAGTTAATGCCAAAAAACTGCGCTTCTCAGCAAAAGGTCGTAAGTGCCGGGGAGATACGTATTGCGTATTTTTTTCATATGTAGTCCATTTTTTGTATATGTAGGGCTGCGGAACTTGTTCGCTTTTTTATTGTATGCGTATGTAGAAATAGGAATATTTCCGTAGCGTGATGTACGTGTTTACTTCCCCTTTTCGGTGCACGGGTAGCTGGGCATCCAATGATGGTTATAAGATACTTTTACCCGACAACGCTGAAATAAAAAAAGAGGGTTATGACTTTTTTCTCTTCCGCAATCCAGACCGTAAATTATACACTTTAATATGAATATTAATATGAAATTGTTGAGTCTACGTTTTATTTGCACAAATCCCAAATAAAATACGAAATAAGTTAGACTATCTTGATGTCCATCATTTCACAACGTTATTGTTCGTGTGGGATGTAGATTACATAGTAATGAGCATTGATTTTTATCTTCTCAGTTAATAACTAGCAAATTTGATGCGAAATTCGGTTAGACTCGGATTTGGAAGAATTTATAAAATTGTGTGGTAATTTGTGTGAGTAATCACAATTTAAATTTGGATCTTACAGGTTTTAGAACATTAACATACGTCTATGTTCTAATACATTTAAGACCCAATGGTAGGAACGTGTGACGTCACACGTTCCTCCTACCTTTGGGTCTTACAGGCAAAAAACCCATATCACACAAATTTGGCTACGGTTTACTTCCATCTCGACTAAGCATGATCAATTTCTTCAAATTTAACACGTATCTGATTAGGATTTCGTAACGTTCGACACTGGTTGCTGTTGCCTAATTTGGACATGGTCCATGCATTCCATCGGACACATCTTGAGATCCGATCTTGAGATGTCTTGTCATATTGAGAGAAAGGAGTCAGCAGTCATTATACAGACTCTCAGTACACACTAGTGGGCAGGAACAGTGTTGTAATACAATGTGTGATCATACATAATGTATTAATCTTGGTATTCCCACAAGAAACTTGGGCTTAATACTTAAATACTTAATCATTGTTGCTACAGGTATTAAAATTTGTCTGGGCTATTACGTCCTATAAGACAGATTAACTATTTTACAAGCAGGTAATGGTCCATTACGATTTTAACGATTTTGAGGAAACTTGATAGTTATCTATACTATTATAAAGTTGTAAAAATTTAATGTCTGTACATTGAATTGAAAAACATTTTTTGATTTTTTTTTTATGTGTTGTGGCTTCATCACGCCAAATCGACTAAACAGATTTCAACTACTGTTGGAACGCGGGTAACGGGATGTCCACAGATGATTGATAGGATACTTTTTATCCGACTGCGGTAAAGAAAAAAAGAGGGGTCATGACTTTTTCTCCTACGCGAACGAAGTGGCGGGCACCTTTTAGTGTACATATAAAGACAGCGGTAATTATAGTAAAGTATGAATTGTCCATAAATATTAGTATCAATAAGTCTTATTATCTAAATAATGACAACATAATGAACATACAAGTAGTTAAATTATTCTTTATCTAAAAAAAAATTACTACAAAAATTAAAAAAATCATCCACCCACCGGCTTAACCCGAGCCAGATATTGCTTCATATAACTATCGGCGACATGTTTGGATTGGATCAGTGGGTTGCATAACGGCCTACGAAGCTGGCGGTCCCGGGTTCGAATACCTGGGCCTGGGCAAGTGTTTGTGTGATGAGCACGAATGTTTGTTCCTGGGTCTTGGATGTTTTCTATGTATTAAAGTATTATAATTTATCTATATATTATGTGCTAGAAGGCGGCACCATCCTTCGCGGAGGAAAAAAAGTCATAACCCGTCTTTTTTTCTTTAGCATAGTCGGGTAAAAAGTATCCTATGACCATTTGGAGATACCCCGCTACCCGTGTACCAGAAATAGTTGAAATCCGTTTAGCTAATTTAGCGTAATGAAGCCACAACGACACATACAAACATACAAACATTTCATTTTTACAACTTTACAATAGTATAGATATCGTTGCCTAGTACCGATAGTACAAGCTTTGCTTAGTTTGCGACTAAGTCGGTTTGTGCAAGTTCGTCCCTGTATTTTATGTTATTATCGTATCCGTCCCTAATGTACCTACATGTAGACAAAGCTTAAGGTCTAAGTGAGAATACTACAAAGTACTTACGTAACGCATAAGTCACGAAGAAAGCTCGCTGCATTGTTTTATGCTTACATCTCAAAGTTATGCTACTGTTTCCTCGGTTTAGAAAATACCTTAATGGTCTGGTATTATGCATTACTAGAAGGTACGAGAATATACTAAGTGAGCTATACTATTATAAAATACTAGAAGGTCCCAACTTCGATTGCGAAACAGATAACCATCTGTCGATGCCCAGCCACCCCGTGTACCAAAAATAGTTGTAATCCGTTCGTTTTTTCCGTCCATTCATTTTGTCGTGACGAAGCCACGATACATACAAACATACAAAAAAATCCAAAGAAGTATTTTTCAATTCACTCACCTTCAAATATTGACTTATCCCTTTTTTTACTATCTTCAACATACAGACATTTAATTTTTCCAATCTTATAATAGTATAGATATATGTTCCACATTGATAGCAATTATTTTTTCTTTTCTACTTCGATCTAACACAAAGATCTAAGTAGAAAAGAAAAATCAATTGCAATTCACTGCAGTCTAAGCCGGAATCGAACCAGCGTCTCTGTTATACCGGAACAGCGTCCTGAACTCCTGAACCATTAGCAATTCATTTTTCTTTTCTACATAGATCTTTGTATCAATATGGTATATAAAAAATATGCGATGTTTTCACATTAAAAAAATTAAACAAACAGTATAGATGTTACAACGTTTAACTCAAATGATTAACATACATTGTATATGCGCAACATGACCAACAAAATAACTTGTCAAAACTATTACGCGCGCGTTTCCCGTAGAAAGTTGTTGCACAATATCTGATGTTTAGCCAATAATCGTGGATTTTAAATTCACGCACCGTCTTACTTTTACAATATTGGAAAAAGGTACTAAGTGACGCTGCCTGCGAAGCTGGCGGTCCTGGGTTCAAATCCCGGTCAAATATTTGTGTAATGAGCATAAATATTTATTCCTTAGTCTTGGATGTTTTCTATGTATATAAGTAAATATATCGTCATCTAATACTCATAACACAAGCCTTATTAAGCTTACCGTTAGACTAGTTCGATTAATGTAAAAATTGCCCCCTAACATTTATTTATAAAAAATCTTAACAGCGCTCTGCATGACCTGCTTAAAATATATGAGTATTGCATACTTTGTTCATCCTTGCGTGTATCGTAAACAACATTCTAACCTAAAGTACACCTTCTTTGTCTTAAATTCCCATTTTTTCCTAAATAAAGTAACAGGAAGTAATATTTTTAGTGCCACGTTGATAATTTCATACATTAAATTGATTTCCTTGCGAGAAACAGCTGGTATTGGCATTAAATTCATTTTTTTAGGTTAGAATGTTCTTTACTATTTAGGAAAAGTAAGAGCGAATAGATTATAAGGGTCGCCACCATAATGCCATCGGTCAGGATATCGTCGTCCCCTATTGAAAGAAAGAAAGAAAATTATATTTATTGCCTCAAATTATCATTTTTAATTAAAAAAGTATACAGAAAAATAATATATATATATATATACTAAATTTAGCAATAACTTAAGCTACTTATCAATACAAAACCCACAAAAAAACTAAGTTTGTGGCAGACGGTTTAGGCGTCAGCATAGTGCTGATCGTGCCGCGTCCTGAGCGACACTCCAGCGCCGAAACCTGAAAACTATACTATAAACTAAAACGTAAAGTATGAACTCCGATAATCACCTACTCTACCCGTGTCTACATCATACATTTATGTTGAGTCAATCTAATCAGATCGAAAGTAATCTGCAAAAAAAACTTAAAAACATAACCCTCCTTTTCTTCGGCAGTCGCGTAAAAAAGAAAAACTATTGATACTTTTTGAAGTAGGCCACCAAGGAGGCTATATAAAAACAAGGTACCTATATGCCTTTTTCTCCTCCGCGAACGAAGTTGCGGGCCCCTTCTAGTTAAGTTTCATTAAAATGCAAGCCTGGGTCGCACAATTCAAGCACGAATTCTGAGTACTCCTGCAAGTCCTGTGGCTATTCCGTAATGGCAAACGTGATCAAGATTGCTTTAGTCTGACGTTTGCCGCGGGTAAAGAAAGTGCCGAAAGACTTAGCTTTCAGACAGTTTTAGAGCAGAGTTTGACGTGCTCTTTGGTGGTCATTTAGAAACGGTTTTATATAAAGATTTTTGACCTAATGTAGTTTTGGATATAATGCGATGTATTCGAAAAATGTGAACTGTGTTTTTCATGATTTTTCATGGCACATCAATCTGGTCGGATATGCCAGATTACGTTAGATTTTATAACAACCATTATCGTCAATTGAAAAGTTTCAGCAAAAATAGTGTTTCAAACGTTACATTACGTCAAATATTACATTAGGTGAAAAAAAAAAAAAGAAAACATTACACAAACTTTTAGAAAGTATTATATATGTCCAAAAACAAGTTATATATGTCCACGAATGTAAAATTTCGTTAGGCAATAACCCCCCAGGTTATACGACATACTACTTTTATTATATACTAAGGTTAAATAGTTGAGTACAAATTGTAAATACTACTGTTTGTTATTTTCATCCTTCAACCGACCAAATTTCTTCAATTTTTTGCCGATTTTTTTTCAACCGACCACTTGTATCTTCCTACCTTGACGCTGGCAAAAATGTCCCATAGTAGCTATTTCATATAGAAACTGAATTGAACTGACATACTTAGACAATTTGGCTCTCATAAGCCGAATTTATAGACATCATAAAAAATAGACTCAAGTACCCTATTACCAAGGGAGTGACCTTATGGCACGGATACGGATTACATCATAATGACGCAAATACACATACACTTTCACGTGTTTATGGTTTTACTAGGATTATCCCGCGTCTTCGCCCACGTGGCCTCCTATTTTACTCATCTCTAGAGAACCCGTCCATTATTCTAGGATGAAAATAACCTTTGTTATTCTCACTTCTATGAATATGCAAAATACATATCAATCCTTTGCCTCGTTAGCTCTTTAAAGGAGGAAAAACCAACAAACACTTTCGCGTTTATAATTTACTTATCCCTAGAGAACCCATCTATTATTCTGGGATAAAAATAACCTATGTCATTCTCATTTCTACGTATATGCAAAATACATGGCACCTTTGCCGCGTTATTGCGTTAAAGAAGGAAAAACCTACAAACACTTTCGCGTTGATAATTTACTTATCCCTAGAAAACCCGTCTATTATTCTGGGATAAAAATCCATACTCCATACTAATATTATAAATGCGAAAGTGTGTCTGTCTGTCTGTCTGTCTGTCTGTCTGTCTGTTACCTCTTCACGCTTAAACCGCTGAATCGATTTGGATGAAATTTGGTATGGAGATAGTTTGAGTCCCGGGGAAGGACATAGGCAACTTTTTATCCCGGAAAAATACCCTTATAGTAACCTATATGTCATTCTCACTTCTATGAATTATGCAAAATACATTTCAATCAATTGCCTCGTTATCGCATTAAACAAGGAAAAATCAACAAACACTTTCGCGTTTATAATTTACTTATCCCTAAGTAACCCGTCCATTATTTTGGGATAAAAATAACCTATGTCATTCTCACTTCTATGAATATGCAAAATACATGTCAGTCATTTACCTCTTTATCGCGTTACAAAAAGAAAAAACAACAAACACTTTCGCGTTTAAACTATTAGTAAGGATTCACTACTCCTATACAACCATTTTAGTCATATTCAGTAACAGTGTACACACTTATTTACTCAGTGTGTACACGGTAACTGAATCTAGTATTAGATTATACCGTAAAATTTACTTGTTTGTAAAACATTTTTCAGACCAAACATACCCGTTTTTCCCATAGTACGACGCGACGGCGCGCATAAAAAGTGCAGTGTGCATAAACCCTGGGCTTGCAGATCGGCAATAACATTTACTCTCAAATTGACTTTATTGCGTCCTACGATAATTTTAGCTTTCATAAAATGTGGAGTGTACGGTTGCGTCACGGTAGCACCTTGTATGGTTTAACGCATCATTGGGGTCAGCCGAAAACGGAGTGGGTGACCGCCACTCGTTACACTTTGATGGCGTATGGTACAAGTTTTAACCTCTTTAGTCCTCTGTTTTATCAACAGCGCCCGTCCTACGGATGTGCATGCACATTGCGGAACCTTTCCAAAATGCTTAAAAAAGGTCTTAAGTTTTGTATTAACTTACATAATATTTTCTTCTGTTTCCGCGATTATTACTCATTGAAATAAAACAATTTAACGGATTATATTTCCAGCTTTCCATGGTCACGGGTGACTGAGAAAAGATGTATTTTCCTCTGTCAAAGTTACAAATTTTGCAAACTACCGATTTTTGAAAAAAAAAACAAGTAAAGGTTTACATACATGCCAGATGGGCCTAAGCTATAGAGACAGTTACACATGTGCCAGAAAGGCTTAATTATTTTATTTTAATAATTTACCAAGCAGCATTTAATAAATGAGGCGTACTGAGGAGAAAAAAATAAAAATGAGATATACGCGATATAATCCGTTAAATTGTTTTATTAACTTACATGTTTATAAGACCTTTTTTAAGCATTTTTTAGTTTGATTTTTTACGAAAATCTTGCTGTTTTACCACCACGATCTTCGCGTTTTGTAAAGTTAATTTCTACACTAAAGAATATACAATTTTTAGTCTGTAAAACGTTTTAAGTCTAGTGTTAGCTTACTTGTTTAAAATTCCCTTTTTAAGCATTTTGGAAAGTTTCCGCAATTTGCACATCATTAGGCCGTCCTGAGTGGTCCACAGGAGCAGAGGATATGCATTGCAGTCTCCTCTGTCTCTTGGCAGAATCTGCATACTGCGTCATGTTTCATACCCATTTGGAACAGGTGCTTATTTAGTTTGCAGTGACCTGTCAGGATTCTTGTTATTGCGCAGGTTTTTGGTCTTTTGAGCTGTAGTATCTCTTTCGACAACTTTTGCTTGAATTCCTTAATTAAGGTTTTCGAGTGATTTTGTCCTTTTACGAGCCTCCATTCCTCGATTGCCTTAGATCTATATATGTCGTTGAGCAGAACGTATGCCTTTCGTTTTGTGATCCCACAAAAGGGTTCTGGGCCGACTTGGGGCAAGTCCGCGCCCTTATTGGCGAGTTTGTCTGCTCGTTCGTTTCCGTCAATGTCGGAGTGTCCTGGTACCCATCTAAGTATAACTTAATTGGAATTAGCCAGGGCATTTAGGTTATTTTTGCAGGTTTGCACTAGCCTCGAGTTAGTCTCTAGGGATTCTAGTCCAAACAGGGCAGCTTGACTGTCCGAGTTGATGTAAATGTGATGGTGTCTTAGGTTCTTGTCAAGGTTTATCTCCGCGCATTTATTTATGGCAAAGACTTCCGCTTGAAAGATTGAGGCCTCTGGACCCATGCTGACGCTGACATTGAGTTTTGGTCTCTGTCCATAGACCGAGACAGCACTTCTTGCGTTTATGAGGTTCCGTAGCCAAAATAGCAAATACGGAACCTTTATAGTTTCGTCATGACCATCCGTCCGTCCGTCTGTCCGTATGTCACAGGCATTTTACTCAAAAATTACAAGATGTATATGATGAAATTTCGAGTATAGGTGTCTTGTTTGAGCCTCTATTTAGTTTAATAGTTAAATGATAAAATAATAAAAATCTAGAAGGGGCACTCCATCATGTAACCGAAACCAAAAAAAAATCAGCAAAAATGCACGTGGCACATATATCGACAGATCTTTTAAAAACATTTTGAAGTTTCTAAAAAAATATTGCTTTAGAATATCAATACTTTCATCGAAAATTTAACATGATCGCATATACCGTTTTTGAATTATTGCCGAAAAACGGCACTTCCTGGTCACGGCACCACTAATTTGTTTTATTGTACTGGGAAATTTAATGGACTTTTTATACAGTTGAAATGTATTTCATCACTATCTACAGTGATACAAATTGACAAAATAAAATTTCAAAATACTACATCATTGTTGGTTTTAATGTAAAATTATATTATAACATGGTGTTAAAATTATATTTTAATATGCTAATTCATTATTAATGACCTTAAATAAAGTTCAAAATTAAAATTAAATTTAAATACCAACTATGTTAAAAGTGTGTACACTATGGTAATATTATGTAATTTTCTTTAAATTCAACAAAATTTGGTATGTGCACACTCCCTTATACACTGACAGTTATAAAATAAAATGTAATGTCCTTGCAAGGATGTAAGGATTTAAGAGGACTAGTAAATTACACTTGTCTTCATGTTTTGTTTTTCTCGGACACCAATGATTATAGTATATAACTTACCTGAATAACGTTGTTTTATATTTTGAGCTTGTTCCACAAGCAAAACAAAAGGACATAAGTGCCGTGGAGATACGCTCTTTTGCTAGAGCACTTTTTCATATAGCATTTTACCTGTAGTGTGAATTTTTTCCTACGAACTGCTGCGGAACCGGTTTTTGTAACTTTGGTTTGCAAACCAAGGTCGCCGATTTAAGTAGAATAGCAAACTTCAGGTAAACATACGTGAAACACTTTGCACTCTGATAAGTACATGCGACGCTACTCCTGCTATGTGTTTAAAATATCAGGGGCCCGATTCACAAAAGCTTGTAACTTGTATTACGAGTGGAAGTCTTTTCTTAATACATATTGGTAGAAAGAGATATCCGCTTGTAATACAAGTTACCAACTCTGAACTACTATCATTAAGAGTCCCCAGTAAGCTCGGCCGAATTTCCTTACAAACGGAGTTTCGTTCTCATTTTAAAACTACGTGTTGGATTGTAACGAAACTTGACATATGCAATGACATGAGGTATATCTAGGCCTGTATTTTCTTTATTATGTTTATTATGGTATCCGAATTTACATCAACTAATTACAGGACTGAATATACCTTAACTTATTCTAAGTACAAAGTTTCAGAGCAAACTAGCTAGTCGTTTTAAAATGAGAGCGTAACTACATTTTTATAGAGAATGAAGCTTAACGGACCCATAATTCGTACTTATAAAAGTACGCGGGGGGGACTTACGAGGATAAGACCATTTCCGGAGTCTTGGATGTTTTCAATGTATAGAAGTAAATTGATCAATTAAATATTTCGTCGTCTAGTACTCATAACACAAGCCTTATTAAGGTTACCATGGGACTAGTTCGATTTGTGTATAATTGCCCTGTGATGTTTATTTATATTTATATATCCCCGATAGGGAAACTGGATTTTTTAATTTTAGAATAAATGTGAAAGTAACTCTGTCTACATTTATGTTACCTTTTCACGCGTAAGCGCATAACTGATTTAGATGAATTTTGGTATAAAGATAGTTTGACTCTGTGAAGGTTTTTATTCACGGAAATCATCTCTCAATGGGGGAGGGGTATAAAAGAGGGTAGAAGTTTGTAATACCCTACTCAGTTTCATAAGCCGCGAGTAAATACTTGTATTGTGTACATTGAGAACATAAATCGCTAATCGCCTATAACTTGGTCAAGTCCTTTCGACAAACCGCAAATACTGCAATGTGTAAAGTCATAGGGCAAGTGAGTGGCTCCGGCGCATCTGATCCGGATCGAGTATTTATTTAAGGCTCCTTAGCTCAAAATTGCTCGTTGCATTACGTACCTCAGAACTACCTATTTGAGCACTTTTCCTCCCGAGTTTCTCATCCCTCGTCTGATCATTTTC
The DNA here is from genome assembly GCA_905404275.2 of Hedya salicella. Taxonomy (NCBI): domain Eukaryota; kingdom Metazoa; phylum Arthropoda; class Insecta; order Lepidoptera; family Tortricidae; genus Hedya; species Hedya salicella. Next base: position 18,466,512 of record FR990108.1, read on the forward strand.
GCGGTTACATCCTCAGCTGCTGCTTCTGATCCCGGAGTCCGCTTTCTAGCTTTTTCTCCTCGACTTTGCGCGGTCTTTTGAGACAGCTGTCACGAGCACGAGTCATTAAAGTTAATTCCTATTACGTTAAAAGTAGTTCACTTCTATAGGTGCTATTAAAAAGTCGTAAAAATTAAATGTCTGCACGTTTAAGATATTTTCATTCATATATTGGAACGGACTATTCGGAGGTCACTGAATCAAAACATTTTTTTTTAATTTTTTGTAAGTTTGTATGTGCCGTTGTGTCTTCATCACGCCAAATCGGCTAAACGAATTTCAACTATTTTCATACACTAGTATCCCCAGATGGTTAATAGGATACTTTTTACTCGACCACGCCGAAGAAAAATACAGGCGTTACGATTTTTTCTCCTCCGCGAAATTGTTAGTATATAGTAGTATATTCATAAAAAAATACAGCAGCCCTCAGCAATTCGAAATATGAAATTCGACTTCATATCATGCCATCGCACTCATTCAAATGTTGTTAACTTATACGATAGGATTAAAGACAAAGATAATGGGTCAATTTCAGAGCGTTTCAACCGCACTCGTTAGTGTGACCGCATTAATTGTGCCTTCCTCCCTTCTATTACATATTCGAATGAGATACTCTACCTCCTATGTGGAGGTAGATGTGGAGGTATACCTCTACACAATATCTCAAACAAAATGCCATTCGAATCTGTAATAAAAGGCACCATTAATGCGCTGGCATGACTGCGGTTGAAACGCTCTGAAATTGACCCTCTAATGTTGTGATATACGGAAACTGAAATGACCCGAAGAGCCTTAATGCAGGAGAAGGGCCCACAGGTGCGCCGAAGCTGCGTGATAAATTCTATTATAAAAAGGGCTTTAGTGTCGCAGTAAACGAAAGATTCTTAACTCCTTTTAGTACTTTATCAGTTAAATCATCTGCGCATGTCTACTTTGACTTACAAGATTTATTTATGGTCATTGCGCATTGATAGTATTGATACGTGCCATGTTGCATTGCCTGGAAATGAATGAATGTGATGATGGGAAACAGTTACATTAAATTATTAGGTGAATAATTCAATTCAATGTATTTATTTCAGACTCTTATCTATTAGTCTATCTGCTTAATACGTTTCATCGCTACATTAATATATGTGATTATTTATTTGTATATTATAAATATTTGTTTTGGGTGTCTCGTGGGTGTATACGCTGGTAAAATTATTTGGGTTCCTACCCAAATAATTTTACCAGCGTATACTTATATATACGGTCATTAGGACAATAAAATGTTATATGAACCAAAGTCAAATACAACTAAATTTTATTTTTACTTTAAATCTTGTTGATACATGTACATAAAACTTGAATAACTTTTGCTTCTCTATGAAAATTATCCCTTTTAATAAAATGGTAACGATATTTTTTCCAAAAAAGGATGACTTTCTATAGTGATAGCTGTCAATTTGAAGTCTGTCAACAGCGACACGACATTTGGAAACATACGTGGCAAAGTCACGATTAAAAGAGCTTAATCCACTTTAGTAATCACAATAAGTAGTTAAGACGAAAATTCATTTTTGACTAACCCGGTTTGGTTAAGTTTGTCTCTCATTTGTATGTGACGCTATAGATACCAGAGGCAAACTTAACTCAAGCGGCAAGTTAAGTCGGAAAAAGTGAAAGTTTGTACGGAACCCTCGGTGCGCGAGTCAGACTCGCACTTGACCGGTTTTTTTATTTAAAAACGAAAGACACAGCGTTGTCGAAACAAAAGCAGTAGTAACTGTACTGGATTCATGAGAACATCAGCTGGTCAAAGGACTACTTTCTATTTTGTAGTCAGAAAACCTCACACGTGTCTTCTGCCGTGCCCATAAGATTCAAAAACAGGCTTTACGCGACTGCAAAACAAGATTGTACTTTCACCATCATACGTTTGCAGGTGTGGTGACCCCTATGCCTTTGTTATAGAGTTGCATGGCTCTATTTATGAGTGTTGTATGGTTGTATGGGGAACGGCGAGTAAGGCACGTTACGTAAGCGTTGCGTCACACCGGTTAGAACATCGATCGGCGCGGGAGTCGACCTGTGACATGACCTTTAGTGATGCGATGACAGGTCAATTATATCGATACAATCGAGGAAATGATATGGATCGTTTTTGGATTTGTAATTAATGATTCTGCTTATTTATGATACAAATGATAGCTTGTTTGATGAATATGTTTTAGGTAATGCGTATATTCTACGCGTATATTATTCATATCTTGGCTAGTGTTCAGTAGGTAAGAGATATGTTGAAATAAACGTTTTTTTGGCTCTTGAGTAAACACTTGTATAAATATGTGAAAAGTATTTTAGGTAATGCGTATATTCTATGCGTATAATATTCATATTTTGGCTAGTGTACAGTAGGTACCTATGAGATCTTTTGAAATAAAAGATTTTTTGACTCTTGAGTAAAAACTTGTATAAATATGTGTAATATGTTTTAGGTAATGCGTATGTTCTAGGCGTATATTATTTATATATTGGCTAGTGTGCAGTAGGTACCTATGAGATCTCTTGAAATAAATGTTATTTTTTACTCCTGAGTAAAAACTTGTATAAATAATCTATACACGATACTACTTATACGTACAGATTTTTTTTCTCAACGTTTAACACTATCCAAAGATTGTCTGGAAGAGATCGCTGTTTAGCAATAAGCCCACCTGTTGTTAACCTCTCCTCAAGGAGAGATGTATTGAAAACAATAATCAGTTCTGTACTCAGTTTTGTGAGGTGTGCTATAAAGAGTTATTGTATTGTATTGGTACGATCTAATACAATACATGTTTTTTTGAAATAATATAAAACGCATAACTTTTCTGTTTTTGAAATGTTGGTTGCTAAGTTATATCAAAAACACTGATCAAATTTTGATGAATTAAAAAAGATAGGCATTGTTTTATTTTTGTAAATATAACTTATACCAAGCTGGAGTATAGAAGAGACCTGGATCATACAAATCTTGAGAGAGTACGTAATACGTATACGTAGTATTACTAATGTCCAAATTGCGGAAACTTCCCAAAATGCTTAAAAAAGGTCTTAAGTCTAGGGTTAACTTACCTGTTTAAAAGACCTATTTAAACATTTTGGAAAGTTTCCGCAATTTGCACATCAGTACGTAGTATTCACCGGACGGGATGAATGAATTGTCATTTACTCCTATATTTAATGTTGTCATTGTCATGTTACCTTTTTATTTTTATATTTTAACTTTTTTCTTCTTAAAGCCCTATTCTTGCGTTTTGAAATGTGTTAAAACTATGTTCTATACTTTATTAAAGACATTAATTAGGCTATAACGATACAAAACCGATTTTTATAAATCATACTTGAATAAATGTTTCTTTATATTTATCTTATAAGTTGAACATTCTTACGTTACGTGTATGGAAGTTTTGTACTATATCAAATTTTTGTTCGGAAATTACGGTTATCCAAGGTGCCTTCTTAAGTTTTTTCTCGACTTCCCCGATTTTTTTTAATGACTCGTTTTGCGTCCTTGTTGTTAATCAAGCGTCTTGATAGCGGGCGGATTGTAAAGTTGTGAAACAATGTTTTGTAAAGGTTATGTTATGTGTTATTATTTGGGCTCAATTCATTTCTCTTTTTGCATTTTGGGTATTTTGAGGTTGGTTTATTTTAACTCGATGGCAAGAAGATAGACGCTGAGGACGGCGTTCATTTTTTATATATGGAGAAGATTTGGTAGAGATTACTCCCAATAACTAGATAAGTGACTGCCCTTACGTAGTTAATGGGAGAAATCAATTCAAGTTATCGATGTTAACACTGGTCCTTAACATCGATAACTTGTATTGCTTCGCATCACTACGCATCGCAACGTTGCGTGTGCGCAGCTATCTCGAATGTGGCGTAAACTCCATCTCACTCCAGAAGAATCTACGCAATTGACTATAATGAGTGCAAAGTTTTGTTTACTCAAGGTTAAGAATCAGCAAGCAGAGCCCGGTAGCCCCTAACTGACTGATCTACTATAAGGTAAATGTCCTGATATTTGACACCTTAATTCCAAAAGTTGACAGCTTGTTTGTTACTTCTATTACTATAAGTTAAGGTTGCAACTAATAGGATAGTGGTAATCACTGGAGCAGTTATCTTAGTCACCTACGAAGAGACGCATCCACTTTTGTACCAATTCAATACTACGAGAAAGAGGAGATCCTCTAGATATCTATGTGTGTAAATACCCAAAAACTGAAATCATCGTCATCATCATTTCAACCATAGGACGTCCACTGCTGGACACAGGCCTACTCAATAGACTTATACATGAGCCGGATAGAGGCGACCAACATCCAGCAAGTCCCTGCAACCTTAAACAGGTCGTCCGACCACGTTGTGCTTATCAGTACGCGGTCTCCACTCGAGAACCTTTCTGCCGCAACGGCCATCGGTTCATCGAACTATGTGCCCTGCCCATTGCCACTTCAGTTTGCTTATCCTGTTTGCTATGTCGGTGACCTTGGTTTGTCTACGAATATCCTCATTTCTGATACCATCTCATAGAGAGAATAACTGAAATAATGAACTTTATTCTGTAAATAGGCAATAAGGTCACTTTTACAAGTTTGAGTCTACCGGTATTTCTCACGAGGAGACCACTGCTAAGAAGAAAGCTGAAAGATACTCAACAGTCAGTCATTTTTTTTTCGAAATAATTCTTTACTATTACACTAATATTGTATTTTTTTTTATCTACATATACCAATATCATTGCTTAGCCTATCTTAAATATATTTTTCTCATCTCATGAACCGTGATTGCTAGACAGTTGAAATTTTCACAGATGATGTATTTCTGTTTCTTTGTCCACAGAAACAACCAGCCTCCACTAAGAAGAGGGCAAATGGAGGAGAGTCCTCTATACGTCCTGAAAGATTTGGAGGTAAGTCCGCCAGTCTTATCAGCAATTGTGAAAAATATCAACAAGTTTCTGAATTTTGGATATCTGAGAAACAACCAAACGAAAATACTACTAACCCGCGATAAATGAGAAAGTGTTTTGAGACGGATCCCATTGCTACCCATAATCATTGAAAAGTAATCCATACTTATAATATTATAAATGCGAAAGTGTGTCTGTCTGTCTGTTACCTCTTCACGTTTAAACCGCTGAACCGATTTAGATGAAATTTCATACGAATATAGTTTGAGTCCCGGGGAAGGACATAAGCTACTTTTTATCTCGGAAAAATACTTTTATCCACGATAAAGGAACTTAAGGCGGACGAAGTCGTGGGCAGAAGCCAGTATTATAAAGTTGTAAAAATGAAATGTCCGTACATTGATGATATTTTCAAAATAAATATTGTTACGGACTATTTGGAGGTCACTAAATCGAAAAATATTTTTGTGGATTATTTGTATGTTTTATGTGTCGTTGTGGCATCGCCTTACCGGCTAAACGGATTTCAATCTTTGGTACACGGGTAGCTGGGCATCCACAGATGGTTATAGGATACTTTTTACTGGACTACACTGAAGAAAAGAAGAAGGGTAGTGTATTTTTCTCCTCCGCGAACGAAGTAGCCTGCACCTTCTAGTGTTAGTTATAAAATCATTTGTAAAAAACATTCTGAAACTGCAAAATATTCAGGGTCATTAAAAAAGGACATCCTGTAAAACCCATTTAGGTGATATGAGGTTTGTTTTGTGATAACCCTAAAAGTTAACGGTTTAATAATTTCGGACAATTCGGAAAAGCATTACATTCTGACTTTCAATTGTATGGCAGTCAATATAGACCCGTTTTTAGTATATTGACAAAGGGTTAGTTAAAAGTTCACAAACATTTCAATAGGGTTTCTCAAAATTTGTAATAATTATATAAGATCGTTATAAAACAAGCGAAATAAGGAATTATGTCAACAAATTGAGTTCGATACGAGCTACGAGCTACACAGCTATGTTGCTATGTATGAAAACATTAAAAAGTAATAATACCATTGAATAACCCATAAATCGTAAGGTAACTTTTAGGTTTATGTAGATGGTAGAACAAGCCATTGAGTAGCAAGAAGGGGCAACTACACAAAAGATCCCACTGGGTCGAAATGTATCCGTAAGAACCCCTATTAGTAAGATAAGTTAAGGTAACTTTTGTTATGAAGCCGTATGATAAACGCAATAGCTGCAGAAAAAAAATCTTAATTTCCCCATTGAAGGAATTACAGTGTGACGTCACAATGAATTAGGCGTATGAAGCGTTTTTTGGGAAAGTCCAAAAATGTGCTTTTAAAATTGTTATATTTGGAGGTTTTTATCCATGTTGGCCCGCAGATTCGCGCGCTGTAGTGTAGAGGTCAAGCTAACTTTATTTAAGGCTTTTTGCCAAACCTTCTACACATGCGGTCTGTGGACTAACTTTACTCAGCGGGCTTACGGCGCGCTGCGCGTCCAATATAATGACATGTTCAGGATGATGTTCGGGCTGCCACGGTATTGCAGTGCGTCGACAATGTTCGCGGAGGCGCACACGGACCGCTTTTTTACCATCATGAGGAAAAGGTGTGCGTCTCTCCTCAATCGCAGTCGTGGCAGCTCGAACAGCATCCTGAGCATCCCAAGTAGCAATCAAATTTCTTAAAAAGGGATTTAAGATATCTTGAAGACAATTAGACAAATTCTTGCTGTTGTCTTGGCTAAAACCATTATGTCCCTGAAGATATTTTGAAGATATGCCCCAAGACACAGTTAAGACACAGTATTTGAGAAAAATCAAGAAAGAGTTAATACTAATGCTTAGACAAACCTAAACCCTACTTAAGAATGGGGGTTTAACAGATGTCTATACTTCGATTTCAAGATATCTTGAAGGTTGACTTAAGACCAAGAAAAAAACTTAAAGATATCTACAATACTTACTTAAAACTATCAATACTGAGTTCCACAAATTCGATCATCTCTTTATAAAGAAAATTTTAAAACCTTTTTTACTCATGTAATGGTATTTTAGAAAACATGGCGAACTCTTTTACTAACAAGATAATTCATTGAAGGTTTATCAAAATGGCGATCACTTAACTATTTTTTACGTTTAGAAAAGACCGTTTTAAGTCCATATATGTATTTAAAAAGTACAACGCATGATTGTTTATCGTGTAAAATTTATCGAAAGTGCTATAAAATAGACGGGCTTACAAAATACTAGAAAAAAAGCAATACAAATTTGGAATATTATGTTGCTAAATGATAAATTTGCTTACATACAGCGCAGAATACTACTTTTCTGTAAATGTTTGAGATATAAATGCCATTTTTATTGCTATAAAAAAACCTAACTTCAATATACTTTATTTTTTATGAATTAGCGTCGAAATATATTCATTTTTTTTTATTTATTAAAAGTGTAAAATGGCATTAAGTCTTATTATTCTTAACGAAGTACGACTTTAGACGATACTGATGTTGTAAGGTTACTTTAGATAAAGTATAGACAAAATGCATTTGGAGTAGTACCGGTTTAGAGATATTAGACTGAACTTATACTAAAAGCCGAATTAGTGTAGTTCTACTTAATACTTAATGGGATTTTATAGAATCTTTAGTTTTATTTAGTGAATGCAAATTGCCGTCCAATTTATGGTAATGTTTATGCAAGAAAAACCATAACGCTTATAATATGTAATATTCATTCAGTATAATATATCCTGTGTTTGAAGCACTTGGTCGCAAACAATTTGTCGATATTTATTATATTTCAGAACACGCCGACGAAAACCACCAGATCTTTTTGTTTTTATTATTTCATCCATTTCAGTAATTGGTTATAGTTTGTGGAAAAACGTCCCGTTAAATTTATTTTCACTTAAACTTGATTAAATTTAGTAAAAAAATAATACAATGGTCTTCAGTGAGGCAATTCAAAGACCTTGGTGTTACAATCACCTTAAGTTTATCTACAAATTCAGTTTTTACTTTGAGATTCTAAACTGATATTTGACTTATACGATTGAGTCTTAAGTGAGCCTTCAAATAATCTGAGTTGAGTGAAAAACGCATTTTTAGACTTAATTGTAAACGTACTTAATACTAAATAGTTTTTGAAATACTTAACTAGGTTTTAGGTATTCTTAACTTGCTAAAGTAGCGGTAGCTTAAAACTATTTAGTTTTTAAGATTAAAATTACTAAATGGAGTCTTTTTAAATTTAGCTAATTCTTATTTAAGATAAAGTTTACATATGTAAGATTTAATGACTAGTCTTGTTTGCTACTTGGGATGCTAGCCCACCGCTGGGATGGGACTCGCCGCTGCTTCAGCGCTATGTGCAACTGCGCGCGCCTGTAATGCCGGTGCCGAGGCGCCTTTAATTTAATTTAAGTTAGCATAATTATAAAATACTAACCATAGCTCTAAGTTTGTTGCCTCTAACACTATGAATTCAAAGTCCGAAATAAATGATTTGAATTTGGATTTATCAGGTTTAACTAGTTTTTTCACCAATATGTCTATTATAAAGACATCTTTACATGCCATACCACAAAAAAACAATTGTCAAATACCCTATTATGGTTCACTGCAACCTAAGCCGGTTTTACCGGAGCAGCGCACTGGAGATCCTTGGGAAGACCTTTGTCCAGCAGTGGACGTCATTCGGCTGACATGATAATGACGATTTTATTTACCGCACCGCATGTAATGATCACATATTTATAGGTAATGCATAAACTTCAAATGTGTTTTTAATGCAAATTTTTATTGCTCTGCTGAGCTGTTGCAATCTTATTCAAAGCTAAATTGTGGCACAGAATGTCTATATACATTAATTACAATTTGAAATCTGTCGGTCTAGAATTGAAATGCCCATCGGATGCCGTTCCACGGGTCAGGGTGAAGAGAACGGTTCTGTGTGAATATTTTAATTGGAAATCCTTACACATAATATTATTACTTAAATACGAAAGTGTGCTTGTTCGGTTGTCTTAACGTCATACACTATTTATACAGCAATGACTATTTTTATGGTTCCGTAGCCAAAATGGTAAAAGCGTAACCATAGTTTCGTTGTTGTCCATCCGTCCGTCCGTCCGCATGTCACAGGCATTTTACTCAAAAAGTATAAGATGATAGATTGATGAAATTTGAAGTATAGGTGTTTTGTATAAGTATATGCCGCTACAATTACTCAAGTAACAAAAATAAATATTTCTAGGGGGACACTCCATACATGTAACAGAAACTGAAAAAAAAATCAGCAACATCAACGTGTAGCACATATTTCGACAGTTCTTCTAAAAACAGTTTAAGAATTGAAATAAAACAATTTAACGGATTATATCGCGTATATTATCTCATTTTAGTTCCCGACGTTTCGGAAGCTTTCCAGCTTTCCATGGTCACGGGTGGACTCGCGGAAACAGAAAAAAATATTAACAGTTTAAGAATACATTTTTTTTATTAAGTGAATATATATTTTCGGAAATAATAGCTCGTACGTTACATAACTTGTGTCCCCTCTTATTGTTTATACCGTATGTCCAACAAATATGAAAAAAGATAGGAAAACATGATCAGATATACCGTTTTTGAGTAATTGGCGTAAGTGCAATGAAGATACGCTCTTTTGCTGTTGCACTTATTCACTTCGTATTTTTGGTTCTTAAAATTTTCCTCAAAATCTTACTAAAATAAATTAAATTTTAGAACGACGAATGGGAGGTGCCTCGGGCCCGCGTACACTTGGGCGCTTTAATAGGCAGCGGAGCTTTTGGGCGTGTCCACGCTGCACAGCTAGTCGCGCCGGGCGGCGAGACGCTGACCGTCGCTGCGAAGATGCTGACAGGCAAGTAACAAGCACACTGTACTACGAGCGGGAACCTGGGCGCTCTGGTAGGTGGTGAAGTCTTCGGGCGAGACGCTGACCGTGGCTGCCAAGATGCTGGCGGGTGAGTAACTGAAACACTGTAGTACGACTGCTATGAACCTGGGCGCTCTGGTAGGGAGTGAAGTCTTCAAGCGAGACGCTGACCGTCGCTGCCAAGATGCTGGCGGGTGAGTACAACTAGAACCCTGTAGGTAGTACGAGTGGGAACCTAGGCGCTCTGGTAGGTGATTAAGCCTTCAGGTGAGTCCAGGTCACGCCGGGCGGTCAGACGCTGACCGTCGGTACCAAGATACTATCAAGTAACCTGCACACTGTAGTAGGAGTGGGAACCTGGGCGCTCTGGTAGGTGGTGAAGCCTTCGGGAGAGTTCATATAGCGCAGCTAGTCACGTTAAGCTGAAGTGGCAGTGGGCCGGCCATATCTCACGAAGAATTGACAACCGCTGGGGTAAACGTGTTTTTGAGTGGAGACCGCGACTCGGCAAACGTAGTGTAGGACGCCCTCCGGCCAGGTGGGATGACGATCTGCGAAAAACTGCGGGCAGATGCTGGATGCGTCAAGCTGAAGACAGGGCGCTATGGCGCTCATTAGGGGAGGCCTATGTCCAGCAGTGGACTAATATAGGCTGATGATGATGATGATGATGAGTCACGGCGAGTAACTTAGCACACTGTGAGACGAATGTGCACCTGAGCGCTCTGGTAGGCGGTGAAGCCTTTGGGCGAGTCCACGTGGCGCAGTCGCGCCGGACGAGAGATGTTGACAGGCGAGCAACTAGCACATTGTGGTACAAATGGGAACCTGGGCGCCCTGGTAGGTGGTGAAGCCTTAAAGGAAATGTCAACAACTGCAGCTATGCCGTGCTAACGTTCATCATCACTAGCCAAAAGACGTCCACTGCTGGATTTAATCCCACTACAACCGGTCCTGCGCCACCCGCATCCAGTGAAGTCCAATAACCTTCATTGGATCAATCTCTGCAAGTGTGCTCCTTATAATATGAATAGTATAATTTATTTAGTCAGACAACTAAAATCCCTCATGAGCCACGCTAATACGAGCAGGAACAATACATCTTACCTACTCGTAGATACAACAATATTGTAATTAAGTAACTTGTAGAAGCTGATGACTAAATAATAATCCAGATCAAGGTATACAAGTAAATAGCTTCAGTCAGGGGTTAATTCAATTATTATTCAACATAAATCTTGAATTCTGAATTAGTCACGTGTCCCAGAACACTCAATTTATCATGGCCGCATTAACTGAATATGTAAGTTACTTATACAGGTAAGATACAATCAGCGCGGAAATTCGCAATTGGATAACAAACTTTGGGATTACGACACCAAATTGCCTTTACAAATTGCCAATTTGTGTGAATGACTTACAAAAAATAGAAGTTTCATTTCATCAACACGTGCAACAACGAATAGTTAGTCAAGATGTCAATTTTCTGGTTTTATCCGTTACCCGGCTAAACCAGTTTATCAAATTGCTTGAAGAAATGTATTACATAAAACAATTATTGTCTAGGAAATGAAAGTCGCGTTGGTTTTCACACGTGCCATCGTAGACCGGTAGTAGACAGACAAGTTATGAGTTAATTTTATTACCTTTTTTTTGACATATTTTACTATCAAGATCTGGCTATAACATTAGTTGTTCCTGCAGCTTCGCCGAGATCGAGTGTTTTTTTTACAATATTTTATCCGGCATGAAAATTATTTATGTCTATAGAAAATATACAATCTCGAAACTTTTTTTTTTTATAAAATGAATTATCATGCATGCTCTTATCTTGTTTGATATCATTGTTTTAACAAAATGTTAAATGTGTAATGGTTATAAAATTATCTTTATTTCATGTCTTCTCCGGAAATATATTACATTAACATATTTTTATCTCCTACTTAATGAAGCAAAAATTATCGCGAGGTCCGAACAATGTTTTACATTGATTGATTCTAGGATGGGATGTAAAATGCAAACCAAATGTCCACTCTATGCCACAAACACTATGTATTTCATGATGCTACGTTTTCTGTTCTGCTGTTTATCTAACTGACAAAAGCGAAACTCAAAATTATATTGAAAACGCTATCCTACCGAGTTTGGGTTCTTTAGAATTGTCCCGATGAATAGTTGACTGATGTTCAAGGAAGTACAGTCGACAGTAAAAAGTTGTCACATTATTGACATAAACCTATTATACTTTTAATGGAAGTCACTTTTTCCTTTATTCAATGCTTTACAATGCACTGTTTGTATTTTATTGACCAAATATAAAGAACTCAAATGAGATAATATACGCGATATAATGCGTTAAATTGTTTTATTTAAACAAATATAAAGTGTCAAAGATTCGAGTTACCAAGTAACACATTCCTTAACACCACAGAAAACGCATCGGAAGAAGAAACCCAAGATTTCCTCCGCGAAATAGATATGCTCAAACACGTCGGCTGCCACAAACACGTGATCCGGCTGGTCGCGTGCTGCACCAAGCAAACTCCGCTCATTGCTCTACTTGAGCATGCTCCGCGAGGGGACTTGCTCAGTTTACTCAGAGCGGCGCGCGGCAAACGGCGGGATGATGAGCCGAAAGTTGAGCGACAATTGTCGCCGGGTGAATGTAAGTAAAACAATTTCCGAATTAGTATAATGTTATATTTAATGTGGACCTTTAGGAATAAGTGCAACGACAGTGCAACCTGTTGCTGCACAAAGCTAATCCCGCTCATTGCTCTACTTGAGCATGCTTCGTGAGGGGATTTGCTCAGTTTGCTCAGAGCGGCGCGCGGTAAGCCGTGGTAAGGGATGATGAGCTGAAAGTTGAGCCACAAACTCCGTCAGATGAATTGTGACAATTTACAGTTTTATATTTTTTTGCTCTACATGAGCATGCTTCGTGAGGGGATTTGCTCAGTTTGCTCAGAGCGGCGCGCGGTAAGCCGTGGTAAGGGATGATGAGCTGAAAGTTGAGCAACAAACTCCGTGAGATGAGATGAATTGTGACAATTTACAGTTTTATATTAAGGAGGTACATCAGCTTGTTGTTGCAATAAAGTACTCACTGCTCAACTTGAGCATGCTCCGATGTTGCTCAGTTTCAGAGGGGCGCGTGACAAGAATCACGATGTTGAGCCGAAAGTTAAGCGACTACAATCAGCAGAGGAGGGATGAAATCTCTAAAGCATATCAGCATTGTGTGAATTTTTCATAGTTCTCATACTTCTAATAGTTTTTGATTAGACAAACGGTATGATGTAGTACAAACATTTAGTTATTCTAGACTAGTCAGTGAATTAATTTCTATAGAACGGTGAATGGTAATTAGTATTAGACATGATAAATGACAGTAAAATAAAGTAATATGTACGTATTATGACAAGGCACGAGTTTTAAGAAATAACATGGATATTGTTTTGTCAAGATGTAATAATAATGTGAAGTTTAAAAGAAGTGTTGAGTGTAATGGATTTTTTAATCTCTAAACAATAACATTGTAGTATAATATAAATGGTTATTGTTTGTGAAACTATGAGAGAATAGGATTATATTATTGCAAGTTTTAAATGTACTGAATTATTTATGATATAATTATGATGTATGTTTACTGATTATGATCTACTATCAAGCGGTGTCGGATGATTCCTCTCTTTAGGAGCCTAAATAAAGCTGTCGTGATCTTTCGACACCGGTCGATCAACTTATTTGTTTGTTCATTTTTCTGTTATGGCCGTCGTGTAACAACAAACCCATGAGACAACCTTACCCAGTCTCCCCTACTCGTTAAAATTATAAATATCACCGACAGCACCAATAAAAGTTAACGATCTTCAAACAGCTGAACCGATAAACTTGAAATATAGCTAAAATCTCTTCTCGATCAAGTTCCCTTTCAGAATAAAGGGTGGATTAACTTTTCCTTCTTGTTGTTCTGGCCGGTAACACAGGGCGTGACAAAAGAGTTTCTTAGAAAAATGCTAATAATAAGGGCTATTAACAAACTAATGAGACTGGCCTCTTCAAAATTGACCTATATTGGCTTGAAAAAATAGGTTGTCTGTAAAGTCGGTTTATGGACGATAATTTTACGTGATAACGTGGAAGAGAGATAGATGCGTCACTACACGAACGCTCAGGCCGATAGTTCCTCTCTATCGCTTGTACCGAGCTCTCGCTTACACCACGCGCGGCTCAGGCGGAACGTGACAATGAGCGGAACATGACAATGAGTCATGCTTTTTCATCGATTTATAAGACGTTATGATGTAAAAAAACACACCTTTATATAGTTTAAAAATCGTCGTTTTAAATAGTAATGCAAGTGACGCGACTGTGGCAACGAGGACCAAGGTACAGGAAAAAGTTGAGTTTGAGTACTTTTCATTTCAGCACTTGTGTTTTGACAACTCATTTAATGAGAGTATGATGAAATCGGGTATTAAATAGGTAAAGTAAAACACAAACATTGAATCAATTGGCAAATTATTTGGTATTGCTAATTTAAGCAGCTTCCAAGTTGTATTACTAAATAATGGCGCCTACAGAATTATAATAGCAACAAGAATTCGGAACTTCTGACAGCGCAAATTGTTTAGGAGCTAAACTTCTGAACTTGTAATATTAATTAAGATTAATTAATATAACTTCGTCACCAAACTTAATTACAATTAGCATTGAATTAAAGAAAATTTTATATTGTCAACAGCATTGTCTGGACTAAAATCTACTTTGTAAACGTGTAACGCACTAAATGTGTTTATACTTAACTATTTTTCTATTAACATGTAGTCCTTAGTTTGCCGTCATTTCTTCGTAAATTAATTTTCCACTATCATTATAATGAAACCGGTACACCAGTGTTTAGCCGGAACTCATTTCTATACCTCATTTATCCATACTAATATTATAAATGCGAAACTGTGTCTGTCTGTCTGTCTGTCAGTCTGTTACCTAATCACGCTTAAACCGCTGAACCAATTTGGATGAAATTTGGTTTGAGTCCCGGGGAAGGACATAGGTTACTTTCTATCCCGGAAAAATATCCTTATCCGCGATGAACGAATTTAAGGCGGACGATGTCGCGGGCAGAAGCTAGTATAAAATAAACGCATGTTCCTTTTTATGTGAATATTCAATAATCAGAACAATAGGAATTAAACAAACCTAGCCTAATATTAATAAAACAATTTAACGGATTATATCGCGTATATTATCTCATTTTAGTTCCTGACGTTTCGTAATCTTTTCAGCTTTCTATAGTCACGGGGGCACTAAAATGAGTTAATATACGCGATATAATCCGTTAAATTGTTTTATTTCAAACCTAGCCTATTTTACATAATAAGACAAGACGTATTGGCATTTTATTGAAATCTGAAAGATGACAAAATAATAAAATATTAATTATACTATCTACTTAAATGAGATTTAAACCTCATACAGATTATTCCTTCACGTAGTTATCGACATTGAAATTGCCATGCCATGCTAAATAAAATGCGATTTTAATTTGAGTGATGCTACTTATAATAAAATGTGTAGGTACCTAAGATTTTTTTGAATTTATTAAATTCAAGAATTCTTAATTATTTTAAGCACATATTTATTGAAACTACATTACTTTCGTTTCAAAATATGTTTAAAATTAAAAATGCCAGTCACAGGCAAATGGCGTCTAGATATTTACTTATACCACGACACAAGTTGTATTTTGTGATTGGAAAGAAAAAGTTATAATATTACCTTTCTGAATTTATTTGAAGGCATTTGAATTAGGGTTTGAGTTAGTCCATACTAATATTATAAATGCGAAAGTGTGTCTGTCTGTCTGTCTGTCTGTTACCTCTTCACGCTTAAACCGCTGAACCGATTTGGATTAAATTTTGTATGGAGATAGTTTTAGTCCCGGAGAAGGATATAGGCTACTTTTTATCCCGGAAAATACCCTCATTCGCGATAAACGAATTTAAGGCGGACGAAGTCGCGGGCAGAAGCTAGTTACAAGCAAATAAAGTCTTACATGTTTTTTTTTTGTAAAAGTAAAAGTTTCTAAATATTTCAGCGGAATACACAAACCTAAGCGACTCCGATCCGCCCACTGAGCAGAAGGAGAGCTCAAGCGGCAAGCAAAGACAACGGCACTATGTGGCCGAACCAGCACTACAACTGGATAGCGGAACTATGAGAGAGTACGCTCTGCAGGTGGCCCTGGGGATGCGGCATCTAGAGGAGCGCGGCATTACGCACAGGTAAGCCCTATTAATTGAGAACGGTTGATGCTGGACTAGTTTTATAGCTGGACAGCAGAACTATGCGAAAGTACGCTCTGCAGGTGGCCCTGGGGATGCGGCATCTAGAAGAGCGCGGCATTACGCACAGGTAAGCCCTATTAATTGAGAACGGTTGATGCTGGACTAGTATTATAGCTGGACAGCAGAACTATGCGAAAGTACGCTCTGCAGGTGGCCCTGGGGATGCGGCATCTAGAGGAGCGCGGCATTACGCACAGGTAAGCCCTATTAATTGAGAACGGTTGTGGCTGGACTAGTATTATAGCTGGACAGCAGAACTATGCGAAAGTACGCTCTGCAGGTGGCCCTGGGGATGCGGCATCTAGAGGAGCGCGGCATTACGCACAGGTAAGCCCTATTAATTGAGAACGGTTGTGGCTGGACTAGTATTATAGCTGGACAGCAGAACTATGCGAAAGTACGCTCTGCAGGTGGCCCTGGGGATGCAGCATCTAGAGGAGCGCGGCATTACGCACAGGTAAGCCCTATTAATTGAGAACGGTTGTGGCTGGACTAGTATTATAGCTGGACAGCAGAACTATGAGAGAGTACGCTCTGCAGGTGGCCCTGGGGATGCGGCATCTAGAGGAGCGCGGCATTACGCACAGGTAAGCCCTATTAATTGAGAACGGTTGTGGCTGGACTAGTATTATAGCTGGACAGCAGAACTATGCGAAAGTACGTTTTGCAGGTTGCCTTGGGGATGCAGCACATAATAGAGCAACGCGGCATTATGCACAGCTAAGCCCTATTAGTTGAGAGCGGTTCTATGTGGCATGACTGGACTAGGACTAGTACAGTACAGTACAGTCCCATGTCCCAAGCATTAATATCTGCCACAACAAAGTGCGCATAAATATCTGACACGACTCTATTTCTAGGGCCGATAGACGTGTCAGATATTTTCACGCGCTTTTTTACGGCAGATAATGATGCTGGTGACTATACTACCTATAGCTGCACAGCAGAACTATGCGAAAGTACGTTTTGAAGGTGGCCCTGGGGATGCGGCACCTAAAAGAACGCGGCATTACGCACATGTAGGTTAACAGGGCACTATCTGGCCGAACCAGCACTACACCTTGGACGGCGGAACTATGCGAGAGTTCAAACTGCAGGTGACCCTGTGGATGCGGCATCTAGAAGAACGCGGCATTACCCACAGGCAGGTCAATAAGGCACTATGTGGCCGAGCCAGCACAACAACTGGACAGCGGAACTATGCGAGAGTACCTACGCTCTGCAGGTGTCCTTGGGCATGCGACACCTAGAAGAGCGCGGCATTACGCATAGGTAAGCCCTATTAATTCAGAGAGGGCACTATGTGGCTGGAGTAGTACTATAGATGGACAGCAAAACTATGCGAGAGTACGTTTTGCAGGTTGCCCTGGGGATGCGGCACCTAGAAGAACGCGGCAATTACGCATAGGTAGGTCAATAAGGCACTATATGGCCGAACTAGCACTACAACTGGACAGCGGAACTATGAGAGAGTACGCTCTGCAGGTGGCCCTGGGGATGCGGCATCTAGAGGAGCGCGGCATTATGCACAGGTAAACCCTATTAATTGAGAACGGCACTTTGTGGCTGGACTAGTACTACCTATAGCTGATTATCACAACACATCAAACAAAACGGGGCTTAATCGTGTATAAATATGATTTATTTATTTTCCTTTCGTTGGTAATTCTTAGACGTTTTGGACGTCGCGTTACGTCCATGGTTTCAAAGGACGAAAGAAGAAAGGAAGGAGTTCCTTCGAGACCATGGACGTAACGAGACGTCCAAATCGCCGAAGAATTACCAACGAAATGAAAATAAATAAATAATATTCGTTGGTAATTATGAAACGTAATTAAATAGGTCATATTTATTACGCGATTAAGCCCCGTTTTGTTGTGTTGTGATAATGAGTGCAGATCGTGTAAGTTTAAATCAATACCTATAGCTAGACAGCAGAACTATGCCGCAAATGCGAAAATACGTTTTGTAGGTGGCCCTGGGGATGCGGCACCTAGACGGGCGCAGCATTACACACAGGTAGTAGGTCAATCAGGTACCACGTGTCCGAACCAGTACTACAACTTGGACGGCGGAACTACGCGAGAGTTCGCTCTGCAGGTGCCCCTGGGGATGCGGCACCTAGAAGAACGCGGCATTACGCACAGGTAGGTCAATAAGGCACTATGTAGCTGATCCAGCACTACAACTGGATAGCGAAACTATGAGAGAGTACGCTCTGCAGGTGGCCCTGGCGATGCGGCATCTAGATGAGCGCGGCATTACGCACAGGTAGGTCAATAAGGCACTATGTAGCTGATCCAGCACTACAACTGGATAGCGAAACTATGAGAGAGTACGCTCTGCAGGTGGCCCTGGCGATGCGGCATCTAGATGAGCGCGGCATTACGCACAGGTAGGTCAATAAGGCACTATGTAGCTGATCCAGCACTACAACTGGATAGCGGAACTATGAGAGAGTACACTCTGCAGGTGGCCCTGGGGATTCGGCATCTAGGGGAGCGCGGCAGTACGCACAGGTAGGTCAATAAGGCACTATGTAGCTGATCCAGCACTACAACTGGATAGCGGAACTATGAGAGAGTACACTCTGCAGGTGGCCCTGGGGATTCGGCATCTAGGGGAGCGCGGCAGTACGCACAGGTAGGTCAATAAGGCACTATGTGGCTGATCCAGCACTACAACTTGGACGGCGGAACTATGCGAGAGTTCACACTGTAGGTGCTCTTAGGGCTGCGGCACCTAGAAGAGCGCGACATTACGCACAGGTAGGTCAATAAGGCACTATGTGGCCGAACCAGCCCTACAACTTTGACAGCGGACTTTGAGAGAGTTCGCTCTGCAGGTGCCTCTGGGGATGCGGCACCTAGAAGAGCGCGGCATTACGCACAGGTAGGTCAATAAGGCACTATGTGGCTGATCCAGCACTACAACTTGGACGGCGGAACTATCCGAGAGTTCACACTGCAGGTGGCCCTGGCTATATAGTATAGCACAATATTAAACACAGGTAGGTACAATCGAAATATCTCTGAGCTGTATGATGTGAGATTAAGATTTACAAGTTAAGGGAGATTATGTTAAAAAGGTTTTGCACAGTAAACGATTGATTTGGAGCACTCTTTTCTAATTCTAAAACACAGTAGTGAAATATTTGTACTTTTCACACTCCTCCGTAATTTCAAGTGCTATTTATTTCCAAAATCTAATTCCAGCATTCGTGCGTAGGTACAGCTTTAGTTTAGAATGAGAAAAATCATTTTCAAAAATACTTACAAGTAAAAACATGAACCATGAACCGTGTGTACCAGTACGTATGTAATTACAAGAGTCTAGTCTATGTCAAGGTTGTAAAGGTTGGTCTTCATTATCGAACATTTCGTAATATCTCATAGGCGTAATATTCTCCGTGTATTACATACAGAAACTCCTAATTAGCTTGAGTAACTTTGCCTTTTCTGGCCAACGACTTACAAGGCGTATGGAAGGGATGATTATTTACAACTTTATTCTGACATTCGACTATCGTTTGTTGGTAGTCTGCTACCGCAATAATATTAATAAGAAATGGGTGGAGATTAGTGACCGACCAAAGTTTCGGTTTCGGGCAGTATTTACCAATAAAACCGGTTTCGGCCGAAGATTCGGTTTCGGGCAGTTTCAGTATAAAAAGCTGATTTCGGCAGAGGTTTCGGCCAGTTTCGGTCAAAAACCTGGTTTCCGTTTCGGCCAGTTTTGGTCAAAAAAACTGATTTCGGTCGAAGTTTCGGTTTCGGCCAATAACGGCTGAATGTTAAGCCTGGCCTGAACTTATAGAATTAAACTATTGTGATTCGACAATTTAAAAAAAAACAGATGAGAGAGACTGATACTGATTTTCATTAATTAAAATTTTACAAAAAAAAATCAGAACTGTTATTTAATTACTTATTTAGTCTGCTCTATGTTTCTACATACGACCAGTAAATATAATATTTGAACGTATTATAATTGAACGTGTTTTTAAAAGATTCGGTTTCGGCCGAAACTGGACCCAAAGCCGGAACTCGGTTTCGGCTTCGGCCAAAAATCTTGTTTCGGTCGGACACTAGCGCAGATACATACACAAAGAACAAACGTCATATGAATGCAATATTAAAGTCTCGCCATGCGTCAAAAAAGTCGTAACCAAGATCAACGACGAAAATGTCGACGAAGTTTTAAAAATGAAATGTCTGTACATTAAAGATATTTAAAAAAAATGATTGTAACGGACTATTTGGAGGTTGAATGGAAATATATATTTTGTGGATTTTTTGTATGTTTGTATGTGTCGTTGCGGCTTCACGCCAAATGCGGGTAGCTAGGTATCTCCAGATACTTTTTACCCGACTACACTGAAGAACAACGAGGATTATGATTTTTTTCTCCTCCGCGGATGAAGTCCCTTTTTACCCTTGGGGTATGGAACCCTAAAGAACCACACACATGGTGAAAATGACGTATTAAATTGACATGAAATTTGTTCATATATTTGGGCAGAGGGGCCTGCGTTCGTATGGTATCTCTGCGGGCCTATGATGGTCGCGTTTATCACGCGATAAATGATATGATAACGCGCCTGTCACTCTCGCACTCACATACGTATCAGAAGGTGACGGCCGCTATGTCATTTATTTATCGCGTGACAAACGCAACCATCATAGGCCCGCTGGTGATTTAATGCCTAAGCTTTAGATGAATACTAAGAATGGATTTCACCAATCTTTCATTCCGAGAATAACGCCTATTCTTAAATATTGATGTGAAAGTAATGTGGAGTTTTGTCATTACTATCCAATAATAAGCGTTATTCTCTGAATAAAAGTTTGGTGAAATCAAACCAAAGAGCTTATCAAGGTTACAAATAAATCTTACTATAAGTATCAACATTAGTGTTGACTAAGCAAATATTAGTCTTTGCGTAGTCCCCATAGATAAATGTTAATGAGAAAGCTGACCTTTTAATAACTTACTTTAAAAAGGATACCGAATAAGTTTGTTTATTAGTGGAGTTTTATGTTCACCTATATATAATAAGGTGCCAACTAGGAACCCGAAAAATGACGAGAGAGAAAATTCCTTTTATACTATTTGTTTAATAAAACATGTATTATGCAATTTGTGTTTATTTATTTTGTTTTAATATAACATCATTTAATTTCTAGTTGTTAAAATTCTACTATTCGTTGTATGCAAATAGAAAATGCGCAAAATGTCCTTATAAAAAAAATTAACCCGTCAGAAATATGTAGCTAATTCTGATTCTAAACGTATTACGTAAAATCTGATTTTTCTGAACAATAATGAACACTATCTAACACAAAAAACAAATTTCTACGGGATGTTCTCTACATATACATAATAAACAAATGTAAGGGTTATTTCGTTTCTCTTTTCATACATACTTAATAAAGAACAAAACATTATCTACATGAAGCATTCGCCTCTAGATACAATGGAATTGAATAAAACAATTTTATTATAACGTACGTAGCTACATATATTACAATTGTTGAAAACGTCCCGTTATTCGTCAAACGAATTGAAATTAGCTTTCTAAATTAACGTAAAAACAAAAACAAAAACTAGTTCAACTCCTGAGGGATGAGAGACTTAATAGGATGCATCGAAAATTTAAGCTATTTTTTAACGTGATTTTTGCTAATTTATTTCATGAAACAGGCTGGGTTTTAGATAAGTATGTGTTTTCTAACTATATTTTCTCGATAGAAAAGTTATCCGAAGACGCGTCTTCATTTTCCGTTTTTTGTCTAGTTTGTACAAAGGAAACATTAATAACAGCTTAATTACATAAAAAGAACATTATTTCCTTTATCTTTTACGTGATTGGCTTAAATTTTAACACAACAATAATATTTTAGATTTCATTGTACTTTTACATCTGGCGCTTACGCCAAAAAACCCTAAGCATGTAGTGTACTAGCTTTCTCTCTCTTTGATGCGCGCGAGCAATAAATGCGTCCTTTATTAGAAATTCCCTATTCCCCATACGTGTCCGATTCTGTCAGCCAATTGGCCTGGCCTAAAAACCATCTAACCATAACTAATCAACGCGCCCGTTGAGTGGGCCC
Source organism: Hedya salicella (assembly GCA_905404275.2). Classification (NCBI taxonomy): domain Eukaryota; kingdom Metazoa; phylum Arthropoda; class Insecta; order Lepidoptera; family Tortricidae; genus Hedya; species Hedya salicella. The sequence continues at coordinate 18,488,879 of FR990108.1, forward strand.
TGGGCTTTTTCGAGCGTCCAACATCGTTTCTATAACGCAATTAGTAAATGTAGTCACTTTGTGCATTATTGTGTATCTATACTATTGTAAAGTTGTAAAAATGAAATGTCAGTACATTGAAGATATTTTCTAAAAAATGATTATAACGGACTATTTGGAGGTCACTAAAACGAAAAATTTCTATGTGTCGTATGTTTGTATGTATCGTTTTGGCTTCATCACGCAAAATCGGCTAAACAAATTTCAACAATTTTTGGTACACGGGTAGCTGGGTATCTCCAGATGGTTATAGGATACTTTTTACCCGACTACGCTGAAGAAAAAACGACAGGGTCTCCTCCGCGAACGAAGTTACTACAATATATACAAAATAAAATAAGTCTATAAATAATAGTGAACATTGCTATTTGACTGGCGAAATCATTTACAGATCATGTTGAATTTAGGTCGGTGTCATTAATGATGCTGGCGTCATTAAATGTTGTTAGTGCCTTGTTTGCGGTTACCCGTCGCGGGTAGTACCGGGAACTCCGCCGGATTTTCCGAGAACGCCTAGCGACACAGGGTGGCCCGGGGCGCGGCTCGGGATATAAATACGCGCCGGGACGCCTGTTGCGACGGGGGTATTCTGGAACCTTCCTTTTTACTAAAAAACAATACGATTAGAAGTGATTAAAAACACAGGTATAGTCAGCTACTTACATTGATAAACCCCCTTCCTGTTGAGGTATGAAACTAGAAGGCCCCGCGACTTCGTCCGCGATGGAAGAAAAGTCTCTCTCGTTTGGCTGTCTTAACTTTCTGTCCATGCAATATCATCATCATCATCATCATTTCAGCCATAGGATCTCCACTGCTGGACACAGGCTTCCTCAATAGCTTCCTACAAGGGCGTCCCGCGTCCAGCGAGTCCCTGCGACCCTAACCAGGTCGTCCGACAACCTTGCGGGTGGCCTTTCCACGCTGCGCTTGCCGGTACGTGGTCTCCACTCGAGAACCTTTCTGCACCAACGGCCATCGGTTCTTCGAACTATGTGCCCTGCCCATTGCCACTTCAGTTTGCTTACCCTGTTTGCTATGTCGTTGATCTTAGTTCGTCTACGAATCTCCTCATTTCTGATTCGATCTCGTTCTGAATGTCAACCTGAGTCTTATTCACCCCAGGCGTTAGTTATATCGGTTACCAGTAGACATACGCCAAAGAGTACTTCGCAAAAATGCCTTATCACATCTCTCGAAACATAACATCACAGTGAGAGATGATATCACTTGAAACATTACACATATGCCAGTTACTATAGTTTGCCTTCATTACGCCGTACACAGCGCAATACTATTGTGTGGCAATCAGTGGTGTGGTGTCCATATAAGCCGATTCCCACCGCGTTGCTCGAGGAAAGGCTTATAACCACCTTTTTCTTATTACGTAATTATACGCTTCGGCTTCCATTGTAAGTTTCCTGACGCCAATGGCTCTGGTGGCCAGCAATAGGTAATGTTTCGAGTGATGTAATATCTCACTGTGATATTACGATACTGATTACCGACGCCATCCGGTATGTTGCCGCGCGCCGAGTGCGAGCGAGACCAAACATCTATACTATTATAAAATTTTCAAAAAAACCATTGTAGCGGACTATTTGGAACACACTGAATCGAAGTAATTTTATTTTGATTTTTTATATGTCTGTATGTGTCGTTGTGGCTTCATCACGCCAAATCGGCTAAACGGATTTCAACTATTTTTGGTACACGGATAGCTGGGTATCTCCAGATGGTTATAGGATACTTTTTACCCGACTACGCTAAAGAAAAATAAAGGATAATGACGCTTCCTTCCCCGCGAACGAAGTTATACGGGTGCCTTCTAGTTTCTAATGGAGCAGCGATCGCCGCGCCAGCGCCAGAGGAATATCCTTGCGAGTGATGTTTGGTGTGATCCATGCGATTATGACTAACGAAAATTCGGGCAACTATGACTTTCGATTTTATAGCAGACCCAACGTCTTGACCCCGAAAGGTGTGAAATTATATTCGGGGAAGAGTTTCCACCTACCCGTTCCTAGCTTTTCTGTGTCATTTCCGCTACCCAAAGGTTGTCTGGAAGAGATCGCTCTTTAGCTATAAGACCGCCTATTGTCTACCATATTATATTTTAAGGCTCTATTGTACTTTTTCTATTATTGGTGTGCAATAAAGAATTGTTGTATTGTATTTTATATTTATTAAATTTTATTTTTTCGGCCGTCTCTTATTTTCTTATACTAAATGTGCCAAAACTGTATAATAACTTACCAAGAACTGATATAGGAACTATTTATCTCTACTAGATTAAATTTCTAATAATTTGAACATCCAGAATATTACCGTATTCCCAGAGGAAGCTTGATACGTTGCTATGGTAACTTGAACAGGCGTATCTAATTCGGACTCTTCATATGTTATTCCATTATTTAAGTAGGTAGTCTCATGTTTTATTTAAACCAGTTTGGATTACTGATTCAACTAAATCTGAATTCAGACGAGACAATCAGTGATGAGATAATTTTTAGGGTTCCGTACCGAAAGCGTAAAACGGGACCCATTACTAAGACTCCGCTGTCCGTCCGTCTGTCTGTCTGCCCCTCTGTCGCCAGGCTGTATCTCATGAACCGACAGTTGAAATTTTGCACAGATGACGTATTTCGGTTGCCGCTATAAGAATGAATACTAAAAACTGTCTAATTGTTTGCCTGTCAGTAACCAATATAAAATTTTCGAATACCGCGTACATTTTGCCTAGGAGTTGGGCTCTGCTAACACTGGATTTTAATAGATACGGCCGTTTGTAGCGTAAATTTTGTGTGCGCGAGCCCGACTCGCACTTCAACTTCAACAGTGTTGTATGTTTTAGACATTTGATTATCCTTAAGGAATGGTCTCCGGTATAAAAACTAATGCTATGTTTCCAAGGTCCTAAACTACCTCCATGCCAAATTTCATCTCAGTTTATCGGTTTTAACTCAAAAATTGACAGAATTACTTTTGCATTTATATATTAACTAGAGGGCACCTTCTAGTTACTTAATATATAAACTTCGTTCGCGTAGGAGAACAAAACATTACCCTTCTTCTTTTCTTCAGGGAAGTCGGGTAGAAGTATCATAGAACCAGCCGTGGATACCTACCCGTATACCAAAAATAGTTGAAATCCGTATAGTCGATTTGTCGTGATGAAGCCGCAACGGCACATAGAAACATACAAAAAATGCAAAAACATTTTTTGTACTATTTAGGGAGCGTTCAATTATTACGTAACGCATTTTTTGGAGATTATTGACCCTCCCTCCCCCCCATGTAACGCGCCGTAACGTTTTTCTGTACCCCCCTCCCCCCTAGTAAAACGTTACGTAACTACCAAGTGACCTTTTTTACCCAAAAATGGTCATCCCATTTGAAATTTTGAAAAAAAGAAGTTAAAAAATGCTTGAGATCATCTCTGTACGCGACCGTTCTCAAGGGTTAAAAAAAAACAATGTAACCCCCCCTACCGCCCATGTAACGCATCGTAACGTTTTACAAGAGTCCCCCCTCCCCCCAAATTCGTTACGTAATACTTGAATGCTCCCTTAGTGACATCCAAATAGCCCGTTAAAATCTTTATTTTTTTTATGTCTTCAATATACAGACGTTTCATTTTTACAACTTTATAATAGTATAGATATGGAGTATTAGGGACTAGTTGGTTTGTACTCTCCTAGGCTAAGTCAAGCATATCGCAGTATCAACGTTACTAGAGTATTCGTGATCCCTTTGTGTTTATTCTACGCCATCTTATCTTACGTAGTTATTATTTTCTTACTTATATTAAATATGCCAAAACTCTACGACAACATAAGAAAAACTTTTATGTAGGAAGGAGATATCACTACTTGATTTTTCTAATTATTGAAACTTTTAGAATATTACCATATCAAAGACGTTACTTAGAAATTATACATTTGAAATTCGTATCGTGCCATCTCCCTCGCTCTCGGGTTAAACTATAATTGAGTAAGGGGAACGGTGCTATACAAGTTTCGAATTTCGAACATTGGAGTAACACCTCTGTAGTCCTAGACGATGTTTGTTACGTTGCTATGGCAGCTTAATGGCGTTAAATATGATTTATTTGATTACCTTTCGCTGTTAATTCTTCGACGTTTCGGACGTCGCGTTACGTCCATGGTCTTCCAGGAAGGAAGAAGATCGTCGACCATGGACGTAACGCGTCGTCCGAAATGTCAAAGAATTACAAACGAAAGGTAATTAATAAATTATATTTATACACGATTAAGCCCCGTTTTGTTGTGTTGTGATAATGAGTGAAGATCGTGTAAGGATATATCAATGTCTTCTTATATTATTCTATTGTAGTTTTTATGACGACAATCCTAAAAAAAACTTTGAGATCGTTACCTTACGTGTTTAATGAGCTTTTAAAAATAGGTAGGAAAGTCCATTTTTAAAGTATGAAAATATTAAAACCATTGAATAACTCATGAAATATATGGTAACGTTTGTTATGAAACAGTTTCGATGAACGCAAGTTTTAACATAGCTGCAGAACAAAGTTCTTAACTTCCCCATATAAAGTTGGAAAGTGACGTCACGCCTTCCTAAGGTTTTGTATGGAGCGTTTTTGGGGAAGTCCAAAAATGTGATTCTAACGTTGTTGTATCTCGTGGAGTTTTTATGAAATTGAAGTAGTATTTTCACCAGTATTTCTACTATTGCACCGTCCACCGTCCGAAAATGTTGCCAACATCCCTATATCGTCAATATTGGAGACAAAGTAATAAGACGCTTACACTCAAATAACCCCCATTACTCACCAAGACTAAGAATGTCGTTAGACGACACGTCTAACTATAGATTTATATAGGCCTTTCTAGGGCACCAAAATTCGTTCGCGAAGGAGAAAAGTCAAAACCCCTTGTTTTTTCGACAGCGGAGTCGGGTAAAAATAAATAAATAAATAATATTAGCCGATTTGGCGTGATGAAGCCATAACGCCACATACAAAAATGAAACAAATAAAAATGTCGATTCCGAGTTCCGAGACCTCCATTAAGTTATTTTTAATGAAATGCAGAGATTCTTACTAATCAAGCTGTTTTATTTTAACTTAACACCGTTACAGGTATGTGACAGAGAAGAAAATAATAGACAGGAATCATATCTATTAGTAACTTAGCGATTTAAACAAAAAGGTACTGCGAACTTAGAAAAATGTATGAACATTGTACATCTTATTTAACAATCCAAATAGTCCGATACAATCATTTTTTTTTAAATATCTTCAATTTACAAACATTTCATTTTTACAACTTTTTAATAGTATAGATTATATCAAGCACCTTATGTTATATCAAGCCGTTTAAGCTTCAGAGCGTGCCAAAGAAATGTCGGTACACCCTATATTTTACCTAGTCAGGTAAAAAGAAGAACAATTACTAAATGTGTTTTCTCAAATTGTCTTAGTACAAAAAAATAGGGCGAACTTCAAATAACAAAATTAAATCATGTTTCCATTTTGTTTTTACGGCGCCTGCTGAAAAACCAACGCGAGGACTTGTAATGAAGCGTTGCTAAGCAAGCGTTGTTAGGCGTTTCGATGTCCGATTTATAAAAACGTAAAGGATCGGAGTAAAACGAATTCTGGAGGGCTTAACATAAAGTTGATTTTTATACGTGAATGAAAATAAAAAAAATAGAAAAGCAGAGAACACGGAAGCGGAATTAGGCTCCGCTTTCGGGTTTAATTAATTCCAGATTAAAGTTGACTTACAATCAAATCCGACAAGCTATTGTAATGATTCTGATAAAAAGCAAAAATGCAAAGATGAAGAAGTGTAAGACTTCCACTTGGTGTCTCAGATTATGGACTTTTTAGGTTCGTTTTGCTCAGAATCAAGAGTACTATCGGGGTGACCGAAGATCTATATTTATATAATAAACTTCCTAGCCGCATAAGTGAAACGAAAATTATTTTCTAAGGCTTAGCGTCGTTTAGGTATATGTATAATTGTTTTAACGAATACCTATTGAGGTTAGTAGACTCGACTGACTTGTATCAGTTAATAAATACCATAAAATCGACGAAGTTTCAACTCTCCTCTGTCACAACTCCGAAAACAAATTCAGATTTATTTTAAGACATCGTTTTGGTACATTACTCTCATACATTTTGTATGAGAGTAATGTACCAAAAGGATGCTAACGACAAGGAAGCAACAATACGTTGGAGTGAGACGCTTCAACTCCCCTTCCCTATTTAGGATGCTAAAATTCAGCGAAGTGTACGCGCTTAACAAACATCTTCAGAAACTTTCACACTTATAATTATCGACATCCCATTGAGTTGTTGATTGGATGGTTTCTAGCATGGATATTAACAAGACCTAAATAGAAATAAAACAATTTAACGGATTATATCGCGTATATTATCTCATTTGAGTTCCTGACGTTTCGGAAGCTTGTCAGCTTATAATATACGCGACACGGGTATAATATACGCGATGTAATCCGTTGTAAATTGTTTTATTTAAATGAGTAATAATCGCGGAAACAGAAGAAAATATAAGGACCTAAATCGTTATTCCAGGGATCTCGCTGCCCGCAATATCCTCGTGGATGGCGCTGGCGTGCTGAAGGTGGCAGACTTCGGCCTGTCACGGTCAGGGGTCTACGTCCACACGAGGGCGAGGCCCGTGCCACTCCGCTGGCTGGCTCCAGAGGCCATCCTTCACGCTCAATACTGCAGCGCCAGTGATGTGTGGGCGTTCGCTGTGCTGCTATGGGAGATCGCTACTCTAGGTCAGTTCATAGAGTTGGTTGGGCATTCCTGCTGCTCACGACAGCGTCAACATTAAAGAGTGAGTGTCTAAACATTTACAGGCGTAGTCGGCTGTTGTTAACAACAGGACCAGTGACGTGCGGCCCTTCGCTTTGTTCCTGTGTAGGAGATTGCTAACTTTGATCAGTTTCTAGAGTATACAATTAGCTTTACGGCCCTCGCCATGTTGCAAATTTTCAGAGGTACTAATTTATTTTAATTACAAGGATATCTTTGACAGTAGTAGATTTCCATATGGCCCGGACAAAGGCGACCCGCTTCCAGCGAGTCCCCGCAACCCTAACCAACTCTTCCTAGCACTTTGCGGGTGACACAAAGCAGTGGATAGTGGACGACCAATGGCTGAAATGATGGTGATGATGATGTATCTTTGACAACAGACGTCAGAAGTGATTGAATGTCATCAAAGTAAACAAAGAAAAAACAATAATATTACGAATACTATCTACGAATATTTGGCGATGGTAAAAGAATATACCATTATAAGTAATGCCTCAAAAGATCTATAATGATGCAAGAAAAATAATTTCGATTACTATTCATTTCAAGTTAATAACTTAATTTCGGCAGAAAATATGTTTAACAAAGAAAACACAAGACTAAATTATTCGCGTTTGTAATTAAAATACAATAATAATACAAAAAAGTCCACTATGACGCAAGAAAAACCATTTTGAATAAGATTAAATATGTAAATATTTAATCGTATTCAAAATAGTCTTTCACAAGAAAAACGAAGAATCAAGTAGAATTTCGATAAAAATGTTTTGACATTGTTTGTTGACATGACCAATAGGTACTGAGATTTTGTATTGCAGTCGTATTGAATTGTTTCGGTTTTACTTACTTCAGTAAAAAAAAAAACTATATGAAAATAATGAGCTGCTACCGGCATTCAAATCACTTGTAACGAGCGAAGTAAAAAAGTCTCAACAATCAATAAAGCAGATAAAAAACGACTTTGATAAATCTGCCTTGATGCTGTGTAAAAAGAATTACAGTCTCAAAACCCTGCTTGCCGTTTTGTAAAAAGATATTGGTTTTTAAGCTTCCATAGCCAACAAACAAATGTACAGAATGTACATTGCTGAAATTGGGAGTATACGGTGTCTTGTGTAAGCCGCTAATTAGTTTGATAGTTAAATAATTATAAAATATATTTCTAGGGGGGGCACTCCATACCTGTAACCGAAACAAAAAAAATCAGCGAATATAAATGTGTCGTACATATTTCGACAGATCTTGTAAAAAATATAGATGTTTCTAAAAAAAATTATATAGCGAATATTTTCGGAAATAATCGCTCCGAAAGTTGCATAAATTGTGTCCCCCCACAATTTTATTTTTACAACTTTACTAGAAGGTGCCCCGCAAACTTCGTCCGCGGGGGAGAAAAAAAACATAAACCTAATCCTATAACCATCTGGAGATACCTAGCTACCTGTGTACCAAATATAGTTGAAATCCGTTTAGTCGATTGGACGTGATGGAGCCGCGACGACACTTACAAACATACACGAAATAAAAATAAAACATATTCGCATGCAGTGACCTCCAAATAGTCCGTTACAATATATTTTTTAATATATCCTCAATGTACAGACATTTTATTTTTAGAACCTTATAAGAGTAACAGCTACATTTGGCTTGTATTGTTATCCGTCGTATTTTTGAGGGTTATGATGCGATTGTCAATTATTTCAATGCAGCTTAGGGCAGGTTTTATTGACCAAAATCATCGGACTGGTTAACGGTAAACATGTCATTGACAGCCGTACAAATTCATCATTCCACGAGTAACGTATGTCGGTTTGAAACGACCTTTATCATTGTCAGACTAATGACTAATTTCACCATGGGTGATTAACGGGTGATTACGCTGGTCAAATGGACAACTTCAGGCGAAATTGGACGTTAAAACTAACAGAGCATGCTGATATTGAGCCTAACTGCGTTATTTAATAACGGGCATTTTTAGGATTCCGTACCAAAAAGGTACAAAAGGAACCCTTATGGTGCGACTCTGTCTGTCTGTCTGTCCGACTATTAGAGCGCAATATCTCAAAAACTACTTACGATCTTTGAAATTTGGAATACTTATAAACATGGTCAGCCCACATGTATTGCAAAGTAAATAGTTAAAAATATATTTAAAGGGCTTGACCTGCACATTTTTGTTTTTTTTTTATTGTGTTTAGATTTTGTTTTATTACGGAAAATGTAAAAAAAACACCATTCCCCCCCTTTATCTCCGAAGTTTACCAGACGAAAATTTTGAAATTTTCACTATTTGTATAAATAAACAGAAATGTGTAAAAATAAAATTATGACCATGTTCTTAATTAACAATTTTTTTTTTTTCAAAATACTTATTTCAGCAACTCGGCTGCGTTGAGTTTGCACCTCATTTTCACCAAACTTAATTGAACCGGAACCAGGTAATAATGTTAGGGTAAATGAAAGTTTGTACGGAACCCTCGGTGCGCGATTCCGACTCGCACTTGGCCGGTTTTTTTTAACTACAACTTATTTCATTTCAGGTGGCTTCCCCTACGCTGAGCTAAGCAACTGCCAAGTCCCACCGTTCCTCGCGGGTGGCAGCCGTCTCCCGAAGCCGGAGCGTGCCTCCCCCCGCCTCTACCAACTCATGGTCGCGTGCTGGGCCGAGCTGCCCACTGCGAGGCCCAGCTTCGCCCAAATAGTGGACAAGCTGCGTGGCCAGCAGCAGTTATACGTAGACCTGGACTGCATACTACCACCATCGTACGACGAGGCCGTCGGAGAGTTCGGAGACCAAGACCCGGAGCTCGAAGGGGCGCGGTGACCGCTTTAAAGACTGACTTATTTATTGTTTTTATATCACCCCTATAATATGCACATTAATATATTTGGTATATGATGCGCTGTAGTTTCTTTTTAGACTTACTGGTCATCGTACTGGTATGTTTAGCAGATCAGGGCTCCTAAAATTATCGCTATAATTGACAACGGTTCAGTTTGTAATCAAAAAGAGAATAAATAATTAAATATAATCAGTTTTTGACGACCGGTTCAGCTCAGTGGGAGTAACGTTGCCTGCGAAGCTGAGGTCCTGGGTTCAAATCCCGGCAAGGGCAAATATTTCTGTGATGAGCATAAATGTTTGTTCCTGAGATATAAGTAATATATCTATTAAATATATCGTCGTCAAGTACCCATAACACAAGTGAGCTTACCATGGGACTAGTTCGATTTGTGTAAAAATTGTCCTGTAATATTTATCAGGGGGCACAGCAGTGCCCCCGCCAAGTCGAGCGCGAAGCAAACACTGCCGTACCATCCTTTACTGGAACCATTTCGCCGCATTTTCAGGCCCCTATTTGAGAACCTCTGGATAAGACCAGAACCCAGAAATTTTCGTCATCCAGTAAGCTATAATCACATACTAAAAATCCAAAATTTCAAGTCTGTAGGTAATTTAGTTCCGAAGTTAAGCGAAAGCAAAGTTTCGCATTTATGACACTCACTCACTCACTCATGATCATCAGAATAGAATTAGTACTTCCCATAAACTCAGAGAGCTGAAATTTGGTACAGAGTTAGAGTTTAATGGCCACGTAAAGGGAAAACTATAAAACTAGGATAATCGAAGATCTGGAGTACCTGGTGTGGTGACCCTGATTAGAAAACACAAGAGCCCAATCAAAGTATTAGATATTAACATACCGCCTTTACAAAAAATATTCAACTTGGTGGGCCGCTTCATGTGATGTCCAAAATCGAAGGGTTATGCCCACGTTTCTACAAAAAGAATTGAAATCCCACCAAAAACATTCTGTTAAAAACTAGCCAAGCCTCGATGGAGCTGCTTGTTTATCTCTAAAAAGTAATGAAATCTAGACAAAGTCGTGCCAAGTCTAACGTTTTACCGTTGTACCGTCAACCAATCGTTGACGGTCGGACGTCGGACGGTGTCATGGAGCCTGGTTTTGTACCCTTGTGTACCCTTCAACGGCCAAGTCACACAACATTAAGTATAATAATAAAAAAATCGCAGTAAAATACCTTGGCCTTAATACAATTGACTTGGCACGATTTTGTCTAGATTTCATTACTTTTTAGAGATAAACAAATGGCTCCATCGAGACTTGACTAGTTTTTTACAGAATGTTTTTGGTGGGATTTCTTTATCAGATAATCACATATTAAAAGTTTCGACATATATCCATTTCATATCGAAAGATCTTGATTTTTTCTTAAAGAGTGTGTAGGTAACTCTGACAAGAGCTTTACAGGTGACACTCACTAAGTATATATTACTAAGGCGGATTTAGTAGGTATAGAAATTCTACTGCTGTTCTTCTTGTGCGCTGTGACTATGACATATCCACCTCGTGACGTCATTTAGAGAATCGTATGCCTCCTACACATTTTCCCGAATATCTTCAAAACTAGTTGCAATAAAAAAATATTGTTGAGTTTCTTTGTAATGAATCAAAAATTTAGGTACCTATTGTCACGAAAATGATGGTTGAAATCTATTCAGCCGTTTTGACGTGATCAGTCCGCAAAGATATTCTGACCGAGAGATGGCGCTGTTGTCGCTGTTATCGACTTTCATAATATTTAAGTTTCTAGTAACAGTGCGAGTTAAGATTTATCTTATAATCATCACCCATACCCAACCTCGTCAGCGAAGGCGAAAAAATCATAACTTTTGTTCTTTAACGCAGTTAAATAAAAAGTATCCTCTAACCATCTATGGACGCTCAGCTACCCGCGTACCAAAAATAGTTGAAATCCGTTGAGCCGTTTTGCTGATAAAGCAACAACGACACATACAAACGTACAAGAAGTCCCAAATGTTTTGGACAGCTCATATGGAATAGGCCAATCTTGGGGACAGAATAATATTTAAGACGGTTAAAACGCTTAAGTAATCACCTATTTGTGGTTCACTCTTTTGCCAATTTGCTTTTGCCTAAATGAAAATAGCCAAAACAGACATTTGAATAAATATAGGATATGACCAAATCACGCAGAATCTTCAAATGGCGAATCAATTTTATAATTTGCCTAGAAAGAATCAGTCATTTGATCAAATCCCAGAAACAGTGTAGTGAAATGACGAAATGAGCCAAAAAAAGGCAACTCCTTATTCAATTTCACCAGATTTGTTTTGATTTAATAAAATCCTTGACACAGCCAGTGAATTGACGAAAAGAACTCGCAAAGTTAACTCGTTTTATCATTTCACTAGACAAGTTCAGTAATTGATAAAAGTCTCTACAGGGTGGGAGGGTATTTCATTATTTATAACAAGGAGTCCCTATTTCAATTTTCAGACCTCTAGCATCAACATTTTCGGAAGTCTCATACCCTAATTTAAGGGTTTAGGGGGCAAAAATTCCAAGTTTTAGAACATATTCGTTGTTTGTGTAGTGTACTAATAGTAGCTTACATTTGAACTTCTATGGATTCAGGAAGTAACCTAAGAATTGTGATGACTATGAATTTTGATGATCGTCAGTGAGTGAGTAACGAAACCGGGGTTTCTTTGTTATTAATAAAATCTAAAGTATAAGAGCTATGCAAATTTTATCGGCGGAGCCCTTCGAGAAAAGGTAGGTTGTGACCGTGCGCTTCGCTTAAGGTGCGTCCACATTTGTATCATTTGCCCGATCAGATCTTCGTCCCGCGACATGATCGCGTGTCATGATCACGCGTTTGACGATGCGCCGATCCGATCGCTCGAAATCCATGTTGCTACGCGTATCACACACTTAGATCGGACAAGCGCGGCGTTCAACGCCACGCCGACAGTGAGCGTGGAAGTCCAAGCAGCGAGATACGCAGTCATGCCACGCCACGGTGATCGGATACGAGTAAATGATACAAGTGTGGACGCACCTTAAGCGAAGCGATCTTGGCGTGCATTCTGATATATAGGTTACATGACAATTTATAATATGTATCTTCCAAATGTCTATTGAGCGGCCTGTATGCTTCAGCGTCTGCAGAAGTCTGGAGCATCATTGAGTGTCGTTCAGCCGTGAGCTTGAAAGTACGTTCGGATAGTTTTTGGGGTCTCGGCGGGGTCTGAAGAATTTCTCAATTTATAATATGTATCTTCTAAATGTCTATTGAGTGGCCTGTATGCTTCAGCGTCTGCAGAAGTCTGGAGCGTCATTGAGTGTCGTTCAGCCGTGAGCTTGATAGTACGTTCGGAGAGTTTTTAGGGTCTCGGCGGGGTCTGAAGAATTTCTTCCCCACCTTGTTGACAGTTTCTACCAACCTGATATTTTTATATCGTCCACGGAAACACAATTATTCTGGCAAGCTACGCGATTTGTTAACTCCAGCTGAAAGTCTTCGGGGTTTTGTATGTGGCATTTAGTTGGTCGGAGAGAGAGTTCATTAATCGAGACTTTTCTATGCGGACGTTCATATTCAATGTGCCTCTCACCATTCGGTGATCGCTACCGGTTTTCACACTATTGATCACATCATTAAATATTTGTCTCTTTGTGGAAGAAATGAAGTTATCTCATTTCTTGTGGAACCATCGGGGTTCATCCAGATCCATTTTCTGTGAGGCAGCTTCTTGAAGAAGGAATTCATCCGTTTCCAGAAATTCGACCAGCCTCTAGCCCCTTCGGTTCCGTTACCCACATCCAAATTACCCGACTTTCAGCTCGTTATCGCCTTTCTTCCCCAGCTTTGCGTTGAAGTCTCCCATAACAACAGTGAAGTGCGATTGGGAGGCATGTATGGCCCTACTGGCGTCCTCCACCTCCTCATCCGGGTGAGTAGAGGTCGGTGTGTAGACCTGTATGACCTTCAACGAATATATCTTAGATACTCTGAGTATCAGGTACGCAACAACTATGTTGTTAACGAGATACTTGTGAACGATAAACCCGACACCTCCTGGGACTGCTGGTCACCCTCCCGGTAGTACAGCAGGTTACCGAATTTTAGGGCTATCGTGTCCTCCCCCTTTCTACGGACTTCAGATAGCCCTATGATGTCCCAACGCATCCTACTGACCTCCTTTTCCAGCTCTGTGACCTTCTCGTCCGTCCTTAACGTGTACGTAGTGAAGGTTACCGGCGATAATCTACGTCGGTTGTCCGTTTTATCAATAGCTGAGGTCGTTTGACGAAGGAGCCCGACCCGGGGATTCATAGCACCCCTGGCTCCAGTACTCGGCTGACACCCGTCTCCGCCAGCTTTGCAACTGGAGCCGCCAGGCACTTGGGGCTGTGGTAATATTATCATTCCAAGAGGATTTAGACCGTAACCCGCCACGCCAGTCCGGTGCGGGTTGGCGGGCCGCCAGGGCCTCGTCCGTTAGTCAGCGTCGTGCACCAAGAGCAGGTGAGGTTGGCTTAGGCTCCTGAGAGATGTAGGTTGGGAGCTCCTCACTCGCCACTACGCACCAAGGTCACCGACATAACAAACAGGGTAAGCAAACTGAAGTGGCAATGGGCAGGGCTCATAGTTCGAAGAACCGATGGAAGTTGGGGTAGAAAGGTTCTCGAGTGGAGGCCGCATACCGCGCAAGCGCAGCGTGGGAAGGCCACCCACAAGGTGGTCGGACGACCTGCTTAGGGTTGCGGGGACTCGCTGGATGCGGGTTGCATCTATCCGGCCCAAGTGTAAATCTATTGAGAAGGCCTGTGCCCAGCAGCGGACGTCCTATGGCTGAAATGACGATGATGATGATGATGATCTTCGAAACTAAGCCGGCTTTGACCGGGGTTCATATTAACATCTTTTGCTCCTAATAACCGAAGGAATGCGTAGTTAAAATCTATCGAATTCATCGCGGGCACCTCTATAATATTGTTTCCGGGTGTTTTATCAGAGCAGCAGACGTTACGGAAAATATTATAGTAGGTAGATATTACAGTCATGCGTCGTAGGTCAAAGCCGTTACTGAGTGGAAGCTTTAAATTTGAATCGGTAACGTGGCAGGTCTGGCGGCGGTAGTGGGTGCACCAATGTTAAATGGAACGACTGAGATCTCTTCTTAAAGAACTGGTCAGAAATATAGCCTTGGGAGCCTTGGAAGACCTGGAAAAAGCGGGGGAGTGTTTTCCCAGCTGTGGGACAGTTAAGTAATAAAAGACTTGATTTATTAAATTATTTAATTAAACAATAAGCTTATCCATTGTATGGGTTTGCAGCTGTGTTCTCAACAGTAGTTGTGGTGGTTGTTTCTGCAGATGTTTCTGCAGATGTTGGCGCAGGTGTTTCCGCGGATGTTTCTGCAGATGTTGGCACAGGTGTTTCAGCAGATGTTTCTGCAGATGTTGGAGCAGGTGTTTCCGCGGATGTTTCTGCAGATGTTGGAGCAGGTGTTTCCGCGGATGTTTCTGCAGATGTTGGAGCAGGTGTTTCCGCGGATGTTTCTGCAGACGTTGGAGCAGGTGTTTCTGCGGATGTTTCAGCAGATGTTGGAGCAGGTGTGTCTGCAGATGTTGGAGCAAGTGTTTCCGCGGATGTTTCTACAGATGTTGGAGCGGGTGTTTCCGCGGATGTATCTGCAGATGTGGCAGCAGG
Source organism: Hedya salicella (assembly GCA_905404275.2). NCBI lineage: Eukaryota > Metazoa > Arthropoda > Insecta > Lepidoptera > Tortricidae > Hedya > Hedya salicella. The sequence continues at coordinate 18,504,303 of FR990108.1, forward strand.
TGTTTCTGCAGATGTTTCAGTAGATGTTGCAGCAGATTTTTCTGCAGATGTTACCGTAGGTGCTGCAGTAGTTGTAACAACAATTTTAACAGATGTTTTGGCCGGGGTAGGGGTATTTTTTTTAGTAGTTCTTACATTAGTTATTGTACGTTTGAGGAGTACAATCGGTTTTATAGAGGACTTTAAGTTGCTTAGTTGCAGAATCTTGTCCATATTTTTAACTAACATGGCTTTGACGATATTGAGTGGGATCCAGTGTCCTGGAAAGTTGGCTTCTACGGGATTCGAAATGAATATAAGAGGATCATTTTTGGAGTCCATGCGTAAAGGGCCTCCCTCTACGACTGCTGCGGCTACTGCGAACAGAAGGTTCACCAACACTGGAAGAAAATACCACGGAATAGATTTATAGTACAAGAACAGAAGGCTCCTTAGAATAGAAAAAAAATAATTTAACCTTCTGGAATTTATATGTCTTAATCTGATCGTATAATTGGTCTAACCATTAAAATCCTAGGTTTCATGAAGCGCCGCCATTGATGATTTGGCTAGTCACGTCACGATATGCCTAATAGTAAATAGGGCAGATCGACGAAAACCATCAGTTCGTTGATATTGCTATTTGTTTTCTATGATGGCACTTTTCTAAAATGCTCACTTCCTTTTAAATCTACTTTCAAAGATGGCCTACTTTAATGTCCGCGTATTATGATGTCTGAATCATGTATCTCATCATTACAACTGAAACAAATTAAAAAATATAGGTCCAATCCAAAGGCCCTTAGAATAAAATTGATTTATTTATTTTCGTTGCAAATATATAAACAATAAAGATACAAACAAAAAAAGATTTGAAAAACAGACACATTAAGAATCTTCATACATCATAAAAAATAGACAATGTGGAGAGAAGGCCCATTTTGAGATGTAGACAATTTAGAAAACAAACTGTATAAAAAGTAGACACGACAGTAAACTGTCAATGTAGGAAGAATACCATTTTGAGAAACAGACAGAACGAGCCTAAGCCGTTTCGTCAAATTGTTTTTTATTTCATGACGTAATTACCTAGGAATTTCATGATCTGGCCAATGACATGATCGGCCTACGCTACGACATCTACATCGTTTAAATTAAAAACCGGAATAGAAGAGTATAGATAAGAAGAATATAATTTCGGTTTCGGAATCAGTGCCTCGTGCAATGAAATAGTTGTGAAATTAAATAGTTTAGACCCCCAAAACTTACTTTTATTGCAATATATTACTCCAAAGTGTGGCGATCAAAATACATTGCCTTTTCGGCGTACCTATACCTAATTATGGAATTCAATCATAAGCCCTAATGACATACTTAAAAATTAAGACATAAAATGTTGGAAATTTATCGTTTAAGAGTGCAATAAAAAAACCGGCCAAGAGCATGTCGGACCATGCTCAGTGTAGGGTTCCGCAGCCGTTCATTCAATAACTGCACTACATTTGAACTAAATATGCTATGAAAAAGGACACTAGCAAAAATGCGTATCTCCGCCAGGGATCGGAACCGGTGTTTTAAAAATCATCTTTTTACGCTATTTCTGTAATGTTTTATAGTTGTATATAGGAGAAGAGAAATTAATCACGAAACAACTGATTCAAGTTCTAATATCTTAATAAAATATTAGGTCCTTACATATGAGATTGGCGTTTGGCGAACTGGCAACTTTGGTTCAAAATATATGGCGTTCGGCTAGGAATTCCAAATACAAATTTATTTCAAATTTAAGACCATGTATTTCTGTGTTCGAATTTCAAAATTTATTTATTATCGCGTTATTTGTTTGTTCAATATTCATTTATTATTAAAATCCCAAGCTACTGCACCCTGAATAATGTTGGAATTACTGGCAGCCTAAAAGATGTGATAGCACATATGTCACATCAAAATTCCGTCAGTGAGTTACTAGATAGTGTCAGAACGTGAAAACGTGTAATAGTGCCGTGCGCATGAAAATTATAATAACCTGGTATTTTCGGTAAAGTCGGTATCGTGTAAAACCCCTGATACAGTCGTGGAGGCCTCCCGGAGCTCACAATCCCAGCAGCAGGTGAGTAATTCCGAATTATTGTCTCTGCGATAACTTGGGTAAAAAATACAGTCCACAGCAAAGTGGTTTTACGCCAAATTGTTTTTCTTTCACATAGAACTTAAAATATCGCTATATTTACGAAAATGAGTTTCACCTCGGCACCAGTGCTGCAGAAACGGCTCGTAGGATTAACAATGCGTATGAGGAAGCTACTGCAAAAGAAAATACGGTACGTTATTGGTTCCAACGTTTCCGTTCTGGAAATTTTGACCTACAGAACAAGCCCTGTGGACGGCCGGAGATACAAGTTGACAACGAAGAATTAAAAGCAATTGTGGAAGCAGATCCATCGCAAACCACGTCAGAGTTAGCGGCAGGCTTCGGTGTGAGCGAAAAAAATATTTTGATTCACTTGAAACAAATTGGAAAAGTGAAAAAACTTGAAAAATGGGTACCGCATGAATTGAGCGACACAAACAAATAAACACGCGTCGAGTGTCGCGTTTCACTTCTCAACCGGCACAATAATGAAGGCATTTTGAATCGTTTTCCGGACAACCGGAAACGTTCTTCACAATGGCTGAACACAGGTGAACCAGCCAAATTCTGCCCGAAACGAAAGTTGACTCAGAAAAAAGTAATGGTAAGCGTATGGTCGACTAGTGCCGGTGTCATCCATTACAGCTTCTTAAGATCTGGGCAAACAATCACGGCTGATGTGTATTGTCAACGATTGCAAACGATGATGGAAAAACTAGCCATTAAACAACCCAGACTGGTCAATCGATCTAGATCACTGCTGCTTCAGGACAACGCTCGACCACATGCACGTTTGACGACCGTTAAACTAAGGGAGTTGCGACTGGAATGTCTTCGACACCCACCATGCTCCCCGGACCTTGCTCCAACTATTTCCCATTTTTTTGAAATTTGGACAACACCATGCAAGGAACAAAATTCAATTCTCACGAGACTGTCCAAACGGCCTTCAAAGATTTTATTGATTCTCGCTCACACATTTTTTTTTAGTAAAGGAACCAATGAACTACCTTCGAGATGGCAAAAGTGCATAGATAGCCATGGTACATACTTTGACTAAATAAAAAAATAGTTTCATAAAAAAAATCGTTTTCATTTCTGCCTTACGAAGCGCCAATCTCATGTGTAAGGACCTATATAAGAAAATCTAATTGAACGCAAATAAACGAATCGTTATTTCGGATATTTTGTATGAAAAAACTACCGGTTCTGATCCCCGATCTCCGCGGCACATACGTCCTTTTGCTGAGAAGCTCAGTTTTACGGCAATAACTCAAAAAGTGTGTAGTTCTTGCCAAAAAAACTGCGCTTTTCAGCAAAAAGACGTAAGTGCTCTGGAGATACGCTCTTTTGCTAGTGCTTTTTTTCATATCGTATTTGTATCATCTGTTAGTGTATTTTTTTGTATGAAAGGCTGCGGAACCCTACACTGCTGAGCATGATCCGACATGGTCTTCGCCGGTTTTTTGTATTTTTTTCAAAAATTTTGGAGTTAGTAGTTTTGAAGCGGGGTATGGTCAAATTTCGCCTAGGTTCTTACATAACTTCAAAACTAAATATCTTAAAATTATTAAAATATATATTGTAAATACCCACAAGTAACCCGTTTGTTTTGATATGCAATACAATACAGTTTCCGAACCTTTTTTAAATTTTCTAATTTACCCCCAAATAAAAAGTGGCCCCCATATAAAAATGAAATTTCCATCTTTAGTGTTACAAACTCTTTTGCTACAAATGCTACAATCGTTTATATGACATTGATACGTTTTTTGAATTTGCATTTTATAAAATTCTTATAAATATATCACTCTAAAATAAATTTCGTTCAGATAAGTTGGTTTTTCTGATTTTCTCCTATTTTACACGTATAATTTCGTTCATTTAGGTTACATCTTACAACCGTCTTTCAAAAAATAAAAAATAAAACCATTTATTTGTTTCAGAATAACATTCCATAATTCGTTAGTAACAAACACAGTTTAACAATATTCATACAGTTGGACATAGGGCTCTCAGAAGGGATTTCCAACTACACCGATCTTGCGCGGCAAACTCGATTTCCTTCCAATCAAGGCCCGTTCATGCAACCTCCACTCACTGTGCGCTTCAGGTGGTGCGGGGGCGGCCTGATCTTCTTTTCCCAGAAGTTTGCCACGTGCCACGTGAGACTTTGCTTGCACAGATGACTATCGGGTCTTCGCAACACATGTCCAATCCAGCGCCATTTTCTCAAAAATATCTCCTTGTCGACAGGATGTTTGCCAGTCTGCTCCCACAATCTAATGTTTGAGATGGTCCGTGGCCAGCAGATTCCCAGGATTCGTCGCAGACATTTATTTACAAACACCTATATGGTAATATCATTTTTGACGGGCCATGTCTCACAACCATACAGGAGGACTGATTTGACGTTGAAGTTAAAAACCCTTATTTTTGTGCTGCTAGTGATGACTGTGGACGTCCACACGGGCTTCAGCTGCGCATATGCAGCACGAGCTTTATTGATGCGCGCTTCAACATCGGCTTCGGCTCCCCCCAGCGGGTCAACCACGCTCCCTAGGTACGTGAACCTCCTCACTTGCTCGACCGGATCGTTGTTGACCTTGATAGGCGCTGTATTGTTGGTGTTTAGGCGCATGTCTTTAGTCTTAGCGCTATTGATACGCAGGCCTTCCTTAGCAGCAGCAGTGGCAAGGTCGTTAGTTTTGGACAGCATGTGGTCACGCGATGTGGCGAGTAGGCACAGGTTGTCTGCAAAGTCTATGTGTTCCAGGGTTTTGCCATTTCACTGACTTACATATAGGTACATATGTACCAAATTTCAACTCAATCGGTCTACTAGTTTCGGAGCAAATTGGGTGTGACAGACGGAGAGTTAGACACACAGACAGACATATTCTAAATTCCTTCAGGTTCTGTTTTTACCTTTTGAGGAATGGAACACTAAAAATAACTGCATTTTTTTATAGCACTCTTTAACGATTCATTTCCAACATTTTATGTATATAGGTATTTTAGATCGCCGCACGTCGCTGTATATCACAAAAAAGTAAGTTCTGAGCATACCGATCCCCTCTTGGTATATCTCATCATCATCATTTGAGCCATAGAACGTCCACTGCTGGACACAGGCCTCCTCAATAGATTTCCACATGGGCCGGATGGAGGCGACCCGCATCCAGCGAGTCCTTGCAACCCTAACCAGGTCGTCCGACCACCTTGTGAGTGGCCTACCCACGCGCGCTTGCCGGTACGGGATCTCCACGCCTTTTTGCCCCAACGGCCATCGATTCTTCGAACTATGTGCCCTGCCCATTGCCACTTCAGCTTGCTCACCCTGTTTGCTATGTCGGTGACCTTGGTTCGTCTACGAATCTCCTCGCTTCTGATTGGATCTCGTAGAGAGATCCCGAACACAGTCCTTTTCATAGCTCGCTGACGCTGAGTGACTCTGAGTTTCCTTAAGAGGCCCATAGTTAGAGACCACGTCTCGGCTCCGTAGATCACCGATAATACGCACTGGTTGAAGACTTTCGTCTTCTATTTGGTTCGTCTATTTCTCCCAAATTGTTTTGAATACATAACTTTTTCATTTCCCAAATCCCTTTTTTCTCCGATATTTTTTTTGTAATCGATGTATAGATTCAGTCAGTGATGTTAAATTTGCTGTAATTATAAAAGTTCTAAGCACTTGGAGGAATATTTACGTAGTTGGCCAAATTGCAGATAATGTTGTAGTAAGGAAATTAAGCAATTAAAATAAACAGTTTCGAAACAAGAAATCGGTAACCTACTAAAATAACCCGGACACATCGAAAAAATTCAAAAATAACGGCGGAACTGATTTTCTTTAGCCGTAAATCCAAAAAACTAAATCGAAATTGGTCCTTTCGTTCAAGCGCTACGATACCGCAGACAGGCACACAAACACACATGTAGATATACACTTAAAACTTATAACACAAATAAGCAGTGGACGTCCTATGGGCTTATATGATAATGATGACCAAAGGGTAAACTTGATTATAGTTCACAGTATTTTTAGGGGCGGCATACTTCGCTATTACACCGCGCTGAAAAAAGTAGCACTGGTAACCTCAGTCACGTTCCCATTCGATTTACATTGATGCGCATCACGCGCAATCAACTAGCGTTCACTTTATGTGCGCCGCAATGTTTGCAAATACTTTTTTCTCTCTCGATCGCGCGTGGTTTACTCTCTCGTTCACACACGGTTTTCCAAGCGACCTCGCACACGGTTTCGTTAAGATCAAAAAGGAATCTTAGTTCCAAGGAACCTTCTAGTAGTTGTACTATAAATCTATTCCGTGGTATTTTCTTGCAGTGTTGGTGAACCTTCTACTCGCAGTAGCCGCAGCAGTCGTGCAGGGAGGCCCTTTACGCATGGACTCCAAAAATGATCCTCTTATATTCATTTCCAATCCCGTTGAAGGCAACTTCCCGGGGCACTGGATCCCACTCAATATTGTCAAAGCAATGCTAGTTAAAAAAAGAAACGAGCCTGAGGGACATATCAACTTAATGTCCACCAATAAAGTTACGATAACTCCCAAAAATATTACCTCTACCCCGGCCATAACATCTGCTAAGACAGTTGTTACATCTACTGCTGTAAAATCTGTAGAAACAATGGTTGTAACTTCTGCAGAAACACTTGCTGCAACATCTGCTGAGACATCTGCAGAAACACCTGCTGAAAAATCCACGGAAACACCTGCGGAAACATCTCCAGAAACATCTGCTGAAACACCTGCGCCAACATCTGCGGAAACATCCGCTAAAACAGCTGTTCCAACGTCTGCAGAAACATCCACGGAAACACCTGCTCCAACATCTGCAGAAACATCCGCGGAAACACCTGCTCCGACATCTGCAGAAACATCCGCAGAAACACCTGCGCCAACATCTGCAGAAACATCTGCAGAAACAACCACTACTGTTGAGAACACACCTTTCAACTCAAATAATGGATAAGTTTATTGTTTCATTGAACCATTTCATTAAGTCTTTTATTACCTTCGAAATTGTCCCACAGCACTTCTGCGTTTTTTGCAGGTTTCCCTATTTAAGGCCATATTTCTGACCAGTTCTTCAAGAAGAGATCTAGATCGCGGTGACCTACCACGTTACCGATTCAAATTTAAAGTTTTGACCAAGTACTCATTTAGCATGACTGTAACATCTATACTGTAATATTTGCCATAACGTCCGCTGCAAAAACATGCACAGTCAACGTCACATAGTCTGTAGTATCAAAAGCACCAAATATATCGTCACACATCTTTATTAATACTTCGCTGACCGTTTTTATAACATCTGCAATAACATCAGCTGCGACATGTGCTGTAACTAGGTAATGCAATCAGTTAACCGACTTTTATGAGGAAACTGTCGGTTTAATTTTAAAACTCAGGTTTTCCTATTCTGAAGAAAACTAATTCCATTCCCTCAGCTGTAACATCTGTAGAAACAACCACGTGTGTGTGTGTGTGTGTTTTTTTTTTTTTTTTATCCCAGAGGTGTTGGAAAATATTTTTTACGTATCATCAGAACTGTCTGGATATGTCGGACTCGGATTACCCCTACCGACTAAAAACCTCATCCTCTGGCTTCGGCCTCTTGTTTTCCTCCGCGGAATCACCGTTAGGCATTATTACTTCACGTAAGGAGGATTAGCTATATTGCTCTTTCTTCAGGTGATCGAAGTCTCCACTTTCTTCATTTAACTCTCTTTATTCTTCGTTCAATTTCATTCTATGCGACGGAGCTCGACAAGGCACTTCCGTCGCGAAACAGCTTGTAGCCTCCCAGGCTGCTTTTGATGCAATCATAGCTCTTACTATGGACTCCGGTTTGATTTTTTGTCTAAGAACTGCTTCACAGGTACTACGCATTAAGTTGAAACGAGGGCAAGTAAAGAACACATGCTCTGCATCTTCGTTGACCCCAAGATAGGATGGACATTCTGGGAAGTCGTCGTGTTTAATTAAATCTATGCAGGTATGCTCGGAAGCATCCATGCCCTGAGATCATCTGTGTTGGGTAGTAGTTGACCTCTCCATGATCACGACTCAGCCAACCATCCACTTGCGGGATGAGCTGGTGCGTCCACCTGCCTTTTACTGAGGTATCCCAAATTATTTGCCATATTCGTATGCTGTTTCGGCGTTCTTCATCTCTGTGTGCTTCGGGGCTTACTGAGGTGGATCCTCTTCGGCGGTAAAGGGCTTTCCGTTCTTCAGCTAGTAATTGGATAGGCAGCATCCTGGCAATGAACTGTGCGGAAAGCGCTAGCTACTCTCAAGGCCCTCTGTCTGTGTGTGTATTGTGCTGACCTTTCTTCGTGGTTCCTGTACTCTGTCAGTAGTTGTGGCAAACATCTCGAAGAGATCGCTTATGCTTTTGACACTACCCTTGAAAAGATCAGTCAGTGGATGGATGCAGCTGGTTTGAATTTGGCAGAACACAAGACGGAGGCTGTGCTCATTACTGGGTGGAAAAAAATAGAAACCACAAGCTTCTGTCCGCGACTTCGTCCGCCTAAAATTTGTTTATCTCTTATAAGGGTATTTTTCCGGGATAAAAAGTAGCCTATGTCCTTCCCCGGGACTCAAACTATTTCCATACCAACTTTCATCCAAATCGGTTCAGCGGTTTAAGCGTGCACAGGTAACAGACAGACAGACACACTTTCGCATTTATAATATTAGTATGGATTAGACTACGAGTTGGATCCCATGAGATAACGTCTCAGCCCGCTATTCGCTACCTGGGAGTGATGATTGATACCCGACTTAGCTTCAAGCAGCAGACAGAGCACGTGGGCGCCAAAGCAGCGGCTGTCAGAGTAGCCTTGTCACGGCTGATGCCCAATATAGGAGGCCCGAAACAAGGGAGGAGGATATTACCATCTTTTATGGTTACGTCTGTGCTCACATATGGAATTCCGATATGGGCCAATGCACTGTGTGTGTGTGTGTGTAAATCATGGAGTGCGCCGCGATTGCTTAGAAGAACAACCTACAATTTGTATATCAAGGTCTTTATAGTTAAAAATAAATAAGTATTTAAAAAAAAAAAAATCGAGACAACCTTATATTGCTTACTGTGCTTTTCATTTAACTCCCGCCAACTACTCATTGAGTTATTCCTAAAGAGCCTGAACTCGGTGGGACTTCTTTTTTTTATTAATGTAATGCGAAACAAACAGCATACAATTACACTTATTAGTTAACAAAAAATAATAGTTAATACAGAAGCCAAAAACAGTTTGAAAACAAAAATATGCATTAAAAATAAGTTACGCACTAGTTAATACCTGTCTAGTTATCTATTTTGTTATTGACTTCCTATGACCATCTTCCGGCTCCATCATGAGATCAGCTCGATGGTATCATAATATTGCATCCGAACTTTCGTAAGTATGCCATATGTTAGTTCAATCGAAATCGGGAAAGTGGTTCAAATTTAACTTGCAAATTTGACAAAAAGGGTACGATAAAAAGGCGGCTGTTGGAGGACCGCTACATCATTGCACTCGGATGACTGCAAGCAGGCAGAGGTGGTGTGAAGTGGCGCATCGAGTCTTGTCAGCTGCCGAGGGTGTTACATGATAACAAGGACCACTCTGCCAAGACTCTGCCTCTGCAAGATCATTTCGCCTGTCCATGTCGTCTCCCAGGTAATCCATCCACCTTTTCCTTGGTCTACCCCTTCTCTTACATCCCTCCACATGCATAACATGTGCATACCACCGTAGGCGATTTGCTCTCAGCTTATCGACTATGGGTGCTACTTTCAGGATTCCTCTTCTGAATACATTTCTGATTCGATCAATTCTCGTCACGCCACTCATCCATCTCAACATTCCCTTCTCCGTAACAGGAATCTCCATCGCCTTGAATGAAATATCTGAACATTAAAAATATTTTTTCTTCAAAGATATTTGGTAAATTATTAAAATAAAATAATTAAGCCCTTCTGCCACATGTGTAACTGTCTTTACAGATTAGGCCCATCTGGCATGTTTGTACACCTTTATTTGTTTTTTCAAGTGAAAGTGGGTAGATTGCACAAATTGTAACTTTGACAGAGGAAAATATATATTTTCTCAGTCCACCCGTGACCATAAAAAGCTGAAAAGATTCCGAAACGTCGGGAACTAAAATGAGATAATATACGCGATATAATCCGTTAAATTGTTTTATTTAAATGATTAAAGATATTTTCAAAAATATCATTGAATTGACTATAGCTTCAGCGTAGTCCAAAAAAAAAGTATTCTATAACCATATGTCGATGCCCAGCTATCCGTGTCATCATCATCATCATCACCATAGGACGTCCACTGCTGGACACAGGCCTCCTCAATAGATTTCCACATGGACCGGATAGAGGCGACCCGCATCCAGCGAGTCCCCGCACCGCTATCCGTGTACCAGAAATAAAATAAAACTGAAATAATATGTCAATGTTTTAAAGTAACTAATTAATCATAACATAATTAATTGATTGCGCTCTTAAACGTTTGATGGCCAAAATTTTACGTCTTTATTTAAGTGTCTAATTAGGATTTGAAATTGCATTTCGTGATCAAAAGGCAAACTTAGGTATTTTTATTACCACATTCTGCTGTGATATATATTTAGTAAACAAGTAAGTTTTGTATTTTTTAATAATAAGTATAGGTACGCTAGATTTATAGACGCCGGTTTACAGGATAGTGCTAAAATGCTACTGTTTCTAAACTAAGTCGGTGGGTCATCCTATTTATGTTATTATTCATTCCTGTGACGTATGCGACAAAAGTAACAGAGTTGCTTCGAAAAAATCGAATAATCGAGGCTATTAACTTACTGACGAGATGCGGTTTTGAAAATGGGAGATAGAAATTAGTTAAATAGTCAAGTATATATTTGTTGCCTTTATTTCGTTTAAAATTGTAGTTTTAAAGAGTGACTCCGGACCATACGTTCTAAAGTCGCAAATCTTGTAACTCCATTTTTAGGGTTTTGTAGCCGAAATGGCAAAAACGGAACTCTTATAAATTCGTCATGTCTGTCTGTCTGTCTGTCTGTCTATCTGTCTGTCTGTCCTTCCGTATGTCACAGGCATTTTACTCAAAAACTATTAAATGTATATTGATGAAATTTGGTGTGTTGTGTAAACCGCTACTTAGTTTGATACTTAAATTTTTGATTTAGTGAATATTTTCCGAAATATTCGCTCCGAAAGTAGCAAAAATTGTGTCCCCCCCTCCCCTCTATTCTATAAACGGTATGTTCAAAAATATGAATAAAATTTTGAAATATAAAACTTAATAAATACTCCCAACGAAAATTGTTTTCAACATGATCGGACATACCGTTTTTAAGTTATTGCCAAAAAACTGCGCTTCTCAGCAAAAGGACGGAAGTGCCGGGGAGATACGCTCTTTTGTTTTTTCACATCCTATTTTTTTTTCATCTGTAGTGCATTTTTTTGTATAAACAGCTGCGGAACCCTTCATGGGCGAGTCCGACTCGCACTTGGCCGCTTTTTATTTTCTAAATAATATTTTGGCACTTTTAGATAGTTAAACTCTGAAAGCATACATATAATGGCAACACTCTTAAATGCTACGAATAAACTGTTTAAGTTTAAAAACCAAAATAGAAAACCGCGCAATACCCGACCGCCATACTGTCAAAGTTACGTTTTTTTTGTACCTGCTGTAAAATTTGATTTGATGGAGTTACGCGGTTGGCGACTTTACCCGACGCGTAGCAACGAGATACAGAAAAAAATTGAGTGACAAGACAAAAGTCAATTCGAATTAACTTCTAACTTTGCAGAGCTTTATTGTCTTTTGAAATAAGATTTTTTGTTTAATTTGTTCAGTTAAATTATTGTCAACGATGTTGAATGAATTTGATAGTTAATCCAATAATTTTGCCAAAATATTAAGACAGTTCGAAGATATTTATTTATTCAAGATAATTACACAGCATTACAGTAACAACTAATTCAATGTGAATTACAAATAAAATATATATATGTATATTAACATATTACAGAAGAATTACAACTATCCATCGCCTCACAGTACTTCAAACATTCGCGACATACCGTTGCCCAAGTACGGTCAGGGAATTTAAAGGTTTGTCACTTTTCGACTGTATGTAATGGTATTAAGGTTCATAAGTGACATACCTTTAAATTCCCTGACTGTACTTCCAAAAACATCCAACTCCGATGCTGATGCGAAGCGTATTAAGGCAGTGTAGAGCTCGAACGAGAGGAGAGTTTTTGCGCGATACGGTGCGTCCACATTTGTATCATTTGCCCGTATCAGATCATCGTCGCGTGGCATGATCGCGTGTCACGATCACGCGTTTGGACGTTGCGCCGATCCGATCGCTCGAAATCCATTTGCTACGCTTATGACACACTTATATCAGAAGAGTGCGGCATGATCGGCGTGCCAACAGTGAGCGTCCAAGCAGCGCGATACGCAGTCATGCCACGGCACGGTGATCGGATACGAGCAAATGATACAAGTGTGGACGCACCTTAATAGTAGCCGGTTGCGCGGACGGAAATTGATCCTTGAAAGTGAGGGCACGAACAGACCAACCACATAACCGACCAGTTCTGGACAGTCTGAACTTCCTCGCAAGATTTTGCAAACGCTAGTTAGGAGAACATAATTACGCCTAACTTCAAGCGAGTTAAAGCCTAATACGCCTAATAAAAACTTTGTTGGATATAAATATGGATAGTATCCATATATTTTCTTATAAAGAAACCGTAAAAATGCTTTCTGAATTATATCAATCGTTTGAGAAATGTATGAAACAAGCTAGCTCGATTAGCCCACAGGAACAGTCGTTTGAAAAATGTATAGTGCCCGGCACGACCTGGATAGGTCTGGTTACCAGTGTTATTTCCATTGCTTATGTGATTAAAGTTCCAGTAGAATATCAATCCTTAGGTCGTAAGGGCGAAGCGTAAAGCTGCGAACCTATTCGTTTGGCTGCAATACACGAGCTGCGAACCTATTCGTTTGGCTGCAGCACACGAGCTGCGAACCTATTCGTTTGTCTGCAGCACACGTTTTTGTGTTTTGTTTGTTTGCTTTGTTCTGTACTTATACTTAGTTTTAATTTTACTGTTATTGTTGTTATTATTGTGCGTGTGTATACCAAACGAATTAATCGCCATCGTTTTCTATCTATCTATCTAATTGGATTCATATAATCGCCATTAATCTAAATACATTTGTTACAGTGCACCCAATTATATTTCTTGTAATAACTGCAGTGGTCACTAGCGCAAATGAGAGTCCTATGAACGACCCTCTTATATTCATATCAAACCCTGTGGAATCCGTATTTCCTGGGCACTGGATACCAAAAAGTGTTTTGAAAGAAATCATAAATCCGAAGAGGAGACCAAAAGAACCATTATCATTGCTAAAAAATCGTGCAAGTCAAAGTAAACCTACAAGTGAATCAACAACTAATAAACCAATATCACCTAAAACAAAACCTACAGAACCACTGACAACTACTACGAATACCAAAGAAGAAAAAAATCCTACTACCGAGGAAACAACATCTACTACTGCAGAACCAACAACTACTACTGAAGAACTAACAATTACTACCGAAGAAACCACTACTACTGAAGAAACCACTACTACGGAGGAACCTACAACAACTACTACTGAAGAAACCACTACTACTGAAGAAACCACTACTACTGAGGAAACAACAACTACTGAAGAAACCACTACTACTGAAGAAACCACTACTACTGAGGAAACAACAACTACTGAAGAAACAACAACTACTACTGAAGAGCCAACAACTACTGTAGAACCAACTGAACCTATTGAAAATGTCAGAAACCCCTTGAATGGTTGATATTTAAGAACTTTTGACAAGTGGTGTTTAACATATTTCTCTGGTAACAATTATTATGCTGTAGACAAAAAAAAAAGTTTTTCATTTCCAGTGATCGTAAAACTAGTGTATTTTGCTACAGCGATCATGGTAGAGTGCGATAGGTGTGGCAAAATGATGGATTACGATGAAACATACTTAATATTGTCAGTAAACCTAATCCATCATTTTGCCATTTAAAGGTGGGTCTACGCTAGGCGAACCGAGCACGAGCCGACCACAATTCGTCTAGTGTGGACCGACTTACAAGCCTCAAACGAGCGCGCTGCGAGCATTTCGTTCGTGCTGGGCTGTGTTCCGCCTGTTGTCGGTTTTTTGACGAACACAAAGTGATTTGCTTCGCGCAAGCAGTGCGTTCGAGGACAGTGATCGTTGTAGGTTCGTTGTGTTGTACGTCCACACTTGACGCCGCGAACGATGAAGCCGAGGAAGGCTCCGCTTGTGCTTCGCTCGTGCTCGGTTCGTCTAGCGTAGACCCACCTTAATAGCGCAATACCATGCTCGCTGCACCAAAAATGCTACCAAATTTACGATCACTGTTCATTTCTCATACTCTGAAAATCATTGCTTTGGGTCAATGAGGGTTGAAAGTGATACATTTCGGCCCTAGTATAATCGTTGGGTAGATACAGACACCTCTACGGCCACACTTCGAACAATATTATTTTAATTCTTAACCTTATAACAATATTAAGCACATAATGTTTGAATTATAATAATTCATAATATTACGTTAATTGTAGGCAGAGCAGTCCGTGCGCAGCGAGGGGTGGCAGCCGACTAGCATTTGTATCCGCTGGGAGATACTTAGAGATCGGTATTTATCGCGCGGCCTTGACCGTGTGGGGATAGCCTGCCTGCGTATCGTATGTATGTATGTCACTTGCACGTGACGATGGTTTATAACGCGAATTTTTATATAAATAGTGCAGTGGCTGTACCGCCATGTACCAAGTAGGTTTGTCATTGTATCCGCAATAGATAAGGTGAAGATTGCATTAGAAAGTGCGTTAAAAACTAACCAGCAAACTTCTGTTTACGTCAAAGAATGTGCGTACGGCAGGGCGCAACGCGCAAGCGCGTCAAGCGCCGGCCGGCTGCCTACAAAAACGCTACCCATGGCGCCAACATACAAATATGCACCTTAAGTATATCGTATCACTAAATCGTAACTTTAATACCGCTATTCATAAAGTTCATTTTGCTTTGTTGGAACTCTTAGCGCCACAACTCTCATCCATCGTTGAACGAACGCGTGCGATTCAAGAAGTGCGACCCAATATCGAATTGTTTGTTTTATCGATAAAAATATTTGGATAAGCTGTTGGTAAGAGGATACTTACTTCATTTATTTTTTACATTAATAAATTTGAATGGTATATTAGATAATGGCAGATGTTTTTTAGGGTTCCGTAACTCAAAAAGAAAACAAAACGGAACCCTTATTTAAAGAATTACTTTGTTAACCGTCTGCCTGTACATATGTCAAGAAGAAGCTGAAATTAATATCTAATACTCAAGTCTGCAATCCCATGAAGCAGTAAAAATATCAAATTCTAAGTCAACATAATCAAAAGATACAGTCATTAAAAAAGGTGTTCTCATACAAATTGCCGTGGAATTAAAACCTATAGGGTACTTCCAGTTATCCTAGTAACTTGAAATTTTATATGAAAGTAGCTCTTATAGCACAAACAATGAAAATTGCCTGAAAATCTTATTATTTTATGTCTGCCTGCCTATGCCAGTAATATATATAAAAAATTACTCCACACTGAGTACGAGGGTTCGGATATTCTTTGAGATATTTACCTAAAGTCTGACGGCGGCGTCTATGTTGAACGGTAATGAGACGGATTCAATTTAATTTTCCTAATATACTTCCCGGGATTTCTAAATTTAGTAACGAGACCTCCAAATCACATATTTTATAATCTTTTATGTTACATATAACTTGAAATGAAATCAATTCACACCGCGGTTACGACAAATACTTACATACATTATTACATTTCCTCCATTTGCATAACAACGTACGTACTTACCAAAATAGTCAGAAATAGCAAAACTAAACATGTTTGTGTATTTTTACCTCCTCGTGTCGTTTTATGTAAACCTGGCATCTTGGAGCTTATATTATTACCGACTCCATATTTGCCCAACTTTTACCATGTTTTCGGCAATTTTAGAACACGAATATCCGAACCCTGCTGACTACATTTTGCTTAGGGAAAGGGCTCTGCTAACAATGGA
Organism: Hedya salicella; assembly: GCA_905404275.2. NCBI lineage: Eukaryota > Metazoa > Arthropoda > Insecta > Lepidoptera > Tortricidae > Hedya > Hedya salicella. The sequence continues at coordinate 18,520,635 of FR990108.1, forward strand.
TTTTCATAGATACGGCCGTTTATAGCGTATATCTTGACTTTAAATCCCGGGATACACAGAGTACTTACATACCTACAAATATCTACGTAACCCTAGGTGCCCGAGTCCGACTCAAACTGGGCCGATCTTTAACATGGAATCCATGGGCATTTGACTTACTCGCACCTTTCGCGAAAATCGACAATTCAAATGTACTTTTGGCATACCATCACCTCAAGAATCGTTGGCGTTGGCGCCAGGTGTTTGCTATTCGAGGCATTAGGTTCCCTTTTACTATTAATATTAATAAATTCGAGTGAATGCAGTTTTGCAGCGAACATTTCCATTTTAAACATCTCGAGAACAGGACACAACAGATTGCGCTGTGCCGCTGTGATCCTTGGAACTAAATTGTATTATTTTTAAATATCTATACCTTTTTACGACTGTATTCCTTTTTTGTAATAATTTCACCAGTAATATTACAACAATGTAAATACTGGTGTATGATGGCATGTTCGCTGAACAGGAGTTCCGTTTTTTAATAAAAGCGATTTTTTTCGCTTTATTATTTCACCTGAATGAAAAAAATTATATAGCAATCAGAAAAAAAATAAAAATCTATTTTATCACGGCTATACCACCGATCATGCCGTAACGACTTTTTTGTGCCTACCTGCAACTACATGTATACATGTTAATACACAATGTACAACCTTAATATGAATTTACAAAATGAATCGAAACTTGCATTATCGACCGTACATAATTGTTCACTCGAGAGAGCACATCACTACGCGTCGTCGGCCGGCGTCAGATTCGCTCACCCGCTCTTCATCCGTTGTATTCATTCGCTCCTTCAGTTGATTCAGTTCCTGTCACTGTCAGTCAGTACTATATTATACGCGGTGGGGGTATGTTGTCGCGTAGCGGCGAGAACCGAAAGCGCGTGTTCATTACAAAACTCTCTTACAATAACATTGAATATAATCCAAGTGTGTAGATTAATAAAGTGAGTTATTTAATTATCTAGTGTAATTTCAACCGTTCAGTTACGAGAAAACTACCAGTGTTTATTTTTAGAAATTGTATTTTCGAAATAGAAGATTGGTGATGACTGACGATGTGCGTGCATGTAGGATTGTAGCGATGATTGTTTAGTGTTTATTAGTTGTGATAGGTTTCAATTGACATGATGACGATGGTCAACTTTAGCGTGTGTCTGCTGTTGGTGCTGTACAGATTGTCGGCGGCATGTGCCGATAGTTTGGATGTAACTTTGTCTGGTAAGTTTTAGATTTTAAATATGACCAACCTCTTTAAGGATTGTGTCATACTTTTTGATGAAGCATCCGTGTCTTTTGTAAAAGTATAAGCCCGAGGGATAGTTTTTGTTGTTCACGACAAGAAATGCAACCGAAGAGACGGTTTCAAAAGGATACGTAAAACAGACATTGCATATTTATTTTGATTTGTAGAATAGTGAATGTATATAAAATCTTACTTAATTACTACTAAAACAAGCTTATGGTTTCAAAACAAATCAAACAACCTTTGAAGCTAGCATACCATCCATATAAACCAATTTCTATTTGCTGGACCTTTTTAAATGCATTTGAACACTTCATTCTGTAGCTCTTAAACAAGAAGTAAACCAAACATGCGCTGGCTTACTCGAATATAAGTAAATATAACATTAATCCCTCAATTCAAAGTTTAAGTTTAACCTTGACTGAAGATTTGAGGTAAATAAACAACATTTTCAAAAGATCATTTATTAGAGCCCAAAAAAGAAATTAAGCAAAATATAACTCAATCCTAAATATTACTACTATGAAAACAATTATATTTTGGTTAAAAATTCTTTTATACATATAAGTTTCATATGAGTACTATTTCATACAAAGATTTTTAAAGATTTTTCTCTCGAACCATTTTTTTTGGATTGTTATAAAACAAACCTTAACTAACCTAATGACTTCTTTACAATGACTTTCCCTTATATCATAAAAAAATACTGCTTTTTAGACGATAAGTTTTCTGCAAAATTTTAATTTTGAAAACTAAAATAGTTTCTGAAACATTTGTAAATGAAGTGCAAGCACCATCATAAGTTAACACTTAATTATAATTACGAGTTCTTATGTTTTGCTATACTGTCTAAGTACTAAATTTGTATTAAATTGCAATTATATTTAGTAATTAAGTAACTAGATCGCTTAGTCATGCATTTGACTTCCTGTGCAAATTAAGTAGCTAAATGATTTAGCTTAGTAAACATATCATTATAGTGTCACTAATTACTTAGGAGACACTAATGAAAACAATGTTAATGCTATTTCACTGAATGAAGGTTACTTGCAAATAATAATAGAGTATTTATTTTATTGTTATTATTACGCTATCTATATTGTTTATGGTTTTAATGCCACATATAGGGTAAACAATACAGTTATGGCTTATAATAGTAATTGACTGCTTCTATTTTAGTATTGATTTTTATATAAGTAAAAAAAGGGAGGCTAGTTTATTCATTGAAGTGTTATTTTGTGTTATTTAATAATCTTTTTCTCAATTGTTAAATACCAAAATTAAAGGGAATGGTAGTGGATTAACATAGGCAATAACCATACCTACATACCTATTTGTAGGGTTGCCATCTGTCCGGGTTTCCCCGGATTTGCCCAAGCTTGAATGCTGTCCGGGGAACATCCAGGTGGGTTTTCAACATATGTCTGGGTAAAACCAGGACACATTTTGTATCAGGTATAACCTTATTGAACTGAATAAAATCTATCATGTCCAGGGAGAATGTGATTTACTCCAAATATTCAAGGTTTTTGAAGTTTTTGTCCGGGTTTGGCTATAATCGAAATAGCAGACCTACCTATATGGTTTACCCTAGGTAGACTTGGGTAACACCACAGTAAACAATGTTGCCCCCATTACATTAGTTAATGAAGGCTACTGGCAAACAACTAAACATAACCAATATAATTAACTAATAGGCCTTTGTTTTGCTTGCTTTGCCCTTTATGTTTGGTTGTTATGTATAAGTCAGCAACCAATATCAATCAAAATATCCTTTATTCAAGTAGGCTTAGATACAAGCACTTTCGAATTGTCAGTTACAATGAGAGAAGTCTTTGCTGGGAAACATACAATATGATCCAACATTTGTTGCAAGGATTAGGGAAACCCAGAAAAACCTAATCAGATCATTTAACTTAAGTATAATACTTACTTATTATTGATAAAATCATCATTTTAAAAATTAAAATAATTAATAAGATAAATCCCAAAAGGATTGTCGATAAAAAAGAAAAAAAAATTAGAATGTGTCTAGGATAAAATGCTAAATGTCAGAGTATATAAAACAATTAATAAACTGCTTACAAATTAATTGAAAATGCTGTAACTGCCAATGTAATCCATTGATGATTATGTAAAATATTCATTCTCTTCACACTTTAATCTATACTAGAGGACACCCACACCTTCGTTCGCGGCGGAGAAAAAGTCATAACCCCTCTTTTTTTAGTCGGCGCAGTTGAGTAAAGCGTATACTATAACCATCTGTGGAGCTACCCGTGTGCCAAAAATAGTTGAAATCCGTTTAGACGATTTGGTGTGATGAAGCCACAACGACACATACAAACATACAAAAAATCCAAAAATATTTTTTTCGTTTCAGTGACCTCCAAATGGTCCGTTACAATCACCTTTTTAAAATATCATCAATATACAGACATTTCATTTTTACAACTTTATAATAAGTACTTAGTATAGATATATTTAAGGTCTAGAATCTTATCGGTGGAGTAATGCATTCCTTTTCTCTTTATCCTCAGCCTTCTTTTTGTCTTATGACATACTGTTTAGTTTTCCTGGATTTGGTCCATATAAGATTTCCTTGGTCCTCCGTGGAAGCAGTTGAGAGCACCCTCTAGTAGCTATTTGCATGTAAATTTTATATTCATTATAATTGATTCACACGCAATAGTAATCTAATTCATCGTCAACAAAAAATATAGGTAAATAGATTCTATAGATTAAAATAAACAGGTCGATATCTATGTATGAACAAAGAAGATTTTCATAACAATAGCACACAGTTAATAACAATACACAAGTTAGTCATCATAGAATTCATAAAGGCAATGATAAAACCCCAACGCGTATGAAACAAGTCTGTACTTGTCATCTTACCCATTCGGATAAGATAACGCATAGTAGATCCAGGAAAAAGTTTAGCTTAAGTACCTATTTAAAACCCTTAACTTCGCCCGCGTAGGAGATAAACGTCGTAACTGTAAAATAAAAAGTATCCATCAATACCATCCTTGTCTTGCCTACACCTTTAGCACAACCGTGATACTCGATTCTTTGTCACGCGACAAAGATTGTCTGTCTCTTTCCTTTCAATACAATGTGAGAAAGACGGGTGATCTATGTCGCGCGACAAGCATAGTCGCGGAGAGTTGTACTAGACTAGACCAGCTGTTCAGCTGCCTGTATGACCGTGTATCAGGAATACCATGATCTCGTATTTGTCCTTTTCAGGATCTTTGTTGTCCATACATACGGTAATAAATCATCAGTGATCGCCTCAGGTGCAAAACTTGAACATACCTTGTAAAGCTGACATAAAGGAGAAATCACAAGTATCACAACCAAGGAAAATAAGAATGTTATTGGTAGATTAGTGTTCAATTTAACTCTATATCTGAATCTTGGATTACCAATACCCAAGGGTGTAAGTACATTTTCATGGCTGTAAGGACTCTTTTATGACCGCTTGGCAAGTTTTGTTAAAGATTTGCACCGATAGTGCCGATCTGCCGATCACTGTAAATCACGCAAGATGCAATAGAAAGGGCTATGCTCGGAGTTTCTTTGCGTGATAGAATCAGAAATTAGGATATCCACAGAAGAACCAGAGTAACAGACATAGCTTGTAAGATTGCTTGTTTGAAGTGGAATTAGGCGGGCCATGTAGCCCGGATGACCGTTGGGGCAGTAAAGTCCTGTGTGCCTACCGTGAGTTGAGTTTACGATCGGCGCTAGCGAGTATCTCGTATCGAGAGTCAGTGCACCTCTCTCACACGCGCTAATAGTGCGAAAGAGATAGAGCGTCATCGAGCGCTCGATACTCGCTCGTGCCGAACTCATGGTAGGCGCACTGCACTGGCGCCGCTCATAGTAAAGCGCAGCGTGGACGGCCTCCGCGACCAGGTGGACAGATGACGTCGTGAGGATTGCAAGGAGTCGATGGTTATGAACTGCGCAGGATCGTACTCTGAACATAGGCCTCTACTATAGCTAGCTATAGGAGAGGCCTGTGTTCAGCAGTGGACGTCCGTGGCTGATAGATAGACGGTGATATATAAATGCTTCGTGAAGCACAAAGAGACATGAGAGCAATGCTCGGGATTACTCTGATGGACCGAAATAGAAACGAGTGGATTAGGCGAGTCACCAGAACTCGAGACGTGGTGGAGGAGATCGCATGAAGTGGAGATGGGCGGGACACATTGCTAGGATGGACATTGGCCGTTGGGCGAGACGAACACTAAAGTGGAGACCTTGTGCAAACACCCGTAGCCGGGGCAGACCCCCTATGACATGGAAGGACAATATCTACCAACAAGCCGGCAGAGATTGCATGCAGACAATGGATCGCCAGGCATGGAAAAATGGAGAGGAGGCCTATGTCCGAAGGCGGAGGCAATAAAGGCTGCTATGGGTGTTTTTATAGTGTGGATGAAATTTTCATTTTTATATATAAGAATTAGAATTAAGCGAGATATTAAATTCCTTTTGTAGCACTGTTTTTGTCCTAGACTTAATTTTAAATTCCATTTCAAACACAATCTTTGTATTGTTAATGAATAAATGCTATCTATCTAACTATCTACGGATGGATGGATGGATGTAAATGTTTGCGTACCTAACTAGTTGCACTGGCCGAAAAAGAAAAGAAAATAAGGCTAATAAAATGTAGCTATCTTATGCCAATGCACCGCATGCTTGTTATCGTCGATTACTAAGCATTTACTATCGATTCTTGTTACCAGGCAGATAACTATGGCGCCGCGCTTATCTCCATTCAAGGTAGGGGAGACCGGGTAAGGTCGTCTCACGGGTCGGTTGTCACAGTGGCCATAATGCTCTATGAACCGTGTCAAAAGATCGCGAGAGCTATATCTCCGTCCTGGATAAAGCTCTCACGACCTTTTGCCCCCGAAGGTTCCCGTCCCTGCGTTCTCAAAGAACTTTGAGAAAAGTGCGTCTCTTTTATCGTCTACGTACTCTTTCATCGTTTTTTTTATTTGTTGTTATAACGACGATAGTTATCCATACTTTGTCAAAATTTTAAGCGTCTACCTATATAACCTGCTACAATTCAAAAGATATTACTTTTCAAATTGCGCAAAAAACGCCGAATGTTTTTTTTTTGTATAGTCCCTTTAATTATTGACTAACAGTAATACATATTCTGTAAAAATTTCAAAAGTAAAAAGTGCTCCAAAATCATATACACGTGTAGTCCGTTCAAAAATATCTTCGATAGACTCTATTATCCATAAATAGAGTTGAGAGAAGATATTTTTGAATGAACTAATTGTTTCTATTGCGGTTCAAGAATTAGAGCCTTGTGACAGATAGACAAACAGCGGAAGCTTAGTAATAAATATTATTCCGTTGGTACTCGTGGAAACTCTAAAGACTGAGCCAATCACATTATTTTGTTTATCCTTCGCACGGGACATTATTCCAATAACTACAAAATGTTCATGAGAATTTTTATCACTTTCTGACGTCAAGTAACGAATCGATTGTTTATCATAACGATCTGATAACGGTCTTTCGCTTGCAATTTAACAGGCGTTTTTATAATTTTCTAGGCAATATCTATTCATTTCTATACTATTATAGTATAGTATAAGTTTCCTTAATACCTGGGACATGATCTTAAGAAAAATCTCAACAGTACGATGGACATTTTAAAATGTATGTGCATTGATAAGCCACATAATTCAAAACGGAGACGCGGCAGACCTCGTCGGCGATGGCGGGACGACTTGGACTCCTTTGCAAAGGACTGGCCTGATGATGCTCAAAATCGAGACCAATTGAAAAAGAGGGGGGAGGCCTTTGCCCAGCAGGGGGACATAACAGACTTACAATAATAATAATAATAATTGATAATGGTCGCCAATCGCCATCATAACGCAAATTCTGAGTTGAAATATCTTTGTGTCCTCGTCATCTTAAAACAGCTGGGAGATAAGGCATTTTTTTAATACAGTGGTAGCAGGACACACTTACACCTTATATTCCAGTGGCGTGTATCTGTCGCTGAAAATCGGGCGCGTGTGTTGCAAGGAAAGAAAATTATAGAGGGATTAACAGGTACACATTAAGGGATACACTTTACTTGACTACGCTGAAGCAAAGGGGAGTTATGTCTTTTCTTTCAGCGCGAACAAAATTCACACACGCAACCTTCTAGTTACCACAATTTGCCGAAAAGTTACAAATTAAAAACTCAACGGTTGTTGCTGTTTACACCAACCGCACTAAATCTGTTCTGTTGACACAATGACGAAAGAAAAGTGTATCTTAGTCTGAATTCTACGTCGGTTACTTCCTTTTGTGGCTGGAGGGTTGAAACCCCTACTCGTCACTGATTCACCGGTGACGTCACTGGCGCCGTCTCCCGCCGCGCCACGCACATGTCGCGTCCTTACCACTTGAAACGCATTATGTGGAAAGACAAATACGATCCAATTTCAATCTTAAACCAGCGCAAATAAATGTCAAGCTAATGTAGCACTCGTTGGAGGTTCGTGCACTTTTGTTTTGTTAAAGCGATTGCCTGCAGTTTTTTGTAGGTCTAGGGAGGATTGGTTAGAGAAATTGTCTCAATCTTGACTTTAACGAGCTTAACGGAATTTTATGACATACGCGCAGCGAAAGTATTCCGAATGTGGTTGGTCTAGTGAAAATATTAAATGAAATGTTACATTCAAGAAAAAGCATTTCTTCAAAACTCATTTTACTCCAGATTATAGGTTTTCTAGTCGTAGTAGTTCGGGGAAAATAGCGCCAACCCGCTGCAAAGGGAAAAATAGACACCTCAGAAAATAGCTCACAGCCAAGCAAGCTTTGTTATTTTAGCTACTTATTATTGTCAATTCAAGTACTCTACAGGAACGTTGTCAATATTGATTGACTAGGCTATAGATAGCCCGACGTGAGCGAACTGTTTAAACATGTTTTGCATAACCTATGCTTCATGTAAATGTTAGCTTCGTTAGAACTTGGAGTTGCTATGCACACATCGCGTTCATAGGTGAAAAGCAGGACGCTTGTCCGATAGATAAGGTCGGACCTGTTCTAAACTAATTTCTAACATCTGTAACAACGGTCGGTGTCGGTGTAGTCGTAACGTTAGTAGGTATAAACGGAATTGCCTCAACAAAAGTTACCGATTATAATTAGCAATCTTAAAAGGTTTAGCCTCACGGCCCTCTTTTAGAACCTCTTTAACACCTAAAAATGTTTACTGCGTGCGACGCTACTAGGCAGCTTACTTTTCACACATAAACTTACGCGGTGCTAATTGTACTTACATCCCTACAGTTTGAAGGATCTCTAGCTAGGGTAGACTGTTAAACTGATAATTTTAAATCTTTCACGCGAGTACGTTGCTGTCTGGTCCAGAAGTTAATAAAATCATCGCAGATCATCTACTTGGAGAGACTTACTGGAAAAAAACATAAAGTGACATTAAGTGAGTGCATATATAAATCTTAATTAATTCACTCTTACCGGGCCATGCTTGTTTAAACGACAGACATCAACCGCTGGCCTAGTGTAATGGCGGCATTAATCCTTCACGTCACGGTTTTGCAATACTGCTAAATGGGTCCTCTGTATGCGCGCTGTGTATCCACCTTGGGTACGCACTATAAGCAAAGTAAGAAGACAGTAACAAGCGATGAGCTTCGTGTGATATAGTGTTTTTATGATTTGGTCGGTTATGCAGCCGATGAGATTCACGAGGATAGTGTTAGTGAATTAATCTGTGGACCTTCGAACACTCAAACCCTAAGGCTCAGTATGCTCAATGTCTAGTGTTTTACAGTGGATATACTCCATAGGTTGATGATATTTCATGTATACTTACATTCATGGTATATGTTCAAGGAGATATTAGAGTGGAGATCATCTTTCTGACCGTGGCTCTGACTGTCTGCTTGATAAGTGTTTTTTAACCGACTTCCAAAAAAAGGAGGAGGTACTCAATTCGACGGAATGTTTGTTTTTTTTTTTTTTTTTTTATTGATGTTCACCGATTACTCGAAGACTATTTGTCCTATTCCAAAAATTTTTTTTTTGGTTTTATAGAAGACTAGACTAGACTTTCTAGTTGGTCCCATTTAATTTTTGTGAAGATCTGGTGATGGTATCCATGAGGAATTAAAGGAACTCCTCAAATATTGTAGGCATACATATAGCGATTTTGGTATTATAAGAAACATAATAAGCATTTGCATTCAGAAAGTGTAAATTGGTGAAGTGGAACTGATGCAGAAGACCACAGAATGCCATCGGAACTCCTCAATGATAAATGATTTTCGGGTGGCGACAAAATATCTTGATTAATTTAGCTAAGCAACTTCGTAGTCACAAATTTAAATGTTGCTGATGAGAATGGTACCATCGAATTGATTTGATGATGGAGCCGGAAGGTAGGCACCAGATCTATGTAATAAAATAATGTATCCTAGCCGTGTTTGGGCTTGTTCGATACATTTTTAAGTAACGATTAACTAAAAAGTGTAAAATAAATAAACTTTTAAACAAAAAAATAAAACCGACTCCAAAAAAAACTAAAAAGTAAAAAATAACGCCATAATTCAGTTTCTTCAAATTACTTACAAGTAACCGTTTGTATACTCAATCTATACAGTATATACAACTAATGTTATTTTGGAGTCGGTGCCATCGTGTCACAACTTACTAAAATCGTCAATTTTCAATATTTTACACATTATTTATATGGTACTTTTTAGTTTTTTTTGGAGTCGGTTTTTTTTATACGCGTATTTTTATACGTGTATTTTTTTACCATTCGGTTTTCTTCTGTTTTATCTTCTGTGATGTAAGGCTGGCTCGAATCGTCTTCCACCATTTGCTTCGGTCTTGGGCAGCTTGGTGTTTCTCCCATGTCATCCCTAGAATCCCCAACTCTAAACTCTGATTTTTAATTCAAGACCAAAATCTGACAGTTCTCATCTTGATTATTTCATCAAATAAACATTATTTCATAAAAATATGAATGAGAAATCGCGCAACCAGTAATATTAGGGTTAGTTTTATTGATAAAATACTAACACTTCAACCAGTATGCAGTGATCACAGCGAAAGTGCGCCCGTTGACGTAAAATATTGGTCTTGAATTAAAAATCAGAATTTAGCTCGACTGAGCGACGTCGAGTTAGATATTAACTGGATATAAATAGATAACTCGTAAGCCAAAAAAATCCAACTTTTTTGTACAGTTGTCGATACTTCTTGTACCTTGACTAATTACCGAACACGGGCAGGAAATCCCCATTAACAGTCCACCGGCACCCCAATGGCGCCTAAATTCTAGACATGGCGCCCATCATATCAGACTTAGATTCAGTAATCAAAGGAATTTTCCCTTTAATGTTTAGGACATATGAAACTGATTCCAATAAAGCAGTGGGTGAATTCATGAGTGAAATAAAAGTAGGGGTGAGCCCCCTCGGATTGTATCAGTTACACTAGTTTTTATCGCATCATTATATCGTCGATTTATTTAGGGGAAGCTTACTGTCCGGGCAGTGTTGAAGGTCAGTATCTCATATTGTAAGCAAGCCATTGAACATTTTACGCATGTTTGTGCTTGTATTGAGCAGCAGAAGTAAGTTTAAATAAGAGGAAATGGCAAAGACAGACACAATGTTAAATCTTTCAATACTTAACTCAGCTGGAACTCTCCTCTCTTGATAGATAACAACATTTCTTAAGATAGCTGAACCCGAAGATCAGGTTCAACGCTAATTATGTCACCCCGTTTTTCTCGAAATAATCATTACTAAGCCACACTTGAATGCGTAGAATATTTACATGAAAAATTAAATTTTATCACTTGACACAAATGACATCCAAAAACGCTTTGTTGGTAATTTATCGAACAGTCTGTCTACTGTTCAATGTTTATACAATGGCCTAATATTTGGCACGCCGTAGATGCATCTCGAAAATTTTGTGGGACAACTGTCACTCCAATTTGTGAATGATGTCGGGCCAAATACTTATGCAATTGGCTTCAGAACAGACGGTTGTTGCCCCGTAAACATCAAAACACCACAAAATCTTGCTCGAGTCGTCACGCTGAACGAACAAAGAGTGACTCTAAAACAAATGGGACCATTTTCCGAGAATGTGTATCATGCGAAGAAAAATCTTGGACACAAAAGAGCGTGAGTAATTCTTTAAATGTGGAACGAATTGGCACAACACTTCTGTTTGATGTGAAGCATGAAGCATAATGCGTTCCAAGTCATTAATTGTTGATAATATTTGGTTTATCGGTAAAGAAAAGAAAGAGAGCTATTACAGTTTTCACCTCTGTGGACAAAGTTGCGGGTGCATTCTAATGTATCTTAAAGTTCAAAAAATTATATTGAACGTGTACGATTGATGATATTTTCAAAGGAATAAGTGAAACGGACTATTTGACGGTAAGGCTATCAGAAATGAGGAGATTCGTAGACGAACCAAGGTCACCGACATAGGAAACAGGGTAAGAAACCGAAGTGGCAACGGGCAGGGCACATAGTTCGAAGAACCGATGGCCGTTGGGGCAGAAACGTGGTCGAGTGGAGACCGCATACCGTCAAGCGCAGCGTGGCTAGGTGGTCGGACGACCTGGTTAGGGTTGCGGGGACTCGCTGGATTGGGATCGCCTCTATCCGGCCCATGTGGAAATCTATTGAAGACGCCTGAGGGGAGTCTAGCAGTAGACGTCTTATGGCTGTAATGATTATGATTTATGTAAATCGAAAAATTTATTTCTGTATGTTGTCTTTGTGGCCTCACCAGGTCAAAACGCCTCGACGGATTTCAAACATTTTTGATACGGAAATAGCTGGGCATCCGAGGACGGTAATAGGATATTTTTTACCCGTTTACACTGAAGCAAAAGAAAGTTACGACAGTTTTTTCCGCCGCAAAGTTGGCGTCTTCTAGTTTGTAATATTAGTAACGTTTCAACTACCTACTGTATGATATCTGAGGCCCAGTACAGGTAAGCTGACACGGACACCACGGCTAGTAGTGCGCGACGAATGACAGTTGCAGCTGACTTCCGTTCGCAGCCGGAAGCGCGGCGCCGGCGCCTGCGCCAGTGTTGCCATGATATATGATATATTTAACAACGGCACTATTACGATTTAATCAAAAATACCGTGTTTAGCCAACCTTTTTTTCTGGGCTTGTAATTAAGTTTATAGCTTAATATACCCGTGACCATGGAAAGCTGGAAAGCTTCCGAAACGTCAGGAACTAAAATGAGATAATATACGCGATATAATCCGTTAAATTGTTTTATTTCAAGTTTATAGCTTGTTAGTTTTCAACGTTTTATAATGCAATGTGGTAAGAATATTATATTAAAAATCAGAGGTGCTCTTACCTTTAATAAGTATCCTGTTTACTACCTTCTTGAAGAACCCCATGTTATCAATTTGTTTACTTTTGTGTTAGAGCATTTTTCTACTGGAGATAGCATACACCTGGACTCTATAAAGTTATTGTTCTTTGTTCCACTGGGACACCAGCTCACACCACCTAGGTGCAACTGCCATTCTCTCTGACAGTGACGTAACTTTCAAATTTGTCTCGTTGTCACGACCTTACTGTTAACTTTTTCTGTGAGGGTATAGAATAGTATTTTAAATAAATCCCTTGAGATAAGTAGGCATGGAATTTCTATGGACTTTAATGACATTATCTCCTGTATAAAAATGCACTTGGTATCTATGGCAACGCAATACATGTAAATGACGTGCAAACTTGGAGATACGCTTAGGTATACAGTCAGATAATTTGATTGTTCGTTATATTTATTTATTTCTTAGCCCACCTCTGATAGGCTGTCTAGGTGCTCAAACCGTGGCGAGATGAAGCTAATAGCCAAACGATGTAAGTGCACCTAAAAATCATGCGCAAGCGACCTTTTCTGAACACTGTCACGGTTCGTTTGCCCAGTTATGAATGAACGCAATAACGCATACATTACCACCGGCATTCACTTTTTTATCAAAATTAAAATAGCATTTTAATCGTCTTATTAGCGTCTGATTTTCATTAATTTTTCGCTTTGATAACCTATATAATTAGTTATGGCGCCGTAAGAATAAGATGTTTGTTTATAAAAAAATATTAAATTCCATTAACTTAACGCGTTAAGTTCGAGTTTGTATTTGCCCTATCAAAACAATAATGTACTTGTAAAACAATCGTGTCTCAGACCTTGAAATAAGTCAAATGAGTTTGAAATAGGTCAAGTAGTCGTTACAATTCACAATTACTTATATAGGAAAATGACCGCATTTAGCAACATTACAACATTGATACAAGTTTTTCATCATTTACTAGTGCCTCTCAAACAAGAAGTAATCCCTTTTAAGTATGTTATCCTTATTTAGAAACATTGACCATAAATATTGATGGAAGCGCGGGTGGTCCCATTAGCAACCGACAAATAAGTCTGCCAAGTTAGCATTCCCGAAACAACTGCCACTGGGTATTATAATGCACACTTGGCATTTTATTAACACCATATTAATGACTAAGTCATTCGATTAGCAACGCCCATGACAATAAATGTATGAGAATTTCCTAACAGAAAGTCATTAGGCCTAAACTTCAGTTTGCATTTAATAGTGACTGTTGAAGTAGGACTGTTGTTAGACGCCCTGCCCTTTCATAAACGTGACAGGTGACAATTGACAACGACAATTTGACGTACATTGCTGGGTCGCCGAGTAAAGTAGTACGCGTAAAAAGTACGCCTGGCATCATGATGGAGAAGTAATGTATGCCGATCTGTCGTTGCCAACTGTCACGTGTCACGTTCATGAAATAGGGGCCTGACCAGCTTAAAGGCGAGGAACTGACCCAAAGTTATATAAAGTCGCCATCTTTATTATGTCATGTCGACGTGGACTTTCGGTAGTTTTTACTTTCGTCTTCTTCGACTTATGTACTGTGCCTATATGGACAGCACACCACTGCTTACTGTCTAGTAAGCAGTGGTGTGCTGTCCATATAGGCACAGCTTACCCTGAACGACCATGGCACCTATAGGAGCAGAAAAACTGCCTACCAGTCTAAATAATAGCCCAAAAGTCTCTCTTTAATTTCCATTATAATCTCGAAAAACCTTAAGGTGCGTCCACACTTGTATCTTTGCTCGTATCCGATCACCGTGCCGTGGCATGACTACGTATCGCGCTGCTTGGACGCTCATTGTCGGCGCGGCGATCATGCCTTGCTCGTCCGATCTAAGTGTGTGATACGCGTATCAACGTGGGTTTCGAGCGGTCGGATCGGTGCAACGTCCAAACGCGTGATCGTGACACGCGATCATGCCACGGAACGAAGATCTGATCGGGCAAATGATACAAATGTGGACGCACCTTTAGACTTGTCGTCGTCACGTAACTTACATTTTTGAACTAGCTAAAACGGAGAAGATACGGTAGAGATGGGCGACTTCGAATTATTTTAGAAATTGATTATTTACTTTTCAAATAACTAAATAGTAGTCTACTAATCACTACAATCGAATGAATGTTCGACTTCGACGTCGATTGTTGTACGATGTGGCGATTACCCCTAACTGGCACGGACGCGTGCGTCGGGCGGCGTGTAAACTCTTTCTCTAACGTCTCTGCGTTTCGATTTCATTGGAATGAATGTTGACCATTCGAATCATTTGAATTAACTTAATAATCGAATGATTCGACTAGTATCATTCAAAGTCGCCCATCGCTACGCTACGCTCGCTTAATAATGTTAATACAGTAGCAAGATCTCGGATTTCAGATCAGATTTAAGCGGGAAGTGTGACCGCGTGTGGGCGAAACTAATTTCGTTTATTGCCCAATCAATTAATAGTGATTTTGATAGTTTTAATTATCTGCAAATCACGCCCACGGACGGACTGTCAATAGTCAATAATGTAGATCGTATCTGGTTTTTACAAGATTATTTTAACACTTTGAGAACGGTCTGAACGCTCTCAAACAATTTCTGTTACATTTCGGTAATAGCTTTGAATATACCACTCAGTGGCGTGTGTGGTCAAGCTAGGAAGTTTTTGGGCCTATACGGAGCCATGGCCGTTCAGGGCTTCAGGGTAGGCAGTTTTTTGTGCCTTTATGGAGCCATGGTCGTTCAAGGTATAGGCAAGTGCCTTTGTGCCTATATGGACCGCACTCCACTGATTCAACTGGTGGAAAGCCTAAGCATTGGTATGAAAAATAGAATCTTCTATTAGCAACAACTTTACTTTATCATCAAATATGTATCGTATTTATGTATACAGCTCATGGCTTACGAAATCTTTTTGACTTGATTTATCCAATTCAAATTCAATTTGCGTTTATTGCTGTTAATAATAAATAAATCAAATATTTAGTCTCGGGTTAGTAATAGTCGCGGGTTATTTTTATGATGTTTAATCAAAAGCGACGAAACAATTATGGGTTAGCCTTACTTTTTTCCACCATTACTTACAAGATTATGACACCTACTGTCAAAAAACCAGCTGAGTGCGCCTACGAATATGACTTCTCAAAACCCTCGCTGAGAATGTACAAGTCAGCACGATCGAGGACGATCGTGCTAACTTGTACATTAGATTAGAAGTCGGCTAAGAAGCCGAATGACGTCAATTGCTCGGCATAGGCCTCCCCTAAGGATCTCCACGATGAACACTTGCCGGTTTCCCTCGCTAAGTCAACGTTCTACCTTGTAGTCTGCTGAGCTTAGGGTTACCAACTTTTTTTCTATCAAATATAGTATTTTCGAAGCCATTACCTCTAATAATATAGTAGATGGCAAAAAATAGAATGTTGTTAAAATATGTACTCTATTTATTAAATTAAGATATTTTGCTGCTTTGCTTCGTCATCTTATTTTTTATTTTTGAGAAAGTATTGACAGTGATAGTGACACGTGAATAGAGGAAAAGTGTAAGGCTGCGTGCCGCTTTACGCAAAATATACCTAGTAATTTCGCCAGATGAATATTATTTTTAGAAATATAGTATTTGATCCCCTAATATAGTAGGATACTATGTTATATAGTAGGGTTGGCAACCCTAGCTGAGCTGTCTGTAGTCTTCGTGTTGATTGGTCGCCACTTGACAATCTTTCTGCCCTAGAATATACGCATGTGATACGTAGTAAAATAAAGAACGATCTCAGGCAAATAAATTAATAACCACCTATTAAACAGCACATGTCAACTATCCATATAAAGTTACCAGTCGTGTACAATTACCCACGCCCACTCATAGCGTCTACTGTAGTAGCGGGGGCGAGGCGCCGGCATATCGGATCTGCATCGGATTAGTCTAGACTTGTTTGTCCAATTGTACCTACTTGGTGTGTTTACCTAGATTTCTCTTGTGGCTACGTATGACAGCATTTGTGTTTAATTACTCCTTGCCTTGTGCTGTTCTTAGAAATGGTAAGACATGTACAATATGTGTTCCCTCAGCCTCACACTTAACTGACAACTTAGATTAGACTATATTGACATTGACATAAAGCCTATAATTGGACACTTAAGTGTGTTGCTGTTAGTACTACTTTTTTTAAACACGTCAATCGATCAGATTTTTTGTGGAATGCCTATCTGGAACGAGAAAAGGCAGAGAGATAATAGTCATTTATTGACGTTCCTAATGAACACGGAAAACGCTCCATATATAGGTACCTACTAATTGCTAGAAACGGGAAACATCATCCGTTTATTGGTGAACCTATGTTTTATGAAAAATCTAGTAATTAAAAAAATTGGTGATAATTTAACGTTTTATTTTTATATATAAAATTTATTTATGATACTCGTAATATTTCATTATTGATAAGGTTATATTGATATATATACATAATACGTAATTTAAAAAAAATGACACCATATTTTTTTGTTGAAATATAAGGATTCTAAAAATACATTTTTATTTGTTTTTGGATGTAAAATGTAAACTTGAAGTCCTCGTATTTCTAAACTAATTTTGTGTTTTCTCCTTTATTTCATATTATCTTGGTATTTTTTTAATCGTGCAGTGTTGTTTAATTCAACACTATCGCATATCTAATACGTGTATGTATAGCTATGGTCTATGTGCATGTTTCGCCCTTGTATGTAATTTGTGTTGTTGTTTATAAATTTATAACGCATACCTGCAAGCAAGGACCATTAAAACAAGAGGACTGACCATCTCCATACAAAAAGCCGTTCCCCGATGTGTACAACGCCATCTATGTATATGATTTTTTCTACAATTATTAAACTTTGCAAGTGTGACACAGTTGCTTATTACTAGCTATTTGCGAACTAATTGATACTATACTATCTATGTTTTATTCAATTATAAAGCGCCATTTAGTTTTTGCCAGAATATCTCCTTGCGATCGGAACACAATCCAAAGTATGGCGACTGTCAGTACTATTGGTCCTAGCCTGCAAGCCACAAGATCCTATGAGTTAATGCCATTAGTTCCAGGTGATTATTTACTGAACTAAAAAAAGTGTCCAGCGGGCCTATGGTGGTTGTGTTTACCGCGCGATACATAAGCGATAAAGTATCCGACACAAATGAGTGTGAGAGAGATGGATGATTTCACATATATCGTACAATTATCGCGCGCATCATAGATCCGCAGATTACAAGTTCCTGTAGAAAATTCGTCGCATAACAAAACTATGTAGACCTTGATATGATCACTTTCATCACACACAGAACACTTGTATAAATATAGCATTGCATATTTGTAAAGCTAACAATATCAAAAACTTCCTTTTTTCATTTATTCAATACTTGGCAAAGAAAAATATGCCCAGAACTCTTCTGATAAGGTGTATGCACGTTGGGATTGTATGCAAAGATTTGACGCGTGAGTTGCCAATGGTTTTGCTATAGCAGATTATATTGTTATTGTAAACAGAAATGGCATTCGTATCGATTATTGCGATTTCACTTTCCCTTATAACGTCAGGCCATATATAGACGATAGACTATAACTCGTGTTTTTACAATTAATAAACTGAATACGAGCAAAATAAAATATACCCACAAGCTAGCAAAAGTAAATAGCAGATATATTTTACTTTACAATACACTTAATTCACAAAGTTGGCACTTTCTGTTTCTGTCGCCCAGATGCAAAAGGCAGGTGATGCATTCATTTCTAACTCAATAACAAAAAAACGCATCTAACCAAATTATATTGTAATGGAGAAACTTTCAACTCTTTCAAGTTACTTTCGTATTTGATTTTGCGTTTTATTTTTAGCTTATTAAATTCTTTTAAATCTTGAGTACAACGCAACATTTGCCATTGCCCGACCGGGGCAAGTGTTTATGTGATGAGCACAAATGTTTGATCTTGAGGTCTTGAATTTTTCTGTGTATTTAAGTATTATACTGTATAACTGTCCGTCATAAA
This sequence comes from Hedya salicella, assembly GCA_905404275.2. Lineage (NCBI taxonomy): Eukaryota > Metazoa > Arthropoda > Insecta > Lepidoptera > Tortricidae > Hedya > Hedya salicella. The sequence goes on from FR990108.1 coordinate 18,539,405, forward strand.
TTCGTTTATCGCGGATATGGGTATTTTTCCGGGATAAGAAGTAGCCTATGTCCTTCCTCGGGACTCAAACTATCTCCATACCAAATTTCATCCAAATCGGTTCAGCGGTTTAAGCGTGAAGAGGTAACAGACAGACAGACAGACACACTTTCGCATTTATAATATTAGTATGGATTTAAAAAGGTGCAAAGTGCCACAAAATAACTTTTGGCGTCAGTAGACAATAAAAGTACGTGGTGTCAGTAGAAGATAAGGTCACGGTAGACGGCGACCCAAGTGGCCCAAAATCGAAGCAAATGGAGGAAGATGACCCGAGCCTGTAGCAGAAGGTAAAAAGATAAAGAAGAAGATTGACAGAAACTCCTCATCACAACCATAACTGTTATCCGTACAACTGACGTCATTTCTTAATGTCCACCGCCAAGCTCTTTTTATGATTCCGTACGTAAGTAATAGGGTCCCGTTTTACAATTTGGGGGTAAAACGGGACCCTATTACTAAGACTTCGCTGTCCATCTGACAGACTGTCTGTCACCAGGCTGTATCTCATGAAGCGTGATGGTTAGACAGTTGAAATATTCAGAGATGATGTTATGTCTGTTGCCGCTATAACAACAAATACTAAAAACAGTACAATTTTATATTCTGTCTGTCTATATCAGTTACCAATATACAATGATCGAGCACCGCATACTTTTTGTTTAGGAGTAGGGCTCTGCTAAAACTGGTTTTTCATAGATATATATATTTTGTACGGAACCCTCGGTGCGCGAGTCCGACTCGCACTTGGCCGGTTTTTTAGATTACGCTAGGACACGATATTAAATTTGAGTTGTTGGTAGGTACAAAGTTTCTCGTGAGTCGTGATGCTTCCTATGTTTTAGAGCTCCAGAACCAAAACCACTCGTTTCTGCAAGTCTGTAGGTATATGTTCAGTAATTCTTATTCTATAAGTCTAAAGACGTGTATTGACTTCATGTCTTCATTTCATGATACGCATAGGTACATTTCTGAGCATGTTAGAGAGAAGAACATTTTATATACTTGGTGTTTGTGGCACTACCAGCTCGTATTAAGTGTGCTTGCGAGCTATCTATTGTCTATGCAGTCAAGCCGCACACCGCAACACGGTCAGAGCCCTCATAAATATTTTAATTCGTTCACAGTGACTCAGCGGTACAAACTATTCTTCTGTATTGTTTTTATAGAACCCGCATACATACAAACTTACATACAACTCGAATACGTTATCTCTATAGGCTCGTTTAGTTAAAAATAACCTTCTAATGTAAGGTAAATGCCCGATGCTTGACAGCTTAATTACAATAATTGACACCCTGCTTGTCACTACTATTGCTACGAACTAATGGGCCAGTTTGGGACACTGGGACATTTGCCTTAAGGTGCGTCCACATTTGTATCATTTGCCCGTATCAGATCACCGTGCCGTGACATGACTGCGTATCGCGCTGCTTGAGGTGCGTCCGCACTTGTATCATTTGCTCGTATCCGATCACCGTGCCGTGGCATGACTGCGTATCGCGCTGCTTGGACGCTTACTGTCGGCGTGCCGATCATACCGTACTCGTCCGATATAACCTGTGTGATACGCGGAGCAAAATGGATTTCGAGCGATCTGATCGGCGCAACGTCCAAACGCGTGATCATGCCACGCGACGATGATCTGATACAGGCAAATGATACAAATGTGGACGTACCTTTGGACGCTCACTGCCGGCGCGCCGATCATGCCGCACTCTTCTGATATAAGTGTGTGATACGCGTAGCAAATGGATTTCGAGCGATCGGATCGGCGTAACGTCCAAACGCGTGATCGTGACACGCGATCATGCCACGCGACGATGATCTGATACGGGCAAATGATACAAATGTGGACGCATCTTTAAAAAGTTTTAATACCTATTTTTTTTGCACCACAGGCTAATTTTCCATAGCCAATTAACTTGGGGTCTCATCAGGTCTCAAAAAAACAAAGTGTCTAAGTTATCAAAGGCAAGTGTAGGTAAACTGTCTGTTATTAAGTCATCCTCTGGTTAATGGGCGAAGCGCAAAAATATGATCTATCTATATCCAGGGTCTAGTTAGGTGTATGAAATTTTCCATGAGAGACTTAAAAGCAATAACAATGCTGATTATAAGTTATACCCATAAAAATTAATGATACCCTAGCGTATGCATAATAAGCAACAGTACATAATTACGATCAGCCCTATTGTAATAAAATTAATAATATAACAGCTGTACACTGTACGCGGCCAACGTTGCGTGCCTCTGATCATTAAGCCAACGACATCCCTAGCATTACAGTCATATGAAACAGTCGAAATACTTTAATAACTATCATTATAATGTAATTCAATAATATAACGTTGAAGAGTTGAAAAAATAACAAAGAAAAGTGCAATAGCGTGACTTGAAATCCTTCCTATTAACATTTTAAATGAGAATATGTACGGTTATTTGCTGTTCAATAACGTATAAACTGTCTGATGGAAGACTTCATTCATTAAAGTATATCAAAAAATAATCTTGCATCAAACCGTTTGCTGGATACAGATCGCTTCTATCTGGCCCATGTAGAAATCTAATGAGGAGGCCTGTGTCCAGCAGTTGACGTCCTATGGCTAAATAACATCTAAATCTCATCTAGACAAAGTATTTGTAGTAGGAGCTTACGTTTGCAGTAAACAACACGAATACATGAATATGATTTCCCAATCCCATCAAAACAGTATAATAATTTTAATAACCATATAAAACTCTCGACCTGAGGTCAAATGCCAAAGCGCAGATTGCATCTTCAATATGAAATACCATGCAGGCACGAAAGCCTTAAATGTTACCGGTATACCGGTTATAAAGCAACATGATAAATGGTACAACATTCGAGCACAAATAACACACTGAAGACCTTCATTAAAACAATGGAACTAAGAAATTAACAAATGAGACGCGCATACTATCTGAATTAAAAAAGAATTTGAAACAGAGCCAAGAGCGTATGATATCAGGTCCAAAACAAAAGCGTGACTGGATATTCCGGCATCTGGAAGTCAGGAATCAAAAAGAACACAACAATGTCCCAAACAGAACTGATTCACCACACACAAGCAATGCGTTGAGTCAGGCGTGTTATCTTACTTTTACGACTTGCATGTGGCTATTCTGCCACTGTTGTGCAGCCTATATCATTCCTGTTGTTTTATTTTATCAAGCGGATGCTCGATAGACAGAAATATTCATGCTTTGAAGATTGTAAAGTATTGAGGAAATCGTAGTTATATGTGAACTCATGAATATTACACCTGTAAACCTTTATCGACAACATTATTAGCCATCATCAATTTATCTACATATATCAGTATATATTGGCGGTTTTATCTTTATGTTAATAACCTTCTAAGAACATGTCTCCATAAAATTCATTCGCATCTGAATTTTTGTATATTGCTGTTAATTCACGCAGATAAATTCGATCTCCGAATGCCGGACCTCCGTGTGATTTTGCGATAACGGTCACTAAAACACAGAAATTCAATTAAAGAAGGTAGCGTTATCAGGGATGGAGGTAAGCCAGGACAAAAAGGACAAAAAGGACGGGAGACAGTGTTGCCTTATGCTCTTATCGCGGGCAGTCATTTGTCGGGTACATTCCCGGAATGGCGTCGGCACGGATGGCCTAATTGACTTCGCCCACACCGCGTCATGCCATTAACGGGCGACGCCTCTAGGAGCCCCTTTTGTTCTCGACTAGTCCCGACAGGTAGTTTACCTGAATTTGCCAAAAAAGGGGCACATTCAAAGAAATTTCACTAGCATAAAGTTTACCTGAGTCGAGGACGTCCTCAAGTGCTTTTGTCTATTTATGTAATTTCTCCGTCTAGAGATACGAAGCTAATTACCAGCCCGCCATTACTGCGGGTTTAGTGATTAATGGCCGCTAGTACAGGATAGCCTTTGCTTGTCCGAGAAACGAGAATCCACGGCTTAGCTTTTGCTCGTGACTTTTGTGTTGAACGTTTTTCTCTTTCATTAATTTTGGTCTGTTTTGGATGCGCTCTTTGTTTCAAGTTTTGTTCGCTGACTCATCGACTACCTGTCAACGATTCTAATTCCATTCTGTCATAAGCACACCGTCACTTCACATTCCTGAGGCACTCATTATCCCTCAAAACAACTTGAAAAGTCGCCTTTACGACAATAGATAATGGTATTTTTTATGCGTTCGCCTGCTTAGTCAAATGTTTATATAAAACTTTTCAGATGTCTGATATTGCTGACAACTTTTTATCTTTGTCATGCGTGCTTCCTTCCTTCAAAAAGGGCTTTTAAAGGGTCCACTTTTCTTCTACTCTATTCAATGTTATGTGCTCTTACAGCCCCTCGATTAGACAGTGTCGATTACAATGTCTCCGGTTTAAATGGTTTAAAATTACCGATTTAGAGCACTCCCAGGTTTCCGTTGCAGACTTCCGTAACCTGTAAATCGGTCCAGACGGTTATAAATCTCGAGGCAGGACGATACGGCTAAAAGCACCGAAGTAAAAATAGGGTCGGCTAAGTGGAGGTTCGTGTAGACTGATAAGTTTTTGTGGGACCGTCGGGCTCCCAAAGATAGCGGTGACTCGGGACGATAATAAACAGCCGTCGCCGGCAAAGGATGCCACTCGAGGCTCCAGATTAGCCCTGTTTGAACGCCATTATTTGATTGTTTCTTTTTTGTTGCTGATAAAAATTATATCCCGGTTAAAAGCAAACTCGCGTTGATTACACGCGCTGAGATTACCTGATGTTTCTCAATCATCAGCTTGTTATCGAGCCGCTTTTGAAGCACCTGTGTCTTATACAAATAGAAAGCAATCGTTGCTTAAGACTACGATTTTAATTCTCAGGACAATTGAAACGCACTTTGAATGTTTACTTTGTTAATGTAGGTGGTTTTAAGTGATGGTTGATGGTCCCAGCTATTTATCTGGCGAGCGTTGAAGTGGTTTGTCCACAGATTTCGGGTACCCGAAGCGATTTAACCGTGGTTCTCTCACGCTTTAACTTGTTTAGCGCCGCATTTCCGCGTTGCCGTGCTATTAAATTGAATTTACGTACTGCAACCAACTGTCCGAGTTAAAATATTTATCGCCCCGCCCGCTTGTAACGTGTCAAGATGAACGGGATCTCAGGGTTTGCGGATATTCTCCCGCTCGGTTCTATTGCGAATGAAAAGGATAGTGGTAAAGTTTGCTCAATCGATTTCATCGGCGACTTTATATCGTTGAATTAGAGTGTGTATTTGTTTGGTTTTATAAGGTAAAACACTTTCAAATCGTAATGACGCTACGGTCGCATGAGCGCGTTCAGAGTCCGCGTTGGTGGTACAAACGTCGTAAGCCCAACTACTATCCTTTGGATATCCACTTTATGTCTTGCCAGTAAGGCTGTAAGGTTGTCTGCACTGAACAGACGGTTGCGCGCGCACGCTATCTTGCGCCGCTGGCGCCGGCGCCGCACTTAGCGCTATTTTTTTTCCCGACGCTTCACAACGTTCATAATTTATTCATTAAAGCGGTAATTTATGCGCATTTTCATATATAGTCTTGTAATTTTCTAGTTCGCGTCTATTGTGGCCGTTTTTATTGTTTTCTTATCACGATTTGCAGCTGCTGAGCGCTGGCTTCTGGAACGTCCAAAATACTAACATACCCTTATGTCTGTAAGTCCTTTTATTATAGCGTGCGAACCGAGGGTGCGTAGGCGCGCCTTGGCGTCGCCTCGCATTATCAACCTATCGCGTGTCGGTGTTCGGTGGGAACCTTTGTTTGAGAAAGTTGTTATAAACTCATCAAATCAATTTATGATGGCGACCCCGTGTGTGGAGTCCATGACTAATTAATAGTACAATTGAGACCTCGTCGATCACTGTGCTTAACGAGTCCAATCAAATGGAGGAGTAGCTGAAATAGATACGTTTTACACCTTCAGCGTCCTTGTAGGAGACTGAGTAAATAGCTCAATCATTAATAACTGCAATATTATACTACTTATATATCTTATTTATTTGGAACCTCTAATCTAATCAATTAGTAAATTTCAAAGATGGCTCCATAAAATAAACATGCATGCTGTTTGGAGAGCTAAATTAGGAAAAAATCGGGCAATATATTTAACATATATGTAATCTTCAAGCAAATAAATAATTAATGGTTTATATAAAATTTCGTCCACCGTTGAAATATTTAATAAAGCATCAGTTTCTTTCTGAAGTGTGTAATTGCAAGAGACGGATTGCTTTGTCCACGTTTTAAATTAGTGTATTTAGTGTTCACCAATCATAACATGTGTTAATTGTCAAGCCACCGCTTAACCGCAGCAGGCGGGCTACTGGCCTCAGTGCATTAAGTTAGTTACACTGTGAATATTGTGTGTCCGTTTACAAATCTATTAGATTAGGTTTTTCTGGGTTTTCCCTAATCCTTGCAACAAATGTTGGATCATATCTAGGCCTACTTCAATAAAAGATATTTTGATTTGATTTGATTTGATATAGTGTCCTGAACCAAAGACGATGAAAAATTCATGCAATGACTCGTAATAAACCATGTTCTGACTAAACTAAGAATATGTTTGCACAAACAGCCGGGCTAGCATTGCTGGCTGCGATTTTGCATGCCAGAGGGGCTACTCCGAAGTTTGTAAAACGAAGTTCGTTTGGCGCCATCCCGCTCTCTCAAATATTCAACAAATCGCTGCCTATATTACAAGCTTTTATTTAACTTACAATGTAACTATAGGTACATGTTCGTGTGGAATCTTGCAACTTGAATTTGACCTACTTCACGGTTTCCAAATGAGCTAAAATTTGACATACTTACGTAAGTTTGGTGACAATGCAATGGTATGATACCACCAAGCTGATCTGATGATGAAGCAGGAAGGTGGTCATAGGAACTCTGTAAGAAAATAATGCAATCCTAACCGAGTTTGGGCTCTTAAGAATCGTCCCGGTGAGTAGTTGATGGATGTTCAAAGAAAAGTACTGTCGGCAATAAGTAATTTATTAGGACGGCTGAATTGAAGAACTTTCTACCGTCAGTCATTTTTCTCGAACAATATAATTTCGATCACTTCAAGTCAAAAGTGAGGCTACCTAGTCGTTATCGTTACTAAGGGCCTTATCACTTCTATCACTTTCAATACAAATATCAGTCGCGGCGAACTCGCTGCGTGATCGCCTTCATACAAAATTCGCTCACAACTCGCTAAATGTGACAAGGCCCTTACAGAGAGAGAAGCCAATTGCTTGAGTATTCTTAAAAAATGCGTCTTGGGCCATGAATGTCAATTAAAAAAAACTGCAGCTACTGTTCTAAAGGATTTCATACAAGCTTCGAATATAAATAACATGCAAACCGAACGAGCACGTCAAAACATTCGCTAATTAACGAGTATAAACACATGGTTCCACTTAACTCGGGGTCATACATATTCATTTAATTAACTTGGCTGCCTCCGTTTGCACTTCCCTGCTTTTAATAATTTACTCCTTTTTCTAAGGGATAATCTTATGATTATTTATGTTTTTAACACTTAGCTATGTGCTATAGAAATGCTTTTTAGGGTTCGATAGTCAAAATGGCAAAAACGGAACCCTTACAGTTTCGACATGTCCGCCAGTCCGTCCGTCCGTCCGTATGTCACTGGCATTTTACTCAAAAATTACAAGATGTAGTTTATAATTTTAAAATTTAGAGTAGGTATATACTTTGATAGTAAAATAACAAATAAAAAAATATCTATCCTATCTAAATCCATACTTAATATTATAAATGCGAAAGTGTGTCTGTCTGTCTGTCTGTTACCTCTTCACGCTTAAACCGCTGAAGCGATTTGGATGAAATTTGGTATGGAGATAGTTTGAGTCCCGAGGAAGGACATAGGCTACTTTTTATCCCGAAAAAATACCCTTATCCGCGATAAACGAATTTAAGGCGGACGAAGTCTCGGGCAGAAGCTAGTAATAAATAAATATCCCTAGTACGGAGTGCCCCCCTAGATATTTTTTTACTAAAAATAAATTACTTTCGGAGTCCGTACATATAATCGAAACTGATTTATTTTTTCAGCAATCATGATGTGTGTGGCACACATTTCGAGAGTTCTTGTAAAAACACTTTGAGGTTTCTGGAAAAAAAATGATATGGTATAATTTATGTTTTTCATGATTTGGTGTGATGAAGCCATAACGAGCGAGATATACAAATGGTATCAAGAAATTAAGTTTATGTCTTCATGATAAATGATAATATATATATATTATATTGACCATATTGACTTAATTTGTGTCTCTTTTCTTTACTTTTTTTTTGTATTCTCTACATTAATGATCCTGCACTAACTACTAGTTTCTGTTTAGCCCTATGGTTGACTGGTAGAGAATGCCTTAAGGCATTAAGTCCGCCATTTGTAACAGTTTGTATTGTGCAATAAAGTTTGAATAAATAAATATATAAACAAAATTCCAATCTAATGGTAAAACTGATTCAAAAGGTTTCACTACTAGTATCTCTAATAGATATGATGGCATTTCAATTGCCTCGTAAATAACAGTCGACGAATATTCATAACCGACATTGAAATACTTGAGAATTTACTATTCCTTCATAATGTAAGGTCGTAAAATACTTGAGCGCCCGTAGATTTATGTCCTTTTGACACTAGACTGCCGTGAAACGCAGATTGCATAGCAAAGTATAGTAATTTGTATGCTAAAGGATTACCCAGCCTCGTACCTTTGATGTTCCTTATAATCAGAACGTCGTAACTCTTTAAGGTTTTCTTCTACTATATGACCTTATATGGATTGGGTAATAGGTGCCTATTTATTTATACATATGTGGGCTTTAATTGATACATGTTCTCTTTGATATATTGAACAGTATCATTTAGTTGGAAGGTTTTTGTTTGCTAGTAATTTATGTTGATACATATTAGAATGATAAGTATGCACTTATTTGTCCATGAATATGTCGTTTGTTGATGTACTGATGTTTTTCAGTCTACTGTTTCTAGTTTTCTGATTGTATTCATGCTAAAATCGATATTATTATAAAGTTTAAAAAAATAAATATATCTGCATTGAAGATATGTTTTTGTTTAATAATATTGTAAATGACTATTTGAAAGTCACCAAACAGAAAAAAAAAATTGTGTTTGTATTTGTCATTGCGGTTCACCACACCAAATCGGCTAAATGGATTTCGACAATTTTGGTATCTACACGGGTAGTAGGGTATACACAGATGCTTATAGGATTCTTTTTACCCGCCTACGCTGAAGAAAAAAATAGGGCTAATGTGGACAAAAGGCCTCCGCGAATGAAGTGGCCTAATAAGTTTATACATTTATCTTTTGAACACAATGCCAATTTTCATTTCGAGAATAATCTAATGATTCGTTATAATAAAGAGGATGAACTGCTTTCCTTAGGACCCTAAGGTAGCCAATCACCCAGGCAACTTGAGGCTCTCCAACGATAAAGAAAACTTCAAACATGCAATGAAATAAAGAAAAAAAATCCTAAGTTTTATTTTTTAATACGCATAGTGGCAGAATATCATGATGCCTGTGCCACAAATTTATGTGGAATGGAAATTAAAAAAGAGGACTTTGCTGGCCTAGGCCTGCATGATATGTATAAAATTCTATTAACGACCTCTTGTCCTAGCCGCACCTGTAACGTCATACTTTGCAGCCTATTATAAAGATTATAACATCAATATTTCATTGCATGTTTGAGAAAAGAAAATTGTGTTTCCTTCTACTTCTACGAAATTATAAGACGCTTGCAACGCTCCAAATATAAGTCGAGTTAAAATTCAATTATTAAAATGCGTAGCCCGAAAATCGGTATCCTATTTATAGACGCAGCAAGGGGCACCAATAGAGCATTCTAGAAAAAGGGCCGCCTTTAAAACTTCATTGCACTAAAGACGTATGTGCCATTGAAACTCCTGTTCAGTTACAGCATTTTAACCTAACACGGTTAACTGGGGTCGGTCATCACCATACTAACTTGAGCTCTGAAACACGCCGCACTCACCCTTTGCCTAAGAAAAACAAGGGAGGGGGAGGTCTTAAGGAGTGGTCGAAAATCATGCGCAGACGGCGCGTGGCGACAGATGTGAATGTAAACCGAAAAAATGGTACCGTGAACAGATTAGGGTGAATATAAACATTCGTGTTTTCTTCTGTTTCCGCGATTATTACTCATTGAAATAAAACAATTTAACGGATTATATCGCGTATATTATCTCATTTTAGTTCCCGACGTTTCGGAAGCTTTCCAGCTTTCCATGGTCACGGGAGGACTCCCGCCTCCAATTCGTGTTTTCTGTTCGGTTAAGATTTTTTATAGGAATGTGTTCTAATTGTATGCTTGTGTCTTTGTAAGATGATAGTATAGTTAGAGGCAGTTAGTTAAGTAGATAGAGTTGCCTAAGCATACCGTTAAAATAAGTTATGTTTATCCATAAGATACTAGCTTTTGCACCCAAATTAGTAATATGCATAAAGGTTGGCCGTTGTCTAATGCAATGATAAGTCCATATTTCGCAGCTCTGCCATAACTCGTGAGGTCAATTTTATATTTATTATCTATATTATTTTTTCTATTATAGGTTGTAAAAATGAAATGTCTGTAAATTGAAGATATTTTCAAAAAAACTATTGTAAATTATACGGGCTATTTGGAGGATACTGAATGTAAAAATAACAATTTTGGTGTTTTTGTATATTTGTATCTGTCATTGTGGCTTCATCACGCCAAATCGGCTGCAAGGATTTCAACTATTTCTGTTACACGGGTAGCGGGGTATCCACAGATTGTTACAGGATACTTTTTACCCGACTACGCTGAAAAAAAAACGAGGGGTTATGCATTTTTCTCCTCCGCGAACGGGGTTCCGAGCAACTTCTAGTTTTCCTATACTCTTTTAGGCGAATACCGTGTGGTGGTAACTATACTCGTTAATTTCCCTCGGGCAGCCTTTTTTGCTGACGCTAGTCTCCCAAATGTTTATTTATACCGGACAGTGGCTTGTATATCGGAGTATTGTTTACGATATGAGTTTAGCGTTCTGCCGCCTGAAATAATAAATACTGCTACCGTTTCTAAACTAATAACGCGTGTAAGGTCTTAAACTCGTAGGAAATCTACGTCTGTTACGTCATTTTGCCCGTGGCTTGAGGCATATACCGGTCACCAGAAGTAGATATGTAACATGTTCAGATATGTATGTATTGTATAATCTACATTAAATAAGGCTTGGTAACCGGTACCATTTAATTTCGCTTAACTATTTTTCCATTTTTCCTCGTTCATCATCCAACTGTCGATTCCGGGTTGTTCCGACCTGTTACCACCAGCTTCTTAGCTGTGGTAACAGCTGGGATTTTTTTCCATCTGTTAAATGGATAGGGGAAGTAGTTACTGGGAATAAAATTGCCAAGTGTTACCACTAAAATCATTGGTGCCATTTGTTTTGGTAACAGTTGGGAATTTTTTTTATTCCCTGTAGTTACCACTGGTAACAGATGGGAAATAAATTCCCAGCAGGTAATAATTAGTAACCCTCGATCCCGTGCAGAGTTCAATATGTTAGGTTACTTTGATTTACGAAAGTTCTAAATATGTACGGTGTCAGAAAATTTGAGCTTGCGAAATGTACTAGTTGCGATGTTAAAATTATAAAATCTAGCTACCATACAAGATTGATGATTACAAGAAAAATATTAACAGTACGATCTACGAATGTCAATTAAAAATAATGGACATTGATAATATCAGCGCCATTTTTCGGTCGGAATATCTTTGAGCCTTCATCTCGTCAAAAGTACTGGACGGTTCTCACCCATTTTTTACTATAAAATAAATATAGCTATATACTTTTTACCCGATTATGTTGAATCAAAAAAGAGGGTTATGATTATGACTCCTTTTTTACTTCCGCTTTCTTTCCTCCTGCGGGAAGGAATTTACTTTCTAGTTATATATTATTTACAACAAGATGTCCGCAACTTTGTATAATTCCTAGTTTACACAACCTTAGAGCTGTCAATTATGCCCAGTAAAGTCGCTCGCTGTCTCTTTTATCTAACAAAATCAGAAAGTGAAGTGTCCCAATGGAACATTTAGTCTAATCAACGTTAGTGCTACGGGTTTTCTTGCTGTACTGCGTTAATGACTAGTTCTAATCTAAGATTAGTAACTGGTACACCAGATATAGGAGACTAAATCCCGTCCGCGGCTTCGACCGCGGTTAACCAACAATTAAAAAAAAAATCTTTAACAGTTTGACTCCCTTGGGAATTTATTTTTGCCAATTTAAACATCTTGAAGAGAATTATATCTCTAACATATTTGCACAGCGCTCTGCTCCCATGGCCCTAGAATATCCATCCCAAAAACATAATCTTTTTTTTTGTTCAGCGTAAAAAACTATCCCATAACCATCTGCGGATACCCAGCTTCTATACCAAAAATGGTTGAAATCCGTCCAGGCCCCTACTTCATAAACGTGACAGGTGACAGTTGACAACGACAATTCGGCATACATTACTTCTTCATCATGATGCCAGGCTTGCATTTACTCGGCTACCCAGCAATGTACGTCGAATTGTCGTTGTCAATTGTCACCTGTCACGTTTATGAAATAGGGGCCTGCAGTTTTGATGCGATGAAGCCGCAATTCAGTGACCTATAAATACCTCGTTTTACTTATTTTTTGGAAATATGTTCAATGTACAGTGGGTACTGTATAGACATTCCATTTTCACAACTTTATAATAGTATGGATATAAAAAATTGGACATTTGTATATTTCTTCCTTAATGACAAGCAGTATAATATGTATATGTTAGGCATTATTTGACTAAAAATATACCGAGAATTTTATAAAAAAATAAGAAAAACTGACTCTTCCCGGTAACGCAGGCGGAGCCGCAAGAAAATGCTAGAGTATGATAAATAAAAATCAGACAATACTTATGTCTAATATCTGTTTGTTTGTTTACAGGTAAATATCACCGAATGACGTAAGCTGCTGTCTAGACTCGGGTAATCAACACAATCAATAATGGAAATGCAGAGTATTTGTTTTGTTTATCATCTAGTATGCAAATTATGATAAATCATTGATGCATATAAGTTTTTGTCCCTCGTTACGCCGTAAATATTCTAATTGGTCTGTCAGATTTTAAAAAAATATTGCAGACGATTTTTTCCTTTTGTCAATCAAAGTCAAACAGACAAAGATAAAGCGCGTCAAAGTTTAGGAGTGGAGGGCGCATAACGTCACGCACGCAGTGCGAAAAATGGTCCCCAGCGTGACGTTACGGGGAACATTAACGAGCTATTTTTGTTTAATGGACGGAAGAAAAAATACGTGTCCAATATTTTCTGATAGTCTAACTGGCGGACTTATTACATTTTTTAGGACATAAGCCTGTTACTACTGGTAACAGATGAGAAAAAAATCACAACTGTTACCAGTGGTAACAAGGTGGTGGTAACAGGTGGGAATAACCCGTATATTTATGTCAACGGAGTTCGACGAACGCAGCGATAGGATGTTTAGGCTAAGTTCAGAAACGCAAACGTAACATGGCGCAAAGAGTAAATGGCTCAATATTTTTTTTCTGTACCTTGTTGCCATACTTAAGTGTCCTGAGTTATCCTTACAAATACGATTTAATACGATATAATGGCGGCAATGACTTTTTTCTAACCAATATACTTAGGTCCGTTTTTCAAGGACCCGTCTCGTCAATAGATTAATGGCATATATTATTATAATTTTTCTAAGTAGCTCTTTCACTTTTGTCTCCTGAGTTACCGGACAGAATTACAACAAAATTCACATTGACCTTAAGTGCTTAAGATAGGTACTCGTTATTCTAGATGACTAGAACTTAGTATTGTTTTCAAATGCAACAGACGAGAAGCCATTAAGGAGTGTGATAATCTTAACCGGTTTATTACGACTAAGTCCTAAAGTGCTAGTTGACAATTAAAATCTTTCAAGTACGGTAGTCATTGTTTGCAAGCGCTACTGCTTCTAAGAAAAAGGCAGCAACTGTATTTAAGCTGTATAGGTAGTTACGATCTTCTTCATTAGGGCGGCAGGACGGCGCCAGGCGCCGGCGCATCCGCTAGTGACGTGACACTGTCGATAAACGGTAGACACAATTATCGGTGTGGTCTCTTTAATTATTATTATCATTAAACTTGATGCGATTAAAATGACATTTGAATATATTTACTGTTTCATGCTGTCGTCACAAATTATTTATTAACTAGAAAAACAATCTTGTCCTGGGATTTTCGTACGGTCTTTCTTTTAATATTTATTACTCTTAAGGGATACACTTTCTAAGTATTTATCTAAGTATATTCAACTCGCCAGTAGAAAGGAAGGACCATGAGGTATCTTTGGAACTAAGTAAGACGTTGAGTAATGACTTCTATGGAGCTGGACGCCTCGCCACTCATCAATATTAATAGGGAAATCTTATCCAAAAGTTATGTTTCTAGACACATGTTAAATTCTGTGTTTTCTGACAGTTTCGTAACTATTTTTTTTTTTCAGTAAGTCACTAGACAATCGCACATTGTCATTGAGTGGGAAATTTCCAAATTCAATACAATAAATAAATAATAATAAATAAATAAATATTACGGGACAATTTTACACAAATCGAACTAGGCCCATGGTAAGCTCAATAAGGCTTGTGTTATGGGTGTACGATACCGCATCATTTTTATGTAACTGAATCAGTTTTGTGGAAGTGGAAATATAAAAATAGTCTTCCACTTCCACAAAACTGATTCAGTTACATAAAAATGATGTGCTCTTAGCGGCGGTTAACGTCCCAATTCTTATGTTTCTTTTGCTTATATCTACCCACATCTATATCTCTAAGTGTGTGTACGTATATACATAGAAAACATCCAAGACTCAGGAACAAATATTCATGCTCTTCACACAAATATTTGCCCTTACCAGGATTTGAACCCAGGACAGCTTCGCAGGCAACGTTACTCCCGCTGAGCCAAACCGGTCGTCAAAAATACAATATATTCTATGAATAGAACTCGACTCAACTTTCGTCCATCCGTAATATCCCGTGCGTAGATATGAAAGACGTACTTGATATGTGTTATGGACGCTATTGATTACGACTTTAAGAAGACACATTGCTTAGTCAGAACGTCAATGAAGGCTAGCTAATTGTTGCAAGAACACATTTTTTACCTGGCTTCCTGCGAGTAATGTAAAATAATAAACACATTTGCGAACATTACTATAAAGCAAAACAGTTACAGCTAGATTCAAAAGAATTCTTAAAGTGTCAATTATTACATCCAAGTCTATTTAAGAGGAAGTGCAATAAAAATGCAAGCCGCTTTTTTTCTACTAACCTCATAACGCATCGCAATCGCATCGCCCAATTGTCCTGGCGCCATTGCAGTCGTAAAACGCATGACTAATTGTCGGGGATTATCCTCTGCGCCAATAAAAACACTTACTTTAATCCTGGAGCAGTACAATGTGAACCTTAAACCGTGCATTACGAGTCTATAGTCGTGGTGGCGCATTGTTGTAGTTACATTAGATTTGTCGATACGATGCGCGTGACCTCGATAGTTGGCGACGTGTAGCACCCAACACTATTGTCTGCGGTAATTGTTTTTTTATTTATTTCAACATTAGCGCATTGTCAATTGTGCATACGGTTTACGTGATGTGATTTTATAGTGTTGTCATTGTGAAAATACGCGAACTGAAAATTTATATGGAAGTTAGCTTTAGAGACACGAGTCAAAAATGCATAGTTATATTTTATTGTAATCGCATATATTAGGTGATATGATTCCTTCTGCAGTTTTTAATAGCTATAACTCGTTAGCGTTTGACCACTCATAATTTTCCTAGAATCTTTTTTGTTCTGCTTTGAGGTGTGACATAAATATCTACCTTACCTTCAAGAAAAGAGCGTACGTCAACCTGAAAGATCGGCAACGCACTTGTGACTCCTCTGGTGTTGCAGATATCTATGGGCGACGGTGATCGCTTACCATCAGGCCATCCGTCTGCGCGTTTGCCCCCTATAACATAATATTTGTATATATAATTTACTGACACGAGACATACCGTTTAAAAGTAATAAACGATTAGAAGGTTATGATTATGTTAAAAATTAAAACGTTTAATTTCATGTCATCAATCATATCTGTAACAGTTAAGGTAGATACAGTTTTGCAGATGATTTTTAGACTGGATTTCAGTTATTTAGACTACGGTTCCGTCGCTACGGTTGCGCTCGGGTCGCATTGCGATTGCGATTACTTCGGCGCCGCCTGCGCTTGGCCAGCTGCCCGGAGTGTCGACACAGCTCGCTTTTATTGATTTGATTACCTTTAGAGGTTCTTTATATTCAAAGGTCGGAATAGGCAGTGCAAAAGAGGAATCTGTGACACGTGACTCTTTTGCGCGACAAACATTCTCTATCCCTTTCTATTCAATATAGTGCGAGCAAGTCGGACGTGTTGCACTACAAGCGAAGTCGCGGCCAGTTAAGATGGCCCTGCTGGAATATAAAGTAGCATATGTCATACTTTGTCTCGTGTCAAAACCACCGTTTCACCATTCAGTACGACAGGTAAGAGGAAAAAGAAGCATTCCACAAGAATAACGACATTGTCGCTCCCGTGGCCGCCGTGGCAGCTATCTTATCGAAATATATAATGCCTTAGAAAACACTGCCAAGTGCCATTAGATACAGAAGTCAAGTTATGAAATATTATCATACAAAAATCAGCTACCTAGCATAATCATTCGGTATTATTATTAATCAAAATAATGGTGCATTCTGTTAGAATACCCCTAGATTAGTCTAATTACACGACTGCGCGACTGTTTGTAAAACTGATTGTAAAATGTTACTATGGTAATATTGGTGAAAGATCTTAATCCACTCTCATAGACATATAATTCAAAAGCAAACTATTTATAACAATTCCAATATGTTCCAAAACAAGAAATTCCATGTAGTTAACGTAATAAAATTTATTAGTTACAATTTTAGCCGATTCAAGGTGAACGAAGCAATACATTGTGCACTAACTAATTTCAAACGCGGGGGTTATTTTGACACCCAATAACTAACATTGGAACTCAGCCATTACTGGAGAGTTACGGTATTGGAATAATGTTTACAATACATTTGTAGAGGGCTACATGCTTCCGATGACCTTCTAGCTTCTTAACTCTTTACTTTGTGATTTAATACAACACTTTTCTCAAACATGCAATAAATATAAGTATTACGTTTCAGGGGCGGCTAGGACAAGAGGTCGAATTGGAATTTCATACAAATCGTGCAGGTCTAGGCCGGCAAAGTCCTCTTTTTTAATTTGCATTCCACATAAATTTGTGGCACAGGCATAATGTCAAAATCATTCTGCCACTATGCGTAAATATCCATACTAATATTATAAATGCGAAAGTGTGTCTGTCTGTCTGTCTGTTACCTCTTCACGCCTAAACCGCTGAACCGATTTGGATGAAATTTGGTATGGAGATAGTTTGAGTCCCGGGGCAGGACGTAGGCTACTTTTTATCCCGGAAAAATACCTTTATCCGCGATAAACGAATTTAAAGAGGACGAAGTCGCGGGCAGAAGCTAGTGGAAAAATAAAACTTTGATTTTTTTGTTGTTTATTTCATTGCATGTTTGAAAAACTCTAAATTATCTTCATTCCCTTTAAGAATGATATCGTAATATTTGCTTTTTAATTGCTATTTTAATATGATAACAGAATTTTAGCAATAGCATAGTAAAGTCGGGTCATGTTGAAGTCCGCATAGCCCCTTAAATCACTTACTTTTAATTCGTCCAATAACAGTGTAAATTATTTCTCTCACTTATCGGGCGGAACATTAATATTGCTGTCACTGTCTCTTTGATTTGTGGTTGATGTCTGTGCATTATCTAAGCGTAGCCGCGGTCGTAAATCAACGGGAGCGTCGCCGGCGCATGGTCAGAGCACTAGTAAGCAAATAATAAAACATAACCCTCCTGGCGGAGTCGGGTAAAAATATATAAACGTTTGTGGAGCATTTGATTGAATTTAAGAGAAGCAGACGTAGCGGTTCTTGAGTGGCGACTGGCGACCGCATATAGGACGACGCAGCGTGGGAAGAGCCCCAACAAATAGGGAATATGCATGAATTTTAATTTTTGCTTTATTAAAAGCTTATTCATGTAACAAACCGGTTGTTTTTTCCCGCCAAGGTAGGCAAATTCTGTGCCTATATGGAGCCATCGTCGTTCAGGGCTTCAGGGTAGGCAGTGCCTGTGTGCCTATATGGACCGCACGCCACTGCCTATTTTAATTTATTTTATTCAAAATTTCCTTTCTGCTCATTCCTTGTGGTCATGTTTCCAGAAATGCAGACTCAGTACAATTGCACTGTACGAGTATTAAGCTCTGTCATACGTATTTCTTGACAGCCATTACAGACACCGAATTGTGTCTAAGTATATTTAAATGAATATAATATCCCCTCCGCCATTTATTCAAAATCGTGATCACGACTGCTGCAAAATTCGAAACGCTGTAAAATTAAGTAATATACGCGATATGATTCGCATAAATCGTTTTGTTTATGTGAATGAATAGGCTACCCGATAAATATCACCCTCTGGTTTAGTATATCGTCGTCTAGACAGTTATGCAGCTAAAGTTTCTTCAAACTGTCGCAGTAACATTAAACATCGTCACGGTGCATAAAAATGAAGTTTATGTTAATTTTTGAGTATATGTACATTATTTTCAACCCGATTTCGCTGTTTTGAACTCTGCTGTGTGTTATGTGCACCGTGGGTGGTTGAAAATAGGATTTTCTTTAGTGTCATTATTTTTTTACTTGCGAGGGTTTTCCGGTTAACACATTCACCACCAGGAAGTTGCCTAGCGGGCGCTCTGCTATTACACGCGTAGCCGATACTATGCGTTTCCCCGTATGTAGAGAAAAGTGCGTAGCGCTACGAAAAGCTTGGCAGCGAAAGTAATTAACAAAATCTAATTTCCAGTGCCATTATGTCTCAGGGACGAATACTTGATTGGAATCATGGTCACTTAATACTTTATTGGCTCGCTATAGTCGTTATTGGATTCTGATTATTAGGGTTTAAACTTCAACGCGCCATAACTAACAGCCGTGACAAAATCACAGTGACTTTTGGAACTTTAACGATAGTCGCCGTGACTAAACTTACTTTTTCCCAATGTATACTCAGGATATAAGATTAGTATCGGTTCCCAGTAGCCGTGATTTGAGACCAAGCACTTGTGACTCCTCTGGTGTTGCAGGTGTCTATGGGCGAAAGCTTACCATCAGGCGATTCGTCTACTCGTTTGCCCCCTATAACATTAATAACTAATAATACTGAAAATTAAAAAAAAATATAAACCCCCCGACAAAAATGAACATAACAACGAAATTTGGATTGGAATTCCTAGCTTCAATATTGGCTGAGATCCGGTCACTTGTTTCACTAAAAGCTGAATATCTTGGAGACGAGTGACTCGGGACACTCGGGATAAAATTATCTATGACACAATAAAAACCGCACTCAAATCGGTCCATCCGTATGGGCGCTACGATGCCACAGACAGATACACAGATACACAGAGTCACAGACACGTTAAACTTATAACATCCCTTTTTTTGTTGGGGGTTAAATACTCCTCTGGGGTTGCAGGTGCCTATGGGCAACGGTGATCGTATTATTAAAGCTGCACATTTTTGTCTCTGAGAGAACCACGCGCTATACTCGTGAATCCTTACACATCCCCACGATCAGTTTTATAAAGATTTGAGTATGAGAATCGGACCCAGTTGCCGCGCGATTAGATATCACTGCATCGATAGAACCGTGCACTTGGCGCGCCGCCACCGGTGACCTCATTGCGCGCCCGTTTTTGGCGCCACCGACTAATGATCGCTATCGCCCCGATGACATGCCAAAACGCGCCAGATTATCGACTGATCTGCGAATACGATTCGATATTAGTGAGGCGAAACGGCGGGCGAGATAAAATTCATGCGAGACTTCTGAGATATTTAAACATTCTACTTCCTACTAATATTATAAACTAGAAGATGAACTTCGTCAGCGGAGGAGAAAAAAAATTTTCTTCAGCGTAATCGGATAAAAAGTATCCTATAACCAATAAGCTTGTGAAGTTGTTTGGATATTTGGGTGATTGTTAGATTGTTACTCAGTAACGTGGAAACCGGCAAATGGACTTAGACAAAACTTAGCACATATATAGATCAGGTGATGGACTTAATTGCCGGGAAAGCGCTCGAAGTCGCAGGCAAAGCTTAAGTTGATAGATATGAACTAATTTTTATTAGTAACAAGAGGACCGTCAATCGCTATACATTGGATCGTGCGCCGACTGCAAGGGGATATCAGGATTCTAAAGAACTACACTGTTAAGAATTACACGATTTCAATTTCATAATTTTTCATTAATCTCCTTGCTTTTTCGGGAATTTTACAGATTACGTGGTTTTTGTTTGCATGTGAAGTTACATTTTTTTTTAACCTCTTAGTGTCCCACTGCTGGGCAAAGGCTTAGATCTCCACGACTCCCTATAAGATGCTACCTCCGACCAGTAGTTGAGAAACGTATTCAGATTGTCCCGCCATCTCCACCTAGGCCTGCCCCGTCTACGTTGCCTATCTTGTGGCATCTATTTAGTGACCACACTAGCCCACCTTTCCGGGTGCATACGGCAGACGTGACCGGCCTAGTCCCACTTCCCACTTTAGCCTGGCGGTTTTTTCTAAAATTACATAATGGCATGTAAATTTACCTGAATATAACAGGTTAAAGCATTTTTTTGCATGTAAAATTACATTATATTTAACAGTGTAGATCGCGCTTTAAAACTAAATTTTACGATGTTTTAACTGAACAAATATACAAAGTACAATACGAAGTCGCTCGTAAACAGCTACAGTCGTTGAATACCCATGGTACAATAGAAGCTGTTAGTACACTTGCAATTTGCAATTTTCAATCGTATACATAGATGCCGTTGTAAATACTGGGGAATGCTTTTTGCACGTATTCTCTTGTTTTATTCGTCAATGTTCATAAATGACCATCAACCATCTAAGAGCCACGGAAGACTAACCGGCAGGTATGAATTTAAGTGTTGATGGGCAGCATTAACGATGTTTGACATTTAATTTTGCGTGGACAGTATTAGCATGTTTATTGGCCGTATTTATAGCTTGTCGGCGGCGGTGGCGCCTGGAGATCACTCGCCGATAAATCATTTTTGTTTTTTTTTATAACAGTTTAATTGTTCCTAGTTCTTGATTAAAGCTACTTCACTTCGAACCAAGCGGATTGCTTGATATTTGGTTGAATAACTAACTGCGCTGGCTCAACGACCCAAAATAAGGGCACACATTCGGTGCCCGAATATTTGGTTGATTAAGTTGAGATACACATTTTCTGTGCTCTGCTCGATGTGACTTTTAGCAGAAAGTAGCTTTCAACAGTATGCTCATTATGTGAGCAATTGCGTACCCAATCCCCATTGAAATTCGGAATAAAGCATATATACACTGGAAATGCTACGGATACATTCCCCTCTGCCAAAGTAATCGCGAAATTTCCGGTCAGTTTATACGGGTGTTTTCATTGTGAGCATTTGTAAAAAATAGGAATATTTCCGTAGTGTGCTGTACGTGTTTACCTAGTCCCCCGACCCCACTAAAAATGCATGAAAAATTGGTTCAGTTATGACACTCATTGTCATCTTCAGTAGTTAAATGCTTTAAAGTAGGCAAATTTTCGTGGAATATCGGTGCTTTACGAATTTCATGTTTTTGTGTAACTTCGCAGCTTTTTTATATCATTGGTGGAAGATTTCTAAATAGTTTCAATATTCCTATCAAGTTGACGATTATTGATGTTCAAATGCACTTCTTTGAGTTACATTGCTATATTACTGTGAACTTATTTATTAGGCCAGTCTTCCCAACCAGCCTAAGTTTACATTAGAATTAAACACTAAGCTAGGCCGCAAGGCAGCTGCGGTCGTAAATCTCCTCATCTGTCAACGGACGGCAGTAAACGTGCGTGCGCGCAGCGTTCGGAGTTACTACACGGTTGAATTCAATTTGCACCTACTTTATATGCAGCGTCGTAGAAACCAGGTGCAAACTTAACTTAACTGTGTAATTATGGTGATTGCGTACGCTGTTTGCGATGCTGTAAAAGCTGTGGAAATTTCAAATTGAATTTTGGTGTCCAAGGGTAACCAACTATTAATTTCACACTTTCGCAACCGACATTTTCGTAGCGCTTTGCTCCTAGCCAATAACACGGGAAAAATCGTATATAGCGAAAAATTGCTAGGAGCGGGCTCGCGGTCGTGAATGTTAATATATTTCAACCGTCTCATCATTTTAGCTCAATGCGGGCCAATGCTATTCAAATGCAACCCACGATGACTTACAGAGGCTTCCCGCGCCCTTCACAAGATTGTAGGTCCATCTTTTACTTAGGAGCCGTAGCCACGCTGGGTCTATCGGTTGGTGATCCGACCGACAACCTAATCAATCAAACACTAAAATGTTTACAAAAGAAAATGAATTTTCAAAGTCGATCGACAATTACTGAAGGTATTACGCAAAAAAAGATTAAACATAGTTACGGCCGATTTGAAAATTTCCTTTTTTGAAGTCGGTTGAAAAAGAGTAAGAAGTATAAAATATAAAAGTTTATCATTATCAACCTAATTACAGTTTAATACCCACCTGTTTTGCTTTCTTATAAATTCACCGAAAAAGATGTTTATCGGATTAAGTGCACAAAGTCAATTATTAAAATCAGATATACTAAGGCTCATCGATGTTTTTACAAATTAATCATTTAATTACTAAGTTAGAATGTAAGATAACGACATTAACTTTTAGAGCGGATGACACTATATATACGGTTGACATAATATACATTTCTAACAAAAACAATAAATAGGTCCATTGCGTCTGTGATCTTCCATTTTAATTGGCTACTACTAAAATAAACGAGTTCAACACAGAACAGTAAATATTAAATGTAAAGTAAGTTTTAGAATATCCATAAAACAATTGTACTTTGAGCGACAAAAAGGACGTAAATACTAACTGCTCAATATGTGCTACCTGTCTCTTTACAATCAATGTAGTGTGAGTGATACAGGTAATAATGTGTTACACGACAAGTGAAGTCGCGGTTATATGAGCTAGCCCGGCTGACCCAATGACCATTGAGGGAAAAGTCCATTTGACCGAAAGCAAGAATTGTGACAGTTGTAACATAGGTACACTTTATTGCTAATATGTATTTATACTATACTAGCTGCCTGCCCCGACTTCGCACGGGTATACTAAGGACAGATACATGAGGCTAAAGTTTCCTTTATTGTATCATTGTATGGCCCATGAACAAGATGTAAATGACCAGATGACGAGTGATAGAGAGGTATGGAAGAAATAAAACATGCTGCGCCGACCACAAGTAAATGGGATAACGACAAGCGAATGATGATGATATGGCCCATGAACCATGCAGAGAAAAAAATTGAAGATCTCCCTTATACCTTTTCTCTCACTCACTCACTTCTTATATGGAAACTTTCAAACCCACTGCCATGTAATTTTTAGTATATTTTCTAACTTACAAACCTTTTCCAGACCAGCACAACAAAAAAAGAATTACCCAAATAGGGCAGCTCTGAAGTGATGCGCGAACATACATTACATTGATTTTTATTTATATAGATTACGTAGAATCGTTAAAAAACGCTCCTAATAAGCCATCAAAATGTACATATAGAGGTTTGCATTACAAACAACATTCTGCTCATTAGCAAAGAATTCTTTCCAGGCTTAAAACACGACGTTGCTTATACAAAAAGGTGTAACTTATGTTGGACGTGCCTCACTTAAGCCTTTCTATCTACGAAGGATATACCGGGCAATTAAAGTGCCTGTGAAATGGCCCGACTCTTCTTGGTATAAAAAGTCATATAACCTGATGGAGCGATGAAGGTAACATTTATAGCTCGTATTGTATTATATTTGCTTTGAGGGCCCCAATTAAATTGGGATATTTGACTGTATGTCTGTTTACAAATTGAGCACACCAAGTGTGCTCTAATATATCTACTGCATACCAAACAAATGACTACGCTAAAAAAAAACTACTTGGCTATCTAAACAGATTATATACTTCCTTAAAAATATATAAGCATGGTGTGCTTTTTAGCTGATGCAACAGACATGCCATTTAAAACAAAAATACTTATAGCATATCAAAAATACTGACTTGAACAAATTATATACGTATGTATATAGAACTATGACTGACTGAAGAAACGAATTGCTGAATTGCTTTAAAAAATCTTCCAGATCACCACTAGCTTAGCCTCGTTAGATTCGTTAATTACCTTGCGTCCCTCAGAATGGAAATATTAGAAGCCACGCTAAGCGGAGCTTCGTCAACTTGCTCTCAGCCCTTTGCAGTAACGATTTCACTTCACTTTTATCTTCAATTGGCACATTATCATTAGTTTTTTTATCAGAATAATTGTCCGGCGCCATGATTAGATGATAGATTTTAATTACGAGTCAATAGTCAACAGATAATTATTGGATTTACTTTCAGATAACAAATTATCACTTGGAGAAACACTTTTGCTTGAGTAATGACGTGTGCATGTTTAGTGTGCAATTCAGTATTTTAGGTGCGCATTCTCGAGTTTCTTGTTAAAAAAAGGGAATTTAAAGTTAAAAGGACATGTCATTAAAATGTATATGGGTTAACGTTATAGAACGCTTGTACTATTTTCTTCGTGTCTTATACAGTTTTATTTATTTAAACTTTATTGCACTATACAAGAAAGTACAAATGGTGGACTGAATGCCATAAAGGCATTCTCTTCCAGTCAACCATCGGTGTTCAATTTCTATTGGGTTCAAAGTTAAATGAGGAAATCCGCAGGAAACCAAAATCATTCATATAGCTCAGAGCAGTTGCGGGGCACATTGTTTGTAGAACCGCTGAATGGCAACCATGTACCGGAAGACGCAGCGTTAATTTCTGATTTCTTAACAAAGTGTACGGAAGATCTGGTCAAGATTGAAGGAGGTCTATACGTTGGTTTGAGACATCGATGCCGTATGTAGTTCAAACTTCAATTCACTGGCGTTCTGATCTCTCTCTAACTCACAATTTTTAAATTCTATCTAAAATTGGTTTTGTGCCGACTATCAGTTTGTTAATATAGTTTACCATCGTCTAGTAGCCCGTCCGGTCCTTTACAGTCATTCTAATTCCCTATGGCCGCCTACGCCACTCATTATTACTATTTATGGTCCGTGCTCCACTTTATTTAAACTGAATTCATAATACCTTCGCAATTGTATTTTTTTTACTCTTATCGACCGTCTTTTGTCTATAATTTTTTATCACAATTCCAAATAGAAAAATAGATAGAATTCGCAATACTTAAGTTTGCGCCTCCAAAGTTAGTATATTATACTCTCCGCCAACCAAAGTGACGACCGCGATCGTAATACTATCTCATTTGCTCTTGCGTGGTCTTAGCAGGTGTAAAAAAGATAGCATTATAATCTCAGTCCTCACAAGTATATAGTTACCGTCTTCGCAGCAATAATTATTAGGTGTCAAAAGATTTCGAGGGCGCAGTGGAAGGGTGTTGAGGATAACTTCATTAGTTCGACAAACTTATGTTCGTATATGTTTTATTAATATTGATATATGTGTTCATTAAATATATAATGTTTCACTTGGAAATATCAACTGCTATTTAGCAACATAAATATTACACAAAGATCAAGGAAAGTGTTTTATTTTAAATTGATCCAGTATTAAATGTCATGTGCGTTTTGTTTTGAAAGCATTCCGCCGGATATGCAGAGGACTTTGAATATGTTGAAATATTTAAAAATAAAAAAATACTCTTTATTGCGCACGCAGATACACAGAAATAAAGAACATGACAGTAACATTCGAATTAGCGGAGGTAAACAACAGGCGGTCTTATCGCTAAATAGCGATCTCTTCCAGGCAACCTTTAGGTAGTGGAGTGTTAAAAGACAACAATTTACCAAAATACATATATTATGTCACGCAAAATTTTGACTTATTCTTTAAAACATACTGTCACGTTGGGCATCACTTCCACTCCACTTTCGCTTAGCCGTAATATGTAGATGGCCCCTTTAATCTGACACAAAACATTAATCTAATTCGGCAGCGCAATTTATTTGATTAATATGTGAACTAACCTAACCTGTGCCCCAATTGAACTATAACATCGCGGGTCAAACGCCTGCGCAACTATTACACGTTACTATGCCAAAAATGGCTAATTTAAATGATAAAATATTCTACTTTTTCTACCAATATTCACTCGACGCCATCTCTGCTCGATTAGGGGTCAAATAACCCGTTTCTTCATTAGTAAATCGGTAATTTTAATTAAATTAAATTGTTATTACTGTGACATTTAAAGCTTTCTCATATATTGGGTTTAATACTTTTATAGTGGAAATTGTTGTTGTTTATTATACGAAGTTGTGTTATAGTTAAATATGTATATTTATGAACTAAATTTCTTTATACGTTTTATTTTACTTTTACGAGTTTTATTTACATACAACAATATTAAAAAATATTTCCTCACATATTATTTAATTATGTCTATGATGGACAATGTGTACAAGTTGCATTGACAAATTGAAGTTTGTTCTATTATAAAAAACATTATATAAATAAAATCTCAATTCTTAGGACAAATATCAAAGCACTTCTAGATCGGAAGAAGTATATTTTTTTCAATTAAATCTTTACAAAGCAAGACTAAACTGATTAAAAGATAACGTTCATCTTATTTCATTGATATTAGACTCATTTATTATACAGAGAGAAAGACAACATCCGTGATAAAAAAAGATTATATGAAACTTAAATTTATATTAAAAGATAAATTTTAACGTGTTTCTAAACTAGTTCACTTAATAATCAAATTAGTGAAATAATTTTCTTAGATTATATCTAAAATTCTTTTGTCGTTCTATATTTATGAGACGTTTTGCCTCCCACGCAAGACTGAAGTATATTATAAAATTCAATCAAATGCTGCGAGTTTTTGTCACTAGTTTTGATTTATTGGAAAGTAGGCGTTACTACTAGTATCTGATACAGATCTGTAATAAAACTATTAATGAATATAATATGAGTTATTGAACATTTGTATGATACTTACTACATTCGCATTTAGTGTTTTATTTTATACTAGCTTTGCCTGCGACTCCGCCTACGAGGAATTCGTATTATGACAAAAAAACGTAATTGCAAAAAAGTCCACGTACGAAATGAACTCCTTAGAGTTCAAGCTTTTTCCTTGCTTTGGATGGTCCAAAATGGTAATTTTTACGAACCACTTCCCTCTGTTGGCTACTACTACATGAATGTTTGGACACACTTTGATCTACACAACTACCGTGAGGGTAAAGTGAGTCTGATTAGTGACCGAAGACGCATGATTAAGGTTAACAATATGAGCCGAAACATGTCGACAGTACCTACTCAACTTTAAGGACGTAAGTAACACAGTTCTGCACGTGTAACACAACTGTGCTACGCGGCTCTTTGTCGCGCAACAAAGATTGTCAGTCTCTCTCCTTTTGATACAATGCGAGTAAGACGGATGAAGCAATGTCGCGCGACAAGCGTAGTCGCGGAGAGTTGTGCTGTCTAGCACAACTGTCCGCGACTACGGCTGCACTGCACTTTTAATCCGTGCCAATCTGCGTCCAGTTATCTGACTGATTTAATTTAATAAATAGCAGTCACAGGGTTTTTGACCAAGATAAGAAAATTTTCTGTACCTATATGGAGACATGATCGTTCAAGGTAGGCCATAGGCAGTGTTAGTAGTGGTCTGACACCTACAGATGATACAGATTGTCAAAATTGACAGATTTTCTTAAAATTGAAGTTAATCGAATGGCTACAAATGTGGTTCAATTCAAATTTAATAACTAAGACATATACGACTATTAAACAGATTGCTTCCAAACCACGAGTGTCTCAGACTACTAATTAACCGACCCTTTTCTGGCTTCCCATTAAAATAATCGACATGTCTTACAAATTATCATTTAACGACTAAAAATAATTACGGCATCCGTCGATTAAAGTCCAATTTTCCGTATAAATTGGATCCAAACATGAAGTCGCAGGTAGACGGATTACAAAAATTGGTCCAAATTATACAGATGTTTCTGATCTATCGACATTTGAGATACAGAGCATTTACCCACTAGAGATGGATGAACACATTCCGCTTTACCAAAGTACAATCGGTGCAAAATTGGATGGATAGATTTGAATCATAATGTTGCAGCCATTTGTCCAAATTTATTCCTGCAATGTTGATGCCCACTACGTATAAAAATAAGCAATATAGTCATAGTTTAGGTATATTTAGTGTTCTTCAATCTGTGGGACGCGACGCCTTAGGGGGTCTCGGTTACATTGATTTGAACTGAATATTTGTAGCATTTTAAAACACATGTTTGGATTCGCACAAAAAAGTGGGACATAGGAAATATTTTTCTATTAAGATCTAGACGGATCGTTGAGTTGCTTGAAGTTGCAGTTGACCCGCGGTTGGTCGCCACCCTGGCGGGTTTCTCGCGTTCTGCACCGCTTCTTCACTATTTTACAAGATAGTCCTTCACTCAACTCTTCCCGGCGCACAACTACCATCTTGATCTGGCCGTCTTTTACGTGGGCTTGTCCCAGGTTGCGCATGACACTCGAGTTCGTCACCACCTAGGGAATGCAAACGGTTATTTTTAGTATGGGAAAATACCGGGTTTTAACCGAAACCGACGGTTATTTCATACAAATCGGTTAACCGATTGCATTCCTTATCACCACCCCGGTGTCTCGTTCTGCTCCGCTTGTTCATTGTTTTACAAGATAGTCCTTCACTCACCTCCTCCCAGCTCAGGACGGCCATCTCTTAGATGATGAAAAGTAGCGTGCACGGGGTTTTTGGCCAAGATAGGCAGTTTTTCTGTGCCTGTATAGAGCCATGCTCGTGCAGTGCTTCAGGGTAGGCAGTATCTCTGTGCCTATATAGAGCCATGGACGTTCAGTGCTTCAGGGTAGGCAGTTTCTCTGTGCCTTTATGGAGCCATGGTCGTTGAGGGTAGGCAGTGCCTTAGCCCCTAAATAACGGCACGCCACTGAAGACGACCCCTTTAATGGGAAAATGTCGTGGCCCCTTTTTGTCCCCATCATGAAAAGTGTTAAACATTGATTTACTTAGGTACATCATTTAATCATAGGAGATTTCATACAGATGCCTTTGCCAAAATATATGAGCAATGGTCAGTCAATTTATTCGATATATTTTCCGTGTATGCGTTTTGTTTCTTTTGTAGGTATGAGCATTTGCAAAAATAGGAATATTTCCGAAGTGTGGTGTACAAACAGCAACACACTTTAGTGACCATCTGTAGGCCTTATGTCAATGTCAATAAAGTTTACCATTGGTCACTTAACTGTTGCTGATGGTACGTGTTACGTATTTACCCCGTCTCCCGCTAAAAGCATAACGATTCGGTTGCAATGATGCAATCTCCAGTGATTAAATGCTCTAAGAGGTATTCAGACCGAAGAAATAAATTAAATACCTACCGCGTGTGAGGGCATTTGGATCGGCATTGGTTGTGATGCAATGCGATGAAAAAGTCAAAGGTAGAACTTTATATGATGAAATGTCTCCGAACATATTTTTAAGTTGCGTGATTAACTAAGTTAAGGGTTTATTAACAATATATGGCCCAAATTCGCCGTTATCTCTTAATTACTTATATTACTTCTATCTTTTTTTGATATTTGACCGGATTATTAGGGTTTTGATTTTGAATTTAAAGTTAGCATTTGTTTTTTTTTTCACTTCACTATTCACTAGCTTCTTTATACGTAAGTCTATTTAAATGTTAATCATTCTCCGACTTAATGATAAAAAAACTAATGACTCTAGTTATAATATCTCCTCGTTAGCGCGCCATTTTAACTCACATTCCAGCCCGTTACAACGTAAATTAAAATAGGCACATCTCGGAATCATCAGTAAATCAAGTGCGCGCGCCGGTTTAAAAAACACTACTATAAATTAAATTCGAAGCTAGCTGGCGTAAGAACACGAATGACAAACGATGCTCGTTTAATGCCAATTAGGTAGCATTCGCAGATACGTGCCAGTTAAGTATAAATAACCACAGAGGGACTACTCTGAAGTTAATATCTCTAAAAGTTCGTATTTGCACCGTCCCGCTCATTTAAATATAGTTAAACTCGGGAGTGAGGGGGACGGCACTATACGATCTTCGAATTTTGAAATTCGGAATAGTCCGTCAGGCGTGGCGTAGGTACTCCGTGATACGCCGCGCGGCAATAAGGAACGGCCTCGTGACTGAGGACGTTCGCCATTGATGCCCATCGTGCCTTATGCGCGAACGTTCACTTTTTGAGCGCCGCGATGGTTGCAAAACTACTCTCTCTCTCGTTCGCACAAGCTATCTATCAGCCACAGACGTCCATTGCTGAACATAGACCTAACACACCTATAGCTCGCCATAGAGTTCGATCCTACGTGGACAACGACTCCCCGCTACCCTCACGAGATCATCTGTCCACCTAGTCGAGGGCCGACCCACGCTGCGCTTTTCTATGCCTCTCCAGGACTTTACTGCCTCAGCAGCCATCCGTTCTCCGGGCTACATGGCCCCTCCATTGCCACTTGAACCATGCAATCCTGCGAGCTGTGTCGGTTACTTTAGTTTTTCTACGGAAATCGTCATTTCTGATTCTATCACGCAGATGAACTCCAAGCACAGCCATTTCCATTGCGTGCGCACGAAATTAGGTACTCGTACCTTTTGCTAAGATCAAAAGATAGAGAGCGAGAGGGGAAATCAAGAGAGTTGATATTTATGAATATTGTTTCTTTTTTACAGGTAATTATCACCATCATCTTCACGAGGACTTAGAACTTGATTAAAATGCTAATCGAGGAAAGATAAGTGTCCACTTAACTATGTAGGTTTATCAATAGGGAACATGCATGAAATTTTTTCATCGCTTTTCTTAACATAATATCAAAATACCGTAAAACTATTCCAAAAAGTGAAATTAAAATTAAAATCGGCGAAGAAATACGCATGCTATAGGCATTTTAAAGTACTAATTAGACAGCGATTTGACAGAGAGGTCCGACTTGTACTGTTACGTCACACTCTACGACGGCCATATAAACTCCATATTAAATTCTGTTTTGCTAGAAAGAGATAAAATGAAATGTTTGATAGCTTATATCTTGGTTTTTTATAGTTTAGTTTAGCACTGTTTGTTACGTGAATAAGTTTTTAATAAAGCAAAAAGAAAAAAATATGCATATTCCTTATTGGTATATGTATTTTTTCACCACAATCCTAGGTTTTATTTTCTATATAGGTATTGTGTAATAACAATAAAACTAAAATCATAGAGATATAGTATATGATCAATTTCAATACTAAATATTCATAAACCTAAACGCAGTCTAGAAATCAATACAGTCATCCTACGAAGCAGACAGCTTTTGTCTAGACGAGAGAGAGCAATCGTGCGGGGTGCAAGGGGCGAGACGCGGGTGGGACGAGCCCGAGCTGCATAGTGCGTATTAGTTAGTAGCTCGGGACATGTCATTGTCATTTACGCAAACATCAAAGGCGTCGGCCCACTGTTTGTTTTTTACACTGTGACCCAAACGCACTTTACCGATGAAGAAGCGCCCGTAAAGCGCTGCATTAATAAAAAACCGAAACACGGAACACTTAAAAAAGAGCCATAACTATCGCGACTACGAGACTAAATGCATCACTCCTATATTTGACGGTTAACATTATCTTTCACCATCACACAGATCCCTTCATAATCTATACTTACCTATATTACAGACTTGCTTTTTTCTAACCCTAATTCACAGACAATTACCTCACCAATTCCTAACCACGGAAATGACACGACCCAGGACCATTAAGACACGCTATGATTTTAAACTAACGAAAGCCGTAAAATTCCACGGTAATCACTGGACCCTATGGAATTACAGGGTAGCCGCCCACCGGCGCGGGAACGTATAATAGGACCCTTGAAACAATATTTTAACAAGCTTACGAATGCGCTTTAAGAGTTGAAGATCACGTATTCTGGAATTGTATTAACAGAGTATTATGCATTTAATGGATTACATTATACCTAATGTAATTCAATATATTATTATGTATACATAAGTAGCTTCATAATAATAATGGACGCATGCAGACGGACGCATACAGTTTTGCAGGGAACTGTCTTCGAAATAAGACGTATTTGATTAGATTGTGATTGATTAGTTTTGATTAGTAAAAAAAAGAACACGCGGATTTTCGGTGTCATGTTAACCCTAGTGTTTGCAATGCGTATTGTACAATGCGACCAAAGTTATCATCTTTAAAGTTAGATATTTTTTGTTCAAAAATATATGAGTACACATATTTCAGATACTACTAATCTACTAATATTGTAATAATTAAGAATTACTTAGAAACATTTACTGTTGAGTTTCTTTTGGCATCCTTCTCTCTAGTGGTCTCCTCTTGGGAATTACCGGTAGAATCAGGCTTGTAAAAGTAGCGGTCATATCATTATTGAAACTGAATTCATAATAGCTTTGTTAATGTATATTTTTGTATTTTTCATTCTTATCGTCCGCCTTTTGTCTCTAGATTTTTATCACAATGCCAAATAGGTACAGAAAATTAATACAATCGCATCATGTACCTAACTTTGTCTTCGTCTCTGAAGCGAGCTCATACCTAGCGTCGCAGTCGCAGTTTTAGTTTTAGGGTTCGTTGGGCGCAGCGGGATGGTGTTGAGACTTCATAGACGCAAACTTCAGTGACGCGAAATGCGCAATATGTCGCTCGACACAGCATCACACGTTTCTTTCGCCCTGTATGAAAAGGAGCGAGATAGACGCGCGAATATAGAAAATGTCGCGTATTAGTAGAAGAGCAGTCACGATTATCTTGCTTACTTTTTTCCTACTAATAATTTATACATTACAAAGCCCTAATCCTAAAAGCATTTACGCGGATCGCTAATAACAACGCAAGGGCGAGGCGCTTCGTGAGATCGTTAGGATCTTTTAGTTTTAAATTGAAAAGGAGGATCTAAGCACGACTTCGCCTCTAATTGCGAGTAGGGCTGCCACCCTCACTATATTTTTCTTTTGTCTATTTTATCGTCCTGGAATTACCACGAGGGACCAAATTAGCAATGAGGAGATTACGCAGGATAA
This sequence comes from Hedya salicella, assembly GCA_905404275.2. NCBI lineage: Eukaryota > Metazoa > Arthropoda > Insecta > Lepidoptera > Tortricidae > Hedya > Hedya salicella. The sequence continues at coordinate 18,572,986 of FR990108.1, forward strand.
CGAAAAGTCGTCAAAGTGAACAACGTGGCAGGGCACATTGCTCGTAGAACCGGAGGTCAATCTGCCCTAATGTCCAGAAAGGTTATTGAGTGGCGATCACCAACCCAGCCAGCAAGACCCCTAACAAGGTGAACCAGCGATTTGGTAATGATCTTAGAAACTGTTAGATGCGTCGTTGTGAGACTCCTTTGCCTTTGCCATCAGTGGACATTTACGACAAAATTGAGAACACATTTTACGACATTTTTGAAAAGATAATGATATGTATGATCCTATTCCTATACCTATGTTGAAATCCAAGTAGTAAATAACTACTTGGATTTCATGTATTGTATAGGTATTCAACCGTGTAAACTGTTACTCGCATTTAAACGAAACTTGGTACACAGATAGAGCTGATATACTTAATCCTGGTTACAGGACTACTCGTACTCTTAAAGCCAATATATAAGTAGGTACTGTAATTACATAAAAGGTGGCAACCCTAATTGCAAGGGCTCGGCACCATTTGATGTTTTATAATCTCAACTAAAACGCGATTCCGGTGTTCGAATATAGCTCCCATTGTCTTAGTAAAAAGGTCTTTGCTTTTATATGTTTTGGAGGATTGCGTGCGACGGGAAATCGCTGCGTGTTTTATTATTGCTTTTTATGTCGTTATTCTTCTTTTGTTTTCGATTGTGACGTTTTAACGCTGATTGAATGGGATTTCCTAGTTTTTGTTTTAGCCTTAGGAAATATGGTTTTGATCGTTTGTACAAAATGCTTCCTATTTATGTATGTAAAAAAACGGGTTACATGCATAAATAGGAAGCATTTTGTAAAATTAATATTTGTAGTTGTATTTTTGAGGTCAAGTACAACTTTCACACGAAATAAATGATTCAGATTATTTATACAAACGATCAAAACCGTAGTTATTAAAGTTAAATAAATTGAAGGATTAAATTGGATGCTTAATGATAATCAAGTTAAAATTAACTCATACAGGCAGTGAATTCGCCATTAGTATTTGCTAACTGTGAAGTGTAAAATCTTGATTGTTATATGACAGGCCCAGGATTTTGCATGGAAGGCGGAAGAGATATCAAATGACGCAAATGCCATTTTGATTTGGCAAACGATGCACCAAACAATCTGTATTCTATTCTTCGGGCATAAATCTTACTTCATTCGAACTAATCTATCAGATTTTTCAAAATATACGTATCTGTCCATTTTGAACGCGTATAACTTTATGTTACCGCGGAGCACTTCAACAACTCTATCCAGTCCCAAACAAAGCAATGCTCTACTTATTAATAAATATTTACACGTTTATTTTTAAATCGTATCCGTGATTACCTACATTTTAACGATCTTATAATTAATTCAGCCAGCATCAAGCTAATTTTCAGTGAAATTACCCATAACAATTTTATAGCTAGAGTTGCAACTGCTCCGGGTAATTTTATGCACCAATTACCTGTACCGCAAAGGGCCATCTCTAGCGAACTTAATTAAAATGATAAGTAGGTATTACCGGCTTGAGAAAGGTATTTTTAATGGCCTATAAATTGATACTGGATTAATGTGACATGTCTAGTCTAGACCGTGTTTTATGTTGTTTGACCACTTGAGTCACGATAGCCTTATGCAGTTAGGTTTTCATTTTAAAATGCTTAAAGCAATTATGTCTAGACTTAGTGAAATAAGGGCCTATGTGTCAATGTTGACAGACTAGATATGCCTTTATTTCCTTAGGGGTACAAATACTTCGCATCGTCATAGTCTCATAGTACCAATACAATAGTATCTTAATAGATCAATTATAGACATTATTACAAAGGCAGGAAGAATTTACGAACGGCGAGTATGCTTGATTTTTGAAATGCATTGATATTTTTATGTCTGCTGTAGGTTAACACAGTAGTTACAAGAGTTTTTTTTATTAATTTCATGCCTGGTAGTTTTATATCTACGTGTTCTAATTATTAACTAACAAAGGTTCAAAGTAGAGTTAAAAGCTTGATAACTTTAAACGACTTAAAAAATCTTAACAGCTAACGCTTACTTCGAAATCACCCGCAATTCATGCAATTGACAAAAATAAATTTAATTCGATTCACAATCTATTAATAGATTTCGGCACAATACACCTTACACTACAAAAATATAATGAAATCGATACCCATAAAAACTTGAAAAGATAAAGAAGATTTATAAAAAATCTTAGGTTTTCGACTGACATAGACGATAACTAACAACCTCTACAACAGATACTCGTACGTGTATTAAAATTAAATTTGTATTATTTATGCGACAGAGACTTAAAAAAAAGTTTGTATGGAACGTGACACGAAAACTAGTGTTTGTAACAAAAGACTTGACGGTTCACACAATGCTAATTGTATAAGTGTTGTGCTATGTCGTTTAATTATTGCATGAGTCACGTTTTTACCCCCTGGCGCCAATGGAGGGTAAAAACTAGATCTAGACTTGTCCTAATTGAACATTGAAGCTTTTCAGGTTTAGTTAATGTCGGATCCTTTTAAATGCATCAGGCGCTGCACAACTCCTGTAACAGACAGATATGAAAGTAAATACTTAATAATAACTTTAGAAAAATGCAAATTGATTACATTTAAAAATTATCCCAAATTATATGCCGTTTTGAGCTCGGTACGGTGCCGTTTCGCGTAAAGCACGGTAACACAATCCATGAAGGCAACGCGAAACGCCGTAGAGAAACTAAATCAGCTTGCGCCTTTGAAACATGACAAAATTCACGTTTTATGGCATAGGATTACGTCACGTTCAAATCGTCTTACATTGACGACAGATTTCTCAAAATCATTCCAAATAGTATTTTCTGGGGATCAAGTTTACGTACATTATGGAAACTATTATCACCTTTCAGCAGATGACGAGTCTCTCTTTCTTCTTTGCTTCCAAAAATAGGATGATAATAAAATACGCTAACATCTCATTATCCATTGATCCGATCAATTTCTTACCCGCATTACGGAATAATCAATTTGCATCGATGAATTTAATCGATCGTCACGCTTGAGCTCGAACTTTTACTGTCAAGAATGTGCTGATTGCTAGTTGCTGTTATTTCTTGTTATACAGAAGGCGCATGCATGCAACTGTTTTATTACCATAGATTAAAGACAATGTTTAACTTTCTACATAGGGGAGGTGGGGGCTGCAAGTGCCGATTTTCCAATAACATGGAATTTCATTATGAAAATGATAGGATGAATTTCTCAAATATGGAAATATCAAAGAGTTGTCTATCGGTTTTTGTAATATTATAGTGATTTGGGCCAATATCTCAGTAGTTATTTTTTTACAGATTTTTCTTTTTGACAAATTTCGGAGTGGAACTTTCAGCCCCGCTTTGGGGTGAGTTGTTATACCCGTGAGGCAAATTGTTCCGCTTAGATTATGAAAATATAATGTATGAATAAAATGGGTTTTTGTAACTAAAACAATCATTAAATTGATTTATAATATCTTTTATATTATAATTTCTCTCAGATGCATAACTGAACTTTAAAAATAACAAAAAAAACCTGAAAACCTCCTAAAAACCTGAAAGTCATATTCGACATTCATTCATCAGGTTATAAATCTAGTAAGATACATAACTAACTTTTAATAAATATCATAACTGGTAATCTTCAGATAAACTGTTTATCAAATTAACTAACGGTCGAAGTCTATCAACTTACAGGGACAGATTTATGATATGTTATGTATTATAATTACTATCAGACTTATAACTAAAGTTTAAAAACAACAAAAAAAAACCGCCTTTTTGAACTACTATCTTCTTTGGCTTCAATACCGTCGTGACTCCAGTCTCGTCCAGGTTCCAGATTCTGGACGGACTCAACATATGTTTAAGTAGAATATCACCCAGTTTAGTGAAAAATTCATTCACGTTATGTTTATTGAATGCCGATGCACGTCCAAGACTCGTCGTGGTCGCTTCTGGGGTTCTTATCGATAACAATGGGTTCCTGTTTATAAATCCAGTGAACCAGTCAGCACCAGCTTCACAATTTTTGTGTCACGAAGGGGGAATATTGTTCAAATTAAATTTTACAGCACATTCATATGCTAGTTCTAGTTTAGCTTCGCACCTCTCCTAGCAGCAAGCCGGAGTATATTGAGGAACACCTTAAAATGTAGTCCACTAGCTGTTTTTCTGTTCCACAGTAAATACTGTCCTGCATTTATATCTTGTAGTAGGATCTTTACCGGCTTTCAATTTATTAACAAATCGACGTAGCGTCATGTGGCAAATATCCAGTTCTCTGGCAAATGCTTTTACTTTTTTCCCCCATTAATGGCATTTGTAGCTTGACGCAGTAATTTTTCGGAGGTTTTCCCTCTATCTGACTTTCGTTCTTAGGTACGCATCCTAAAAAAAAAAAATGGTCTTAAAATTAAAGGTAACATTGAAGGTTCGTGAGTTCGGGTAAGGGTAAGGTCGGGTCGGGGTAAGGTGTTCCGCGGAACAAGCAGCCCCTCCGGTAGGGAACATCCAACCCCAAATTTCATTTTTTACAAATACTGCCAAACCACCAATTCAATAGAATGAATTCAAAAAAACACTTGAACTACAAGACACCTTACTAATGTCACTACAAAATAGGAAAGTTACATGTGAATCGGGCCATAATAAACCAAAAGAGACCAAAAAGTTTAAACACGAAAAATCTTACTCACGTGGTGTTTTACGAGCTCTGTGCACACCGCCACTCAGCCGCCGGCGCTGGAGTAACTCAGATGGCCGCCAGCGCGGCGCGTCACCTGATGCTCAAACGGCAACGGCACACTTCACAAGTATTGCTATCTCTTTTCTTTACAAAGTTATTGCCATCGGAACAACTTACCCCGGGGACTTGCAGCCCCGTCCTCCCTGCATTGCTTGTCGTATACAGTTGGTACAGAACTCGAAAGTGACTACTGTCAGGACCGGATTAAACTCAAATCAAATCAAATCAAAATATTCTTTATTCAAGTAGGCCTAGTTACAAGCACTTTCGAAATGTCAGTTACATGAGAGTGAATGTTTGCTGGGAACTTTAACACTATTCCGAGTTTGTCACGATTGTCCGGTCCGCGATCGCCACCGTCAGGTGTCTGATCATCAACTGGACTGAGTCTAATAATATGTTAGGTCATGTTTTCCTAGAGACAATGTAGGTAGGCCGTAGGTACCTGAACTGGAGACCTAAGTACTCTCACGGCTCCGAGATTCGCAAAGCCTTCTACGTCTAATAACCTCAAAGTCTTCAAATCATTTTGAACTACTGCTGTAGTTCCCAATGATCTTTGGTCTGAAATAGTTCAGTCACGCGGACCCCGTTTTCTATCGTATACATCAGTTTTGGATCAGTGTTCCTCGGCTGTTTGAGTGGTCCAATCGAAGACACCTGACCATCTTGACTGTGTCTGGGGATACAGTAAAACACATTTTGCACTAGTATTTAAGACTACACTTGTTGTCACCGCACGCTTGTGGCGACATGACGCTTTTATTAATAACATCGTTGAAGGAATGGTCAGAGGAAAGCTAGGAAAGACCCCTAAGCTGCACGAAACAAATAAAAGAGAAGGTAGACGTCATGTCGTAAAGCGAAATGAAGGAGGTGGCTCTGGATATGGCGAGATGAAGACACCTACCCGTTTCATCAGCTTCACCGACAAGTTTGACTCTTAAATTTATAATGATGATTTACACAGGGCTTGAGTGCTTCTGTCACCTGTTCACTGACAAGCCGCTTATCGCCGGGTATAGACTACATCGACAATAGTAGTACATCACTACAATGTATCGTCTTAACCGTGTAAAAGAAAATTGTTCCACTCAAACAACCTACAACGTGCCGACATCGATGATAGCCAATAATTGCCGATCCCCAGCGGCATGCGCAAGATTGCACGACCGGGCAAATTGCCTCTTTGGCGGTTTCTCGACATTTCTCCCATTGTCGGACAACTTGTGAACATTGTGATTTGTTGCGGTGGCAAGTTGAGCGTGTTGTTGAGTTTGAATGTAGGAAATTCATAAAAATGAAGAACTACTTTCTTTACACAAAGTAGCCGTAATTTTTTTTTTGTAAATGTTCGTTTTTGGTGTACAGATTTCTCCAACTCAGCTTAGGTTGAAGGTGTGTTAGTACTTACATATACGGAAAAGAGAGTTCAGAGTACGGAACATTGCGTTTCTTTCTATTTTACTTACGAATCTTAACTAATAACAGAGAAAAAAAACATGTACAAGTGAAGGTTTTAGTACCCTGTAACTTTATTTTATTGCTATTATTTTTTGTTATAGCGGCCACGATAATACAATTATGTGAACATTTTAAATGTCAACCTACGGGCCTATGATGGTCGGGTTTATCACGCGATAAATGATATGATAACGCGTCTGTCTCTCTCGCACTCCCATACGTGTCAGAAGGTGACAGCAGCTATGTCATTTATTAATCGCGTGAAAAACGCAACCATCACAGGCCCTACTACGGTTTTGACAGACACACCGCGAAGGCTTAATAGGATTCCGTTGGTTTCCTTCGGATACGGAACAGGATAACGGAAGTCTAAAATTACTAGTTATCTACCTTATGACTAAGAAAAGTAAAAAGTTAATAGATTAGAAGTGCCGTAATTTCATGTAAACCTTTCTCAAGAATTTACATTAGGAACAGACTTTTTTCCTTTCAGTAAGAGGATGTTAGAAGTTGTTAAATCGTATTTAACTTGGTTTCTAGTGGAAACCCAAACAGCGCTCTCTCTGGGAACAAACCCGCACTTGTTCTGTAGCAAATATTTGAACTGGCTGAGTTAAAAGCTGAAAGCGGATTGAATATAACTCTTTCACTGAACAGTGATAGATATTCTTATTAAACTTTGTGTATATACATGGCTAAAATATATACACTAAATGTAACAGCCAGTCGGCATTAATTCGTTTGCCAAGGGGTTTTCGAGTTTGATGCGAAATCGTTCAAATCACACGATTTTTGCCCATTATAGCTTAAGCATTATGCCTGAAGTTTCTGGAGAGCGATTTCTCGAAATGTTCCTTGTGGCATGACTGTTGTCAACAATGGCGTGACGTCGCCATATAAGCTGATTCCCACCGGGTTGCCCAAGGAAAAGATTGTAACCACCTTTTTCTTTAAATATAAGTAAATGAATACGCTTTAACTTCCCTTGTAACTTTCTTGACGCCACGCCTCTGGTTGTCAGCGCTATTTTTGTCATTGATCAGTTTATTATATTTGTCATCTGTATATCTTATAAGTCTATGACTTATGGTACAAATAAGAAGTTAGTTGTTTGTTTAACTTGGGTCAAGCGGCGGCTCAAAGCGGGGCTGTGTGGTCGCGCGGCGGGGTCCAAGAAACCCGTAGTAATGTGTATGAAATATTGTTATGGCACGAGACTTTTGAAGGAGGTTGAATCATCTCAACCAACCGCTGGTAAAATGAAAGCATTTCCATCAGTCGACATTAATCTCCCGAAATGCAAGAGCTTAATTAATATCATCAATTTGACCTGTATAGTGAACGCCCTAAGAATTGCACTTCGCAGATTTTGACTGACAAACACTTATTTCATAATTTATAATCTCCTTGGTTGTTTCGGTTAGTGACTTTTCAGAAAGGATTAAACAAAAAAGCTTCTGACTCGATCATAATGTAGCAAAATTTATGGGGACCTCGTTAAATAATAAAATATATAGGGGCTTCACAACTATTATAAAGCTGTAAATATGAGATGTCTGTGCATTGAAGATATTAAAAAAAATAGCATAATGGACTATTTGGAGGTCACTGAATCAAAAATATTTTTTTTGTATGTTTGAATGTTGTTGTTGTGGCTTCAGCACGTCAAAACAGCTATATGGGGGGCATCCACATATGGTTAAATGAAACTTTTATTCCGATTACGCTGAAGCAAAAAAGAGGGTTATGATTTTTCGTACTCCGGAATACTATCTCTTAAATGTATATCGTTGTCTAATACTCATAACACAAGCCTTATTGAGCTTATAATGGGACTAGTATATTATATGTGTATGTGTGCAATGATGCCCTACGTTGTATCCTAGTGTGTGCAGTCACGAAACAGTTTAGCTAGATTTATTGTATTCTGGTCAAAAGATGGACAATATAAGCAACCATTAAGGATTAATTTATAGCTTGCTTAGAAGAATTAACAGTATCATTATAAGCGAATTATCATGGCTATGCCGTAGGGTTTCGCGGTTATTTATATTATGGATTTAGATTCGCAAATATGGCCTATTGGTGATATATATATGACCTATTGATTACCTTACTCCTAAGGCCTGTCGCGACGAAAAGAAAATTGCACGCAAAGAACCTACATTTTTATATTTAACTACCAACGGAAGCTTGTTACTAAAACGCTTCAATATTATCACAAAAGGAAAAATACTTAGGTCTTAATTGCGTATTAATATGTTTTTTTTACATTGCGTAGTCACTCACTGTCAAGTAGGGTTGTTTACCAGATACTACAAATTTTTGAAACACATAACAAAATTCCTGATTTGTGATAAAGATTCCTGATACTCGGGCCCGCACCCATCTATAATTTACATGTTAGTAAGTGTTAAAAATTACACAACTGTCAAGGGTCTTGCTCTTCCTTCGAGACTGTGTGCCGTAATCATATTCCTAATACAACGTCCGAAATTTCGAAAAAAATACTAAAGCAACTTAAATTCAATCAATCTTTTTGTTGTGCTGCAATAATGTATTACTATCATAATTTATTTATAAAAAATAAAATGTTTTGACGACATAAGTTTTTGCGGACGAATACTTAGTCAAAACGCTTTTTATACTTTACGCTTTCAGATCGACTTGACTCCTTGACACTGAGTAGAGATGTAACCTTGCTCTGTATTTTCTATCGTTTGTATAACGGGGAGTGCTCCGGGGAATTGTTCGAAATGATCCCTGCCGCATCTTTTGGCCATCGTCCTACGCGACAATATTTCCATTCTCACCACTTGGATGGTTGGCAGTCCACAACTGTGCGTTTTCCTATAAATTTCTTGCCTCGCACGACTGAACTGTGGAATAAATTGTTGCTTACAGTATTTCCGGACCGATGCGACCTTCAAGATTAGGGCTTACTCCCACCTGAAAGGCCGGTAACGCATTTATGACTCCAAGTGCGTTGCCGGCTTTGGTGTTGCAGGTTTCTACGGGCGACGGTGATCGCTTACCATCAGGTGAACCGTCTGCCCGTTTGCCACTATATATATATGGTCTGTTAGCGTTGTGATGAAGAACCCACGCTGTAAAAACGGCAGCGTTGCAAGCATAGCAGGACCATATCGCTAGCACAGCTTGCAAAAAGCATTAACATTTACGATATTAGCGACTTATAATTATAGTCGAGACATGTCTCTATGCTGGAAGCTATCGTATCTGCGTTATTAATCGAACAGGCTGTGTTTTGCATCCATTACTGAGATAAAGGCGGCTTTTATAAGCAACCCGTTATACTTGCAGCGGATGCAAGTCTGGGGACGTTGGCGCTTTGTTGCTTTAAATTGTTGAGTGAACGTTTTTAATTATCAACAAGCTAGGTAATCTTAATAAGATTTATTATAGAAGACACGGACATGTTGATGATGAGAGGGAATATGTAATATCTAGGGTAGCATGTTCCAAGTTCCAACGCCGGCTTTATCGTCGCTTAGCAACAGGTGAGATTGAAGTGAAATGCTTGCCGATCTAACATTAAAACCGACCAAGTGCGAGTCGGACTCGCGCACCGAGGGTTCCGTACAAACTTTCTCTTAACCTAACACAGGGGTCAGACAAACCGCAGCTCGCGAGCCAGAGGGACTACTCCGAAACCCGAAAAACGAAGTTCGTATGGCGCCATCCCGCTCACTCAAATACAGATTAAGATGATAGTGAGAGGGAGGGCACGTTACGAACTTCGAATTTCGAGTTTCGGAGTAACCCCTCAGTGCACGGCGGCGGGCGTTGCTGCCCGATTTCCGGTATATGTATTCCTTAGTCGCCTCTTACGACACACCCACGAAATGAGATGGAGTACCTAGTCCTATTCTAGGCAGTAGTATGATTCGCGGAGTTCTAAGTCACAGATAGTACACGAGAAGATACAAAATGTACAAGGAACGTGCATTATTCAACGCTTGCATTCCATATAGTAAAGAGGTCAATAAAAACTTTACACTCCGTATATCGAAGTAACTAATTGAAGTGATTAGATCTGATATTTTAGATACGTATTCCTAAGCAGTAAAAAATCTTGCCATATCTTACTTAAGGGCCTACTTCGTCATGTGTAAATCACGCCCCAAACGCGGAGCCTGCCAATAAGCGTGATTTGTAATAAGGGACGCATTTATTGCTCGCGCGCATCAAAGAAAGGGAAAGCTAATACACTACATGCTTGGGGTTTTTTGGCGTAAGCGCCAGATGCAAAAGTACCATGAAATCGAAGATATTATTATTTTTTGTTAACATTTAAGTTAATCACTTAAAAGATAAAGGGAAGAATGACATTTTAACATAATTTAGCCGTTTATTAATTTTTCGTTTGTACAAACTAGACAAAAAACGCGTAAGACGCGTTTTCGGATAACTTTTCGATCGAGGAAATTTTCATTTAACATGTTTCCGCGTTAATCACTGAATTGTTTATATAGTCAAGAAACACATATCTCAAAACCAGCCTGTTTTATATACTAGATTTGACAAAAAATGCGCTACAAAATAGCTTAAATTTTCGATGCATCCCCTTACAAGTTTTACTTGCTAATGTATTTTGCAACCTAATTTTTGTAATTTTTACTAATTTCTAAACGTACTCGTAATCCTTATTCTCATGTTAGAGCGCAGTACAGTACACACACGCTATTTATTTTTATTGATTGCCGTCAACGTTGTGGGTTCTAATTTTAAAATTTGCAATTGATTACTTTACTGCGGCATTTGTTTTTATATTTGTTCAGAATTGAATATAAACAGCCGTTTATCTAAGAGTTTTATATTTGTTCGGAATTGAATATAAGAAGGTATTTATCGAGCATTAGAACTGGTTAGCGGTAACATTCCGGTTGTTCGAGCGATGAAAAAACTGGATCGAAAACCAACGATAAAAAGCTGAAATAAATGGCAATCATTGCATTTTATTGTACTTTATTTTATATCGCCTTAAATTTACAACGTAGATAAATGGACCGTATTTGAAATGGTTTTTTTTTCAGCATGTGCAGGAAGGGAAATCGATTCGCGTACCACAGTAGAACCCTGTCGCTATAATCTCACGTATCGCTCGAGTATTAGTGACGGTGACTTGTTATTGCGATAGGATTCTTCATTGACCATTACTGAACGTTTCCTAACCAACGTCAGAAATCCCAGCATAATATAAACATCATTATCAATACTTCTAAGTTTAATGCAACCAAATGAGAAACGATTAAACATTAAATTAATCGATACGAATAATCGAATACATTTACCGATCCGAGTTTCAAGTGGCATAAATTAATATTGAACCATTAATTACGTTACAAAGCAATTAATGGGATAAATTATGATGTTCGTGGAATTCCGTAATAGCGTTTAATAGAAAAACGTAGTAAGCGCCGTAGCAATCCACATCAAATTAAATATAAAACAAAATAATATAATAAGTGCATACATTACATACAGTTTGTCCCACGTGATTTCGTGTCTCTGAAGTTAGCTAAGTTACCAGTAGCAGCGCAGCAATAGACATTATGCCGGGAAATTTTATTTAACCTGTATAAAAAAATCAGACAAATATTTTTTTGCTTTTTAAACGAATAAATACTCAGATAAACCGCATTAAAGTTTGGGCTAGGCTAGTCGTACAATAAAAGCTGTGACCTAATAATATCTATCAAATATCGCGATATTTATTCATCGTCTAGCCTAGTGTACTCGTATTGGTGGATGACAATATTAATGACGGAAATCTAGATTCCGTAATGGCAGTTTGTGACAAATATCGACATCTATATTATTATAAAGTTGTAAAAATGAAATGCCTGTACCTACATCGAAGATATTTTCAAAAAAATGATTGTAACGGACTATTTGGAGGTCACTAAATCGAAAAATATTTTTTTGTTTTTAATTTTTTGTATGTTTGTATGTGTTGTTGCAGTTTCGTCACGCCAAATCGGCTAAACGGATTTTAATTATTTCTGGTACATGGGTAGCTGGGTATCTCCGGATGGTCTCCAGAAGGCGCCCGCAACTTCATTCGCGGAGGAGAAAAAGTCATAACCTCTCTTTTTTCTTTAGCATAGTCGGTTAAAATGTATCCTATAACCATCTGCAGATAGGTACCAAGATACCCGTGTACCAAAAATAGTTGAAATCCATTTAGCCGATGTGGCGTGATGAAGACACAACGACACATACAACCATTTTATTTTTACAACTTTATACCATTATATTTTTACTTTTAATAGTATAGATATAGGCATAATTATGTGTTACGGTATACATTTGCGCTTTGACTGTTACAGACTATTTAATGCTGACTGTACATACTTCGCTCAATTTGCTAAAAAAACGTGTAAAATTAATGATGTTTTGCACGTAGTTAGAAACAAGTGACACAATAATAATATTGGTTAAACCTATACGATTTTTACAACGAAAATAATCACGGTTTTCTATGGGTAATATTAGGACCATGGACGTAACACCGGGCCGAGACCTTAAATTATTATTTATACCCAATTAAGTTTAGTTGAGATACTAAATGACACAACTTCAAGGCGCAAAAAAGTGTAAGTTTAATAAGAGATTAATCGGCTCTGTTATCCAAGATTAGGCGGAAGGCTTAGTAAATAAACAAGATTGTGTTACATACGCGTTATGTGATCAATGTTGCAATAGTAGCAGAAAGAGTTACGCGTAGATGCTTAGACAATGAAGACATAACTCATTTGAATTACACTTTCATGACACTAGTAAGTGATTCAGCTATAAATATCGGTTTTTTTTTATGACATGGGAGGCAAACGAGCAGACGGGTCGCCTGATGGTAAGCGATCACAGTCGCTCATAGACACTTTCATCACCGGAGACGGACGGACAAGTGCGTTGCCGGCCTTTCAGGTGGGAGTACGCTCTTTTCTTGAAGGCTTGAAGTTCGCATCGGTCCGGAAATACTGCAGGCGGCAATTTATTCCACAGTTCAGTCGTGCGAGACAAGAAATTTCTAGAAAAACGCACAGTTGTGGACTGCCAACCATCTAAGTGGTGACTGGTGAGGGTGGAAATATTGTCGCGTAGATGCAGCTGGAATGAACCCGAACAATTCCTCGGAGCACTCCCCGTTATACAAGCGTTGGAAAATGCAAAGCGAGGCTACATCTCTATGCAGTGCCAAGGAAACTCTACCAGTGCAAATATAGTTGACAGCTTGCATAAACGATTATGTGATTTAGCAGCGGCCTAGTGGACCCGCGTGTGTAAATGTTCCATTCATTTTTGTGACAATGGCACCAATGGCGGAAAGAAGCTTTCTGTCATCTTTATCATCTTAGTCGTCAGTCACGAAATTAAAGTAATGATACGAAAAACAGATATTTATTTAAAAAACTGTCAAAAAGCTCTCGATTTGACACGATTTTTCCTGTTGAGCTTCCCCGGTAAAAATAGTAGTTTCATACATAAGCGAAATGTGATAAGCATGCCTTCGCTATAACACAAACAATAACAGGCGTTACTGAAGTGTTCTTAAAGAAAGTATTAACAACTGCATAAAAGTTCTTATGGATATTATGTACAGTCAAGGAATTTAATTTATATACCATTTCGTACCTTGTCACAGTCATAATCAATATGAAAGCCGATAGAGATGCTATATGAATGTCACTATGAAAAGGTACGAAAAGGTGCACAAATTAAATGCCTTGGCCGTACAATTAAAGCAATGGAACTGAACACGTGAATGCAATAAATCTTGCGATTCTCCGGGGTGTATCGGTGCTCAATAGAATAATAACGAGAATCTCTAGTTAAAGCAATAAACTAGACACTCGTATCGCCAATTTAACGTCCCGTATACAGGGTTTAATTGCAACCTGTAGCTTACTACATGACCTTTATTTAATTTTAATTTAACTAGTAAATGTAATGCCTACTTAAGCTGCTTAATTCTTTCCCGCGATGCTTTTAGCTTTTCGCTCTAAACACTAAAATAAAACTTTAAAAAATCGTTAACCTCCATGGCTTAAATGCTTAAGAACGGGTCAAATCTACGCGAATTCCGCGCGCCATTCTTATTCAATCCAGTAGACATAAAAGAGAAAGATATATGGCCTTAAAGAAACTAAATGGAACGAAGAAAGGCAGTTAAAATCCCGTGGTAAAGGTTTGGAATTCCGCGCATCCCGCCCGCTCCGACACAACCGCATTCCACGGGCCGGCTATTGAGACATTTCTAACTGAACAAAAATAATTAGTGCAAGAAACCGAAGTATTGAGGATGTGCAGGCTTCTGGAGACATACGTAACCGTGAGGAGGACCAAAATGCACTGGATTGTTGAGTAACTGAACCAAACTGCACACATTTGCGACATTTAGAAAGCAGCAAGACTAGAAGGCATGTAAGATCCACATACAGATATTTGTTTAGAAAAAGGAGCTCGTAAAAGCCGCTATGCAGCCAAATTTCTTAGATACATGAAGCACATAGCGCCACTAGGCACTTAGCAACCATCAGAGATCCGACATGTCGATTGAACCAAATACTTTTCACGATCTAATTAAATTGAAAGGCAGAGTCGGCTCGGATAAGACCGGAATGCGGCCGCTGTTGAAATATTGATTAAGCTTTCTGTTTTACTTCTCACTCGGCCAACATACCACACGGTGCATCTGGTCAAACAACACCAGTTTAAGACCAACTACATATGTGATAATTCCTCACTCTCAATACCAAAGGTGTCGCGAGTTGCGACACGAAAAACTCTTCGTTACCACCTATGTAGCCGGGTGACATCTGATGTGATGACACACACGACGTCCACAGTCCGTGTTTACACAATAAATTCAAACGGTATTTGGTATGTTACAATCTCCTCAATGTTTATGGAAAGCCAGCACGCGTCATTCGTAATCAATAAGTATTGATGGAACGATGTTATGATTTAAACGACAATAACGGGCTTTCAAAGTTAGGAGCGTTAAACGAACGGCATTGTGCATGTGACATTTTGTGTCGCCTACACAATCGAAAAGGGTATCCACGGCCCGTTTCGAACGGATAAAGCTCCTCACTTGCGCCGAGTAAGACGCGAGACGGTAAAAAAAAAACAAACCGATCGGTCAGGTAGTCGGCCTTTTGTGGCCATTGTTGCCTAACGACCCGATGAATAGTCGATTCTTCACCGAACAGGTGGCGCTTTGAGATCACATCGTCACCTCTGCTGACTTCCTTAGTTTATTTGCACTTTTAGGAGTTCGACGAACGCGACGAATTTATTCAAATGTTATTCCAGTGGCGTGAAAGCGCGACGATAACCCCGTCTGACCGACGTGGACGGCATTGCTGATAAACTACCGCGTACCTAGATTTTGTGCTGTAATTCGGCTCGCGATCAAATAAAACCTAACGTCGTAGCAACAAAGGCTATCAACTATCGCAATCTAGGCGCCGACATCCGAGACGGATCGGTCGGCTCATTTACATTGTATCGACGGGAAAGCGACACGGGCTGAAGAATGATTCCAAGCTAACATTGATCAAACACCGGTATTGAATTACATTACTGAAGCGGAGTGCCAGTAGGAATAACTAGGGGCGCTGTCCAGCGAATTCCGGATACTTATACACTTGTATAGCCCACGCCGCGAGCCGAAGAGAGAAAGAGCAATTTTCCGAGGAAGTGTTCTCAACTGGTTACCGGCTATTTACGACCGCTATCATACCGCTAACGAATTATCGTTTGTTGCGAGTTTTATATTGGAATTTGTAATCCATGTACCGCTATCGTAGTTTTTCGGTGCCATAAAATAGATGCATAAGCCGTAAAGGTTGAGATTGCGTTGGAGAGAATTGTTGGCGAAGCGGTAGATGGTGCGATAGTGCAGAACGCTACTCGACCCAGAGCACAGTCTCGCATTCCGATGGAAATTGCCCGCGGCTGCGGCGAGATTGCCGGCGCCTCGCTTAATTACGCACCGACGAGGACATCCATTACTGGAGATAATTCAACGCAATTAGAGGATGAGTCGTGATCCGATAGGGATAACGCGAATGTTCCTCGCGTTAGTGACTGTTTAGCATTCCATGTAACGTCTATGATACAACATAGTGTTTCCAAGAGCCGTGTAAGGAAGGGTTTAAAGCGTTAACAAATTGCCAAGTAACTGCATGAATACGCGTAATATACACTTGTTAGGAGCGACAACAAAATGGCCACTCTTGACATGGTAGGACGAAAGTAGGGTAATTGATGTAAATACAAATCCGGACAAGATTGCGGTAATCTTTAAAACGGTCCAATTCAAATCTGACAGGTGATAAATAGTCGAATAGCGGCATTGGAATGCCAACAAGGCCGCGGTACAGCCTTGCCGTTTCCGCATCATCCAATCAGCACGAAGCTTAGAACCGGACCTCGCAGCAAACATTATTAAAGTAATAAACTATTAGATAAAACGGGCCCCGACAGCGTGTGAATCGGCGAGAGAAAGCCGCTGTCGCAACGGCTTATTACCATCTCGGAATTTTGACCACAGCTGTAAAAGACTAACGATTAGAAATTACTTCTAATCGCGCTCTGAACACTTAAACATGTCCCGTTTGAATCGTCGGCCGAGTTCGCGGCTGCGATGAATCATTGTTTGTTTTGAAGCGCGCGCTTCTGTTTTAAGAATTATTGCTACTGCCTCTATTTTAGGAAACCTTTTATGTTAATCAAAGCTCGCTCTCAAAAGGAATTAGACATCACAATAATGCATCACAACTCAGAAGCCAACACAAAACATCGTCGAGGAAACTAACTTAGCTATTTCGAAAGACGATTCCTCAATAAATAAAGCTAGACGTCAATAGAAAATAACAACTGATATCGATCGTACAGAAACTGCACTTTCAGCGCAAGAACCATTTTCACAATCAAGCACTTGATCTAAATTGATTCGCGAAATGTTTAGACGAAACTCCACATACCCTTAATGAAATCAGGAGGACGTTGCTAGCGAAGCGGATTATCTTCCTCGAGATCAGGCCAGCAGTCTCGCGAACATTTCAATCGCGATGTACTAAAACCGGTCCCAAATCGATGCATATCTATTTGAAGAGGACTAAAGCAACAGCCATTTGAGCTGGCGATTATAGAGAGCTGCTATCTATTTAAGCATCTGCTTAACAAATTTGTCGTGTGGGATCTACGGATGTATTCTTACATCTCTTACCGATCCTGAATCACTAAAAATTTTATAAGGGCTTTATTTAAGCAAGACATTAAAGCTTAAATTTATAAGCGTACATGACCCCGATTAATCGACCCATTATCTTTATTAGCTAAAATTCGTTCTTTAATTTATGAACAGAATTTTGGAGTGTTGAAATCTTTTTCATTGAAGTACCTCAATTATGTCGTGGCTGGTTAACCGATTAGGGACGCAAATCAAGGAACGTTAGCACCTCATTGAGCCGTGTCCCGTGCCGTGTGACGGATCGCCTCCCCTCGGTTTAGCGTCCAAACAAGCCATCAGACGTCCTTCAAGACAGATGTGGCTGCATGCCGACATGAAACGATATTTTTTTTATCTTGATTTCAATGATCTGAAACGAATTGCCGTAAATTTTATGTGATTATCAGATGTATATTTCAGTTCTTGTTGTACTTGCTTAGTGCTTATTATAGTTTTTTGGTAAATTCCAGTCCAATAAATTGCATCAAAGATTTATTTGTGCCCCTGGCCACTTTTGGTTAGGCTCTAAACTAAAAATTTCGATAAAACCTTTTTAAAAATTCTTGTGCATAAAGATAAAAAGCACTTTCCTTTATCTTTCAGCATTTTATCCCAGACTTACGAACCGTCTCCGACTCATTAGTTGTTTCGTCTCTTTTTAACCTCGCTTCGTCCCGCTTGCTCTCGTCTCCGGGGGCCATTTATCAATTCCAAATAACATGCCGGGACCTTTTCTCTTCTGTTTATTTGTTTTTTATTTACCTTATCCTTCGGTGTTCCTTTTATACGTTCCTTTTTGAGTTGAAATTGATTGTAAAGCCGGGCTAATGGCAGCCGTATTCTAATGTAAGATGCATTGATAAGCCTTTCTATGGATAATTAGTTAATGTTTTCCCAGACATGGTATAAACATATTACGATCGACGATCCAGAAATAAATGAGAACAATAAAGCGATAAAATTAATTGTTGATTTGAAACGTTAAGACAAACACCGTAAACTGGACGGCGGCAATAGAATCTCCGTTTAATAATAAACGTATGTGCACTGCAATTAATGAAAGCAATTTAGCGTGCAAAAGCCATTAAAGTTTGCTATTAAAAGTTTCCAATTTCCTCGGAGCAGGCTTAGTTATTACCGGCTTGCTCTTTTTGTCTGTCGAATCCTTTTTGTTCTTGATTATTTATTTATCGGAGCTCAGTCCAGTTTCGATTTGCGACTTGATTCAGGTCTTGTTTTTTGTCCTGGTTCGGAACAATTTCGGTACTTTCATCGAAGCGGCCAAATTCCTTGTCCGCTTCCAGTAAAGCCTCTTAATTTATTTCAGTAATGCCCTAATTGCCGTTTAGAATTTGATTACTCCGTTCGTTTGTTAAGGTCCTTGTTTTTATCTGGATTCTTAATCGATGTCCCACCGTCAGCAGCCGAGTAACTAATCATCTGAAAATTAGACTTATAAAAACGATTCCGTCAACGAAAGAAATATTCCTAAAGATGGTCGGCCTCAAGGGGGGTCTTCCTCGCGTTTCCTCGGCCCGAGAGCAAATAAAGCGGCGTCCCTCTGAAATTAATTTCGTTTTGTTTCATCGTCTGGAGCCGTAGCATTTACATTCAATGCGGTCGGAGGCTGACTCTTAGGATATTTATGTAGGGGCCCGTGGAGTATGACGTGCGCATTATTCATACACGATACACGGGCCGGTGTGTTTATTTTTGCCAGTTCATCGGCTCGTCGTCAACTGGTTCTGCTGCCGAAAGCTTTCTGTTCTGAAATATCGTTATGATTTCACAATTTTCGATGAACAATTTCTTAATGGGTTAGGCAGGATATTGAGTGTCATTTGGACAGACGAGTTTGTTTGTTTTGCCGGGTTCGCCGTGGGTTTCTGTGCTGCAGACTATTAGCCCGCCCGCGCAAATCGTGCAATAAATCTAACTAGAGCCATCAAAGTTTATGTCAGGCGCCGCGTTGACGATCATCATGATTGGATTTACAAACAAGACTTTCCACAGCGCATGCAATTGCACTAAACACTTTAACTATCAATAAAACATGCATTCTTTTGTAAACTGAAGATTTTATAGCGTGTCAATTTCTGAGTAACAAACGCTATAAACATTTTGCGGTCATCACCGTTACGATAAAGTAGTTTGTTTTCGCATAAACAATTCTCCGTTGTTGCTGTGATAATGTAATGAATATAAGAGATATTCCTTTCAGTGTCTAAAAAACTATGCACGTGCTCTCCGGCCCGCGAAAGACGTATTTATTGTCTTAGCTCGGATAAATATGAGGCTATCTCCGCTTCCACAAAGTCTATGGTCGGTATACTCTCTCAGGGCCCGTCATGACTACGCGCGACAGGCGGCGCGGCAAGCGGATTCCTGATACATTGCGTGTAATGCCAACTAACTACAGTGCGATGAGCGTCTCGACCGCGCAATGAAGAGAGAATTCGCTCGTTGCGTCGCTAGTCGTTTCTTGTCGTGGCCAAACCGTCAGTTTCTTTTATTTGTAGGGTCTTCTACACATACGCCTCCAGCATATGCATTTTTCTTTAGAAAACTGGGACTAAAAAAGCTTAAACGACTTCAATTAACTTGTCGAAGCCGATTTAGTTATTTGGTATTCCGTGTATAAGCAAGTGAACAGAAAACGTTTTTACCACATATCTCTCGATACTAAATTGTTTTCTGTTCATTAACTTAATTGAAAAAGTATATGACTCGAGCGGGATTCGAACCAGTTTTCCCAAACGGCATTCAGGGCTAACATGGGCACCTTTAACCAACTAGGTTAGGTTCTCAATATCCCGGTCTTTGCTATCGCGCAGCCGAGTAGGCACCAAACGTTGCATTTTAGGGGCGCTCTAGGGACACTTATTCACAAAAAACCCTTATTGACCAGAACGTTTCTTTTCAGACTTAAAACCCGAAGACTCCGAAGGCGTTCGATGTTACTGCAACACGGCGCAATGCGTGAGCACGGGTTACATGTGCCGCTCGGTGCGCGGGGGAGGATGCTACAGCGAACTACCTGCGCCACGCCGCCATCACGCTAGCCACGGATGCCTGCAACACCTCGCCGACACGTAAGTAATGTTAGAACTGTTGCTGCAACATGAATTATTTTGCAGAGTAGCGTGCTCATTGTGAACAGACTGATCTGACTTGCCAAGTGTGTCCTGTTACTGTAACATGATGGACGTTACGGGGTAGTGTGCATTTTGTCGAGACATCAACCTCGAGAGTGACCACCAACTTGCCGACACTTAAATGATCTGATGACATTAACAAGGTGGACGTTGCAGAGAAGCTTGCACAGCACACAACTATCACGACTTAAATCTCGCGATTACACACAAATGATCTGAGAAAGAACTGTTACTGTTACATGACGAATATTATAGCGAGCTGTTCTCGTCCTCTGCTAAGAGTGCCAAGACACTAGCCAATGTTAATTACAAACATTTAATTTATAAATGACGAAAGCAATTCGCTGTGATATTTGTAACATTACAAGTATGTGATTTCGCACATATCTGCTACTTATAAAACGGTATTATTCGACTAAGAGTGTTTTTACTTTATTGAAAGACATTTATCTTTCTTTTTACTAAGAAGGCGAGGATTGTTCAATACACTGTCGTTTTATAACTATTATCTATCGTATGTATAATGATGATTGTTTAATAATAATGTAAAGTCAAATTTCCATAATAACACTATAAAACCAAATCCACTATTAGCTAATAACCTAGAGATAGGGGTATTGTAAAGGCACACAGTCTTGAGTAATTTATGAAAACAACCGCCATACATCAGTCAACTGGAGGCCCAGAGCTGTTGCAACCACAGATGGAAAGTCCAAACAACCTAAGCAGAAACAAATACACTTTGGAAATATTTATAGCACTGCCACAGTTTTCATAATGATGTTTGTTTTAATGCATACACGATCGCTTGTATTATAAACCGTCTTCAGAAACCTGTCTGCTTTATTAGTATAATCGTCCTTCCGTATTACGACATGTTACTTATCACTATCAGCCATACCAATAAAGCTGTCATCGTAACTTACAACAATAGCTTTTTACTCGACTAATTTAAATTTTAAGTGTCCTTACCTGATCGCTTTATTGTCATATTACCTCATTAATACGACAAGATTCCTCGACGTTGCTCCCAAAGATTTTATCGTCGATAATTACAAGTTGCCCAATTAATTCGCCTGGTAAGATATAAAACAGCCACCAGCAGTACGGTAGCATTCCTAAATTTATAACGTTACATTCTAAGTTTCTGCGTTAATGTGTAATCAATTCTAATTTACACAAATTTTCCTCTGCAACTGTTTTTTTATAGCGTCGTCATTATGATTTATTTTATAATATACCGCAATTCTTTAAAAAATCAGCGTCAGTGCATTCTAATTCACGTCTTTCTCGACAACGTTATTTTTTATGGCACCATCATGATAATTTATTTTACAATGTGCCGCATTATCGTGGCCAGCAACGTAGTAATAATTAATATTAATTCGTTGTGTTGTACATGGTGAAATGCATTGTCATTCATCATGGTTCTCGTGCTCTTTAATATTAGAGATTGTGAGTACCCTCAATCAATTTGTCTTTTCGGCGGCCTTTCGTGCCTCTTTCATCACCAGTCTCGTATGAAACAGGTGTTACTTCATATGATCGAACGCCATTGTTTCTAGCTAATCTGTAAATTACGTTGTTGACTACGTCAATACAAATTTTGATTTATGTTCAGTGTTTTGTAATATCGTTACAAAGATCTAGCACATGTAAAAAGATTTTCTACTTTTGAGATCAAATCAAATCAAATCAAAATATTCTTTATTCAAGTAGGCCTAGTTACAAGCACTTTCGAAATGTCAGTTACATGAGAGTGAATGTTTGCTGGGAGAAATACAATATGATCCAACATTTGCTGCAAGGATTAGGGAAACCCAGAAAAACCTAATCAGATCATTTAACTTAAGTGTAAAATTATTGATAAAATCATCATTTTTAAAATTAAAATAATCAATAAGATAAATCCCAAAAGGATTGTCAATAAAAAATAAATAATCTAGAATGTGTCTAGAATAAAATTCTAAATGTCAGAGTATATAAAACAATTAAGATTAAAATAATAATAATACCTTAGGTATTCGTTAAAATAATTATGCATATACCTACATGACGCTATAATTTACATTAATCCCACGCGGCTTCATCATTCATGTAGTCTTGTGTGCTATAATAAGCTTTAGAAAATAATTTTCGTTTCACAATATTTTTGAATTTACCAATAGACAACTCAGTTATGCTGCTAGGAAGTTTATTATAAAATCTCACACAGTTACCCATGAATGATCTCCTTATTTTATGGAGCCTAGTAGCAGGCACTGCGAGCTTATGCTTATTTCTAGTATTAATATTATGTATATCACAGTTCTTCTTAAAGTCGGTAATATTTTTATGTACATACATAATATTCTCATAAATGTATTGACAATGCACTGTCATTATATTAATGTCCTTAAACTTATCTCTAAGCGACTCTCTATAGTTCATTTTATATATCGCACGAACAGCCCGCTTCTGCAGAACAAATATAGTATTAATGTCGGAAGCACTGCCCCATAGTAAGATGCCATACGACATAATACTGTGGAAATAACTGAAATACACTAATCGAGCCGTTATCACGTCTGTTAATTGACGAATCTTACTTACTGCAAAAGCTGCAGAACTCAGTCTATTCGAGAGATTAGCAATATGGGGACCCCATTGGAGCTTAGAATCTAATGTTATACCGAGAAAGACTGTACTATTAACTAGTTCCAGTTCCTCACCTTTAACCATAACGCTTGCTTGCTCGTGTTTTACGTTACTCGTGACAAACTTAACACATTTAGTCTTTTTCTCATTCAACAATAAATTATTTATATTAAACCAATTTACTACTTCACAGATAGCATTGTTTACGTCATTGTAGGATCGTTGATTTCGTACGACTTTGAAAATTAGAGACGTATCATCTGCAAACAAAACTATCTCATGGTGGGTCTGTACGAGGTGTGGCAAGTCGTTTATATAGATAAGGAACAGGAAAGGTCCCAATATTGATCCCTGCGGCACACCCATAGAGACTAATGACCCCGGTGAACGCTTTCCATTCACGTCAACCCTTTGTATTCTATCATTTAAATAAGACTGTAATAAATTTAGTGCTAATCCTTTAACTCCGTAGTGGTGTAGCTTCCTGATCAGTGTCTCATGATTAACGCAATCGAAGGCCTTAGATAAATCACAGAAGATGCCTAAAGCATCTCGCGATTCCTCCCAGGCATCGACAATGTGTTTTACGAGCTCAACTCCGGCGTTGGATGTCGAGCGACCCCGCGTAAAACCGAATTGCTTACTATGCATCAAATTATTCAAATTAAAATGTTTTAACAATTGATATAGAATTAGCTTTTCAAAAATTTTACTAAATGTAGGTAGTACAGATATTGGTCTAAAGTTAGTGGGGTCAGAGGTACTACCTGATTTAAATAAAGGAGTTATTTTGCTATGTTTCATCAGATCAGGAAACTCACCGCAGTCAACACTGTTATTGAATATATCTGCCAAGTCAGGCGCTATTACTTCTATTAGGGATTTGACAGCATGGACTGAGACCCCCCATAGGTCATTGGTTTTTTTGACATTAATTGATTTAAATGCCTTTACTACATCTGAAGGACTGACATGTTCAAAATAGAAGTCCTTACTACATTCTGGTACGTTTTCTTTTAACAACAAAACGGCAGACGAAGGTGATGAATTTAAACACTTTGTTGTGGATACTGGTATATCGGTGAAGAAATTTTCAAATTCTGTTGCTACATCTAAACTAGAATCTATAATTTTGCCATCAATTTTTAATTGTAGATCACTAATTGCGTGCCTTGATCTACCAGTCTCCACATTAATCACTTTCCAGGTGGTTTTGATAATATTAGAACTATTTTTGATTTTCTGGGATAAATAATTACGTTTGGCAATATGACAATCAATTTTGAATTGTTTTGAATATTGCTTTACATGTTCTTTAAATTCATCACTCGTATTAAACCGCCGTTCCTCATACATGGCATACAGTGCTTGTCTACGTTTGTGTAAGTCCGCAGTAGCCCATTCGCTAAATACTGGTGCACCGCCAGCCACAACCGATTTGGAAGTAAATATTGTATTATAATGTTTCATAAAAGTTGTAAAGAATGAATCATACATGTGATTAGGACTCATTTCAGAAGACAGAACGGGTAGCGCCTGAAACAAATGTTGCTTCATTCTTTCCACACGGTCTGTGGTTACCGGTACAAAAGTAATTTGTTTTTTCACTATATTTTCCCTTAATATCTCAAATTCCATTAATTGGCCTAAATGATCTGATTCTAATTTACTGATTATACTTTGTTTAGAAGGAGAAATATCAGTGAAAATGTTATCAATACAGGTGGCGCTGGTATCGGTCACCCTAGTAGGTTCCATAAATACGTGGCTTAAACGAAAAGATTTGAATAGATTCAACAATCTAATACTTAGTGTTGAATCTTCCAAAAGATTTACATTGAAATCGCCGCAAATAAGTAATTTTTTACGAGTACGCGATATCTTAAAAAGCACATATTCCATAATAGTTTGAAAAACATCGAAATTACTTAATGGCGGCCTATACACACAAACTACAATAAATTGCTCTAGTTCTACTGCACTTAATTCTATGGTCCGTTCAACAGACAAGGATACAATGTCCTTACGTTCCTTAAATTTCAATTGACTATTTAATATAATTAACGACCCACCATGTATGGGACTAAGTCTGGTGAACGAACTACCCACCTGGTGATTATTGAATTGGGGCATTATCTCATTGCAAGTTAGCCAGTGTTCAGTTATACATAAGATATCAATATTATAGGCATTTAAAAATAATTCAATCTGCAAATCTTTCCCTCTAATACACTGAATATTTTGATGAACCAGGTGGATATACTTTTCATTGCCAGAAAAGGATTTCTCCATTGTCTCATCACTTAGTTTAAATTATTACACATAACAACATTAATGTCGGACTGCTCAATAGAAGCAGAGTTATGTACCAAATTCTTGGTAGAAATGTCAATTAAATAGGCTAGTGACAAAACTATTTGTCGTTTGCAATAATTGGAAAGGTAAAACTTACCTTTTGTCAAAAAATAATGATTACTAACATATTTGTTAGCGTCTACTATTCTAAACTTACTACTATATGTACAAAGATTATATAAAGATGTATTTAAAATATATCTTGTATCATTTTCAGATTTTGACAATTGTTTACAATAGGGAAAAGTGAACATAATAATTTCCTGAACTATAATTGTGTTCAAAGTTTCATAAAATTTAATTAAATCATTCTTGTTCACTTTACCCCTGTTTCCCAAAAGAATAAGCAGTGTTGTCTTGGAATTAATATTACTGTCTTTTAGAATTTGGTTTGAAATATTGTCAAGGCTACTATAAGGCAAACAATTGCTACTTACACTATGTCCCTTTAAGTATGAGTTTAACAGTGGGCCCATACCACTTCCCATCTCATCACAGTACATGATAACCTTAGGTTTAGGTGTGCTTGGTGCGGTGTGGAAGGAACTTTCACTGGATACTGGATCTGTCGAAAAATAGTGAGAAAGGCCAGTTTAACTGCGGTTCTAGCATTTCGTCATTTTACTGGTATTGTTATGCTAATAAACTCTTTCCAAAGTCCAAAGTTTATAATTTTTTTGGTCTTTCTAAGATCTTTATATGCCTTTCAATTAAACAGATCACGTTTTTTCTCATCTAACAGAGTAGTAATTTCGTTTTGGTTGAATTATTAATTATCAATGCCGGTAGTTTTTATACACTGAAATTACCCGCTCACTTGATTATCTTATTCGGAGCGCTGCCGTCCAAAAGACAAAGGTAATATATCTCTATAAAAGTCTTATAGGCTTGTTTTCTTTTCTTTTATAAGGTTTAGCGGCTGCCGGCCGCTCGGAACCTGTTCTGTTCTCAACTCGGGCGCATGCCCGGTTTTATTTGCTTTAAACATTTTTATACCTTTTTGGCAATCTCGTCCATTATCTCAGCTAACGATCGGCGGTCTTCGTTAACATTTCGATTTTCAAATTGAAATTCTTGCGTATAATCGGTTCGAAGCGGGCTGAAGGCGAGCTTGGTCTATATATGGCCATTTAGACCGTATAAAAGTCCACCTATTAAGACAAATGGGATCTTGAAATTGCTTATTCTATTCTGGTCTTCATTAATTAATCAAAATTGGCAAATTACTCCCCATTACATCCAAAATCTTTACTTCCATACTTGACAACTTCTTCACGACAGTTATCTTTTCAGCTACGTAAGTGTAGGGTTGCAGCTCTTGGCAGAAAAAAACCCGATTTGAAAAAAAATGTTCTAAGTGTTCTAGTTTCAAATTTCATAAAGTAATTACTAAAATCCGATTACAGTTTCTTACTTCGTCTCATTACCGCCATTACGTCTCACAAAGGCCTGCCTGTCTTACTCGCATCCTTTCAAAGGAATCAAGATCGTTCCGTCGCCGATTATGTCATGTCCGGGTACTCTGGGACACTCATAACGTTAAATTGAATTTACGTCATTGCGGCTTGTTTCTGATGCCGAAACCTGCCTTGTGTAATTGAAATTTTGAAACAGATCACGAGATCGATCAGAAGTCCTATTAAAATTATCTTTTTGTACTGTTCATAGTAATTCAATCTGCTTTCTTTCACGATTTTGACTTTCCTTATTTCACAATTAATCTATTAATATTAAATCGTTATTATCATTGTTGGCTGGAGAAAGAAGCTGCCATTCCTGAATATATTCATTTAGCATCCCGTTTTTCTCGTCCTCTGGCAATCTTGTGAACTTTCGTAACGCCACGTTAAGGACTAGACTAAAAGCCGATTGGCATCAACTTGCTCATTTTAAGTTAGATTTGCTTGAGGACTTGTTACAACCACTGAGAATAGTTAATATGTTTTTACGTAATATATTCACAGTTTATTGTCTTGGTTTACGTGTAAAGATAAATGCAGCATCTTAAAATCCGGCATGCGAATTCTTTACATCACAGCACAATCAGAAAAATAAAAATGAATTATCTCACGCTCAGTAAAAAGAGTAAAATCAATATTTATTATCAAGTGGCAGATTTAACATCGCGGGTCGGCGTCCGCGCAGCTGCACGCTATCTGGGATCCCGACCCCTGGTTATCGATGAACGAGGACAAAGATTCAACATCAACAACTAGATACAAACATCTTCAGTATAGTGTACTTTAAAAGCTCGTTTAGCCCTGTCACATTTATAATAGGATGAATAGGATGTGGAAAGGAAATGATCGAAGATACGTACTTTTAACTGTTTAGTTGTCTTATTTAAGTAACTTAAAATACTTAGCTGGAGCAAGATGAAAGGAAAGGAATAGAAAGATAATATACCGGCCTACTTGAGGAATTCAGAGTGGATATTAGGATCTGCTTTTAACTAAATACTAAAAGTTTAGCAATTCAACAATACATAGCTATAAAGAAAAAAGCTAGGAAGCTTCCTAAATTAGGTTACAAATTAAATTTGACTTAAATTTATGGATCAATTGAAACTTTAGATAAATAAATAAATATTACGGGACAATTTTACACAAATCGAACTAGTCCCACGGTAAGCTCAATACGGCTTGTGTTATGGGTACTAGACGACGATATATTTAATAGATATATTACTTATATACATATAAAACATCCAAGACTCAGAAACAAATATTTATGCTCATCACACAAATATTTGCCCGTACCGGGATTTGAACCCAGGACCTCAGCTTCGCAGGCAACGTTACTCCCACGGAGCTAAACCGGTCGTCTAGGATAGATGCAACAATACCAACATAATACAAAGTTCTCGATTTGTGAAGTAAAAGGAGAAAGCTACGAAAGTATTCGTTAATTGATCTTCAAATTTCATTTTTATTACAAATATTTTGCATTTATAAGACGATCTTTATGTATTAGACTGATCATCGAGTTCATACAAATAGAGTCAAGGTTACATTTGTCTTACCTAATATCAGATGTCACAAACAGGATCTAGGTATTTTCAATATGCAGATTAGACGTTATCAATATTTTCACGGAATTTTATATCTCTATCATATGACGTGTTTGTTATTTCTTCTCATTCTAACCTAAATTATGTTAAACTTTCTTCGATGCAATTTTTATTAAAATATAACGCAGTATATTTCCTATATAGCTTTTAATTGGCATTCTTATTCGTTAAAATATACGCTTAAACCTTATCTCGAGCATTTTTTTATTTATTTACTTTAAAGATACTTTCTTATCTACACGAATCGAGTGCTCTTAATGAGACTTAATTATTTTTATTCTGCGATTAAAGCCACCGCTTTATCATAGTTGTTTAAGATTTTTTGCCTTGCTTTTATGAAACAAGTTATATCAGCTGAAATGTTTGTACTTTCATCCATTTAATTTTTCTTTTTCCCGCAATCTACGGGAATAGCTTCGTATATTTTATTTAAAACCTTAGTAGTAGAATGTTCAACATTTATCATGAAAACTTGTATAATAGAACATTAATGGATTGTAGTTCCTTTACCGCGAGTGTCTTGGTTAGATGTGACAATAAATGCTCATATGATGATTATACTGTTTTGTGGTGGTTTGTTGTATTTGCATGCGTATTTTTTTGTGGAAACTTTATGAAAATATGCGCATGTGAGCACAATTTATTGTCATATCTAACCAAGACACTCTTTCGTAGAAAAGCAAAGAAAGTATAATCCATTAATGTAGTACGGAGTTTCGCAAAGTAGCGCCTGAATCTATCAATTATTTATATAATAGAACTATAGAATAATGTTCTTTATTCGTAATCAGTAAAAAAACTATGTCATTTTTGGTGTTGCGTGTTACTGGCAATTCGCAAATTAAACTGGAACGATCAACGTTCGCAGTCATGTTATTAAAAAAACGAACTTAATTCCTGCCTTTTTAATGTTTACTCATGCATCGTTTTATTCGGTCATTTGTTTTTTACGTTGCATGTTCTCGGATGATTAGAGGCCGCAGGCTGCATTAGGGTCGTTTTTTTAAAGTCTCGAATTTATTTAATGTTTACCTTGATTCTTTTGCGGTCGACTGATAATTCATCGAACCAATTTGCCAATCTATAGTGACGTGATCAGTTTCAACGGAACATGATTTATTGGTATTTATATATTGTAGATATGTAACATACTTATTTTAAGTAACGAGTTATAAAAGAAATTTATAAACCGTTAACAAGTTCAGTTACTCGTACCAATTGTTTTCAAAAACTCATTTCATCATACCGCTAAATTCCATTATGAAATGAGGGTTTCCTAAAAACTTTCTGTAGAATGAATTCTATTTGACGAAACGCGTCATAGACTTGTGCTATGATTAGTGGAATCACTGGAATCATCACTGGTGTAAATGCTTTTTCCTATTTTTTTATTGATAGGTAGGCACATAACTAATACTATACTAATATAAATATAGCACAACAAACTGTACATTCTGTTGCACAACCGCACTATTGTTTTTACGACGCTGTCATTAAACTAATTCAGTTCAAGTGACAACAGACAAGCTATTAAGCCTTGTAACATGTTACATGCACAAGGCAGACGGCCCGTCACTAATTAAATATACATTTATACGGTACATATCGTACATAGCCATCTAAATACATTATTTTTACTGCTGTAGTCGTTTTGGAGTTCCTTTGGATGAAGAGTAAGTCTTTAACGTAAATATGAACTTACGGTATTATAAGATAGGACTAATACAAATATACTCAGGTGCTCGACCATTTAACATCCTACAAATCTAGTTCGGGATGAGCCGAAATAAAGAATTTTAAAAGTATGACAGAACAGCGCAAGTACCTTCTGATATATCGGATGTGATATCGAAGTACAGCGACAAGAATTTGACTTACTGTTCATCTCAGTGACTCCGATAGAATTATTATTCGATTCTTATCTATACTCCTGACATTAATTTCTAAATTGGTAATGGTAAGTTCCTCTCTTTTGATAAGGCTAGTTCTATTTCTAAAACTTCAACTCAATAGATGGGATGGCTCTCGACTTTAAAAAGTAAGTAAGAAACCCAGTTATAAAGTTGTACTCGTGAGCAATACTTTTCGTGAACAGTTTTTCCATTATATTCTTTTGGATCATTTTCAGACTGCGTGACAAACTCCACGATCTTTTCAGCTGTATTTGCCCGTATCGGCGAAATCATCGTTGTTTCAAAACCGCTTTTTTGTCTTCCAAAAAACAATCCCCTTTATACTCACAATGCAGAGTCACGTCTCAATGCAGCCGCCCATTGTTTTGTTTATTTGTTCAGCCTTATCTCCGAAGATTATCTTCTACTTGATTAATCGTTCCGTCTTCGGAATTTTATGTTGATTAAGTTTACTCGACGGTATGTGGTTCTCTGTACCGATAAGTTTTTAGAAATATGCGGTGCTTGCATTTTTTAGATTTTTGAGTTTTTCGTGTCTACAAGTACAAGTCATGGTTGCCGAATTTTATATAGATCCAAAGCTCCGTAGTCCAATAGAGATTGGAAAGGAAGAGAGAGACGGTATCAAGAAAAGGATGGAAGACTTCGAGGTTGTGATTATAATAAAGAAATAAATGTAACATGAAGGTTAGTTATTCACATCAAGCGCATGAGTTAACTGATCAAACGTCGTAGCTTCTGTGCCAATATCCAAGCACAAGTTACCGAAAACTTCGAAATCACATTCCTAGTCCAAATATTTGCTCCGACCGATATAGATATTTGGCACAGTAATTTTAAACATTCAAAAACATAGTTTCAAAAGAAACGGCGGAATCTCCGCGGTTCCCACGAGAACCTTACTGACTCTTTGAATTTTAAATGGGAATTACGAAGATAAGGCGAACTAGGACAATATATGCAACAAATATTTAACCCCGACTGGGATTTTTCCTAGTAGCTTTTGGTGAAGGTCATCGTGAGGAAACCTGAATACATCAGCGAAAAAAATTCAAAGGAATAGGTGCACTGTTAAAAATTAAGTTTTTTACATGCAATTATGTAAATTTACATGCCAAAAACACATGAACCCGTAAAATTGCCGAAAAAGCAGGATTTTTTATGAAAAATTAAGCAATTTACCATAATTTAAATTAATTTCAAATTTATAATTAATGAAAGTTATGTGCTTATACATAAGTAATGTTTTGTGAGTTTCCTTGCTTTTTCGGTAATTTTACAGGTTTATATGTTTTTTTTTGCATGTAAAATTACATAATTTTTAACAGTGTGAAGTGTCCGATCCGCAATGGGCCATCGTGGAAACTACGGCTACGTAATCAATAAACACCATAAGGATAGTGTCGACATACAATCACAACTGAGGGCTGAACTTATTCCCAGAAATAAGTGAGTTATTAATATTTTCTTCTGTTTCCGCGAATATTACTCATTGAAATAAAACAATTTAACGGATTATATCGCGTATATTATCTCATTTTAGTTCCCGACGTTTCGGAAGCTTTCCAGCTCTCCATGGTCACGGGTGGACTGAGAAAAGATGTATTTTCCTCTGTCAAAGTTACAATTTGTGCAAACTACCCATTTTTTTGAAAAAAACACAAATAAAGGTGTACATACATGCCAGATGGGCCTAAGCTGTAAAGACAGTTACACATGTGCCAGAAGGGCTTAATTATTTTATTTTAATAGTTTACCAAGCAGAATTTCAAGTTTGATAAACCTTCTATCCTTGCCAAAGAAAAAAGATATTTTCCCAGAATGCTACGCGAGGCTATTGAGATTAAAAAGCATCCTAATTTCAATAGAGAAGATGGATTGTCACTACCACCAGCTTGGGATCCTGTAATACATCTCATCAAGGAACAAGCGAGACACAGGCCTGCAAAAACTTAATTTCCGAACGGTGTAAAATATCTTATCTGTTTAAAAGTAGTTTAATAGTCTCTGTTTTTAAATATTATAATTAGTAATGAGGTAGCCTGGGAGTTTTTATTTGTAGCGTTTCTTTTCTCCTCAGTACGCCTCATTTGTGAAATGCTGCTTGGTAAATTATTAAAATAAAATAATTAAGCCCTTCTGGCACATGTGTAACTGTCTTTACAGCTTAGGCCCATCTGGCATGTATGTACACTTATTTGTGTTTTTTCAAAAAAATGGGTAGTTTGCACAAATTGTAACTTTGACAGTGGAAAATACGTCTTTTCTCAGTCCACCCGTGACCATGGAGAGCTGGAAAGCTTCCGAAACGTCGGGAACTAAAATGAGATAATATACGCGATATAATCCATTAAATTGTTTTATTTCAATAAGTGAGTTATTGATAAAAAATAATGTATTTTTATTACTTAAATGGTGATATAGTTAAACTATGTTTAGTTCGAATAGGCATAAGTCTCAAGTAAAACAAGTGCTGTTGCAACATTTTCATTCTACAATATAATTATTAGCATTTTTATCAAAGATCCTTGTACTTTGTACCCCATGTTCGGCTGAAAAACGGCCTAACTCACAAAATCATGTTTCGAAACTGAAATCACCGTCGTGATAATTTACAAAACCGTTGCAAAAATGTAAATAATCATTACTTCGCTTTATAAATATTTATCAGCTTTTAACGCAATAACAATAATGACTACATGAAAGACAAAAACGGGTTACACTTTTGGTTTCTCAGATTAAAAGGGTTTATGTTTCGTCATGTTGCTACGGCACATGCGACCATTTCTAAATAAAAAGTTCCTCGGTTTGACGATCTGCGCCGACGCATACAAATCGACAGCTTCGTTTGCAAAACACTCACGGACTCTGTTCTCACGCTTACGAAAATAAATTAAACAATTTTTGACACTTAAAATAAACAATCGTTTTGTTTTGCCGCGCTTTGACAGTTCACTGGTTAATTTCCTTCGAAGATACAATACGAACCTTATTTTATAAAGTTTAAGTTGGTTTCCCAAAGTTAAGTTTAGTGATTACAGCGAACGAAACTAACTGGAGATAATTATTGTAATCGGTTTCGCTTGTATATTTTTTCTGACGAATATGAGTAATTTAACCATAATCACTGTGGCTCTTACTTTGAGGCTTTTAATGGTTGTGAAAAAGTAAAGACTTCTCTCATTGTAACTGACAATTCGAAAGTGCTTGTATCTAAGCCTACTTGAATAAAGGATATTTTGATTTGATTTGATTTGTGACAAATTGCCTTCAGGCAGGCGCGATTACGCCGGAGCAAAAAATACCTACCAGTGGCCTCAGCCCTGAGGAAGTTGGTATAACATTGACGCGTAATTGCGCGTAAGTCGCCAGCCTTCTGTTCCTGAGCTCCGCAATGGTTGCGAAAATTACTCGTTCACGCGCAGCTCGCTCAATCGGACGCAGTGACGCGCGGATTTCACTAAGATCAAAACAGAGAGCCTTCTGTACTTGTATTATTTCTATACTTCAGAGTATTAGGCCTGCTAAGGGTCACAGATATAGTGCCAAGCTTGAACAATAAGTACATACGGTTTGTCCGCAAACTCACTGTTGTCAGTCATGTTATTTAAGAAGAAAATCTGATCTGTAAATCTGCTCCTAATGGATTACCGGATTGTTATCTACTTTGCAATCTCTAATCATGCGCAAACAACTACCCAATCTAAAAAATAAATAAAAAATCCATTATGAATTTAATTTCTTTGTTTCAATCTTCTGTAATCTGCTGACAACAAATAATATATCACACATTTGACACACCTGTCTTCTCATTTCCAGGACCGAGGAAGCGGTGTCCAGATGCCAGAATTCTCCATCAGCGAACAGCCAGCCGCCCTCCCGGGAGCACTCTCTGCTGCTGTGCTGCTTCCGAGACCTCTGCAACCACGAAGACAGCCCAGTGGCGAGGGCCAGACTCAACTTGACACATGATTCAGGTAAACATCATAACCCACCCAGTGGCGTGCAATACCAATCTCTTTGTTGTTCTCTTTTCTGTTTTACTTCTTCAATACAAGCTTCAGTTATAGTCAATAGTCTTTACTAAGAACTGAAAGATACCCAATACAAACTTCCACCCCCTTAAGGGATAATTTACGAGATAATAAGTATCAGTCAAAAAAATCATTTTTGTGACAAATTTTCATTGCCGACTGTACTTACTTTAAACATCCATCAACTACTAGACGAGACAATTCTAAAAAGCCCAAACTCGGTAGGATTGCATTATTTTATTATAGCTCCTATGACAACCTCCCTGCTCCATCATCAGATCAACTCGATGGTATCATACTATTGCGTTGTGACTGAACTTGCATAAGTATGCCAAATTTTAACTCGATTGGAAACCGGGAAGCAGGTCATATTAAACTTGCAAGATCCCACCCGAACATACAGTTTACTTACATTGCAAGTTATAATAAAAGCTTGTACAAATTATCCCCATACCAAATTTCGTCTATTCAGATAGGTTCAGCGGTGTAAGAGTCGGTTGATTAGACAGAGTTCCTTTCGCATTAATAGTATTATTAGTATGGATGACTTATATGCTGATAGGAGTAAATAGGCTTATTTATAGAAGAGTGATAACAGAACCCAAACACAAAATTGGCAAGTCGGTGGAAATCAGGTTCCCTGGAACTACCTAAAAAAAAATTAAAGATTCTGAAAAACTGTTCCATATCTCTGGGGGCCATAGAACTGGTTCGGTCTTAGCTCAAATCAAAGGATTTATATCAATCCAGAGGGAGAACACTGGCAGTGGTCATGGGGACCCCTGCTCACAAGATCTGATTGAAAGAGTTATAACTGAAGATTTAGAACTTTATCAAGTATCTCTGAACTCAACCTAAGAGCACAGGCGACACAAATCCTGAGAACTCTAAAGTTAAATTATTGAAACCTATTTGAACAAAACGCATCTGTGTTCAGAAACCCTCAATAAAATTACACGTTATCGTCACCTTTAACAAAATTCATAGATCTTTTGACGTACCTCGAAGCAGATATTGAATCGTCACGCTATTTCAACCAAGACACTTATTTTGTCTACGATATGACAAAATGACGAAGCATCGACACGACTCATGTTTACATAAAACGCACCAACAATATCTTTGTTCGAGGAAACTGGAATTACTATCATTATTAAAGTTTATTGGAAACCGCGATATCACACGAGAATTGTTTTCAGACATGATGTGAAATATTCCATTGTGTGTATTATCCTTTATCATAAATGTCATAATATTCTGTAGATCGCCCGACATTTGCTCCTTATAGTCGATGTGTGTTTTCTGGGACGAAGTTGATAATCTTTATACAAGAAGAGTGTGTACTATGCACGTTTGTATATGGAAACATACAGTACACACATACCTACACAATGGCAGTTTTACATATTTTTCAGATTATGATCGGCTGATGATTAAAGGATCAAGCTACCTATGTAAATAACTCATATTTACGAGTAGCGACGTTAAGTCATTGTTATCTGTAAAGAAACTTTCTGTAAAGGTGCTTTTATTTAACCTCAATTGACAGTCACCCTGGAAGATTCTATAAACGTAGTTCGCAAAGAAATTTCACAACGCTCTTCCTAATCCATACTTCCATACTAATATTATAAATGCGAAAGTGTGTCTGTCTGTCTGTAGGTCTGTCTGTCTACCTCTTCACGCTTAAACCACTGAACCGATTTGGATGAAATTTGTTATGGAGATAGTTTGAGTCCCGGGAAAGGGCATACGCTACTTTTTATCCCGGAAAAATATCCTTATCCGTGATAAACGAATTTAAGGCGGACGAAGTCGCGGGCAGAAGCTAGTAATAAATATCTTGTCCCAAGAATAAGACTAAAATTGACGTCAACACTCCGACCTAATACAAACACCAAAGTATCTTATAATCTTAGCACTCTGTCACTTTAACTACAGCTCTACAATCAAACTATAGTAATACTCGTACATTACTGCAACATAGTCCTAAATTGACCGTCTACTTAATGTTGGACCGAGCACAAGGCCCTGTTCAATACATATAAACGCCGCTTCCTATAATTACGCAGTACGCATACGAGTACATGCTAGCATAATTGGTTGCGCGTATGCCGAACGGTATTATAGAATTAGAGGGTAGGGTGGGTTGTACAACTACAGTAATTTCATAGTCAGGTGGCCACGATTTTGTACAACAATGTAGCGATATGTAGCGATTCTTTTGATTTTATGTCAACGCATTATGATTCAAAATCATGAGTAATATTCCGGACTATGACATAATATTGCGTGCGGCTGAAGGGACTTAATACTATAGCAGTTTTTCTGACATCTACGACTTCTTTCATTGGAAAATCAGTGGTGTGGATATAAGTATTTTTAAATGATACGTTCGGTAGAGCTTGCGTTGCGAGGGTAAACCATAACCCGCTTTTACATCATGGTTGAGTAAATTTACCTATAGCTCTAGTATATGTAGGTCTTTCGTTGAAATAGGTCCAGCAGTTGACGTTCAGAGTCGACCTGATGCGGTTACAAACTAGTTTTTAAATTAGCATATTTGTTAAGTTGTTGTTTACAAACAATTTAACCTACTTTTAATGCAACGGAATTGCACCTGCAGGGCTACCACGCCTGTCCACGCGACGCCTTCATATAGCGAAAATCATCCATCCCTTTTTAGGGTTCCGTACCAAAAAGGTACAAAAGTAACTCTTATAGTGCGACTCTGTCTCTCTGTCTGTCCGACTATTAGAGCGCCATATCTCAAAAACTACTTATGCTATCTACTTGAGATTTTCAATATGGAAAAACATGGTCAGCCCAAAATTATAAAATATATTTTTTTTTCTAAAATACGACCAATATGGGGTGGGGGGGGGGGGGCAAAAATTAAAAGTAGTCACTAGGTCAATTAAGGTATCATATGAAAGGGCTTGATCTGTACATTTTGCAGCAAATCCCCCCCTTATATATCGAAGTTTAACAAACGAAAATTTGGAATTTTCTGGAATCATGTAATTCAATATGAATATTACACGAAAATTATAACCATCTATTTGTCTTACTTTAATCACCAAAAATCATTTTTGAATAACCCGGTTTGGTTAAGTTTGCCCCTCATTTGTATGTGACGCCATAGATACCAAAGGCAAACTTCCATCAAGTGGCAAGTTTGTCGGAATAAGTAAAAGTTTGTACGGAACCCTTGGTGCGCGAGTCAGACTCGCACTTGATCGGTTTTTATTTATTACAGTGCAACAGAAAAGGCAGAAGGGTCGTATGGTAAACGTAGTCGGGGCGAGTTATACTAACCGCTTCTGTAACCTATTAGTATATAGCCAATAAAAATAAACACTGCAATGATGATGCTAATTAAAAGTAATTAAAATGTTGGCAAATTATCTGCCAATAATAATTGTTACAGCTGTAATTATAAATGATACATAATGGCAGGATGATCGTTTCGAAACGTAGTTGCGTTCGATTCAATTATTAAAATTGCGTTTTCAATTGCATTAAATTGAAGATCAGTTTAATACTGAGCACAAATATTTCTTATACATCGAAATATGTATGACATTACTTCCTATTACAGAAACGTTTTTTTGTCGTCAGAATTAACTGGAATAACTATGTCGCATATTTCCAACTATGTTATTTACTTTTGTATAAGTTAGGTTCAATAGATCACAAACCAATAGTGGTCAGAGGATATTGAAAAGTAATAAACATACTACTCACACAAAGTGATACATATTAATTTGCATACTGAATATAGTGTAGGTACACTTATATTTTGTTGCTTCACATAGCTTTTTTAAGGTTCCGTAGCCCAAAATGGCAAAAACGGAATCCTTATAGTTTCGTCATGTCCGTCCGTCCGTCCATCCATCCATCCATCCATCCATCCATCCATCCATCCATCCATCCGTAATTCACAAGCGCTTTACTAATAAACTACAAGATGTATATTAATGTTTGAATATAGGTGTCATGTATAAGCCGCTACTTAGTTTG
This sequence comes from Hedya salicella, assembly GCA_905404275.2. Classification (NCBI taxonomy): domain Eukaryota; kingdom Metazoa; phylum Arthropoda; class Insecta; order Lepidoptera; family Tortricidae; genus Hedya; species Hedya salicella. The sequence continues at coordinate 18,611,675 of FR990108.1, forward strand.
GTAGTTAAATAACAAAAATAAATATTTCTAATATTTCACTCCATACATGAAACCGAAGCTGAAAAAAAATCAGCATAAATCGACGTCTGCCATGCTATGAAAAAAATACAAAGATAAAACTTAATAAATAGTTTCAACGAAAATTATTTTGAACGATCGGATCTACCGTTTTTGAGTTATTGACGAAAAACTGCGCTTCTTAGGAGAGGACGTAAGTGCCACGAAGATGCGCTTTTTTGCTTGTGTACTTTTTCAAATCGTATGTTTTTGTATTAACGGCTACGGAACCCTACATTGAGCATGGTCCGACATGCTCTTGGCCGGTTTTTTTATCTAAGATCTTAATGAATTTCTCCTTGCCTGCAAGTCCACATTATTAAAACACACAGTAGCCCAGCTAATAAAGTGGGCTGACATCCAAAATAACAAGAATCGTTATCAACTTATCACCCAATAAATGGCCTCGCAAACTGTTCTCAGAAAATGCATCTATAGACGAATTCCAGTACTCGGAAATGCTACTGTATGACAGACTCGAAACTAAACCTTAGTCTTAAAGTTACAGGGGCTTGATAAGCGATCAAATGGGTATAGAGTAACAATTCTTTATGACAATTGATACGTTCATTGTTCGAGATACCAACGGTATGTAATTAAAGAGATGGATGCGTGGCCTCTTTAGACCGCACTTTCTATTGATTACCTGATCTTGCGCATTGTTCTACTTAGTATATTTCGTAGTCTATTACTGATTTAACACGTTGACAGAACCCATACACAATGATTCGCGAGACTCATGAGTACCACATGTTAGATGATGACAGAGATTTGTCCGTTTGAAAGTAGTCGTGTGATACATATGTATGCGTGTGGTATTAAATTTAATACATGTATGACACTGTTTTAATCTTAAATGTTTCACTGTTTTTGATCCCTGAGACAATACGAAAACAATCTACAGACTTAGAAATATTCGTTTTTGGGTGCAACAAAAGAAGTGCCTAATTCAGACTTACCGAATCAAAGATATGATAGGGCTTTAGGTTTCGCTTTTCAGGTGTCTTCCTTGAGACTCATACACTTGATAGTGCCCGCAATAGTAAAGGATTAGAATAAATGATAAATAAATATCAGTGACAATATTACACAAATGGACCTAGTCCCAATCTAAGCAAAGCTTGTATTATGCGTACTAGGTGACGATATACATACTTACATAGATAAATTATAGTGCTTAAGAAGCAAGAATTCGTGATTATCACTCAAACTCCCTGGCCGGATTCGAACCCAGGACCGCCAGCTTCATTGGTCGTTGTGCAACCAACTGAGCCAGACGTGTCGTCTAATATAGATTAGATTTCCGTTTGGAAACGGTTTGAATATTATCGCGCCATCTAGGCCAGCCTCACGACGTTCACTACACGGCGGAGTCGATCACAAAATTTAGTTTAAGGGGGTGCATCGAAAATTTTAGCTATTTTATTGTGAGATTTTTATCAAATCTAGTATATGAAACAGGCTGGTTTTCAGATATGTGTTTTTGATTATATAACCTATTCAGCGCCTAACGCGGAAATCTGTTTACTTAAAGTTTCCTCGATAGAAAAGTTATCCGAAAACGTGTCTTCATTCTCCGTCTTTTGTCTAGTTTGTACAAACGACAGATTAGTAAACGCCTGAATTATGTAAAAAGGTAATTCTTCCCGTTATATTTTACATCACTAACTTAAATGTTAACATAACTTGATAGTAATCTTCAATTTCATTGTACTTTTACATCTGGCGCTTATGCCAAAAAACCCCAAGCATGTATTAGCTTTCTCTGTCTTTGATGCGCGAGCAATAAAAGCGTCCCTTTTTATAAATTACGCTTTTTGGCCGGCTCCGGGTTTGGGGCGTGGTTTACGAATAACGATGCAGGCCCTTAAGCTAAACATATTTTCCCTAGTGTAAAAACGCTGATTCAAAGTCTACAACACCTCATTCCACCATGATAATACTAGCACAAGAAAGCAACTATACCAAACACAGACAGCGCGCTTTATGATACAAATTCTATTGAAAAAAACTACATTTGAAATTCAATCAGAACTAATAGACAACAAAAACAGTCTCGGCATTCGCAGTAATGAAGTTATAAATTACAAAAAAAGTTTCATCAATGCTTTATCAATCCATATTTGCGCACGATCAATTATCTGCCCATATACTTCGACAATGCTGCCATCTCGCGGTATTCACTAACGAGTTACGAGATCCCGGCTGTTTCCCGGTTTAACATTATTATGATCTTGATCATAATAGACCTGACTCATCTACAATTTCGTAGGCATATTACTGATCAAACTTTTAGGCCACTTATAAAAGCCTATAAGTTTGATAGGTTACATACAGGATCAATGAAAGAACAGCCGGGCTAGCTCAAATCTCCGGGACTTCGCTGGTCGCGCAACATAGCATCGCCCGTCTTTCTCGCACAGTATTGGAAGGAAAGAGACAAACAATTCTTTTCGCGCGAAAGTTGTGCTAGATTTGCAGGAGCCACCAGAGTCTAGTTAAAAATTACATACCTACGGGAAAGTTGAACCGTCGAGCCTGTTCAACCCACCTCCACAGGCCTCGTGCCTTGCGCTTTGCATCCCACCCCAACTCTAAGCGGCCGCGGATTCCCGTTCATAGGTTTGCGCTCCACTGATTCCGATTTCTGGTAAGGAGCCCTAGCCAGACGTATCCAGTTCAAAGTTAGGTTTCTAAAAAATTTTTAGGTAAACGCTTTCGAGATTTACCCGGCTGCGCGACGGCAAGAACAAGTTATATATTTGATGCGTTTCTTCCTAAGAGGTATGTTTTATTCTTCCAAATCATCACAACTACTAGATGGAGTATAATAATTAAAATATGTATGGAGTCGATAGAACCTGTAAATGATTATAATTAGGACTGCGAGCTAAGAGTGGTCGCTTACCTATCATTTTCTGATTAAGTATTTGAGTGATAGAGTGATGAATTTAACGTGACCATCATAGGCCCGCAAATTGCTAACAAAATATTTGCCATCGGGTTCTTTCATTTCAAAACATAGCTTGCACGCGAGGCTTAATAAACAATAGGCCATGAGCCCCTAGGGTATTTTGGTCAACAATCGCTGTCAGTCTACCACCCTATTATTTCCGAATGTGTAACAAATATGCACTCGGTCGCAACTACAAAGTATTGTCACTTTGATCTCCCCTGTCATTATTTCCGTTTGTTCATTAGACACCATTAGTGCAGGCTCGTGCTCAATAATCATGTCCATGTACGGAGGTACTTAGCAAGTAATTGAAACATGTTATACAAAAAGGGTCTGTACGTCTAGGCAATTATACGTGGACGATAGTCCGGCACCTCATCTTAAGCTTGTTATCTACCTTGAAACTTTGTACTTAGGCTTTATGAACTGATAAGAACCACGCATTTTTTTTTATTACGGCTTTTTTGTCCAAATTTCTATCCAACTGTGATGTGCCGTTCTCAGAAATATTGCCCACGCAGAAAATATTCTAATGTTCCCCCACAGGAATATTTCCCGAGCACAATCGGGACATTTCTACTTTCAACGCACAAAAGATAATTTTAAGTGTTCGTAAAAAAATCTTCACAATACAACTAACATACCTTTATGTCTATTCCAGAAGGCAACACAATAGCCAGTGATTGTGGCGCGGGCTACAACAGCGAGGTTTGGTTCAAAGCAGCCACCATCGCAGTCCCAGTGTGTGGTGCCATCATCTTGTTCCTTCTGGTGGCTGTCGCAGTTCGGCTGCTTAAGGCCGACGCTTTGCTACACGCTGATCGGAAGCTCAGGTAACTATCAACAATCAAACCCATCCACTACTGAACAGCTCTTCAAAGCGGCCACCATCGCAGTCCCAGTGTGTGGAGCCATCATCTTGTTCCTTCTGGTGGCAGTCGCAGTTCGGCTGCTCAAGGCCGACGCTTTGCTACACGCTAATAGGAAGCTCAGTTAACTATCCACAATCAAACCCATCCACTGCTGAACAGCTCTTCAACAGCATCGCAGTCCCAGTGTGTGGTGCCATCATTTTGTTCCTTCTGGTGGCAGTCGCAGTTCGGCTGCTGAAGGCTGACGTTTTTCTTCACGCTGATAGGAAGCTCAGGTAACTATCAAGAATCAAACCCATCCACTACTGAACAGCTCTTCAAAGCGGTCAATATTGTAGTCCCAGGAAGCTCAGGTATATTATCATCATTCAAATCCTTCTTGTTTCTCTCTCTTCCTTTGCATTCGAGCGTTTTCCCGGTTGCATCCTCCCTTGCTGCTTCAAAGTCCGAGGTTCGCTTTCCGTCTTTTTCTCCTCCAGTTCAAACGACATCGAGCCAGCATTTATAGGGTTTACCCCTCCTACGGTGGCCCGACGGAGGCGGCATGGCTAGACATTTATTCCCCTCGTAATTTCTTGCCCTTTGTCTACTATGTCACGGACATGAAGGCTGACGTGGATAAGGGAGTACCTGATGCGATCTTTCCGGCTACTACACACCCAGCGCAGTATGACAGGTAGCTCCTGATTGTGATACTCAAGTACAGGCCACGATTTACTACCATACAAAAGGATAGACCTAATGATGGACTTGACAAGTCCTTTTTGGCATCATGCAATCCCTACTGAACAAAGTGCCCGTTCATAGCGTCCCAGTCTCACAGACACAGTTCATCTACCTAAAAAGTGATGTGAGTCCAAGACATGGCTGTTGCCAACTGGCAAAATTAATAGACCATAACCAATCATTTAAACTCATTTTTGCAATTCATGCTTAATTACAATCTCAGTGATCTCACCAATGGAGACTAGCCTTCAAAGCAAGAGTTACTGTAAACAGACATGTGCTATTCCCGGAAATATTATTCATACAGGGATCCCCATTCTATCGAGGAATATTTCCTTCGCGGGTAATATTTTTGGGAATGGCACATCACTACATGCGATGTTAGCACTCATCATAAAGATCAATATATCGGCGACAATCCATGATTCACGATCACTGATCATGATAAAACGCTGCTACCCGATTCGAAAGTAAATAAGGGTAATTAGACTTTTTACCAGTCATGATCCTCATTACGTTGTGACCTGTACTGTATCTTTTTGCAATATCGGTCGTTACCGCCTCTGTACCAAGATGTTATATCAATCGGAAACGATACACTTATGAATGACGAGCGATATTATCGCAACACTTCTCAATATCATGGTGAAGGGCATTTTCTTTAACGATATTCATTTCTTTTGTATCCCTGGTATCATGAGAGAAGTGTCTTATGCTTTAATGATAAGTTCTGAATGAAAAACGATACGATCGCAAAGGTTTTTTGTGTTTATTGGTAAGGGGGCTGATATTAATTCGCATACCAATGGATGATTATTCTCATTAAGGATGCAGTAATGCATCAATACGTGTCATTATATCGTCCGATATGCTTTGTTTTTATCTTATCGAAGTATGAAACGGTATTTCACAATTTTCATAAAAATATAAATTGTTTCCCAACTTTTATCGATACTTGAACAATTGTTAGTGAGTATACAGAGTTAAACTTTTGAATTCTGTTAAAAAAACAACTTATAGGAATTGTAATAGAAAGTAGTTTGTTACATGATATTTTTTTTCCATCAATACCACAAAATGCATGTTCTTTAGTAGGATTTATGTACGATGATTTTATATATTAATACGCTTTAAAGAATATCATTAGTTTTATTAATATACAACTCGTAATTTTTAAACGTAACCGTGTACTAAAATCCGATTTTTTTTCAGAGGTGGCTACATGTCGCCACTAGCGCAGCACACCTCCGAGGACGTGAAGAAGGTATGGGTGGGGAACTCCTCCGCGCCCCTCCTGGTGACCCCCGGGGGCTGCCTGGTCGCCGTAGAAAGGGCTCAGCTGGTGGATATGCCGTGCCAACCGATCTGTGATATACAACGATAGGGTAGCTAATCTCTGGGCCGCGTCGTTCCATTGGATTTCATATGGTCTGAGTGGACAGGACTTTTCTAATTTTCCCTCCGTTTTTTAACGACAGCGCCTGCGGTAACAAACTCTCCACACTACCGGCCACGCGGCGTCGACGCAGCGTAAAATTTTGTATGGGTACGCTCACTCGACGCTGGTAGTGGGGGGTCTCTAAGAGAGAGGCGCGGGGCGTTGTGACAAAGGAGTTTGGAAAGGTTGCGTGCCCAGGATCCTGCCGGGCTTCGGCGTCCCTTGTCAACATTCCCCCACGCCTAAAGAGACAAGGCTAGATAAGTCTACAGTCTGTTATTTTAAGCATTTAAGAAAGGTAAATAAAAAAACCACGTGACTCCCGTCATTTCCCCAATCAAAGTTATCTTTTGTATCTGTGGCGCGACGCTACTGGCTGAATGACCGAAGTCACTTGGATTTTGTTTACCTTTTTTAAATACCTAAAATAACAAACTATAGCGATGGGCAATTTCGGAAACATTTGATGTTTCTAAAGGGAACGTTATATGTTAAATTAGTAAGTTTCGGAAAATGCTGTCTTTATTCAGAAGTTTCATGCCAGTAAGCAAATTAAAAAAGAATTAATAATGACTATGGCAAGTGACAGCTTCGAAACATCAGAAATTTATAGAACCTTCTGTAACTGAAGTGTTTAAATGAAACTTTGGAAAATTAAAGGGCGCCCATCGCTACTCTTTTCGTAGGCGATGATTAAGTTAAACGGTTGACCTTTAGCAGCACAGTAATTTGTACCCGTAATGTCTTTAGCATAGAAATTAGCACTTTTGAATTATTTGGATGATTTTGATGGCAGATATAAAGAAGATCTATCTAAAGATCTCCACAAAATGTTAAAGGATCGGATTGAGTATCTTCGGTTCAACTTGTCTGCATATACATTTTTACTTTCGTTTATGATTTTCCCTTTCAAGAACTAGTTTCAAAAATATAATTGCAAATATCATGCTTCTACGCTCTGCAGATAAGAGTATGCGTTATCTGTAAATATATTTAATTCAATTTGCCAAGTTGCTGTTTATTAGAGGCGGTTAAACGCTCTCAATTATGTCAAAACTAGTTAACTTTTCAATGTTCTTCACATCTAAGCTATTTCCATTTCATTATCAGTTTAAAATCCTCTCCACATTAATAAAATTGATCTCAAAAAAAATATTTTTGACAAAGACGGCGCGGCCCGCGACATACCAAAACAGCAGTGTATATATATCGTGTAACATTTTATATATGCGCTTTGTGTTCCTTTAATATGTTTTAATCTAATGTAAATGTACCCTTTTAGGTTGGACCATCCAGTTCTATAAGTCACTAAAATAATTTAAGGTACTTTAAGCTTTTTCTAGATACCTTAGTTAAGAATTGAATATTTAATAATTAATAATGCCTTCGTAATGATGAATTCAGTTTTTGACAATCAGAAACATATCTTGTCATTTTATTTTGGCTAGGATATGGTGCCCACACAAGCTGTATAAGGGCTTATACGGCTATTATACAACCAGTTTGAGCATTATAAGAGCTGTATAAGCTCAAATACAGCTTGTGTACTACTTGGGTGGTCATATTTATCGTCATAACTATGACGAATTTTTCTGAAACACATATTCGTACGAGAGAGACTGATGATATGTCTAGGACTATTATATATAAACATGAGTCTTCTAGAGGTATCATGTTAATAACGATTACCGACAAATTACTAAAATGACCAGGTAAAGGGTCTGAATATATATACTATTAAACGTCTTTATAAAATCTACACTATAAGCAGAACAGAGAGGGATGTATTAGTCTTTATTTAAAAATATACTTATTTCGTTTATCCTTTTCCTTCTAACTAACATTTAATTTAAATTCAAACAAATATGAAATTAACTTAAATAGGGATTTGCACTGTAATAGAGATATAGACATTTAAACTCATTTTTAAGAAATGTTTGTAAAACTAATTTAGAAGTATGAACACATGTCTCTCACGGCTTGATGTAAAATAAGTATGCCAAATTTTATCTCAATCAGAAACCATGTGGTCAAAAACCTGAAAGTTATGACCCAAACTAACATGCCAAGTTTGTTAAATACTTACAAACAAAAAACACACACACTGACGACACATCTGATCTCACTCTGGTAGAGGGGACACGTCTGTATGGCATCTCTCTTGGCTTAAAGCTTGCACTTATTGACATGATGATTTACAGTTTCGGGATTTCGTGGCGCAGAACTGGATGGTTCTAATGTACTATTGACTGACTTTCCTTAAGAGTTATGTAAAGCGTGAGGTATGTGTCCAGTTACCGGCTAGGCGGTTATAGAGAATCTACGTTTCATCTGCGATTCCATTACTGTTCAGTTTTACGGGAATATGTAACTAGATTATATCTTATTTCAAATAGCTAAGCCCGTGCCCTAAAATGCACAAGCCCATAAAATGGATCCTAAAAAAAATTATATGCCTATTGCAATGAAATTTAATAATGCTTTCGGATGTACGAGTATATTTTCTTTCAATATTCCCGTAAACATAGAATTTCTGATATTTTTAATGAAAAAAATATTATTTCAAAAATCCTAATCATGCAAATTTTACATACATACTTTTGCATGCATTTCCTTTCTTATGTTCATGATTGTATTGTATGTATAATGCAATGTGTAAATATAGTATGTGTTAAGTTGTTACCTGTTACCTATATTATAATCACAATGAATTTTGAAAGGTGATTTCTGAAAGTAAAATCCATTTGGAGTATAACTAGTCTTTATTTATCTGATTTGCGCATTCATATGCGATTTTATACTTTATATTATTAACTCCTAATGGATTTTGCTTGTGGTCGAAAAAATGCCATAGATACCTTTTAGTTATAAAAGCACACATTATTTAAGGTCCAGTGTGAATTAAAATTTATATTTTTAAGAATTATTTGTGCATATTTAATTGTAAATAAAATTAATGTTTGTGATTTTTTTAGATTATTTTAGCACAACACGAAAGCTTTTGTATATTTAACACTCTTATCAAATTGGTGATTGGAGAAACATTGACAATATATACATATGACAGTCAGTAAAAGTAATAAAATTATTCAGTAGAATTAAGATTCTATTATGTCATATAAATATTATGCAAACCATATATAATTTACAAAGATCAAAATCAAATAATGCGTGGCTTAGCTAGACCATAAAATATTCGCATCTATCATAGTGTAAAAAAATGTTGCAATTAAAAAAATCAGGGTAGGAGTGTAATTTTAAATTTGTAAGTTTGCACGCATTTTGTTGTCACATAACCCGTTAAACATATATCTCAATAGTACAATGACCGATCTCAAAATATGTCTATTTTGCTATCAAACGTATGTCGTATACGATTGAATATTCAATCTTAGATGGAAACAAAAAGAAGATACATGGCAATCTGATCAAAAGATACGATGACAGCGGTTGAAGTATACACGACCGCGACTGCATTACGCGACAAAAAATTGTGATAGCACGCGGTTACACTTTGCTGAATTGAGCTTTAAAGTTCGAAGTACGTGCCTCTTAGTGGGTTATTCCTACCTGTTAGGGAGCCTTCTAATGGTGAATAAAAAGCGGATTGTATAACTTTGGTTGGTATATAAATATATAATTTAAAAAATACGCAGAATACGTGCGAGCGCGGCGAGGGCAATGCTGGAAGAGAAGATCGCGGCGGGCCGCGCTCAGGGTTGGTTGGCAGTTGTTGCCATCTCGCTCTAACGGCGGTGCGGCGCGTAGACACCACCTGTTCCCACTGGTAACAGCTGGAATTTTTCTCCATATGTTATCAAATGTTACTACTGGGATTAAAATTCCCAGCTGTTACTACTAGTGTTTGGTGCCATTGGTGTTGATGGTAACAAATGGGAATCCCCTCGCAGTGGTTGACATATTATGCCACGAACCAAACAATTTATCTATCTATCAGCTACGGACGTCCAGTGCTGAACATAGGCCTCTCCTATAGCTCACCACGGAGTGCGATCATGCGCAAATCCCTGCGGCCCTCACGATGTCATTCATTCATCTTAGCCAGTGGCGTAGCTACTGAAGGGCTAAACGGGGCGGTGCCCCCAAACTCAGGGGAGCCTCGGATCCTGACCAGTAACGTAGCTACCGAAAGGTTAGACGCTATGCCAATATTTTAGGGACCCTATGTTCCTGACTAACAACCTCAAACCTGACATGGGACCCCAATTTTTTTATTTTACCCGGGGCCTTTGGCTACCTAGCTACGCCACTGATATTAGCAAAGTCTAAGATCTAGTCTAGACCAGGTGGACGTAAAACTGGTTTTCACTTCTCCTGACCAAAAAGCACGTCATATTAGCTTCGCGAAGCGAGACTAAAATAGTACATTTAGCCCCTAGGGTTTAAAAGAAAGCCATATAATCCCACACAATTTCTATGACACTGAAAAAAAACTTGCGGCCAGCTACATACTCCTTACGAATAATTAAAAACAAACAAACCAACCTTATCAGATTGGCCAAACTTTCTGATAGAATTGCTCAAACTGTACTTTTAGTTTTTCATGAAATATACAATTTTAATGTTAAGTCTTTTTTATTTTCTCGCAATCGAAGTGAAAAGCAGAGTGTTTAACACGTGGCTAAAAGTCATTATGACACTCAGACATATCTGTCCTCGCTCACTTCATGCGCTCGTCCAAATAATCACTTCGTGTCATAAAGGCTTATTTTAGCCCCTTGTCAAACAATCTTCTATTAGTACGCAATAGGTCGCATATGCCTTTTTTGTTTCCATCTATCGTCCCAATGTAGATTTTTTGAGTTCGGACTTTGTATTATAGAGCGAGTGGTGAGAGCATAGCATTATTTCTTCGACCATGTACAGAGATCCCAAATGCTTCCCAAGGTGCCTTACTGTAACTGTAGTCATAGTTTATGTAGGTGCAATTATAATACTCCGTATACCTACGATCTTATGTAAATATAATGTAATGAATTGTGTAAAGTTAATTAAAAAGAAATTATTTTATTACTGGATTTTGTGGTTTATTTTATCCTCGTAGAGTTTAACCTTTCGAGCGTCAATCAGCGCAGTAATACGACGTGAAGCCACAGCAATAACCTAAAATTAACCTTTTATTTGGAATTTATGAATCATGAGATTTGATGGCGTGATTTGCCGACTGCGGCGCTCAAAAGGTTAATATGCCTTCCTAGAGAGCATAGTTTAAGTCCCCGTTTCATATTCAACGAATATAGAACCTATTTCAGTCGAAAATGTATGCGAATGTCAGTTAACACTTTCGCTGCCAAGTTTCCGTTTCGTAACGCTACGCACTTACCTCTACATACGGGGAAACGTATGGTATCGGCTACGCGTCTAAGAGCTGAGCAGCCGGTACGCGAGTTCCTGGCAGTAAATAGTTGTTTCAAAGCAATTCCACGAGTGCGATGAAAAATGCCACCCATTTATCATAACGCAAAAAAGATGCCGCCCCTAAGCCTTACATTTTACCGCCTTTAAAATTGCCGCCAAAGCCTAATGTGCACTAGGAGAGAGGATTCGTTGGGCAATGTTTGAGGCAACTAACTTCACAAAACAAACTTAACCTCTCATATGCTTAGACACGGATCCGTGCAGAGTATTTAAACTAATATATGTTAAAAATAGACAGTGCCTGCAACTTCGTTCGCGGAGGAGAAAAAGTCATAACCCCTCTTTTTTTTTTACTACAGCTAGTGAATGCAAATCGGTATACCGATTTACTGGTTTACCGGTAAACCGGTCAAATATGAAGCCGGTAAATTACCGGTAATTATAACCCAAAACCGGTTTTTTTACCGATACATATAAATATTGGTTTACGCTGATGTTTATCAATTTATGTACTACAAAACGCCCGTACTTTATCCGGATCAAATGATTTTATGTGATTTAACGATCTAATTACCTTTTATTAGTTTCAAAACTGTTTAAAAAGCTTTCTAGCGTTTGAGCCCAACCTAAAAGTTAGCCCACCTAGGACTCATTCTTATATTTAATATACGCTTAATCTCAGTGTTCCATCTCTTATTAAGTACATAGAATGAGCTGTTGTATCGTATCTATATATACAAATTTATAAAAAAAAACATCAACCGAAAACTAAGATATTATGTCCCGTTCAGCGGGATGTATGTTTTTTTTCAACGCGGGATGTTTGCTTGGCCTCTGTAAAGCGCATCTCCGGTACTGTCGTCTGCATAACAGTGAATACTATTGGTGGACAGCGTGTCATTGGCATGCAGCAGAAGCAGCGTTGGACATACTAAGGGGACGCCTGCGTTAATAACCATGATTTTTGAGCAGCTCTTATGCTTCTGTTGGTTAAAAAGCTTGCGACCCATTTGCACAAACCCTCGGGCAGTCTGTAAAATGGCAACTTCCATAGAAGACCCTGCCAGACCCGATCGAACGCCTTGGCTATGTCTAGGCTAACTGCCAATGCCTCACCTTGACTCTCAATGGCAGAGGCCCAGCGGTGTGTGAGATATACTAGGAGATCACCATTGCAGCGACCGTGGCGGAAGCCGTATTGACGGTCGCTGATCAAATCGTGTTCTTTATATATATAGACAGTCTTCCACGAAGGAAGACGTTCTCCTGCGCTATGTGGTAAGAAAGCCCACTGGCCCACTCGACTTGTGAACATCTAGACAGAGCAATTCCCGCTGGACATCCCTTAGAGTGAAGGTTATCTCCGGCATGGAGTATCCGCAACACGGGATGGCGGGTAGTACGATGCTTCCATCATCGTTCATCGAGTTCCAGGCAAAGAGGGTACCCAAAAGATCGGCCTTCTCTTTAGCAGTGTGGGCCAAGTTACCATCAGCCATTTCGCAAGGGTGGTAAGGACGACTGACAGAAGTTTCCCTCGGCAGCCTTGGCGAGCGACCAGAAGGCACGACTTCCAAAGGGGTACCCTGCAAGTTGCCCACCAATTCGGCTGACGAAATCGAATTTAGTTTTGGCAATTTCTCGTTTACTGGATCTGGAAGCAGCATTTAATTTCCGTTTGACGTTACATATGTTAGGATCCTTATTGATACGGCCCGTGGTCCAAGCCTAATATAAAGGTTGCCTTAGAAGTGTTGCTTCCTTGCAGGGCCGATTGAACAAGACCAGGGCCGTTTTTGGGATCCTTATTTAGTATATTGTTGACTGTTTTAATTTCATCTTTACTCTACTGGTGTATTTTTCAACAGAAGGATGAGCGTAACGAGATTTTCAAGAGAAGCCAAATAATTTAGCAGCCGTGCCAAACACACTACTTTTCACCTCACTACAGCGAGGAAACTGTGAAATACAAAAAAAAACTAAGATTAATTTTTCATTCGAAATACAAAACACACCTATAACCCTTTGAACTCCACAGTCGGACAACGGAAAATCGTACCCCAGACGCCAATGTCGGCTATACCCGTCGAGTGTGTCAGTGAAATAGCGACCTACGTGCATTCGCGTAAGTTTCAAGTTCATGTTGGCGTCAAGATGGCGTGGCGTCTGAGTTGACAACTTTTACATTTAAATGTGGCGTTCAAAAGGATAATCAACATAATAAACACATATACCTTCACATATAAATTGGAATCTCAAATATTTTTTCCACTCTAACGGATAAAACGAACTTTTCCTCGCAGGTTTGGTGCTGTAAATGGAGCTTATCCGAATGTGGAAAGAGTATTTGTTAAGTTTTTTAACGATACCTACCTAATGAGGTCTAGTCCAAATAATTCAAGCCGTTGAAAAAGAAATAATTACTTTATACTTATCAATCAGATTGATATTGATATTAGGTAGGTATCGTTAAAAAAATCAATCACCATTATTCATAACCTTAGTGTCATTATTAATTAGGACATCTTAAATCCTTGATAATAATGATCATAGATCTATATCAGTTTCTGGTTATCAGATCGCTCTTCTCATTTTTAACTAGTTAGTAAAGATACCGTGAATTTGTTTGTTTATTCCATTGACTTTCGTATTTTTGATGAAATACAAACCGTCAGAAACAGATTTCTGACGTTGTCTTTCTAAGAAACAGAAAAGATATTGAATGATGAATGAATGATTTATTCGATGTATGTGGGAGATGGGTTACATTTGCAGGTTGAGTTACATAACACAGAATCACCAGACCCTACCTTTACAGGCGTACATACATGTTAGCACATTGAAATCACACTAAACTACACTATTTTCCTAAATTACATGTCAAAGTCTCAAATTGTCTCATATTTAAAATTGTGACTCGTTATTTGCATAAGTTAGTACCTTATTTTGTAAGTAACAGCGCGCGAAGTCATAACTTTGAGCCCTTGAAACTTCATGATGTCATATGAAAACCTAGTTCTGTAAATGTTTTTTCACAATCGAAATATAGTGTTATGTCACACTACGGCCTCAAATTTTCGTTATTTTGTACATATACATATCTTCATCGCCCTTAATATACCATATTTTTCAACAAAATCTCACTGAAAACACAATGATGTTCTTGCTATCGTTGAATAATTAATAATATGCATCGTCATTACAATAAAGTACATATTTATAACAACACAATTCAGTAAAGAAATCAAAACCTATTGAACAAAAAGATATATTTTTAAATTATTCAAAAGTTGAATAAATATCCGGCTCCACGAGCGGGAAAAGCTCTTAAAAACGACTATTTGTTATACCTACAAAAACAATCTACGGCAGAGAAATTGCTAATGCGCCATCAATTTCGTAATTGGCCACAGTTCTGTTAATTTATAACAACACTAGCTTCTGCCTGCGACTTCGTCCGCCTTAAATTCGTTTATCGCGGATAAGGGTATTTTCTCGAGATAAAAAGTAGCCTATGTCCTTACTCAGGACTCAAACTACCTCCATACCAAATTTCTTCCAAATCGGTTCAGCGGTTTAGGCGTGAAGAGGTAACAAACAGACAGACAAACACACTTTCGCATTTATAATATTAGTATGGATTAGAAGATGCTTCGTTCTGTTCTGAAGATACTTCTGTAAGCATATAATAAACTAGAAGGTGCCCGCAAACTTCATCCGCGGAAAAGAAAAAAATTATAACCCTCTTTTTTTCTACGGCGTAGTCGGGTAAAAAGTATCCTATAACCATCTGGAGATACCTAGCACCCGTGTACCAAAAATAGTTGAAATCCATTTAGCCGATTCGGTGTGATGAAACCGCAACGACACATGCAAAAAATCCAAAAAAAGATATATTTCCATTCAGTGACCTCCAAATGGCCCGATACAATATTATTATTTTTTAAATATATTCAACTAGCTTCTGGCCGCGACTTCGTCCGCCTTAAATTCGTTTATCGCGGATAAGGGTATTTTTCCAGGATAAAAAGTAGCCTATGTCCTTCCCCGGGACTCAAACTATCTCCATACCAAATTTTATCCAAATCGGTTCAGCGGTTTAAGCGTGAAGAGGTAACAAACAGACAGACAGACAGAAAGACACACTTTCGCATTTATAATATTATTAGTAATTAGTATGGATATGGATAGTATGAATGTACAGACATTTCATTTTTACAACTTTATATAATAGGATAGAGGATAGAAAGTATAGAATATAGTATATGAGAATAAATGTGATAGTTGTTTAGTACTGGACGAACTCTTCTGCATTGGGGCTAGTAGATAACGGTAGGCCAGAAACGTACATAACGTTAAATTGCCTAATATTTAAAAAAGACTACAAATCCAGGAAACATTAAAATAACAAATTGACACAAGTCGGCAGTCGCAGTTAAACCCATTATATTTCTTATCGATAATCTAAAGGAAATAGTCAATAAGAACAGTCAACGAGATAGGCATAAGTAAACTTCATTTAGTAAGCAATATTAAACTTTATCTGGTTGCATTGCAACTTTGTTTATAACTTTCGGATGTCTGAAAACGATATCATAAATAAACAAAATATGAATGTTAATGTCAAATATTTATTTTAATAACATTATAAGATCGTTCAAACAGATAGGCATTGCAATATAAATGTTTGTTTTTCAATTAGTATGTTTATTTTTAAAAGTGCTGCCAGTGCTTATGCTAGTTTGCTGTGCTAATAAAAAAACTAATGCCAGTTTTCTATTAAGTTTTGCTTTTTTTTAAAGGTATGTATGGTTTTTGTTATTTGATTAAATTAATATTCCTCGGAAGGATCGCAAACCCGCATACAGGGCGGGAATGAGTAACTACACTTTAACCATCGAATATAGAGCCTAATTTTCGGTACACGGTTTTTTTCTTGATGTAGTTAATTATGACGATCAAAGATATACAATTTAGCCATTAGAAAGTTCCGCGTTCGTAAAGTAGCTTAATTATTCGTAGGCCAATGCATACCTACATTTTATAATAAGTTACCAGATGATGCTTTAAAATAACCTTTTCCAGCACTCAATAAGTACTTAAAAAAATATCTAATGGCAAGAGCATATTATACGGTAGAGGACAACTTAACAGACAAATGCATGGCTAAAACAGAAATCAAATAATTTACTTTTACCAGGACACAGTTCTTATAAGATGGCATATCAAATTTACGAAGAAGTTGTTTTAAAAATATATATTTTGCTTTTTTCCTTCTATTATATTTTTACTTGTATAATTTTTGATATGTTTTCTTGGAGACCTATTTACGCATTGAGTTTATACGTTTATACTTAAAAAGATATAGTTAAGATCGGCTAAGTACAAATATTGTAATAGATAAGATTTATTTCGAAAGAATCACTGACTGTTGAGTTTGTCTCGGCTTTGCTCTCAACAGTGCTCTTCTCTTGGGAAATGCTGTACATATTTCATAATTTTTCAACAACCTAAAATAAAACAAGCGTATTCTAAGCTAAATAAAACAATCCTAAAATTTACAAGTCCTCTAAAAGTTAACCTGGCCTTAAGGGCGCCCTGTATTGTACCAGGCTCAAAAGTTCCCATAATGCCAGCAGCACGTTTCTTCACTAAACGGCTATAATATGGATACTTGTTGAGCCAGATATGACCCAGAACGGGGATCGCATCCCCTATTTCGTAATCGGCGGCTGAGAGATTAATTATTTTTATAAATTCATAAATCTCAAAATCTCATGCCCTTAATGGTGTGATGAAGCCACTTATTTTATACTTTTATTGCTACAGAGAAGCAGTACCTGAATGCTTATTGGCCAGTGTGTTTTACAATAAGTTTGGTATCCAATAAAAAAAATAGGGTAATTTGTGTTATTAGGGTAATATTAGTCGTATCTCCCAACTTTAAGTAAGATGTGATTTACAAGCGGATTTATAAATATAAAAATTATTAAAAAAAGT
The DNA here is from genome assembly GCA_905404275.2 of Hedya salicella. Lineage (NCBI taxonomy): Eukaryota > Metazoa > Arthropoda > Insecta > Lepidoptera > Tortricidae > Hedya > Hedya salicella. The sequence goes on from FR990108.1 coordinate 18,629,103, forward strand.
TTTTTTTTTAAACGTTGTACCAATGCATTATAATTAAATGAGGCACTAAACTCGATGGTTAAAGACTGCCGGTCGCTCGTTCCTACCGTGTACTGAGACGGTTTTTTTACCGGATTCTTTTTAAACCGCCTACTTAGTATTATATCGATTAATATTTTTATAAAGTTGTAAAAATGAAATGTCTGTCTGTACATTGATGAAATTTTCAGAAAAATAAGTGATACGGACTATTTGAAGGTAACTGAATGTAGAAAAAATGTTTTTGGATTTCTTGTATGTTTGTAATGTGTCATTGAGGCTTCATACGCCAAAACAGCTAAATGGATATTAACTATTTTTGGTGTGTACTAAAAATATGTATGTGGGTAGCTTGCCATCCACAGATTGTAAGAGGATACTTTTTCTCGACTAAGCTACAGAAAAAAAGGGTTATATTTCTCTTCTCGTCCGCTGATGAAGTTGCGGGCACTTTTTATTTGCAAATAAAAGTATGGCATACCTACGTCGATAAAAGGGTATCTATTATGTAATTTTCTGTTTCTCGATCGCAATTGTGAAACCAGTTTTTAATTCACCGTGCCTGTAATTCTGTATTTGTAAACAAATCACGTAGACATAATTGAACAAATAAATACTTGTAATAAGTACAGTAGGTATACAGTACAGTCAGAGGCAAATGTCAAGATCACTTCTTGGCGTTACATTTTGCAGTAAAATGTGATTATGTATGTACAAATACATATGCTCTATATGCACACCTCACAAATGGGGTGGGATTTACAAATAATGCATTTACAAAACACAATAAGAAGTAGAGAGCAGACAGTCTTATCGCTAAATATCGATCCCTTCCAGACAACCAAAGAGATTTTGGTAGTGAAAAATTTGAATACAAAAACAAATTATTAGGCGGTGCTGAACAGCATAGAATTTAAGAACATTAGACAATACTCCTTTAAATTAAATTAAATTAACGGATTATATCGCGTATATTATCTCATTTGTGTGAACAGGGAAAGTTGAAAAGCTTCCGAAACGTGGGGAACTGAAATAAGATAAGATACGCGAAATAATCCGTTAAAATTGTTTTATATAAATGAGTATTAATCGCGGAAACAGAAGGAAGTATTAATTGGATAATCCATACTAATATTATAAATGCGAAAGTGTGTCTGTCTGTCTGTCTGTCTGTTACCTCTTCACGCTTAAACCGCTGCACCGATTTGGATGAAATTTGGTATGGAGATAGTTTGAGTCTTGGGGAAGGATATAGGCTACTTTTTATCCCGGAAAAATACCCTTATCCACGAATTTAAGGCGGATGAAGTGACGGGCAGAAGCTAGTACTACCTAAATAAAATATACGCAACAGGGTTTTTAGCTAAGGTAGGCATTTTTTGTGCCTATATGGAGTCATGCTCGTTCAGGGCCTCAGGGTAGGCAGTTCCTCTGTGCCTGTAATGGATCCATGGTCGTTCAGGGTAGGCAGTGCCATTGTGCGTACGATATATGGACCGCATGCCGATGCCTCCAAATAGTCCGTTACAATTTTTTTCTTTAAATATTTTCAATGTACAGACATTTCATTTTTACAACTTTATAATAGTATAGATGTAGAGAGTCTCCGCTGTCAAAAGTTCAAATTTGGAGATATAAAGTCTCAAAACGTCAAAACAGAAATATTTTGATAGATATTTAGATTACTCACGTTGTTAAATTCGAGTACTTTTTAACCGACTCCCAAAAAAAGGAGGAGGTGAGAACCTGAATGAGAATTCATCGTAATCTATTTTTTTTTAGCTTAGACCGTGTCCATGTCTGTTTGACCGCCATAATCAAGCCTTTAATCCGGCGTTACTACTTAACAGAATATATATGGCGAAAGGTCCTAACAATATTTAGCATTTTAATATTTTTTTCTAATTTCCGCGATTACGACGTAAATTTAGCATTTTGTTTAGAACTTGGCTTGCCGCTCTGTCATGCTCAGACGTAAAGGGTCTTATGTTAATAACTACTTTTAACAACAAGGCCTATATAAAAGACTGTGGCTGCACTAGAACGTAATAGTTTTGTGTAATCGGCACCTTTTAAAGTTGTTATTCCTACAAGAAAAATATTAATAATTAAGTAAATTGTAAAAAATGTGAAAAAAGCAAGACGAAAGTTTGTCTTGTAGAAACTTTGTCGGAAGATTACTATATAAAAATCTTTATTTAATTTAACATATCAAGGGTGAGTCGGTATAGAACATAGGGTATAGGATACTTTTTATCCGATTACACTGAAGCAAACAAGAAGGTTTATGATTTTTTTCTCCTACACGAACGAAGTTGCGGACAACCATACTTCACAATTACTACATATTGTAAATTAATATTATAACAAAGAGTTCAATTGTAAAGAAAAAAATAAACGCGACCTACTAAATTGCAAGTGGGATTTGAACCAGCCTCTTCTTTAACGCAGAAGTGCTCTGACGAACTGAGCTATCGCAACTATACATTTTTATCCAACGATTGTTACCCTTACTCAGGCTTATGTTATGCGACAAGTACTAAAATTACTATCTTTGATAACGCTTTCATCATCATCGTCATATCAGCCTACAGATGATCCTGACCAAATCGTTGGTCCATCTTTTTGGGGGCATTATTCCCACGCTGCCGTGTCTTGTACGCGGTCACCACTCAAACTTTTCTGCTCCAGCGCCCATAGATTCTACGAGCAATGTGCCCCGCCCACTGCCACTTAAAGGTGCGTCCACACTTGTATCATTTGCTCGTATCCGATCACCGTGCCGTGGCATGACTGCGTATCGCGCTGGTTGGACGCTCACTGTCGGCGCGCCGATCATGCCGCACTCTTCCGATATAAGTGTGTGATACGCGTAGCAAATGGATTTCGAGCGATCGGATCGGCGCAACGTCCAAACGCGTGATCTTGACACGGGATCATGCCACGCGACGATGATCTGATACGGGCAAATGATACAAATGTGGACGCACCTTAAGTCTAGTAATTCTCTGGACTATTTCGACGACCTTGGTTCGTCTTCAGATCTCCTCATTTCTGATCACGCAAGGAGACTTCGAGCCTAGGTCACTCCATTGCCCTTTGAGTGACTTTGAGCCTTATGAGGACACTATATTTACATACCTACTATATTCATCAACTTCAAGCTCAAGATGGTCATTAACTACTTTACCTTTTTTAACCGACTTCTAAAAAGGAGGAGGTTATATGTTCGATAGTTTGTTTTTTTTATTTTTTAATGTATGTAGACCGATTACTGGCACCGACTTCAAAAGGTGATTCAAATGTGATCCGTACCGTACATAAATGATTATTTATGGCTTATAAGTTTATTTTGAAGTCGGTTCTTTTTTTATTTAAATTTTTTTTACGCAACTTTTTCGTTTGATATTCTTATTATAAACAGAAGCAGAAAGAAGATGACGAAAGGAATGAAGAGTGAAACCAAGGTGTCTAAAGAGGGCAGGGTGTTGAATTTCCATCACCTCGTCTTCAGAGTGGGTAATGCCAAAACGGTGAGTAACATTTACTACTCATTAATATTTTCGTGCCTATTGTTTTTAGTTGTGAGTTTATTTATATTAGTTTTTGCCATTATAATCAAATAGGCGCGCGTCGTCGAACATTCGTGCCACTGACACCAGCGTTGGCATATTCCGAGCAAATTTCATGGTTCAAAAACTTCGAATTATCAATGCCTCTTTCAGTATCACTATTTAATGATTAAGGATTTTTTTATTTTCGTGCTGTGACGCCTGGGTCACGTCGTATTACTTCGCTTCTTGGCGGTCAAAAGGCTAAGCTGTACTAGGTACAGTGAAACCAGAATTCTAATAGTATTGGAAATCGTATTTCTATGCAACACGAATATATTGTTTGGTGCTAGTGAGGGCGGGCAGTAATATCCGGTCGCGTACTATTAATACTTCGCTTGTACTGTACTTATATGAGTTCTTTACTTAGATTTGTCTATAAGTAGAGATGGGTCAAATCAAGGAGTAAAATTTTTAAACCACTATTCCAGTATAGTATCCAAATCAATCTCACTTTAATTGTTTTCAATTATCTCTGACTTGGTTTCCTAGAGAAGTGGCATTGTGTTCGCCGATCTGATCAGAATTTGTAACTTTCTGACCGTAGTAGGAGCGACTTATTTCGCGCCCGCCCAATTGAACCCGGATTTTATATACCAAGACGGTGAGAATGTTGACCAATCTGATCAGATTGTCGAACTAGTATGGTCGACTTCAGGGCCCAACTCGGTTTGAACCGACTTGCGTAGTCTAGTCGTAACGTAGCTACCTACCCATATTTTTCTCCCAGAGATGTTCATATTATATTTTTCTCGATAGATTAGCAAGAATTTAAATATTACCTTTTAATGTCATGATTATTTTTAATTTTCTTATTAAAACTTAAAGTAAGAAAGGATTCAATGTAGTACACTCTTAGTAGGTACACTCTTTTGGGAAAACGCCCGTAACTTTGTTGGTCCGAAATATTTTTAATGGTTAAGTAGATAACCTGTTATCAAGATTATATATTACCTACCTGCAAGAAATAAAATTTCGCCTTTGTATACTAAAATGTATTTTCAGGCATCGAGTTACTTCGTGACCCGGTTCGGTTTCCGACCCTTCGCCATACGAGAATCGTCTGGTACTAACCCCGTGACCACTATTGTTGTAAGACTCAATAAGGTTTGTAAATTACATTTTTAAATTTTGATTATTTTCGCTCGTTTATAAATATTCACTTGTTCTTGTCACAAGCTGCATGACTTTAGCTCATAAGCAAAAACTAGAACTGTTAAAATTTAATATATTATTCATGTATGTATCCGCCTATCTATTTTAGTATATGTGTCATAATATAAACTATAAATCATACCTATACTTATACACTTAAAACATGGAATAGTTTGTTACACGTATGTCATTTAAATCTTTATATAACTGATGGTTTAAATTTTTGTCATAGGAGTAAAGCTCTGAGCTATTTAGAATACACGACTGTCGAAAAATTACGAGGACAGCCAACCTCAAAAGAAACTTATAAGGCTCGCTAAACAAAAAAAGATATCTATACATATGTATACTAAAGCACGTATTATTACAGTTTGCTGAATTTAGCATCCTAAATGGGGGAGGGGAGTTAAAGCGTCTCGCTTCAACGTATAGCTACTTCCCTGTCGTTAGCATCCTAATTAGGACAAGTGTGATCCATCCTTTAACGGGATTTCTGGTTCGTAAGCAGAAATGAAGCCTAATAATTAATATTAGTATTTAATAAAAATAAATCCTCTCAAATTCAGATAACAATAGCCTTCGAATCCCCCACCACGGGTGACAAAGAGCTCTCCCAAGACCTGTCCCTCCACGGAGACTTCGTGAAGGATGTGACGTTCCTGGTGGATGACCTTGAGGCGCTGGTGCAGGGGGCGCGTGAGGGGGGCGCAGGGGTGCTGCGGGGGGTAACGGAGGAGAGCGACGAGGAGGGGACGGTGAAGTACGCGGTGTTGAAGACGGTGAGTGTTGGTAATTGATCGATGACCTGAAGGAAGGTGCGGGGGGGCTGCTGGGGAAGGAGAGCGCCGAAGAGAGGAAGGTGAAGTGCGTGTCAGTCCTGATAGACAACGTTGAGGGGGAGTGCGGGGCCAGGGTGCTGCTGGGGTGACGAAGGAGAGTGACGAAGAGACGAAGGTGAAGTACGTGGTTTCGAAAACAGTGCGTGTCAACCCTGATGGACAACCTGGAGGGGTTGGGGTGCTGGGGGAGGGGAGAAAGAGAGGATGAGAGATTAATGGATAGCCTGGAGGGAAGCGAGGGGAGGGGGTAGACGACCTAGCACTGGACTGACTGGATGACGGAAGAGAGCGTCGAGTTGGGGTCGGAGAAATATACGGTGTTGAAGAGTGTTGGTTCTTGGAAGCGCAGATGAGGTTTTTAGATTTGGACAAAAGTTTGTATATTAATGAACGCATCCTTAATTGTTTCCTATTTGGTGACAGTTAACGTACACATAAATTGTTAAACTACAAAAGCAATTAATGTCATTTTGTTATTGCGTACTATGCGGTTGTTTACCTTAACCTTGTTCCGTCATAATCCAATGACGGAAGGCGCATTCTCGGTAATAAACAGAATGTAGTTATAATTGTAAACAAGTAAACACCTAACTGTTTGTTAGCATAACAGTACAGAAACAGGTTTTAGAAGCGTCACTTTGAATTATTAGAAATAAGCAAGATAATACCAATGAGCTAAATATAGCTTGACAAGTTTTTTCGTGACACCACCATGGTCAGCGGGCGACGGGGGGAAAGAGAAGAACTATTTTGTAATTTAGGTAAATATCGCATATCTTAAAATATACTCAGGTAACCCCTCTTTTTCTGTTTGGAGTCTCAACAAGAAACACTAACCTTTTGCGCTCTATAGCTGTCTGCTACTTTCTTAATTATTGACCAAGCGAGCGTAGTGAGCGGAGCGTCTCCGTTTCAGCTTGGGCTTTCGTATATACGTCCGCCTGTTCTATTCTACAAGTCGCATTTCTCTACCGATTCTCGTCAAATTTTGTAAGCAGGTTCTATAACTATTAAATTGATATTTTTGTCGATTCAGTTTATGGAAATATTTCAAAATGGCGGAGATATAAGGGTTTAAAAAACTTGCGAGGTATTCAGCTCACAGAGCCACTTGTTAAAAACTTTCAAATACGCTTTCCTGTGGTTTCCTATTTACCTGTATAAGAACTATTAATGTTCGGAATGTAGTGTTTTCACCGAGGGTCTTGTACAAAATGATGTTCTGCCTTTTCGCAGAACTATTTTTGGCCGAATTTCATTTGCCAACTAACGTTTCGCCGACTTTTCACTTTGACAACTAACGATTACCAAATTTTTGTATGACAACTTTCCACTTGGCAGAATTATTGTAAAGCAGATTATTATTATGCCTCTAAACTTTTGGCAGACTAATCATTAGTCAAATCTTTCACTTGGTCGAACAACTTTTGGACGATTAACGTTTCGTTGATGGAACAGTTCCCTTTTCATACATTAGGCAAGTTACAAATAAGAAAAAGATACATATCAATGCTTACATATTTTTTGGTTGGCCGAAACTCTGGCAAGGAAGAGTAACTGCGACAAAATGGAATATGGGTCAAAACCCAAAAACTGTTGGTTAGGTTAGGTTTGTTTTATGACCATGGATCGTCAGATTGCTTGCTTGCATGAAGTTAATATTAAAATGCTTGCAAGTATTACAAAAAAAACATATTATACATATATTTATAATTTAATTTCGTGCTTGCAGTTGAAGTACAATTATATACCTTGTTCCGTCGCAGTTCACAGCACCAATAATACACATCTTTCGATACTTTGCTCTTTTCATACGTAAATCCATTCAAAAATAACTTCACTCCGCCTCTTGTAGTAGTAAAAACTGAGCACTCCTCATTAATCTCAACCATTTTAATTATTACACCAATAAAACATACCACAAGGCAATTGGCAAGTATAAACACTTATCGCTAATGAGTCAATGTATTCATACTTACCTACATTATTGACATAAAAATAAGTAAGCGGTAGCGCTTACCCACGATGTATTAATAAAACGGAGTTGCTAAACGAAACGCTACTCAATAAAACATTTGGTAAACAATAAACAACTAAGTGTATATTATGCCAACTAAAACATTCTGCTACATGAAAGGTGGCATTTTAAAAATTTACGTAATAAAACACAGACCAAAAGTTAAGTTGGTAACAGTGAGGTTGGTAAATAATAAGTTGGCAATTGATAAGTTGGGAAATGAAAGGTCGGCTAAATAAAATTCCGCGAAACGGGAGTTGGGAAGTGATAATCGGCGTAACAATTTTCTGCGAAAAATAAGAGAACCGTACAAAATATATATTACAATCAGCCGTATCTATGAACATCCAGTGTAAGCAGAGCCCTCTACTCCTAAGCAAAATGTACGCGGTGTTCGATCATTTTATATTTGTTACTGACATAGACAGACAGACATACAATTATGCTTTTTTTGGTGTTTGTCAACAGAAATACATCCTGTGTGAAATTTCGTTTTTTCGTTACACTAACTTTTGGAACGTGGACATAAATAATTTTCTTTTTTCAGTATGGAGATAACACTCACACACTAATAGACCGTAGTCAGTACAGAGGACTATGGTTACCGGGCTACAAACCTTTGGAAAGTGATCCCCTGGATAAGTTACTGTAAGAACTATAACTACTTATTATTAAACCTAGACGAAAATCTGAATTCGAGTTCAGGCTTCCAAAGATTTCTTCTTCCGAAACTGGCTACAGTTTTAGAAGAAAGCCACCCGACTATGATCTAAAATTATCCAACTGTGGCAAATAAAATCAAACTTTATCTTCATAGATGCGACATTCATACTTTCGCGGACACAGGACCATTTTAAAAATAGCGTACGTCACAGATAAAACTTATACAGAAAAGTACTACGCGCACAGATGAACTATCGGAGTTACTTGCTATTAAACATGTAATTTTATACAACCAATACGCGATACGCAGTCATGCCACGGCACGGTGATCGGATACGAGCAAATGATACAAGTGTAGACGCACCTTATGAGTTTTCTCCGGCTGTGGGAGGAGTGGCAGTTTTGTGACGTTAAAAGTCAACGGCCACAGCCGTAGTGTCCTATCACGAGAGTCCCAATTTAGAGTCTGTAGACGGAGTGTCCATTGTGTTATTTTTTGTCAAAATTATGTGTAGTCGAACATTGTCTTTCCGGACGATTGAGTGCCTAGACTACAGTTGGGTGGTTTTACGGTACGTCGATTCATAGACACCTGCAACGCCAGAGGAGTCACAAATGCGTTATCTGCCTTTCAGGTGGGAGTACGCTTTTACTTGAAGGTTTGAAGATCGCGTCGGTCCGGAAATACTGCCGACGACAATTCAGTCGTCACAGTTCAGTCGCTGTTAGTCGTTTTTAAGCTATAAGGAGTTGGTCTCTTAACGCGTTTGTAAGATTTTATTGATAAGAATGGCAACCACATAATAATACATTAGTAAACGCATCAAAAACAAACTTAAATAGCTTAAAAACAAATAAACAATGTTACCCCATGAATCAATGTAAAACCCTAATACGAGTAGAAGGTACCTATACTTTCCTTAAAGTTTTGTTTGCACTCTCAAATACTTTTTAAATATCTAGTTTAAGTCATAATTATGCGTTGCGAAATTCCATATTATATTAATGCATTATAGTTCATTTGCTTTTCAAGAAGGCCTTTTTTAGGAATTTATTTTCTCGGGTGGCCATCTCCTGCATCTCCTGATGATGCCTCGTAGGGAGGCAAAACATGTATAAAGGATTCAAATCAAATCAAATCTGGCTGACTGTCTGGCGGTAGTTTGTCGTATTTTAATGCGTATTTTTTTGGAAACTGCATGAAAATATGCGCATGCGAATACAATGTATTGTTACATCTAACCAAGACACTATTTCGCGGAAAAGCTAGGGAACAATCCATTAATCTAGTTTAAGTCAACCGTTACAAAACATACATTCGTCAATTCCCTTATAGGCCAGACACGAACTTGGAGTTCATAGACCACGTGGAAGGCAACGTGGCGGACGGGAGCCTGGAGGATTCCGTGACTTGGTATGAGAAGAATCTAAACATGCACAGGTACGAGTACTACCTACATTGTATATTCTACTTAACACTTTAACGACTACGCGCCTAGCCGGTGACATAGACTCGCTCACTTTGCCCAGTGGGTTCTTGGTAGTGAAAGTATTAATCTATACTATTATAAATTTGTAAAAAATTAAAAATCTGTAATTTGAACATATTTAAAAAAATATATAGTTACGGACTATTTGGAGGTCACTAAATCGAAAAATATTTTTTTGTGTTTGTATATGTTGTTGTGGCCTCATCACGCCAAATCGGCTGAACAGATTTCAACTATTTCCAGTAAACGGGTAGCTGAGCATCTCCAGGTGGTTATAGAATACTTTTTACTCGACTACACTGAAAAAAAAGTTATGGTTTTTTCTTCTCCGCTTGTGAAGTTGGGGACACCTTCTTGTACAAAATAGAGACAGACAGAGATCAAGATTAAAAGTAGAGAGTCTTCCAACCAGACAAAATTCGGGTAGTTAATATATGTAGCTGATATAGGTATCTCAATATTGTTCTGCCTTTTAGATTTTGGTGCGTGGACTACACTCACGACCTGGTCCCATACTCCTGCATCAACTCCGCGTCGGTCATCAACAAACACGACAATGTTCTCGTAAGTGTCTGATGATCTAAACCGAAACACCTCCACTTTTGGTTAGAGGATCCCCAAAAATCTCCTCGCCAGCCGGTCTTGGGCTACCTGCAGAGGCGGTCTCAAGGGGTGGGTGCATTACTATCGCGTGGCGTCAAACCAAAGTCTGGACAAGCCAGGGTAGATTTCGCTTATTTTTTCTTTAGGTCCAGTAGAAAACGGTGCTCAGCCGTCCTGAAGGGGAAGCCGGTAGGAATCGGGAGCTATGGACGCCCCGCCACTTTGGTGCATTACCTGTAAAACCGGCGGCTATTGGCGCAGAAAGATTTGCGCGTGGTCACCAGAAGAGGCAGCGAGAGCAGAACTCAGACCAAGAAAATTTTTAGACGGATCATTACAAACAATCTAGTGACGCCACGAAAAACCATGCCCAATTAGTCATCACCCACATAAATGGGTAAATCTACTTTTTTAGCCTTTATTTCACATACAATAGTTGCAATGTAAATTGTTCGGGTGGAATATTGCAAGTTAAATTTGACGTACTTCCCGGTTTCCAATTGAGCTAAAATTTTCTTAAAATTTGCGAAGTCAATATAAGTATGACTTATGTACAGTCCGCCCTTCTAGCTTTATAATCAATAAGAGCACATATGTAACAGAGATTAAGATTTATAATAATTTACCAGAAAATCTTAAGTCCTTAGAAGGCGCACTTTTTAAGAGATAACTCAAGGGCTGGCTGCTAAACAAGTGTTTCTATGACTTAAATGAATATTTTGAGTAATTTATTTCATAATCAATTCCAAATATAATGTTAATATTGTACGTCCGAAATGGGCAAACTGTTGATACAAATAACTTTATGACATGTTAACTAATTTACACAGTTTTGACCATAAAAATGATTATCTTATCTTATCATATCTTAATTTTGCTTTTTATGTAAATTCGGAACTGGAAAATATCACATTAGATTAGAAGCCCAATTTCTTGGTAAATCCAGAGACATTATTGGTCGTCAAAGTGTGGGTACAAAAAATCTGTGCTTGCTTTTTTCTTGGTTGCTATTGTTTGTGTGTATGTGTATATATACACACACAAATACACACATATGTATGTATGGTTTTGTTTATATGAGTGAGAGTGAGCGTGTGTGCTTACTTTTTGTGCACAAATTTTGCGACTTCACTAGATTGTTCATAATCATAATGATGCGTCTATCGGTTTTTCTTGGTCTGAGGTGCAGACCACCTGCAAATAAGACGGACAATGTTGTCAGGATTGCGGGAAGTAGCTGAATGCAAATAGCACAAAACCGGCCTAGAGATTCCAATCTAATCAGTTTATAACTAGACAATGTAACTAAGCAAGAGTTTAATCTACAGTTATCAATGAACGAGGCAGCAAAAGGTCTACGGCCAACGAGCAAAGCCAGCGAGTTTGTGAAGGCCCACGGGACGTCGGGTGTTGAACATGTTGCCTTGTACACCGACGATATCATTGCCACTGTAAGTACACTAGTGCACTAAATAGTGTAAGTTGCTATTGTCACTAACGTCTCTTTTGATGTATCTTATGGCAGCCTAAAGAGGTCCAATACTGTCTTCACCAGTCTTTCACAATGAATAGTTATAATACGGTACATTCGCTTTTTTTATCCATCGGGTTTCGAAGACCATCGTCAATCCATCTTGTGGGGAGTGTGTTAATTCTGGGCCATAACCAAACAATTTGCTTTCAGCACCGTATATAATATTACCATTTTATGTAGGGTAAGTCCGGGGTAGATGGCCATAGTTTTTTCCAAGCTCGATTATGCGGAAACTATGAACATTAGAATTTTGATTTTAGTTGAAAATTAAACTTTGATTATCTATCTAACGTTAACAAAACCGCAAAAATTGTCAAAACTAAGCGAACATGGTCAAACAATATTTTGAAATTAAAATAGGGTTTTCCCGAACATATCCGGGAGAGATGGCCATAACATTGAATATGAGTAGATTTCTAAATGTTTCTATTTTTGTGCACATTTCTCTCCTTCTTCTTAATAAAATAATATTTTTTTTTAATTCGGTACAATTTTAACGAACCCACCGTACATATCTGTACATAATAGTCCATTCTTCATTATTCTGGATTTATAGTAATGTATTTGTCATCTCTCGCATATTATTATTACGACTGCTATGATTTTAATTAATAAAATCTATTTCTTTTTTTTAAGTATCTGAGATCCCAGTTCATGGCTTTCCAGTACTAAATAACTGCCTATGGCCATCTCTCCCGGTGTAGCCGGTTCATTATATCAACGAATAAAAAAAAAAGTACTGAGCTTATTCAAGTTATTTTAAATTGAATATGTGCGAAAACCTCAATACTTTCTAAGATAATCATTATTATTGGGTTAGTTAAAAAACAAATAGAGTGACGATATACATCGGCAATCTCTTTAGAAATTTTCAAGTAGCGTATTTTAAATAAAGTTATTTTTCATGAGATTTTTTCTTTCGAACTACTTGTTTTTCCACTTATATCAGGTGTTATCTTCTGAACGATTAAAGTGTACGTGAAACAGGTGACATTAACATCCTATAAGTTGGAAACATTTCGACTGGCCATCTTAAACTTATGGCCATCTACCCCGGAATTACCCTAAGTCTGTTCTCGCCAGAGGTTATTATCCCGGTTGACCGTGATGATAGTACATTATTTAGTGCGCACCACAGCAAAATTTATACAGAGAGTTAAAATAACATTCAGTAAGGTAACAACCATAGGTCGGAATATAAGTGCCTATGTAATTAAATTTCGCGGGAGGACTTTATTAAGAGTGGTTATTACCACCAAAAATAATTATTGTTTTTTATTTAATGTGGGATTTCGAGATAGGAGCGCGAGATAGGGAGAGAGAATAGTTGGGAACTGAGGCAGTTTAGTAAAAATATTTTGGTGAAAAGGATGGATCCCGTTCGGATGCTATGATATCTTTAAGACGCATTGGTTTCCGTAGACGCAATTACTCTGTTGAGCATAATACTAATATTCCTTACCAGATACGCAGCCTAAAAACCCGTGGGGCCGAAATCCTGGCCTTCCCACCCACCTACTATGACGTGATTCGCGAGAAGCTGGCGGGAAGTTCTTTAAAGGTGTCGGAGACCATCGACGAACTGCAGGAGAACTGTGTGCTGATAGACTTCGACGAGAAGGGGTATATGCTTCAAGCGTTTACAAAACACGTGCAGGCGCGACCTACGCTGTTTTTGGAGATACTTCAGAGGAGGAATCATAGGGTAAGTGGAGATAAATCGTAAAAGTATAGGCAAAAAGTTTAGAAAGGCTTTTCTTAATATGTAGTACATAGTAACATATCCATATACATAGTATACACAATAAGACGTTCCATATTAGAAAAATTACATAAGTCCGATATCAATTCTGTACACTTTCTCATTATACTCGGGAGGACGCGTCAAGCATGGAACAGAAGTCTTGTGGTGGACTACTTCAATAACGGTGATACTATCTTATTGAAGAATTACAGACCCATCTCGATTCTGAGCCATTTTAATTCTATGCCAGTCATTTGTAAAAAGAGTGGCAAAGTGCATTTGGAAAAAAAACATTGAATACTGAGGTTGAGCCATAACTTGCAGCAGCGTGGCTTAGTAATTTCGGTGAAAAGTATTTAACTAATTTGTTGCGGTTAAATGTGTTTTTGACTATGGAGTCATCGAGTGGTGGAAATGAAAAACGGAACGTAACCTCAACGCCTACAATGCGTGACTATTACTTTCCACAATATACTTAAGGGAGCGACTAGTATTTGACGAAGGCGCAAGTGTTGGAAAGTACAGACGGCGTTATGCGTGGAGTATGGTTTATAAAATTGTTGATGGCTCCAAAAGGGGTAGTGGAACCGGACACGGCTGTCTGGGTAAAGCTGAGTGAAATTACATGGGTACCGATGTGTTCTCCGGATGAAGATGTAAGTGTTTTAAATATAGAAATTTCGCATGAGAAGTTTCAGCAGCGTAGTTAGACGAGAGCTGGCGGTGAAGCAGTTATGGTCGACAGATGTCTATGCGAACCACCAGCAAATGATAATGGGGACAGTCACCCTGTTTAAAAACGAATGTTTTCTTGCTGAGACTTCTCGCCAAAATATCTATACGTAAAACACATACATCTACATCCGGAGATTCATCTTGCACGTCGGTACTCCGGTACTCGCGTTATCTCCCTCTGCTTTACCCACACAACCCTGTCCGGTTCCACCAACCCTTTTGGAGCCATCAATAATTTTATAAACCAAACTCCACGCATAACACCGTCCGTACTGTCCAACACTTGTGCCTTCGTAAAATACCACTCGCTCCCAGAAGTACTTTGAGGCAAGTAATATTCACCCATCGCAGGTGTTAAAGTTACGTTCCTTTTTTCATCTTCGCCCCTCGATGACTTTATAGTCAAAAACACAGTTAACGGCAACAAATTAGTTAAAGACATTTAACCAAAATTACTAAGCCACGCTGCTACAAATTATAACTGACACCACAGTATCCAACGCTTTTATACCAATGCACTTGGCACTCTTTCAATAAACAGCTGGCATATAAATCTCATTAACATACAGTGCCAAATTTCAACACATTGTACAAAACGACGCCAAAGCCTCTGAACGCATGATTAAATATTATAAATGTTTAATTATCATCTATAAAAAAATATAGAAAATTATGTCAACATCCAAACACAAAAACAACATCATCACGTCACATTAAAGCTTCACACCCAGTTCCGTCTTTGTTATAAGGGCACACAGGGCCTATGCTTAGGGCTCATTACCTTAGGAGGGCCCCGAAAGATTACAAACGACGTTTTTTTACAATCCAACGAGGCCTCTAAAGTTATTATTTTTGCGTGCTCGAGCACTTTCATATTAATAAAAAAATCATACACACAAAAATAGAAATTTGGGACATATTTTTTCTTGTATGAGGTTCGAATGTATAAACAATTCTGAGTATGATAAGGCCAAAAAATCTAAATTCTGAAAAAATTACAAAAGGTATATTTTATATGATGTAGGCAGACATCGTATGAAGTAATGGTGCATTTTGACTTTAGCTCTAACCCTAGAAGATAAGGAATGACGTTATTTTTCACTAGTGCACCAAAGATTACATTTTTGTCCAGGGTTTCGGAGCTATGAACTACAAATGGGTGTTTGAAGCGATAGGGCGTCTGGACTCTAAGAAAACAGAAGAAATCACCGAACGCGAGAAGAAGAGTGAATAACTTGGTCTATCTAACCCTATTGTTGTTAAAAAAAAGTTAACATTTGTAAATAAAATATACACGGGGAAGGTGAAATTAAAATTAATGTTGTATACTGGTGCTTTTATTTTTTCTATTAAAATACATACCGTTTGCATTCATTGACCAAGACACCAAGTCGACCAGGCAGATTGAATCACATATTTCAGAAGGGTGGTCGACCGTAGGGTTTTTTTTAAATTGACACACACCAAAAGGCTTCATTGGACGCTAGGGAATGGAGGCCCTAACAGTGCCGGACTCCTAACGGCTAAAAAATATGGTTCTGGTATGGTTGACCAAGCACCAGTCGCTGTCTATTTCGACAATATTAAGATTTTCCGCCACTTTTTGTTTTTGACTTTGGGATGATTTTCTCTGTAATAAACCTTGCTCATTACCATGTCTATTAGTTGGTCACTAAAATAAGAAAAAATAATGTCATAAAATATGCCTGTTTTGGGTGATATGGTTATGGACTCCATTTGCCGCACTTATCCCGTGAAAGCCAGGTCATTGAGGATTATGCTGCCTGGGGGTCCAGCCAGCCTATCTCCTCTCCGACCAGAAACGCCGGATCCTTCTGGTGTCTCCACAGGCTTCCCGGAATAACCTCGGTGTTATAAGCATTTACACCCGTTATTCAGCCACGCCGACGCATTCCATACCGTCATACCAGTCATACCGTCTACGTCATATACCAGTGTTATTCTTATCAACAACTTCCAGGGTATCCCATCCCAGGAATTTATAGAATGATAGATCCCGAGATTCCGGTATGTATCATACTAAAAGTCCCGAGATTGGAAGCCCTACAACTCACCCTAATAGGTCTCACAAAGTAATGAAATTTTAACAAGTGACTCTACGGCATTTGCCAAGAGGAGACCACTGTTGAGAAGAGCCGAAACAAACTCAACAGTCAGTATTTTTTTCTAAATAACTCTTATCTATTAATATATTAGTATTTAGCCTATCCTAAATATATGTTTTAAGGTTAAACTCAATACATGTAGATATCCAAGAAAACAAATCAAGACCAATAAATGTAAAAATATAATAGAAGATAAAAAGGAAAATATGTTTTTTTTAAACAACTGACGTACATTTGATATGCCACCTTATAAGAACCGTGTCCCGGTAACAGTAAATTATTTGGGTCCTGTTTTGGGCAACGCAGTAGGTAATGAAGGGGATAGGCTGTCTAGGTACTGTCAGCATTACAAAGTTAGAGTCTGGCTACTGAAATATTACCCAAATTTTTGGCGCGAAATTCAAAAATCTTGGGCTGGTCACACTTTGTGAAGTAGGAATTATAGTTTTGATATTAGAAAATATTTTTAATTTTCTGTGCTCACGTAAGGTACCTAAACCTAAGGAAATAAAATATACGTTGACATGCACTCAAAGTCAATGTAAAGTACAGTATGTGTGGTTAAAGACATCAACATATTAACCGTAGCGTCCCAATATATTTATGAGAATATTATTTATGTTATTAAGAACCTAGGTCTTTTACTAAGAATTCAGATATCCACAATTTTAATACAGGAAATAAAAACAAAATCGCAATTAGAAAGTTCCGCGTTCGTAAAGTAGCCAAATCATTCGTAGGCCAATGTATAAATTTTTATAATAAGCTACCAGATGATGCTTTAAAACTAACGTTTATAGCTCTCAAAAATTACTTAAAAGAGTCCCTAATGGCAAAGGCATATCATAGGGTAGAGGACTATTTAACAGACAAAAACGCATGGCCCAAAACAAAAACCAAATAATTTACTTTTAGCGGGACACGGTTCTTACAAGGTGGCATATCAAACGTATGTAATTTGTTTTAAATAAAAAAAACATTATTTTGCTCTTTATATCCTATATTTTATTTACTTTTATAAATGTTGATATGTTTTCTTGAAGAACTACGCATTGAGTTTATACTCAAAACATATATTTAGGATAGGCTAAGTACAAATATTGTAATAGATATAAGAGTTATTTCGAAAAAATTACTGACTGTTGAGTTTGTTTCGGCTTTCTTCTCCTCAGTGGTCTCCTCTTGGGAAACGCCGTAGAGTCAGACTTGTAAAAGTGCCCTTGTGGCCTACTTACAGAATAAAGATCATTATTTCATTTCATTATTATAGTGAACGACAAACATATGTTTACACTTTCTCTCCATATACCATTGTAACAAGGCGAAAAATAAAGAAGATCTAGCTCGATAATACCATAATATTAATCCATCACCAATGTCTGTGGTTAGGTTAAGTAGGTATAGACATGGGTTAGGTTAGAGTAATATTGCTCCGACACGATGGGCCAAGTGGGGGATTCTATTGACACGCTCGTCGCATATATATAGACACTAGCTTCTGCCCGCGACTTCGTCCGCCTTAAATTCGTTTATCGCGGATAAGGGTATTTTTCCGGGATAAAAAGTGGCCTATGTCCTTCCCCGGGACTCAAACTATCTCCATACCAAATTTCATCCAAATCGGTTTAGTGGTTTAAGCGTGAAGAGGTAACAGACAGACACACTTTCGCATTTATAATATTAGTATGGAAATGGATTTTTGGCCAAGATATTTTTATATCAAATTACTACTGACCAGTCCGCAGATTTCTTCTGAATATTGGTTTTCAGTAACTCCTTACGTTCAGATGTTTTGATTTTATTGATAGTTTCTAGAATTTCTAGTTTATCCGTTTCTTTACACAATTTGTCCTATGTATGAGATTCAGGTATTAATAAATTCACGTACCTAATCATAGTTATAGGCAAATTTTAGAACTAGTACACAAAGTATCAAAATATTTATAGAGCACCAACCTACTAAATTGACAACCAACTTTTAGCCGTTTTTTAAATCATAGACAATTGGTGGATACCACAAGGAAATATCTGTCAACAAAATTTGGCTAGCCAGACTATAGTAGCAGTCGAAGTGGCCGACGTAATACAGGGAGTGTTACCGCCATGCAAATAAAGATCTGTTCCGATATATTTGGCTACTTTTATCACTACGAACTATTTAATGCTGACTGTACTAGGAGGGGGTGGCCCCGTAGTCATTAGATCGAGAATATAGATCGTCAATCTTTTAATAATTAAGTACTTGTTGACTAATCAACGTTTTGTTCGAAACATTCAATTTCCATTCCGATTTAGCTGGTTTATAAAACTTTAAAATAATAATAAAGTTGTCCAAAATGGTGGTCTCAATCAACCTATTCACACATTCCACGTATCAACATTATTATTTCCAGTATTGCGACACAATTTGAAATAAGTAGTTATGCAAATGGGTCCCTGGTTGACGCAAGCAACCCTGTTAAAATAGTACCTACCTGCCGCGTTTACGTGGGGTGGATCCGCCTACTAAAATGATCAGCCGCTAGCTCCAGTAATCAGCATCACTGATCTCTTTCGCACTCTACTGAATGGTAAGGGATAGACAATGTTTGTCTTGACAGTCAGGTATCACAGTTAGTTATCCTAGCAGTAAAGGTAAAGAAATGACGATCACCTGCGCCTTCCATTTTATTTCAATAGACTGTACATTAGAAGATACACTGATTTTTGTGTGATGTTACCGTTGTTAAAGATAAAGGACTTTAGTGAAGCAATTAAGTAAATAAATTATAGAGTCAGTGTTAAAAGATGTATTATTGGTTGTTTTCGACATGTGACTTAGAGCTTTGGGGAGTGTAGTTTTAATTGTTTAGGTATATATAGGCAAAATGTAATGTAGGAACAATTTGAAAGAAACTTCTTGCCTAATTGAGGTGTTGTTACTTTTTACTTACAAACTAGTGTGAAGGTCCTGTATAAGGATATTCTTATTATACATTTGAAGTAAACAAATATAAGGGACTAAATTATTCTGATCAGCTGTAAATTTTTTTTTAAGTAGCTCGCAATCATGCCGCAAAAGAATGTACTGCACGTTTTTCTGACTAGCATTTCTAAAGATTTTATACGTATTATCATACACTTGATAGCAGTATGTTTGTCGTAGTAGGTCAAGAGAATGACGCGTCGCCACCCCATCTCTGTGCTTCGATCTCGATGGAATCCAGTTTTCTATATCGAATATCATTTGCATTTTGTTTACCAGCCGCTTCGGCACGGTGGTTCACGTAGAAGGCCGCGCGGACAAAGTTTTACAGAAGGTCTGCAAGATATATTAACGTCAGACCTAAAAGGTGATGGACGATGATGGAGGAATAATTTATACAACAGTAGAAGAAATAAAAAATATTCAAGCAGAACACTTCCGAGAAGAATTGGCCGGTAAGAATACCTGTATAAAAATAAATTTGGATTTATTCAAGGATGAAGATGGAATACCGAGGTGTAAAGGAAGATTTAAAAACGCTAATTGGACGTACGACAAGAGTAGTACCAACTACAAAAGCTATTTGGTCAATTAACTTTTTTTCTGTAACTCGTTGCCATGGTAACGTCCCCTGAGACACAGTTTAAAACAACTTTTTTTATTTTTTTATTAAACAACATACATTTTACCCGTTACGATATCGTCAAACT
Organism: Hedya salicella; assembly: GCA_905404275.2. NCBI lineage: Eukaryota > Metazoa > Arthropoda > Insecta > Lepidoptera > Tortricidae > Hedya > Hedya salicella. The sequence goes on from FR990108.1 coordinate 18,649,313, forward strand.
GCTTAGCAGTTTGTTGGCAGAGAACATAATAACCCTCCAATATTACCATTAAATATCTCCGTGTATGAAATGCATAACTTCAATAATAATAAGTAATACCAAGTAGAATAGAGCGTATAATACATAATTTTTTTTATAAAGTTGTAAAAATGTAATGTCTGTATAATGAAGATAGTTAAAAAAAAATATTGTGACGGACAAAATCGTTTTATTTATGTTTGTATGTGTCGTTCGCTGTGGCTTCATCGCACCAAATCGGCTAAACAGATTTCAACAATTTTTGATACACGGGTAGCTAGGTGGCCACAAATGGTTGTAGGATACATTTTACCCGACTACGCTATAGAAACAAATAGGGGTTATGACTTTTTCTTTCTAGGTATGTATGTGTCTTTGCGGCCTCATCTGCTAAAACACCTAAACGGTTTTCAAATATTTTTGGTACATGGATAGCTATAGGCATCCACAGATGATTACTTATAGGATATTTTGCATGATGGCTTTGGATAGGGAAGCAAGCAGGCTCACGTTTTTTTAATCATTCAGTCAAGTTTTTGACATGAAATTCAAGGAGCAATTAAACAGGGTTCTCAGGCGTGATATAGCTTCATTTCAAAACACCAGTCTGACGGTTGCATAAAACCCATCGCGTCCTGGCTTTTTAACCCATAAAATGAGTAGGTACAAGTAATTTCAACACATGAATATATTTTAGTGTGTAAAAAAATAAAATAAATGATTATTGATTTACCGTAAAAGACCCACTGTGCAATGGAGGCTCGGCACTACGCAGCAACAGTCTTTTATTAATCTGCTTATCGTATGATTTTCTGCCGCCTTCACATTGACACCAAAATCTACGTGTCCACTGATGTTCGTGTCTGACCACGCCTTCGCATTGACACCGAAAGATGCGTGTCCATGGACATTCGTGATGCTAAATGGAGTCTATAGAACAAAGAATGCTGGAGAGAACTTAATTAAATATTATGATGACTAATTAATATCGAATCAGCTTGTTGAAGATGAGGCTAATTTCCGATGAAGCATTGAATGATTAAAGATCTGAACATGTATTTACATTTTCTGAGAGAAATTATGTATTAGCTGATATTGCACCAAGTAATGGACAGATCATACACATTACCAATAGACCAATAGCTTCGGCTGTAAAGTAGAGCGAGTGGCTCAGTCGCTCTAGGAGCCCCAAGTAGTGACGATAGTCAAGGGAAAACAATAACGAAAGTACAGTGAAACCAATAGTAGGTTCCGTTTCACATATTAGCTACGCATCCTCGCTCCGCTCAGCTGTCTCACACATCTCTGGTGGAAACGCTCACCACGTTTCACATATTAGCTACGCATCCTCGCTCCGCTCAGCTGTCTCATACATCTCTGGTGGAAACGCTCACCACGTTTCACATATTAGCTACGCATCCTCGCTCCCCTCAGCTGTCTCACACATCTCTGGTGGAAACGCTCACTCCGTTTCACATATTCGCTACGCATCCTCGCTCCCCTCAGCTGTCTCACACATCTCTGGTGGAAACGCTCACTCCGTTTCACATATTAGCTACGCATCCTCGCTCCGCTCAGCTGTCTCACACATGTCTGGTGGAAACGCTCACTCCGTTTCACATCTTCGCTATGCATCCTCGTTCCGCTCAGCTGCCTCGCACATCTCTGGTGGAAACGCTCACTCCGTTTCACATATTCGCTATGCATCCTCGCTCCCCTCAGCTGTCTCACACATCTCTGGTGGAAATGCTCACTCCGTTTCACATATTAGCTACGCATCCTCGTTCCGCTCAGCTGTCTCACACATCTCTGGTGGAAACGCTCACTCCGTTTCACATATTAGCTACGCATCCTCGTTCCGCTCAGCTGTCTCACACATCTCTGGTGGAAATGCTCACTCCGTTTCACATATTAGCTACGCATCCTCGTTCCGCTCAGCTGTCTCACACATCTCTGGTGGAAACGCTCACTCCGTTTCACATATTAGCTACGCATCCTCGTTCCGCTCAGCTGTCTCACACATCTCTGGTGGAAATGCTCACTCCGTTTCACATATTAGCTACGCATCCTCGTTCCGCTCAGCTGTCTCACACATCTCTGGTGGAAACGCTCACTCCGTTTCACATCTTCGCTACGCATCCTCGCTGCGCTCAGCTGCCCCACATATCTCTGGTGGAAACGCTCACTCCGTTTCATATATTCGCTACGCATCCTCGCTCCCGTCAGCTGTGTCACACATCTCTGGTGGAAACGCTCACTCCGTTTCACATATTCGCTGCGCATCCTCGCTCCCCTCAGCTGTCTCACACATCTCTGGTGGAAACGCTCACTCCGTTTCACATCTTCGCTACGCATCCTCGCTGCGCTCAGCTGCCCCGCACTTCTCTGGTGGTAACGCTCACTCCGTTTCACATATTCGCTACGCATCCTCGCTCCACTCAGCTGTCTCACACATCTCTGATGGAAACGTTCACTCCGTTTCATATATTCGCTACGCATCCTCGTTCCGCTCAGCTGTCTGACACATCTCTGATGGAAACGTTCACTCTGTTTCATAGCTTCGCTACGCATCCTCGCTCCACTCAGCTGCCTCGCACATCTATGGTGGAAACGCTCGCCACGTTTCACATCTTCGCTGCGCATCGTCGCCCCGATCAGCTGCCTGGGACATTTCTGGTGGAAACGCTCACTCCGTTTCACATCTTCGCTATCGCTACACATCCTCGCACCGCTCCGCTACCTCTCACAGCTCCGGTGGATTCACAGCCTAAAACGCTGCCGTATAATAAGTAGAAGTTAGTTGGATTTAAACTGTCTCCGATCCGATTTAACCGTAATAAAAACAAGAAAAGATCATCTATGGAAAAATTACCAATGTAGACGCCGCTTTACTTTCGACTTGTTTTTGAATAAATAAATAGCATGTTTCTGGCTTTAATATAAAACCGACGGAAGATAACAGGTCCCTAGTTCTTGTAACATTATCGCATCGGATTGTCGTGCTTTAGTAACCTAGAAGCTTTCCACATTGTGAAATTTTTAACCATTATAACGGATTGAAAGAAACAAAATGGTGAGTTTATTTTTTCTTTAATTTCAACCAGGGACTTTGTTTTATTCTTAAAATTAGATTAGACCAAATTAATAAAATTAAATATTGGGTTGCTTGAAGGACTTGCTCTTCAGTTTTGGTTGACTCACATGTAATTTATTTTTCTCTTTTTAAGATATAACAAACAGGAATAGAAAAGAAATATTATTATTTTTAAAAAAGCGAGCAATAATTTAAGTGAGCCACAGATACATAATTGAGAACATTTTAAATAAAAAAAAAAAACAAATCAACACCTATTTGTTAATAAATTATGAAAGGAATCCATTTTTTTTTAATGCAACCTGTTCTCCTTTTACTCGGAACGGGAAAATAAGTAGAACGTATGTGATCCTCTAAATCGTCACTAAGTGCATATATATGCCAGTCACAACGCACAAAATAACATCATTTCTATAATAAATTGAGTTAGTAACAGTATTTCTGTTTGATTTTCTACACCATGACTGTCACCTCTTCTTGTCACCAGAGCCATCATCGTTTCGTATAAAGAACTTTTTTTTCATATGAAATAGAAATAATTTCCAAACTTATTTTTTTTATCCTCTATTTTCAATTCATCGGAAAAAAGCTTGGTTAAAAAATTCAATTTTGTCAATTACTATTTCACTTCAAGTACGCGGGCCTATGATTGGTCGCGTTAATCAGTGATACATTTATGATAATGATAAGACATCCATCACGTGTGCACCCACATACTTGTCTAAAAGTGACTGGTGCGTCTAAAAACTTGAGCACGTGATAAATGGAATCACCACCCCACATATCGCGAAATTCAACATTCATTTTGTAATAAAGAAACAGTTAAACTCTAAGACAATTTTAAGTGTTAACACCTTTTTTGTTCCAGACGACATACACAGACAAGGGACGAAAACCAGAAGCTGGGAAGTTTTTAGCCTTCGACCATCTCACTTTTTGGGTCTCCAATGCCAAACAGGTAACCACAAACTCTAATACTAACATCGAAGACTAATGAATAACACTCTTAGCCTGGATGTAAGCAAACTGAAATCAGTAAGGCCTATTTGGAAATGAAATGACAAAATGGTAAGATATAAAGGTCCATATTGGTCGAATCAAATCTCGAAAATGCATTAAACGCCTTTTTTCCGTTTGGCATTCCCGATTTTAATATATCCCACTACAAAACGATATATCTCATGGGAACGAACGAAAAAATCGAACTAAACAGCCATCTCTCAAAATATTACCAGGAGCGGATCTAGGGGGGTGGGCGGAGTCAGAGGTCTCGATTCCCCTTTGTGGTTTAGTTTGAACACTGATAATTTTCCGGCTGTTGCACCCCCCGGAGACTGGAAGGTTGTCGCTGTGTGAACCTCTCCTGACTCGAAGGCTATATTTATTTGCCCTCGGGTATTAATAAACTTTTTTCTGGATCTCGTTGCCATGATACTCACTCTTTAAAATTACGATTTTAAACGATATAATTCGATAAAAAAAAATCTCACCGTCTCCCACTACTCAAAGGTTGTCAGAAAAAGATCGCTGTTTAGCGATAAGACCGCCTGTTGCTTACCTCTGCTTGAATGATTATTTTCTGTACTCTGTTTTGTGAGGTGTGCAAGAGTTATTGTATTGTATAATTCAACAAATATATTATTTTCTAGCCAATATAGGTCCATTTTTCAAGGACCCATCTCGTCAGTATGCTACTAGCATAGATTATGTTACTATGTCACTATTGTCTCCTGAGTTACGGGACAGAATAACAACAAGAAAAGGTTGATTCACCCTCATATCACCATCAATATAGTGTAAACTGATTAATTAATAAGTGTACACTTTCATCAGGCTGCCAGTTACTACGTGACGAGGTTTGGATTCGAGCCGCTAGCGTTCAAGGGGCTGGAGACTGGCTCCAGAAAAATATCTTCATTTGCTGTCAGATTAAACAAGGTAAGGCACTTGTGGCGTCTCTTTAAGGCGGTCTGTTTGTTTCATCTTTTACTTATTTGATACTAAGACATGGCTTCTATCAGTAACAGAAAGAAAGTGTCGCTACTCGTATTTTTAGAACCTGACTTTGAACTGAGTAGATCTGGCTAGGGCTCCTTACCAGTAACCGGATTCAGAGGGAGCGCAAACCCACAAACGGGATTGCCATTCAAACAACTACCGCTTGTATCCAAGAAACCTGTTTTTTTGTAACTTAGACTTAAAATCGCCATACTACTCGTATCTAGATAGATTTGGGCATATTTGGGTAATCTTTAAAGTTGTTAAACTCTATCGAGTGAAAAGTAAATGCTGATAATTTATTTACGATGACAGTGTCGAGCTTTGGAAAAAAAAATAGGTGCATATGTCCTGATGAATTCTACAAAGGGAACTCCCTGCTCAATTCTGCACCATAGTGGGGATAGTTTTTTTTTTTTTTTTTGATTGTTTCTTATCTCTTTGTCAGTCTATGTAGACTGTTTTAGAGGTGTGTAATGGGCGCCACGCTCCGAAGGAGCGGGCGCCTGGAGTGGGGATAGTTGTAGCTAACAAAATTACCAAAAGAGAATTTGTACCACTGCCAAGTAGCCCAGATACTGGAGAGTATCTTTCTACGCTTATAATGTTTCTGTTCCTGCAGATCGTATTCGTCCTCCAAGCCCAGTACGAGCCTGAGGAGTCCCAACTGGCCAACGAAGTGGCTTACCACGGAGACTTCGTGAAGGATGTTGCCTTTCAAGTAGAAAACCTGGATTACATCCTGGCATATGCTAAGAAACAAGGCGCAGTCGTCGTTCGGGATGTTTGGGAGGAGCGGGATGAATTTGGAGTCGTCAGAATGGCGGTGCTGAAAACGGTGGGTATTATTACATGACATAGGCCTGCGTTGAATGAAGTCGTCGCCTGTGGCGCGGGGCGTGGCTACAAAGGGGTTGGAAGACGAGCGCGGGGCAGCCTGTACTATGTACTGTACTGGCCTCATTTCCGCACCTCTCTCTTGCCCCAGGTGACTTCTCCATCTCCAATCGAACTACTAAGCGCCGCGAGTCACAGGGATCACAACCTCCCAAAATGACGCCTATCCGTTGAAAAAATTCCTAGACATTGACAATTCATAAAGAAAAAATATATCTTATTATGATCTCGCTCCAAAGTAGGCTCGGATCTCGCCTGAGAACCTGCACCATGCCACACCGGCAAATGCCGGTGTTAAAGTTAAATAACTTTAAGAGGTCCTTTTTGGTTCTCACCACTCCGGATTGGAATCCCGTAAAGGCGACTCTATTTCCAATGGTCTACAACCTTGAAGATTCTTAAGGCTAGGCTAGTGAGAAGTGTTCACCAGCTTTGGGGTTTTTATGTTTCAGTTTCCAACAGGTGAGTCCAGAATCAAACGCAAATTGGAATGGCACATGCTCATAGCTCTATATTCCAAAATGAGTAGAAGTATGATACTGTTTTTAGTACTGTAATGTTTTTAGTACTGAAAAGCTGTTACGTTGTAATATATCAATTGATAATTGATATGAGTGATTTCCAACCTCCACAGTACACAGATTTGATACATTTAGAATATGGGCGGAGGATTAATTACATTTTAAACTGTTCATTTTACACATTTCCCAAACGATGATCTAAATAATTCCCATGCCACGAGGGCAAATTTACGGAAAGACGTTTAGTTCTCTTCTGAGCTGCTTTATAGTCTCTTGGCTGCCACTGGTTTACAGTAAAGGCAGCAGGGCAAAGAATTCTTTCCGCGACCGTCATCGGCTAGGAGGTTCCAACACACTTATTGATGCTGAAAATACCCTAGGCCGTCATCGCAACTATGTTTCGCAACCAGTTAAAAGTGAAGAATTTTCCTCCTTTGCTGGCAATTAGTTGCGGTAGGCGAATATTTAGTCTTACTACCCAACCAGTTACCAACCTGCAAACAATTTTCCAAAAGTGGCTACTAAGTTTCACAACCAGTTGCAAATAATATTTTGCTGTTTTTTATCATCGAATGTGGTTGTTACAGTACGGCGATAATACCCACACCTTGGTAGATCGGACTAACTACAAAGGGCCTTTCCTACCTGGATACCAGCTGTTAGAAAAGGACCCCATTAACAAATTCTTGTAAGTATACAATACATTCATATGAATTCATAGTAAGAACCAAGGGAAAACAAATATATTGATAAGAAAAAATAAGGTTTGGTGTGGCGAGAGAGACATACTCAATTGATATCGGTTATGTCACCGTTAATAATTACGAGTACCAATCTCGAAAAATCCGTATGTCTTTTCGTGTCTGATGGGCTGGTGGTCTTCGCATCGAATCACAGCTGCTGTACAGTCTAATCAGTCTAATATCGACACAATCAACAATCTGCGAGCTTGAGTATCTAGGTACTCGTATCTTAAAAATGAGCGTAACACTCACTCACTTTCCTTTTATTTGTAATGGTCATTTTGGTCTGTTTCTCCTACCCAATGTAAGCTATGTCCCTCCTGCCCCATAAAAACTTAGTAGATACGAACCAAACGTAAAGGTCAATAATGTAAATTGATTTCTTTTTTTTCACAGGCCAAAAGTGGAGATAAACTTCATCGACCATGTTGTGGGTAACCAACCCGACAACGCAATGGAGGAGGCCGCGTCCTGGTACGAGAGGTGTCTACAGTTCCATAGGTAAATCATTACTTGAAGCAATATTTATCAGCACTCAACAAACTTAATGTCTCATGAGACAGATCACAAAATTCTTAGTGGATTTTACATATCTCATTGGGTACTGGTGGCAGTGGCGTGTCGTCAAACATTATCCATAGTAAAGCCGGAGCAGCTCGTTTTTTCTTCAAATATTGTAGTCAGCTGTCTGAAAATGCCGTTAGGACGTGTCCGTAATTACTAGGATGAACCTGAGTGGTACTCCGAACCTCAAAATTCGTATCGTGCCATTCCTCAGGCTCTCGTGTTAAACTGTATTTGAGTGAGCAGGACGGCAGAATTTCGAAATTCGAGCTTCAGAGTAGCCCTTCTGATGTGAGTGTGCCCCGCGTAATATAATGTGGGTCCTTGATACTTGATTCGTGTGATATATTTTTCTTACGCTACCATCTCCTACTGGAGATTGGCTTGGCATCATTACTAGTTGTACTACGAGTATGATATGATCATTGTAGCAATGCGTACCTGCCCTGGTTTAAGTATAGGCCTGTAGGTGATTGACGCTGTTCGTTGACGTCAGAGGGTTGTTCTGATAAGGGGCTGTTCATAAATTAGGTCTTCTATTTTTGATTTTTGACACCACCTCCCCCCCACTCATTCATCATAATTCGAATTACCCCCCCCCCCCCCCCCCCCGCCTTACCAAATAAAATGATGTCGTATTCAAAAAGTGCGTTTTTATCAACAGTTTATAGAAATACGAATTTTTACTCAGCTAGCACTTTTTATAGTTGCGAAAGATGATGTCATCTTGGGACTGTCCCCCCCCCCCCTTCCTTCGTCATGCTACCATCATCCGATGTCTAGACCCCCCTCCCCCCGAAATGAAATGACGTAATTTATGAATAGCCCCTAAGAACAGTTTGTTGTCCGGAAGAAGACAGTTACACAGCAGACCAGCACCATCTTCGGATCTCCAGCGAGACGACGAGCGACGTGTGATCACCTCGGCAGCCAGCAGCGAAAAAGGCCGCGTGCTTATAAAATAATTCGCAAATTAGCCTACCCTCTGACGTCAATCAATCGCCGTTTTTTGGGAAACGAACAGCGTCAATCACCTACAGGCCTTTATTACTTTATCGCTCGAGTATCACCATTGTCTAAACTACCCAGGTTCTGGTCAGTGGACGACAAGCAAGTCTGCACAGAGTACTCCGCACTGCGCTCCATAGTGATGGCGAATTGGGAGGAGACTGTGAAGATGCCCATCAACGAACCTGCTCCGGGCAAGAAGAAAAGCCAGATTCAGGAGTACGTAGAGTACCATGGGGGGGCTGGTGTCCAGCACATAGCCATAAATACGGAGGACATTATCACTGCTGTAAGTGTTTTATTATATGAGGGAACGGTCACCTCCATCTGGCATAAACTTTTTTCTTATAATCATCATTTGGCATAATTCATAATTTGGCATAATGCATTTTTTCTGAAACTGTAAAATTTTCAGGTCTTTTTAAGGCATCATCCTGTTAAATGCTTTAGGTTAGGTTAGGTTTGTTTTATAAAAAATCCTCAAATGTTTAAGCTTTTTTTTACCGTAGTTGGGAAAAAGGTAAAAAAAAAACATATTTGGATCTCCAGCTATTCCCGTACCAAAATGGGTTAAAATCCGTCCAGCCGTTTTGACGTGATGAGAGGATAAAGAAATTCTTGCTAACAGATGGCGCCAGACTGGCAAGGCGCCGCGCGGCCATACAAAACAAAAGACAATCCTGCATCGCGCTGTTAAGATTTCTCCTGAAATCATGACCCCTCTCCATAGAAAACTGATTATCAATACAAATCTAGAATTATAGATATATATATATATATATAGTAAACCATGAGGGAAATATGGTTGCTAAACACGAAGAGCAGTCATTTCAGCTCAGAGACTTTAAATGCAATAAATAAGGTTTGGATGCAAGGATTTTCACAACGAATTGTTGTCTTTTCGTATACATTCCATTGGCCCACGCAATTTTAACCTCCAAGACGGTCGCAGTAAATTATGTGAATAAGTAACCCATGTTACGTACTCCCGATTCAGTTCTTCGAGCGATTGTGTGCCTATTTCAATTTGCTTAATAATACTGAGAGCCGTCTTGGTCTTGGTTCTTTTACTTTTTTTCATTTCTGATCCCTATCTAATCACTGAATGAATGAGTTTCTGTTAAAAATTTCATTTTTGTGACAAGCTTTTATTGCCGACTGTACTTTTCTTTGAACATCAACTACTCACCGAGACGATTCTGGAGAGCCCAAACTCGGTAGGATTAAGTTATTTTTTTACAGAGTTCCTATGACCACCTTCCTGCTCCATCATCAGATCAGCTCTATGGTATCATATAATTGCATTGTCACCATACTTACATAAGTATGCCAAATTTTAGCTCAATTGGAATCCGGGAAGTAGGTCAACTTGCAAGATTCCACCCGAACAGACATATTACATACATACATATATTGCAAGTTAAATAAAAGCTTGTAAAATAATGGCTCCCCCCAATTATTCTGACATTTTGAAGATTAAACCTTCGTCAATAAGAGTAAGCTTTTCACGCGTAGAATTTTGCTAGTTTACTTAATTGTTTAAAATATTTCGTACTTCTTTTGATTTGATCCGAATTCTTCCAACATAAGAAGACATTGTGTCGTTATAATCTTGTTTTTTACTTTATTGTAGATCGAAAATCTGCGCGCTCGCGGCGTAGAATTCCTTTCCATCCCTTCAAAGTACTACAAGTTGATTCGGCAAAGTCTAGCTCAGAGCAAAGTGCGCGTAGCAGAGAGCATAGACACATTAGAGCGACTCAACATCCTCATAGACTACGATGATGACGGGTATCTGCTGCAGATCTTCACGAAGAACACGCAGGACAGACCCACGCTGTTCTTGGAGGTTATACAGAGGAGGAATCACAATGTGAGTAGTAGCTACTAATACTCAATTTTATCAAAACCAACGCGGCGTTTTTAGAATATAAATGGACCAAACTACACTGCAGGAGTTTGGTCAGAAGTCAAATAATATTGCGGCCATATTGTGAGTTTCGCACCTCACAACCTTTCACCTCACTACAGCGAGAAAATATGTGATGTAAGAAAAGTATGAAATTATAACAAACCGATTATTTTTTCATATAAAACTATAACACACTCATAACAAAATAAAACTAATAAATATATAAAAAATATAAATTCGAACTTCAAACTACTTTTCCACGCTGATGGATAAAACGAACTTACGCACGTAAACGAAACTTTTCTGAGCTATTGACTTTAAATAGTTATTATCAAGGCTAAGTTATTATTTGGCGCGAGTTCGTCAATTGAAAGCCGCGTTAGCAATATAAATTCAAAAAGTTACTTAAATTTAAGGTGATTATGATTAATTAACTTTTTGAATTTATATACGACCTCATCGCACTCCCATCTTTAGTCTTTGTACAGGTCAGTTAGAGAAAAAATATAAATTCGAACTTCAAATGACTTTTCAATGAACTTGATGAAAATGAACTTTTCCACGCAGATTTGGCGCTGTAAATGGAACTTTTCCGTACTAGTGAGGTGAAAAATAAATTACGATAACAATACTAAAAAAATCCATAACGGTGCAATAAAAAATATTTTGAACATGATTGAATATTTACAAAACGAAGGATTGAATAGCATTTCGATAAAAATGTTGACTATCTTGCTACACTAGCGCCATTCTGGGCGGATTTGGGACTGTTATTTATTGTTTTTCGCTGGCACTTTTCCGTCTGTTTTCCTATACTCCATGACATTGCATTGGAAGGTACTACTTACTTAACCAACCACCAACCAATGTTTCATGTAATATTTTTTCTTTATTTACAGGGTTTCGGCGCCGGTAACTTCAAGACTCTGTTCGAGTCGCTAGAACAAGAACAGGAGAAACGCGGCAACCTATGAACTTTACACTCACGGTCAACCGCCGTACAGCACGACACAGGTAATAAAGCGCGTGGATTAAGCAATTATAGCTTCTCGAACAACGGCTTAAGAGCTTTGACATGTGCATTTTTACCTGTGTCGTGCTATAACTCGTCAGTCCGGATATATAGGTTTAATTTTAGCTTGTTTTTCGTATTATATAAGTGTTATTAAAGCTGGCCGTTTGACACGTACTAAAAGATGATTTTGGAATTAATTTGTTTTTTAGGCCATATCCATTTTTTTTATATAGATATCAGGGACAATCCTACACAAATCGACCTAGTCCCAAACTAAGCAAAGCTTGTACAAACAGCAACCCACTTAAGTGATCATCTGTAGCGTCTGTAGGCCTAAAGGTGCTTCCACACTTGTATCCGATCACCGTGCCGTGGCATGACTGCGTATCGCGCTGCTTGGACGCTCACTGTCGGCGCGGCAATCATGCCATGCTTGTCCGATCTAAGTGTGTGATACGCATAGCCACATGGATTTCGAGCGATCGGATCGGCGCAACGTCCAAACGCGTGATCGTGACACGCGATCATGCCACGGGACGAAGATCTGATCGAGCAAATGATACAAATGTGAACGCACCTTTATGTGGATATCTATAAGGTCTTAAGTGTGTGGCTTGTGGTACTATGGGTAAGTGACGACAAATATAATAAATAGAATAGATAAATTATAATACTTAGGTACATACCTATCAGTGGCGTGACGTCCATAAAAGCCGATTCCCACCGGGTTGCCCAAATAAAGGCGTATAACCTCTTTAAATATGAGTACGAGAATACGCTTCGGCTTACCTTGTAATTTCCCGCGCCTCTGGTAGATATAACGGCGTTGCTTACCCCATTAATATTTCACTATGAACAATGAATAGAAAACTGCAATATAAAAATTTTAAAATATTTCTTGAAGAACTGTTTTATTGTAACCTTTCTACTCCACTCTATGGCGCCGGCCACACAGAAGACACGTAGGGCCAGGACGCGTCGCAGACGGGGCGAGGACGCGACTTTTTAAAATTATATAGAAAAGACGGGGCGAGGACGCGTCGTCGTCGCGCCCTTTTCAGAAATATATTGTGAAGCAAGCGCGAGTGAGACAGCAGGCATAGCACTCCGCACTCTGCTACCGCTAGCCCGCTGCGCCCGTATCGCGTCTTTTCTGTGTTTTGCAGAAGGGCGCAGACGGGACGAGTTCGCGCCCGCGACGCGTCCTCGCCCCGTCTTTTGTCTGTTTTGCAGCTTGACGCTTCTATACATTTTGTATGAACATTCATTAAAGGGGCAACGCGTCCTCGTTCTACGTCTCTTCTGTGTGGCCTACGCCTATCTTTGGCTGAGGATTGTGGTCGTCATCAGACTTGCATTCGAGTTACTAACTTACCTTCATAGTGGCGGCGGGCTTAGGAAAATATTAACATTTCACTTTAGATTTTTCAATGAACGAAGATTTGGGGGGTAGGGACATATCTCCGGCGAACTCCTCCCGGACCGCCTTTGGGTGGGTTTTAGGGCCTAGTCACATGGCCATAGCGCGACGGTGCTAACGTACAACGGCTTGACCCCTGAAAAAACTCGATGACGTGTATATTGCAACGCGGCAATGTGTTTGTTCAGGCGCCGCGCCTTGGTGATGTAACCCGTCTCTTATGGATTGCGTCCCTTATAGTCAGCAAAACATAAATCAAATCAAATCAAAATATCCTTTATTCAAGTAGGCTTAGATACAAGCACTTTAGAATTTACAATGAGAGAAGTCATAAAGTAAGATGAGTCCTTTACTTGATCGGTTCATCTCGAGAGATTTCTCTGGATCAAGTTCAAAAAAATTGCGTCAGGAAATGTAGTTTAAAATGAAACTCACATAAAAAAGAGTATAATTATATATTGAATTACCTTGGATTAACATTATTATGTTTAACACCCAACTAGTCCGGTACGACGCGTATTTACAAACGGATATGTCCGAGCAACGTCGCTCGATACAGAAACATACGTATATAAAAGGTTCTGACAGATATGCTAATAGTAACGTTCAAAAACTACATCGCTTTCAGAACCAACCAAAGAAAATAGTACCATAGAGAATTCGAATTTATACATTAAACCCAAGAATCCTATAGACTTGACAGCCAAATAATAATACAACTACCGAACGAGATGGTCGTATACAAATTATAATAAGAGTGACAGAGATAAATATATTATTCTTGTCTTTGTCATAGTTTCACTTTTCCACCGCTGCCACAACCGAGTTTGTGGCAAACTTATAAACAAAACATCATTTGTACAACTATCCACCCAAATTACGTAGGTTCTTTATGGTAAGCTTTCGGCCATTTTTAAACGTGTTCTTAATATAGCTGCATAACGGTTATGTCCGTCCCTTACGGGTGTACGCTGATGTCGAGTCTATAGGCTCTTGATCTGAGATTGAGCCTCTATTTAGAAGTATATCCTCCCTCCATCATCTATATCATCCCTCTATATAGTATCTAGGTCAGTCGGACTGATAATCTTCGATGGATCGGTCACATGGGAAGATCGCGTTACTCTATAGTTTCAGAACGTACATAAATGTGAGTTTATAATAGCATACAGTGCCGCTATCTCTTTGAACCGTTGGAAATTACTACGCTATTTAGCACACGTGTCAGTACCTTCAGTTCCATGTATATGCAATGCTACGTGAGTAACTTTTATGATAAGGAACATGCATGAATTTTTTTTATCGCTTTTCTTAACAAACTATCAAAATACCGTAAAAACTATTTCAAAAAGTAACATTAAAATCGGCCGAGAAATACGCATGATATGGGCATTTTAAACTACTAATTAGACAGCGATTTGACTAAACTGTTACGTCATAGTGCACTCCGGCCATATAAACTCCATATTAAATTTTGTTTTAATAGCAGCGATACTCAAAGTGTGCTCCGCGGAGCCCTAGAGCTCCGCAAAGCCTCCGTGGGGGCTCCACGATAATAATATTGCCTCCGGTAACTATATTAATGAAAAACACACATAGCTTAGGTTCATTAGTTTAGGGCTCCGTTCCGCTTACCATAAGGGGTACCTCGTCAAAAAACTTTGAGAACCGCTGTGTTAGCCACTCACATGTTTTCGGTAACTGTAGTTACTTGTCACCTGTCTTATTCCAAGTATAAATAGAGTTCAATCCTAAATCTGAAGCAAGTGAGTGGCCAGAAAGAGTTAGAATTAAATGTTTGAAGGCTTATATCTCGGTTATTTTTATAGTTATTCGAAAAAATATTTTTATCTACTATTTGTTATATGAATGAGCTTTTAATAAAGCAAAAGTAAAAATTCATGCATATTCCCTATTCCTCATTAGTCTCATAGCACACATACAAAAACGTGATTGATGACTCTTTATAAACATGGAGTTTCTATGTTCTATAGCAAATTTGTATGTGTGTTACTGCAAAAGCGTTGCCACAAGGCAGTAATGTTCGAGCTACCACATATGTGGCTAATGGTGATATCCTGTTACACTAGTGTCAACTAGTGTTAAAAACGCAACTCCATGTAATTGAGTAACTAACATCTATCTATATCAAAGCATATAGACAGCACCAAAATATTTTTACAAAACGACACAACACATTTCCACTAAAAAAGATCCTTAAAGCACTGTCATTAGTATGTTTTATATAGGCAACAGTTGCGCAATTCGTGGCAAAGTATAAAGATGTAGTTGGTAACCCCATTTGTCAATTATAGCCTCAGTCATACTGACAGTTCGCAAAATGGCGCAACCGATGTTTGTGTATAAGAACATATTTTTACTTTTTCTACCGGGTCGTATTAAGTAGGTATCGTTAAGGAATCTTTCATCGTGGACAGTCACAAATATAAAATCGTGTGCAACACATACCACAGCACAATATAATTTGTCTAATCCATGGCCTAGTCTGAAACACAATCGATTTATCTATTCACTTTTTTTTTCAAATTCGTAATTTTATTGCGATTCAGTATCTTACCTCCATTTGATTTATTATGTCCATTGTAATATCGTACGATATACTATATTATACATAAGCATGTCTATTGTCAATGAGGTGTTCAGAAATCATTTTGTTACCAGATGGTGTCACTAACAATTCCCAAAATGCTCCAATCGCAGTGCAGGAGTGATACACCCGTCAAAAAGAACTTTATAAATTCTCGTTATAATGATTTCTAAAAACCATCATTTAAATTACTATACTCTAAGTCATGGTTTTCAATTTTAGACATTAATAAACAAAAAGTTGAAAATCATGATTAGCTAATTTTTAAGTTTAAAATAAACACGCAATAAAATTCAAAATTGAATGAACTTTGATATTATAACCTGTTTAATTTTAAACGTGCTATTAGTGTACTATTCTATTATCGAACACGATGATACCCATGACTTTGATTTTTCGTGTCAACTGTTGTACAGTCTATGAACCTACTGAGCACGGTACAAAAACCAATTAAAATAAAATGGAAGACAAATGCAAAATAAATGTCACATGACATGTATATAAATGTTCTATCTAGTTATTGAGAATCTTTAGATCAAATTTCGAGTGTTTCTCGATTTAAAGTGCATTTGATTTTACAGTAATCGTAAAATTTACCGGATGAATTAAGTTTGCATCTGGTTTTTGTGTTGTTGCATACTAACAAGATGCAAACTTAATTTAACCGAATACAATGGGTTTTTGTATGCACCTTACGCATAATCTAAGCATAAAATAAGGTAAATAAATACACAAAACGTTGTAAAACTTATACATGCAGAACAAAGAATATTTTCGCACATAAAAAACATTTAAAAATAGTAAATAGATGATTCAACGTAATTTTTTTTATCACACTGAATTCTCGTCAAATATGTTTATTATATGATGAGGGATACCGGTCCCATTATTATCTAAATTTCGTTACGTACCACCACACCATGAAAAAGGGACAAGGTATACCCAAAACATACCCCCATGATTTTTTAACGGTGGTCGATATTCGGGAATTGTGCTGTACCTACATTTAACAGAGCCCTGACTGTTCACACACGCATATAAAGTCAAAAGGTAGTTTGTGTAATTTTTTTCAAATTTAATATCGTCTGTTGCACAAAAACTCAATTAATTTTAGTAGACCTTATTTCGTGCATAGCTTCTTCATGTATGGCTATGGATGATCCATGTGTAATTTAACATGGACCGAATTCACATTCATATGTGTAGCAACTTATCGCCCAATCTCACCATGCTCTGTTAAATAGTCGACATTGACCGTCATTACAGGTGAAGCGTTTAACCCTTTGAACGCTTTCATATTTGAATAACGTTGTCAGTGCCAGACAATTATTATTGCGACGATTTACGATACATTTAGGCGTTGCTGATGTGGTAGGCATGACAGCATTCGTATGCTGTCATCTTAGGTGTTCTTGTGTCCATTAGGTGTTCTTGGCATTCAAAGGGCTAAATGATCTAGACAGCTAGGTGTCGTATACACTGCGACACCTGGCGGTACTAATCTGGACTATCCAAACCTAATCGAATCATTCAGTATAAAGTACGAATTAGTTTACCGACCGCCAGATGTCGTATGCCTGCCTGCTTTGCCGACTGGGTCGCAAGCTGCAAAATAGCACCGACGTCATAGTTTTTTTCTTCTAACCTAGTTCGGACAAATTATTGGTTTCTAGGATCTTTGTGGGAGGAGGGTGGCTCACAGGACGACAGGTCTTGACCCTCCTCCCCAAAAATCAAACGTTCCATTAAAAAAAATCCAATTAATTTGCCATGTCGCCGCGCCCATATCTCTCACTGCGGTCGACGACTCGGTTTAACAATAGATCTATAACAGAGCACGAAATTGGGTCTCAGTAGGCATATCTAGCACGCGTCAAACATAAACGTGTAGATATAAGTATATATATATGTGTAAATGAAGCGTGTACCGTGTCCAGTCACAGCCGCGCCTAGTGCTCTTCCTTTTCATCGAGGTCCTGAGGGTCCACCATCTCGAAGTCGCGGTCGGTGGACGACCGTTGGCTGTTCTCGCTTTCAGACTCTGACTGCTTCTCGGCGGGCGAGGCCGGCTCCTCTCTGAAGAAAAAAAAATACAATAAGATACTTGCAACTGGTACCTAGAAAATGACTTTGACATAAGCGATGCTAACTCTTGCAATTAATAATGACGACATCCAGGGACGGCCGCGGCTTGTCGTCTGTAGTGGTTAAAGGCTGTAAGATCAAAGGGTTAATGATGGTGTGCATACTTGGTGTCGGGTTCGTCCGCGGGCGGCTCGCTGGGCGCGGACGGCTGCAATAGCGGCGTCTTCTCCTCCTCGTCGTCTGACTGCTTGTCTTTCTTGCGTTTCTTCTTCTTGGAAGACTTATCGCTCTCCGAACCGGGACCACGGTATTCATACTGAAAACAAATGTACAATAATATCGAAGATTAGGCTCATGTTACAGGGGACATAAAAAAGCGAAAAAGAAAGATGTCCGCAATCAAATAGGTAGCAGTTGTAATGGTGCCTTGACCAGGATTACTGTGCATACTGTAGTAATCAATGGCACTAAAGCTGACTTGACTTCTTCAGTCAAATGGGGTCAAAATTGCAATATAGTGCCGAGGCCAGGATTACTGTACACCCCAACTTACATATTTGTCAGAAGGAAGGAAAGAAACCGACGTCTTCAATTAAATAGGGTAGCAGTACATTACGAGTACAATACGGTATCGTGACCAGGATTATTGTGCTGATAACTAATCAATGACCAGTCATTAATTTTGCAACGTAAATGGTCACCTTGTATAGCGGCAAGAAAGAAGCATAGAAACCAGTGTCCTCGATAAAATAGGGTAGCAGTTACAATGTGGTGCAGTGACCAGGATTGTGCTGATAACTGAACAATAAGTAGTCCATTCGTATTAAGTCTCAATTATGTAGCGCCCACGGAAGCAAAGAAACGGCCAAATAGGATAGCAGTGACAGAATGGTACCGTGACCAAGATTGTTATGATGATAACACTGATTACTGAACAATAAGCAGTCCATCCATTTTATTCATATGATGCTAAGTAAGACTCACCTTATATAGCGGCCAGAAGGAAGCAAAGAAAACGTCTTCGGTCTAATAGGGTAGCAGTTACAATAAGGTGCCGTGACCAGGATTATTATTGTTGATAACTGAACAATGAGTAGTCCATTTATTTTATTCATATGATGCTAAGACTAACCTTATATAGCGGCCAGAAGGAAGCGAAGAAACCAACGTCCTCGGTCAAATTGGGAAGCAGCCACAGATGATGCCGCGCCAGCGTCAGAACCCACACGAGACAGAACACCACCACGCGGAGTACGGCCAGAGCGATGATCAGTACCAGGAAGGCGGCAGCGGCGATCGATAAATAATATACTCCTTTTCTGAAATTAAATAGAGAATCAGAATTTACACTCATCAGATAGTATCTTAAGTGCAGACTTAAAACACAAAGCAGTAGAACGAAGTTATAGTGTTCCTACTTCAATACAAGGTTTCATCGGGAATAGAGAAACATTAAAACATTTAAGCGCTTATTATTTTTCAGCTCAGTTTTTGCTAACTAGCAATGAGCAAAAGGCAATTTTCAAAAATGCGAGAATGCAAAATGGGAAATCGAGTTTGAGATGTTATTATTCAGTGCAGGCTCTAATACAACATTCAAAATATGTGAACTTCAAAGCGCTCTATCTCTTTCCCATACTTACAAAAAAGAGTGTAACAAAAACAAGTCAATTCAAATTTTACCCCGAGAGACCCCGAAAAAAGCACTACACCACGTTCGCATTAGTGTCATACATAACATTTTAAAACATTTGTAAAGATTTAATTGCAATTATTGTTTAGAATCAAGTTATTTCCTTTTTAATATAAATTAAAGTTATTTTATGTAATTGTTGCTGAAAGGTTTTCCAACTTTAACTTGTAAATCATAGTTCGACCTATTTTATTTTTAGGCGCAGTTTCCAAACGAACTTTTATACAATTTTGTGGAAATCAAATTCTTATTATTTTATTTTTTCCATGTGTTATGGGGGGGGGGGGGGGGGGGGGTAGTGAAAGTTTATTGCAAAAATAGGGGGTATCAAATTGTTATTATTTTCTTCATCTGTTGCGCTATACGCTAAACGCTATAATAATTCGTGTGTAAGACAAATAAAAAATACATATATATGGATGGATGAAACTTGTTGCAATTTAATTGTATCTACAAATTTAATAAAATTTGCCGTAAATATTGCTTAACAATGTCAGTTTAAAATAAACAAGCACTAAAGAGGTTTTATAACTATCAAGTTCTAATAATTTTTTGCTTCGCCCTCTAAGTCGTACTCCTTAACTTGACTATCATCGCATTAGGAATGAAAGGGTGAACGGATTGCTGTTCTTACCTGACTGTAGCCGGCCAGAGCGGGAACATGCAAACCCCGATAGTCCCGAACACGACCAACGCCCCGCACACCCAGTAGTACCACGGCATGGGGTCGTATATCCACACGTATGCGTCGACAGTGTCCAGGAATACTTGCTCCATGTGCATTTCCAGACGTATCTTGCGTTTCTTCTTCTCTTTTTCTTTGTTGTCTTTGTCCTTGCCTTCTTTTGTTTCCTAGAAATTTTTTTTATAGCTAGATGACACTAGTAACAGCAAACTTGTTGCCCATTACGAGTATGACTATTATAAAATTCAATTGCCTTACAGGGGTCATAAATCTAAGAAAAATCTCAACAGCGCAATCATAAAATGTGCTAAATTGTATGAACATTGATATCAACACCATCACTCAGTCGGATTTTTTTTGCGGTCTCATCACACTTTATAAACTACGCCTCTTCTCATTAATTAACGAGAGATGGGCAATAATAGCTCCTACAGTGGCCTAGTGTGGATTGGGGACTTTTTTTATCTTAATTTTAAGGAGCTTGGTCGTTGAACGATCATGGCACTCCATACGTTCTCTAAAGTAATTACAATTTACTGAACGCACATTTTATAAAACATATAAAACAATTTGGCTCGCTCTGATTCTGGGTTGGCCAACCCAGCATTACAGTCTCCAGTGCTGAAGGTTGCACGATGAGACCCCCTCCGTACGAATTCCATCAAGACATGACATACGGATTGGGGACTTCCCGAACACCTTTGATCCACCCTAGTGGACGAACTCGCAGAAAATGAATATTTTTTACATAAAACTTTTCCTTAGTTATTACTACTGGCCACTGTCCTGTTTTTTATTTACATTAAATAAAAAGACTAAGCGACACACATCATATTTTGCGAAATGTACTATTTGGGAACGGGACCTTTAGTAAAAGAGATGTAATTTATGTCAAGGAGCGTTTTGAGAACGAGACATTTTCCAGAAGGCCAGTTTTGAGAGACATACATTTACAATGAACCTTTTGTAATAGAGACAAAGGGACCATCTGCCTTGCGTGCCCAAACCGTTATATCTGTCTGTCTGTTGCCAGTTGTTAAAAAATGTAGTAATCTCACCTTTCCTTCGTTGGCGCTGACCTGACTCTTGTCTCCGTCCTTCTCGTCGCCACTCTTGCCGTTTTTGTCCGCATCTTTCTTTTTGGATTTGCCTTTTAACTCCTTTTCGCTCACTGGCACCTTAAATTGCAAGAAATAACTTATAAACAACAAAATCTAAAATCTGCGAGAAAAATAGTTGGTGATATGTATCGGCTTCAGAATGAAAGTGATATTATTCAAAATTTAATTTTTTTAAAAGATTTTGAAGGATGACCTTGCTCAACTTTGTTCAACGTTTTCGAGAAACTTCAGTAATTTGATATAATCCCGACTACAAAATATTAAAGCCTATGTCACTCACACAATCAAGGCAAGTCTAACTATACCTCATACGTCAATATCCATGAAGCCGTTTAGGCTGCAGAGCGTGTCAAAGAAAAAGTCAAACATACACTATACTCTGATTTTTAATTCAAGACCAAAATTTAACGTCAACGGGCGCACTTTCGCTGTGATCACTGCATACTGGTTTAAGTGTTAGTATTTTTATCAATAAAGCTTACCCTAATATTACTGGTTGCACGATTTCTCGTTCATACTTTTATGAAATAATGTTTATTTGATGATATAATCAAGATGAGAACTGTCAGATTTTGGTCTTGAATTAAAAATCAGAGTTTAAGGTAAGGTAAGGAAAACACGTAAAGGGAACTATTTCTATTCTTCAAATGCACACAATTAAAAGAAATCACCAACAAACAAATAACACCCACCCCACAGATACCGACTTTGGCAGCGGGGAATGTATTCTTACGGCAGCTCAGTGGTTAAATGTTGTAAGATAAAACATGGATGAACCCAAAAATAAATTCAACTAACCTTCTTAGCCCGATGGAAGAGTTTGTGTAGAAGCATCTGATGCAGGTAGTCCGTCACTTCGAGCCGGGTTGTGAAGATCGGGTTCTTGCCCGTCGCCCATTTTGAAGTGAGGAGCGCGTCCACCGCCTTTACTCCTGTGAACGGTGTTCAAGGTTAACACATGCTTTCTGATATATGACTATTAACATCTTATCTATACTATTAGAAACTAGAAGGCGCCCGCAACTTTGTTCGCGGAGGAGTAGGAGAAAAGTCATAACCTCTCTTTTTTTCTTTAACATAGTCAGGTAAAAAGTATCCTATACCCACCTGGAGATACCCAGCTACCCGTGTACCAAAAATAGTTGAAATCCGTTAAGCCGATTTAGCGTGATGAAGCCACAACGACACATACAAACATTTCATTTTTACAACTTTATAATAATAGTATAGATGTCTGTACATTGATATTTTCTAAAAAAAAATGTAGTGGACTATTATATCCATATATTATATCCACTAATGGTTATAGGACCTTTTACTTAACTACGAAGAAGAAAAAAAAGGGTTATGATTTTTTTCTCGTCTGCGTACGAAGTTGCGGGCTACTTCTAGTACTCGTAGTCTTCTATAACCATCTTTCGATACCTAGCTACTCTTGTACCAAAAATATTTGAAAACCGTTAAGCCGTTATGACGTGAAGCCGACAATGACACATACAAGCATACAAAAAACCCAAAATATATATATTTTTTTGTTCAGTGATCTGCAAATGTCTGTCTCGCTTTTTTTTAAATATTTTCAATGTACATACATTTTATTTTTACAATTTTATAATATTATAGAAGCACAGTACAGACCGTGAGCACCTAGAATAAGATTCGGTTACTGTTGGATATACTCGTGTAAGGGCCCAACCACGACAACGCGCGACCAGCGGCGCGGCAAGCGAATTCCTAATACATTGCGTGTGATACAAACTCACTGCTGTGCGGTGAGCGTCCCGACCGCGCTATGAAGATTGAATTCGCTCGCCACGCCGCGCCGCCGGTCGCGCGTTGTCGCGGCTGAACAGTAATAGAACCGCGGCAAATGACAGTTTTCCAAGTATATAGAGCAGATAATACGCGGAAATTATTTTACCGAGCTTACTTGCTACTATTGACATTATGAATCAGATAAAGGAAAAAATAGAGAATCAGATAGTGATTATATTACAATGAATTTAGGCTTATTTTATATGTGTAACTTTGACTTCATCATCATCAGCCTATACACATCCCCACTGCTAATCACAGGCCTCCTTTCATGGATTGCTGTAGTCTCCACCCTGGGCCCAGTGCGGATTGGAGACTTCACATTCATCACCCTTGAATTTCTTCGCTGATATATACAGGTTTCCTCACGATGTTTTCCTTCACCGAAAAGCTAGCGGTAAATGTCAAATGAAATTCCGTACATACATTCCGAGAAATTCACAGGTACAGGGCAGGATTCGAACCCACGACCTGTTTGAAAGTCTCACGTTTGAACCACGGCTACCGCAGCTCAGGTGCCGCCACACGGCAGTTATTATTATAATATTATAAAACAATGTGTAATAATATTATTGTTGATACGGATTGTACAATGTAGAGGCACCTTTAGAAATGAGATCCACAAAACCAAGGTCAAAGTTACTAGGATTACGGGCCGGCAACGACAATGCGCGACCAGCGAACGTAGCGAGCAATTCTCTCTTCATTGCGCGGTCGAGATACTGACCACACAGCAGTTAATTGGCATAATAAGCAATGTATTAGGAATTCACTTGCCACGCCGCCGTGCGCGCGCGTTCTCAGCCCAGCCCTACCACACGCACAAGCTTCACCACAGTTTTGCCTGCGCAAGCCGGTCTGCACACGGAGCACGGAGCGTCTTTTACCAACTACACGCTCCGTGTCCCGTGTACAGACCGGCCTGCGAACTATCACACGCCCAAGCTTCACCACAGTTTTGCCTGCGCAGGCCGGTCTGCACACGGAACACGGAGCTTATGCGTGTGGTAGGCCCATTAGGTGTCAGTGAGCAGAGGTATACCGCCTCCAGTCCGTCCCTGATATCACGTATCACGTGGCATAATGTACCACTATTTCTCGTGTCGTTAGACATGTTCTTCATGTTCCCGATTACGGGTCAAAATATGTATATAGGTCCGTACATCAGGGGTGTCATCCTTTCCTTATTATATATTCCTTAAATTTCGCGCTCGACCGCCTTTAGTTCGTCTCTAATATAACTAGACATAGGCGTGGTACATGTTCCAGGTCACACGTCAAATTATATAAGTCAGTCAAGCAGGTTGTCAAAACTAACTCAAGAAAACGAAGCCAAGAGTGAGACCTATGAAAACGAAAATCATGTGATCATATTTGGCCTATTTTGACCCCCCCTCCCTTCCCCTTGGAGATATTTGGTGATTATAACGCTACCCTCTCCCTCCCCATTCATTTTTGGGAATAAGTATGAATTAAGTTACTTATCAAGTAATTTCGTTATTTTTTAACATTCCTGTTGTGTAAAAAATTCTACCATCGTGATCATTTGTGATATTTTTGTGACCCCCCCTATAAACGATCTCATGATTTCTGAACGTCCTAACAGTAGCGACAAGCGCAAGGAAAAGTACAGTCGGCAATAAATGCTTGTCTCAAAAATGTAATTTTTGGCAGAGACTTTATTTTACACCGCACTGTGATTTATTTGCGAGTGTGATTGGTCAATATATGACAGAATGTAAGAAAGTGGCTGAACGGGAGATGCCTGCGAGCACGATAGTGTGAAAGATAAACTTCTTATCTAAATATCAATAAGGTTAATTAAGTAATCTTAAATTTGTGTTGCTTTGGCATTAGCTGTTAACGCACAAATGTGTTGTAAAATTAAATAAATAAATTTCGTGATCCAATTTACCATATAAACGCGTCAACGCTACTCTACTCGTCTCACTACGTCTATAAACAGGCAAAACTTCTAAATTAGGACAAGCTGCAAGCAATCTGATTCAAAATTAGATTTGTTTCCATTCTTAAACGTGTATTATTAAACATTTCCCCGCGTTCGATAAGACGTGTCCGATCGATTGCCGCGGGACGAAATCATTGTCGTAATGCCACTGTAATCGAACCAGGTTAATAGACAGATTTACAACGCATTTGTTTTAAAACCTTTATTAAGCGTTTGTAAGATACGAAATAATTGGCCAAAGCATGTCGGACCATACTCAATGTAGAGTTCCGTAGCCGTTCATACAAAAAAATGCACTACAGATGAAAAAATACGATATGAAAAAGTGCACTAGCAAAAAAGCGTATCTCCACGGCTTTTACGTCCTTTTGCGCGACGCGTCCTCGTCCTACGTTTCTTCTGTGTAGCCTGCGCCATAGAGTTTGGAGTAGAAGGTTACAAAAACAGTGCTTCAAGAATTTTTTTATTAGAATTTTAATATGACAGTTTTCTATTAATTGTTCATACTAGGGTAAGCAACGAATTTATAACTACCAGAGGCGTGACGTCAGGCAAGTTAGAAGGGAAGCGTATTCTCGTACTCATATTTAAAGAAAAAACCGCCCAAGAGCATGTCGGACCATGCTCAGTGTAGGTTTCCGCAGCCGTTCATACAAAAAATGCACTACAGATGAAAAAATACGATATGAAAAAGTTCACTAGCAAAAGAGCGTATTTCGACGGCACTTACGTCCTTTTGCTGAGAAGCGTAGTTTTTTGGCAATAACTCAAAAACGGTATATCCGATCATGTTGAAAACAATTTTCGTTTACAGTATTTATTAAGCTTTATCTTTGTGATTTTTTTACGTACCGTTTAGAAAATAGACGCCCCCGGGGGACAATTTATGCTACTTTCGGAGCAATTGTTTCCGAAAATATTTAGAAAATCAATAAATATCTGATAAACCTCAAAGTTTTTTTAAAAGAACTGTTGAAATATGTGCCACACATTGACAGTTGCTGATTTTTTTTTTTTTTTTCAGTTTCGGTTATATGTATGGACTATGGGGTGTCTTAAAATCGTCTTCTAAATAGACACTTCCCTTCTTTCAAAAATAAAAAACAAAGTGTTTACAAATGACCGAGTCAAGTTTCTATATGTGGAGTCATAAGCATGGATGCATTTCCTATTTTTGGAAGTCGGCTAGTTTCATTTCACTAAATTTCGTGACACTGTTACGGCGTTGGATAGACAGCGTAAGTTGGTTTGAGCGCAAAAAACGCCTCGAACCCGTTTTAGATAATGTTATTTGTACGAGAAATGTAAAAGACATCGAAACGTTTTGTTGCATTGGTAACTTACACTTGAGGCTTAAATTAAACACTTGAGACAACAATGTTTAACACTTTCAGTTTATACGGTAAAGTTAACAATGACAATTTGATATTCAAAAACCTCGCCTTGTCATCATTTGCTTAAGTATCATGTGTTGTGGTATGCTCGTAGAAAATATTGGCAATGGGAGGACACATTCCACATAGAACCGGCGGCCGCTGGAGCCGAGGAGTACTAGAGTGGATCACGCACCGGAAAACGCATCGTGGGTTGGCACCTCACACTGTGGCGAGCGGTCCATATTGGCACAAAGGTACTGCCTACGAGGGGCGTCCATAGAACTCGATTACCACCGAGTTACCCCTTCTCAGACAGCTGATTACATACAGTATTTGAAGAAAAAACGAGCCAAATTACCTCCGGTTTATCTATGAATTGACGCCACGCCAATGCTGCCTACCCTGAACCACAATGGTTCCATACAGGCACAGAGAAACTGTATACCCTGACAACCTGTACGACCATAGATCCGTATAGACACAGGATAATTGCCTATATACCATGACGAAAACCCCTGTGCAAGTGCTTCCACAAGATATAGATGATCTGTTGAAGGTCGCTGGAGTTTGCTGGATGATGGCGACGGATGACCGGTAATAGTGGCGTTCTTTGGTGAGGCCTAATGTCCAGCAATGTCCGTTTTTTGGTTGATGATGACAATGATATCGTTTGTTAACTGGCCTAATTCTGGTCTTTAGACCGTCCCAAAGAAAATACCGGCCAAGTGCGAGTCGGACTCGCGTACCGAGGGTTCCGTACAAAATAAACGTTACAAACGGCCGTATCTATAAAAATCCAGTGTTAGCAGAGCCCTTCTTCGAAGCAAAATGTACGCGGTGTTCGGTCATTTTATATTGGTTACTGACATAGACAGACCGACATACAATTATTCTGTTTTTAGTATTTGTTGTTATAGCGGCAACAGAAATACATCATCTGTGAAAATTTCAACTGTCTATTACGGTTCATGAGATACAGCCTGGTGACAGACGAATGTCGTGTCGTAAACACATTTAGTTACAAACTGTGGAAGTTGCGCAACTCATCCCTACCCTACTCTAGGTGGCCGCGTTAGAGAACATTGCCTGTGTGGCCTGTAGCTTTGCAAACAGAAGCCCCACGGAAAGCAGCACAGTCATCAGCTCTAGCAACCGACCAGACCCTCAGCGAGCGCTGTGCGCTAGGCCCGCACCAGCCGTGCCGCCCGCCGCCGCAAGCCTCTGCTCGCGAGGCCTCTACACCAGCCACAACGTCCTTCCCAAAATGAGGACGCAAGCCCGACCCGTCGCTACGCCACACCCTGCCACAGCCCAAGATGCCGCAAGTCAGTATGCCCCCCCCCCCCTGCACCCCTCACGGGGTGTATGAGAAGACAGTACAGCTTTAGCTTTGTGTTCCCTCCACTGAATCCGTTTACTGGTAAGGTTGTTGCGCACCTTATCCCTACCCTACCCTAGGTGGCCGCGGAACAGCTTAGCAAACGGATGCCCCGGGGAAAGCCGGTGTCAGGCCCAAGCAACCCACCAGACCTGCTAGCTGCCCGCCTCAGCGAGCGCTGCTCGCGAGGCCTCTACAACGGCCTCCCCAAAATGAGGACGCAAGCCCAACCCGTCGCTACGACTCACCCCGCCACAGCCCAAGATGCTGCAAGGCAGTATGGGCCCCCTGCGCCCCTCACAGGGTGTATGAGAAGTCGGTATAGATGTAGCTTTGTATTCCCTTCACTGAATCCATTTACTGGTATGGTGGCCTATCTTTCTATATATCAGCCACGGACGTCCACTGCTGAACATAGGTCTCCTCTATAACTCGCCACAGAGTGCGATCCTGCGCAGACCGCATCCACTGACTCCCCGCGACCCTTACGAGGTCATCCGTCCACCTAGTCGGGGGCCGTTCTACAATGCGCTTTCCTATGCGTGGTCGCCACTCCAGGACTTTACTGCCCCAACGACCAGCCGTTCTCCGGGTTACAAGGCCCGCCCATTGCCACTTCAACGATGCAATCTTGTGAGCTATGTCAGTTAATTTGGTTCTTCTGCGGATATCCTCATTTCTGATTCTATCACGAAGAGAGCATAGCCCTTTCCATTGGTAACGTTGCGTAACTCTGAGCCGCCTTAAGAGTCCCATTGTGAACAACCATGTCTCAGTTCCGTATGTCATCACTGGCAACACGCACTGTTCGAAGGTGGCCTAGCCAGACTTACCCAGTTCGAAGTCAGGTTCTAAAATATATGTAAAAGTTGTGCACATACCTGTGAAATATTCGACGTGGTGGTTGAGGAACTTGGTCTTCTTTGTGGGCACGTTCGCCTTCAACCACTTGGCTACAGCGTACTCCTCGCGAGTCGGCTTCTCCGACTCTGCAGGCTCTCCATACTCCTGGAGAGATGCTTAATTTCCATAAAATTTATAAAATAAAAATACATAAGTTCCATATTAATTAAAATTTTGCTAAAGGTATCTAAATTTTTCATCCTGGTCAAACACAATTATAACAACTGCGGGGTTATTGCCTAACGAAATTTTGACACTTGGTATCGGAATCAACTGTCATAGCCCATACAAAATCATGACACTTGAATCTGATTGCGAGCGTCAAACGCGTTAGGCAATACGGGGGCGGGACTGACAGTTGGCATAACTTGGATCGTGTTCCGATCGCAAGGAGATATTCTGGCAAAAACTAGATGGCGCTTTAAAACTAAACATTAAACGTTGTTATCTATACTATTATAAAGCTGTAAAAATGAAATGTCTGTAGGTACATTGAAGATATTTTCAAAAAAATTATTGTTATAGACTATATGGCGGTCACTGAATCGAAAAAAAAATGTTTTTGTTTTTTGTATGTTTATATGTGTCGTTGTGGCTTCATCACGCCAAATCGGCTAAACGGATTCCAACTATTTTTGGTACACGGGTAGCTGGGTATCTCCAGATGGTTATAGGATACTTTTTACCCAACTACGCTAAAGAAAAAAAGAGAGGTTATGATTTATTCTCCTCCGCGGACGAAGTTGCTTCGTCTAGTAATAAATAAATTGTAAAATTTAAATACTGTGTCACGCTTGCAAACTTGAATGATTATAAAAAATAATTCTTATAAATTGTTTGAATGGTCCTTGATCCTGGTTGAATAAATTAAATGTTGTCAATTCCCGGGTTTATCTATTTTAAGTGGTAAATAAGATTTTGCTTCATTAGGAGAAATGGAGAGAGATTGAAGGTTATTTGCTATAGATACACTGTACCACATAGTAGATACGTGTACGTGTGTAGTTGTTATCAATGCATAGCGTATTATAGTAAACAAACTGCGAAAAACACGTTGACTAACAGTGCAAATAATAACTAAGACCATAACATAACGATACGTTGAATAAATTTACGGTCAGTAGGTCAATCGCTTATTTGATTAAATGTATACATGATAAATTAATTTGTACCGAGTAAACATTTAAACGATTAAAAATCTCCGACACTCCTTAAGAGCGTTTATACCCGCTTAGCTGGCAACGTCGCATATTTTGTCTTCTTACTTGATTATTTTGTGGTATTTTAATGAAACTTTAAAGATATGTTCAATACATACCCTACATTTTTAGCATTTATATTGTGTTTAATTCATGTACCTACTCATCGATTTTGCCTTAATTTTCTTACAAAACAAGATATAGACTTAAATTCGTTTTTAGAGCTTTGGTTGTGGCAATATCATGAAATTTTGCACTGTGCCAGCATATCTACCGAAAACGTAATGAATGAATTGAAAACATGTTCAAGTTACTTTCACATTTCTCAAAATAATCAAGAAAAACCAAAAAATATGCGACGTTGCCAGTTGCAGGTATAAACCCTCTTAAGAGTTGATGATTCTCAAACGGCGGAACAGATTAATTAAAACTACCCATATGAGTAGCTTAAAACGCTCTTAATCGAATCCTCATTCATCATAAAACTTATATGTACTCGTATCTTAATCTTACACTAGAAGGTGCGCGCGACTTACTCGGAGAAAATAAACCATAACCCTCATTTTTGTTTCAGCGATGTAGGGTAAAAAGTATCCTATAAACATTTGTGGATGCTCAGCTACCTGTGTACGAAATATAGTTGACATCTGCTAAGTCGTTTTGGCGTGATGACTGATGAAGCCGCCGCGACACATAAAAAAATACAAAAAAAAATCGTTTCAGTGACCTTGAAATATAATCGTTTATAATTCGGTTTCATTTATTTATTTGGAAATATATTTAATGCACGGACGGACACAATAAAAATTGGGAAACGCCGTAGAGTAATGCCATAATGTAATTATGTACGAATACCAATGATGATTATAGTATAAAATAGAAATGGAATGTGATAATAATGTTAATATAATATATTGTTACATTAATAATAGTACATTGCAATGAAAGATACCTGTAATGATGAATTATTTAAAGCATGTTGTGATAATAGTTTTTGCCCATCAAATTGCTGTGCCCTGACAGGGTTCATGTGGAACTGTACCTAACTAAGAAATTAGTTTAAGAACTTCATACTAACATGAGTGCAATAAAAGAATTTGATTTGATTTGAGTCAGACTTTTAAAAGCGCCCTTGCGGCCTACTTACAGAATAAAAATCATTATTTCATTTCATTAAACAAAACTATAGAGGTGCTATATGTCCATATGACCTCAGTAACTCATCATATAGCGACTTTCTTTTATTTATCTATATCGTTGAATGCTTAAAAAAGTAATCAGTAAATCGATAAAAAACCCGTCACTTCTAAAAAAATGCTGTTTTTTTTCAGTTTCGGTTATATGTATGGATTTCCGCCCTAGAAATATTTCTTTATTAGAAATATTCTTGCTATTTAACTATTAAACTAAGTAGCGGCTCATACAAGACACCTATACTCCAAATTTCATCAATATACATCGTGTAGTTTTTGAGTAAAATGCCTGTGACTTACGGACGGACGGACATGACGAAACTATAAGGGAACTAGTTAAATATAGAGTACATTCTAGAACCTTCTATACAAAGAAATCCCATTTCCTTCCAAATCGCATAGCAAGCGACAAATAACACTGACACATAACAGTCATCTTTGGGTGTCCACTACTGAACTGCGTACGAAATTGAGTCATTATACAACGTGTAGAATGTTGAATGCCGTATGCGTGGCAAGTTAGTCCACTTGCCTACTTGCAACGTTGAGTGAGCGTGTTAATGAAATGCTTAAGTTTGCAGTCACGGTCGATCATTGCCATGGCCGAATTTCGCAATAATTTTATTATACAAAGTGGCCACAAGGAACCCGAAAGATTTTAACCACGAATTCCATAAGTCTTAGGAGCAAAAAAATACATGAAGCCCAGTCAAATCCGGCTTAGTTTTGAAAATATTATCAATTTTCATGTAAACTATTTATTGTGATTACTAAAGTGCATTGAGGGCCTGCATCGTCATTCGTAAACCACGCTAAAAACCGAGCCGGCCAATGAATGGAATTTGTAATAAGGGACGCATTTATTGCTCGCGCGCATGAAATAAAGAGTAGCTAATACACTACATGCTCGGGGTTTTTAGGCGTAAGCGCCAGATCTAACAGTACAATGAAATCGAAGATATAATAATGTTTTGTTAATATTTAAGTTAATCACGTAAAAGATACAGGGAAGAATGATTTTTTTACATAATTTAGCCGTTTATTAATCTGCCGTTTGTACAAACTAGACAAAAAACGGAAAATGAAGACGCGTTTTCGGATAACTTTTTTATCGAGGATATTTTTAACAAACATGTTTCCGCGTTTATCACTGAAGAAGAAGAGTCAAAAAACACATATCTAAAAACCAGCCTGTTTCATACACTAGAAAATATCTTAAATTTTCGATGCATCCCCTTAAGCTCTCTTGATCGCGAGGTTGCCACGTATGTTGGCAAGTTTCGTGTCACTATTGATAGACATCAAGGTGACAGCTACCACTCACTAAACTTATCCTTTTATTGGAAAAAATATCGACACCATTTTATTAAAAGGGACAATTTTTATAGAGAAGCGAAAGTTATTCAATTGTATGTGTAACAATAGACAAAACGAGTTTTTTGTTGAATTTTACTTGGGTCATTAACATGTTTTTCTCGTAATGCCTCAGAAGTGCGTGGTTAAAATCTTTGGGATTCCTAACGGCCACCTTGTATTTTATGTACGTCTCTTTTAATTTATTTTTTAACGAAATATCATTTTTAGAGGTAAATTAGACGAAATTCTAGTTTATCTAATATTATTGAAATAGCTTTGCTCGTGGGTTCACTCCCACTGAAATTTCCCATCGAACGCTTTGTTGTTCTTGGCCAAAAAAGTATCAAAATACCTATTTTTAAAATGACAGCTTTGATGACTCAATACCTCTCTCTTCACTGATATTGAAATCTACCATTTGTACAATTTAAATATTAAAAAGGTTTAAGCAATGGTTTTGTAATAAAACTTTTGTTATGATTTAGGTACTACAGTTAGTTGTAAAAAGATATACCCGCTTAGTTCAAAACTATCTTCGCTATA
Organism: Hedya salicella; assembly: GCA_905404275.2. Lineage (NCBI taxonomy): Eukaryota > Metazoa > Arthropoda > Insecta > Lepidoptera > Tortricidae > Hedya > Hedya salicella. Next base: position 18,682,427 of record FR990108.1, read on the forward strand.
AATACTCTATTACCCCGTCAAAAGTCGAGAGAATTTTTATTTAATTATTTTTGAACGGATTAATTGTGTATTATCTTTTTGCAGCTGAACGTAAGTGGGTGTAACAAACAGTAATAAATGTACAGTTAAAGGAAAAATAATTGAAACACATACCTTTTAGTAGTAGGGGATACTGTTCCTATGCAATATAAATACGTTTTACACCCAAAGCTATGCTCGGAGTTTATCTTCTTGATAGAATCAGAAATGAGCATATCCACAGAAAAGCCAAAGTAACCGACATAGCTCGAAGGATTGCATTGTTGAAGTGGCAATGGGTGGGCCATGTAGCCCGGAGAACGGATGGCCGTTGGGGCAGTAAAGTCCTGGAGTGGCGACCACGCTTAGGAAAGCGCAAAATAGGTCGACCTACGACAAGGTGTATGGATGAGCTCGTAAGGGTCGCGGGGAGTACGTGGATACGGTCTGCGCAGAATCGCCCTGTGGCGAACTATAGGTGAGGCCTATGTTCACCAGTGGACGTCCGTGGCTGATAGATAGACACCCAAAGGCCATAATTACAAACCATAACGTTTACATCATTATGGTGTAAAAGTTCTAGTTTATGACGTTATGTGTTTGTGGATACCTACTGTGTGTTTTTATTCTGTGCCTTCTGTTGAAACAGGTGCAGATGTTAATGTTATTACCATAACAATACCTTGGCATATGTTACTGTATTTAATTCTCACTCAAAATTACAACTGCAGATTATCGTCATGTCTTTAATTAGTCCAAAGTTTATGAATAACATAAAACGTTGAAAAAGCCTTTTAATTTTTTTCCATACCCGGACAATATAAACATATCTGTGTCAAAGTGAAAGCTTCAAATACGCATTTCTTATTATGATTACTGTTTACGAAGGAATAGAGGAATGTTAATAAAAACAATATTACAGGACAATTATACACAACTAGCTTCTGCCCGCGACTTCGTCCGCCTTAAATTCGTTTATCGCGGATAAGGGCATTTTTCCGGGATAAAAAGTAGCCTATGTCCATCCCCGGAACTCAAACTATTTCCATACCAAATTTCATCTAAATCGGTTCAGCGGTTTAAGCGTGAAGAGGTAACAGACAGACACACTTTCGCATTTATAATATTAGTATGGATAGTATGGATTAGTCCCCCGGTAAGCTCAATAAGGCTTGTGTTATGAGTACTAGACGACGATATATTCTATACTAGTATAAAGTTGTTATAAAAATGAAATGTTTGTATGTGTCGTTGTGGCTTCATCAAGCTAAATCGGCTAAACTGATTTCAAAAATTTTTGGTACACGGGTAGCTGGGTATCTCCAGATGATTGTAGAATACTTTTTACCCGACTATGCTAAAGAAAAAAAGAGAGGTTATGACTTTTTCTCCTCCGCGAACGAGGTTGCGGGCGCCTTCTAGTTAATAGATAAATTTACTTATATACATAGAAAACATAAAAGACACAAGTACAAATATTTATGCTCATCACACAAATATTTGCCCTTACCGGGATTTGAACCCAGGACATTCAGCTTCGCAGGCAACGTTACTCTCACTGAGCTAAACCAGTTGTGAATAATAATGTGAAGGAATCTATACTAATATTATAAATGCGTAAGTGCGTCTGTCTGTCTGTTACCTCTTCACGCTAAAACCGCTGAACTGATTTGGATGAAATTTGATCTGGAGATAGTTGGAGTTCCGGGGAAGGACATAGGCTACTTTTTATCCCGGAAAAATATCCTTATCCGCGATAAACGAATTTAAGGCGGACGAAGTCGCGGGCAGAAGCTAGTAAAAAATATATGTCACATTCTGCATGGATTTTCGGACAGCAAAGCTCTAAAATCTGCCTCCCTATTGCCTAACGCGTTTGGCGCTCGCAATCAGAATCAAGTGTCATGATTTTGTATGGGCTATGACAGTTGATTCAGATACAGTGTCAAAATTTCGTTAGGAAGTAACCCCCCTGGTCGTATCGCATATTTACTTAATAATAATAATTAATCTTCCACACTGGCTAAGATAATAACACAGAAAACACATTTCACTTTCTAAGACGGCTCACACTAAATTTAAGAAAATAAAATAAACCGAACACTCACATACCACCGTTTGACCATCGCGAGCTTTCGCGACCGCACAGAACCGCGCTAACTGTGATACTGCTCTAGAGGTGAAAGTAGGCCATTTCTAACTCATGCCATATAGACGGCGAAAAGCGGAAACGTAGTAACCGCCAATGGATACAGTTGTCGTTTACTACGTTTCCGCTTTTAGCCATCGATATATATATACACGACATACTGGTGCTTGTTTGCGGGATTGTCTGCGAATTGGATTACGGTACCTGCTTGTCTAGATAGATCGAATATAGACTTTATTAAACTACTAAAACTGCTACGCAATAAAAGTTATAGAAAACAATATTGTGGTTTTAGGGTTCCGTACCCAAAGGGTAAAACGGGACCCCATTACTAAGATCCCGCTATCCGTCTGTCTGTCTGTCTGTCCTTCTGTCACCAGGCTGTATCTCATGAACAGTGATAGCTACAGTTGAAATTTACACACATGATGGGTTTCCGTTGCCGCTATAACAAATACTAATAAATTAATAGTGTAAAAAACACTACAAAAACACGCTTTACAAGACTTTTCTGACAAATCCAAACACTGCTATGATACGATGTTCCATCATGAAGTTCCAGTTCATATGTCCCGGCTCCATCGTCAGATCAGTTCAACAGTACCATATTATTGTATTGTCATCAGAACTACATACAGCTGCCAATTTTCATGACGCTACGATCCTTGGAAGATGGTTAAATTAGTTACCTTAGATTCCATTACATAGTTATGTGATGTCTATTGTCTATAATACTTACCTAGTGCAGGCGCATTGGTGTGTGCCATCTAGCTGGCAACTCAGTCTCTGAATAAACAGTCGAGTGACCGGACGTATACGCTTGTTTTATTCCTAGACCACAAGTTACATACAGGTTGACCTAATAAAAGCGTGTTAAAAACAGTATAACTTTATGTTTGTCTGATAATAACCAATATAAAATGATCGAACACCGCGCATATTTTGCATAGGAATAGGGATCTGCTGACACTGGATTTTCATAGATACGGCTGTTTGTAGCATATATTTTGTACGGAACCCTCAGTGCGCTATTCCGACTCGCACTTGGCCAGTTTTTATTGTCCCCTCTTATTGCTACAAGCAAAAATAAAATTTCTCTACATTGATGATTTCAGTTCAATCAAATAGGAACAGTTACCAGCATTAATATCTGCCTCAACAAAGTGCGAACTCAGACCAAGAAAAAAAGATCGAAATTACATTACGAACAATCTAGTGAGGCCACAAAAAACCATGCCAAAGCCAACTTCACGCGATACAAATACAAGCAAATCATGTGTGTGAAGTTGTCTGATTCGTCAAAACCATGCCAAAAAACGGCTTCACAAGATTGTTCGTAATGTCATGTCTATCTTTTTTTCTCGGTCTGAGTGCAAATAAATATCTGACACGACTCTATTTCTAGGGCTGTTAGAACGTGTCAGATATTTTCGCCCGCTTTGTTATGGTAGATATTGATGTTGGTGCCTGTACCAGCAACTGATTGTTTTGCAAATTAGTCCGAAGAAAAAAGTAAGCGAAATACGTTTGAAGACTGTAAAGCGTGGGCGCAACCGCTGGAAATCTGTAGTTTGTTTATATATATTGGTGGTGACTTTATATGGTCAACAACAGTTTTTAGATCATAGGGCATAGAGGTCATGAGGTTTGGACTGGGTCTAGGTCGATTTTTTTTAGAACCTGACTTTGAACTGGATAGTTCAGGCTAAACCTTACCAGTAAGTGTGTGGAGCGCAAACACACAAACCGGAATGCCCGTCGCGGCCACTACTGTAAAGTGCGTATTACACAGCATTGTTAACCCAAATCCAACTAATCTACATGACCCTCCTACCCCAAGCCCAATCATTTCTTACTCGCAGTTACACTCTTTTTAAACTACATTGGTAAGATTCCGTGTAAGCCCCTATACCAGCACTACACATTGACACGAGTCAAGGCGAGGCCGAGATACATTGACGTAATTCTGAAAGTGTTGCCGTCCATCACATATTTTAAGAAAGGGAATGTATCTCACTTTAAAGAATGGCCAGAAACTGCCCAGGACAGAAAACACTGGAAGAAGGGGGAGGCCTATGCCCAGCAGTGGGACATAGTGGGCTCAGAATAATAATAATGTATCACACCTTCGTCTCTACTCACACCAATGTAGTGTGGCATTTAGAATTGATTGTTGTTCTATAATTACAACGTGTTTATTTAAACACACACCTGAACAAAATTTTCAAGAGACTAAGTACATGTGCAGAATATGTTCTATACAGGCTCATTTTTAAACCCTCAGCCGAAATTTAATAGAGGTTAGGTACCTTTGGTTGCCATCAGTGCGGTCAAGCTGGCCCGCTGGCGCATGCAGCATTATTATTGGTGCAAGTGTGGCCAGACTCAAATCAAGTAAACACCATATATTTTATCTTTGCTAGTGAAAATTATATATGTATACAAAATATATGTCTGGGCATAAAGTGGTATATTTTATTTCATACATTTATTGTAATAAATGTATTGACAAAGTTTGACAGGAGGTATAAAAATGAACCTGTATAAATATAACCTTGTTGGATACAAATTAGTTTTAATGTTAAGGCAATGAGTGTTAAAATAGGTTTTCCTAATAAACAAAGATGATAATATGATTTTAATAGTATGCTAATGGTGCATTTTAAGCACGAAACATAGCAAGTGGAGGTGTTTGCAACCTTGATAACCACCAAAACCAATTAAAGTGTGTAAACATTTTAAAGTCCAAAGTCTAAATCTTTGGCACCTGTCTGAGCAACGAACAAATAGGGTGATTGTGCACTACAAGGAATTTTACCATCCAGCCGTCAGATTTTGCACAAACTAGTACGGACAAACTAGAAATAATCGGACACCGGACAAAAAAATTCCTTGTAGTACACAATCGCCCAAACAAAAATGATAAAAATAAAAACAGCTTTAGCGAAAAATGGGTGGACAGCCACAATTCGCATTGGTAATTACAGGCTTGTTACCGGGGTACGAAAATTTTAATTCTATTCAGTCCATAAGTTGGATAATAAAAAAAATATAGGACTGAAATGTTTGGCTTTTCAAATTAATAAAAAAATACTCAAATAAATCTAATTAAAGTTTCAGAGTGGGGGTTTGTGATGTCAGTGACGGAGCATACATTTTGAATCAATGTATTGCCATTATTGTTTTATTATCCAATATTTTTAATAAGCTAAATGACGGACAAAAACTAAAAAAATTGTCAATAGCCCAATTATATTTCAATTTCTGAGTTGAGGCTGATTTTTCAAGATTTATTTGATTATTATATGGGTGATGCTACGGGTATTTTAACTACTGTCAATCCGCTGGTTGCATTATTAAACACTTACCCTTACATTTGCATTACCGTTTTAAGTTATTTTGTAGAAGTACAGGAAGCCTAACTAAACAACCGAAAATTTTAAACAAACCAAAAGGAAAATGAGAAATATAGCAACCAGCGGACCCCACATATTTTGCTCGCTATGTTTCGTGCCTAATACAGAAAACAAAATACTGTGCTAAACCAAATAGTAAGGTAACAAAAAAAAACATTTCTAACCTTCTTTCGCTGGAAAGAAACAAAAAACATGGTATATTAAAACATGCATAATGTTACAATCTTTTAAACTTACAATCAAAAGTAATGTTTATATAACTGTTAAGCATGTTTCATGTAGTATTTATTTATGATGCATGAAAAGTTGTTACCTGGCAAAGTTAATAGTAGTTGCAAAATTACATATTTTAATGGGCTTTGAAAATAAAGCAGCACAATGAAAACGCGGAGATTATAAATAACATGAATCCTGGTGGAGTGCGATGCGTGAATGGACATATAATGCATAATGCGTCACTGATGAAAATGACACGCGAAAATATGCGACGCAAAAGCCTAAATTGGACGGAGTTTCTTGCGACATCTGGATAACAAGGAGAATCCTCTGACACCGGGAAAATCGTACGTACGTATACACAAACGTAGGCAAATTATCAGCCAGAATATTCCAACACTGTTCAATAATAGTAGTGTTAAAATCTTACCTCTTTACGTTTTTTAGTTTTCCTTTTGTCAGCCATTATAAATAAAATTTGTCAACGTAGCACAATTTGTGAAAATCTTGCTTATTTCGATTTTCTTTCTTTGCTACTGACGGCGATGACGATTGTTTGACAGTTCCACGACAGATCGACGAAACCACGGTACATACGGCAACCAGAGGTTACGTTCAAAAATGATTCGGTGATGACTTAATACTTTTAGACAAGCTAAATTATAGTTTCAAGTGTATCAAATAAAAAGTTTTTATAAAATATTAAAAAGTTTAAAAATTAAATGAAACAAGCAAACTATAAATAAGATGATTTTTCAATTATTTTATAACTTTTTCTTTAAGAATAGTGTGTTTTCGAACGAATCGTTAGTGTTGGCAATGGCAACATTAATACCACAGAGTATTAAAATTAATACACTCTCTCTCGTTTATCTTAAAATACAGGGTGGCCAACATAATCATATACTGGATGCATGGCAGATCAGGATCAGGGGCCCGAGTCACAAAAGCCTGTAACTTGTTTTACAAGCGGAAATCCCTTCTACTTGTATTACAAATTACAAGCTTTCGGCTAAAAAACGGGCCCCAGATAGTGCTACAACGGACTCGAGTGTTTTAGCCCAAAATGTATATAGGTCGTAGGCTTTTTTTAGAACTGGGTTGATGTAATAGGTTTCGAATAGCTATATAGTGATCTAAAAAAAGTCTTACTCTTAAAATATTATACTTAAGTTAAATGTGATACAGAGTACGAAATGTTGAAATGTCAGCAGTGGAATTATAAAGTTGTAAAATAATTAAAAAAACAAGATAAGAAATAATAATTTCTTATTTGACTTTGTATATAGACAGCAACACAAGACACATGACAGAAATAAAACATCTAAAAACAGAACACCGGTCATAGCATCGACAAATCAAAAAGAGGTTGCAGCTCAATACCGATGTGTAGACCTAGGCTGTTCACCAGCTGTTTAAGTCTGGGTCTAGCTAGTGGCTTCGTGAAGATGTCCGCCAGCTGTAGCTCAGTGCTGATCCTCTTCACAGTGAGACTACCATTCGCCACTTATTCACGTACAAAGAAATGACGAATGCGTATGTGCTTGGTTCTTCTGTGGAACTCAGGATTCTCGGCCAAACGCACAGCTGCCTCATTATCCACATACAACACAGGTAGACCTTCTGTCTTTATCAATCCACCGATAAGACGAGTTAGCCAAATACTCTCTCTACCGGCCTCGCTAGCTGCGACTATTTCAGCTTCCGTTGTTGAAATTGCAACACTTTGCTGTTGTTGGCTAAGCCATGATACTGCTCCACCAGCATATAGGCATAAAACACCAGAAGTTGATCTTCCTGTCGCAAGATCTCCACCGTGGTCGGCGTCACTGTAACATTCTATGTTACCCTTTTTATAATTCCTTTTATATAGTATTCCCATATCTGGGGCATACTGTAAATAGCGAAGAATGCGCTTAACCTTCACGCAATCTGTTTGAGTTGGATTTTCTAGGCTTCTAGAAACCACACTCACGGCGTAAGCAATATCTGGTCTAGTAACAACCATCAGATATGCGAGCGCACCAACCACTTGTCTGTAGTTACTCAGAAAGAAATCTTCAACCTTCTCTGGTCTTCCAACTAGATCGTCTTTCACTATTGGAGTGGTTACAGGTCTGCACTCTTGCATTCCTAACCGCTTCAAAATTTTCTTCACATAGGCTGTCTGATGAATTCTAATATCACCACCTCTCTGGTTTCTATCTCTATCCTAAGAAATACGAGATAGTTTTGGTAGTAATTTTGAATTTTGACTTCAGTTGGTCAAGGAACTCCTCAATTACTTCCCCCTTGAACCGGCAATCAGCCTGTCATCGACATAGAGAGCCACAATCAGTTTTCCATTAGTCTTCTCTCTCTTGAAAAAACATGGATCAGCATCACTGACTACAAAGCCAATTTCTTTGAAGAAGTCCAGAATAGTCCTGTTCCAGCAACGAGGAGCTTGCTTTAGACCTTAAAGACTTTTCTTCAGCAAGCAAACTCGACCCGTCCCATCGTCATACCCTTCTGGTTGCTTCATATATATCTCTTCGTCAGATAAAGATCCGTACGGGAAAGCTGTTGAGACATCGAACTGACTTAATTTCATGCCCTCACTAGCTGCAATACTCAACAAAGCTCTAACTGTTGCCATCTTGGCTACAGGGCTAAAAGTCTGGTCGTAGTCTTCTCCCTTTCTTTGTCGAAAGCCTTTTACAACTAGCCAAGCCTTATACTTATTCACTGTGCCGTCAGGGTTTAGCTTCACCTTATAAACCCATTTGCATGGGATAGCTTTCCGGTTCTTAGGTAGCGTCTCAAGAATCCAAGTCTTTCAATTTCACTTTCCATAGCTTTATTCCACAAATCCTTATCAGGGCAGGCTATTGCTTCCTTATATGTATTTGGTTCTACATATGAGTCTGTGCCGATGTAAGATACGAAGTCATTGAATTTAACCGGGCGTCTGAGAAGAGTCCAGTCCCTTAAGTGCATACCGTCCCTTGCAAGTTGCATGATGATCTCGCCTTCATTTACATCAACCTCTCTGACGTGCTCTTTACCACAGTTCTGAAGAGTCACCACAGTTATCCTCATTCTCCCCCTCTAATTCAATAGATTCGTCTTGTTCTGGCAACTCTAGTAACGCATCCTCGAACTCTGCCTCATCACCGGCAACATGAGCTTCAAGAGCGTCTTGGTTTTCCTCCAGTCCAATCTCGGCATGCCTTTCAACCAGTGTCTCTTCGTTCACTTCAGCGACAGAAGTAGGTGTCTCCCTTCTGACATACTAAGGAACTTCCAGTTCGGTCACTTCTTTCCCAACTTCCGAATCCTCGATATTAATCTTTGATTGTAAGGGTTTTTCGTTGAATGTCACGTCACGAGATCTTACGAGAGAGTTCGATTGCTTGTTCCATTCCATAATCTATAACTGTCGTCATTGTCGTAGCCAATAAAAATGCATTTCTGTGCCTTCTTCTGCATTTTCTTCCTTTTTTGATTAGGAATGTGCACGTAGCACGTCGCACCGACGATCCTTAAATGTTTTATTTGTGGTTTCTTCCCAAACCACAGCTCGAAAGGAGACTTATCTTCCACAGAAGTTGATCCTGATCGGTTTAATATATAAACTGCAGTCTTCGCCAACTCTGCCCATAAAACTTGAGGAAGCTCTTCGTATGCATACATCATTGCTCTGACCATTTTGACGATTTTACGGTTTTCCCTTTCGCTAATACCATTTTGCTCCGGTGTATGGGGCATAAACAAGCGTTGGTGTATTCCATGCTTGTCCAGTTCTTTGCGTACTTTCTCATTGTCAAATTCACCTACGTTGTCACTGAGAAATTCCTTAATACGGTTCCCTGCCGCCTTCGCTCCTAATCAAATCAAATCAAATCAAAATATTCTTTTTTCAAGTAGGCCTAGTTACAAGCACTTTCGAAATGTCAGTTACATGAGAGTGAATGTTTGCTGGGAGAAATACAATATGATCCAACATTTGCTGCAAGGATTAGGGAAACCCAGAAAAACCTAATCAGATCATTTAACTTAAGTGTAATATTATTGATAAAATCATCATTTTAAAAATTAAAATTATCAATAAGATAAATCCCAAAAGGATTGTCAATAAAAAATAAATAATCTAGAATGTGTCTAGAATAAAATTCTAAATGTCAGAGTATATAAAACTATTAAGATTAAAATAATAATAATACCTTAGGTATTCGTTAAAATAATTATTCATATACCTACATGACGCTACTATTTACATTAATCCCACGCGGCTTCATCATTCATGTAGTCTTGTGTGTTATAATAAGCTTTAGAAAATAATTTTCGTATCGCAATATTTTTGAATTTACCAATAGACAACTCAGTTATGCTGCTAGGAAGTTTATTATAAAATCTCACACAATTACCAATGAATGATCTCCTTATTTTATGGAGCCTAGTAGCAGGCACTGCGAGCTTATGCTTATTTCTAGTATTAATATTATGTATATCACAGTTCTTCTTAAAGTCGGTAATATTTTTATGTACATACATAATATTCTCATAAATGTATTGACAATGCACTGTCATTATATTAATGTCCTTAAACTTATCTCTAAGCGAGTCTCTATAGTTCATTTTATATATCGCACGAACAGCCCGCTTCTGCAGAACAAATATAGTATTAATGTCGGAAGCACTGCCCCATAGTAAGATGCCATACGACATAATATATATAGTTATCACGTCTGTTAATTGACGAATCTTACTTACTGCAAAAGCTGCAGAACTCAGTCTATTCGAGAGATTAGCAATATGGGGACCCCATTGGAGCTTAGAATCTAATGTTATACCCAGAAAGACTGTACTATTAACTAGTTCCAGTTCCTCACCTTTAACCTTAACGCTTGCTTGCTCGTGTTTTACGTTACTCGTAACAAACTTAACACATTTAGTCTTCTTCTCATTCAACAATAAATTATTTACATTAAACCAATTTATTACTTCACAGATAGCATTGTTTACGTCATTGTAGGATCGTTGATTTCGTACGATTTTGAAAATTAGAGACGTATCATCTGCAAACAAAATTATCTCATGCCATACGAGGTGTGGCAAGTCGTTTATATAGATAAGGAACAGGAAAGGTCCCAATAATGATCCCTGCGGCACACCCATAGAGACTAATGACCCCGGTGAACGCTTTCCATTCACGTCAACCCTTTGTATTCTACCATTTAAATAAGACTCTAATAAATTTAGTGCTGATCCTTTAACTCCGTAGTGGTGTAGCTTCCTGATCAGTGTCTCATAATAAATCATGTATCGAAATCAATCGAAGGCCTTAGATAAATCACAGAAGATGCCTAAAGCATCTCGCGATTCCTCCCAGGCATCGAAAATGTGTTTTACGAGCTCAACTCCGGCGTTGGATGTCGAGCGACCCCGCGTAAAACCGAATTGCTTACTATGCATCAAATTATTCAAATTAAAATGTTTTAACAATTGATATAGAATTAGCTTTTCAAAAATTTTACTAAATGTAGGTAGAACAGATATTGGTCTAAAGTTAGTGGGGTCAGAGGTACTACCTGATTTAAATAAAGGAGTTATTTTGCTATGTTTCATCAGATCAGGAAACTCACCGCAGTCAACACTGTTATTGAATATATCTGCCAAGTCAGGCGCTATTACTTCTATTAGGGATTTGACAGCATGGACTGAGACCCCCCATAGGTCATTGGTTTTTTTGACATTAATTGATTTAAATGCCTTTACTAGATCTAAAGGAATGACATAAAATTCAAAATAAAAGTCCTTACTACATTCTGGGACGTTTTATTTTAACAACAAAACGGCAGACGAAGGTGATGAATTTAAACACTTTGTTGTGGATACTTGTATATCGGTGAAGAAATTTTCAAATCCTGTTGCTACATCTAAACTAGAATCTATAATTTTGCCATCAATTTTTAATTCTAGATCACTAATTGCGTGCCTTGATCTACCAGTCTCCGCATTAATCACTTTCCAGGTGGTTTTGATAATATTAGAACTATTTTTGATTTTCTGGGATAAATAATTACGTTTGGCAATATGACAATCAATTTTGAATTGTTTCGAATATTGCTTTACATGTTCTTTAAATTCATCACTCGTATTAAGCCGCCGTTCCTCATACATGGCATACAGTGCTTGTCTACGTTTGTGTAAGTCCGCAGTAGCCCATTCGCTAAATACTGGTGCACCGCCAGCCACAACCGATTTGGAAGTAAATATTGTATTATAATGTTTCACAAAAGTTGTAAAGAATGAATCATACATGTGATTAGGACTCATTTCAGAAGACAGAACGGGTAGCGCCTGAAACAAATGTTGCTTCATTCTTTCCACACGGTCTGTGGTTACCGGTTACCGGTACAAAATTTTCCCGTAATATCTCAAATTCCATTAATTGGCCTAAATGATCTGATTCTAATTTACTGATTATACTTTGTTTAGAAGGAGAAATATCAGTGAAAATGTTATCAATACAGGTGGCGCTGGTATCGGTCACCCTAGTAGGTTCCATAAATACGTGGCTTAAACGAAAAGATTTGAATAGATTCAACAATCTAATACTTAGTGTTGAATCTTCCAAAAGATTTACATTGAAATCGCCGCAAATAAGTAATTTTTTACGAGTACGCGATATCTTAAAAAGCACATATTCCATAATAGTTTGAAAAACATCGAAATTACTTAATGGCGGCCTATACACACAAACTACAATAAATTGCTCTAATTCTACTGCACTTAATTCTATGGTCCGTTCAACAGACAAGGATACAATGTCCTTACGTTCCTTAAATTTCAATTGACTATTTAATATAATTAACGACCCACCATGTATGGAACTAAGTCTCGTGAACGAACTACCCACCTGGTGATTATTGAATTGGGGCATTATCTCATTGCAAGTTAGCCAGTGTTCAGTTATACGTAAGATATCAATATTATAGGCATTTAAAAATAATTCAATCTGCAAATCTTTCCCTCTAATACACTGAATATTTTGATGAACCAGGTGGATATACTTTTCATTGCTAGAAAAGGATTTCTTTTCTTCTAACATCAGACGTAATAACTCAGGTACTTCCGATTTATTTTTCGTAATGTAGACGTAACGGTACTTGGAGAATTCATCTTTGAATAGGACAAAATAGCGAGACTTTGAACAACTAGGCGGGAATGGACCACAAACATCCGAATGTATGCGTTCCCCTGGACTAACAGCCTTTTCTCGGACTTTTTTCTGTGCGTCTTTCCAAAAATGCATCCTTCGCATAGACTCCCACTGTCCTTTGACTTGACATCCAGTTCTCGATCAATTACTCGCTTCGCGTGGCGTTTGTCTTGATGACCCAGACGTTCGTGGTAAAGCTGTAACGTGTCAACTGCATATACCATCACGCTTTCTTTGGGTTGAATCGGTTTACAGTTTAACTTGTACAAACCGCCATGTTTCTGTCTATTTCAGGTCACACACAGTTCCCCTTTAATGCTGAATGAACATGCTGTACTTCGTGACTCAAACAGACTTTCTGTGTTGACATCATGTGCTGAAAGCACCGAAAAAAGATTCTTTGTGACCTTCGGCACATACCACACATCATTCATTACGAATGTTCTTTTCTTTGTCCTCATAAGATTCCAAACCCTTACCTAACGCTTATATTATTTTCCCATCTGCGGTGGTCACCATGTGTGGTTCTTGGAAACGCTCGAATCAAATCAAATCAAATCAAAATATTATTTATTCAAGTAGGCCTAGTTACAAGCACTTTCGAAATGTCAGTTACATGAGAGTGAATGTTTGCTGGGAGAAATACAATATGATCCAACATTTGCTGCAAGAATTTTTGGAACATGTCACTTCTCATGGTAACGTGGTGCGTGGCCCTATTATCAACGTACCACTCGTCTCGATCCGTATTACAGTCTGTGATATTTGCTAACGCAGCCATCATGTTGGTCAGGCCAGATTTCCCACATCGTTCCTTCTTGGGACAGTTCTTCTTGAAGTGTCCGACTTCCCCGTAGCCATGGCATTTGAAGGTTTTGGTTCTTTTCTTCAATGTCTTTTTTACGCTGTTAACTGCTAGTGCTTCACCAGAGGATCTTGACACGCATCCTGTATCTCCCTTGGAGGTTGTCGTCAAGGCACTTTCATGGGCACACAGCTGACTGGTCAAATTGTCCACCGTTCTGTCCTTCTTTGACATCATAATCCAACTAGATTTGAATGAAAAATATTCTTCTGGCAGTGTGTCCAAAATCTTACATATCAATAGTATCTCAGGCAGTTCCTTTCCTTCATCTGATTTTATTAGCTCTTGATTCAGATTGTGCCATAAATTCTTTGCTTTTGATACGTGAGTTGCAATGTCATCGGAAATGTCCATCTTCATTTGAAACAAACTCATACAGGTATGATATAAGCGGTCGTCGTTCACGCCGTCATACAGCCGATGCAGTTGATCTCAGACGTCACTTGGACTAGTGAACCTTATTACCTTGTCTAGTGCTTCATCCGTGATATTGTTCGTAATCAATAAAAGAGCCGTACTTTCCAGTTTTAAGTACTCTCCCAGATTCTTATTATAGAGAGCCATTGCCGCTGCAGAAGTAGCATCGTCACCACCATTCACTGCCGGCTTCTCTGGCTTACTAATCTTCCGATGAACAATATCCATAAGCCCATCCATTCCTCTCAATAGTGCAGTCATCCTGTATCGCCACTGCACCCAATTGGTACCATCCAACTTTGAGATTTGAATTTTACTTAATTCCATTATGAGATTTTTACTTCATACGCGATACGCCCATAACCTGATACAGAGTACGAAATGTTGAAATGTCAGCAGTGGAATTATGAAGTAGTAAAATAATGAAATAAACAAGATAAAATAATAATTTCTTATTTGACTTTGTATATATACAGCAACACAAGACAGATGACAGACATAAAACATATCTAAAAACAGAACACCGGTCATAGCATCGACAAATAGAATAGAATAGAATAGAATGGAATAGAATAGAATAGAATAGAATCATGTAATTGACATTTCGAAAGTGCTTGTACCTAGGCCTACTTGAATAAAGAATATTTTGATTGATTGATTGAAAGGTCTACAGGCCTTTTGAAAAGGTTGTAGATTTTTTATAGACGTATAAAGACCTCAGCCTTATTAAAACTCTAACTATTTTATTTTATCACTGGAAGATGCCAACTTTGTTCGTGTAGAAGAATAAGCGCACTATCCCCCTTTTATCTTTCGGCATAATCAGGTAAAAAGTATTTTTTTATATAACCATCTATGGATACCCAGCTACCTGTGTAACAAAAAACAGATTAAATCTGAATATTATTTTCAAGTCGATCGAATATACAGTTCTTCAGTTATTGCCGGAAAAGTGCATACTTTAGCAAGGTCACTTTTTGACATAGTATTTTAACGTCTTGAAACTGTAGTGTTTTTATTTTCTTTTGGCTCACTAAAACTTTAATACGTAATTATGTATATTGTATATATGTAAATATATTAAAATAGTTATGCACAAAAGTAGTTTTTTTTTTCATTTGTAGTTCATTTCTACTGTAGGTACTGACTACAAAACCTTACACTGAGCACGGTTCAATGTGTTCTTGGTCGGTATTTGTTATTCCAAATGGATATCTGTTAGAACTATGCAAGACTACATGCACGAAATGACACTAGCATCGGCTACTGCCGAATATATTAAAAGGAGAATACATTCATATGACTTAGAAATTATGTCACTGTCGAAAAAGTAATAAAACTAAAATAATATATTTACACTGATTTTCACTTTAATATATAATAGGTTATGGGCCCAGCACGCTTCCACTGCGCTGAATTAAAATCCATTGGTTTTACACCTACGAAAGTTGATCCATGTAAGTACAAATATGCGAAAGGCGGAGATGACGTTATTATTAGCATATATGTCGATGACATAAGTATCGCGTTTAAATCAAAGAAAAATATAGATAATATAAAGAAGTTACTCCTAAACAAGTTTGAAATGAGAGACTTGGGAGAACTGAACTACTGTCTTGGAATTACATTCGAACGAAATGAGAATAGAATGGTATTAAAACAAAGAAAATACATCGAGACATTATTAGATAAATTTGGATGCAAAGATTGGTTCGCTTATGTACCTAGCGGTTGCCACACGTCCAGATATAATGTTTGCAGTAAGTCACTTGAGCCAATTCAATAACTGCTACAGATCAAAACATTTCAAAGCAGCCAAAAGAGTACTGCGATACCTAAAAGGAACTAAAGAATTGGGACTGACTTACAAAAAATGTAACATGAATATGGAAGGAACTGATTGGGCATCATGTACCATTGATCGGCAATCGGTCACTGGATACATATTTACCTTTGGTGGAACAGCAATAAGCTGGGAAGCAAAAAAACAAAGAACCGTTGCACTGAGTACGGCTGAGGCGGAGTATATGGCTCTAACAGAAGCTTCAAAAGAAGCCATATACCAAAAAAAATACTTAATGAATTAAATATTAAGACAGGCATCATTGGCTTTTAGAATGATATTCAAGCCGCTCAAAAACTTGTCAAGAATCCAATCATTAGTACAAAATCAAAACATATCAGCATCAGGGAACATTTCATTAGAGATGCCATGAAAAACGGACACATAGATGTCAAATACCGTCCCACTGAAGATATGGAAGCAGACCTTTTGACAAAGGCTTTACCGACACCAAAGTTCATAAAACTGAGGACAATGATGAACATAGTTGCATCTCGTGAGGCGGAGTGTTAGAACTATGCAAGACTTCATGCACGAAATGACACTGGAATCGGCTACTGCCGAATATATTAAAAGGAGAATACATTCATATGACTTAAAAATTATGTCACTGTCGAAAAAGTTATAAAACTAAAATAATATATTTACACTGATTTTCACTTTAATATATAATAATATCATCAAACTGTCGTAACATATATTTTTGAAAACAACTTGTAGTTGTTTCTGTATTACAGAAGGAATACAAAAGAGATGCAAAGAGAACTGGCTCAGTTAGACCTTCCGAAATACAGAAGGAATGTATGCAAAGAGAACTGGCTCAGTTGGACCTTCCGAAAAAAACAATTCAAGGCCTATGCAAGTATTTTTTGCTTTGTGCTGATAATGAGATCGTACACGCCGCTAATATTGGTCATTATTAGAGTCTACACATTTTACGATTAAAAAAAATACACTTTTAGATAATACTTTTTAAGCCTTGAAGCTTTAAGGCTTAATAATTTTTGAGTCTCAATATGTTGACAGTGACTTTTTTATTTATTGATCCTTTTAATATTGTGAGTAGCACTGAAAGTAAGTACTAAATAGGCTTTTAGTCCTCTAGACATCAATAATCACGCCTTGGAAAAAAGGGCCAAAAGACTTGAGTCCAGGCCTCTCTTTCCCACTGGGCACTCTTGGCTCGTGCCCAGGGTCCCCAACCTCGAGGGGCTCCGAAAGATCTTAAACGACGTTTTTTTGCAGTCTAAAGAGGTCTCTAATTTTATTTTTTTGTGCCCTAGGGCCCTCTATCTTTGAGTGCTCGAGGGCCCCCTATTCCCGAGTGACCAAGGGCACCCACATCTATAAAGACGGCCTTGCTCGAGTCCTATGGAACACTAGCCCAAGATCGTGTGCCAAATGACTAGGATGGTGTTTTGTGTCAATTAACACTTATCCTAACCAAAGTGTTTTTTTTATACCCGTCTTTTAATTTTATTTCGATATTTTTCAATAGTGCACCATTTTGTTTACCTATCTTTTTAGGGTTCCGTAGCAAAAATTTAAATTCTAGCCACTAAGACAAGTAAGGTATCATATGTAAGGCGCTGTGCACATTGTTGTTTTTTTATATTTATATTTTCATTTCCAAGGGCGGGAAATGAAAATTTAAAATATAAAAAAAAATATAAAAAAAGTCCGAGGATAACCACGCAAAAAATCAGAAATTTCCTTGACCTATGTAATATAATATGAATATTACAGGAAAATTGTAATCTGTCTGTGTTACTTTTTTTTTAATCACCCCAAAAATAAAAGATTTAATAACCCGGTTTGATTAAATTTGCCCCTCATTTGTATGTGACGCCATAGAATTCTAACCGGCCAGTTAAGTCGAAATAAGTGCAAGATGGTTTGGAACTCTCAGTGCGCGAGTATGTTTCGCACATGACCAGGTTTTTAAAGATGGTAGGATAAAGTATTTCTATTTTTTATGTATACGTATTCTATTGAAATGGTATCTTAATTCAGATAGTAAACAAAAAAAGTTATCATTCGATAAAATGTGGACAGAAAGTAAAAAACTTAAAAAAACATTTCTCTTAGGTCTTCCAATATCATAAAAACTTTTTTTCCATGTCTCGAATCGCTTTAAATTTTCCGGCAAAATATGGTTTCTATTATTTGCTTTCTGTTACAAAATATATTTTTCTTATGTTGGTTCTTTTTCAGTTTGGTATACGGGATTGTATATATATTTTTTTTGTAGAGGCAACATTTTTCCATTACAAGTTGCGTCGCCGCCGCCCGCCGCTTTTTCTTGCGACTTTGCGAGAAGCGTCAATAGCGTTAGCGTTTGAGAACGCTGAAAGTTTGTTAGAATTCTCGGGCTCTATTGATAAGCGATTTTCTATATGTGTATTCTTCAGTAATGGCTGGTATTAAATCTCTTGCCGTAAGAGGCATACGAAGCTTCGGGCCAGACAAAAACGACGAACAACGCATCTCATTCCATACACCTTTGACGCTTATATTGGGTCAAAATGGTTGTGGCAAAACTACGATTATTGAATGTTTACGCTACGCTATCACCGGTGAAATGCCTCCGGGAAGCAGTGATGAATGTTTTGTTCACGATGCTAAAGTAAATAAGTCTACGGAAGTATTAGGAGAAGTGAAACTTGAGGTGAGGTTACTTTTATGTTTTATGCCGGGCTTATGTATAAACCGCTTGTAAAAATGTTTATACATAATGTGGAGTGTATAGTATAGGAATTAATTTTGTCTGTCTACCTAAAGAATGTTTCGAGGTTTTTAGAGTTTATTAATGAACAAATTGAACACTAATATTCTGAATAATATAATAGAAGTTTTTATATTTAAAAAATCTGGTCCGCTAAGGTGGCCAATATGCCGTGAAACTAATGCGGGACACTATCACGTGATAGAGTAAAAAAAGAATAAAACATGTTCTACGTGTTTGGGTTATGGAGTAACAAGTGTATGCTAAATGAGAATTGTATAAGTTGGGCTAATACATTTTGTGTCTTCAGCAAATGGTCATTTTCTAACTTAGCATTGTTTGGAATGCAGGACATTTAGATAATATTTGGGTCATTATACAACATTCTATGTAATATGCAACTGAAGTATGAATACCGAGACTGTTGGGTGCCTTATTGTATGCAGTTTTAATCATGTATTCTGTTAATATTTGGAATAATATAAAAATTGTCAGTCCCGGGTGACCGGGGCGCCGCAGTCTAAGAGGTGTTTGCTGTATGGGGGCCAGGGTGCCTGCTTAGCCGCACAATCAATGACTCGCTCAGGGCGTCTACATGGTTGATGCAGGCCCGGGAAATTGTCTTATTGGCTTTATTATGTACTAGGTGTTGTCCGCGAATTAGTCCATAGATGCAATTTATGGCTTTTAGCAGTGGTTTTTATTATTATGCGGAACGGTAGAGTTAATTGAGATCCATTCAGTAGTTTTTATAATTATGAGGCATGTAGATACATACATGGGTGGCCACAAACTGTCACGTTTATATTGTTAATAGGAGGTTTACTGATTATTATATTTCTAAACTGTTATTGGTGGCTAAAGTATAACCCATATATGCCTTTTCGGTCATTATTGACTCTACAAAAATCCAGTGCCAGTTTATAAATATAAATGCATACAACTAATAAAAGAACAAAACCTTTGCATGTAACACCAACAGCCGTCTGAGGGGCCATTACTTAAAGCTACTCACTCTTAGATCCCAAAACAACCCATACAATGACTTTCTGGGCAACAGGGTTGTGAGCACATGGAACAAGCTACCAGAGGATGTAATCTCGGCACCTAATGTCAATACCTTCAAAAACAAATTGGACAAGCAAACCACTGAACAAGAATTTGGACTAGATAAATTGGATATAGGCATCAGTTACGGCAACTGCCTGCCTGATAATAAATAATAATAATACAAGATATACGAAGTAAAAATAGTTTAAGGTACATAAGGGATAATCTAAAGAAGTCATTAATCAATTCAAATCATTCATTCATGTTCAAGTGTGAATTTTTAAATATCTACTAGTCTATTAAGGCTGAAAAAAATTGCAACTAATTGACAATTATGTACTTACGCAAAAAGCGAATAAAAGTCTTATTATTATTAAATGGGTCTTATGAGATTAAAGTACAAACTAACGATAGCAGTTAAGACCAGGGGCTCAGTTCTCATAAGCTTGTAACTTGTATTGCACATTTAAATTCAAAATTGTTTATTTGTTAGAATACAGTTTTATACATAGTCTTCAGGTATAATATAAAATGTTCTTGTATTCAGCATGCACGCATGCATACAAATATTTTGTTTAAATAGGCTATATCTACAAAATTAAAAATTTTAAAGACCCCCGACACAAATGAACATATCAACAAAATTTGGAGTACCTAGCTTCAATATTGGCAGAGATCCGGTCACTTGTTCCACTAAAATCTGCATATCTTGGAGACAAGTGCTCCGATTTTCATCAAACATAGCTAAGAACGCTCGGGATAAAATTATCTATGACAAAAAAAAACGCACTCAAATTGGTCCATCCGTATGGGCGCTACGATGCCACAGACAGATAACACAGAGTCACAGAGCCCCCCTCTTTTTTGTCAGGGGTTAAAAATAACATTTCAATTTGGTATCATTAATTAATTATTATAATAATTGTACATTCTGGCCAAAGAGTGGCCAAAGAACGGCCAGAATAGAGAAGAGAATAAAACAGAAATATATGAATAAAGAGGAAAAAAGAAGGAAAAGGATAATAAATGTACTCTTATAATGTTAAATCTTCTGTCCGATTTAAGGCTTATAATAATTAATAATAATAATTGCACATGTCAAACATTTTTATAATTTAAATAATCCTGGACACTTTAAAAGCATTTTTCCAGTAACCATTCCGTCAAGCGGAAATCTCTTTCCAACAATATATTATTGGTATTATAAAGAGACTTTTACTTGTAATACAAGTTACAAGCTTTTATGAAACAAGCCCCTGATAATTTTTCTATAGTTATCTATTCTAAAACAAGTACCTTGGTGTTACAAAAAAACATAAAGTGTATTGGTCTGAAGCACTATCCTTGGTATGTACATGGTATTGTAGTACATTCGGTTGATGGGACACAAAGGACTTTTATGTATTTTTTTTCTATGTTAATATCCAATTTAACATGACTCCACAGTGCATATATTTTGCTTTGGAGCAGGGCTCTGCTAACACTACATTTTGCAAGGAACCCTCGGGGCGCGAGTCCAACTCGCAATTGGCGGGTTTTTTTTTAGGTCAAGATCATTTTAATGAACTGAATGAGTTTTAGTAAACTTATATTGCAATTAAGTCTGGATAAAAGGGGAATAATTTGTTAATTCAAATAATTTATTTCGGAACCGTGTCCATAGTGATGTACAATCTTGGTCAGAACTTAAGGAAACTGCACAAATGTGATATTGTGGTTAAAAAAAAATATTAAAAAACAGCATACACCCACCCGAACGGCCGGCTACGCACTTGTGACTCTGGTGTTGCTGGTGTCTATAAAGTAAAATTCAATATGAACTGGGACACTTAACATTACCAATTGTTCAATCAACATGGTCTTGGTAAATTCTTTAGACCTGATTGATGGACTGCCTCTGCACTGGGACTGTCACTGATAACAATTTGCATAAAACAAAGGAGAGGATTATTCTTATATAAAGTTATAATACTTTACAGATCTTTGCACCAAATGAAGAACAACTGGAAGTCTCCCGCGCCATGCGGGTCACTGCCCTGCCGGACCGGAAGGTCAAGTTCCAGACCCTCAGCTCCAAGCTGCGGCTGATTAACGAACATGGAGATTCCCGGGATGTCACACTGAATATGGATTTACGGATGCATGAGGCACTGGGTAAGACTATAAGATCTTCAGTACCATAAAATGCTGCAGCATTGCTAGCTATTATATTAGGGCTTGCAATTCCGGAATTGAATTGTATGAACAATATCGGAAATTCCGAAATTTTCGTTACTGGCCATACTACGCAAATCCAGAATTGACAAAATTTCCAAGTAATATTAAATTAACACACACATTTTGTTAATCAAGAAACCCAAAATTATATATTTTTTTATTGCAACTACTTTTGAAGATATTCGGGAAAGCGTTTTTTTGTAGGAAGCATATGATTGTCTATTGTAGCATTTTATGTATTACACATATTATTCTATTCTATTCTTATTCCCGCCGTCTACGGAATTGTTCCAATTCCCACTCAGATTTTTTATCAGACAAAGAAATAAATAAAATTGTCCGTCTTAAAATACCCTTTTGTTTCATTGTAATGTTTTTGCAAATGTATTAAATAGTAGATTGTTTGACAAGGGGCTAAAATAAGCCATTATGATACAATTCTATTTTATTTGTCTGAATGTCATAATGGCTTTTAGCCCCGTGTTAAACACTCTGCTTTTCACTTCGACTGCGAGAAAATAAAATAGACTTAACATTAAAATTGTATTTTTTGTTTTACAAATATCATGATAATAATCACAATTTTTGCAATTTATTAGTGGATCACTCCACTAGTGTTATTATTATAAACAAAGATCAGAAACAAATGAAAAAATTTTAACGGCTAAAGAGTCGGATGCACCATACAGAGATCCATAAGCAAGAACAGATGACAAAATTCGTCGACTACTGGTGTGGACGATTAGCTCAGATGGTAGAGCGTGCTGCCCCGGTCTGGCTCAAGGCACTGGTTCAAGTCCAGTATCGTCGAAAAATTTTTTCATTTGTTTCTGATCTTTGTTTATAATTAAAATTGTATATTTCATGAAAAACTACAAGTACATTTTGAGCAATTCTATCAGAAAGTTTGGCCAATCTGATCAGGTTGGTTTGTTTGTTTTTAATTATTCGTAAGGAATATGTAGCTGGCCGCAAGTCTTTCTTCAGTGTCATAGAACTTTGTATGGGATTATATGGCTTTCTCTTAAACCCTAGGGGCTAAATGTACTATTTTAGGCTCGAAGCTAATATGACGTACTTTTTGAGCAGGAGAAGTGAAAACAACATTGAAACATGTGCGGAACTTTTTATTTCAACTCGTCCCGAGTCTTGAACCTCACCTGGCGGCTTGGGCCAATATGCTTTGGGACTGGAGCAAAATGACATACTGTAATTAACGACTTATCAAAAACTACTATATTTTCAGGTGTATCCAATGCCATTCTCAATTCAGTCATATTCTGTCACCAAGAAGACTCAACTTGGCCCCTTGATGATGGGCAGAAAGTGAAGGAACGGTTTGATGAGATCTTCGACTCTGAGAAGTACAGTGAATGCTTTGAACACTTAAAGAAGCTAAGGAAGGAATACACCCACGATATTAAAATACTTGGTGCGTATAACATCTAATACTGTAAAAAAAACAACTTGGCTAAAGAGATGTGGAAAACATACATTTTTAAAACGCCTTGCCTGTCATTAAAACCTTTATGCCATATGCAATCAATAAATTGAAATTTGTATACTAAATACTAACGCCAAAAGATGCATGCTTACTGTAATTGTATCGTCTTTTATTTATGTGCATTTTTTTATTATAATTGCGCTTTTAACAAAACCAAAAATGGGCTAAGATCTTGCATGACAAATATAAAAAAAAAAACAATATTTTCATGATATTTTCTTGTTCTTAAACTATCTGAAATGAAATGATTGTGAAATATTGTGTTAATTTTCCCACATTAAAAACACAAAAACACAAAATTTGTGTTTCATATCTTTCATTGGGTGTTGGGGGTAGTGCCGAAATCGCCCCACGATTGGCAGGTGGGTTGGCGATGGCAGTAATTTACACCGTTCTAATAGGATGCTGAAGCCCCCTTGCCCCCAACAAGATGGACCAATGATCTGATGAAGATCGTGGGAAACCGTTGGATCAGGGAGGTTATGTAAATCCTTGGGGGAGGCCTTTGTCCAGCAGTGGACATCCTTGGGCTGATATGATGATAATGATAAAATATCTTATAATTTTTTCTTAGTCCTCCCGTGACCATGGAAAGCTGGAAAGCTTCCGAAACGTCGGGAACGAAAATGAGATAATATACGCGATATACTCCGTTAAATTGTTTTATTTCAATGAGTAATAATCGCGGAAACAGAAGAAAATATTATCTTATAATTGTGTTAATAATCTTTCTTTACTAATTTGCAGAGCAAGAAGTTGACCATCTATTTGAGAAGAAAGAAGAGTTAGAGAAACAGAAGCTTGAAGTCGAAAACACAGAGGTTTTGATCACTGAAGTTAACACTAAAATAGAAGAGTTGTCGAAGGAGCTTGAGGATGTCTCTGCTAAAGTGGAGACCATTAAAACCATGGAGAAGAGCATTGTAGGGTTGGAGAATAAGCGGGAGAAGATTAAAATCAAGTAAGATACAATAGAATAGTTTCTTAGGTAAAAAAATCTTCTAATTAGGCCGTCAGTTACATTATCAGAAAATATTGGACACGTATTTTTCTTTTGTCAATCAAACTAAAAAAGACAAAAGATAAAGCGCGTCAAAGTTTGGGAATGACGTCACGCCGTGCGAAAAACAGTCGCACGGCATGACGTGACGGGGAACTTTAACGGGCTATATCTTTATATTTTTTTGTTTAATTGACAAAATTTATTTCTTTGCCATAAACACCTGTTATTGACAAAATAAAAAATATGTGTCCAATATTTTCTGATAATCTAACTTACTACACAAGCCTATTACAAGACAGGTATCATATATATGGGCATACCAACTTTTTCTTGTAATTCTGTTTCGAAACTCGTAGACAATAGTGACGGACTTACTTTAAAACATTCTATTAATCTGGGCTATTGACACTGAACTGACAAGTTAGGCCCTTGAAAAATGAACCCATATTATGGAATCTATCAGCTTTCACTGATTTGGCTGTGACAAGGTACAAAGTGGTATATAGATTAAATTCCTTAACTGTAAAGAAAAAAAAAATACCAGCACATATACAAGATACTCATAAAGCTATTTATTACTTCGTTCACGGAAGAGAGTCATACATAACCCTCTCTTTACGAATAGGAAAATAAGTTTTTGGATTTTTTGTATATTTGTATGTGTCGTTGTGGCTTCATCACATCAAAATGGTTAAACAGAATTCGACTATTTTTGGTACATGGGTAGCTGAGCATCCACAGATGTTTATAGGATACCTTTCACTTTACTATGATGCAAGGGAAAAAAGGGTTATTATTTTTTTTTACTCCGCTGACAAAGTTCATAGAAAAGAGTAAGATGATGGCATTGATGGCAAGGCACACAAGGACAAGTTGTAAATGTCCAAGGTCTCTTGATAACAAAACGTTGTGTATAATTAATAATTATATATAACTGTAATCTTTATATGTATTTACATCAATCATACTGATGTCTGACTTCACTGCTCAGTGCCGGTCGGTGTGGCGTGATAGAAAACTGTTTGTAAATGTCTGGCCTAAAATCATATGAAATACGCATTATATTTTTTCAGATTGGAGAATTTCCAGACCCAGGAACTAGATTTGAAGAAAATAATCAAAACTATATTCGGAGGAACTGTTGAAGAATTAAATGAGAGCATTAGTAAGTTTCACTATGAACTCTTAAGCTTAACCTTTTGACCGCCAAGCAGCGAAGTAATACGACGTATCCCAGGCGCCACGGCAATAAAATAAAATAGTTATTGCAGGAAATATTACATTATCTTTGGAGTCTTTCAACAATTAGAGACTAAATTCGGCATATGCCGAAGCCGGCGTCAGTGGCATGAATGTTCGCAGACGAAACAAACTTTAATTTATTGAATCCACTTTTTGCGCATGCCCGAAGGGTAACAATGGAACCTTAAGGCCAAGCCACACTGGATGCATGTGCGTGGCGTGCACGTAGACGTGCGCGTGGCGTGCGCGTTGTAAAGTACGAATACCCATAAGAGATGACACACCGCTGCGCACGTGCACACCACGCAATCGGAGTGCCATCTACTATGACATTTCATACGATACAACGCGCACACCAGGCACACGTGCACGTGCTGCGCACGCATCTGGTGTGTTTCGGCCTTCATTCTTGAACTTCTTCTGAAGGACCATATCTTGAAAAAATCTTTAAAATTATTTTCGTGTAATATAATCTAGACTATCATAAAGTTTTAAAATTGGAATGTCTGTACATTGAAGATATTTTCAAATAAATGATATATGGAGTTCACTACATAGAAATATATATTTTTTGGATTTTTTGTATGTTTGTATGCGTCGCTGTGGATCATCACGCCAAATCGGCTAAACGGATTGTAACTATTTTTGGTACACGGGTAGTTAGGTATCTCCAGATGGTTATAGGATTCTTTTTATCCGACTAAGCTGAAGAAAGAAGGGGGGTTATAATTTTTTTCTCCTCCGCGGATGAAGTTATCAGTTATCACTTTATTTATTGCTTTCATAGGTACATTGGAAGATGGTACATTTTATATTAAGTTTGTGGGCACCTAGTGAGTTCTAATAACTAGCTGCGTGATATTGACGTATGATTGGTCGATTATCTGGATTCTCCCGAGCAATGGTCCTATTTTCAGGTCGATCGAAATACATGCCCTTTATCACTCAAGAGTGATAAAGAAAGGTCTCGAGTAGACTTATTTCCTGATGTATAAACTTTGTGCAATAGACATTATTTGTATTTTTTTAAATTCCAGGCACTCATGATCAGACAGTTAGAGATAAGCAGAAGGAACTAATAGAAATTTACGAAAGGAAATCCGCCTTTGATAAGGAGAGGGAAAAATTAGAGAATGAGATGACGTACAACAAGGTTAAACTCAACGAATTCAGTTTTCTGGAAAATCAGAACAAAGAGAAAATTGACAGAAGGAACAAGTTGATTGAAGAGGCTATGGTTTTAGCGGGTATGTATTATTTTCGTTTTAACCCTTTCAGAGTTCGTCCATTAATCGTGTGAGGCTCGAACTGGGGCCGTCCCCCTTTCGAGCTCAAGAGTTTCAAAAAATCACAAAGTATCACAAGGGAGAGAGGGGTGCAGTGAGAAATGACGTGCATTTATTTTTAGTTGACCGTACGATTTCTAAAGAAACACATGTTGTTGAATTTAACATTCTAAATCGTTTAGGAACAAAAAGTGTAATAATGATTATTTAAATGTAATATTTTGAAAGTTTTAAACATACTCGTACTTTGTACTAAAAAATATTTACGTATCTATGAATTAAAGTATTGCCCTAACAATCAACGGGCTGAGTTTTTAATGCTCTGGTAAAGTTTAACGCTCCGCAATCATCGTTTTCATATCGATTAAATACTTATCTTACAGTTATTCCGCGGTAATTTAAAAAACTCCCACCCAATTCTGACTTCTGTAGAAAATGACAGTTTTTAGTCCAAAGTTTCCAGTGAATAGATGACTATTTTTATTTATTAGAAAGGTACATTTTCTTCATAGCAGTGGACAAAATCATAAAACATTTAACTGCTGCTCTGTTCGCTCATTTAAATATTAATAACATTTTACTAGATAGGCTAAGGCAAACGCCCCAGCGTTCGACACTGATTCCATTGCTGACAATATTAAAAAACGCTAAATTTTTGTGTTAACCATTAGTATCAAGGTGTCAAATACTGGTGCGCTCACCCTATGTAAATTGTACATTATAATATAGTGTAATAATATAATTATGATATTATGCTGGTAAAAATGCGTTCTGTGTAATTAGCACAAATACACACTTTCAAAATGCGCTTACGAGGGGCATTTCATTAAGAATATTACGTAACAAGTATTCCCAAGTACGTTTTCCATAAGCATTATTACATGTTGGTAAGACGAATGGAACTAACTTGACTGGCGCAGCGACCCAAAGTGAGCCTTGGCCTCCTATAATGAGAGTCTCCATCCGGGTCTGTCCTGTGCCACCTCTAGCCAGTCATCCGTTTGGAGCACGCGCAAGTCCCTACCGATCTCGTCTTCCCAACGATATCTTGGACGACCAACCGGCCGTCGACCGTTAGGACGCCCATTATATATAAGGACAATTTTACACAAATCGAACTAGTCCCATGGTAAGCTCAATAAGGCTTGTGTTATATATATATCGTCCTCCTTAACGTATCCGTCAATGGCGAAACCTGGCATCATTACCTTCACTAGCGTCGGTCATGTGCACGAATGTAGCTTGCAAAACCGAATCAGACTCTGGAACAAATATTGATGCCCATCGCATAAATATTTGCCCTTACCGGGATTAGAGCCCAAGACCGTTAGCTTTTCAGGCAGCAACTCCCGTTGAGCTAAACTGGTTGTCATCTATTTTATTTTTAATATGATTAAATATTATTGCAGAAATGGAATTCAAAGAGATACAGTCTGATGAAGAAGCTGACAAATCGATCAAGGCGTTGCAACAGAAGGTGAAAGAGTTGAACAAGGATCTCATCACCACCCAGTCGCAGGCGGACGATGAGGCCAACAAACTCCAGTCTCACGTCAATTCCAGTCGAGATGCCTTGGCAAGTAAAAAAAAATATAATAGGGTACATGCAAGGACTTTTTTTATCGCTTTTCTTAACTAAATATCAAAATACCGTAAAAACTATTTCAAAATGTGAAATTAAAATTAAAATCGGCCAAGTAATACGCATAATATAGGCATTTTAAACTACTAATTAGGCAGAGAGGTCCGATATGGACTGTTACGTCACAGTACACTCCAGCCATATAAACTCCATACTAAATTCTGTTTTGCAAGAAAGAGATAGACTGAGATGTTTGATGGCTTATATCTTGGTTATTTTTATAGTTATTCGAAAAATTAGTTTTGTCTACTGTTTGTTATATGAATCAGCTTTTAATAAAGCAGAAATAAAAATTCATGAATATTCCCTATTGGTTGTCTGTAAAGTCGGTTTCCGGACGATAATTTTACGTGATAACGTGGAAGAGAAGTCGAACGCTTGGGCCGATCGTGCCTCTCTATCGCTTGTTCCGCGCTCTCGCTTGCACGCAGAACGTTACAGTGGAACGTGACAATGAGTCATGCTTTTTCGTGCGTGCAGCCGGCGTTCATCGATTTATGAGACGTTATCACGTCAAAAATTTGTGGTCTGTGAAGTCGGATTACGGGCGATAATTTTATGTGATAACGTCATAAGAAAACGTTGATGAAAAATTGCATACTTTTATGAATTCACAAGCCAAACGCTTAGGCCAATCGTGCCTCTCAATCGCTTCTTCCGCGCTCTCGCTTGCACGCTCGGCTCAGGCGGAACGTGACAATCACTCATGCTTTTTCGTGCACTGCAGCCGGCGGTCATCGATTTATGAAACGTTATCACGTTAAATTTGATTATAATAGAAATCCTAAAAAAAGCGGCCAAGTGCGAGTCGGACTCGCCCATGAAGGGTTCCGCAGCCGTTTATGCAAAAAAATGCACTTCAGATGAAAAAATAAGATATGAAAAAAAAACACTAACAAAAGAGCGTATCTCCCCGGCACTTACGTCCTTTTGCTGAGAAGCGCAGATTTTTGGCAATAACTTAAAAACGGTATGTCCGATTATGTTGAAAACAATTTTCGTTGGAAGTATTTATTAAGTTTTAGTTTTGTACATTTTTTCAGATTTTTTGAACACACCGTTTAGAAAATAGAGGGGGGCACAATTTTTGCTACTTTCGGAGCGAATATTTCGGAAAATAGTCACTAAATAAAAAAAAAATCTAACAAACCTTAAAGTGTTTTTAGAAGAACTGTCGAAACATTTGCTGATTTTTTTTTAATAAATAGTTTCGGTTACATGTATGGAGTGCCCCCCCTAGAAATATATATATTTTTTATTTAACTATCAAACTAAGTAGCGGTTTACACAAGACACGTATGCTCCAAATTTCATCAATATACATGTAATAGTTTTTGAGTAAAACGCCTGTGACATACGGACGGACAGACTGACAGACAGGCACACAGACAGACAGACAGACAGACAGACAGACAGACAGACATGACAAATCTATAAGAGTTCCGTTTTTGCCATTTTGGCTACGGAACCCTAAAAACATTGTGTTCGATACCTTGCATGTAGCTTGATTTATGGGCCTTTAAAGTTGAGTGAGAAAGTCCATTTTTAAAGTATGAAAATACAAATTACTAACAATATCATTGATGAAATTTGTGGTAACTTCTGTTAAGAAACCGTTTCGATAAACGCAATTTTAAACATAGCTGAAGAACAAAGTTCTTAACGTGTGACGTCACATGTTTCTATGCTTTTTCTATGCTCTATCTTGCTTGATTATGGAGCGTTTTTAGGGGAAGTCGGAGAATGTGATTTTAACATTATTGTATCTCTGTGGGTTTTGATGATATTGAAGTAGTTTTTTCACCAATGTTTCTATTATGAGAGGACGTTCTATACTATAACGTACCACAGAAAAACGTTCTTGAAAATTGTCATCGGGCTCGTCCTACTGCCATCTATTACTACCATTACGAAAACGGTGAACTCACGTGCCGACAATGCGCATGGAAGTTTGTCGCGAAGATCGGCGCATGCGCGTCAAGTCAATAAATAATTAGGAGTAAAAGAGGTCGCCATGGCCGAAATCAGAGAATATAGTCCAATATATGTTGTATTTAGTAGAAACTAGGAGAACAAAATCATAACTTTTTTTTTACTTCAGCGTAGTCGGGTAAAAAGTATCCTATAACCATGTATGGATACTCTGCTACGCGTGTACCAAAAATAGTTGAAATCCGTTTAGCCGATGGGACGTAATGAAGCCACAACATTACATAAAAACATACAAATTATCCAAAACAAATATTTTTCGATTTTTTGAAGATATCTTCAATGTACAGACTTTTCATTTTAACAACTTTATAATAAAGACTAAAGGCTAAAGAGTCGGATGCACATACAGAGATCCATAAGCAAGAACAGATGACAAAATTCATCGACTACTGGTACGGACGATTAGCTCAGTTGGTAGAGCGTGCTACCCCGGTCTGGATCAAAGCACTGGTTCAAGTCCAGTATCGTCGTAATTTATTTCATTTGTTTCTGATCTTTGTTTATAATAGTATAGAAGTATAGTGTCTAGGTTTAAGTTGTGTCTAATTAATTTCTACTTTACTTTTACATAGGATTTACGGTATATTCATTCATAGGGCACATTATCTTAGTTAGCATTTGTGTGATGGTCAATCTTTTGTCCTCTATGCCTATCATCACTGCTCCCTGTTTACAAAGCTCTGTTTTGTTCGTATCTAATTTACATTCATTATCTGCAGTCGCGCCACAACGAGAAGATATCAAATAAGGAGATCGACATAGAGACGGCCAAGAAACACATACTTAAGAAGGACAACGAAATAAACGACGCTAACGTGTCGAAGTCGCGTCTGGAAGACATCCAGGCCAAGTTGAAGGCGGCCGAAGAGTGAGTGTTAATGTCATTATTTTACTGTAAGGTGCCAACATCATATATATAAGAGCTAGGTTCTTATTGGTGGAGTCAATTCCAGCTTATTCTACTACTAGCATCTCCCGCGACTTCGTCCGCTTTAAGAGGAATTATACCCGCTTAACTGGCAACGTCGCATATTTTTTGGTTTTCCTTGATTATTTTGAGAAATATGAATGTAAGTTGAACATGTTTTCAATACACTTATTAGGTTTTCGGTAGTTAAGCTTTCATAATTCAAAAGTTCATTTTAATTGCCAAAACTAAGGCTATAAAAATTAATTCATGTCTATATATTGTTTTGTAATTAAATAAAGGCAAAAGCGGGTGATAGGTGAATTAAACACAACATGATTCCTAACGACGTATGTTATGAATTGAACATACCTTCAAGTTTCATTCAAGTACCACAAAATAATGAAGCAAAATGAAAAAAATTGCGACGTTGCCAGTGAAGCAGGTATAAACGCTCTTAAATTCATTTATCGCGGAAAAGGGTATTTTTCCGGGACAAAAAGTAGCCTACGTCCTTCCCCTAGACTCAAACTATCTCCACACCAAATTTCATTCCAATCGGTTCAGCGGTTTAAGCGTGAAGAGATAACAGACAGGCAGAGACACTTTCACATTTTTAATATTAGTATGGATAAGGTTTATAATATTAGTGTGTTGGCACAACAAAAATAGGATAAACTAGATGGTGCCTGCAACTTCGTCAGCGGACGAGAAAAAGTCATAACCCTCTTTTTTCTGGAGCATAGTCGAGTAAAAAGTATCCTATAACCGTCTGGGGATGCCCAAGCTTGTTTAGCCGTTTTCGCGTGATGATACAACGACACATACGAAGACACAAAAATTACCAAAAATAATATTTTTGTATCCAGTGACCTTCAAATAGTCTGTATTACTAATTTTTTTGAAAATGTTTATCTACAGACATTTCATTTTTACAAGTTTATAGTATCGATAAGAGGTTTGGGCGCACAAAGTCCTATTAGGAAATTGTCCCTTTCGCAAAAGGTCCCTTTTATAATGTCCCATTCTAAAAACGGGCCCCCTCTGCAAAATATCCCGTTCCCAAAATGTCCCTTTACATAAATTACGTACGTACCCTTTCGAAGTATGTCCCGTTCACGAATTTTCCCATTCGCAAATAAATAAATAAAATGAAATATTACGGGACAGTTTTTACACAAATCGAACTAGTCCCATGGTTAACTCAATAAGGCTTGTGTTATAGGTACTAGACGACGATATATTAACTAGGATATATTTACTTATATACATTGAAAACATCCAAGACTCAGGAACAAATATTTATGCTCATCACACAAATATTTGCCCATTCCGGGATTTGAACCCAGGACCTTCAGCTTCGCAGGCTACGTTACTCCCGCTGAGCCAAACCAGTCGTCAAAATGTCCCGTATAAGTCAGGTTTTACAATGGAGTCGTGGTCAACTTGAAGTGAAACTTAAATTTTAACTGCATCCTTAAAATTACAATAAATGAAATTTGTCATCCTATTTGTGAATATTTCGTTACAAAAAAGTATCGGTTGTTGAAACGCCCGCGGCCTTACCCTGCAACGTACGGACATCTGATTTTAACAATCCATACTAATATTATAAATGCGAAAGTGTGTCTGTCTGTCTGTCTGTTACCTCTTCACGCTTAAACCGCTGAACTGATTTGGATGAAATTTGGTATGGAGATAGTTTGAGTTCCGGGGAAGGAGGATAGGCTACTTTTTATGACGGAAAAACACCCTTATCCGCGATAAACGAATTTCAGGCGGACGAAGTCGCGGGCAGAAGCTAGTTTTATAATATAGCTATAGTATAGATTTATACTAAGATCACAACTTTGTCCTAAAAGGGAGCACCAAAATGCGGTAGACGAATTGAACACAGAAGAGTTACAGAAGGAAATGAATGAAGACGAAAAACTGATCGAGCGACATGAACATGAACTAGAAGAACTTAATCAGAAGGTAAACCCTTATTAATATACTAATAAATAGGTTAATACAATTTGAGTAACCATAAAAATTACTTCGTTACGCGGTCGTCACTCGAGAATATTTCTGCTCCAGCGGCCATCGCTTCCTCGAGCACTGTGTCCGATCCACTGCCTAAGTGGCAACAGGAGTCTGGAGGCAACAGCGCCAGGAGTGCGAGTGATACAGCACCATATTTTATGTATAGCCCTCTCGCTTGTTGCCTTCGGTCGTCGACCAAGTGTAATCGACGCATAAGTCTAGTAACTCTTGAGCTGTCGGCGACGGAGAGAGAATGCTCCCAACAGGATGGACCCATGATTTGGTCAAGATCGCGGGAAACCGTTTAATACGGTGGGACACGACTAGTCGTTTTGGATATCCTTGGGAGAGGCGTTAGTCTAGTAGGCGATTTGACCTGCCTTACACGTAGCCTATATTACCTTGCATTCTATCAGTTTATGATGTATCTATCGATACATCAAAAGGAGTGAAAAACAAGGAATAAAATAGTTGTGGTCACATGTTGCTTGTTATGGAGTCTAGATTGCAATATTTAATTAATTCCTAATCTACTATCTGAAATACAATATAGCGAAAAACTTACGAATTTACTGCATTTTGCAGTGTACATAATCGGTATGGAATCTATGTTTTCTTTTTCTAATATGCTACGGAAGGGGATTTCTTAAAATTTGCACCTGTTTAATTATCAGACTTCTAAGTTCTTAATTGTTCACAGGTTACAAAACTTCAAAAGCAAACAGCCAAGATAGCTGAACGAGACACCGTGGAGCGTTCTCTCAAAGACAAGCAAGAGCAGCTATCAACTCTATTGACCAAGCACAGTACCACTATGGCAGAGCTGCTGGGTGCAGTGCCTGAGGAGAACTTTGCAGCCGCCGTGAACAAGGTCAGTCTAATGTTATTGCAGGTTATATTACTGTGATACACTCTCAAGGATAACCAAGAGCAGCTATCAACTCTATTGACCAAGCACAGTACCACTATGGAAGAGCTGCTGGGTGCAGTGCCTGAGTAGAACTTTGCAGCCGCCGTGAACAAGGTCAGTCTAATGTTATTGCAGGTTATATTACTGTGATACACTCTCAAGGATAACCAAGAGCAGCTATCAACTCTATTGACCAAGCACAGTACCACTATGGCAGAGCTGCTGGGTGCAGTGCCTGAGGAGAACTTTGCAGCCGCCGTGAACAAGGTCAGTCTAATGTTATTGCAGGTTATATTACTGTGATACACTCTCAAGGATAACCAAGAGCAGCTATCAACTCTATTGTTCAAGCACAGTACCACTATGGCAGAGCTGCTGGGTGCAGTGCCTGAGGAGAACTTTGCAGCCGCCGTGAACAAGGTCAATCTAATGTTATTGCAGGTTATATTACTGTGATACACTCTCAAGGATAACCAAGAGCAGCTATCAACTCTATTGACCAAGCACAGTACCACTATGGCAGAGCTGCTGGGTGCATTGCCTGAGGAGAACTTCGTAGCCGCCGTAAACAAGGTCAGTCTAATGTTAGTGCAGGTTATATTACTGTGATACACTCTCAAGGATAACCAAGAGCAGCTATCGACTCTACTGACCAAGCATAGGGCACTACGGCAGAGCTGCTGGGTTCATTGCCTGCGCCGCCTATCACCGCCAGGTATAAGGCTGGTCCAGGAGTCGGCACTCATTGGCAGAGCTGCTGGACTCAGCGCTGGAGGGGAATTCCGCAGCCGCCGTGATCAAGGTCAGTCTAATGTTATTGCAGGTTATATTACTGTGATACACTCTCAAGGATAAACAAGAGCAGCTATCAACTCTACTGACCAAGCATAGGGCACTACGGCAGAGCTGCTGGGTTCAGTGCCTGCGCCGCCTATCACCGCCAGGTATAAGGCTAGTCCAGGAGTCGGCAATCAAGAGTCAAAAATTAGAATTTAAAAAATATTAAAAAAATTTTAAAGGACAATTTTTTTCCTGTTAACAATAAATAGTACTTTTTAATAAAAAAACTAATCTATAGAGCCGTAGCTCCACATCCAAAGAACCGCATGTGGTTCGCGAGCCGGAGGTTACCGGCCCCTGGGCTAGTCTAATGTAATTTTATTATAACTGTTTTATAAAATTGTCATGTAACACCTTATACGACGAACAAAAACAGCTATCTGTGCCGTCACACGTCTATATTTTGCTTGTAAACTCGTTACCAAAGGATCGTTTTAAAATTCCGAAAAAATATATGATCTGTCATCTAATACCGTATTGTATTAATGTTTAACTTCTGCATCCAATCCAGATCGAGTCAGAGTGGCGCGGAGAGGTGAAGCAAGCCAAACAGAAGCTAAAGGAAAAGCAGAAAGAGGTAAGGGTTTGTTTTTTTACTTACCTCATGCTGTCGCCGGTCGCCGCTTAGTTCTGTCAAAGAAGATCTGTATGTTTTTGTATGCTGTGCCACCTATGCCCTTTTAGGACTAGGAACTTTTGATATAGATTGTTTAAATAATATGGCTATATAATATATACATATTATTTCACTAGAAAATACCTAGATTAAAGAAAGTCAATTGAAAACGTTTTAATTCTAAGGTCTCTATCAATAAACTTCCACAGGTGACCAGTTTGGAGGCGGAACGTAAAACAGTGAACGAGATGCTGGCAGAGAAGCGCAGTGAGATCGTGAAAGCTGACGCCAAGATTAAGAAGGCTTGTGGCACGCAGTCCTACGATGAAGCACTTGCAGAGATCACTACCTTGGTCGAAGAATTACAGGTAAGATTTTTTTTCTAATAACTACACGTGACCAGATTCAAAGTTAAACGTGAAACAATGAACGAGTCGCTGATAGAGAAACGCAATGAAATTGTGAAAGCTGACGCCAAGATTAAGAAGGCTTGTGGCACCCAGTCCCACGATAAAGCTGACTGCTGAGTTCTTTCGGCTTCCTTTGTTTCTAACAGTGGTCTCCTCTTGGTTTTTTTTTAAATGTAAGATAGCATTTAATTTCAATCTCACCCGTTGGTAAGCGACGATGATGCCGACGAGGGAGCTAATAGACTCAGACTCGTAAAAGTGCCCTTGCGTCGCCACCAGTTACTGTATCCAAACAAATCATATGAATGTATGGAAATTAACTGACTTGGCGATGCATAGCTACCAATACTACTATATTTTTCGTGTCGAATTCGTACTTACGTAATTGGCGAAGCCACTGGTGAGGCAGAGCTCAAAGTTGTCATGACAATAGATTAGCCTCTAGCCGCTTAAAGGTCTATCTATATGTCGCAGGGAAATGGCCAAAACAGAGATTTGAACAAATTTCTAAGAGATATGACCAAATCACGCAGGATGTTAAAATGGCGAATCCATTTTATCATTTGCCTTGAAAAAATCAGTCATTTGACGAAATCCCTGAATCTATTTTGTAGCCCGACTAGTCGGACTACATTGGCACCCAACGTGGGGCCAAACGTGTCGGGACCTGATTTTTTCCGATGTAGTTTATTACTGGCCAGTATTGTGCCAAGCAGGTTTGCCTGGTTGGTTTGGTTTACAATTATAGATTCCCTTTTCCTTATTCATAGGTTCAAAGACTTATGTGTCACTAATAAAACGAGATCGAGGAGCAACGCTTTCAGTTTTCTTAAAAATATAGGTTTTTTAACAATTTTTTTTAGTTCTAAAGGAAGTTTGTCTTGAATGGCTTTCTATTTTTAGACAGTCCAAGTAGCATTGGGTCTCTAAATTGTTTACTCTCGTTAACTATTAAAGTACAATCTTGATTGTTTCCAGGAAAAGCAAGCCGTCCTGCAAGCGTCGACAGTCGTCATCGACAAGTACAAGATCCAGCTGAAGGACAAGAACTGCTGTCCGCTGTGCAACCGAGGGTTTAACTCTGACCATGAAGTAAGTTTGACTAATAGAATAGAGTTAAAAAAAATGAATGCCATTATTATTAAATTTGAAATCGACGCCATTGTTCCTAAGAACAGATTTCGCTATCTCTCATAGTTTTTGAGCTCTCCCTACTGATCCATTTGGATTGATCACCCTGTATTGTGTATATATATATAGCTTACGGAACTTTTGCATAGCATGTTAACACTGGAACAGAATACAAGCATTCGAATACGCAGTTCTTGTCAAATAAAAATGTTTAGTTTTGCTGTTTTTCAATAAGTTTCTTGATATAGTACTACACTAGTAACTTAGACGTTTTGTAACAACCCATCGTAATCCACTTTTCCAGGTGACGGACCTGATATCCTCGCTAGGCAAGCAAGTGATGAACGTCCCCGCTGAACTCGAGAAGTTGACCGAAGAGCTACAGCGTACTTCGGCCAAGAAGGACGAGTTACTGGCGCTCAAGTCTGTGCACGGGAAGATCGCGAGTCTGAGAGACAAGGAGAGAGATATCGAGAACCGATTGGAGGGACTTGATGAGGTATGTTGCCATTTCAACCTCTCACTGTTCAGCAAAGACTTGTTCAGTTCTCTGTGCTGGTCTCATCCACTATTTTTAAGCTGACCTCAAATATGTTTGTGGTGTGAGGTATCAGGTATCTTCAAACCTTATCAACGAGGTGACGATTTAGGAAAAATGCGACAGTCCACTGAATGTGTTAGGTTCAGTCCAGTCACCAGCATCAATATCTGCCATAACAAAGCGGGCGAAAATATCTGGCACGTCCTAACGGCACTAGAAGTAGAGTCGTGTCAGATATTTATGCGCACTTTGTTGTGGCAGATATTGCTGGTGACTACGTAATGTTTAAAGTTTTACAAAAATATTACTCAATTTCGTTAAAAATAATTATCTGACACTAGTTGGGTTTTATCGCGAAAATTCCGACCTGTGCAGGTGATGAACGTGTTATCTTGTTTCAGAAAATCAAAACCTTCAAAACAACGGTGGAGGAGCTCACGGCGACCCTGAAAGAACCTGAA
Organism: Hedya salicella; assembly: GCA_905404275.2. Lineage (NCBI taxonomy): Eukaryota > Metazoa > Arthropoda > Insecta > Lepidoptera > Tortricidae > Hedya > Hedya salicella. The sequence continues at coordinate 18,721,060 of FR990108.1, forward strand.
CAGAAGCTGCAAAGTGCCAAACAGATTCAAGGAGATATGCCTCTTTTGGACCGAGTCAAGCAGGATATCGCCACCGCCTCTAAGAAAGTAAGTTGACCTTATTCCTAGGGAAGGCTAGAGGGCTGCCACAATAAGTTGACACTGGACTATGCGGCGCTATTGGGATAACTTTTTTTAATCATTTGTAGCTGCTTTCACGATGTTATAATTATACAAAGAAACAGTATACAGCAACAATGACTTCGTAAACAGCTAATCCATACTTCCATACTAATATTATAAATGCGAAAGTGTGTCTGTCTGTCTGTCACCTCTTCACGCTTAAACCGCTGCACCGATTTGGATGAAATTTGGTATGGAGATAATGTGAGTCCCGGGGAAGGACATAGGCTACTTTTTATCCCGGAAAAATGTCCTTGTCCGCGATAAACGTATTTAAGGCGGACGAAGTCGCGGGCAGAAGCTGGTTATATATAAATCGTAACAATTAAATACTGTTATATATCGTCTTAAATGTTAGTTTTAAAGAATAACTCAGGAAAAGTACCGATTGAGGTACGGGAAAAAAGTCGATTAACCCATAAAGTTAATTTATTTCATTATATTAATGTAATTGCTCTTGTCATTATCTATACAATTATAAAGCTGTAAAAATGAAATGTCTGTACATTGAAGATATTAAAAAAAAAATTGTTACGGACTATTTGGAGTTCACTAAAATAATTTTTTTTTTTTTTTTTTGGATTTTTTGTATGTTTGTGTGTCGTTGTGGCTTCATCACGCAAAATCGGCTAAACCGATTTCAACTATTTCTGGCAAACGGGTAGCTGGGTGTCTCCAGATGGTTATAGGATACTTTTTACCCGACTACGCTGAAGAAAAAACGACGGATTATGACTTTTTCTCCTTCGCGAACGAAGTTGCAGGCATCTTCTAGTTAGTAATATGTTTTAAATCTCAGATCTTTCATTATTAGCGCAGCACAAGTTGAAGCCAAACGAGTCGGGACCTTTCCCCCATAAACAAAACACAATCGTGGCACACATTTTTTTCTGATGCACTTTATTACTGGCCAGTATTGTGCCAAGGAGGTTTGCCGCGTTACAACTTATATAATACGAAATTGATTTCCAGTTAGAAGACCTCCGTTCCCAGTGCGACAACGGTGTAGACACCGATATGACCTTGGAAGAGGCTACGGGACGGCAGAGGGATCTCCGACACGAGACCAGCACCATGAGGACCAGGGTCCGCACCTCGCAGAAGAAGCTCACGGCGCACACGCGGAAAGTGCAGTCCAAGGCCGAGGCCAAGAACAAGCTGAAGGACAAGATGCTCAATATACAGAAGAAGGTATGTTCTAGCTCTTTTAGCCGCTGATACGTCACTCCGCCGTCGTCTGCCCCAAGGGAAATAAAAAAATCTTTAAAATATTTCATTATTATTCCAGGATACTAATATGATTCACATTACAGTAATACCACAAATATAAGTTACAACGATGTGCCTGCTCAGAAAGCATTTTTTGAAAACAGATTAACCAATTATAAGGCAGCGCCTTTGCTCGGGTAAAATTCTTCAGCGCCCTTTGGCCAAAATTGTGCGCGCGACGCCGGTCCATTTTGTCTGGTGCCGCGTCAGTCGCCATGAGCGACAACACGAGTTCACCTGTCATTGTATATGTATCGTACGTATAGTGCAACAAGGTCTTTATTGAAATGTTGATACGTTCGGTTTCTTTCGATACTTGTTAGCACTCGTCGGCGTGGCCGAAGATTGCCGATGTAACTTATATCCGTGGTACTACTGTAATCATATTAGTACAAAAACAATTTTATTTGTAACTTGTTGTACTTTTTGCCTTACACTGGCAAGCTTTATATTTTTCTGTATATTAGAGTAAATTCAATCTTTTATGCATACTAGAATAATGGTTAGTATAAATTAATTTATACTAATTCATGTAATTTCAGTTACATGTCATTGCAATTACATGTAATTGAATTGAATGTAATTTAATTAATGACCCTGCCGCGCGCACACTTCACTTACACGCCCCCGCTGTCTTTCTCCCCAGTCGCCCGCAAATCATGGGAGGGTCACGAAAGAACTTGTCAAGCTATAGTAATAGGAAGCATGTTCATGCATGAATTTTCTTAACAAAATACCATAAAAACTACTTAAAATTTTGAGAATAAAATTGGCCAAGGAATACGCATGACATAGGAATTTTAAACTACTAATTAGACAGCGATTTGGCAGAGAGGTCCGACATGTAGGTACTGTTACGTTATAGTGCACTCCGGCCATATAAACTCCATATTAATTTCTGTTTTGCTAGAAAGAAATATAATGAAATGTTTGATGGCTTATATCTTGGTTATTTTTATAGTTATACGAAAAATATTTTTTCTTTATTGTTTGTTACATGAATGAGCTTTTGAATATAGCAAAAATAAAAATTCATGCATATTCCCTATTATATTACAAAAGCAATTAACCCAACACTGATAAGTAAAGGGTTCCTGTGGTGCAGAATTGTCGAGGACGCGAGCAAGGAGTCAGTTAAATGTACATAGTGTCGTATAACAAAGATCTTTCCATCATTACCTAGACGTTTCAAGAGTAAATGTCCCATTTTCTCAGGTCCAAGGTATCTGCACCCTTCAAGATGCGATCAAGCAGCTGGAAGAAGACAAGGACAGATACAACACCGAGCTGAAGGAGCTCAAGGAAGCCACCGACGGCTTCAAGCAAGACTTGCAGGACAAGGAGAACGCTAAGACTGATGCAGCCAAAAAAAACAGGTTAGCCTATCTGGATCTTGCTTATATTGTAAAAGTATTTGACTAGTAAAAAAATATATTACCCACTAACCACTGAATCAAACCTTTTAAATATGTAAAAACTGGAAATAGTAGGCAAAAGTAGTAATGCTACGGAACCTTATCATACACAATTACAGATACATTTAAACGAAAGGTTAAAGAAAGTATTACATACTTATTTTTATCCTTTAAAATATAAATAAACAATATCATCACGAGGTTTTTAGTTGCTATTGGTGAAGCGCCCCTGTTGGCCCCGATGGAATATAGGCTTAAGTTCTTTAGTATGGGACTAAACGGTTTTTACGTATCGATCTCTCTTTAGACATTAAAATTTTCCATTTATTTGTAAAAGTAACTGGGTATAAAATATCTATCTTAGCTATGTGTATATTATATAGGGTCCGCTGCGCCATGTTTACGAACAAAATACTCTTTTGCTGATGAATTAATTGATTAATTGCTGAGTAATTCGAGGCGGCGAACAAAAAGCGAACAAAACAGCTAGGCCAAGCCCCCTTTTCTTTATAATAACACGTTTAGCAAAACATGTTAACATGGCGCAGCTGAGCTGGCTTAGATGGAGAAAGTTTGATGATTGACATAAGGCGAAAAACATGTCTATCATACGCCTCGGGTTATTAAACATTTATAAAAACAATCCTGTATCATATCAACAAAAACTTGTCATTTACAGATTGATAATAGAATCGAAACGCAACTACATAGCCAAAGTAGTGAAGTCCGTGGACAGAATCAAGAACGTACTATCGGAGTTGAGGCAACACGAGGAAAAGAAGATCCCCCGACAGATTCAGATGTTCAACGAGCTGAACGACAAGCTCTCAGAGAAGCGGAGACAGATTCTCATCGATGAAAGTGTTCTGGGCAAACGGAGACATATTCTGAGGGATGAAATCGCTAAACAAGAGGTAACATACTTTTAAACAATGCGATTTTTATGTTGTATTTCAAAATGCCATACACAATTTGAAACATTGTTTCCCAGAGGTGTGCATAGTGTATTTTGTCTCGAAAGTGCACGTTATTTGGACTCAGAATGTAGAAATAGCTTATTTGGTCGAGTCAGGTATCAGAAGCACTAACGAACGAAATACGAGGTATTTATCTGAATATTATCTTTTCCAGCTCAACCAACGAGACCTAGCCGACAACCTCAAGCTGCGGGGCATCCAGACAGAGATAGCGAACTGTGAGAAGGAGATATCGGAGATCGCGGAGAAGACCAACGGCTTCAATATGGACCTGTTAACTGAGAAGAGCAGTCTCGTCGCCAAGGAGAAACAGATCAGCAAGGAGAGGGAGCAGAACAAAGGAAAATTAAGTGCGCATAAAGTGAGTGTAAACTTTGCTCAGTTTATTGTAAGGCCGCTTGAGAGTCCGCAGTAAACTCGGCCGAATTTCACCTTCCCATACAAACGGAGTTTCGTTCTTATTTTAAAACTACGTGTTGAATTGTAACGAAAATTTGCGTATACAATGACATGGGGTATATCTAGGCCTGAAACTAGTTTATATGCCTGCAGTTTATAAAACAAACTAAATACAGCAAAAACAAGTTGTGTATGAGAAACTTAAATTCGCTGTATTTTCTTTTTTACTTTGGTATCTGAAGCTACATAAACTAATTACAGGCCTGCATATACCTAAACTTATTCTGAGTACAAAGTTTCAGATCAAACTAGCTAGTCGTTTGAGAATGAGAGCGCAACTACGTTTGTATGGAGAACCGAGCTTACTGGGCACTTAAGTGTCGCTTCAGCAAATATCGTTAAAATGAATGATATTGAGACTTAACTTTTTATGAAACGGAAAGACAAGTCCGGGGCTGAGTTTATTTAAGTCCAAGTTATAACGACTGGTCTTTGCGTTGCGCGATAATCGTAACACAACAATATGTACATACGGTACATATTGTTGTGTAACAATGTGTACAATACGTTATGTAGATTCATAAAAAATATTGGAGACGTATTTTTTCTTTTTTACGTGGTCAAAAAATAAAGGCGATACATTTAGGAAAAATGTCGCGTGACGTCATATCAGATTGTACATAGGAGTAACGTCACCGGCCCCTACTCCTAAACTTTAATGCGATTTATCTGAGTATTTTATTAGTATTTTGAAAAAGCAAAGAATAAGTGTCCAATATTATTTTATTATCTAACAGACGGACTAATTAAGAATTTTGATTTTCATACCCCGTCATTATTTCTTTTGGTATAAAGGCCAATCTCCGGCCACATTTCATTGATCCTTTGCTATGTTATATATGGCAGAATAAAGAGAGAAACTAACAAATACGCTTTCACATTTATATAATGGTAAGAAAGGAGACTAAAGTGATTATTTCACCAGTCATATAATGCATTAACATTTCACCTGGCTCAATATTATAATTTGAATTTCTAATAAATCGTCACTACTTTGAAAAAAAAGCTTATATCTCAAATCAACTTCAGGAAAAACGATGTAAGTGTATACTAGGTTCATATACCCTTCGTTTTAACGCTAACCCAAATGAGATATAAGTTTTTTTAAAGTATTGACGACATTCCAATCACTTATTTTATTAAAGTCCTCTGAGTGTGTCAGTAACTAACTTCTCATCGATCGCTCCCTTACCGCTGAGGACCGTGACTCCTGATCATGCCTACCAACTCACTCGACTATGTTAAGTCGGTTAACACATTCACCACCAGGAACCCGCCTAGCGGGTGCTCTGTTCGTAGACGCGTAGCCGATTCCATCCGTTTCCCCGTAAGTAGAGGAAAGTGCGTAGCGCTACGAAAAGATTGGCAGCGAAAGTGTTAACGGAGTCTGACCATCGTTTCGGACTTAGACTTCGATTATTTATCGTCCTTATCACCATAAGTCTCTTCAGATGATAGTTACTTGTAAATTAAAGTATCCATTTTCTTTTACAGGAAAGACTGAAACAGTGCAAGCAAGACTTACAAGATATGATAGATCAAGGCATAGAGAGAAATTACAAAGAGAAATATTACGAGCTTACAGTCACCAAAGCAATGAAAAAAGATATCAAAGATTATTCCATGGCGCTAGAAAGGTGCTTACTAGAATTCCACAGAGAGAAAATGAAGAATATCAACTTAATTGTAAGGTAAGAGATTACAACAGTGGTGACTCTGATCTCAGTGTACAAGGAAAACAAGAATCGACTTCAATATTCTCTAAGACGTAAAGTACATTTGCAAATTAAAGAAATCGTCAAAACACACTGAGGGCTTATAATAGCTGTGGAGCTCAGTAGATTCTTAAAAGTATCCGTCATCAAATCTTAACCAAATTCCTATGGAACAACATCCAAGGTGCGTTCCACCCTTAAAACCAAAAACAATCATCAAACCGGTTCAGACTTAAAAAAAAAAACATATAATCGAATGGAGAACCTCGTTTTATCTCTTGGGTGAAGTCCAGTTCCACCGAATTTGTCTACCAGCAGTTTTTAACCTACTAGTATAGGCTCCATAGCCTAGTTGTTTCCCTTTATGTAACCGTGTTGGCCCAGAAAATCGACCGACCTTTCTTATGTATAATAGTCTAATAAACTTGCTACACTTACTATGTTTGTTTTTTGATGATAGTCTTATGCAAAACTAGAAGGTGCCCCGCAACTACGTTCGTGGCGGAGAAAAAGTCATTACCGCTATGTCCTTCAGTAAAGTTGGGTAAAAAGTATCCTGTAACCAGCTACCCGTGTACCAAAAATAGTTGAAATCTGTTTAGCCGATTTGGCGTGATGAAGCCACATCGAAACGACACATACGAACATGCAAATTTTTTTTTTTTTTTTTACTGTAATGGCCTTCAAATAGTCCGTTACAATATATATTTATTAATATCTTCAAATTTTACAGCTTTATAATAGTATAGATTAATTTCTTTATTTTCAGAGAAATGTGGAGGAAGATCTACAGAGGGAACGACATAGACTACATCGAGATAAAGACTGATGGAGGCTTGACCGACAATGCGGATCGGTACAAATATAATTACAGGTAAGTTCCTTTATACTGCTTTAAGATATTTACTGTTGATTGACTGACTCACTCATCAAAAATGTAACCCACTTCCCGATTAGCTAGAGCCTTGAATTTGGCACGGATGTTTTGTAATGGATTTATTTTACTAAGAAATTAAAATTACAGTTTAACGAATTTCATGAAAATGGTTTGTAAATTAGTTACACCGCTCACAATCTATCTGCTTTGCCTCAAGGTTGACTAGTAGAGAATGCCCTATGGCATTAAGTCGCTTTTTGCACGATAAGTTTTTCTTTTGTGCAATAAAGATTAAATAAATAAATGGACTATATTTTAAAATGACAAACATCTTAATCTAAGCTCCCGTTGCACAAAAGCCTACCTCACATGGTGACAGATCAGAAACATAATATAGTGTTAGATACTACTTAGGAACACTGGATTTTAGTTGGCTGCCATAGCATATCCCGGAAGAAAATTAATTTTTTTTCGTCGTCGTATCGCTATTTGATCGAAAATTACATCATAATGTGACAGATCGAAACGTTTACTCATCGAAAGAGACACATTTGGAGAAAACCCGTATTTGTTGCCAGCCCAAACCCTGGCGGGTTTCAAGGTCAGCCATGTTTCAAGTCACAAAATTGGATTCAATTACTTCATCAGGTGGCACGATAAAACTGATGCAGATCGGTTGCCCTAGACGTGCCGTTCACGAATATACAGGGTTTCTTTCCTTCAGCTTGGCAGTTTTTCTGGTCAGCCACCTCAAATAATTCATGTAAAAATCTTGGAAAAGGAAAAATTCTTGTATTTATGCTATGATTCAGTGCAAAACTTTTACAAAACTTGCCAAGCGGACATAAAAGAGTACTTACAGCCATGAAAATATTAATATCCTTAAACCCAAGTATTGGAAATCCGAGATCCGATACAGAGTTAAATTGAGCACTAATCTGGGAATAAAATTCTTACTTTCGTCGGTTATAAGTTCACCTTTATATCAGCTTTACAAGTTTTGTTAAAGTTTTGCACCCATAGTGCCGATCACTGTAAATTAAAGTCGACGTAGTAACAGACTTGCGTCTTATGGTGTTGAAAAAATAGGGTAAATGTACCAGTTTTGGTAATTTCTCATTGGTATCTTGAAATATTGAAAAAAAAAAACGGTTATAAGGATGTTGCTACATCTCAAAATTTGTAAAAATTATACAAGATGCTGATAAAACAAGCGAAATAAGGAACTACGTTAAAATTTCGAGCATGATATCTTTCGTGTAGCTATTTTTATGAGTTCTTAAAGTTGGGTGGGAAAGTCCATTTTTAAAATATGAAAATATTAATAACTTATAATACCATTGAATAACCCATAAAATGTATGGTAACTTATATTATGAAACCGTTTCGAGAAACGCAAGTTTTAAGGAACAAAGTCTTAATTTCCCCATACAGTACTAGCGTGTGACGTCACATGCTAGTTAGGCTTTAGTATGAAGCGTTTTTCGGGAAAATCCAAAAATGTGCTTTTAACGTATCTCGGGGAGTTTTTGAGATTGAAGTAGTTTTTTCACCAATATTAGTAACATTAAGACGTGGTTCTATAACATATCATGAAAAAGTTGACAAAAGCCTATTAGAGGAAAACGTTTGATTTTGCAGAGTGGTGCAATGCAAGAATGGCGTGGAGATCGACATGCGCGGGCGCTGCAGCGCGGGGCAGAAGCTGCTCGCGTGCCTCATCATCAGACTGGCCTTGGCGGAGACCTTCAGTACGAGGTAAGCAAATTACACGTGTTGAAAGTATGAAATTTCCGATATTTGTCTTTCTCAGTTATTGACTCCTAAGTGTCGCGGGGGTAGGGCGCCTAGGTCTCCATAACCGCGCGCCCTTAATAAAACTAATGGTTAACGGACTAATTAACGTTGAAACCAAGTCTGGCATTCATAAACTGCGACACGTATGAAAATATCATGGCCACAAAAATATTGCTGAAAGAAAATCTATATTTCTTTTCTAGCTGTTGCGATTGTCCCCACAGCACAGCTGGGATGTAAGAATTTAGACAATTTTTTTATCACTAATAAAATGAAATAAAATATTTATTGGTAGCATTTGTGGCTGGTCATTGATATTATTTTTAGTCGTTAATATTAATATAATTAGAATGTACTTAAATTGACCAAAATATTCATCGAGGTCGTAGAACTGCTTCAGTAGCCATTTTTAGTCTGCTTTTAAAATTACGAGAGGAATCCCTTATACTTTTAGGTAGTAGGTTATATATTAGTAGGCGAGTATTGTTGATAGTCCATTTTTTATTAACTTATGGGGCACAGGTGCGAGGCAGCCCTATAGTATAGGTTATTACTTTAGGTATTTAAAATAATGTAAATAAAAAACCACGTGGCTGGGGTCATTTAACCAGTGGCGTCGCACCACAGATAAGCAGTAAGCACGCAACAAGGTAGGCAGGTTTTATGTGCCTATATGGAGCCATGGTGGGGGGCTCCAGCGTAGGCAGTCTCTTTGTGGCTGTATGGAACCATGATCGTTTCTGGGTAGGCAGTGTCTTTGTGCCTATATGGACCGTAAGCCACACCTGATATACATTCAAATAATTAATTCATAATTTCGTCACCAGATTCGGCGTCCTAGCTCTAGACGAGCCCACAACAAACCTCGACCACGAGAACATTAAGTACCTCTGCATGGCCCTCAACGAAATAGTACAGGAGCGAATGAGCCAGAAGAACTTCATGTTCATCATCATCACACACGACAAGGAATTCATAGAGTCCCTTGGCCATATCGACCAGGTCTCCCATTACTACGAGGTGTCGAGGAACGGCGAAGGCAAATCGGAGGTCAAGAAAGTGTGTTTCTCCTAATTAATAATCTCAGATGTTCTGGAAAAACTATTACGTACATTCAGTGACCATTTTATAAACTTTGCATAGAAATAAGATGTTCAAAATGGTTACTTAGTGCTGGGTGATGGAGCATGAGTACACTCAAAGACATTTATATCAACAATAGATTTAATCAGTGGCATAGCTAGGCATGAAAGACGTCTACTTCCCACTAGTCGGTGTCGCAGATTATAAACTTTTATGGGCTTGTTTTACTAAGAATCAAGACCACTGACGATTAGACGAATTAAAAAAAAAAACCATAAAATTTTGAATTGAAAATATTCAAGGCTTCGACTGAATTTGAACCAGTGCCTTATGCCTTGCCGGAACGCACGCTCTTTGGCAAGGGACGAGGCACTGGTTAAATCCAGTCGGAGTCTTGTTTTTTTTTTATTATACATATAGATCTTTGTATTTATAAGAATATACCTAGTTTCTTAGTGAAGAAATTCACTTTAAAAATCACGAAGAGCGTGATGGTCATCAAGATTTTCGTATGAAATCAATGGCCATAAAATTGTATAAAAAAAAACATTCCGTCGAATTGAGAACCTCCTCCTTTTTTTGGAAGTCGGTTAAAAATCAGATCGACACTATAGTGAAGCTCGTACAAAATGTACGGAAACCGTGTCACAAAACTGACCTTTATCTCAGATACAATTGTAATTTACCAAAATCGATAATCATCTTGTTTTTGAGCGAAACAAACCCAAAAAATCCATAATCTGAGACAAGTTCTAGGAGGCCATTGGCCTCAGTCCAGCAAATGTCGATCTAACCTAGGGCTCCAGTCTTAATTAGCCACGCCACTGTATTTGATATTAATTGAAATTACGCTCAGATGCAAATGACTTTGTCTGTACTCAACAATATAGAGAGGTTTAAAAATACAGCTGCGTGAAGCCTCGATTCTATAGGAACGCCCACGAGTTTTCTACTATTTAATTGATACAATTTGATTGCTGTGGCAAAGACATCATTACTAATGTGCACTCTATATTGTAGTGCAATCGGTTTACTGCTAACTGCTTCATATCCTTAGTTTTTTCTGATAAAATAACGAATACTTTTCCGACCATTTACAAAGATAACAGGGGCCTGATACTCAAAAACTTGTAACTTGTATTTTTTTGGAGATTTTTGACCCCCCCTTGTGTGGCTTGTGAAGCCCCGCGGTCCCCCCTAGTAAAACGTTACGTTACCACCAAGTGACCATTTTTACCTAAAATGTTCAAGTCGTCATGCATTTAAAATAAAAAATAAAACTTAAAATATGCGTGAGATTCTCTACGCGACCGTTCTGAAGAGTCAATAAAACAATGTTACTTAACGCGTAACCCCCTCCCGCCCCTGCAACGCATTGTAAAAATTTTAAAAACCCCCCTTAATTCTTCACTTGAACGCTCCCTTACAAGTGGAAGTCTCTTTTTAATACATATTATTGGAAAGAGATTTCCGCTTGTAATACAAGTTACAAGCGATTATGACACGGACCCTGTGCGCCTACCATGAGTTCGGCACGAGCGAGTATCGAGCGCTCGATGACGGTCTATCTCTTTCGCACTATTAGCGCGTGTGAGAGAGGTGCACTGACTCTCGATACGAGATACTCGATAGCGCCGATCGTAAACTCAGCTCATGGTAGGCACACTGATCTAACTTATTGGAAAGTACGCAAAGATTTTCAAGACATCAGGAACGGTTTTCGTGGTTGCAGAAATACGCATGTTGAGCAATAAAACACTTGCGGAAATAGGCAACAATAGCTACCCATTCACATACTTGTGATTTTGGGTTGTACTCTATTTATAAGCATTTCTAAAAAAGTTTGTACAAAAATGTGCATGGGCACATTAGTGAGGGTTTTCTAAAATGGTAATATCACCAGTTGGCGCCTCCGTGACGTAAGGTCTAATTGACAAGAAGTGTCAAAATCTTGTGCTGTGATTGGTGGATGTTGACACTTCTTGTCAGTTAGACCTTACATCATGGTAGCGCCAACTGGTGATGTTTCCATTTTAGAAAACCCTTATTGTAACAAAAGTCGTTAACTTTCCTTTTTTGTTAGCAAACTTAACATTACTATTATTGACTGTTTTTGATCATTAAGATTGTATCGAGCATACATTTTCCTAATCATCCAAATGAATCTACAAAACATCAATCATGATATCATGAAACAATAATCATCAGAAATATTAATAACATAATAAGATACAATAGCGATGATGACTAAATTTTAATAATCAGTCCGTCTTGTCGATTAATAAAAAATATTGCACACGTATTTTTTCTATTTTTACATAATCAAAAGATAAAGGCGACACATTGAGTCAAAATGTCGCGTGTCGTCACTCCTAGGTACACATTTTACCTAGGAGTGACGTCACGAACCGCCACTCCTAAACTTGCTACCACTGCTATCCGAGTACTTTTTTATTATTTTGAAAAACCAAAAAATACGTGTTTAATATTTTTTTATTATCTGATTAATTAGAATTTTGATTTTCATACCCAGTCATGATGCCTACTAAGGATCTGTTAATTGATTTACAAACTTTTTCAGAAATGCACTTATATTTGAAATAAGAATGTTGATCGGTTGCAAAAAGCACTCAGGTGGCAACGCGAAATGAAAGGGTCTTAGAGTGTTGTCTTTGTCATAGCATTCAACAGCTGATATTTAGATCGCAGTCAACTCGTCGGTGTTTATTTAGTTTACGCTGTACATTTTTTTTTGTTGTTCTGAAAGGTTGCTAGGGCTGTGCCTTTTTTTGTTATAACAAAGTTATATTTTTAAAACGAATATTGGTTTGATTTATTTTCCATTAGTGTATATTGAATATCATTTATATAAAAAAAGCAATTCATAAATATTGAATCTGGTGGCTTGAAACAAAAAGTTAGATACTAAATTCTTGTATGATTTTATTGTTATTTAGCGTATGTACAAGTCGTCCGAAATATATGATGTTTTTGAATTTATGATTTATTTAACACTGTTGTATAGATACAAATCTATACACAGTAATTCGTATAATAATTGAAGTGCGAGATATTTTATCTATTGATTTGACATATTTTTTCAAGAGTAGTTTTACTAGTAAGCCCGTCATTAGATATCGTGTACGTGATTAGTGCAATTTTAATAGTGTTGATAATATTGACGCGGTCATTGAACAAATTGTACGTTCGTGGCAGCATTGTGTAATTTCTTAATCCAATCCTCTGCCAATCTATTAAAGCGGAGTGGAGTGGAGTTGTGCGAAATGTACCAATCAGGGTGCGTAGCTGTTGAAACCCACACAAGTCAATTTGAATCTGCTGAATTTGATTGGTTAATTTTGCACAGCTCCGCTCCACTCCGTTTCAACGCATTGCGTTAACTAAGAGTACAAAACTGCTAACTCCTTTGAGATTTATAAATAATAATCAATGTTCATTATACATCCAAAAAGTAGTTTTTCCTAAAAATAATTCAAAAAAGTTAGCAGGTTTACACTCTTAGACAACGATTGGCGGTCTAAGTGACTTGTAGAGAGATATATATAACCTCTTTATCCGATGAGTTTTGTTTTGTCTCGATGTCTCGTAAAGTTTATGATATACAGACATAGATCCTAAAAGACAACACAGAAAAGTTCAATATCGCAAATCGATAGATTTATCGGTATAAAGAAGTTTGTCAATATGCGATCACTTAAAGAAATCTTATTGTTTCAGGCTCACCACCGCTTAAATCTGACCTCTAGACTCATAATTTAATCTGAGGCGAAGGCTAGACATACAGTATATATTGCGATGCATGTATATGATAAAAAATGTTGGATTTAATTCCATTCAGGCATTACACAGGCAAGATTACACGTTCAATATTTATCAAGTCAGTACTGTAACGTGTTTCGTAGACCACAGTCGTGTAATGCATATGGAGGAAATATGGAGACTGACATATCACAGTATTTACTAATCGTGTAATCTAGTATATTGTTGGAAGACAATATTTACCATAAACTCCCATTACGGAAATCAGAAATCTAGGTTTTCGTGATAAATAATGCCATCATTACACACTACAATAATTATTTATTGCACACCAACAACAGAAACAGTACAATAGAGCCTTAACATAAAATACGGTAGAAAATAGGCGGTCTTATCACTAAAGAGTGATCTCTTTCAGACAACCTTTGGGTAGCGGAAATACCAGAGGCATGGCATCAGGAAAATTACAAGGGAAGCTGAAGCGTATTCATTTACTCATATTTAAAGAAAAAGGTGGTTATAAGCCTTTCCTTGGGCAACCCGGTGGGAATCGGCATATATGGACGCTACGCCACTTGGAAATGCATTGGATTAGATGATGAATAAATAACAGTACATCACAGTATTGTCCGTCTAGCCTTCGCCTAAGATCTTGCCCTTGGATTTTATAACACAAAATTGGCAATTTATTGCGGTGCAGTATAATACTCCTTGATTTCGAATATTGAATCCGAACCACAGTGACTGCGACCTCCGTAAAGAGGATCTTTAGATACTCCATAGAAAATTACTGTTTTAAGTCAAGGGGTCAACTTATAATGGTAGGCGAAACGAAAACTGACAAGCTGGGCAAATAACACTGCTGTAGAATTTTAGGTAATTAGCAACTCATTTCGATGTCTGGTGTATTGGGCACCAATAAAGTCAAGTAAAGATGTCCTACATACAAAGTGATCTTATCAATACAATTTCAATAAATACGTACAAAATTCACATGACCAGTTATCAATATTACTAGTATTGTATTGTGTGCTTGTAAGCGTAAATATTACAATGATACACTTGTGGATGTGAATGTACTGAGGGCATTATGGATGTCTAAAATCTTCATCTGTTTCTCTCCGATTATGGTAAAAAAAATCTCCATTAGCATTCAGTTTAAATGCAGTCCGTATGTTTAAACCCCTAAAATCAGAGAATATAGCGACTTAAACTCAAGTGATTTACGCACTTCTGTGAAGTGATTCATGGTCAAATATCTTGAGCGTGTTGTACTAGTATACTCTTGACTTGGGTGCTATATACTATACAAGTGGGGAGGATTTCTGTGTTATGCAAAGAATAGCTGAAATAACATATTGCGTTGTCTGAAGGATAGGCGTGAAAGTATTAGTTTTTATATCAGCCTGGTAGTTTCCTACGTTAGGTTAGGTTCATAGTCTAGATTCCTGTTTTGGTAAACTTCTGTCTATAATGCTAACTCGTCGATACTGGACGAAGTAAGAATATGTCGAGCTAGGAAGTTGGAAAATTAGGAATATGGACGAATTGAACCTTGATTTCTTTATTAAGTCATAATAATGCCCCATGTACGACTTAGATTTCAAAATAATTTCATAATTTTCATTGCAATGTTTGTATGTGAAGGTAATTAAAGTAATATTTCTAAATAGTTGTAAGGCGAAGTGGAAATAAGCGGTCAACTAGAAATAAACAGATTTCTATTTATATTTTTGTATTATTTCTGTGTATTTTATGATTATGAACCAACCTTTGTACAAAAAAAAATACGTAACACACTAAACACGTTCACGTTTGTCTGAGGTGTTGTATGGTGACGTGTAAGGCTTCATACATTTAACACGTCAGCCAGCGGTTCTCAAACTTTTTTGGCGAAGGATGGGTGCCTTTGCCAAGAAATTGGAAAGCAAAATATTTATAAAATTTAATTTATATGTATAATTTGAAATACGAAGCCCTAAAATAAAAAAAATATCGATTTTGTATAAAACACATTTTTTGTGTTTCTGTATTTTCACAGTGCTCGCCAGTGACGTGTAATACAAAGGTACTAGGTTCGATTCCTGGTGTCTGTAATGTGTGTTACAATAAGTGTCTATATATACTAATGCATAGCTCCAATAAATCAGTTTATACTCGATCATTGACTTGTTTAATTGTCTCGCCTGCTACCCTCCCTACATGGCGATCCTGCCTAGTTTGGAGGGCCGTGCAACGGTGCGAATATCGGTTCGGAATAAATAGTTCGCAAGAAATTTCTTACGTGAAATTGTATTATTATGATATAAAAAAAATCAAAATGTGTAACTCGCGAACCCCGGGTCCACCGTCGAGGGCGATTGAAAATTATAACAATCAGATTGGTTTTAAAAATACCATCGAACAAGATCAAAGGGACACTCAGCTTAGCCAGACCAATTGGTATTTATTCCTGCTGCTGATACTGGTGGTCATTTTGCTGATATTTTTGTGCATTCGGTATGCTAACAATTGCATCAACAAGAGGATAGAACGGAGGGCGCAGGCCAATATGATCGAGATGAGGCGCATCCAGGGGAATCCTACGGGTCTTCTACGCGGCTCCGGCTCTGGACAAAGAGACGCCGGTTCCTTCAGTTAGTGCGTAAAGCAGTGTCCAAAAGTGTACGAAGTGGTTAGTTAAAGGTTGTGAATTGTGATTGTGAACTATTAGTCACGTTTATCTGAGTACTTTTACATTCGACCGGGAGTGCGTATCTCGTTATCAAAATATGAACTTAATATGGACCGTAAGATAATTAATTAGTGAATGGACAATCGTGCCGCATGAGGTGTCGGGTGTCGAGCAATAGAGGTATGCAATTATACAATTAATTTTATGAGAGTAGTGTAGACATACTAGGCATGTATTTAATAATACAACATGAACTTATAAGTTATGGCGGAAAGTTGAGCACTGTTATATAATGAGCTTCAAGAAATAAGGAAGTATTTAATTAAAATAGGACCTCAAAGGAGGCAAGGAAGTATTATAGAGAAAAAAATAGAGGAGCTTAGTGATAATTTTTCACGGTATGATCAGTTAATTAAATTGATACAAGAGACAGTTAAGGGACAGACAACGTCCACAAGTAAGATTGCCGAGATCGATAAAACGTGCGCGGAGTACACTGTATTATATAACGAAGTATTGAATTTGTGTTCGGAAAAACCCAAAATGGAGGAATTTAATATAAAAACGGCACTCAGTTTGCTACCGGTAATGAACGATTCTGAGCAAAATACGAAGCAGTTAATTGATGGAATCGAGTATTATAGCTCTGTACTTACAAAATCCGAGTGCAAGAAAAAACTAATACAGTTTGTCCTTAAGAGTAGGTTGTCACAAGGTGCAAAATTGAGGTTGTTATCAAGCTATGACTCGGCCACTGAACTTGTAAGTGACATGCGAGCTGAGTTGCTCCCTAAACAGGCAGCAACTGCAATTCAGAGTAAATTACAATCGATAAGACAGAATGAGATGTCTATTAGGTCATATGGTGATGAGCTGTCGAGTTTGTTTGTGAATTTAACTGTTTCACAAGCCGACGGGACAACGGAAGACTATAAGGTTCTCAAACCTATTAACGAAAAAATGGCAATAAAGCGTTTTGCCGACGGCTTGCGAAATAAAAGGATAAGCACGATAATCGCTGCCAGAAACTTTGACTCTCTTAAAGATGCTATTCAGGCAGCAGAAGACGAGGAAGTAGGTACGTCTTCACATCAGCAGATTCTGGGTATGAATACTCCCTTCACTTACCGGGGAGGGAGGCCACATTTCAGGAATACAAGGGGTTTTTACAACCCCACTCGGCAACCCAGAGGCTCGCAACAAATGTACAAGCAGCGTGGGCGAGGAAATTATCATTACAATTATTATTCCCGCGGAGCTCCACGTCACCCGGATAGCGCCGGCCGACAACAGTTTTCAGGTACGTATAATCGCCGTACTTTTAGACATCAAGGGAAACCTAAGCCAACGGTTCGCACAATGTCTGAAAACAAGCCTGGGGATAATGTAGCCGGACCATCTAACGAGTTTTTTCGTGACTAACGAAAGGATATTGGCTTGTAACAGTTCTCTTTTAGTTGAACTTAATCTGAATAACCAAGCATCTACATGGTTGATAGATACAGGGGCGAGTATTTCCGCCGTAAAATATAGTTACGTGATTAGTCACGACATCCCAATACATGAAAAAATTACAATCATAAACGGTATCGGGGGCAGTGTACAAGCAATAGGATACGTATATTTACAGTTATCCGCATATGGGAACGTGTTTCATCATCCTTTCTATGTGTTTCATTCATTGCCTTGTTCGTCAGATGGAATACTGGGCAATGACTTCTTGAACAGTCATCATTCCATTATAGATTACAATAATCATACCTTAATAATATGTAATAATAACCACAGTGTCACTTTACCTTTATTACGCACGGATATGGTAGCGTCACTCTTTATACCGCACAGGTCAGAGACCATACATTATATTACGACGAATATTAATGAGGATTGCCTAGTATGTGCAGATGAAATTAGTGAAGGTATATTTATAGCTAGCATGTTAGTAAAGCCCTGCAATGGCAAGATACCTATTAGAGTTTAAATACGACAGATAAGGACGTGGTAATCGGGAAAATAGACCCAACCATTCAAAAGTTAGACCATTACGAATTATGCTCATTCG
This sequence comes from Hedya salicella, assembly GCA_905404275.2. Taxonomy (NCBI): domain Eukaryota; kingdom Metazoa; phylum Arthropoda; class Insecta; order Lepidoptera; family Tortricidae; genus Hedya; species Hedya salicella. The sequence continues at coordinate 18,739,330 of FR990108.1, forward strand.
GGGAGAATACTAAGAATGCAAGTCGTGTTAAAAATTTATTTAATGCCTTAAATTTAAATCATTTGAATAAAGAAGAAAAAATTAGTATCGAGAATATCTGCGCTAAATATCCCGATGTGTTTCACTTACCGGGAGATAAGTTAACAACAACCCACTTAGGATCTCACAAAATTCACTTAAAGCCAAACTCGGACTCAGTGTACATTAAGCCGTATAGGTTGCCACATGCTTGCAAATCGGAGATAGATAGTGAGATCAATAAAATGTTGGAGGATGAAATTATTGAGCCAGCTCGTAGTGAATGGTGCAGCCCAATCTTACTAGTACCGAAGAAACCTGATAGCAGTGGACAGAAAAAATGGCGTTTAGTAATAGATTATAGAAAGCTAAATGATCGTATACGGGACAACAAGTTTCCGCTTCCGAATATTACACAAATTTTAGATTCTTTATCAGGAGCAATTTACTTCACGCATCTAGATCTTTTTTCAGGGTACTACCAAGTAGAATTAGAGGAAAATAGTAGAAAATATACAGCGTTTTGTTCGGGTCAAGGTCAATACCAGATGAAAAGAATGCCCCAAGGGTTGAAAACCAGTCCAAATTCATTTTCAAGAATAATTACGTTAGCCATGTCTGGTTTAACTTATGACAAATGTTTTGTGTATTTAGATGATCTTATAGTATTTGGTACAAATTTAACAGATCATAACAAAAATTTGATTAGTATTTTCGAACGGCTAAGACAGGTAAATCTAAAACTAAATCCACAGAAATGTAATTTCTTAAAGAAGGAAATTTTGTATTTGGGACACGTCGTAACAGGTGATAGTATTTTACCAGATCCTGAAAAAATAAAAATAATGAAAGAATATCCACAACCGAAAAATACAGACGAGGTAAAAAGATTTGTCGCTTTCGCAAATTATTACCGTAAGTTTATCCCAAATTTTGCCGAGAAAGCATATGACTTAAATAAATTGTGCCGTAAAAATCAGGAATTTATATGGAATAATAATTGTCAAAAATCATTTCAAGTACTTAAAGATTCACTTGTCTCACCGCCAGTCCTACAGTATCCGGATTTTTCAGACAAAAATGTATTTCAACTGCAAACAGACGCATCTGGGTACTCTTTAGGGGCAATATTATCAAACGGCGATGGTAAACCTGTCGCTTATACAAGTAGAAGCTTAAATAAAGCCGAGTTAAACTATCCAATTATTCAGAAAGAGTTATTGGCTATAGTGTGGGCTGTAAAATATTTTCGCCCATACTTATATGGTAGAACTTTCACGATATTTACGGATCATAAGCCGTTGGTCTATTTATTTAACATGAAGGATCCTTCCAGTCGATTATTAAAGTTTAGTATGGCACTCGAAGAATATGACTACGTAGTTCAATACGTAAAAGGATCCGCTAACGCAGCGGCCGACGCGCTGTCTAGAATATCGTCAACAGACTTGAAAGAGAAGAATGAAAAGGTTATGAATGTTATGACTAGGGCACAAGCTAGAAAGCTGAAACTTAATAATAACGATACCCCGGCCGATATGATTTCTAATAACAACGACGGGCCTGATCACCCTAGAGTTGTAGAAATTTATAAAAAATCCAGGGAATCCTTAGAATTAAGTTTTACAACTGTGGAAAACTTAGACAAACTGAGGAAAAATGGTCGAATAATTAAAGAAAATGAGACGTTATCATATGATCCGTCAAATAAGTCTATTTACATAAACCCAAGTTCCCAATCACATAGGACGCGAGCCGACTTTGTGAGGGCACTTCAGGAGTTTTGTAATGATATTAATGTCCAAGAACTGTGCTTAATTAAAACAAAAGAAAATAGTATATTTGTCGAGAAGCTAGCACAACAAATAAAAATAACCAAGGATTGGACCGGTCCAAGATTATGTGTTTTACGAGATATAGAGAGAATTAATGACAAGGACGATATAAAAGTAATTTTAAATGATTTTCATCTTTTGCCTACGAGTGGCCACGCAGGCATAAGACGAATGTGGAATAATATCAAAAAATATTACTTCTGGGTAGGAATGGAAAATGATATTATAAATTATCTAAAAAGATGTACTAAATGCCAAATGCAGTAGCATTCCATTCCAGTTAAGGAACCCATGGTGATTACACCAACTGCACATACGTCATTTGAAAAAGTGTTCTTAGACATTGTGGGGCCAATATCAAGGGATTCAAAAGGTTACAATTACATACTCACCATACAATGTGATTTGTCAAAATATATTGAAGCCTATCCACTTATCTCTAAGGGTACGGACGAAGTAGCTCGCACTTTCGTCGAAAATTTTGTTCTCAGGTATGGAATACCAAAGTATTTTGTATCTGACAGAGGAACGGAGTTCATGTCAAACACCATGAAACAGGTATGTATATTATTAAAAGTAAATAAACTAAACTCAACCGCCTATCACCATCAAACCATAGGTGCACTCGAAAATACCCATAAACAATTGGGTGCTTATTTAAGAATACAGATCGATAATCACCCAGAAACATGGAGCGATTGGCTACCATTTTGGACTTTTTCACACAATACTTCAGTTCATTCTGAAACGGGCTTTACTCCCTTCGAACTTGTGTTTGGTAAAAAGTGTGACTTACCTAGTAATTTAACGACATGTACAGTCGACCCTTTATATAATAGTGATAATTATGCCTTAGAACTTAAGTATAGGTTACAGGTAGCACAAAAAGAGGCTAGAGAAAATTTAGTTAAGAAGAAAAATATTAGAAAATCAAATTACGATAAGTATATTAACCCAATGTCTTATAAACCTAATGATTTAATTGTAATAAAAAATGAGGACAGAAGTAAACTAGACAGTGTTTATACAGGTCCATATAAAGTAATAAGAGATTTAGCACCTAATGTGGAAATACTTAATAATAATAATAAATTAGAATTAGTGCATAAGAATAGGACGAAACTATACTACCCAAATATTCCTATCTGATTTATTTTAAGTTTATTGTTTTAACTGTCGTGTAATAAAAAAAAAAAAAAACATTGTGATATTTTTTTTTTCTTTTCATTTGGTGGGAGATGTAATGTGTGTTACAATAAGTGTCTATATACTAATGCATAGCTCCAATAAATCAGTTTATACTCGATCATTGACTTGTTTAATTGTCTCGCCTGCTACCCTCCCTACAGTCACCTTGTACGAGAGCAATCGTGTTATTCTTTGCGCTTTGATATTTTTATATCAAAGCGTAAACTAGTTCAAGTGTTTTCTTCATTAACATGTACCGGAGCCAATATTATTTAAATTTATCTTATCACCACCCTACATAAATTCATTTAATGACAAATAATATTCAGCATAAAATCACTCGGGAAAACTTGGCGCGCTCTGGGTTTCGCTCCAAGGGTCCCTTTCGCACAGTTTATACAATTAGTGACTACCCGAGTACCTTTTCTTTCTTTCGTATGTATATTAATTTTTCCTTATAACCTTTATTGTCGCGAAGCGGAGACCCCACAGAAGCATTGCGGAGCCCTAGGGCTATCGTATCTTACGGCAGGCAATGTGAATCAAGCTTAATACACCCAAAATCTTTGGCTGGACCTGAGCAGTGCCATCCTTCTCGCTCTCGTATTAAACTATATTTGAGTGAGCGGGACGGTGCCATACAAAACTTCGAATTTCGAGCTATACAGAAAATGAGACATTAATTACACTGAGTGCTCTATTTTAGCACTCGGTGTAATTAAATTCAAAAATCGAAGTCAAAATATTTTATTTGCTTTAACAACACACAAGTTTAATTTGAATGTCGTATTGTCAAAAGTTTTAAAGTTGATCATAAATTCGCTAGCACCAGGTGGTAAGTTATTGTGTGTGTGTGTGTGTGTGTGAATGAGACATATTATCCGTATCCTTGCTTTCATGCATGGTGTTAACAAAAGTAAAGCCTGACAACAGTTTATTTGACCCTCGCTATTTTGCGGATTTTCAATGGTACTCATTTCTTTTACTTGCAACAAGTACTCTTTGTCATCGAATGTCACCGATGTAAACAAACTGAGACTTTTGTAGTGTAATTTACCAATTTTGTTTTAATTAATATATCTTTAAAACTGATGCTGGCTGAAAGTTTTATGAAGACACCGTATTTACTGGATATAATTATATATTTAAATATTATCACAACAGTCACAATAATAAAATATCAACTCCAATTTAAATCTATTTTCCACACAACATACAGTATTTAAATTTAGGAACTTAATTTAAATCTAGCAAACCATAGAGATTTATAGATAAACTAAGGAAATAAATCAGTTTATATTTTCAACACTGGCAAAAGTCTCGCACTGCCATTTCTCACTATATAAATAAAATAAATAAACAAACAGAAAATATCTATTAATATATTCAAATATAAACGGTTTTATTACAAAAATACCAAATTCTTTTTCCAAAGATACGAAAATAATTGTAGTGAATGCAATCAAATACTTACAGCTTAAAAAAAAAACGAAGGATTACAGCATTCCAATAAACTATGTTTGAAAGTTGGTTCTTGACATGACCGGTATTGACATTTTATAGTGCGGTTGTATTGAACTGGTTAGTTGTTGGTTGAAGATAGTTATCAGGTATAAAACTTATTTTAATGTTTAAAATATAGTTATGTGAATTATTTTGAATTCAGTCTAGTTATATCATTAATGATTAAATTTTTTAATAAATGATTATCGTATAGGAAGTAACTCAAGAAAAATGGAGCAATTGCTGTGATCATGTTAAAAAAATTGAAGACAATTATAGGAATAAAGATCCTATTGGAGACTGAACGTTTTATAATCGAGGTTGGTGGTCCTGAAAGCGACACAACATCTGATGAAAATCAGACTTCGATCAGAAAATTAGCATTCAGAAAACGAAGAATATATAAATTGAAAGAACCGAATTCTATGTAAGCAATGTTTTGACATTATACGAATATCAACATGAAGCCAATGCTCACTACCCGACTATACATGACGTACGCACATTATTGCCATACGTAAGCTGTTTGCAGCGACAGTATCTCAGGGTTAAATAAACTGTTCTCAGGCTTTAAATGATTTGGCCTCAATAAGGGAGGTTTAATAGGTCTGTGTTTGGCCTGGGTAGCAAAATCTCAGATCTAAAAATAAAATCATAACTCAAACAATAATACAATAACTCAAACAGCACAGGATTGTCACTTTGACAGCCAGCGCCTGGATGTCTGTCATGTCATGTGTCAATGGAATGTCACTCGTCTCGCGCGTGTACATGCTAATCGATAATTTTGTCTTACACATTTACATTTCGTAGATTAGCAAATACTTACTCTTCCATTGAATCTACAGACGTTAGTTCCGTAACCTTCCTCGCACCGGCTGCGGTCACCTTCGGTGAATAGGCAATTAATTAATTTAGCATTCGCCGTTTACAAATTTCTATCTACTGTGTGGTGATATTGTGTAATTAATTAATTATAAGGCGGAAAAGTGACTATTAAGTGCTCTAAATGGCTGATGGGAAAATGAACGGCCATAAAATCGCAGAAGGTAAATATTATATAGTAATTATTCATTACAATGTTCATGTTTTTACACACAAGTATTTTGTATTACCATTAAACAGACAATGCCATTTCGACAGTTTCTTGGAATAAATAGCTAACTTATTATTTTTCTACACTCATTCCGTTGTTTTTGTTTCTATTTGAAATATTATGATATTATGTTACGGACTTGTATGTGTATGTATTAATTTTTGACCATGTACCTAAAGGTACAATTTTGTAAATGTGTCTTGATTTTTAGCATTAACACCAATTTCAAATTTATTTCGTAGGTTATTAGTTTTTATTTTATAATTTGTTTATTTATGGTATGGATTTAATATGATTTTAAAGCCTATTCACTTAATTATCAATAAAAGCCCTGATTATTGGGATATTTATCGCTATTTTCAAAGCCAAAAATATGGTAAAAATTAATTTTGTGACCATTGTCACAGACCCACCCGTTGGTTGGAATATAAAAGACATAAGGCTAACTTACTACCCCATCCCAGGAAAATGCCTTTGCATGGACTTTCATGATTTTAGACTTTCATGCAATAGTGCAAATGACATGCTTACCTAATCAGATTGATGAAATTTTCATAGTAAAGGGATTTCGTTTAGATTGCAACCATTAATAAGGTTGCCTTTTCAAAAGGCTTTTTTAATGCTTAGTAAAGGTATTCAACATTTGTTACTCAAATGAAGGGCTTACCTCCATTAACCTCATAAGTCCTCTGTTTTATCAACAGTGGTAGTCCTATCTACCAAATTTACTACACCAAGTGCCAAGGATAGTGCCTCAGACTGAGACAGCACTTTTGCATTTTTGTCATTTTGATTTGTAACACCAAGGTCAATGTTTTAGGATATATAAAACTAGAGGTTAAACATTTGTACTAAGGTAAGTACATTCAGTAGTTACTCTTGCTATGCAGTTAAAATATGAGGTCTGAATCTTTATTTTGCATTTGAACCATATTAAACCTCATAAACCCCCACTTACGAGGTTAACAATGGTTCAAAAGTCAAATGATAGGGTTATAAAGTGCAACAACTCTGGCAAGCAAAGCGTGAAAACCTTTCAAAAGTACCAAGTTACCATTACGGTCCCTAGACATAACCAAGTAGTATTTAAAAAAACTTTCCATACCGATTAAATCACCTTGCAGCAAACAAACATAAATTTAGGAACATTCTTTTGCATTTTAATGTGGCCATTTGATTAAGCAAAACTATTGTGTGTATGGTAATTACATTACAATGTCTTAACTATTTACATAAATAAAGTTTTGTAGTTGAGTGTGTTTAGAAAAAGTAATGGTGCATGTCATCTATACTATTATAAACTTGTAAAAACTAAATGTCTGTACATTTAAGATATTTTCAAAAAAATATTGTTACGGACAATTTGGAGGTCACTATAACGAAAAATATTTTTTTTTGCATTTTATGTATGTTTGTATGTGTCGTTGTGGCTTCAACACGCAAAATCGGCTAAACAGATTTCCACAATTTTCGGTACACGGGTAGCTGGGTATCTCCCAATGGTTATAGGATACTTTTTCTCCTCCGCGAACCAAGTTGCGTATCTTCTAGTTTTATCATATTTTTCATGTTATTTCTGCTTAGAATCATGAATATTTTCAATTATCAGGGGTCCATTCTGTTTTGTCATTTGCTCACTCATTTTCTCTAAGAATATATGGCCGGCCCATCTCCACTCAAAATAAAACAAATGAAAGGACATTAAGATATGGACTCATAGATTGTTAACAAAAATAAGAGTAAGATAGAAAAAAACGCTGGTCTGATGACAAAGCCCATTATGGCATCACACAGCGTAGCTGCAATTATAGTGTGGAAAAGCTGGAAGTCACAAACGCCAAACAACACGCCAACACTTGATAACTCATATTAGTGTAATTTATATTAACTTCGTTCGCGGAGGAGACAAACTCATCACCCTCTTTTTTACGACAGTTTAGTTGAATAAAAAGTATCCTATAACCATGTGGAGATACCCAGCTACCCGTGTACCATAATTAGTTGAAATCCGTTCAGCCGATTTAGCACAATGAAGCCACAATGACACATACAAACGTTCAAAAAATCCAAAAACTTTTTTGTCCATTCAGTGTCCTTTAAATAGTCCATTACAATACTTTTATTAAAAATATTTTGATTACCGGTTTAGCTCAATGGGTGTAACGTTGCCTGCGAAACTGAGGTCCTGGGTTCAAATCTCGGTAAGGGCAATATTTGTGTGATGAGCATAGATATTTGTTCCTAAGTCTTGGATGCTTTCTATGTATATACGTAATATGTATATTAAATATATCGTCGTCTAGTACCCATAACACAAGCCTTATTGAGCTTACAATGGGGCTAGTTCGATTTGTGTAAAATTGTCCCGTAATATTTATTTATTTTTATTTATTATCTTCAATGTACAGACATTTCATTTTTACAATTTTATAATAGTACGAGGTGTCGGCAACTTCGTCAGCGGAGGAGAAAAAAAATCAAAACTCTCTTTTTTTCTTTAGCATTGTTGAGTAAAAAGTATCCTATTTTTTGTTTTTACAAATATCATGATAATAATCACAATATTTGCAATTTAAAAGTAACTTCAAAGTTCTGCACTAGGCGGCGCTAAACGGCTAAAGAGTCGTTTTTTGAAGATATCTTCAATGTACAGACTTTTCATTTTAACATAGTTATGCTGTAGTTTTAGCCACTTGCTATAAAATATAAAAAAAAATGTTTTGTCTGTAGGTAGGTATGTGCCTTTTCGGCTTCGTTACGTCAAAGCATATTTTAACAACATTTGGTACATCTGTATGGTACATAGCTGGATAGGTGAATTGATGGTTATTCATTACCCATGTGCCAAAAATAGTTGAAATCCGTATAGCTGATTGGGCGTGATGTAGCCACAACGACACATACAAACATACAAAAAATCTGAAAAAAAAATGTGATGGTCACTTATTTTTTTTTCAAATATCTTCAATGTACAGACATTTAATTTTTACAACTGTATAATAGTATAGATTAATTTTTTTTTGTAGTAGGTATGTACAGTAAGGGAAATTGAAACACGTAGGTACCTTTTTCGCTCTTGTCATAATGGTACGTTTTTCAGTTTCTCTTGCTGTACATTTTTTATTCTAATAATTTGTGAAGACAAATATTTTTAACTTTGCGTTAAATCTTTAGATGTGATGAATGATATTACTGTTTTATGTACTTATTTGGCTTTATAGATTACCTAGAACTAGCTGAAGAGAAGAAAATAATCTTGCAATCTATATTGAACGCACATGCTGTGATATTTGCACAGATATGATTGTGCAATCCATACTTCCATACTAATATTATAAATGCGAAAGTGTGTCTATCTGTCTGTCTGTCTGTCTGTCACCTCTTCACGCTCAAACCGCTGAACCGATTTGGATGAAATTTGGTATGGAGGTAGTTTGAGTCCCGGGGAAGGACATGGGCTACTTTTTATCCCGGAAAAATACCCTTATCCGCGATAAATGAATTTAAGGCGGACGAAGTCGCGGGCAGAAGCTAGTTATATTATAAATCTATACTTGGACTTTGAACAGAAATAAAATGTGAATCATTACGGTCTTTTAATGGGCTGATGAGATATAAAAACTGATATGGGTTTTATCACAGACAGCTTCGTAGATAATGTTCAATATAAATCATGATGTATTTACACATTATTTTTTGTTTGTCTTTCCTATTGAAATCTCATGGTTAAAAATATTCATATAAACCAACAAAGATCGCGACAGACAGCATTAAAGCTGGTTTTATAGCATAAAAAAGAAACAAATTTTAAAACGTTAATAGCAATTAGAAAACCTGCCAAGTGCGAGTCGCACTCGCGCACTGAGAGTTCCGTACAAAATATACGCTATAAACGGCCGGATCTATATAAATCCTGTTTTAGCAGAGCCTTATTCCTAAGCAAAATGTACGCGGTGTTCGATCATTTTATATTGGTAACTGGCATAGACATAGACTAAACATACAAACATAAAATTGTACTGTTCTTAGTATTTGTTGTTATACGAGTAGCGGTAACAGAAATACATCATCTGTGAAAATTTCAACTGTCTAGCTATCACGGTTCATGAGATACAGCCTGACTGACAGACGGATGGACGCGGAGTCTTAGTAATAAGGCCCCGTTTTGCCCTTTGGGCACGGAACCCTAAAAATCGTATTTTATACTTTTTGACGATCGAAATGGTTCAGTAGGAGTAACGTTCCCTGCGAAACTGAAGGTCCTGAGTTTGAATCCCAGTAAGGGCAAATATTTGTGTGAGGGGCATCAATATTTGTTCCTGAGCCTTGGATGTTTTCTATGTAGGTCCATTAAATGTATCGTCGAAACCACCCTATTATTTTACTTCTCAAATGTCACATTGTAAGGATGGCGGCCTAAGGAGGGAAGCAAACAACCATTCCCGAATAGATGTGTTTAATTACTGACTAATAATCGGTTACTTAGATCCTTATATTCTAAGCATGCACACATACACGATACACTACAACATGTAATACATTAAACCATTCGGAACGAACTGTCAATCAAACTTTGACTCATTATATCCATTTCTATGTGTATAGTGGCTGCAAAAAACTAGCATTAATTAGTATCGAAGAGGTAAATAAATGAGTTTAGTTTAGTGTTTTATATATTTTGTACATGGTGTTAGTTTGTCTATCTTCTTTATATCCTCACTCACTTGCTCAACGGTTAACTAGAAAAGATTCCTAATAGGGAAAAGTTCGCCTTTGTTCTTATATCTTTTAAGTTGATTGCAACTGGTTACTTATGTACAATAAAGTGTTTACATACATACAATACGTTAAGTTGTGGCTTGAACAGGTGTGAGGTACGTGTTCAACCTGTAAACGTGTCCTATAAACTGGAAATATAATCTCGATAATTAAAGTGAATAAAAGTCAAGATAAAGTTTTTAAACAAGAGGTTGTGACTAAGAAATAGAACAATTATAAATAACTATTAATCCTAATAGATAGATTACACTACGATATTTAATACGGTAATTTCTGCAACTTTGCATAATAATTAACAACTTCGGCTGAGACAAAATAAACCATATTTATACGCGGTTAAGTCCCGTTTTGTAATTAAACTAACACAGTTTTCACACATTGTCACGACAAAACGGCATCTAATTGCGTATCATTACATAGCACAGTATTATAGTGGTTTATGTTTTTTTATTCAATTATAACATCGTTAAATGTTTAGTTTTACAAATTCAAATTCAAATAATTTATTTCGGAAACATGTCCATAGTTGTTAGTAGCCTACAGTAGAACGGAAAACTTAATTTTAGTGTAGTGTGTGTGTGTGTAGGTAGGTACATCATAGATGTAGAGGGGTCTAGGTGGAAAAGACATGTAAACCAAATGATTAATTGTAGTAATAGTTTATTAGAATAAGTTAAACCTACTTGCCAAAAAAATGCGCTTATTTTTATTTATTTTTTCGTTAAAATAGGCTTTAAGATATAAATTTCATGCATGGTTTACATTTAGATGCGTTTAATTGTTTTGTTGCCTAGGAAATACTAGTACAGACACTACTGGCTGACATCTGTATTAAAAAAACAGTGAAATTACTTTTCTTAACTTTAAATGAAGACTTTATTTGCAAAGTCTGAGATCAGTTACATTGAAAAAAAGTTGTCCATAATAACTTTCATCCCTCGTAAACCCTCTAGGAAGATGAATGTCAAAAAAAGCTTTCTTGCCTACGTTATAAATAAGCATAATTACCGAGGTTTCAAATTCATGGCTTAAAATATATTTGCTCTCGATAGAAAGTTTTATCCCCTTTTTTGTCCCTTAAAGGGATGAAATTTGATATAAATTATAGCCTATGTCATTTTCTCATGCATAAGGTACATAACTGGAAAGTGACATGAAAATTCGTCCAGTAGTTTTTGAGATTAAGTGGAATGTACATCCATCCAGACATCCAAACATCCAAAATTTAACGTTTATAATATTACTAGCTTCTACCCGCGACTTCGTCCGCCTTAAATTCGTTTTTCGCGGATAAGGGCATTTTTCCGGGATAAAAAGTAGCCTATGTCCTTCCCCGGCACTCAAACTATCTCCATACCAAATTTCATTCAAATCGGTTCAGCGGTTTAAGCGTGATGAGGTAACAGACAGACTGACAGACAAACAGACACACTTTCGCATTTATAATATTAGTATGGATTAGGATTAGGATATATATATATTCATATGAAATATATGTGAGCTAGCTATGTTTATAACTATTCCAAATTTCAAATGAATAGCACAAGTAGTTCCTAAGATATAACGCTGTAACAGTCGGACAGATAGACGGAGTCGCAAAATAAGGGTTCCTTTTTTACCTTTTTCGTACGGAACCCTAACCCAAACAAGTATAGCAACTCTGCAATAGATGTTACTACTTATACCACCACCCGTCTACCGGGTGCTAGTCGAACCTATTCTCTTCAACTGATAGCCAACATAAAAAGGATAATCTGGACAACAGTCTGAAAAGCTCATTTTATTGTTCCAGAACTGCCACCAGGCGTGAAAGTCGAAGAGATCGAGATCCCTGTTCCGTGGGGCCATGTGGCCGGTCGCTGGTGGGGGCCACGCGACAAACAGCCAATCATAGCCATCCACGGCTGGCAAGACAACGCTGGCACCTACGACAACCTCATCCCACTCCTGCCAGTTACGACGTCAGTCCTCTGCATCGATTTACCAGGCCATGGGCTGTCCTCTCACTATCCCACCGGTATGCTTTACTACATTTTCTGGGACGGATTGGTGCTGCTACGACGGATAGTCAAGCACTTCAAATGGACCAACATCAGCCTCATGGGGCATTCGCTCGGCGGCGCTCTAAGCTTCATGTACGCAGCTTCCTTCCCAGATGAGGTCGAAAGAATCATTTGTATCGACATTGCTAGTCCAGCGGTCAGGGAGCCAGCGAACATGGTAAAAACCACCGGCTGGGGTGTCGATAAACTTTTGGAATACGAGCGTTTGACCGACGATAAAATACCAAGCTACAGCTATGAGGAAATGGTTGATATAGTATTCGATGCGTATAAAGGGTCGATATCGAGAGAGAACAGCGAGACACTAATGAAAAGAGGGATGTGTCCAGTGCCGGCACATATGAAGAAGCAAGGATATCTCTTCAAACGAGACCCGAGGCTCAAAGTGTCTGGTTTAGGGATGATGTCAATAGAAACTGCTTTGGAGTATGCCTCGAAAGTTAAGTGTAAAGTCCTGAATATCAGAGCTTTGCCAGGCCAAAGATGGGAGAGATTAGACTATTATTTGGACGTCATTGAAAAGATGAAAGACAAAGCTGATGTTCGATTCGTGGAGGTGGAAGGCACTCATCATATTCATCTCAACGATCCTAAAGCTATAGTAGACTTAATTAACGATTTCCTAGATGAATATTAGGTGTAGTTTAGAGCAATTTTACTTTGTGATATAATGTGATCGGGTTTTTAGTTTAAAGACTCGCTTTGTTACAACTTAAAAGTTGATAAATAGTCTACATTATGTAGGAGGTAGATGCGTGTCTGCTGGCTCGTTATTTGTCATGCTTATCGCTATGAAAAAAGCTCGACAGGTTAGGAGGATCGACAAAATCGTGGGTCTATATCTATAACGATAAACAGGACCATAATTTGTATTTTGAATGACGTTGCACGATTTAACGCCACAAATAGAGTAGAAATGTTTTTTAGGCTTTAGCCACACTGGGCCTGCTTCGCTTTTATGGGCGGCAAGTGGTTAACTTAGTGTAGTATATAGCTGATAATCATGCCACTAAACAGGAACATGGTGTGGCCCTGAGCACGGCCAGTGGCTCAGATCATCCTTAATTAGTTCTGTATGAGCGAATCACATGCCACTTACCATAACTCTTTCAGTGTGCGTTTTAGTTAAACAATCCAGATTCAATCGATCAAAACACAGATGTTATAAGAACCAATAACTAGCTACTGTACTCGTACTAGTATATACTCCTATATATTAGTTACTGGATCCTTTCATCATCTTTCATTTTAGCAAACTATTTTTCCAAAACTGCATCAGTTTCCAATTGTTTCATTTTCCAACTCGCGCTTCTCCAAAACTGAAAAACTCCAGATATTTTGTAATGACATTGTGTAAAATCCCCATAGAGAAACCAAATTCCGAAAATTATACGGTTTTTGAAAAAAAAAAAATGTTTGTCTGTAAAGTCGGTTTAGTGACGATAATTTTATGTGATACTCGTAACGTGGAAATGAGATAGATGCATCACAAGCCGAACGCTTAGGCCGATCGTGCCTCTATCGCGTGTTCCGCGCTCTCGCTTGCACGCTCGGCTCAGGCGGAACGTGACAATGATTCATGCTTTTTCGTGCGTGCAGCCGGCGTTCATCGATTTATAAGACGTTATCACGTCAAAAACTAAATTTGTGAATGAAATATTTGAGGAATGTAACAGTTTGGGAAATATAATTCGCTGATTCATTAGTTTCATTAGTAACCCAGTGGTTTAGAGATTCGTCCTTATACAGAGGCGGCGAATTAGAAGTTGTCCTTATACAGAGGCGGCGAGTGGCACCTTCTTGAAATGTTCACTAGTGTGGCTATACTGACGTCACTACACAATATGGACATCAACATCACATATGTATACTAATTGTGACTACTGCGTTTTCCTTTAGTGAAAGGTACATGTTTTTGCAGTAATAAAGAAATGTAGGATTTGATCAATAGCAAACCTATTTACATTTTACGATCTCAAGATGAAACTAATTAATAAACCGGTTTATGAAGGCCACTATAGGCTATTTATCGTTGCTTGTTCTAAATAGTAAACAAATAGGCTAAATAACCTAGATATATCTACATAGGTTCATGGAGATAATTTCGAATGCTTTTGAATGCGGTGTAATTACAATAAATCAAATACAAAAGGTTCTACACTGCCACCAAGGACCGCTAAAACAAGAGGACTGACAACTGTCAGATGATGGCAACTGCCATACATTGGATCGTGTTCCGATCGCAAGGAGATATTCTGGCAAAAACTAGATGGCGCTTCAAACCTAAACATTTAACAATGTTATAATTGAATAAAGAAATATAGTATAGTAACAATTAGTTCGCAAATAGCTAATAATAAATAAATCGTAACATTTTAATATTGTGTCACGTTTGCAAAGTTAAATAATTGTAAAAATAATTCTTATACATACATGGCGTTGTACCATGTACATATCGGGAAACGGCTTTTTGTATGAAGATGGTCAGTCCTCTTGTTTTAAGGGTCCTTGGTGCCACTAAGGTCTGTGTTTTTTACCGGGAAGTTGCCATTAATTTAATTGGGAACATTAAGTTTCCCAGACGTATATTTTATATTCGTTCGACGGACACGTATGGCGCCATCCCGCTCACTCAAATACAGCTTATCATGAGAGCGAGAGGGACGACACGTTACGAACTTCGAATTTCGGAGTAACCCCTCCATAAATAGTTTATATTTATGTCGTATCATTTTTTAGATATATTTTACATACATTTGTTTACGACAATCGGGTGTATTAATTTTTACTTTGTTCTATATGATTTAGTTAGAAAAAAAAAAAAATGTCATTGACAGCTGACTTTTGAATTATTCTTGCATATATGTACAGACCAAACTAAAAAAAATATGTCATTAAAACAAACCATCCGTAAATTCTGAGTGCATATAACGCGTACTAGCGACAAAAGTACAATATGAACACCTCTGGGAAACTCCAATTAACAATCAAGAAAATAGAAACGTTCTGGAAACCAAAAATTCTGGCAGAATATTTTTTTTTATGAACTTCTGGCAAACATTTAACAACCTATATTTTAAAGTAATGCAAGCTGAAACAAACATAATTCTGTAGTTGTTACGAACAAATGATTAGATAGTCGAATACTTAGGAGCTACTCCGAAACTCAAAAATCGAAGTTTGTAACGTACTGTCCCTCTCGCTCTCATGTTATGCTGTATTTGAGTGAGCGGGATGGCGCCATATGAACTTCGGATTTCGGAGCAGCCCTTCTGACTTCCCCCTTTAATGGACTTGCATGAACACTCGATGACATCCGCATTAAACAAATAAAAAACATTACTTTTAATATACTTATGCAGGTTATACAATTATGTATTATTTATTGAAGCTTAATTTTAATTATGTAGGCACTGACCCCTTTTTACTTTTAAATAAATGTAGTTGAATTTCTGAACAATAAGCTTAAAAATATCCTTACTTTTAATTGTTTAAGTATAATATCCTAACCTATTAAGTTATATAATTATGCAGGTTATATAATTATGTATTATTTATTGAAACCTAATTTTAATTATGTAGGCACTGACCCCTTTTTACTTTTTTATAATGTATTTGAATATCTGAACAATATGCTTAAAAATATCCTTACTTTTAATTGTTTAAGTATAATATCCTATCCTTTTAACCGGTAAAGTGTTAAATCCTGACCGATCCTAAAGACTTCATTTTCATTTCATTGCTCAATGACTCCGAATATAATATCAATACCTCGTTCTGCAATCACTAATTAATTTTATTGCTGTGGCATCTGGGTAACGTCGTATTACTTCGCTCCTTGGCTCTCAAAAGGTGAACCAGAGCATGGTAAAATTTTATGTAACAATATGACATTTCTATGACAACATTCGATTTTGTACTGGAAATTATAATGTAACAGATACGTGCGGTTTTGCTTTATGTATGAAGACAAATAAATCGCCGTCATCCTTTTACAGGTTAAATGATGCACGTTGTATATAAAACGTGTCTAAAAAACATATGCATAACCTCAAAATGCATATGCCTAGAACAGCAATTTTCATGTAATCAAACTGTGTATTCTTGTAAGAAAGGGTTCCCAGACAAAAATTTCGGGACAGTATACCGTAAGTCCATCAATATACCTAAGACATTTGCTATAAAGTTAATATTATATTGTAAGAAAATTGTTGTCTTAGAAAAATAACAATTTGTAGCTTTGTTGTGTTATTTTAATAGTAGGTAGGAAAATAATACGAAAAGGTATGAACAACGTATTTTTTTATTGTATAAAAAGTATTTTGCGAGAATAGAATGGTTCCATTCGAATAGTTTTAAGTCTTATGCGAACTGGTATAGAATTTATATGCCTTTAAAATGTAATTGCAATTGGGAAATTATTTTTCTAAGCTTGTAGCACCATCATGTTGAAGCAAACACGATTAGAAATAAATAATTGAATTGTTCATTCTTTTTATTTTGCATGTTAAGATGCATTCTCTCAAACATGCAATTAAATTTTGAGTTGTGTTCCTTATACCTATATGAGAATAGGCAAAGTCTCACGTTTTGGGTACGCGAAAAAAGAGAGATTTATAATGAAATTTCATACAAAATTGAAGGCCTGCAAAGCAACCTTCATTTGTTCCAATTCGCGATGGCGAGTATTAGCAAAAAATGAATATGTAAGTATTTTAAAAAAGGCTTCATGCGAAAATTTAACATTTTTCATTACGTGATTCGATTTCTTTGATTTTCTTAGTATTATTTCTATTTCATTGCGTAGGTATTTGAGAAAAACACTACACGAGTGCATACCTCGGCGTGAAAAGGGATTGCCAGCCTCGTATCCCTTATCCTATCAATAACTGAGTACTTGAATAGCAATAGCAATCCCTATTTTCCTGGCCTCTGAAGTAATGTACTATTTGTCCTAGCATGGCAGTTCAACAGTTCACATGGAAAATCTGTAATAAAGTTATTTGTTTTAAGCATCCCACCCATTCCCCTTACAATTATCCGAAAACCAGCACAATATCACGGAATTTAGCTTTAGTCTCGGAAGATAAGCTGAATGATGCAATTTAACTGGTGAGTCACTTAGCCTTCGCAAAGAGTTAGGTCGTTAAATAGATATTTCTCAATCATGCATTGAAATATTGACGTTGTGTTCCTCATAACAGACCCCGAAGTCCCAGATTTCGGGTGCGGCGCGATGAGGGGCACATAATGATAATATCATACGAAATTGCGGGCCATGGCCTGCAAAGCGACCTTCTTTTGTTTAGTTTAAAATAACAAATTACTATGTGTATTTTGTTCATTGCTTGTTTGAGAAAAGCACTGTACAAGCCTCGGCGCGAACAGGGATTGTCGGCCTCGTATCTCTAGATCTATAATTACTCGGCCGGCAATCCCCTATTTCACAGCCTCTGCAGTAATGTACTATTAAAGTAGGATTTTTAATAAACTGACAGGTGTCAATGTGAATATTTCGTTGTTTAGAACTAATTTTACAAAAGTATAAATGAAAATACGTGTAACCGGTGATATTATGGTAACTATAATTCATAAGAAATACTGTACTTCTGCCATAATGAAGTAATCACGGTCGAGGTGTGTCCGTAAACGTCTGATTACTCCGGCTAATTAAAAATCCCACTTAGATACTAAGTTCCTTCTTTTCTGTAGGATGAGTGACTAGGCGCGTAACGAATCACATGCCGTTTAGTTTGACTCCTTCAATGGTCGCAGTTTTAGAATTATAGTGACCTAATTGAAAGTTTCTCATGTCGAAAAATTCTTGAAAAGATCTCCATATCAAATTTCATCCAAATCGGTTCAGCGGTTTAAGCGTGAAGAGGTAACAGACAGACAGACAGACAGGTAGACAGACAGACAGACACACTTTCGCATTTATAATTAAATTAGTGTGGAATATGGATTTTTTTGCATTAAACGGATCATACTAGGTAGGTAGGTACCTACACAAAATTTCTCTTAAGTTATGTTCAGTCCTGCGGGCCTGTTGAGTTTGTCACGCGATAAATAAATAACATAGCTGCCGTCACCTTCTGACGCGTATGCGGGTGCGAGAGTGACAGCTAGTGTTGCAGTGCAGGCAGTGATAGCTAGACAGTTGAAATTTTCACGGTCGATGTATTTCTGTTGCCGCTATAACAACAAATACTAATACGGAACCCAAAAAACAGTATAATTTTATGTCTGGCTGTCTATATCAGCAACCAATATAAAATGATCGAGTACCGCGTATATTTTGCTTAAGAGTAGGGCTCTGCTAACACTGGATTTTCATAAATACGGCCATTTTTAGCGTATATTTTGTACCGAACCCTCGGTGCGCGAGTCCAACTCGCACTTGGCCGGTTCTTGTTCATTTAAAAATTGTTAAAAGCGAATAAAGAAGTGTTCACAGATGTGCATATTTTCATTTACAAATCGTCCTTATTCCGTAGCGGCGATGTGGCACCTACCTAAAAACCTGTTGCCTAAAAACTACAGTGTGAGATACTGACGTCACTACATAATATGAACTTCTCATATGTATAGGTAGGTACTCATTGTGGTTATGCAGCGTTTTCTTTTAAGTTCATAACTGGTACTGTACAGTAGTAGGTACTTGTAATACATTTAGGCAGTCTATGCAAACCTATTTCGCATTCAGAATGCCATAAGGTGCGCGGCGGCTCTGCATAAGGTGTTGGTGTCCAAGTTGATGCGGCGGAATACTAAAATTAAGAGTCTATAAGACAGTCATAACACCGACGCACAGGGAAGATGGTAGCTGGAGGATCCGTAAGAATCAAGAACTGGAAGATCTAGTATCTGAGCCAAATATCATTGGGGAAATAAAAGCAG
The DNA here is from genome assembly GCA_905404275.2 of Hedya salicella. Classification (NCBI taxonomy): domain Eukaryota; kingdom Metazoa; phylum Arthropoda; class Insecta; order Lepidoptera; family Tortricidae; genus Hedya; species Hedya salicella. The sequence goes on from FR990108.1 coordinate 18,758,712, forward strand.
CAAGACTCCGTTGGCTCGGACACCTAGAAAGAATGTCGGACGATAGGGCGGTAAAAAAGGCGTACGTTGGCCAGCCTTGTGGGTCGTCCACCGGTCGGCCGACCAAGATACAGATGGAGATGAAGTGGCCAAGGACGTAGGTCCCTCTGAATGCGGAAAACTGGGGGGAGATCGCTCAAAATAGGGCACGCTGGCGCCATCTCGTATCGGAGGCCAAGATCCACTTCGGGTCGTTGCGCCAGCGCAGTAAGTAAGTAAGTATGCAAACCTATTTACATTTACGATGTCAAAATTAAATAAATGAATAAACCAGTTTATGAAGGCCATACACTACATACATACGTCACCTCAAAACTACACAGGTTAGGTAGGTACTTCAAAGATCACACTATATCATAGAAGCATATCTTAGCTTTTATTTACGTGATGCCAGAGGTTACATAGTAGTTTTACTACCTTACTCAATATGGTATGGTAAGTAAGAAAGTAATTTGAATTTAATTCGCACGACCGGACGATGCGACTTACCGTAAGGAATGGAGTTCGCTTCTGCAGTGTGTCATCATCATCATGTCAGGCACAGGACGTGCACTTCTGGACACAAGCCTCCTCAATACATTTCCACATGGGCCCGGTAGAAGCGACCCGCATCCAGCGAGTTCCCGCAACCCTAAACAAGGTCCAAACACCTTTCTACCTACCTATGGTCCCACCGGAAGATCAGCGCTGGCTTTAGAGCCAGCATTATGCTGAGGTGGGACCATTTCGGGCATACTTAGTTTAGTAATTTATTTTTGTATTGCTGTATAAATATGCCCTCGATTAAATGTATTTTCTTTCTTTCTTTCTGCCCCAACGGCCATCGGTTCTTCGAACTATGTGCCCTGCCCATTGCCACTTCAGTTTGCTTACCCTGTTTCCTATGTCTGTGACCTTGGTTCGTCTAAGAATCTCCTCATTTCTGATTCGATGTCGTAGAGAGATCTCGAGCATAGCCCTTTCCATAGCTCGCTGAGTGACTCTGAGCTTCTTTAAGATGCCCTTAGTTAGAGACCACGTCTCGGATCTGTAGGTCATCACCGGTAATACGCTCCGCCGTGTGTATTTTCTGATAAATATTGTACTTTGAACAGTACAATCATATTTATGAATCATTATTCTTAATCATAACTTACGATTGTTATCAAAAACCGGTCAAGAAGCATGTCGGACCATGCTCAATGTAGAGTTCCGCAGCCGTTCATACAAAATATGCACTACAGATGAAAAAAATACGATATGCAGAAGAGTACTGGCAGAAGAGCGTTGCTTAGAAGCGCAGTTTTTCGGCAATAACGGTAATCCGAACGTGTTGAAAATAATTTTCGTTGAAAGTATTTAATAACTTGTATCTTCTTATGTAGAAAATATGGGGGGGGCACAGTTTATGATACTATCGGAGCGATTACTACTGTAAATATTAAGTAATTAAGAAAAATGTAGAAACCTCACAATATTTTTAAAAGAACTGTCGAATATGTGCCACACGTTGATATACGCTAAAAAAAGTTTCGGTTACATGTATGGAGTGCCCCCTACAATTTTCTTTTGTTTTTTAACTATCAAACTTAGTAGCGGCTTATACAAGAAACCTACACTTCAAATTTCATCTAAATACATCTTGTAAAGTTTTTGAGTAATATGCCTGTGACGGACGGACATGATGAAACTCTGAGGGGTTCCGTTTTTGCCATTTTGGCTAAGGAACGCTAAAAATGTTATTGTCGGACAACAAAATTTTGTATAATATTATGTACACGTAAATTTTACGAACCTACATGACGAAGTAACGTAAAACGTAGATATCCGAACCCGGTCTTGTTTACATGTTATTGAGGAAAATTTTCTTAACCATTTGACCGCATGTTGACGGGAAACTGTGCGCCACACGCCAACTAATAAACCTGTTGTATGATACCTTAGCGGCAAATGACGTCGTGTCATATGAGGCACAATTTGCCGTTGACGTGATTTGCCGTCTATGGCGCAAAGGGTTAAAAAAGCAAGTTTGGTGAAAAATTTCGTTTCATATGAACATGCATTGGCCATTACATTATATTCGTCCCCGTCTTGCAGGTTTGAGCTGTAAAATAGCCTCGAGTATGATACCAACTTAGCACACTCGTATCCAAAATCATAACTCATAGGTATCTCACTAAATACACATAAGGGGGTGAGCGCGAGTCGCCTTACATGCTCCGTCTAGTGGAGGTAGTCTATGCTACTATAAACCCTTAATACACTCAAAACCTCATTGTTAATTATGAAAACACCTAACACGCTAAGCCTTTTCTTTAAAAATCGTGTAGTAGTAGCAAAAACTGTTTCTGACGTAATAATAACGAAGTTTGATGGCGTTTATCTTGGTTTCGGCAACTCGTAAAGATAAACTGAAACTAGTATACCTATTGGTAAAGACGATCGTTGATAACACCACACACCAACACACGTAAAAGTGAAGAGCTACGGATCGAAGGTCATTCGCGTATGGCCCCTTAAGCCTGTAACCGTTTACCCGAGTATCAACTGACCTACGATTTATTTATTTTCTTGACGTGACGAAGCCACTACTACACTTACAAACATATAAAAATGTTTTTCTACTCGTCGACTTTAATCCCTCAATAAGAACTTCATAGAGTAAACTTTGATAGCATACTTTTCAATGTCGGATACTCTATGGCACTTCCAACTCAACTGAAATAGTCATAAGCAAACACTTTATTTCATAAGCCAACACTTTGAATTGAAGTGTTGGCTTATGAATATGTCGAATGAATGAGTCAAAGATAATTGAGGTACGATGATGGTGATGATGATGGTGATGGTGATGGTGATGATGATGGTGATGGTGATTGTGATGGTGATGATAATGGGGATGGGGATGGTGATGGTGATGGTGATGGTGATGGTGAAGGTGATGGTGATGGTGATCGTGATCGTGATCGTCATGGTGATGATGATGATGATGATGACGATGATGATGATGACGATGACGATGACGATGATGATGATGATGATGATGATGATGATGATGATGATACCTACTCGTAGAAAAAGTATTGTATACAATAGTTATATAATTAGCTTTTTAAGTCTCGTACCTTACTTAGGCCACTCAGATTGCATAAAATACTATTGATTCAGTGACCGTCAAATAGTTCGTATAATTATTTTTTTGAAAATATCTTCAATGTACTGATATTGCATTTTTTCAACTATTATAAGGTTGTAGTGTAGATGATAGCCATTGAATATTAAACACTAGATACGTTAAAATCGCCCTTTAAAGTCAGGCATAACGGCTTGGCGATAAAGCTCACCATGCAAATCGGGTGACATCATGAAAAAGACGCATTGTATTATTTTGGTCGTAAACAACTGCGCTGCAGTAGAAAGTTTTCATACTATTTTTCCTTCATTAAACAGTAAAGAATCACTAGGGTATTCCATGATAACTTACAAATTACGTTACAATTTGAAAGTTTCATAGGAAAACATACATTATAGTTGTAAAAATTAAATGTCTGTACATTGAAGATATTTCCAATAGAATGATTGTAACGGTTATTTGGAGGTCACTGAACCGAAAAATATTTTTGTATGCATTGTTATGGCCTCATCACGCCAAAACGGCTAAACGGGCGTCAACTATTTTTGGTATACGGGAAGCTGGTCATCCTCAGTTGGTTATAAGATACTTTTTATCCGACTACGCTAAAAAAAGAGGGTTATGACTTCTTCTCCGCTCCGGTCACCTTCTAGTATTTTAAATTGGTAGTAATTATGAATTGTTTTACTTTCTTTGTACGTTTAAATACAACATTCTGAACCCTTTTTATTAAACTTAACATCAGCCGAAACCAAACCATAATCTCGTGCTAGCACACTATAATTTATACTTCATTTTAAATAAGCTTGGCTGAGGCTCCTTGACAGATTTCTTTTATGACATTGTTGTCTTATTGAACAATAGAGTTGTTTCCACCTACAAGTGTAAGTCTGACAATGCAGGATAATAAATGCTTTGTTTTTCAAGAATACAATAAACTAATCATGTTGTTCCTTCGATGGGTAAATTTTTTAATATGTTTTGCGTGTGTCACTTGACGAGAGTTGAAACGCTCTTGAAGAGCAGATGACGTCATTTCATTAGGCTTGACTGTGTGCGTGCAATCGCACCGTTTTCAAGTTATATCACATAAGTATAATAAACGAAAGCTACATATGTATCTAGCTAAACGGCAAGACATTTCGTCAAGTTTCAAGCTAATGGCCATCCAGTCGTCATTCGAATTGGTTTTATTCAACCGATAGCATAACCGGTACCATAAAATGTTAAAGGTAACTAGGAAAGTGTCGATGCTTTAATTGAAATAAATATCGATAATTTTCGAATCTCATTGTGATGAATTAATTGTTGGTGCAAAGTTGAATATTATTATTTGACTAGTAGCTCTGTGAGACCAAAGGCAAGGTCTACAAAACAGCTGTGAGACCTGGTATGGTGTACGGTGCTGAATGCTTGGCGACCAAACAAGCGCATGAACACAAACTCCATGTCAATTAAATGAAGATGCTGAGGTGGGCAGCCGGTGTAACGAGACTTGATAAAGTGCGTAACGAACACATCACACAAGTAGCAAATGAAGCTGTATTAGAGCTTATACAGCCCTTATAATGCTTAAACTGGCTGTATAATGGCCGTAGAAGCTCTTATACAGCTTGTGTGCTACCTGGGCAGAGTAAGCCCCCATCACTGACAAAATCAAGGAATCCCGCAGATGGTACGGGCATGTCATGCAACAAGACGAAGGTCATGTCGTAAAGAAAGCTGTCGCCCTACAGGACAACAAGAGAGGCAGAGGTCCCGCTTGCTACGTGGTGGTCCACTATATCAAAGGATCTGAAACAGGCCCACCTGAACGAAGAGACAACCCAGGATCGACAGACCTGGCGCATGAGAACGAGGAGCCGACCCCAAATAATGGGAGGAGGTACGGAAAGACGAAGACTAGTAACACTGTGAGCTGTAGACCGAGTCTTTCAACCCTCATATCTCCAGCATTTTGAATAAAATCCAAAAACTGGATCGTTAAAAAAATCCACACAATGAGGGTTTTCTAAAATGGAAATATCACCAGTTGGCGCAACCATGACGTGAGGTGTAACTGACAAGAAGTGTCAACATCCACCAATCACAGCACAAGATTTTGACACTTCTTGTCAATTAGACCTTACGTCACGGAGGCGCCAACTGGTGATATTACCATGTTAGAAAACCCTCATTATCGAATCTGTTCACAAAGCGGGTTGTAAGCAGACCTCGAGACCCAAATTCGAATAGCGTAATCAATATGACTTGGTCCTTGGACACGAATTTTAAAACGAAATTATAATTATAAGAGTAGATTTATTTGTTGAAAGCGCTGTAATTTACTTTTTTATTATTATACTGGTATTTCCTAATTTGGTTATACCTACCTAATTTTGTTCTTTATGATTTTTTTTATATTTTCGTGAGCAAATCTTTGGGATTTTAATCTGTTAATTTGCATATTTACTAAATAAATTGAATTGAAAAAAAGTCTGTTAAATATAATAATATACAACAAAATATATTACTAAATACACAGTACATTACCGGTGATGCTCATGGCTGCCAACGTGTTAATCCGAATCACTTCCAATGTTTATTATAAAAGAAGGTCCCTGCAACTTCGTTCGCGGAGGAGAAAAGTTGTAACCCCTCTTTTTTAGACAGCCTAGTATGATAAGAAGTATTCTATAAACATCTGTGGATACCAAGCTACCCGTCTACCAAAAATAGACGAACTTCGTTTAGTGTCCGTAACCCGAATGCGTGATGAAGCCACAACGACACACACAAAAAATATTTATCGCTTCAGGTCTCCAAATAGTCCGTTACAATAGGTTTTTTATAAATATCTTCAATGTTCAGACACTTCATTTTTACAACTTTATAATAGTATAGATTACCCCACATGTTTTCTATGGGATTGATAACTTGGTCACCAGCTTTTTTCCATATCGTACACGATGCAGGTATGAGATGTTAAAGTTCTATCCCGTACTATGTCTGCCAATTTTTTAATGGGGCATCGAAAATTTAAGCTATTTTTTTGTGAGATGTTTGTCAAATCTTGTACATGAAACAGGCTGGTTTCGCCTATTCAGCGCCTAACGCGGTAGCATGTTTTTTTTAAATTTTCTTGATAGAAAAGAAATCCGAAGACGCGCTTTCCTTTTCCGTTTGTTGTCTAGATTGTACAAACGACAGATTAATAAATGGCTAAATTATGTAAAAATATCATTCTTCCCTTTATCTTTTACGTCACTAACTTAAATTGTTAACAAAACATAATTATATCTTTTGATTTCATTGTACTTTTGCATCTGGCGCTTACGCCAAAAAACCCCAGCATGTAGTGTATTAGCTTTCTCTTTGATGCGCGCGAGCAATAAATGCGTCCCTTATTACTAATCCCGCTCATTGGCCGGCTGGACGCATGGGGCGTGGTTTACGAATAGGCATTACTTGAGGATGCAGGCCCTTAAGAGATTTTTTTTCGGGATATACTTCGCCACGCTTATTTAGGAAATCTATTATCTCATTTTACCTCCACCCAGAAGAACTAGGAATTTTCTCACTTTGACGTGAATTATTTCATGTTTTTATTTATTAATTTTTTTGGCACAAATTGTCATTTTACGTTGTTTTAGAAAATCAAAATACTTTAAGGTCGTAGTAAATGTTGTTCTTTGGATATCCTACTTTATTAACTTTATGTTGTTATATATTTTGATCGTAAAGTAGGAAAATAATACTAATATGTAAAACGTATTTTTTAATTGCATAAAAAAGTATTTTGTAAGAATAGAATTGTTCCATTCGAGTAATTTTAAGTCTTATGCGAGCTGACACATTATTTATATTCAAATATAACATAATTGCACTTTGGTACCTTATTTTTCTAAGCTGGAAGCACCTTCGTGTTGAAGCAAACGCGATTAGAAATAAACAATTAAATTGCTTATTCTTTACTTTTTAATTTACATGTTGAAATGCATGAGTCTTGGCAGGCCATGTCCAGAACATCGGAAATCTGCAAAAAAAAGTTAATATTTATTTTTCGAATATTTCGACGCACTATCCTTTAACCCATTCACTACCAAGCCACGCGCAAATTTGTATGGGTTTAAACTGATATGTGTGATGCCGAACGTAAATGCGTTAATGAATCGACCAAACCAGGGCCGGATCAAAGGGTGGGCAGCCGGGGCTGCAGCCCTGGGGCCTCTACAAAAAAATATATTTGGAAAATTACTAGGGGCCTCCTATAATTTGTTGCCCCTGGGCCTCCAGACCCCTAAAAGGACCACTCTGTTTCACAACGTGCTGTGACGAACCGTAAACGCTATGAAGCGACGTATTGGTAGTACTTATGTAAGCCACATGTTTCAGAGTCACCTTCGACACTAGAGGTCAAAAAACTCTGATGGTGCGTTGAAACAGCTGAATAGGAGTAAAACGAGGCGCATAAGACACGTCATCGCGAGTACGCGGGCCTTTTAGAGAAAAACTATAGGTAGATTACCGTTTTAGGGTTTCGTAGCCAAAATGGCAAAAACTCGTCATGTCTGTCCGTCCGTATGTCACAGGCATTTTACTCAAAAACTACAAAATTTATATTTATGAAATTTGGATTATAGTCGTGGATTAGTCGCTACTTAGTTCGATAGTTAAATAATTTAAAAATACTTCAACGGGGCTTTCACGAAACTTATTCTCAACAAAAGGACGTAAGTGCCGTAGAGAAACGCTCCTTTGCTAGTGCAGTTTTTCATATCGTCTTTTTCCTGCAGCTGCGGAACCCTACACTAAGCATGGTCCGACTGCTCTTGGCCGGTTATTTTTTCAGAATATTAGCTTTTTAGGTTTATCTTAATCCGAATTTTCCAAATTTTCCATGCATTTTCGGCGGGGGTAAACACGTAAAAAAACATACACACACACTGACAACTGAACCTATAAACTGACCCGCGATTGCGCGAATACTTTAGCAGAGAGGAATGTACTTGTATTATGGCCATTCCAGTGGTGCTTTAAGACTTACAATCTTTTACAAAAAAGAAGAGACCTAATGGTTCGATAAATGGGTATTAATATTTCTCAATTTCTGACTTATCGTTATTGTTTTACCACAGAATAGAAGACTGTCTAAGAAATAGCATTTAGGTGTACGTGTGATATAATTTGTATTGACTACAGAAAAATACCCAATAATAAAAACCCGGATCATTGCACTTTTGGAGAAATAAAACCTCGTAATTATTGGGTTATCCCAGGTTACAATACAATAGCGAAAAGTCGACAAGAATACATTTCAGCTTCATTATAAAGTAACTTACATCAACAGTCTGTTTGTGCGTCTCACATCTCAGTGTTATTTTGTTTCCGATAGCATTTTGTTCTGACAATCTCTTGTTTATTTTCCTCCATACCGCACTGGATGATTGCAGAACATTCATGTTTCCGAATATATAGAAACCTGAAAATTCGACATTGATCAATCGATGAGTAAATAAAAAAATCTTAGTATATCTTGCCAAGGTAAAGTAATATACTACTTGTTTGAAGGAATTGATATTGTTTCCGGCTTATAAATTCAAAGATCTAAATAACGGATACAAGAGTATCCCATTAACAAGTTACAAATACAAATATCTAAATAATGGATATAAGAGTTTCCTACATTATGAATACAAAGATCTAAATAATGGATACAAGCGTTCGTCATTGATGTTAGGAATTCAAAGATCGAAATAATGGATACAAGAGTTTCTCATTGATGTTATAAATACAAAGATCTAAATAATGGATACAAGTCCTCCCGTGACCATGGAAAGCTGGAAAGCTTCCGAAACGTCGGGAACTAAAATGAGATAATATACGCGATATAATCCGTTAAATTGTTTTATTTCAATGAGTAATAATCGCGGAAACAGAAGAAAATATAATGGATACAAGAGTTTCTCATTGATGTTATAAATACAAAGATCTAAATAATGGATACAAGAGTTTCTCATTGATGTTATAAATACAAAGATCTAAATAATGGATACAAGAGTTTCTCAGTGATGTTATAAATACAAAGATCGAAATAATGGATACAAGCGTTTCTCAGTGATGTTATAAATACAAAGATCGAAATAATGGATACAAGCGTTTCTCATTGATGTTATAAAAACAAAGATCTAAATAATGGATATAAGAGTTTCCCCCATTAACAAGTTATAAATACAAATATCTAAATAATGGATATAAGTGTTTGCCAATAATACATTATAAATACAAAGATCTAAATAATGGATACAAGTTTCCCATTAATAGGTTTACCATAGATACAAGATAAATAAGTTCAAAAATATCGTAACAAATTACTTGTTACAAGAAAAACTATCATCATGTCAGACTTTCTATCACAAAGTACAAGTACACTGTAACTTTTTTTTAAAATATGTTTGCATGTTAATATTATCCATACATATAGCAGAATAAGCCGCTTACTGTGTTTAATACCACACCTGTTTAAATATCTCAAGGTACTTATTATATGCAAATACAGTTATTCTTTTTCTTCACTAGAAGGTGCTCGCAATTTCGTTCGCAGAGGAGAAAAAGTCATAGCCCCTCTTTTTAGGGTTCCGTAGCCAAAATGGCAAAAACGGAACCCTTATAGATTCTTCATGTCTGTCTGTTTGTCTGTCCGTCCGTATGTCACAGGCATTTTATTCAAAAACTATAAGATATACATTGATGAAATTTGGAGCATAGGTGTCGTATATAAACCGCTACTTAGTTTGATAGTTAAATAAAAGATATATATATATTTCTAGGGGGGCACTCCATAAATGTAACGGAAACTAAAAAAAAAATCAGCAAATATCAATGTGTGGCACATATTTCGTCAGTTCTTCTAAAAACACTTTGAGCTTCCTAAAATTTTTTTTGAACAGTTTCCGAAATATTCGCTCCGAAAGTAGCAAAATCTATTTTCTAAACTGCATGTTCAAAAAATTAAAAAAAAAATTACAAATATAAAGCTTAATAAATACTATCAAAGAAAATTGTTTTGAACATGAAAAGTATCTTATAACCATCTGTGTATACAAAAATAAATATATTTCCATCCAGTGACCTCCAAATAGCCCGTTTCAATCATTTTTTTTAAATATATCTTCAATGTACAGATATTTTATTTTTACAACTTTATAATAGTATAGATGAAAAAAATTCAAGACCCTGACTGAAATAGGTACTTAGATAATAAAACTATCAGTAAAAAACCTTTACCTTCTTTAGCACGGGACAATGCAACACAAATCCTATTTTCTGCACTGAGAAACCCGATCTTGTTGTCCTTGTTACTCCTCACCAGCGACAATATCACTATCCTGTTCTCTTCCCCTTGGTAGTTGTCTACTACGGTGATTTTAACGTCCCGAAGTGAGTCGTACTTCTTACTGAGCTATGGAAGTAACAGAGGAGAATAAGAATTATAAGGCGCAAGTTCATCCATGTAGGAGAAAGACATAACCTTCTTTTTTGCCTAGTCATTGTCGGGTAAAAAGTATGCTATAACTACTCATAACTATACTTGAATGTTGAACTATCAAAAATGGTCAGAACCCGTTCAGCAGTTTTTCAAAGTAATGCTACAGAGACACATATACATACAGGCATCCAAAGTAAAAAAAAAAAGTTAGTCAGTGGAGGAGAAAGAAATCATATTCCCTTTTTTTCTTGGGCTTAGACGGGTCAAAAGTATCCTATAAACATCTGAAGATGTCCAGCTACCCGTGTGCCAAAAATAGTTGAAATCCGTTCAATCGTGATGCTATGATATGATAAATTATAAAATTCCAAATTGGAACAAAAAAATATACTTTTATAGTATTATAGTTAAGTTGTAATAATAAAATGTCTGTGCATTGAAAATATAAAAAAAAGTGAAACGGACTATTTGAAGGACTTTGAATCAAAATAGTAGATTGTTAACCAAAGGGTTGAAAGTGACCCATTTCACTTGAGATATTTCTGGTGCTCGAACGAATCGCCAATAGTTCGAGGGTGAAATGGGTAATTTCACCAGAGTTAAACACTCTACTTTTCATTCCGACTATGAGGAAAATAAAAATAAAAATCATCATCATCATCGCAATCGCGATATGAAAAGCTTTTATTTTAATCTTCGACTCTGTGGCGAAATCGTAACAATAAAATACTTTCCACCCTAGGCATGGAAAAGCTATTTTCCACCCGGCTAAATACCCATGAAAATTTAACTTTCCGAACACGAGGGATGAAAAATATTTTTTTTTCAATGTTTTGTATGGTTGTTTGTGTCGTTGTGGCTTCATCACGCCAAAACGGCTTAACGAAAAAGTATTTTTGGTACACGGGTAAGCTGTGCATCTACAGATGGTAATAAGATTATTTTTACCCGACTACGGTGGATTTAATACCAGTGTTATGACGTTTTTCTCTTCTGAGAATGAAGTTGCAGGCACCATCTAGTTTTTAGAAACTTTATTAGTAAAAACTCTAAATTAAAGTTTTTCAGATCAAAATGAAATAATTAACCTATTTTGGCACATGTGTAACTTTGTGTCTATACACATGAGGCCCATCAGGTAGGTATGTACACACACAGCCATTTGTAATTTATTTTGTACAAATTCTAATTTTGACAAAAAATATATTTTTTTCCAGTCAACCCGTCAAATCAGGAGCTGTACTCGTAGTGCTCTATAAACTATTAAAAAAAAAACTACAAAAAAGCTTCAATTTATGATTAAAAATGCTTCCAAATACAAAGGTTAGGTACCTCTTTGATAAGCGTCGCTTGTCCAGTGTAAGTGGCCAGTATAGTGATTTCTTGTGGTGTATACTTCATTTTGCGCAGATAGTCCGCGAGGGCTACGCACCATTTCGCTTCGAAGGTGTTCTTGTGGCTCCAACTGTCTTCTAAACCCTGAAATAAAGCACAATGTGCGAGGGAATTACATGATCTAATTCCACCCATTATGTACTCTGTGATTCCACCAGCCCCTTTCCACCACCGGGGCACACGACGCGTGCGTTTGTTCCATTCAAATGTGATCGATATTCCGCGTATCCGCACGAAGCGCTTCGGTGCCACTTCCATTATGCGTACCGCAAAGGAGTGGAACTCGTTGCCTGCGAGTGTGTTTCCCGACCATTATAATTTGGGCGTGTTCAAGACAAGAGTGTGAATAGGCTGTTGCTAGACGGGCATGATACATTCTCAGTCGCATTGTCACTTAACAATAGGTCAAATGCCCGTCTATCATCGTATAAAAAAAAACAATGCACTGTCAATTTAATTTATAAAAAGGCGTGGGCACTACGTTTTGAGTTGGTTTTAGTTTCAACCACCAACCGGAAGATCTAGCTTCAGCATGCGACCTACAAGTTGGGTAGATTATACGCCGTGTTTTTTTGATTTCCGTTAATTTTAACAATTTACTTAATTTTTCTTCACATTTCTTAATAGCGACTGATAGAGACAGACGATGCATAACTTAAACTGGTGGGTCTAGGTGGTTAAAAAATATGTAATTATGCATACAAAAAAATAAATAAATATGTAGAATTCCCGAAAAGCCAAGGAGTTTGAAAAAAATGTTAATATGAATCAAAATGACGTGAAATTACATAATTTTTCGTAAATTTCCTTGCTTTTTCGGGAGTTTTACAGGTTTATGTCTTTTTATTGCATGTAAAAATACATATTTTTTAACAGTGTAAGTACCTTTTCTTATAAAGAAATATCAGGGACAATCTTACACAAATCGACCCAGTCCCAAACTACGCAAAGCTTGTACCTATGGGTCAAGGCGACGATATACATAATATATAGGTAAATTATAATACTTAAATACATAGAAAACAACCAAGACACAGGAACATTCGTGTCCATCACACAAATACTCACCCTGGCCGGGATTCAAACCCGGGACGCTGACTTCGTAGGCCGTTGTGCAATCCACTGAGCCAAACGTGACGTTTTATTGCCTAGGTATCTTTACGCGAATGTGACAAAAAGTGATAAGTTCACTTACCTCAGAGTCCTCAAAAACATCATGGTTGTAGAACCACAAATTGTCCCTCATTCCTCTCACATCCTCATACTGGAACACGCTGGGGTGGCTATCAAGTGTCTCGTATATCACCGGTACGATCAAGTCTACGAAATTTTGTCGCATACGCCTTTGCGTCGTGAGAGTGCGGGCGTGGATTCCGTTTCTTATCATGCGCTCGAAAAGCGATATTTCGAGGTTGTAGTCTTTTGCTAGCTTGAAATGGGCTGCTGAGGGTTTTAGCTGCTTATGGTCACCTGGAAACAGTGGAATATCATACAATAGGGCTCTTGATAGAGCGTGAAAATCAACTATATTATCACCTATATAAAAAGTTAGTAAGATATGCACTTTTCGTGATAAATCTATAGCAGAATAATTGACTTCAGTAAGTCATCCATACTAATATTATAATTTCGAAAGTGTGTCTGTCTGTCTGTATGTTACCTCTTTACGCTTAAACCGCTGAACCGATTTAGATGAAATTTGATACGGAGATAGTTTGAGTCCCGGGGAAGGACATAGGCTATTTTTTATCCTGGAAAAATTCTTTTATCCGCGATAAAGGAATTCAAGGCCGACAAAGTCGCGGGCAGAAGCTAGTATAAAATAAACGAAATCGATTTCCGATTTTTCGCCAATAACTATTCCATTTTATTAACACATTCTGTATTCATTATTAAACATAAATAACAAGATATTCTTTATTTACGTTGCAGTTTCACACGCCATGGTCACACATGGACTTTAAATTTAAATTAGTTTTTTTTTTCAAACAGACTACACGAAATTTAAATATTGCAAAGTGGCGAGGAGTGTATTTTACACTTCTGGCGTAAAATGTTCAGTGTGACCTCCGAACACGACGTTATATACGTTGACAGCGGCGAATTAATAGGGTAAATATCGTTTTAGGTCCAATTTCAAGTGGATCAACTTTTCTTGTTGTTATCCTGAGGGGCTACTCCGAAACTAAAAAAATGAAGTTCGTATGGCGCCATCCCGCTCACTCACATACAACTTAACATGAGAGCGAGAGGGATGGCAGGTTACGAACTTCGAATTTCGAGTTTCGGAGCAATAATGCTAATAATCTAGTCTATTGATATGCTATGCGATAGAGGTTTGTATAGCGGATCAATAATAAAAACAGGCTACCTAGTTCTGGGTAACGCGGGGGAAGTCGCTAGGCTATGATAAATTATAAAATATCAAATTAGAAAAATAATAAAAATATCAGGGACAATCTTACACAAATCGACGTAGTCCCAAACTAAGCAAAGCTTGTACTATGGGTACTAGGCGACGATATACATAATATATAGATAAATTATTATTACTTAAATACATATAAAATATCCAAGACCCAGAAACAAACATTCGTGCTCATCACACAAACACTTATCCTGGTCAGGATTCGAACCCGGGACCGCCAGCTTCGTAGGCCGTTGTACAACCCACTGAGCCAAACGAGTCGTCATAAAATTTTGAACTTACCGATAAGTATCAAGTGTTGGCAGCGATTGGTGAGGGATGCCACTATGTGTGCCTCCAACACCTCTGCCGCTTCCTCGACTATTACTGAAACGTAAATAGACATTCAGAAATGAAGAGACCCGTAGCAGAACCAGTTTCAATGTGAATGGCAGTCAATATATACCCAATAGATAAATGGTGTCAGTACGCACCTATAGGCGACATGAGTCGTTTCAGCAGGTCGTGCCTACGCGCAGCCGTGGTCGTGGTGACACCTACCACCCGCGCGGTGCGCATCACCTCCCCATCGATCAGTGTGGCCACCTCCCCCAACTCTTCACTCATTGTGTTGTGCTGTTCCTGAAATTTTATTTATATACTTGAAGGTTTAAAATATTTAGGTAGTATTATCAACAGTAAATCAAGATGTAGTCAAGATATTATTGCTAGAATAGCTATGGCCAAACAGGCATTTAACAACAAAAAAACATACTCAGATCCGAAATATCAACGAAAACCAGAAAACAGTAAATAAAATCATATGTATGGAGTGTAGCATTGTATGGCAGCGAAACGTGGGCCCTGATACAGAAATATAGGGAGAGGTTGGAGGCGTTTGAAATGTGGTGCTGGAGGAGGGTGGAAGGCATAAGCTGGACGGAAAAAATATCAAATGAAGAGGTCTGAAATAGGATAGGAGAGACAAGGGCAATATTAACACTAATTGAAAATAGAAGAGGAAATATGATAGCCCATCTTAACAGATAACAGACAGAGAAGACGTGACGTTTTCCTCCAAAATATCATAGAAGGAAAAATCGAAGTAAAGCGAGGTAAAGGAAGGCCAATACGAAATTACTTTGAGCAAAACTATTTGTTCCTGAGTCTTGTATGTTTTTATGTATATAAATAGATATATCTATTGAATATATTGTCGTCTAGGACCCATAACACAAGCCTTATTGAGCTTACCAGGGGACTAGCTCGATTTGTGTAAAATTGTTCTGTAAAATTGATTTATTTATTTATACCCCCTCTTTTTTATTCAGTGTAGTCGGGTAAAAAGTATCATACATCCATCTGTAGATACCCAGCTATACACGCGTACCAAAACCACTTCCCGGTTTCTAATTGAGTTAAAATTACAATTCTTATGTTCCTACATATTTATGTAAGTACGGCGATAATCCACTTTTATGATACCATCGACCTGATCTGATGATGGAGCCGGAAGGTGGTCATAGGAACTTTGTAACGAAAGATTACAAACCGAGTTTGGGCACTTTAGGACGGGTTTAATTAAAAGTCCAGTCGGTAATAAAAGTTAGTCTCAAAAATATAATTTTTGAACTGTTTGAATATTTTTTTACTTGTTTCAAACTACGGTAATTCCAAAATAATTTTGTGGATAAGGTTTCTAAAACGCAATCACCCATTTGAGGCAATAAAAGCTAGTCTCAATAATTTAATTTTTGATTCAAGCTTATTTCAAAATACGGTATATCTAAAATCATTTTGACGATAAGGTTTCTTAAAACGCAAACATCCATTTGAGGCATTAAAAATTGTTCCAAAAATGTAATTTTTCACATAAAAATTGTTTTTTTTTATATCAAACTACGGTAATTCCAAAAATACTTTGAGGATAAGGTTTCTTAAAACGCAAACAACATATATTCGATTTGAAAAATATTTATACACGTGAAAAAATATTCGTATTTTTTTTTTTTTTTTTTTATTATAAATAGATGGGCATTTGACCGCAATCTCACCTGTTGTTAAGTGACGATGCGGTCAAGGATGTATCATGCCCGTCTAGAAACAGCCTATTCACTCTTGTCTTGAACACGCCCAAATTATAATGGTCGGGGAACACACTCGCAGGCAACGAGTTCCACTCCTTTGCGGTACGCATGATAAAAGTTGCACCATAGCGCTTCGTGCGGATTCGCGGAATATTGACCACGTGCGGATGGAACGAACGCATGCGTCGTGTGTCCCGATGATGGAAAGGGGCTGGTGGAATTAAATCATGTAATTCCCCCGCACACTCACGTATTATCATTTTTAACCTTCACTTATCTTTCTTGCCTGGTAGTGTTGCATTTACTACGGGGTGACGTCACCAGACATGTTTAATTGGCTATATATTTGTTTTGTAATCAATACCTTTGTAAAGTTGTAAAAGATTATAATAAATATGAGCGCCTTCCAATTGTAAGTATTCGGTTCATTTTCGGCTTACGTCAATACGAGTATAACCATGTTTTTCATTTCCATTTGCAACTCCAGTGGCTTCCAATTCGTTTTCGTAATAAGCCTCACCTTGCCTTCCTCTTTGTCATACTTTTCAACCCCACTACCCCTGGGTATCTTAAGGAGCGAGGAGAGGATTAATTCGTTGTGAACCACAAGCGGTCTGCTGGTCTAACGGATAGGACGCTGTTCCGGTATAACGGAGACGCTGGTTCGATTCCGGCTTAGACTGCAGTGGATCGCAATTAATTTTTCTTTTCTACTTAGATCTTTGTATCAATATTGTATAAAAAATATGTGAAGTTTTTACATTAAAAAATATAAACAAACTTCTTTCACTTCTCAAGCGATCAGGATGTGGAATGCTTTGCCGTTGGACGTAAGGTCCGCTAAATCTATTTTCGTTTTTAAGAGCACTACTTATCGCTCTCTTAAGCTGTGATGTCTATGTCATGTAGTCTAGTGAATTTTGGTTATATGTATGTGTGTGTACAATACAATACAAATACTCTTTATTGCACACCTCAGATACACGGAAAACTAGACCATGCCAATAACTTTCGAATAAGCAGAAGTAAACAACAGGCGGTTTTGTCGCTAAATAGCGATATTGTCCAGACAACCTGTAGTAATTCATACTAATATTATAAATGCGAAAGTGTGTCTGTCTGTCTGTCTATCTGTCTGTCTGTTACCTCTTCACGCTTAAACCGCCGAACCGATTTGGACGAAATTTGGTATGGAGATAGTTTGAGTCCCGGGGAAGGACATAGGCTACTTTTTATCCCGGAAAAATACCCTTATTCGCGATAAACGTATTTAAGGCGGACGAAGTCGCAGGCAGAAGCCTGTATATATAAGGGCAAAATGTACAAGAGCATTGTAAGACCTGTCGTCATGTATGATCGGAATGTTGGGCCGCAAAGGTGACGGATGAAAGCAGATTGCATGTTACGGAGATGAAAATGTTGAGATGGATCGGATAAGGACTGAGTATATATAAGAGGAAGAGTAAAACTTGCACCCGTAGTCGATAAGCTGAGAGCAAATCGCCTACGGTGGCATGGACATGTTATGCGGAGGGATGAGAGTCATGTGGCAAGAAAGGTATTAGATATGCATGTGGAGGGATGTAAGAGGAGGGGTAGGCCGAGGAAAAGGTGGATGGATTGCGTGAGAGATGACATGAACAGGAAGGATGTAAATGACCAGATGACGAGTGATAGAGAGGTATGGAAGAAAAAAACATGCTGCGCCGACCCCAAGTAAATGGGATAACGACAAGCGAATGATATATATTTGTATATTGTATACGTACGCATTGAGTTGCCGTAAAAAAAAGAGACCTTAAACTTTATCGTCACCAAATGAGATCGAGGTAAAATTAACTACATAAAAAAAACTTACCAGCAAAGCGTTAATTTTGGCCATCAGTTCGTTCTTTATATCAGCAACTGCATTGTGATACACCCTCCATCTCAATTCTGGCTTCAAGCTATAGAGATCAGTGACATTTCTGATATGTTCTTTGTTAAAATCTTGTAATAACATGTTTTTCTAGAATGACAAAGGTATAAATATAACCAAAGATTAGCATTGTTTATAATTTAATAAAATTATTAAAATCGTTCTAATATAGTGTTTAAAATCCTACAAACAGAAATAACTCAATCGTATAAGTAAAAAACTAACGAAAATACTTTGTTAGGTTTTAAGGAAAATGTCGGTATACTATTTTGGTACTTTACATTAAAAATATAGCTAAGAAATTTTACTAAGTTTACCTTGAAACAATCCAATCTCTTTCTAACTCTGTTAATTTTCTCTAGAAACTTGTCCTCCATTTTTTGCTCTTCAGAAGGATCCTCCGTAATATCTTTTATATACTTTATGCTGCTCCTCATAGATTCTATATCTTTTAAAGCCCATTGTTCAGAAAAACACGTGTCTAATTTATCAGTATTTATGTCTAGATCATCAAATTTCTCCCAATCTTCGACTTCATCGTCGACTTCATTGAAATCATCATCTAGATGACCGAACAACCAACAAAGAACAGCATCTTCATTTCCAGTTTTCAATTCGAACAATTTATCATTAATTTTCAAATAAGGTTTAATGCTTTTGTAAGAAACAATCTCCTTTTCACATTTCTCTATCTCACTCTGCACTTCTGTCATCTCATTGAATATCTTCTCCAGTTCCCTCCTCTTATTCGAATAGAGATAACTATATCTGCACTTAATTCTCGTTCTCATGCTATTTAAAGTATATTGCTCTAACGTTTTATTCTTACTCTGGCTCCCTAATCTTACTATGTTATCAGTGACATTTAAAATACCTTCAAGGAATTGATCTAGGGCGTGATTCGTGTAGCAGATGATCAACATCGGTGTACCTTCTAAGGATAAGTTCTTTAGTAGGGTAGAAGCGATTTTGACCCCTATGAAGGTCTTGCCGGTCCCAGGAGGGCCTTGGATGACGGCGAATTCTCTAGTAAGTGCCAGTTTGTAGGCCTCTAGTTGAGATTGGTCTAAATCAAAGGGTGTCGGCCATTGGTTTGTGTCCAAGACTGGGATGTACATGTCTTCTTTGGTATCTGTTATGGTGTATATTGTTTCAGGAGTCAGATAGGATGGCGGCTGAGTTTTTGTCTATGAACCAAAATAGTTAAAATAAAATACTGATACAGCATGAAATAAGGAGGATTATCTAATGTGGGACACTAATAGCAAGAAATGAGTAAAAAAATAACAATTTGTATTTGTGTTATAACAGTACGATGCAATTCTAAGCTAATTATGTTTGTGTTAATATAATGAAATTTTGCTTTGTGGTTTTTAGTTTTTTTTTTTTACTCATAAATATAATATTGAAATTCTACCTCATTGGCTGTCTATCTATTTATCTATCAGCCACGGATGTCCACTTCTGAACATAGGCCTCCCCTGTAGCTCGCCACAGGGTGCGACCTTTAGTACCCCAACGGCCATCCGTTCTCCGGGCTACATGGCCTCTTCGTGATAGAATCACAAATGAGGATATCCGCAGAAGAACCAAAGTAACATTGGCTATACTATTTTATAATACGAATTTGAGAATGTTTAATTTATTAAAAGAATAATGCCTCTTTGTAACAATATTTACCTGCACGTCAACAATGTATTTCTTCATGGGTAAATCGTCCATAGATTCCTGCATCACTTTTAGCACTCTGTGGTAGGGCTCGAAGAATACTTCACTCTCCACCATCAGGAACTTCTGCTCGAATATCGTCTTCGCCACTGGATTGTGGAACGACACTGCAATCTAAAATACATGTAAAATTATCATGATACGAAATATGACATGTTTTTGCTTAGTGACGGCGTACTGCAAGTACGTACTGATGTGCAAATTGCGTAAACTTTCCAAAATGCTTAAAAAAGGTATTTTAAACAGGTAAGTTAACACTAGACTTAAGACCTTTTATGTACTAAGAAATGCTTAAAAAAGGTCTTATAAACATGTAAGTTAACACTAGACTTAAGACTTTTTTTAAGCAGTTTGGAAAGTTTCCGCAATTTACACATCCAGTACAAGTACGTGAGTTTTAAGAATCCTTGGATTGCTTCGACTATAGGATTTTTAGGGTCGGCAACGCGCTCGGAATGCCCCTGGCGTTGCAAGCGTTCATAGGCTGCGGTGATTGCTTAACATCAGGCAGGCCGTACGCTTCTTTGCCACCTTAGTATAAAAAATATATCGATGGCAACACAGGAATGTGATATTGCTGGACAAATGGCGGAAATTCGCATTGGATGGGTGTAAAATCGTGCAAACGTGACAAAAGACATAAGCTCGGCACTTGTTCACAGCACGCAGGCCATTCTTCTGTCTGATAAGCCTGTGGTCGCGTGTGCCGACCCATATTGGTTTACTTAGACACGAAAAACGTTGTCTTCTTTCATAACACTGTTTTTGACGTGGTACAAACACACACGTTCCAAGCCCTTATCAGTCTAAATTAAACCTCACCAAATTTACTTACGGAGAACATTACCGAGGATTCTCGGTAATTTACGGTAACTTACCGCGGTGAGAATTACCGTAAGGACGTAATTTCTCGGCGGCACATCACTAGAGGCACGATGGGCCTAAGCGTTCGGCTTGTGAATTTATAAAATTATGGAATTTTTCATCAATGTTTTCTTATGACCAGAGTTTGGATATTCAGTGAGATATTTACCTAAAATTGCCATGAACCCCGCAAAATTTGGGCAAATATGGAGTCGGATTCTGAATTTGATTATTTTAATAATATAAGTTCTGGGATTCCAAGAGTGCATAAAACGACACGAGGAGATAATAATATACAAACATGTTTAGTTTATGGCTATTTATGACTATTTTGGTAAGCACGTACGTTGTTATGCAAATGTAGGTAATGTAAAATAATGTAGGTAATGTAATGTATGTAAGTATTTGACGTAACCGCGGTGTAAATTGATTTAATTTCAAGGTATATGTAACATAAGAGAATAATAAAACATGCGTTTTGGAGGTCTTGTTACTAAATTTAGTAATCCCATGAAGTTTATTAGGAAAATAAAATTTAATCCGTCTCCATACCGTTCAACATAAACGCCGCCGCCAAAGTTTAAGTAAATATCTCACCGAATTCCGAACCGTGGTTATGACGTTATCACGTAAAATTATTGTCCGTAAACCGACTTTACAGACAACCAATTTCATAGTCTGTAATAGATTTATAGGCCATTGATTGTACTGTTTTATAAAGTTACGTAAATAATAAACATCAACGCAAATTAGACCGTATATGATTTCTTGATTGATCGCCCTAATTCTATACGACGTTGTTTTATAATTCAAATAACAACAAATCAGTAATTGCGATAGTTCCGGTCAAAATTCAAAATACACAACATTAGGCCGAGAATCCATTTCGGGTTGTATACTGGTTTAGGTGACCACATGAGAGACAATAAAAAGTCACGTTTCATTAAAAACTCACCAGTTTGAAATGCATCTTCTATTGTATTCTACTAATCCGGAATTCAGTACAGTAGAACACAAGATTTTATCAAAATTGTTACTATAAAAGAGCTATAGTGATCCAAACATAAGTCGCTTACCATACCCGTAGTTCTTGCTGTCGAAAAGGTTTGTAATTGGTGCAAAAAGTCCACGACATAGTGTTAATACTTACATAACCTTCGCTTAATAAACTCAATCCAGAATCTAGTACAGTAGCGCACAATATTGTCTCAAAGTTGTCACTAGTGAAGAGCAGCAGTGATCCGAACATAAGTCGCTTGCTGTACGCGTATTTCTTGGTGTCGAACAGGCCATGGTTGATGCGGTCTGTCCAAGCAATGTCCACCAGATGACCAACTTTGTTGTTGCTGACGTAGGTACGGATAATACGGACTTTTGGGTATACTCTGAAATTAATGGAATAAGACATGTCATTTAGACGATTGGCGTTTAGGTTCATTTCGTCCACATTCCCATTTCGTCACATTCCTACTCCGTCAGCAATCCCATTTCGTCCACAATCAATTCCCAACTCGTCCACTTCCTATTTTGTCAACATTACAACTTCGTCAATATTCCCATTTCGTCTATATTCCCATTTCGTCCAGATTCTTAACTCGTCTACATTCTCATTTCGTCCACATTCCCAGTCTTGACGTGCTGGCAAACAACCATGTAGGTCACCACCAAACATATGAAGTAATAAAAAATTGTATTTTATTTTGTTTTATTTTCATTTTATTTTTGTTTTTATGTACTTCTGATTTTACTTTACGCGTGTTAGTTAAGCTGCAAATGTTGACGAAGTGGGAATGTTGACTAAGTGGCAACGTTCGATTGCAAATCAATGCGACCTACTAAATTGCAAGCAGAATTTGAACCTGCGACCTCTTTTTTATAGCAGAAGTGCTCTAATCAAGTGAGCTATCGCAACTTTATATTCGAACACAATCTACAAACACTATAGTAGCGCCCTCTGTGTCTATTTTATTTATGAATACGACAATTTTGGGACTTTTTTATTTATCAATGAGACAGAGATAGCGCAGCATGGCGTGATACGCATGTCTTGGATGTACCGTTGTTGAGTTATTGCCGAAAACTGCGCTTCTTAGCAAAAGGAGGTAAGTGCTACGAAGATACTCTCTTTTGGTGTACTTTTTCACATTGTATTTTTGTTATCTGTAGTGCAGTGTTTACATTTCTTTGTAGTAACGGTTAAGGAACCCTACACTGAACATGGTCCAAGATGCTTTTGGCTGGTATCTAATATTAGTAATATTGAATGTCAAATTCTCTATTCGGGCATGTTACTATGTACAAGACCTTCTTGTAAGGCCCTTGCCTTTCTTAAGCTTACATCTATACCTAGTTTTCAGAAAGCTGATAGATTATTGGTATTATTTAAATGTTACCTGATATTTTCATGTCTCCTCTTGTTTGGGTTCTCCATGTATTTGCCTGTAAATATACAAAATAACCACCTTATTAAATTAGACTTACAAGATTTGAAGTTTATCTTGTAAGTCTAATTTAATAAGGTTATAAGAACCTACCGTAGGTAATTAAAAAAAATATATATTGCAAATAAAGTAACAATTTGGAAATTGGCTTATTCTTACAACAAGTACCTAATCGTTGAAACAATATAAAAAAAATAACAAAATAGCCTTTCAAATAAGAAAAATAATCAAAATTGGTTCATCCATCCAGGAGCTTTGAGGCCGGACTTACACAGATGCACAAAAACGCAGATATTCACATTAAACTTTTAACACCTCTTTTTTCATGGAGGTTAAAAAAGGAAAGTAATTAAAAAAAATTACTATTCCTTGAAATAAAACAATTTAACGGATTATATCGCGTATATTATCTCATTTTAGTTCCCGACGTTTCGGAAGCTTTTCAGTGGGAGTTAAATTGTTTTATTTCAATGAGTAATAATCGCGGAAACAGAAGAAAATATTAATTTACTATTCCTTTTAATTGTATAACCAATGACCGCTGGGGCAGAAAAGTTCTCAAGTGGTGACCGCATACACAACGACGCAGCGTGGGAAGGCCACAAGGTCCAACAAGGTTGACTGTACATCTGGTGAAGATCACGGGAAACCATTGGATGAGGGTGGCGCATAATCGGTTGTTATGGACATCCTTCGGGAAGGCGTTTGTCCAGTGGTGGAAGTCCATAGGCTGATATGATGATGAGAGTGATGATGACATTCGCATTATCTCGTTAGAAATATAAAGAAGATCTGATTAGAAGATCTGGTGGAATGCACCCTACATAGTATCTTGAAAACCATTATATTTTATATACTTACATATCCCCTCACGCAGAGGTCCGAAGCAATCCTCCCGTAACAATTTAAACTGTACATCTAAATAATGGTCTACACTCGGAAACACCCCTTTAATTATATTAGGTTGAATGTTCAAGGCACCATTTCCAAGCAAGTCTAATTTTGTTGGAAATATATTAAGGTTTTTAAAATGATTGCGATCATTGTTTGGGCTACATTGCGAGTTTGAGGGTTCCAAAGAGTCCTGCAAGTATAAAACATGGAGTCCCAACACTGTTATTTGGTTTGAAAGGGCTGTGATAAATGAAATTCGGCACGAAATAAATATAAGATTTTGATAATCTTCAGTGGGACCATTTCTTTCAGAATCCAGAAATTGTTGTTCATTGTTCTTTGAAATGAACAGCCATTGGACTAATGACTGCAACAACTTTTGTATTTAATGCAATATGATAATGAAATGTGTTTACCTTCTTATAACTATTTAGTTTTTCTTTTAAATCCTCTATTTCATAAAACAGCTCATCTCTAAATCTCTCTGTATGCTCTTCTTTAACACCTATTGCACTAGTCTCCAATGTTTCTAACAAATTTTGAGCTTCATTCAAAAACTCCTTATTTTTACCACTAAAATTATAAATACCTTCACAAATAGCTAGCACATTGAAATAAAAAGTTTCAGCATCATCCCACAACTGGGAATTCATCCTCTTTTCTACTACACGTACGGACGGTAAGCTGCTCAGATATTCCTTCAAAATTTTCAAAAAGTTTGACTTAAGGAACTTTGATTTTAAAATAGTAACAATCATAGATTTTTCACCCGGTTCTAAAGACTTGTACACATTGGCGATTATTTTCACTATTAGCACTATGAAGTCTTCTTTTAATTCACTATCCATTAGGTACCAAAAGCTGTTTTTATGAGAAATCTCTAAGGTTAGAGTAGGAGGTTTTAGCATAGAGATATCTAGTAGTTTCTTGTAGCCGATAGGTTTTTTTTGGAACTGTTGCGGTTGGGTCGATGTTTGAGTATCTGGCTGTTCCTCGTCAGCAAATTCTGATGCATTTTGTCCACTACTTTGCCCGGTCTCTTCTACAAGAGTCCCGTCGAACCAGTCTATACGAAGTGAAGGTTTATTTGCGTCTGACATTGCTCAGAATTTATTGTGTTGGCACTTTTGACACACGACTCAATAAGTAACTATTCAAATACACGTTATATCTATAACATTAACATAAATAAAGCAAATATCTTGTACAGTTTATTTCTAAAGGTTGACAAACATTAAACAATTGTCAAGTTGTCAACGTCAAACTCATACGTCAACCTATACTTAATAGTTCCGTTTGATGTTCGATAATGTTTTGTTTCAAAACATATTTCTTATTTTCATACAGAAAAACAACACGGATA
Organism: Hedya salicella; assembly: GCA_905404275.2. NCBI lineage: Eukaryota > Metazoa > Arthropoda > Insecta > Lepidoptera > Tortricidae > Hedya > Hedya salicella. The sequence goes on from FR990108.1 coordinate 18,784,428, forward strand.
TTTTTTTATTAATATAGTTATAGATTAAGTAAAAATATTAGCTTGTGGTTAAATTTTACTAGTTGATTTCCATTATTTCTGTTTAGAGCTCAGCAACTCTAACAACGTATCGTAACATCGTGATACGGAACGTCCACAAGATATAGGACGCTGTTGGGCGTAAATACAGTGAATGTTTAATAAAAATCGAAATAAAGTCGCATTTCTATAAAATTTGCTTAACTAGTGCAGTCTAGTAAGTGATTTCAAGTGCAGTGCAAACAGTTAAAATCGACAAAAATCTCAAAACGGAAGAGAGAGACTTGTTTTGTTTACGATAATTTGTCAGGAAAGACATTGCACTCGCAGTGTTTATTTTTATACTTTAAAAAGCAAAGTTTGTGAAAATAAACGGTCTAATTAAGTTCGGAGGCTATTTACAACAGTTTCTTTTCGTTAGAAGATGTCTTAATGATCCTCAGATTTACTGAATTGAAAAATTAATAAAGCAAATAGAAATTCTGAACATAGTGATGTACCGATTGTACGAATACCTCATATCGATAACAACAAAAGCAAGGGTAGACGAACTATTTTAAAAATAAAGATGTCTACCGCAAAAAGACTTAAAACTGCACCTGGTACTTCGGGAGCTGCTGGTTCAAACGTTCTACCAAAAAAGAAAAAGCCCATCATACACTCACAAGCACGAGAACTAGCTAGAAAGGTTTTAGAAAATTGTGAATTAGAACGAAGAAATAAAAGCTTCAAATATTCTTTCAATAAATCACTGGACCGGGCCGCGTTTTATACAGGGTTGTCCAAAAGAACTTTAACTAGAATAAAATCAGAATCTAAAGCCGTTGGTCCTGATGCGAAATTAAAATCACCGAAAAAACGAAAGAAAAGAGGTCAAAAGTTAAGTATGTACAATTTTGACCGCTCCGTGATCCATAATACTATTAATGAATTTTATTTATACAAAAAAATTGTTCCAACGTGTCCTAAATTACTTATTTCGATACGAGAAAAAGTTCCATTCACATATGGCGTTCGGACATTACAGAGACTTCTGAAGAAGTTAGGATATAGATGGCGCAAATGCCAAAATAAACGTACTGTTTTAATAGAAAAACCTGATATTACATATAAACGATATCAGTATATAAAGCAAATAAAAGAATATCGATTACAAAATAGACACATTTTATATTTAGATGAAACGTGGGTGGACAACAATATAAATTTCAAAAAGTGTTGGCAAAGATTGGCTTGCAAAGGGGTCATCACTGTAAATGCTGGTTCGAAAAACGGATTTCTAGCTGCTGCGTCATTAACGTTCATAGCTGATAATCCGTCAGGCCGTACACAAATGAACGGAGAATTTTTCGAAAAATGGCTCACAGATAGGTTACTGCCGAATATTCCACCTGCCAGTGTCATTGTCATGGACAGCGCGCCATATCACAGAGTGCAATTAAACAGACCACCAACAAAAAATGCTCTAAGAGGAGCCATGTTTAAATGGTTAGAAGACAACAACATCCCTTGTAATTCAAAGATGCGTAAACCTGATTTATTCAAGCTGATCGAACAACGTAAACCTATGCACATTAATTATAAAATTGACTCTGTTGTAAGAGCGCAGGGGCACGAGATATTACGTCTTCCCCCTCTCATGTGCGATTTGAACCCCGTCGAGCTAGCGTGGGCGAAAATTAGACGCATTGTCAAGGACTACAATATACAGAGCGATTTATCACTGTCATTATTACAGGATATTACTGTCGATGCCTTGTCAAAAGTAACTAAAGAAGATTGGCAGATTTTTGATGAAGACGTGCAGACCGTGGAGCAACAATACTGGACGAGAGACGTGCAAATGGAAAATGTAATGGAGGATTTTAATATTGAAGTAAGAGAAAGTAGCGACGAGAACTCATCTAGTGTGAGCAGTGATTTAAGTCTAAGTTCTTTGGAATGTGAATCTGATTAGTTAAAAATGTCATTTCAGATATATGAAATAAAGTTAGTACGAGGAAATCAATGTAAACGACATCGTTTTGTTGTGTCTAGTTTTAAAGAACAGTCGAAAATAGCCAAATTCAAACTAAAAGCGGCTTTATTCTGAAAAATGGCATGAAAAAAAGCTAGCACTCGAGAAGGAATATTACGGATCAGCGCGCAAAAATTTAATTAAAATGCTAAAAGTTACTCTTCCTGCAACATGAAAGATAAACTCAGTGAAAAATGTCTAAACGACTCTCTGTTGGGCAGTTTGAAAACGGCGCAAACTAAAGTAACTTTGAAAGTAATTTGTCCGTCATTTATTAAAACGTCTAGGCAGTAAAAGTCCATCAAAAATGTTAGGCCCTCACAAAATGTAAATTACCTATGTTACGGCTCTTGGCTTTAGTTATTGTTAGGCAACGGTCCTTACTTAAACGGCTTATTAGGTAGGTAAGAGATACTTACGTTTTATTGTTTTGAATAAAAGTCTAGAGGCTTTCACAAATATAACTCTAGTAAGATAAAAACACTTCAACGTTAGTAGCACTAAAGTTCACTGAATATTCCACTTTGTTATATACTTTGCTCCGGATGCTAATTAGTTACCTTGAGGTACCTACTAAGGTCGGACTTATATAATTTATATATCACATTAATAAAAAAATCTTAGCAATTCGTTTGGCATCTTGCCAGATGGACAGCATTATGACTGGCGAAAAATGGCGACGTTAAAAAAGGAAAATAAACATTACTCTATCAATCGTGTGTGTGGGCGGATTTCCTCGACATACATTTCCACATATCCCCTTAGGGTAAAGAACGTAGCTTGCTCTTATTTAGTACATTTCCTTGTATTATCACAGAATATTGTTAAGGCTTGACATTGTCCTTGAAGCTCCTTTTACTATCTATATCTAAGTAATATTGGCGCTTAAGAAAAAATAATTTCACGGTTGTGTATTCTACGCACACACAATAAGTACATCTGAAATAGCGTATTTCCGTGTTTTCTGGTCTGTTGCTTTTGAGTAAAAGTTGTATAACAATGTTTTTATAGTTTTTCTAATGCAAGGTGACCTATACTCGAAAATTATCGGGTACAGCGGGCCTATGCTGGTGGCGTTTATGGTTCAATAACAGTGCGTGAGTGATGTATACTTTACCTATAATATTATAACGTTGCAAAAAATAAATGTCTGTAAACTGGAGATATTTTCAAAAAATAAATAATAGTGACTATTTGACGGTCACTGAATCATTTTTTTTAAGTTTGTACGTGCAGTTGACGCTTCATCACGTCAAAATGGCTGAACGGATTTCAATTAGTTTTTGTATACGGGTAGCTGGTCATCCACAGATGGTTATAGGATATTTTGTATCCGACTGCTCGCAAGAAAAAAGAGGGTTATAATGTTTTTCTCCTCTGCTGACGAAGTTGGGGTACCTTCTAGTCCACTTCTTATCTTAATATAAATTTACTGTGTGATTAATATATTTTTGTTACAGCTATTTTATACGTTATTAAATGTTTACATTAGTTTCGTGAAATAGTAAAATAGAGTCTAACTGTTTAACGTTTTTTTTTTCATTACTTTTAGAATAATAATGCTGTTCGAGCGCACTTCAAAGCTAGTTATCGATTTTTGCAAACATCATTATTCATTACCGCGATGTCGCACATTGGTTCAAGGGCGGAATAAAGTCCGAAAATTACAAATCAACTAAAGTTATTTATTTGACTTAAATCTAACAGTAGAATACTTTTACAACCCTATACTGAAAGAATTTTAATTTTGGTGTATTATTTATTTGTAAATAAATAATACAAAACACATGATGCTGAACACTAACAAATTTTCCGTCAAAAAAGTTGTTTCTTTCTGGTAATATATTTCTAAAACCGGCGCTAAAGTATACAAAATGCTATTTTTATTTGATAAACCATATAATAAGGTATTTTTATGTTTTATAATATCAGTAATTTCGGCTATAGGTTTGGGTATGGCTTGGATTAAAACAACATGGTCGTTATTTTGGTAATTTTTAATATTCAATTGGGTATTACTTTCCAGCCTCACCTAGCCTTTCACCAAAAAATAGCACAAATGATACCTTAATTATCCAAAATAATGACCTAATTGATTCCAGCTGCCGGTGCTTGCAATCTTTTGAATAATGACCATTTAACTAAACAGCGTATTTGGAGGTAGGAAAAATAATGACATAGATAAACACATTTATGAGGGTAGTTAATTAACAAATGGCTTGATTTGGATATAAAATGCGTACATTATTGTCTTTTCCTTCATTTACTAATATCAACTCGAGGAAGTTATACTGTTATTATTTATAGTCATGGCAAGTTTCAGCATTTCGTATGCAGTCGAAATTGCTATTTCAAGTGACCGGGAAGTGCATAAGTGTATTGAAAACCTGAAAATTAAAAATCCAAATCTTTCAGAAGCATTACTAGACCAAATCTGTATTGAGTTGACTAAACACTTTTTACCTACTTTCACGAAAAAGTGGAAAGCTGCATCAAGGACGCGAAAATATTTTTTTGAAAAAAACAAGGATTGGCTGAGTGGTATGTTTTCAATACATACGGTGCCTTCAGTTTCGAATGCTGATGCTGCCGTAGACGCCGAACCAGGACCTTCAAAACGACTTCGAAATGGTCGTCCAGAAAAACCTTTTGAAGAGTGTTGTAGCCGTACAAAACGAAAAAAAGTGAGAAGTTTATGTGAGAACTATCCCGAAGAGGCGATTTTGTCTGCTGCCGATAAAATTCGACAAAACCCCGTAAAATATCCTGCCTTCAGTCCAGAAAAGGCTTTGGCTTTGATGTTAGATGCGGCTCTAACAAAACATCAGTATGAAGTGCTTAGAAACGCGACGAAAGAAATAGGTTGCGACATTTTTCCTAACTATCATAGAGTCCTTGACTCAAAAAAACAGTGCTGCCCTAAATTTGAACATATAGATGTAACCGAATATTATGCCTGTGTTAGCTTGCAACCATTACTGGACCACACTGTAACCAGGATTTTACAAACAAAAACAGCAGATGAACTTTCAAGCATGAATGAAGATATGACTCTTATTTCCAAATGGGGCTGTGATGGTTCATCTGGTCATAATGAATACAAGCAGAAATTTAAAGAAGAAGACGTCACAGATGCGAACATGTTTTTGACTTCTTTAGTCCCTCTTCGCCTTGCCCATAACAAAGATGACGATACATCTGTGTATTGGAAAAATGAAAGCCCATCTTCTACGAGATTTTGTAGACCGGTACAGTTTCAATTTAGTAAAGAAACAACTGAATTGACCTATAACGAAAGGTCAAGAATGGAATCTGAAATATCCAATTTACATGAGACTTCTGTCTGCATTAGTGGCAAAACCTTTAAAATAAAGCATGAGTTGTTATTCACGATGATCGATGGCAAGATAGCACAAACGGTTACCGATACACAGTCTAATGCTGTTTGCTTTATATGCAAGGCAAGGCCTACAGAAATGAACTTATTAGATCTCGTGCGAAACAAAGTAGAGAATCCTGATGCATTGAAAGTGGGCTTATCGCCGTTACATGCCCGAATTAAATTTATGGAATGTATTTTACACATCGCCTATAGAAAGTCTTTTTGTAAATGGAGTACAAACGCAAACACACGGCCACAGAAAGAAGCAGAGAAAAAGAGAATACAAAAAGAGCTGTTTGACAGATTGGGTTTAAAAGTTGACTTCGTGAAACAAGGTATGGGGTCATCTAATGATGGCAATACTTCCAGGAGATTTTTTAGTAGCCCAAGTGTAGTTGCGGAGGTTACCGGTGTAGATGAAGAATTAATTCGCCGGTTTTCAGTCATCTTACATGCAATTAATTCGGGTGCCACAATAGATGCTGAAAAATTCGGAGATTACTGCAATGAAACAGCAAAAATACATGTTCGCTTATACAAGTGGTATTACATGCCAAACACTGTTCATAAAATACTGATGCATGGAAGTAGAATAATATCAGCTGCTGCTCTGCCAATTGGAATGCTAAGTGAAGAAGCCCAAGAAGCTCGGAATAAGGATTATCGTCGGTACAGATTGTACCATTCCAGGAAATGCTCACGGGAATCTGCGAATGAAGACATCATAAACATGCTATTGACATCTTCAGACCCTTTTATTAATAGCTTAAGGGCTAAACATAACTATAAAAGAACAGAAAGAGGGCATGAAGAAATAAAGGATTTATTATAATTAAGTAAATGTGTTTTTTATGTATTTTTTTATTTTCTTGAAGTATATAAGTACCATTATTTAATGTAATTTTATATTATACATCTACTTTGATAATCCTATAAGAGGTATTTAATTTATTTAATAATTATTTTGTATTTGATGGTACATTTTAGATGATTTTAATACAAACTATACACATTTTTTAATGTTTGTTATATTTATTTTATTTATTTTATCTATTTATATTGATAAAATCACATTTCATAACTTTTAAAATGCCCGCCTGTCATAAAAACAATTAATTCCGCGCTCCCATACAACCCGAACCACTGTGTGTCGCATCACTTTGATCAGCTTTTTAAATTGGCTTGCCAAAATTCAGAACATCAAATGTCATGTTTAGGCGTGTCCCGTTTCCATGAAATTGTAACTGACCGCATTTTCTCAATATCTTATTTCAAATTAATTAGGAGTCTAGTATCAGAACTATGGGTGTAGCTGACGGGATTCATAGTAATTAAAAAAGAAAGTCTATTTTAAAATGTTTTCAAAACAATATGTTTGTTTACTAGAAAATTACCGTGAAAATCAAACATATGACAAAATGACTAATGACTAATGACCTAAAATTTGGCAGTATACATATCAAGAAAGAGAGCAGGGATAGTTGCAAAATGATGCGTAAATGATGTGTTATTGTCAAAGACGCATTTGTTCCGTAGTCGCATTTGTCCCGGTCTCTACCGTTAAGAATTACGAGTATATTATTTTAGTTTCCAATTACTTTCCTCTTGATATTACATAGTCTTTATCCTTAACCAAGAACAGTCTTTATTGAAACATATAGGTACTACTATATAGTTGTAAAAATCAAATGTCTGTACATTGAAGATGGACTCTGTAGAGGTTACTGAATCGAAAAATAATCTTCCATGATATTCTTATGACTATGATGTCTTCGTTTTATCATTGCGCTGACATAACTGAAATTCTTTGTCAGAATTTTATATCCGCCAAGGCAAGTAAAACTTTGCTAAAGAATGTAGATTTGAAGCAAGAATTTATACTGATAATACTGAGATACTTTACAGTTTCAAAATCTGTACCTAGGGTATCGTCAAACACGGTTATTTTACTTTCGTACACGGACGAAGATCAAACTAAAGTTGGTACACATTTTCTGAATAGCTAAATTTAAAAAACCGGCCAAGTGCGAGTCGGTCGTACAAAATATACGCTACAAACGGCTGTATCTATGAAAATCCAGTGTTAGTAAAGCCCTACTCCTAAGCGAAATGTACACGGTATTATAAACAAAGATCAGAAACAAATGAAAAAATATTTGATATTTGTAAAAGAAAAAACAAAAAAAATGTACACGGCGTTCGATCGAATATATTGGTTACTGACATAGACAGGCAGACATAAAATTATACTGTTTTTAGTATTTGTTGTAATAGCCGCAACAGAAAAACATCATCTGTGACAATTTAAACTGTCTAGCTATCACGGTTCATAAGATAAGGCCTGGTGACAGACGGACAGACAGACGTCTGTCTGTCCGGAGACTTAGTAATAGGGTCCCGTTTTACCCTTTGGGTAGGGAACCCTAAAAAGGTTGTAGAGTACATTATGATACGGGTGTAATGGTCAGTGCACACGAGTTTCATACCATGTTTTTCAACACACTTGCGAGGAAAAATGCAAAACAAACATACCTTTCCTTCTATAGTAAGTAAAATTACGTCAAGGTTATACTTGAGTAATAGCCCTGAGGACCGTAAGTTCTACGTTAATCGGTCATCAAAATAGCCTCGCGTTTAATTTCAAACGTAGCACGGTCTGATCATGCATGATGACTAGGTATATTATGTTTCTTAATTTTAAAAAAGTTGCCAATTTACTTCACGTTTAATATAGCTATTAAAATCAAAAGAAAAAGTACGACATTTATTTTCTGCGAGCGAGCGAGAGGTTACATTTTTAAATTAATAATATATAAATGTTAGGGACAATTCTACACAAATCGACCTAGTCCCAAACTAAGCAAAGCTAGCACTATGGGTACTAGGCGACGATATACATAATATATAGATAAAATATAATACTTAAATACATAGAAAACATCCAAGACCCAGGAACAAACATCCGTGCTCATCACACAAACACTTGCCCGAGCCGGGATTTGAACCCGGAACCGCGAGCTTTGTAGGCCGTTGTGCAACCCACTGAGTCAAACGTGTCGTCACAATGATTTGAATGTTACCCTAAAAACTGCAGTAAGTTTCCAGAGTTTGAATTATGCCTCAAAAAAGTTATTATACAGTTAATTCGCCGTCAATTCATCACGTATTAAGTCTGGGACGTGTCTTAAGGCTAAACGCTTCGACTCTGATCCCTATTCTCTATTTGTTTAATGGAATATTGTTACATCCTGATTTATAATTTAAAAAAAACAGCCAAGTGCGAGTCGGACTCGTTGGAGTCCTCGGGTTCCATACAAAAAATGGGTGAAGCCCAAAAAGTTGAACCATCGTTAGCCGTAGTTAACCATACAAACCCGACGAAAATGAAAGGTTCCGTTGTGCCACGAAAATATTGTATACAGTTGTATGATTAATTCTTCGTCGCACAGCGGACACTTTCATAGAAAATTTAAAGACATGAGTTAACGTGTCCAAGTTTTTGAACTCTACCCATATAATGTATACATGGGTAAGACCGGTTCAAAGGTAAAATCGGATGAAAGAAATTTCCAGCGAATAGATATTTTTTATCACTGGCAACATAGGGTGCGTAAGGGATAAAATGGCGGCGCTGGAAATTGCTTTCATCCGATCTTACCTTTGATCCGGTCTTACCCGGGTATACATGACGCTATAAGCCGCCGTATCTACGAAAATCCAGTATTAGCAGAGCACTGCGTACATTTTGCTTAGGAGTCTAAGCAAAATGTACGCAGTGTGACAAATATATGCACGCTTGATTGCAAGCAAAATACACGGAAATTTAATTGCATCAAACACCTTTATTGACTGTATTTTTGCAAAAAAATATATTTGATTTGATTTATAGCCTCCACCTGGCTTACGAGATGGATAGGCGAGTATTTTTTTAAAGTAGATGATCTATTTAAATTAATAATAACGCCTGTCTCGTTCAATTTATTTCAATAGGATTTTAGTCTTAAATAAACTAGCTCTCAAAAAGAAAGTAGCCCACCTATAACTAGTATTTTTTATTGTGTATGTTTATTGCGTTTACATGTTCTTCATAACTGTTTATCGCCACCTACTCAACTAAAATTGTTGTATTTTAAACACTTTGCTACCCAAATGTTGTCTGGAAGAGACTGCTATTTAGCGATAAGATGTTGTTACCTCTGCTAATTCGAATGTTACTGTCATGTTCTGTATTTCTGTGTATCTGAAGTGTGCAATAAAGAGCATTTGTATTGTATTGTATTTTATTACCAAACCCCGTACCAATTTGGTGAGCTATATTCCCACAGTAGGTACCCATACTTATGTTGCAACCAGCCGCACCAAGATCCGTTGATCCTCTGCAGGAATCTTCAAACTTCTTGACTCAAGGGCAACACTGCACTTAATATAAATTCGTGCGGGCCAATACTTTGGTTTCATGGCTACTCATGGGGTAAATACATCAGTTATATAAGTAGTCTTAATTTTCAGGGGGCACCTAGCTAACGCATAAATCATGTGTTGATTATGTTCATGAGTATAGCGACTCAGGCTATGTTTATGACCAATTACTGTCAATTTGTAAAAAAATAATACAGGAAAAAATGTGTTATTGGTTTGTTTTATTTCGAACCCTTTAAAGCACGGGTTCCCTTCTCCCGCTTACTTTCCGCGGTTTGGATTAGAAGCGCTCGCGGGCCGGACTTACTCGCGGGCCGTAGTTTGGCGACCCTTGAACTACTGCAATCCGGAACCTAGGTCGGATCGCGATCTGGATTGACCGTGTAATGGCTGCCTAAGCACAAAATTGCTGAGACATCGAATAGCGCGCGGCCTTAAATGAATTAAAAAGGCCTAGACATTGCTGGGTAGGGAAGGAATTCCGCTATGGGATGAGATCGGTCTGCTTAGGAATGTGCACGCACTGGGCACTTTGCCTATCACTGGCTATTAAATGTCTTACGAGTACTTTAATATATTTAATAGTCAGTTTCTATCTTAATAATCGTGCTTATGCGTTCTAAGCTTTTACTTAAAAATCACCTATACTGTTATAAAGTTGTAAAAATGAAATGTGTCTCTGTCTGTCTCTACATTGAAGATATTTACAAAAAAATGATTATAACATTTGTGACGGATTATTTGGAGTTCACCGAAACTAAAAATATTTTTTAGTTATAGGATACTTTTTACCCGACTACGCTGAATAAAAAAAGGGGTTATGACTTTTTCTCTCACGCGAACAACGTTCTCGAAACTATATGAGACTATAACTTCGTAGAAGTCATTATTTTTCAATAGAGAGATTAACTAAGCTTGGATAGAAAGTAGTGGGATATCACCGTCCAAAATTCAATTAACGCATTAATTATTGCAACAAACACACTTTTACTTTAATGAAATTTTTTTATATTAAGGGATTGTGAAGTAAAACTAGTACAAAATACAAATATATAAATATTATTACGGGACAATTTTACGCAAATCGAACTAGTTCCATGGTAAGCTCAATAAGGCTTGTGTTATGGGTACTAGACGACGATATATTTAATAGATAGGTGATAGGTATACATAGAAAACATCAAGGACTCAGGAACAAATATTTATGCTGATCACACAAATATTTGCCCTTACCGGGATTTGAACCCAGGACCTGAGCTAAACCGGTCGTCAAAATACACATAAATAAAAATATACATAAATTAATTACAAAAAATCTTGCAGATGATGTTCCTGATGACAGGAATACATTGTATGAAATTTACATACTGGACGTCTCATCTTTCACTACAAAATTGCAGAGATTCTTGAATATTAATTTTGCCGTCGCTTCACCTTCGAGATTGCTCTTCGGGTTCCCGAATGGCACCACTTACTCCCTGTCAGATTCCCTTGTGTAATGGTTAATTCTACGGCTACATATACGAAAAAAAAAACAACTACAGGTTCGAAGTTTGGTATATATGATTAGTTTGACTCAAAGTTCGAAAAATAAGATACTTTCTTTCCCGTGAGAATAATGACGTCGTCAATGTTTTTTTAGTTTTTATTATTTCTTTTCTTCAGCTTTAGAGTGTCTGTAAGCCAAAGGTCTGCAGTGAGCTACAAATATAGACATACGACAGTTATACTATACTATTATAAAATTACAAAATCCAGATAGCCGTTACGGGGTCATGAATCCAAGAATAATCTTATTACCGCGATCTACCAATGAGTCAAATTGTATAAACATTGATAAATATCTGACACGACTCTATTTCTAGGGCCGTGAGGACGTGTCAGATAGTTTCGCCCTCTTTGTCATGGCAGATATTGATGCTGGTGACTCTACTACTTACTGTTATACCCTACATTTTTTTTACTGCGAAACCTTGGGTTTTAACTCTCTCGAGGTCAGACGTAATTTGGTTCTTCTCACCGTAACGAGCAGAATATTGCGCGGTGAATCGGACTGCACCGACCGGGGCAGTTAATGCGCCATACAGGCCCCTCTTCGACCTCGTGACCGTCACCTGTTGGCGGTATCGATCTCGCGAGCCGTTTCTCGAAGGGAACCATCCGCCACTGGTTTGTGTTGAGCGCTTCTGGGACACGCTACTCGCGTCAGCCCCGGAGTGTTTTATTTGCAAGTAGTTGGGTAGTACTGAGTGATGAATATATGAGGTTCAGCCAGGGGATGGATGTCTTCAGTTTAAAATTTATAAATGTTTATTTAATTTGATAAATATATGTTATCATATTTTTATAATTTCATAGTGCTTTGGTTGTCCGTTATGCTGTGTAATTAATTTTGAACAAATAAATGAATAGCTAAACAACCTAGGAGGGTTATACTTTTTAGCCAACAACGTTGAGCAAAAATCTTTTTCCTTCTCCTATTATGAAGTTGCTAGTTATAGAATTTACCGTCTTTATGCTAACAGATGGCTCTGAACGTATATCGAGTAGATTTGTGCATGGTTTTCTACAAGACTAAACATACTTTCGGTGCCTCGTGAGGATGGGGATCCCCGACAAGGGCCCGGTGTGGCCTTATGGTAAAGACAGTACTGTTGATAAGGGGTCTTCCCGATGTCACTTTTTCTATATTCCATGTAGTTTGTATCAAACATATTGTATTAAGGACGTAGTTGGTGGGTGAATCAACTTTTAGGCTGACCTCAAACAGTAAGTGTGACTTAGAATCTGAATCCATTATTAGAAATCATAATTTGAATTCCAGTAAATTTTCATATTCTGAATTCATAACACTTGTCAGTGTCATTCTGACAGATCACTCCGAGAAATCCCTAATCTGAAAAAAAAAGTACAAACTGTCGAATCAGAATGTGTGTGAATAATAGTCAAATTGTATGCTGTTCCGTGTATTCTGAATTAGGGGCCATCCATATATTAGGTACGTCACAGCAATAGCGGGAAGGCGGGGTCATGACATACGTGACAGGCCGTGTTAGAGAGATAGGAAAAAGCGTGACAAGAAGCCCTTTAGTAATATGAATTCAAATTATGAATTTAGATTCAGATTCAAACTGTGTGAGGCTAAACTTCGTTGTAAAATAACGCCTTTAAATAATTGTTTATCTTTCTTTAAATTTATGGTGGCCCTGGCTTCCCGGCCATCCGCATCGGATCAGCGTAGCGGGTTACGGTCCAAACCCTCATGTAATGATAACTTCACCACATGCCCGGTGACTTCAGTTGCAAAGCTGGCTGAGACGGGCGTCAGCCGAGCACTGGAGCCAGGGGTGGGTGCTAAAAATCCCTGGGTGGGGTCTTCTGCTGCTGGATGCGGGTCGCCTTTATCTGGCCCATCTGGAAATCTATTGAGGAGGCCTGTGTCCTGCAGTGAACGTCCTATGGCTGAAATGATGATGATGGTGAATGTTAAAACGTTGAATGTTCCGTCTGTTATCCTTACTAATATTATAAATGTGCAAGTGTGTCTGTCTGTCTGTCTGTCTGTCTGTTACTTCTTCACGCTTAAATCGCTAAACCAATTGGAAACCTTATCCGTGATAAACGAATTTAAGGCGGACGAAGTCGCAGGCAGAAGCTAGTACCTAATAAAGAAAATATCACAGTAGAAGCCCGATTTCTTGGTAACCCCAAAGACAATTTTGGTAAAGCCATAAAGGCTAAAAGTGTGGGCTGAAAACTTGATTGACCTATGTACCTACATCAAATTTGATTAGACAAATTAGATAGGTACCTAAAACTTGATCATATTTGGTTCACACTTTGTACCTTGCGACCCGACCCATTGCCGCAGCCTCCAGGGAATTAGGATCAAGATCAGACCCATATTAAGGCTTACGATTACCCAATTAATTTCACCTGATTAAAGTGATTAATTACCTCCATTTTGCACCTATGTAACTAAATACAGTATAGCTATCTACTTCTTCAAACTATTTTACAAACGGATTCGAATCCCGGCTTAGGACAAGGGTTTGTGTAATGAGCAGGAATGTTTGTTTCTGGGTCTTGGATGTTTTCTACGTAGTTAGGTATTGTAATTTGTCTATATATTATGTACATATATACTACTCAAAACAATATAGGGGCCACTGTTCCGCGGAGAATGTCTGTTCAGTTTTTGTTGTTCCAATAAACTAATCTCATCTCAATTAAAACGAATAAAACAATTGACGATTTAATTAAATCGATTAATATGCCAGACAAAAACAAAATCCTTTTAAGCTGCAGAGAATGTAAAATAAATTTTACCAACTAATATACATTTTCACGTTACGATCAAAATTTTTAGTGGCCCCTATATTGTTTTGAGCAGTATATATTGTCACCACAAATCAAATCAAATCAAATCAAAATATTCTTTATTCAAGTAGGCCTAGTTACAAGCACTTTCGAAATGTCAGTTACATGACAGTGAATGTTTGCTGGGAGAAATACAATATGATCCAACATTTGCTGCAAGGATTAGGGAAACCCAGAAAAACCTAATCAGATCACATTGTCATTGTGACTACATTGATTTATAGATTGACCATGATATTTTTTTATTAAGACAAAAATGTCTGAAGTATCTAGGAAATCTCTGAAACCATATTTTTGAGCACTGGTGAAGGTATAATAAGTATACAACTATCTTTCTGTTTGTACGTATTAAATGGCTTCATTACAATCCTTAGCTATGAAGACAATCTGACCAGCCAATTTGATAACACCACAATAATTCAATTCAAAACATTATTTTGTATCTGTACTTTCAGAGATGTAAAGGGTCTCCAGGCGTCAAAAAAAGTCACTCTTTTTTTTACCATTCTCGGACGTTTAGCTATTCTTGTAACAAAAATGACCATTTTGAAGAACGGCATTGCATCGTCACTCCACTCCCCGCAGGTATTATCAGTTCTGATAACTTTCAATGCTGCTGTTTCTTTTTCGTCCTGCTTATTGCAGTGTTGGCACGTCTCTGCACATGGTCGCCTGGACAAACCATCAGCATTTCGATGGATTCTTCCTCCGCGATGCTCGATATCAAACTCGTACTCTTGCAGTTGTTCGATCCAACATGCCACTTGCCCCTCCGGATTCTTAAAATTAAGTAACCATCGCAATGCCGCGTGATCTGTTCTCAACCGAAATTTACGGCCTAGCAGATTTTTTCTGAAATGTTGCAGAGTCTTGACAATTGCCAGTAATTCCCGACGAGTCACAAAAATAGTAACTTGCTGAAGTAAGCAATGACGACTTCCTGTTCACCCTGTTTCTGCGAAAGTACACCGCTCACTCCTATGTTACTTGCATCGGTGTCGATTATAAATTCTCCTTTCGCATCTGGGTAGCCCAAAACCGGCGTTTCACATAAGCCCTTTTTCAGTTGTTCAAACGCAGTGTTACATTCCACATCCCAAATAAATGGTCGCTTTTCTTCAGTTAGTCGATGTAAAGGTCGCGCAATGTCAGAGAGTCCTTTTACAAATCGTCTGTAGTACGAACATAATCCCAGGAAAGCTCGTATCTCCGTCTTATTCTTTGGTATCGGCCAATCCTTTACTGCGGTTGTTTTTGCAGGGTCCGTTTGAACGCCTTCTTCGGAAACTACATGTCCCAAATAGTGCACTTGTTTTTTGAAGAAGCTACACTTTTTCGGGCTGAGTTTTAATTTCGCTGCACGTAGTTTCTCAAATACCTTCTCCAATTTACGTAAATGATCGTCAAAATTCTTCCCAACGATAATTATATCGTCAAGATACACCAAACAAGTCTCCCCCAAAAGACCAGCCAAAACTTGTTCCATTAGTCGTTCAAAGAATGCCGGTGCATTACAAAGACCAAAAAGCATCACCTTGAACTGCCAGAGCCCTTTTCCCGTTCAGAAGGCAGTTTTCTCCTTATCTGTCGGGTCAATTTCTACTTGCCGTAGCCACTCTTCAGGTCCAAAGTTGAGAACCATTTCATTCCGCTTAGAGTGTCTAGAGTGTCGTAAAACAGTGGCTAATGATCGTGAGGTCGGCGGTTCTAATCCCAGCATGGGCGAGCTTTTTGCAAGTTTTCTTCGGATGTTTAGATTTTAGTAAGTGAGACTAAAGTTTCTAGAAAGTTTAAAGAAAAGAACATTCCGTGCTATAGAAGTTTAAAGGACAAATGTATGGGATTCGAATATGCTAGACCTTCGACACAGCCCAATTTACTAGAAAGACGACGCTACTCAAAACAGCAGAATAACGAAAATATGACGATAAAAAGTGACAAAAGACGAGCGAAATTAACGGGTATAAAAGACGACGACGGTAGATCAGACGACAGTCTTAAATTGGCAAGCGAAGGAGAAACAAGTGGAAAGAAGAGGAAGTTAAGTGAAGTGATAAAAGTGAATTAGTGGAAGTGAACTAGAAAGTGATCAGTGTCAGTGACTCAGTGTGTGCTATACACGGTGCGAAGTCTAGCATCGGTACCGGGACGCGTTTAACAGTGAATCCCTGCTACTGTTAGTCGCAAATAAACTAACGTGGAATTGTCAAGGTGTTTTAAGAGGGTTTATACCTGCTTAACTGGCAACGTCGCATATTTTTTGGTTTTTCTTGATTATTTTGAGAAATATGTATGTAACTTAAACATATTTTCAATTTATTCATTACGTTATCGGTAGATAAGCTGGCACAGTGCAATATTTCATGATATTGTCACAACCAAAGCTCTAAAAATGAATTTAAGTCTATATCTTGTTTTGTAAGAAAATTAAGGCAAAATCGATGAGTACATGAATTAAAAACAATATAAATGCTAAAAATGTAGTGTATGTATTGAACATATCTTTAAGTTTCATTCAAATACCACAAAATAATGAAGTAAGAAGACAAAATTGCGACGTTGCCAGCTAAGCGGGTGTAAACGCTCTTAACTATCCTATACCCCACGCTCGTAACAGCGTCAGTTCCGTGTTGCACCAAATGTTACGAGCGTGGGGTATAGGATAGAGTTAAAACACCTTGACAGTTCCACGTTAGTTTATTTGCGACTTACAGTAGCAGGGATTCACTGGTAAATGCGTCCCGGTACCGATACTAGACTTCGCACCGTATATAGCACACACTGAGTCACTGACACTGAACACTTTCTAGTTCACTTCCACTACTTCACTTTTATGACTTCACTTTTAACTTCCTCTTCTTTCCACTTGTTTCTCCTTCGCTTGCCACTTTAAGATTCCGTCCAGCCGTAATAACGTCATGAGGCCGTAAACATTTTAGAACCGAGAGATGGCGCGGTTATCAATGTCCGTAAGGCAACTGGATTTTAATAAACTAATAATAGTATAAATAGATGTACAGGGAGATTTGATGAAGAGATATTAACGAGCAACTAATTGATTTATTTAAAGACAACATAGTCGTCTAAACAATATTAGATTATTACTATCTACTTAGTCTAATGTTAGTTTCTTAATAATTCATACACAAAACTGATTTAGTCCTCTGACCCATTATCCACAACAGCGGACAGTGTAGCTTGATGCTTAGGATGCTGTTGCTATGCTACTCCCGCGCACCCTGTCAAGCAGAGAGGCCGTTTTCTTGCGCCAGACTGCATCAAAGCTGCTGTGCGCGCCTTGGCGAACATGGATGATGCGCTGTAGAAGCCCGAATCTACGTGGCACATATATTTTATTTCTTTATCATCCTTCGGGAAGCCGTTGGATGCGGGTAGCGCGAGACCAGTCCTAAGATCCTTGGGGAAGGCTTTTGTGTTCAGTCGTGGACGCTATTCAGCCGAGATGATAATCGGGAACTGTGACTATTTTTTCGACTAAAAGTAGTCAGTGTCAACTTCAGCCACATGCTCAGTCTCTTTTAAAAACCCACAAATAACACTTACTTCGTTGTTGCCTGAAAGAAAAACGAATCAATAAACAGTTTTAAGTGTGAGTATGTTACATGTGACTTTATAACGTGTATATATAAGTATAAGCTATAATGCTTCTAAGAATATGGAAATAAAATGCGGTCTAGACATTTTTCCAGAGCGATGTCGACGCATATCTTAAATTCCAGGCCTAACCTTATCAATTTCTCGTAATATATCCAGGCAATGTCGTATGACAATAGCATACCTAAATAGACAGGCTTTGTCTCAATAAAGAATATTCTAGACGAAACGAATTAAGTGAATAACACAATAAAATTTTGTCTAATGACCAAAGGTCGGAATTTTTGCAGCGAAGCATATTATTATCGCAATTTTTGTATGATTGCATCTGGCTTCATCACGCCAAAACGGCTAAACGGAATTCAACTAATTTTAGATACACGGGTGGTTATAGGACTTTACCCGACTACGCTTAAACAAAAAAGGGGTTATGATTTTTGTTTCCTCCGCGAACGAAGTTGCGGGCACCTATACTATAGTAGGCTATAACATTTTACAGTCGATTTTTTTAGAGCTTTGATCATATACTTGTTAATCGTTCATATGTGCGCCATCTATATTGTCACGCATCTTTATGCCTATAAGAAACAGGATATGTTGCGATATATTTGGCACTTTGGATGCTATACAGCCTGTTTGATGCTGACTGTACATGTTCACAGGCGAGGCATCCCCGCAGATTCTCAGAGATAGACACGGGTATACCTATTATTATTACACAAATGAATGAGATAAGTTACTTTATGTCAGTTCGTCCGGTCGTCACGCGATGCGACACGCGTTCCGCACCGCTGTTACACGCTTAGGATACGTTTGACACGTGTCTTGTACATAATATTTTCTTCTGTTTCCGCGATTATTACTCATTGAAATAAAACAATTTAACGGATTATATCGCCTATATTATCTCATTTTAGTTCCCGACGTTTCATATACGCGATATAATCCGTTAAATTGTTTTATTTCAACGTGTCTTGTACCTTACAAACCATGTATGAGAAAATTTCATTTTCTTAAAAAAAATATCTTATACTATGTGGCGCAGAAATTTGTCTATAGAGAGACTATAGCTCATAAAACGTAGAACAGAAATGAGAGCTCAAGTATGACATTTCTATTGAACGCGAAAAACGCTTTATAAAAATTTACAACCAGGTATCCAGGTATCTAGTACAATTGTGAACGCGGCTTTTTTCACACGACTAAGGGTGTCTGTCTCTTTCCTTTCAACGCAGTGTAAGAAAGTCGGCTGATACTATGTCGCGCGACAAGTAAAGTCGCGGAGAGTTGCAGTAGCCCAGCAGTGATATCACTGCGTGTGGCAATCGTTGTAAATTCTGTCAAATTGTACTTAGTACAAAAACGGGTACATTGCACTGATGAATGAGATAAGTTCTCTATATCAGTACTTCCGGTCGTCGCATGGCGCGTCACGTGTTCCTGTCTGTTCTCTTAGGATACGTTTGACACGTGTCGGTTGCAGTTCCTGTACCTCACAAACTATATTTGAGAAAATGTATATTCCTTGAAAGAAAAATATCTTCTATTATGTGGCGCAGAAATTTGTTTATAGCGACTAATTTATAAATCGCAGAACAGAAATGAAAGCTCAAGTCTGACTTGTCTATTGAATGCGAAAGACGCTCCAGATAAATTGAGAACCAGTGACATCACTGTGTATGAAAATCGTTGTAAATTCTGTCAGATTGTACAGTCAGCATGAAATAGATACTGACACCCAAAGTCGCCATATAGTTTAGAACACAATCTTATATTACAACTGTCATAAAGACGTGTACCGTACTATTTGGTGACTTTGATTATTTGATGCTGACTGTACATAGGTACAAAACGGATATATTGCACAGATGAACAAAATAACTTCCCTATATCAGTCCTTCCGGTCGCCGCGCGGCGCGACATTGGCACACTCTTAGGATACGTTTGACGTGTGTCGGTTGCAGTTCTTGTACCTATTTAAGAAAATCTTATATTGCGTGGCACAGACATTATGTCTTATATTATATGAGACTAACTCATAAAACGCAGAACAGAAATGCTAGCATAAATATGACATGCCGATTGAACGCCTAAAATGCTCCAAAGAAATTGACACACATTGACATCACACTGTACATGAGTCATCATACCTTAACACTTTCGCAACCGGCAGTTTCGTAGCGCTACGCTTGTAGCCAATAACATGGAGAAAACCGTATGTAACGAAAACTAACTACGAGCAGAGCGCCCGCCGAGCGGGTTCGCGGTCGTGAATGTGGCAATGATAAATATCCATCTACATTGCATTAAATCACTCATCTGTCAAGTTATTTAATGCCACACAAAATTAATTGTAAAGACAAAATTAAATATTAAGATAATTCAAAAATGACATGTTTTAAATGTAATCATAATGAAATTACCTACGAAATAAAGTATATTTGAATTTGAATTTGACACAGATGGAAGAGATAAGTTACCTATATCAGACCGTTGGTCGTCACGCGACGCGAGACGCGACACGCGTTCCGCACCGCTGTCAGACACTTGTTTGACAAATGTCGGTTGCAGTATACGGGAGTTTATAGAATTAGCTTCATTTAAATGCCCATTATGTTCCAGTATCGGTAGGGTAGTCTAATATACAGACAATCGGCCAGAGAAAATTAACTCGTACTGCTTACAAACATATGGGTCTACAGGTGGGAAATAGTAACCCGACAGACTTTAATCTTTTAATGTAGAGCCTACAAAGTTGAAGCATATAAAGTGGTATAACATGTAGGTCGAAAACGGGTAATTTTCGAGATATTTCGGATTTTCATAAATTTATTAATCTCAAAATTTCATGACTATCACGCCTTAATGATGTGATGCAGACACTTATTGAAAAAATTATATAATAATACACAACCGCAGTAAGGTTTACCCGGGTAAGACCGGACAATTTTTCGGCGAGTTGGAAAAACGTCATAAAAAAAAAACTTAATAGGGTACTTGACTGACAGATCAAATCAGTTTCTTTTTATTAACTGTCAAAACGGTCAGCAAGTATGAAGTTTGAAAGGAAAAAAGGTTTATGACTTCATAATTCTATACGGTCGAATTGCCTCTTAATTTTAGTTATTGATCATTTTTAAATCGGCAAAAGCTTAAAAATTAGTATTCATTAATGTTTTCTACGTATTTTCAGTAATAACATGTAACTGCAAGCGTGACATCATTTATGTTGACTACAGGAAAGTACCCTATTCTCACTAACTTTTACCTTCAAATTTTGAATGCAAATGATAAAAAGGAAAACAAGCTTTTATTATTAATTTACTTCATGCCCCTTTATAAAATAGCTTAGGAGTAATCTACGCTCAAAGTTGAAAAGAAAAGAAAAAAAAAACATACGTTGAAAATGTCTGGTCCTTTATCATAATTAAACAAAAAAGTAAAACCGACTCCAAAAAAACTAAAAAGTAAAAAAATAACGCCATAATTCAGTTTCTTCAAATTACTTACAAGTAACCGTTAGTATACTCAATCTATACAGTATATGCAATTAATCTTATTTTGGCGTCGGTGCCATATAAAGAATGTGTTAAATATTGAAAATGGACGGTTTTAGTAAGTTGTGACACGATGGCACCGACTCCAAAATAACATTAATTGTATATACTGTATAGATTGAGTATACAAACGGTTACTTGTAAGTAATTTGAAGAAACTGAATTATGGCGTTATTTTTTTACTTTTTAGTTTTTTTGGAGTCGGTTTTACTTTTTTGTTTAAAAGTTTATTTATTTTACACTTTTTAGTGAATCGTTACTTAAAAGTGTATCTCGTGACGATTCGAACAAGCCCTACACGGCTAGGATACATTATTTTATTACATAGATCTGGTGCCTACCTTCCGGCTCCATCATCAAATCAATTCGATGGTACCATTCTCATCAGGAACATTTAAATTTGTGACTATGAAGTTGCTTCGCTAAATTAATCAAGATATTTTGTAGCCACCCGTAAATCATTTATCATTGAGGAGTTCCGATGGCATTCTGTGGTCTTCTGCATCAGTTCCACTTCACCAATTTACACTTTTTGAATGCAAATGCTTATTATGTTTCTTATAATACCAAAATCGCTATATGTATGCCTACAATATTTCGGGAGTTCCTTCAATTCCTCATGGATTCCATCATCAGATCTTTACCAAAATTAAATGGAACCAACTAGAAAGTACCTTCTATGAAACCAAAAAAAAAAAAATTTGAAATCGGTCGAATAGTTTTCGAGTAATCGGTGAACATCCATAAAAAAAAAACATTCCGTCGAATTGTTAACCTCCTCCTTTTTTTGGAAGTCGGTTAAAAAATAATTGTATGACACTTTTAAACGTTCGTAACACACGACTGGACCAAGGGCAACTTGCCAAACAAACTGGCGAAAGGGGCCGGGGGCCGGGTGAAATGGCGTCGCACATGGTATTACCAGTGATGTAAAATAACTACTAGTTTGCTCGCAATTGCGACGATCCGATCTTAGATCCCATCCGATCTTACCCGAGTTAACCTTACTTGCATGCTTTTTGGCTAGTTGGTATTTAGTTATACATTACGTTGGGTATCCAATTACATTTTTTTTTCTGTATTGAGGGTAATTCGTGTCGGATAGTACTGATATCTCCCAGCTTTACGTCACATCTTCATTACACGCGAATATATAAAAAAAACAATATTTTTTTTTGTAAGTACCTAAACGTGATACCAATGTACATTGGTACATACTCCAATGAGGCACTAAACTCGATGGTTAAAGTCTGTCGGAATACTCGTTCCCACCCTGTATATTGATTGCCATAAAATCTACATAACTAGAAGATGCCCGCAACTTCGTTCGCAAAGGAGAAAAAGTCATAACCCCTCGTTTTTCTTCAGCGTTGTCGGGTAAAGAGTATCCTATAACCATCTGGAGATACCCAGCTTGCTGAAATCTGTTTAGTCGATTTTGCGTGATGACGCCACAACGACACATACAAACATACAAAAAATCCAAAAAGAATATTTTATTTTCAGTGACCTCCAAATAGTCCGTAACGATTATTTTTTTAAATAACTTCAATGTAAAGACATTTCATTTTTACAACTTTATAATAGTATAGAATAAGATGTTAATAAGACGTTTGTCAGAATTTTCGTTAGTCATAATCGCATTTTTCTACGAAACCATTTACTTTTCAGGAATGTCACAAAATAAACCTAATTTTTTAATGTGCATAATGACTTTTTCCTGAAAATGTGATTGTTTCAGAATAGGGATCTTGCCTGATCTCAAAATTTGTAAAAAACACATAAAATTCTGACAAAACAAGCAAAATAAGGAACTACGTAAAAATTTTGAGTACGATATCTTACGTGCTTGTTTTACGAGCCCGAGATGTTCTATGAAGTGGGAAAGTCCATTTTTTAAGAATGAAAACATTAACAACTAATAACACCATTTAATAACCAATCAAACGTATGGTAACTTTTGTTATGAAACTTTTTCGATAAACGCAAGTTTTATTAACATAGCTGCAGAACAAAGTACTTAATTTCCCCATACAAGGCACAAACAGAAACACACTTAAGTCACACTGTGGACACTCTCTGCCTCCCGCGGACACTCCCTGCCGCCCGCCACCCGCCGCCCGCAAGCTTCGCTCACCCGCACTCTTCCCACTCACAGTTCAGCCGGTAACTGCAAGGTAACCGAGCGCGGGTGGGCGGCACTTTCAGGGATTGTCCATACTGTATGTAGTACTCTTTATTATACTGTGCTTAAGTGACCATCATGTAGGCTTTATGTCCATGTTAATAAGGTCTACCAGTGGTAATTTTAGTGTGTGGCTGACGGTACTAACAGCGTGACGTCACTAAGCTAGGAGGCTTTAGTATGAAGCGTTTATTGAGAAAGTCCAAAAATGTGATTTTAACATTGTTGTATCGGGGAGTTTTTATGAGATTGAAATAGTTTTTTTACCAATATTTTTAATATGATAAGGTCGTTTATAACATACCACAGAAAAAGGTGTTATAAAGCCAATTATGACAAATCGTCACTATTTAAAAAAAGAAACTCGTATCTCATTTTGTTCCAAGTTCCAACGAGAAACGTAATAACTCTATACGAAGATCAAATGCACTTACTACCTTTTTCCCGCAAGTTGATTCCAGATAAAAGCTTTTTTTCGAAGTAGTGACGAATTGCTTTTATGAGTAACATTACATTATAACACGGAAAACCGGTGGATAAGTCGGCTTCTTTGTTTTACGTTCTACAGAATGATGCGTTTCAAAGACTCGAGTGCAAACCTACCATCCGCAGCCGCTTAGTTATAATATTTACATGATCGTCATCCATACTAATTATAAATGCATTTAGATGAAATTTGACACGTAGATAGTTTGAGTCCTGGGGTAGGACATTGGCTACTTTTTATCCCGGAAAAATACTTTTATCCGCGATAAAGGAAGAAGGCAAACGAAGTCGCGGGCAGAAGGTAGCATAAAATATAAAGTAAAATATAATAATACATTAACCTTAGTTTAAAATACCCTCTCGTATGCCTCTAAATTCGAGGCAATCTCACTTATTTATAGACTCCGTAGAGTCAGTAGAGTAGTGTCTCCACACGCGCATTGTTTCCCGGACCCGAGCAAACAGTCCCGAGGCCCTCAAAG
This sequence comes from Hedya salicella, assembly GCA_905404275.2. Lineage (NCBI taxonomy): Eukaryota > Metazoa > Arthropoda > Insecta > Lepidoptera > Tortricidae > Hedya > Hedya salicella. The sequence continues at coordinate 18,808,969 of FR990108.1, forward strand.
CTAGTGTGTGCTCACGTTGGGTACATTTAGGAATATTGGGAAAACAACGAAGGCACTTTAAATAATTTCCCTAACCTAACGAAGGTATTTTAAATGTTGAATACTTTTATAATGGTTTGATTTCAATTTAACACATTCACTGCCAGAAACCCGCCTAGCGGGCGCTTTGCTCATAGACACGTATCGATACAATGCGTTTCCTCGTATGCAGAGAGCGTAGCGCTAAGCGCTACGAAAAGCTTGGCAGCGAAAGTGATAAGGTAAACGTGCCAGTGCTCGATAGCTACCTTCCTATTATTTGCCACATTACCTTAATTCGTTACAATATAGGTGTCAATTATTGCAATAAATTGTTGTTTAACTTTGACTCAACTTTTGTAATAGTATTATATGCAATCGTTATAGTATGTTTATTCAGTCGAATACCGTGTTTCGGCCTTAAAAAGCTAATTATATAACTATTGTATACATTACTTTTTGTACGAGTAACCTATAAACTACAATAAAACACATAGCTAAAAAAAATTGCAAAAACCAGGCGTTCTTTTTTTGAAATTCATTATAGTTCTGTGCGGAATTGTATAATATAGGTATAATAGTTCAGTGGCATATAATATAAACCATAGAGTACAGAGTGATGGTCAAATCTAAAAAGTACGCCTTTTTAGTATGATTCGCGGAACCAAAGCCAGAACGACACATACAAACATAAGTCCGAAATATATATATTGCGACTTAGTGACCTCCAAATAGTCCGTTACAACATTTTTTTTAAATATCTTCATTATACAGACATTTCACTTTTACAACTTAATAATAGTATAGAAGTTAATAGTAGTTTATGCAACTGATACATAATGCGAGGCCTTAAAATACGAGTGTGGTTTTATGAAACGAGCCCCAGCGAGTTTCATAATAGGATAACACGAGTGTTTTAAGGCCTAATTATGTACAGATGCATAAACTACTTTATGTACACACATATCATAAGTACTCTAAGATGGAATAAAACAATTTAACGGATTATATTGTGACCATGCAAAGCTGAAAAGCTTCCGAAACGTCGGGAACTAAAAAGAGATAATATACGCGATATAATCCGTTACATTGTTTTATTTCAATGAGTAATAATCGCGGAAACAGAAGAAAGTATTACTCTAAGATGGGTTCAGAAATAACCGTAGGGAAATGACCTGCATTTTTTTTAGTGCTACCTGTAAAATATCAATTGGCAATACATATTAAAATAATGCAATAAAAAAATACAAATAGAGAAACAAATTATTTATCCACATCGCAGTCGTGCGTTGGTCCATTCTCCAAATTAAAAAATCTTTATACTTTTTTACTAGTACAAAATTTGGCTATCGATTTTTTATGACAACAAGTTATTTGCTGAAATCGTAGCTGCATTAACGATATCCGCGGGAGTGTTCATATAGTTCTCGGAGTCACTACAACTCATATTTTCAACATGTAAATTACAAACAACCTTTCACAATTCTGCTTTCGTAACAGCAAAAAAACCAACAAACAAATGACAACATTAATGGCGGCAATTCGATCCTCCGTCAAAACGAATATTGTTTTTTAAATCATAGACAACAGAATGAAGTGCTTATTCTCATATCACTCGAGATCAAATGTTGTGCGGCTTATAAAAAAACATACTGAATTGACGTTTCGTTTCGATAACTACTTTAATATCTATGGATACTAGAATAGAGATCCACTTGAGGTTTGACAGCTGTTCCAAACTTAAACTCATAACGTTACAAAAATCTATACTGAAATAACATTAAAGTACAGATTTTACCTACTACCACAGACAACACAGTTTTCATATTAAAATTGGTTGTAATAATGCTGGTCATTTCCTACGGTTTCTGAGCGCATTTTAGAGCACTAATGAAATGTGGGTAGATAAATGTAATTTTCTTGTGAAATTAATAAAAACGTCTTTAACCTGAAATACCTTCAACAAAACAAGTTTGGAGCTTTTTGCATTTGACTACTATTAAGGATTCTGTTCCTTTAGGTTTGAAGAAAACGATTTCATATTAATTAACCAAAATTAGCTGCAAAATAAACGCTTTATTTACCACGTTTTATACTAAACATAACGTGAAAATAAAAGCATTAAGGTTTTTGAAGACCGACTTAATGTTTGACGTCATTAAAATACAGTACAAAGCGTACTAAGCGAAGAGCTTTTCAGCTATTCAAAGCCTCTGAAGCTTATTAGCGGACAAAGGCTATTTTTTACAACCAAAAGCTTCAGTCAAAGATAATTCAAAACATTTTTACTCGCCACTAAATTATTTTTCAGTTTACCGCCTTCGATTTAGTTTGAAAGCATAATTTGTGTGTCAATTCATTACACTGATATTGAACTGATAAAAGTGATAAAACTATCATAAAGTAACAATACCATCGAATGTAAATAAGAAAAGTAATTTTCGAATATCGCATTAGCTGTCAAACGGTGACATTGACGGATGGGCATTGGCCGGTAAATAAAGCCATCGAAAAACATTTGACACCCTACTACAAAGTTCGAAATTCAAACGTCATATCGTGCCATCCCGATCATGGAAGTATTGTTCAACTGGAGAGCAATAAAGATGGCACTATATACGAACTTTGAATTTCGAACTTCAGTGTAGCACTAGTGCTATTGGCTGAATCCGCTTTGTTCCAATTTCGTTTATTGCAGTTTAAAATAAATAGGATACAATTCAAATGTTGCAGCGTGGATTAATCGGTTGAATGTTTGCTGTTGTTTACAATGGCGCTAACGGCTTTCGGCAAATATTGAATTTGCTCCCATTAAGAATATTGGCTGTTGTAATTAAAATGGACTGTTGATCAGTTGAAGTACAATAGACTGAGCATTATAAAGATCTATTGCATCAATTGATGGCTTTGTGTATGCTCGCATTCTACGAATATTAATACTATGTTTAGATACACGACTAGAATTTTGCCAGGGGTTTTGCTCTCATGGTATGTACAGATATATTTTGCTGATCTTTTGGGGGTCGTAATTTTACGATAATTTTATCGGAACGTGGATCAGTTGCTGCTTAAACAAGCGCTTCACATCTATTACCATTAGTTGTACAAATTAAATATCTGAAAATTGAAGATATTAAAAAAAATGTTGTAACGGACTAGTTGGATTAACGGAGGTCACTAAAACGAAAAATATTTTTTTGGATTTTTTGTATATTTGTACGTGTCGTTGCGGCTTCGTCACGCCAAATCGGCTAAGCGAATTTCAATTATTTTTGGTACACGGGTAGCTAGGTATCTCCAGATGGTTAAAGGATAGGTACTTTTTAGCTGACTACGCTGAAGAAAAAAAAAGAGGGGTTATCACCTTTTCTCCTCCGCAAACGAAGTTGCCGGCACCTTTTAGTTAATTATAAATGTGAGTATTGTAATAAAAATTTGATCATGAAAAAAAATAGTTAATGTCGAAAATACCTAAGAAAAGATTCTTATTTCATTGACCATTTATTTCCGAAGCGTTTGAGAATAATCATAGTTGTTATTGATGTATTATGATTACTCATTACTTAGGTAAATATTTTTATTCCGTTTTTCGCATCTACAGAAAATAGATCGAAGTAAATTTCATGAAGCGTTGGAAGTTGGAAATAATAATAAAAGTTAAAATTAACAAGAAAATGACTGTGAGCAAGAAAACTGTAATAAAAAGTTAGTAATAAATACAGATGAAAGCGGTGATTTCGAAAAGCTCGCGTTAATTTACGGCTCTCTGGATACGTGACGAAAATGTCATCAAAAAATATTTCTGTGAAAAAATATCTTTGATTCGAAAGACGCTTTGGAATAAAGTAACGTTGGTGTTTATTAGGAAAACGTACATGCGCAATGCGCGTCGAACCCTGCCCTTCATAAAATGTACTAAATAAAAATACTCTTTAAGTTTTCACTGCTCATGTATCGCGGAAGGACCCAGGACCGTAGTTAGGGTCCTAAGTAGCAATTACATAAAAGTGCGCTATGAAGTTTGATTATAAATATGATGCCCATTTAGATAAAGAAAAAAAACCCGGCAAGTCCGTGTCGGACTCGGGCCTTTTGCTGAGAAGCGTAGTTTTTTGGCAATAAGCCAAAAACGGTATATGATCATATTGAAAACATTTTCCGTTCAAAATATACGCTCGTACCTAAGAAAATCCTGTGTTAGCAGAGCCCTACTCCTAAGCAAAATCTAAGCAGTGTTGGTAATTTTATATTGGTTAGGACATAGACAGGCATGAAAATTAAGATTTTTAGATATTTTCGTGGGTTTTATTGGAGAAAAAGTTCATGTTTCTAAGACAACTGGAAGTACCCTATATGTTTTCCATGGACGGCAATTTGTATGGAAACACCTTTCTTAACAACTGCATCTTTACATTGCGTACTAAGAAGCTTGATAACAAGGGACCGCAGACATAAATATTTGATGTTAATTTCAACTTGATAACTCCATGCATTCCTGAGAAAAAGGGTGTTGACAGACAGACGGACAACAAAGTGATCCTATAAGGTTTCTGTTTTTTCCTTTGAGGAACCGTATAAATGCCGCCTTAGATTTTGTCGTCTCAAAAAAATTGCCACCCACTAGCCGCCTTCCTGGGATGCAGCTACCCATACAAAAAAACCGGTCAAGAGCATGTCGGTCCATGCTCAGTGCAAGTGTAGGGTTGCGCAGCCGTTCATACAAAAAAATGCACTTTAGATGACGAAATATAATATGAAAAAGTGCACGAGCAAAAGAGCGTATCTCCACGGCACTTATGTCCTTTTGCTGAGAAGCGTAGTTTTTTGGCAATAAGCCAAAAACGGTATATGATCATATTGAAAACAATTTTCGTTGAAAGCACTTATAAAGCCTCTTTTTCTTGAATTTTTCCATAATTTTTAGACCCGTGGTTGAAAAGTTAGAGGGGGGACGCTATTTTTTTTATTTCTGGAGCAACAGCTTAAATATAAGCTTTATCTTACTACTTTATCTTACATACTGTTTAGAAAATAGAGGGGAAAAGATAGGCATTTATGCTAATTTCGGAGCGATTTTCCGAGAATATTCACTAAATCAAAAAAAGAAAAATTAGATACCTTTAAGTCTTTTTAGAAGAACTGTCGAAATATGTGCCACATATTGATATATTTGCTGAAAGATTTTTTTTTTCAGTTTCTGTTGCATGTATGGAGGGCCCCCTCTAGAAATATATTTGTTTGTAACCTTTGTGACTTAATAGTGTAATATATAGTGCATACAAGCCCTGAAACCGGTGCTCTAACGACCTGGCCACGACATTGCGCGAATTGCGGCGTGGGAAGCGTTTTATCTGTTCATTGCGCGGTCGAGACGCGCAACGCACTGTGGCTAGTTGGGATCACACCACGGATCACACGCAATGAATTAGTAAATCCGCTGCCGCCGCCGCTCGATGTCATGGCCAGGCAGACAGAGAGAGTGAATGAATGAATGATTAATTGCGTATGAATATTGGGTTACATGAGCAGATGAACATACGTGACAAATGTTTCACCAAGATTTTACTTTTGCAGGTGTTCACGCACAAAGTACCTATTCTTAGAAAGAAACGAAATTTGAAGTGGAATTGCAGATGTCAAAAAGTTCATTTTTTAACTTTTTGGTACGGAACCCTAAAAATGGCAATATGATTCTAGACATGGAAGTATGATTATTGGATATTTTTTACTCGACTACGATGAAGGAAGTCTATGACATTTTTCTTCTTCGACGAAGTTACGAGAACGTTCTAGTCAGTACTGTTCTATATGTTAGCGTTGACTGATAAGCTCTCTTTATTCGATTTACCATCAACCCTCCCAATGTCACCAAGTTTGTCATTGACCGATTGCTCGGACCCAAAACCGGACAAGTTGCCAATAAAAAGTTCTCCACGGGTATCAAATAAGCATCCAATGTATAAGTTTTCCTAACTTTGGCAAACTTAGATAATCCCGCGACGAAATTTAGAACTAACGGCAACAAATTTCATGCTCACACTTGAATGAACACTTTTTTTAGCAACCAAAGATAATAGGGAATATGCATGATTTTTATTTTTGCTTTATTAAAAAATAATCTTTGAAATAAAAAAAGAACCGACTTCAAAATAAACTAAAAAGCCAAAAATAATATTTTATGTACGGTACGGATCACATTTGAATCACCTTTTGAAGTCGGTGCCAAACCATTCATTTATTACTATTAACACAGATGGCACGCAAGAACCGCGGCGGTGAGCCTTTAGTTATTACCTACCTATATATTTAGTTATAGTAATTCGTATTTTTGTTGAATAAAGAACTTTACTTCAGGTTTAGCACCGACTTCAAATGTGATCCGTACCGTACATAAAATATTATTTTTGGTTTTTAGTTTATTTTGAAGTCGGTTCTTTTTTTATTTAAAAGATTTTTTTTTTTGCTTTTTAGTGATATAAAGCATTTTTTTAAGCCCAGAATGTGAAGATTGAAGAGAATTTGAGTGTAAATAAAAATCTAAATGATAAGAATTGGCTAGGTCAGAATATCGTTGAAAAAAAAATTTTTTTTTCATTTGTTTCTGATCTTTGTTTATCATAATAACGCTAGTGGAGTGATCCACTAACAAAAATTGCTAATATTGTGATTATTATCATGATATTTGTAAAAAACAAAAAGTAGGTCAAAATAGTTACGTCCAGTAGTTTGCTGGTTAAAAAAGAATACGACTAACAGTCTCTTATACCCATACTATTTAAATAATTATCTCGCAACTCTTGACCGTTAATAAGGACTTGAACCAGACGAAAATAACTGAATAAGTTTAGAAAAATATATACAAAACATTGTTAGTGCCTATAATATTTGAGGGTTTCTCTCGCTTTCCCTGGGATTCCATCATCAGATCCTGACTTGGTGATAAGGAGACTACCTCAGACACAGAATAAAGAATATGACTAACAGTCTTAACGTACCTAACTATAAGACATGTATTTTTTGAGAATTATCCTCCAACTCTTAACCGTTAAGGAGTTGTAGCTTGGTCATCAGTTCAGCTTGATGAGATGATGACTACCATTTACAAATACTTAAATAGCTTAAGAAAGTATATGAAAAACATTATAAGTGCCTATAAAATTTGAGGGTTGCCCTCGATTTCCCTGGGATTCCATCATCAGATCCCTGCAAGGTACCACCCTCGAGAAAGCTGTGATAGACCTTGGTAAAATGAATTTCGCTAAAGGGCAAATATATGTTGCACTAAGCCATGACAAAACTTTGGAAGGCATAGCGTTGTTAGATTTGGACGCAAACAAATTATTAAATCGACCACAGCCATAATGCATTCTAATGTCAATTGCTCACGACCTTTAGCTGAACGTTGCTATTTCAGAATCAGGTCCGTTAACCGTTGAGGAGTTCTCTGGTTCTCCACTAACTCCACTTTGCTCCCTGATCTTAACCAACTTCTGCCTCTAAGCAAAATATGATAAATAATTATATTGCGATTATTGAATTAAATAACACTGGTTGAGAGGGCTCAACCAGTGTTATTTAATTCAATAATCGCATTACTAATTAGGGAATTAGTGACTGGTGGCTTGTGTCTTCATCATCAGTTTTTCTTCACCAAATGATGATTTTCGAGTGTAAATGCTTGTTCTACTTTAATAAACACCGAAATCGCCATAGATGTATGTGCCCATAACATTTGAGGAATTCCTTCGATTCCTCATCGGTCTCATCATCAGATCTTCACCAAAATTTTATGGGACCAACTTGGAGATTCCTACTCCGACTTGCGATCCGCGAATTAAATAACACTGGTAGAGCTCTCAGTGGTAACTGATGGCTTGTGTCTTCATCATCGGTTTCTCTTCACCGATGGTGATTTTCAAATGTAAATGCTTAAACTACTGTAATATATACTGAAATCACCATTGATGTGCTCATAATATTCGAGAAATTCCTTCGATTCCTCATGGATTCCGGCATCAGATCTTCACCAAAATTTTATGGGACCAACTTGGATATAACTACTCATGAACAAAAAAATAATTTTCCGAATCGTCGTGTAAATGACGGAGTTCTGAGGTAACAAACATAAAAAAAAATACAACCGAATTGAGAACCCCCTCCTTTTTTTTGAAGTCGGTTAAAAAGCTCATTCATGTAACAAACAGTCCACAAAACGAATTTTTCGAATAATTATAAAAATAACCAAGATACAGCTATCGAACATTTAATTGATCTCTTTCTAGCTAAACAAAATTTTATATGGCCGGAGTGCACTATGAAGTAATTTAACAGTGCATGTCGGACTACTCTGTGAAATCGCTATCTAATTTAAAATGTCTATATCATGCGTATTTCTTGGCCGATTTTAATTTTAATTTAATTTTTTGAAATCGTTTCTACGGTACTTTGATATTTTGTTAAGAAAATCGATAGAAAAAGTACATGCATGACCCATTAAATCACTAAAATTTGTGAGAAGGGGTACTCACATAAAACAAACCGGCAAATTGTCCGTATTTGTATGAAATAGACAGCAATTGCCATTAAACCACGGCACATTTCATATAATTGGTATGAGCCAAAGAAGGCCCTTTTTTTGTTAAAATAGGCTATTCTAAGATACATTTAAATGTCGATGCGTTATTTTTTATTTACTGATATTTCGAGTGACGTCAATACGGACTGATGTCTGTAAATATGGCAAAGACGAATAAAAGTCGAACTTAGAAATACGAATAACTTATCCAATAAATCATATTTTTGAAATCTGATAATTGCAAGGGTTTATTAAACCTATTCCTCGAAATGGGCTTTTTACTTATTACCCTTTTATGAAAAACATAGAAGAATACTTTATATAAATTATTAACCTACTTTATTCACAAACAAAAAACGTGCAGTCGATCATAATTATCGCCGTAGAATTATGCTAATCATGTCGCAAGTATAATCAAGTCTTTTACATTGTCATTTTGATCTCAGAAAAAATCGAAAGTCATTTATAATTCAGACCCGCTAATGTTGAGTCTAGCACGTGTAGGTTTGACGTACAAATATAGAATTTTATTAAATCTTAACGCCTTTTGACGGACCCTTTGGATACAAAGAGATTGTGCTCCTGTTTGCAACACTCCATGTTGTAATGAACTCTATCCGTTATCAGCATCACAACATAACGAACGGGGCTACTACTACTCTGTTCCTTGGAGACCAATGGACGTAACGCGAAGTCCGAAACGTCGAATAATTACCAACGAAAGGTAATTAAATAAATCATATTTATACGCGATTATGGCACTAATCCCACCGCCAACAAGAAAGCGAGCAACTATCGACTATTTTCTCTCCCAACTCGCTCAAGAAACGCACAATAGATGCAGACTCCGTGTCAATAAAAGAGATACAAATATGAGAGAGTTCTCACCGGCAGTGTGAACAGCCAGCGATGAACTATTAATATATATGAGTCTCTTTTACTATCACAGGATCTATATATTTTGTTCGTTTCTTGGGCGAGAAAATCACCAATAGCTAATCGCTTCATCGCTGTTGTGATAATGAGTGAAAATCATGTAATATTTTCACAATTAAGTTCATTTTCATTCATTCATTCATTGAAATAAACTAAGCAAATGAAGTCACGCACAGCTAAAGGGCTATGGGGTGATCGTAAATGGTCCGAGCGGAGATAATTAGTTAATTTGCCCTGCAGTTCGGGTAAATGTGACAATTACTGACCCGGAAGGGAACTAGTCTTTCATTATGAAAAGCGCTTCACTATATTTACCCTTACCCTATTTTCTTCATGCACATAGTGTTTGTTTGTTTATCCTATACCTATGTATATTTGTCAATGCTTTGGATTGGCTTGGAATAATACTGGTAAAATGTTTTCTTAATGCCAATGAATCCAATCCAAGCATAAAAGCAAAAAAACCGGCCAAGAGCATGACAGACCGTGCTCAGTGTAGGGTTCCGCAGCTGTTACTACAAAGAAATGCATTATACATGAAAGTAATACGATGCATAAAAGTGCAACAGCAAAAAAGCGTATCTTCATGGCACTTATGTCCTTTTGCTGAAAGTCGCAGTTTTTCGGCAACAACTCAAAAACGGTATATCCGATCATGTTGAGAATAGTTTTCGTTGGAAGTATTTCTTAAGCTTTATCTTTGTATTTTTGTTCATATTTTTTGGACATAATGGTTCAGAAAAGGGGGGGGGAGGACGGACGGACACAATTGATGCTACTTTCGGAGCGAATTTTTCCGAAAATATCCACTAAATCAAAAAAATATAGTGTAAAAACCTCAAAATGATTTTAAAAGAACTGCCGAAATATGTGCCACACATTGATATTTAGTGAACATATATTTTTTGGTCATATCGCTCACGGGGCAGTCGCGTCTCGACACGCGGCTTTACTTGTCCTCGACTATCGACTGGCGCGAGTCGCGATCGCGATCCGGCTGGCAACCCTATCCAGAGTCACAAACTTCGTATCGCGAATGTACCTAAATGATTTTTATTTTAAAAGTATTTAGAGTGATAATTTAACTTACCTACATTTATACCTATCTACAAAATGCACCCACGTCCACCCACACCCGAAAAGGCTTTTTCTAGTGATCGGAGTGATCCCGTAATTTGAACTAAAGAGCTGTCGGACTCAACAAAAGATTCTTAAACAGAGTTTTTCCTAGAACGTCGAAGTACGTACGTACGCTTTTCTAAGCGTTAAAAGCAACTGTCTGTTTCAGGAGACGCCTGTATTAGAAGGCGTAGAAAGACGAAGGCTGATATCGAGTCAAGTTTGCTAATTCCAGCTTTGCATGCAATAGTAGCAATAGACCACATAGATTATGTAGAATCAACTTTGACATAATTATTTGATTCTGGTAATTACCAAAATCAAATAATTATGTGCATTTTAAAAGGAGTCTTGACTATAGTGGCGTAAAAAAATATATTTTTTTAAACAAGCACATAAAACAATGCAAAAATCTTAATGAATTTTCCAGAAAATTTAAATCCTATCTGATTACTCGGCCATTTTATAGCCTTAATGAATATTTTGATAAACTGTTTGAATAAATAAGAGTACTATTATTTTAAAGCTAGTATAAGATTTTGCATGCCAAATTGTGGCAGAGCATACTGTCTGGAAAATTAATCCTACAGACATGTATATACTTATAACACCTGTGTATGTTCTTGCAAAATAAATCATTTAATTTCATTTCATTTCAATTATATAAGATAGGTATACCTCTTCTATACTATTGTAAAGTTATAAATATTCAATGTACATTGAAATGACGATATTTTAAAAAAAATAAGTGAAACGGACTATTTGAAGGTCACTTTTTTATTTAAAAAATATATATTTTTTTGTTATTGTGGCTCCATCACGCTAAAACCGCAAAATAGATTTCAACAATTTTTGGCACATGAGTAGCTGGGCATCTACAGATGGTTATTTATGGGATACTTTTTACCCGACAACGCTGAAGTAAAAAAGAGGGTTATAACTTTTCACTTTCGCCTTATAAACTATGTAGGTATACGCATTTGCAAAAAAGTGGCACGTCGTATATAGTGGGAAATTAATAGTTTTTGATTTCGTTTCACACCTTAAGTCATAATCTGTCAATATGGCCGAATGTTAGTGAATTTGCTTCAGGCCAGACGGAACATAATCAACAAGATGAGGCAGCCCCTAAACGAGTTTTATAGAATTCCTGACATTAACGACTGGTATAAAAACCGGTTTAGTGCGGTCAGAATACTGAAGTGAATGATTACTTTTTCCGGACATTTTCGTTTTTATTTTGCCTCAACAATCCGATCTACGTCTATTATGATTTTCATCAGCATATCAACTGAACGCTGCTGATGAAGAAGGTAGGAGATAAAAGATCTCGAGGACGAAGTTTCAAACGATGGTTAGACCAGATACCTATCTGTGACGTCTTAATAAACCGGCAAAGGAGCACTGGCAACACTAGGACCCAGACGAACAGCGGGCTGTGGCGGTGGTGGGCGGTCCTGAGCACATTAATGATAAATAATTTGTTTTTCTCAAACATGAAATGAAATGTCGCCATTACGTGCGTTATAACAGGCTTCAAAGTATCACATTTCGGGCTGAACAACTCGAGGGAACTGTAAAGGAATTTCATACCTACAAAATTGAAGGCCAAGGCGGGGAAGTTTTTTTTTAAATTTTAATGTAAACATAGCGTCTGTGTTCATGAACAGGCTAAACAGCCGAATTACATTTTTTTAATTTCTTTCCAGTGGCTAAATGGTTATCGGACAAACAAAATCCGCGTTAATGCATGCATACACACGCACTGACATTAAGAACACAAATCTGTATGATTCATATGTTGATGAATACATTTAAAATATTGTCTATACATAAGTCACCAGAGACCATAGACAATATTTGAAATCCTCTGCATTTATTTTATTTATCATAGAAATTAAGATTTTTAATATTAGGTTGAGTATAATGGCCCTAATAGGGTCTATTCAAACACCACATACGCGAAATAAAGACTTCCGTAAAAAAAAAACATAATGTAGGGATTGGAGGGAAAATTAAAATACTTTTGTCGTGTAGTTTTTTGAGTGGTGTATTTTTTATTTCATTGCATATGTTTGAGAAAAGCACTATACGTGCCTCTGGCGGCCGTGAAAAGGGCTTGCCAGCTTCGTATCACTATCCGGCCTCCCTACAGTCGGCCGTCTATACCAACTTACCCGGCAAGCCCTTCTTTTCCGGCGTCTGCAGTAATGTTCTATTATTTGTAATATCCCCGATATGATAAAGTGACGAATATACAAAAAAGTGGACGCGTCACACTATCCAAAAAACTGGAGTTAACTGTTAGCGCTGCATTACATCAGCGATCAATCAAGACGAAGATCAATCTGTCCTCAGCTGGACAAAAACCTCCCCAAGGATCTCCATAACGACCGGTCGTGTGCGGTTTACTGCAATCTTGACTAGATCGCCGATCCACCCTCTTGAGTTGCTACGGTGCGTCTTCTGTTACGTCATCATCACTCAAGCACCTTTGTACCCCAACGGCGATCAGTTCTTCGAGAAGTGTGCGTCGCCCAGTGTCAAATAAGACTGGCAACTCTTCGAGCCATGTATATTGACGATCCTTCCGGGTTGTTCCAACTCGCCACGACGCGATAGGTAATGTATATGTAGCAGTAACATTCCATCTATTTATGAAATAATTCACACGGCTGTTGGTGCCGCCTTTAACCCCACGAACATTATTCATTTTAAAACAATTTTACGGCATCGACCCTCCGATCAAAACCTCCCGTTTTATAGTCGAGTATCTTCAACACTTTAAGTGTTAGGTACCTACTAAATTCAAATGAAACTGTTTATCGGCAGGGCCTCGATCCGTAAACGAAGGATTCCTGAATAAAATATGGCGGGTAAAGGACAGTCGTAAACTTGTTGAGAAATCATTAAATTCGCGTCGCTGAAGACCGTACATATATACCTACTTATTTGTATTGTATCTGCAACTGCCAAGTTTCGTTCGAGATAAACTTTGCTCTTTTGGTAAGCTTTGGAAAAACGTGCTAAATAAATTGGATCCATTTGTTACCCATAATCGTTAAAGGTAGTTATGTAATATTATTAATAAAGTATAGATGACTATACTATTAAAAAGTTGTAAAAATACACATTGAAGATATTTTCAAAAAAATATTGTAACGACTATTTGAAGGTCACTGAATCGATTTTTTTTTGGATATTTGTATGTGTCGTTGTCGCTTTATCACGCCAAATCGGCTTAACGGATTTCAACTTTTTTTGACGCTGTGTTTTACTTTTTATCCAACTACGCTTACGAAAAAATAGGGGTTATGATTTTATCTCCTCCGCGAACGAAGTTGCACCTTCTAGTAACATTACTAAGGCCAAATAAAAGTCTATAAGTATATGGTTTATTAAAGCACTGCTGCGTTTAACATGTTATAATGGAATCGGGAACTAAAATGAGTCCTCCCGTGACCATGGAAAGCTGGAAAGCTTCCGAAACGTCGGGAACTAAAATGAGTCCTCCCGTGACCATGGAAAGCTGGAAAGCTTCCGAAACGTCGGGAACTAAAATGAGTCCTCCCGTGACCATGGAAAGCTGGAAAGCTTCCGAAACGTCGGGAACTAAAATGAGTCCTCCCGTGACCATGGAAAGCTGGAAAGCTTCCGAAACGTCGGGAACTAAAATGAGTCCTCCCGTGACCATGGAAAGCTGGAAAGCTTCCGAAACGTCGGGAACTAAAATGAGTCCTCCCGTGACCATGGAAAGCTGGAAAGCTTCCGAAACGTCGGGAACTAAAATGAGATAATATACGCGATATAATCCGTTAAATTGTTTTATTTCAATGAGTAATTATCGCGGAAACAGAAGAAAATATTATGTTATAATGTGCCAAAAAAGTTTTCTTTGGTGCCGTAGATTAGAAAACCTAAGTTTAGTAGTTTATATTTGGTGCGTTCCACGGGACGAAGACACGGGAAATAATTTTTTAATAGAAGTTTTATATTTATTTTTCACTTCTTTATTAAGAAGTGTCTTACTTTTCACTTCCGAACCCCAACAATGGCTCGAGTTTCGAAGGCACTCATATTATTCCTTTCTGCGTACATTTTAAATTTAGCGATGATGTGAACAAAACTTCGGAATTGTAAAGTTTTCCTCGACTTTACTCGTATAACAAGGTGACAGAATTTAAGCATCGGAGCGGATTACTCTGAAGTTGATATTCATACTATTATAAAGTTGTAAAAAACCGGCCAAGTGCGAGTCAGACTCGCGCACCGAGGGTTCCGTACAAAATATACGCTAAAAACGGCCGTATCTATGAAAAATCCAGTGTGAGCAGAGCATAGTATAGACGCACAGACATAAAATTAAAGTGTTATTAGTATTTTTTGTTACAGTGGCAACAGAAATACAAAATTTCATCAATCACAGTTCATGTGATATAGCCTGGTGACAGATGGATAGACAGACAGGCGGACAGCGAAGTCTTAGTAATAGGGTCTCGTTTTACTCTTTGGGTACGGAACCCTAAAAAATGTAATGTCTGTAAATCTATACTAATATTATAAATGCGAAAGTGTGTCTATCTGTCAGTCTGTTACCACTTCACGCTTAAACCGCTGAACCGATTTGGATGAAATGTGATATGGATATAGTTTGAGTCCCGGGGAAGGAGATGGGCTACTTTTTTATCCCGGAAATACCCTTATCCGCCGCATTAAACGAATTCAAGGCGAATGGAGAAATAGGGATAAGTTCGTCTTTGTACTTATATCGTTTAAGTTAATTGCACTTGTCACTGGTTATTATGTACAAGAAAGTGTTTACGTACATACATACATCTTTTTAACGTACGGAATCCAACAGACAAGTTCCGTTCAAATGATTTCAGAGTTGCGTGTCGGCCTCCTTTATTTAGAAAAGGTACTCGTATTGCACAAGAGAATAATGTACAGCTTTTTCCACTCGAATGTAATGTAGCAAGAATAAATACAGGGTGGAACGAGACGCGCGAATCGGATAAGTGCGCCATTGTACCTTCGCATGACCTTTTGGAATGTTCCTTCATTTGGAGAACAATCCGTACTCAGTCAATGTTTTCTTTTCATATTTATCGCCTGTAGAAAATTTTCGGTTATACTTATAAAGAAGATTATTTTTTCAGTAAAACCAAGGACCATTAAAACAAGAGGACTGACACTTGCCATACTTTGCATCGTGTTCCGATCGCAAGAAGATATTCTGGCGAAACCTAGATGGCGCCATAAAAATAAACATTTAACAATGTTATAATTGAATAAAGAAACATAGTATAGGAAAAATTTGTTCGCAAATAGCTAATAAATAAATCGTAACATTTCATAACTGTGTCACGCTCGCAAAGTTGAATAATTGTAAAAAATAATTCTTATATATAGATGGCGTTGTACATATCGGGGAACGGCTTTTTGTATGAAAATGGTCAGTTCTCTTGTTTTGATGGTCCTTGGTAAAACAGAGTTTTTTAAAGATATCAGTTTTCAAACTTAACTGTCACAACCTTGCGGTAGCAAAGTTGGTGCAACGAATAAACCTTATAATGAGTAGCAGTGGTATGCACTGGGCTTTTGGTCAAGGTAGGCAGTTAAAATGTTTTGACCACATGGGTAGGCAGTTTCTCTATGGGTCCAGGAGGCATGGTAAAGACCATACCCTGAAGGAGGGTATGTCTTTGTGCCTATATGGACCTATGATGGTCGCGTTTATCGCGCGATAAATTATATGATAACTCGTCTATCACTCTCGCACTCACACCCGTGTCAGAAGGTGACGGCAGCTATGTCATTTATTTATGGATCCGTGGACCATCGTGCTGGACTACGGCGAATCCTTGAAGAGAGGTCTTGAAGCCTTATTTATATATATTTCAGTTTAAGAGTCCCCGCTAATAAGCTCGGTTCTCCATACAAACGTAGTTACGCTCTCATTTTAAAACGACTAGCTAGTTTGCTCTGAAACTCTGTTCTTAGAATAAGTTAAGGTATATGCAGGCCTGTAAAAATACAACGAATTTAAGTTTTTCATACAAAATTTGTTTTTGCTGTATTTTGTTTGTTATATAAACTGGAGCCATATAAACTAATTACAAGCCTAGATATACCTTATGATAAGATAAGATATTTATTGCAACCAAGTTACAGACTTAAGTCTAGTTACAAGGACCTTGTCGTTGTATATGCAAAGTTTAGTTACAATACAACACGTAGTTTTAAAATGGGAACGAAATTCCGTTTGTATCGGAAGGTGAAATTCGGCCGAGCTTGCGGGGGACTCTTAATGTCTGTCTGTCCGGCTGTTCTCCTCTACAGGTCGCATTTCTCATTGTTGTGAAACTTTGTGAGCAGGTTCGATAATCATATGGAATGTTTTTGTTGATTCAGCTTTGATTCATTGGATTTATTTCCTTCAGTTTTTTTTTAAAAGGCGGAAATATTGTTACTGAAAGACTCGTGTTATAAATGTGAAAATTTCTCAAGTTGGTTGGACGTCTAAATGCTTGGAAGTTTGTAACTATGGATTTATATGGAGCTTGGCACACAGATCAGGTCAAGGAGTAAAACAGGCTAATTTATTCCCAATAACGTCGGAAAAGCCGTAGGTAATTACTTGTAAACAATAAAAAAGAAGCAAATGAGAATATATCATAACAGAAGTGATAATAATACAAGTAAATAATAATAATTTACGATAGTCGTTTCGGTAAACGGTCTTATAGCAAAGAGTCTCGTCCATCACCTCAAGAGACTCTTGCTAGATGGCTGGATCATTGGTCAGATGCAGAAGGCGGTAATCCTGGACACAGCCCATATTATCAAGAGGTTCCTTTCTGTGCAGCCCTAACGACCGGTAGTTTGGGCGCTGCCCCACTGCCGGCGGCACCCTAAGTTAGGTTCTTTTTAAATGAGTTTACATTTTGTATTTGCTTTTTATATTTAACTTTTTATATGCGTATTATTAAAGATCTAGATTAAGAATAAAATTAAATGAAGAAAATAATATAATTACAAATTTCGCCTGAACACAAGACCCTGACTGTCCATGACGTATCATTAAATTGAATAATCGAAGGAAAACTGGTTGAAGGGAGATAATTGAAGCCTTTCAACCATTGTCAGGTAAAGATGATTGTAATACAGGGCGATTCCTAAATCGCGAATAGAAATATATTAATTACTAGAAGATGCCCGCAACTTCGTTCGCGGAAGTAAAAAAGTCATAACCCCTCGTTTTTTCTTCAGCGTAGTCGGGTAAAAAGTATCCTATAACCATCTGGAGATACCCAGCTATCCGTGTACCAAAAAATAATGAAATCTGTTTCGCCGATTTTATGTGATGAAGCCACAACGACACATACAAACATACAAAAAATCCAAAAAAATATTTTTCGTTTTAGCGACCTCCTAATAGTACATAACAATCGTTTTTTTTTTTTAATAATATCAATGTTTATGGTACATTAGGCCGTGAGTAACGTATCGTTACCGAAGGTACAGGATTAATTCGTCGTGAATCACAAGCGGTCTGATGGTCTAACGGTTAGGGCGCTGTTCCGGTATAAATCTCTTTTATAACTTGTGTTTTCCGAAGATTCGAGTTAAGATGATGAACCAACCTTTACATTCTAAACAATTAACAACAGGTATACGCGAATGCTGTCATAAAAAAGGCAATTGTATTTGTTAAGTAGGAAATCAAAACATTGTAAATTAAGTTATAAAAAATACTCGCAACTATTGAAGAGATGCATTCAATATTATATAAATAAAAACAATAATAAATGCAAAGCAGTGTGGAATGTCATTAAGAAGTACACCACATCAGACTGCAATAGCAGGTCAATAGGAAAAATATTAGTAGGCAAAAACAGTATTGAAGGCCCTCAGGAGATTGCAGAATCATTTAATGATTTCTTTATCAATACTGTCAATAAAAATGTAACATCTAAATCTGAGCTTGACTTTATTATTAACAACAATGACTCAACCATTTGCGTGAATGCAGAAGAATTAATTAATATAGTAAAGAAGCTCAAAAACTCCAATGCCGTTGGTTATGACGAACTGAGAACAGATATAATCAAAAACTGTCTGCTTGTTATTGTAAAGCCACTTCTCTATATATTAAACTTATCACTAACCCAGGGTACTTTCCCAGAGCATCTTAAAAAATCTATAGTGAAACCTATTTATAAAAAGGGAAATAAATCAGAAATGGCTAACTATAGACCAATAACTCTCATACCCATATTCTCAAAAATTTACGAAAAGGTCATGTATAACAGATGACTAAACTTTTTGGAAAAAAAGAATATTATATGTGACCAACAACATGGTTTTCGAAAATCCAGATGCATCTCTTTGGCAGCATTTAAATTAATTAAAAGCGTACTAAATGCGATAGATGGCCGGATACCGGTAACGGATATTGGGATTATGGATATGAGCAAGGCGTTCGACTTTGTAAATCATAAACGACTGAGCAAAATTATTCAGGTATGGTATAAGAGGTATAGCTCTCGATTGGATTAAATCGTACCTTGAACATCGAAGTCAATGTGTTGAAGCCTTGAAATACTGCTCTATAACTAAACACCTGATACCGTACAGGTCATCTTATGTTATTAATGAACACGGCGTGCCCCAAGGTAGTATATTGGGACCATTGCTGTTTATATTATATATAAATGATTTACCCAATTATTTAGCCAATGAGTGTATACTTTTCGCTGATGAAACATCTATCATTATACCATGTAGAGACCCAGCTACATATAATGAAGAAATCAATAGAACACTGGCTCAATCCATTGAATGGCTAGAAAAATATTAATTTAAAAGTAAACCTACAAAAAACAAATTTCATTCAATTTCATACAGACCGGGCTACCCCACAAAATTTAAATGTACATTATGATGATGAAACTATTGAAGAAGTACACCATACAAAATTTCTAGGTTTAACAATTGACTCTCACTGTAGCTGGCAAACACATTTTGATAATACCTGTTCCAAAGTAAACAGCTTTGTATATGCACTTAGAATAATAGCTCAAACTGTTTCCGTACAAGCTGCTTATTGCCTATAATGGGTATGTAAATTCTACTCTACGGTATGGTGTAATTCTATGGGTAATTGTAAAGATATAAGAAGAATATTTATTGTACAAAAACGCTGCATTAGAGGCATATTTGGCATTAGTCAAACAGAGTCGTGTCGGCAGCACTTCATAGATAACTGCATTCTCACTGTTCCATGTCTATACATTATGGAGACTTCTGCATTTGTTCATAAATACAAAGACCAATTTACAGATGTACAGCAGCTCAGCTCACGAGAAGTCCGATCTCAATATAGACACAAACTGCACAAGCCCGCTGCAAGATTGAGACTAACTTCTAAAAATTCTTATAATATGTGTATCTCAATTTATAATAAAATTCCTGATGATTTTAAATTAAAAAAATATATGTAATTTTAAACAATCTAAAAAATGTTATTACAGTATCAATGATTTCTTTAATGATAATTGCTAACTATTATTAATTATGAATATTATGTTAACCGTGACAATTTGAGACTTTGACATGTAATTTAGGAAAATAGTGTAGTTTAGTGTAATTTTAATTTGTGTGGATTTTTTTTTAAGATAGAAGATAGTAAATTATGTAATTAAATTATGTGCCAACATGTATGTACGCCTGTTAAGGTAGGGTCTGGTGATTCTGTGTTATGTAACTCAACCTGCAAATGTAACCCATCTCCCACATACATCGAATAAATCATTCATTCAATCATTCATTCATTCATTCATTCATTCATAACAGAGACGCTGGTTCGATTCCGGCTTAGACTGCAGTGGGTCGCAAATATTTTTTCTTTTCTACTTAGATCTTTGTATCAATATTGTATCAAAAAATATGTGATGTTTTCACATTAAAAATATAAACAAACATTGTCTTAGTTGTAGGAGTGACATCATAATCATCATCATTTCAGCCATAGGACGTCCACTGCTGGAGACAGACCTCCTCAATTGACTTCCACATAGGCCCGGATCCACCGAGTCCCCGCAACCCTAACCATGTGGTCACACCATTTCGAGGGCTATGCTCGGGATCTCTCTCTACGAGCTGGAATCAGAGATGAGGAAATTCGTAGACGAACCAAGGTTATCGACGTAGCAAACAGGGTAAGCAAACTGAAGTGGTAATGGGCAGGGCTTATAGTTCGAAGAAGTAATGGCCGTTGGGACAGAAAGGTTCTCGAGTGGAGACCGCGTACCGGCAAGCGCAGCGTGGAGGCACCGCCAAAGTGAGAGTGCCATAAGCCGCCTTAATATTTTATTCAAAATAAGCTTTGCAGCTTTGCTTAGGGTCATTGTACTGATGCTTATATTGCTTGTAGCTGATGTACGTACCTAGTCTAAGTACGTAAAACATTGTATATAAACCGTGTCATACAAATGACTAGTCTAATAAATATTAGTCCTTGTGCCGAAAAAGCGAAAATTCATACGTTACTTTACGACCAATTTTGAATCCAGTTCTTTCACACGACTGACGATATCAGCGATTACAGCATTCTGCCTCGGCGATTTCCTTCAATATTTTCCCAAACGAAATCAAATTTTGTACGGCGAACAAAATAATCTTTATATGATCAGTTGGTAATGCAAAGGGTATCTACGTCCTTTCCGAAACATTTAGTGGGAATCGCAAGGAGATCGGGTTCTTTATCAAAGACACACGTTAGGAAAACAAATGTTTCTGTACGGCTTTGATATGTTTTCGAGAATTTGTGCTGAATTTTTTAACATAAGTTTTTGAAAGCGCCAGAAATATTAACAAGTGGGAGACTGATTTGCGCACCTAGGGTTCTTTACAAACTTTCACTGAGTGTAACATTATTACCTGGTTCCGGTTAAGTTAAGTTTGCACCTGATATCTATAGCATTTTTTAAACTTTTTCCTTTGTAAATCGAAATTTATCCACGGTAAAAAATACGCATACAATTCGTGAAATGTACAAATCAAGGGCTAATAGAAAATAAAAATCTTTTAGTATTTTTTTTATTTGCAATATAAATTTCAAATAGATAGCATAAGTAGTTCCTGAGATATGGTGCTTTAACAGTCGGGCAGACAGACAGACCATAAGGGTCTCTTTTTACCTTTTTAGTACGGAACCCTGAAAATGAAGATTTTTGATAAAAACTTGGTTTAAAATATAGTCTCAAAATTAAATTTTGAATGACAAGTAAACCGCTAAAGTTTTCTTGGAAGTTAGTAGAGATTAAACTTCTCTTAGGACGTCTGTTAGAGAGTGGAACCATGTGGAACTTATGCAAACACTACACATTGGAGTAAACGGAGACGAAAGCGAGACACATCGCTGTTTTTAAAAACGTGAAGGACGGCAATATTTTCAGAATAACGTCAATGTATTTCGGCCTCGCCTCGACTCACGCTAATAGTGTGTTACATACATACCAGGGTGCAGTTCCCATGCAAGTTCAAGTTGTAATGCATCTCGTAGGTCAAATTTCGTTGAAGCTTATTTCTGTCTATTAACGTTTAAAAAGTTACATCTTGACATTTTAAATTGTATCGTTTAATTCCTTCGACAAAAAACGGAAAATGAAGACGCGTTTTCGGATAACTTTTCGATCGAGGAAATTTTAAGCAAACATGTTTCGTCATCGTTAGGCGATGAATAGGTTATATAACAAAAAACGCATATCTGAAAACCAGCCTGTTTTATATACTAGATTTGTCAAAAAAATCACTGCAAAATTGCTTAAGTTTTCGATGCACCCCCTTAAAGTTTTGCTTCGATAGCCCGATCAGTGTTTAAAGCCGTCGTATGAAAACCAACCCTTGAAACAACCTTACCCAGTCTCCCCCATCCTTCTTAATACTTTAACCAAGGTTTCGCGCATCAGCTACTACTTATTTGAGCTTACTGTAGTATGTAAGGCGATGCCAAAACAAATATCACTCTTCAACCATGACATACCATCGGCTGGGGTCGATTTCCACTACATTTCATAAAACGCAGCGGCCCGCGTGATGTGGGGCTATTTTTCACAGCATCAAATTTATGAAGCGTAGCCTTATCGGTAAGGAAATAAAACGTTCTTGCCTGTAAAATGCCCCCCGAATACTTCTCCATTTGCAGAGCATGTAACATACCATTTCCATTTTTATTGTTAAGCTTGACCTACCCAATTACAGCGAAGCCTTAAAGGAGGGTTAGGGTGAGTGAGCGTGTTCGTTATTACTTAACGGCTCAACCGATTTTGATAAATGATACGTCATTAGAGTTGTCTTGATGACGTGATTAGGTACATTACATAAAATAAAAATTACGCTTTCTAATTATTCTATAATACTAAAAGGTGCAACTTCGTTCACGTAGGAAAAAAAGTCATTTCCACTATTTTTGGCTTTAGCGTACTTGGATAAATATCCTATAACCATCTATAAATACACAGCTACCCGTGTACCAAATATTGTTGAAATCTGTTTAGCTAATTTGGCGTGATGAAGCCACAACTACACATACATACATACAAAGAAAAAAAATGTTCGATTCAGTGACCTCCATATTTGGTCACTGGAGGTCCGTTACAATTTTTTAAATATCTTAAATTAACAGACATTTCATTTTTACAACTTTATAATAGAATAGATATTTGATGAAAGGATCTTTTCCAGGGGTCTTTTTATTTGTTCTATAGGTACTATGCCGTTATAAAACTGTTAAAACTTTTTTGACCTATCAACATTATTCCCATGGTAAAACTTACAAAAAACTGGGCTATGTAAGTTTTTACAGAATGTTAGCAGTTGATGTTTGCAAATAATAGTATTAGGAATAAAATCAATTGAAGAATGAGCACTTAGAAACTATTATCTCTTAGAACTAATTTACGATGTATACAAAGAAACTAGATCAAAATGTTAAAAACCGATCAATTTAGGCTGTGCAATTTTGGTAAATAAATTCCGAAATAATACAATATTATTCAGTAGGTTAAGGTTTTCTCAATCAACTCCCTTTTATTCTAATTTTATTAATTTATAAAAATTGTTAAGCTATTGTCTTAGCTATAAGTCCTGTAAAAATTGCTTTAAGTGTGGCGAAATAAATAAATAAATATTCATTGAAATACAACAATTTAACGAATTATATCGCGTATATTATCTCATTTTAGTTCCCGACGTTTCGGAAGCTTTCCAGCTTTCCATGGTCACGGGAGGACTGAGAAAAGATGTATTTTCCTCTGTCAAAGTTACAATTTGTGCAAACTACCCATTTTGTTTTAAAACACAAATAGTTTTCTTTCAATTTTTATTTCAATGAGTAATAATCGCGGAAACAGAAGAAAATATTAAATAAATATTGTCAGATTTAGTCTCCTGGGCTGAATTTTATATCTTGCAGTTTACCAAAACCCAAGTCCGTCATATAAAAGGGATCTTAATGGTTTCGATTCGTCAAACGCATATCTCAAGCAGATTTTCTAGATACTTTTACTTAAGGCCTAGTGATGAGTTGTAAAAGGCTACATTCGATTTGGCTTGTGTAATATTGATCTAAGCCTTGTCAGAAGCAGGGTAAGAATTATTTTTCACTATAACGAAAGAAGAGAGTTATGCTGTTGTGAAAGTAGACAGGTGTGATGTGTGTTTAGAAGTAGGCTGAAAGAGGCACTTAGTTGCTATGGAAATAGCGGTTTATCCGGAGTTTGTGGGCGTGTTGTTTTAAGTCAAATTACTGTTTTCTTTGATATTCGATTATTTCCAAGACGACTGGACTATCTTGGATACAAAATAAGTACCATATTTACTTATACTTTGGAATATTATTTCAATATGAAATGTAGCTTGTATATTCGGCCAGTTAAACTCCACCAGCAACAGCAAAGAATTTTAACACTTTTTTAGGGTTCCGTAGCCAAAATGGCCAAAACGGAACCGTTATAGTTTCGTCATGTCCGTCCGTCCGCATGCCATTAGGCATTTTACTCAAAAACGAAATAATGTGATTATTGATGAAAGGAGTATAAGTGTCTTGTGTAAGCCGCTACTTAGTTTAATAGTTAAGTAATCAAAATTGAAAAAAAAAAATCAGCAAACATCGATGTGGCACATATTTCGTAACTTTTTTTAAAAACCTTATCAAATTCGAGGCATTATGAGGCTTGCTGGATGCGGGTCGCCTCTATCCGGCCCATGTGGAAATCTATTGAGGAGGCCTGTGTCCAGCAGTGGACGTCCTATGGCTGAAATGATGATGATGATGAAAATGATGGTGAGTATGAAACTCTAAAAAGTACATTCTGAAATTATTGCTGTAAGGCGGTTAAATCTAACGTCCTATGTCTAAAACATAACTAACTTGTATGATGCTCCATGCAAGTAAATATGCGGAATATACGAATAACCCAAGCATTTTTTTTTGATTTAGTGAATATATTCGGAAATAATCGCTCCGAAAGTAGCAAAAATTGCGTCCCCCCTCTCTATTTAAACGGACATTATATTTTTGTTCTTCAAAATAGTTTTTTTAATAACCTTTGCAGGGTCTCACTAAATACAGGCCTGAGCCGGCTGTGATAGATGGATAGACACAGAACGAAGGCATAGTATTAGGGTTCCATTGAAACCCATTTTGTACAGAACTCAAAAAAACTACGCAAGTGCAAGTCGGACAGTTGGACTCGCGACAAAGGGCGTCGGACCCGCACCGTTTCATTTTACAGTTTACTTTATTTTTATTATTTAGTTATAGCAGCCATAGTACAATACTCTTTTTTACACACCAAAAAAATAATAACATGAGAGACTTAAATCTAAAACAGAATGAGAAATGGTAAACATCGGGCGATTTTATCGCTAAGGTGCAATGTCTTCCAGGCAAGCTTAAGCTGGTAAAGATGGCGTAAAGTCAACAACCAATGAAAAAAAGAGAAAAAAACAATTTGGATACATACAAAGATACATAGTCATACACAGTCTATGAAAATTTCTTCTACCGATTTATTTTCAAGCTATTACTGTTCAAGTGCTAGTGCCGAACAGTGAGGCCGATAAACGGACAGACAAAGAGACAGATAGACAGACCTTATAGAGCATTTAAATACTGTAGATGACGAGCCGTGTCATAACGGAACCAAATTTTCCATGCTTTTTAAGCGGGAGGCAAGGTAAACACTTACATAAGCTGCGGAAATATTCCTGTTTCTACAAACGCACACTATTAAAAGACATCACCTATAAACAAAAAACACCCACACACTGACAATTTACCGTATAAACTGACCGGCGATTTCGCGATTATTTTGGCAGAGGCGAATGTATCCGTATGGCCTTTCCAGTAGTGTAATGCTCTAAGAGACAGACAGACAGTGGAGGTTTTAGCAATAGGGTCCAGTTTCTACTCTTTGAGTACGGACGACCTGGTTAGGGTTGCCGGGATTCGCTGGAAGCGGGTCGCCTCTATGCGGCCCATGTGGAAATCTATTGAGGAGGCCTGTGTCTAGCAGTGGACGTCCTACGGCTGAAATGATGATGATGATGATGAGTACGAAACTCTAAAAAGTACATTCTGAAATTATTGCCGTAAGATGGTTAAATCTAACGTCCTATGTCCAAAAACATAAATTAACTTGTATGATGCTCCATGCAAGTATATATGCGGCATATACGAATAACCCAAGCATAAGTGTGAAAGGTCCCTTAGAAAAATGTCCCAAGGAATAAATGGTCCAGAAATGACGAAGCCGGGATCCGGTTGGCGTCCCGTCAACCCACGCGGATTTGCCGGGAATTCCCGACATTAAGGGATAAGGAACTTTTGCGCGTTACATCCCTCTGAGGCCGATTTGGGGAATAGATTAAGGCGTAGTTTTTTTTCAACGTGCGGAGAATAAGTTATTGTCTGTGTAACCTCAGTTAATCGTTTTATAGTTTATAAGACTTATTTTTCTAATCGATTTTAATAGAATTTTATGCAATCGTTATATAATGTATGTTTTTTCAGTCGAATACCGCTTTTAAGCCACGAAGCTAGCGGCCTGATTAAGGTACGAGACTTAAAAACCGAATTAGATAACCATTGTCTACAATACTTTTTCTACGAGTAACCCATAAACTACAATGAATGAAACACAGCTAAAAAATAATTTCCAAAACACTGCTTTATTTTTTTGATATTCATTTTATTTCTGTGCGGATTTGTATAATTTTTGATTAAAGTTCAGTGGCATATAATATAAACCATAGAGTATATATAGAGTGATGATCCAATCAACAAAGTATGCCTTTTTAGTATGATTCGCGGAGTTCTTATTTTAAAGCATATAAGTACACGAGTAGAAAAAAATGTTACGACATGTTCACTATTTAACAACCTGTTTTGAAATGCCTTTTTTTATTGATTAGATTATTTCTTTGGTACGGAGTGGTCCCACTTAAATTTGAATCAGACCCGGACATTAAGGAATAAGGAATTTTTGCGCCTCCCATCCCTCTAAGGCTGATTTGGGGAAGATTTAGGTGCCGTTAGTTTTAAATAAATAAATATTACGGGACAATTTTACACAAATCGCTCTAGTCCCATGGTAAGCTCAATAAGGCTTGTGTTATGGGTACTAGACGATGATATATTTAATAGATATATTACTTATATACATAGAAAACATCCAAGACTCAGGAACAAACATTTATGCTCATCACACAAATATATGCCCTTACCGGGATTTGAACCCAGGACCTCAGCTTCGCAGGCAACGTTACTCCCACTGAGCTAAACCGGTCGTCAAAAATGTTTGTTGGAGGATAAGTTAGTGTCTGTCTGTGTGACAACAGTTCATAGAATGATTATTTTATAGAATTTGTTTTTGTATCCAGCTTTACTAATTCTTTATTGCATAAAAGAAAACTTATCGTATAAAAGGCAAACATAGTGCCTCAAGGCATTCTCTACCAGTCAACCTTAGGGCAAAGAAAAAATACGTGGGCGGTCCTGAGACTTGTTTAACTACAAAAACACTTAGGTGGACATATACTTAAATACACGAATAACATATATAACACATATACCTACAAATATAATACATTTTTCAGCCTGTTTTCAAATGTATTTTTTATTGTATAAAAAACCAGTCATTTTAGGTCAGCCGCTGCGTCCGGTCCACTCCGGGTGCGTTTCCTGTATATTGTTTATTGGCGATCACGCAGCGCTGCTCTATGAATATACAGTAACGGCACTCTAAGGCAAGTGGACGCCCTAAGGGATAACTGGGATGAGGAACTTGGCCGCGCTACAGCCCTCTAAGGCCGATTTGGGAAATATAATTTATGTAGGTGTAGTTGTTTAAGCAATTTGCGGAGAATAAGTACTAAGCATCAGCTCGACTTAAGTCCACTGAATAATATGTGTATTATATACTTATTATTCAATTTAAGCCACATTTTAAGCGAAAAAAAAAAAATGTCTCAGACATTTATGGCTTAAAATGTTCTAAATGGCCTAAAATATCACCTACTTTCAGCTGTGCATCCTGTTACCAAACACCCTGTATAACCGACTTTAAAGACGAGAGATTCCAAAGTCGACTGCAAACCTTTTCTGTTTTCATGTGTATGCTTGTTGCGTAATATCCTAACCAAATAGACTTAATCTTAAATTTATTTTCAATTTGTAAAATACCCGGTTTTCGGGTAGCGAAATAATTAAATACCGCCACGGGGACCGGCATGGCTCCAGGACGGAAGGGTTTTAAGTATAAATATAACAACATGTCGTTGATGAACGCCCTATGACTATAAATAAATAAATGTTACGGGACAATTTTACACAAATCGAACTAGTTTCATGGTAAGCTCAATAAGGTTTGTGTTATGGGTACTAGACGACGATATATTTAATAAATATATAGATATATTAATTATATACATAGAAAAGATCCAATACTTTGGAACAAATATTTATGCTCATCACACAAATATTTGCCCTTACCGGGATTGGAACCCAGGACCTCAGCTTCGCAGGCAACAATACTCCCGCTGAGCCAAACCGGTCGTCAAATAACTAGAAGGTGCCCACAGCTTCGTTCGCGGAAGAGAAAAACAACATGTGATGAATCCGCAACGACGCATACAAACACACAAAAAATATAGAAAAAATAACACAGGGCCGAAATTATAAATAACACAGGGACAATCTTACACAAATCGTCCTAGTCTCAAACTAAGCAAAGCTTGTACTATGGGTCGTAGGCGACGATATACATAATATATAGATAAATTATTATACTTAAATAAATAGAAAACATCCAAGACCCAGAAACAAACTTTCGTGCTCATCACACAAACACTTGCCCTGGCCGGGATTCGAACCCGGGACCGCCAGCTTCGTAGGCCGTTGTGCAACCTACTGAGCCAAACGTGTCGTCAAAATTTGATTCAGAGACTTTCAAATATCCGTTTCACTTTTTTTGACGATATCTATAATGTACAGACATTTCATTCTTACAATTTTATAATAGTATAGATGAGCTTTTATTACACATACTCTAATTGTGATTAAGAAAGTTCAAGCAGAATTCTTGCTTTCAAACCGAATAATATCACACAAATACTTATCTGCTAAAATCACGTATTCACGATTTCAGCTACAGCTCACTATGGTATATGTTTGAAGAGAAGTGTTAGGTTTCTAGGTGTTTGGGGGCGTTCATTAATTACATGAGCCGTTTACAAGCTGAATCTCATCTAATCTTACTTTGGGGAAAGGAAAGGAGGGCCTGGCGGTTATCAAGTTTTTTTTCTGCAAAAAACAGTGTAGCATTGCAAAAAAAATAATTTAAGTAAAACATGTTTCGTTACGGAAATATGGCAAAATGTTACACAATATTTTTCTACTCGTATAATAATTTGTGAATTAGAAATCCGCGAATCATATTACAAAGGCATACTTTTTAGATTGAACCATCACTTTATTCCTATCCTCTATATGCTTCAGAACTATAAATAAATAAATAAATAAATATTACGTACAATTTTACACAAATCGAACTAGTCCCATGGTAAGCTCAATAAGGCTTGTGTTATGGGTACTAGACGACGATATATTTAATAGATATATTACTTATATACATAGAAAACACCCAAGACTCAGGAACAAATATTTATGGTCATCACACAAATATTTGCCCTTACCCGGATTTGAACCCAGGACCTCAGGCAACGTTACTCCTACTGAGCCAAATCGGTCGTCAACTATAATACATTATTATACAGCTTCTCGCAGAACTATGAATAAAAAACCGGCTAAGTGCGAGTCTGACTCGTGCACCGAGGGTTCCGTACAAAATATACGCTATAAACGGCCGTATCTATGAAAATCCAGTGTTAGCAGAGCCCTACTCCGAAGCAAAATGTACGTGGTGTGTTCAATTATTTTATATTGGTTACTGACATAGACAGGCAGACATAAAATTATACTGTTTTTAGTATTTTTTGTTATAGCAGCAACAGAAATACATCATCTGTGAAAATTTCAACCGACTAGCTATCACGGTTCATGAGATACAGCCTGGTGACAGATGGACAGATAAACAGACGAACTGCAGAGTCTTAGTAATAGGGGTCCCGTTTTACCCTTGATACGGAACCCTAAAGAAAACGCAATGTTTTTGCGTTTTTTTAGCTGCGGTTTATTTATTGTAGCGGAAAAATTGCCAAAATCGCCTCACTTAAGTAATGGACGTCCTCTGGGAAAATTTCTCAACATTATAATTTAAGGGAGCAAAACGCCGGAATGGGTGACATCCATGCGTGCCTGACGTCACGGATCGTGACTAATGGCTGCTCGCGAGATCATCGTGAGAGTGTGGGGGATTATATTTATGAAGATTATTAGATGATGATAAATTTCGCAACTATGAGTTAAAATTATTCACGTTACTGGCTAAACGAGATGAATAAAATTACAATTAAATACCATTTTTGTCACGAAACTGACGATTTATATCAAATAATATACGAGTACTTCGTCACAAAATTGAGAGATTGTCTACACGTGAAGATGTAAAAAAAAGTTGTATGGACTATCTGAAGGTTACTGAATCGACAAATATATTTTTTAGATTATTTGTATGTGTTGTTGTCGCTTCATCGCGCCAAACGGTTGAACGGATTTCAACTACTTTTAGTACACCAGCTATCTCACAATAGGATACTTTTTACTCGATT
Source organism: Hedya salicella (assembly GCA_905404275.2). Taxonomy (NCBI): domain Eukaryota; kingdom Metazoa; phylum Arthropoda; class Insecta; order Lepidoptera; family Tortricidae; genus Hedya; species Hedya salicella. The sequence continues at coordinate 18,839,915 of FR990108.1, forward strand.
ATGCTGAAGAAAAAAAGAGGGTTATGATTTTTTTTCTCCTCCGCTGACGAAGTAAAGAATGCCCAGATAACAGTTGGAAACTTTAAGATTCTCAGAGGTGTGCATTATATATTTTTTCTGATAATATACGTTATGTGAACTCAGAATCTACAAATATCTTATTTTCATATTATTCTTTTTTTAAATATCATTTGATAAACACCGAAATGAAAAAGAGAATTACTTGTCAGCCACTCTACGTATACCACAAACAGACCAAAAAAATAAACAGTCATACATACAAATACAACCATCGAAAATATACTCTGGGAAACTGAGTGCCCCCAATTATGCATGAATGCACTGGGTTAGTGTTTAGTCTGAAAACGGTGGCGCGGTGGTTTGAGCCATACTTTACGGTGCCACACAATGGTACAATGCTTTCTCTTTGAGCGGCGACAATAGTTGCATGCAACAACAGGGACAGAATATTCAAAATTGTACCTTTGAATTTTAGTTTGCCATTCACTGGAAAATAGAAGAATAGATCGTTGTATATTGTCACTATTTAAAAAATCTCATTTTACTCAAACAAAAAACTTAGGAACTCTTTACGATGCTAGTATATACTTACTGTCATTTTAGTCAAGGTGGTTTCAGATACAAGTATTTTTCAAAGTAGTGACGATGTTTACGTTGTAGACCTAAATTTAGAACAAGTGGTTATAGGATACTTTTAAGATAAGATAAGATATTTATTGAAACCAAGTTACAGACTTAAGTCTAGTTACAAGGACCCTTGTCGGGTGTAGCAAACATTTTTTATTACGTACAAAATTTACTTAAATACATACACTATAATCATCTTAGGTATATTTTTATTTATCCATACTTAATATTATAAATGCGAAACTGTGTCTGTCTGTCTGTCTGTCTGTCTGTCTGTCTGTCTGTTACCTGTTCACGCTTAAACCGCTGAACCGATTTAGATGAAATTTCGTATGTAGATAGTTTGAGTCCCTGGGAAGGACATAGGCTACTTTTTATCCCAGAAAAATACCTTTATCCGCGATAAACGAATTTAAGGCGGACGAAGTTGCGGGCAGAAGCTAGTTTATTATAAAAGGTACAATACAACGACTAAGTAGAGCGTCCTGTAGATATTAAAATCACCCTCCCCTTTTAACCGGCTTACGCCAAACAAAAGAGGAGGGTTATGAATGTTACGATTTATTTCTCCTCCGCTGACCAAGTTGCGAGCACCTTCTTAAGTTGTATATAAAAAACCTTAAAGAATTTAAGTAATCGTTACCGCTTCATCTTTGACAGAAGAATTGAATGTTTATCTACAAATTCCGTACATCCTTTACGTTTTCCGTTTGAATGGTACAAGGACAAACGTAAATGTGATAAAACCCTCACTTTATAGTGGAAAAAGAAAACACGAATAAGGTGTGGCAAATAAAACCATACGTCACTCCAAACACTGAGTATGTAAGATTCATTACAGTTTTCTACACGCAAGTATTTGTTTTATCGATGAAATCGTGTTGAAATAAAAGTTTATACATTTTTAAAGTATTGTATTTTTATAACTGTAAAAGGGAAGTTTCATTTAAATATGTATCTTTAACTAGAGGTTAGTGGTTGTCACGAAACTGACGATTAATCTCAAATAACATTATATTTTGTAACAAAACTGACTAGCTAAACGCCATTTAAATATAATTCAGGTTTCGACTAACCGTATGTAATGTTTATTTAATTATAGGGTGTCTTAAAGCGACAAAATGTTATATTATATTATAGAATTGACAAGGCAACAGAGGGAGCCACTGTGAGGATAAGGTTACTGCCAATAAAAAAATTATAAATTTAATTATTAAACAAAAAAAGGTTTCGGGCGCCAGGCAGCACACCTTAAAGAAATGCCAGATAGCTAAAAATAAGTCGTAGAGATCTACCTTTAATCTCAAGCCAGAGGGGACTGATCACAGGATTCTTTACAAAAATAAAACCAGAAAAATACTCAATACAACATGCCTTTATATTCAAATTTACTGTTATATACTAACTTAATTACAACCAAATTTAAGATATTCCTTAGGCTATCTTAGCTAAGTTTAAATACTCCTGTTACAGCTACACTGTCCCGAAGAACCCGTATGACCACGTGCCTGCCCGCAGAGGCCTACCCCGCCGGCGACGCCCCAAGAGAAATTAATGGGTATATGTTTACCCTAACTCATATATGGAAAAAGAGATTGGGAAAAAGTAAAAAGTTAACTATGAGGGAAATGCACTAACACCAGGTGGCATGGCATCCGAAATAATAAGCGAGTGGAAACTCGAATGGAAATGGAAAAGAAAAAGGCTGTAAGATGAGGACTAGGCTCATCTACATGATGGCGTCATGTAAGACAATAAACGAGTGGAAACTCGAATGGAAATGGAAAAGAAAAAGGCTATAAATATGAGAACTATGCTTATCTACATGATGGCGTCTAGTTAAATAACACAGGAGTGGAAAAACTCGGTGGAAATAGAAAAGAAAAAGGCTATACGTCCTCCCAACACGACACCTCGTGCCCACCCATCGTCACCACGATGGGCCTATCAAACGGGTGCCACCATTTGGTGGACCTGGAGAAACAAAAACATTTATAAGAAAATCGTCTCGAAAGACTTACGAGGAATTAACCTAAGATCGGGAAAGTTTGTACTTACACCCGTCCGACATAATTCCGGCGGTCCTCCGCTGCATCGCAAAGGCTGCAAAACCAATAACTAAAACAAAACATTCGCAATGAAATCCTAGCGAAAGTTCGATCGCCATGAGCAATCTATTAAAAGTATTAATTGACGAGAATTTACACAAAATATGCTCACCTCTAGAAGAAATGTAGTGTTCCTTCAGCTCCCAACGAAGAAAAACAAGATAACTTTCTCTATTTAAGAGATTATATACGATTCAAAAAGAATGATAATTAACGGTGTCTGTTTGACGAAAATCCAACAAGAAAAAAACAAATTTGACAGCTAGACGAAATTGCCAGCGCAAAAAGATGCGTTTGAGTCAACGTTTAAACGCGCGAAAAGGTTTAAGTAATGCCGTAAGGCTTTAACTGTCAAATGAATGTTTGAAAATACTACCTCAAATAGGTTTCTAAACGGAACGCATTTAATAATGTCAAAAAGTTATAAGAAAATTAGACGTAAATGTCATATGTGACGTGAAGTAAAAAAACACGTTACACGTACAATTTTAAATAATAATGCCCAATAATGAAATGTCTTGACATTGAAGATATTTTCAAAAGGATAAATGATACGGACTATTTGAATTTCACGTAATAAAATAAAACAATACTTACGTCATGTTTGTACGTGACATTGTGGCTTCATCAGGTCAAAACGAAACAACTAAACAGATATCATAAATTTTTAGGGTTCCGTACCAAAAAGGGTAAAATAGTAACCCTTATGGTGCGACTTTGTCGGTCTGTCTGTCCGACTATTAAAGCATCATATCTCAAAAACTAATTATGATATCTTTTTGAAGTTTGGAATGTTTATAAACATGGGAATATAAAAAAACATGACGAATATGGGGGAGGGGGGAAGGGGGCAAAAATTAAAAGTCCAGCTACTAGGTCAAATAGGGTATCATATGAAAGGGCTCGATCTACACATTTTTGAACTATTTTTTTTATTGTTATTTTCACAATTTGTATAAATAAACATAAATATTACACGAAAATTAAAAGCATGTCTCTAAATAGCTACTTTTTTTAAAATTTTCAAAAACCTGTTTTAACAACTAGGTTGCGTCAGGTGCAAACTTTACTCAACCGGAACTGGGTAATATAATAATGATAGGATAAGTGAAAGTTTGTACGGAACCCTCGGTGCGCGAGTCCGACTCGATCTTGGTCGGTTTTTTTGGTATACGGGTAGCTGGTCATCCACAAATGATTATAGAATACTTTTTACTCGACAACGCTGGAGAAAACAAAAGGGTTATGATTTTTTCTCCTCCTAAAAATGTCATTAAAAATTTGAAAAAACCGCGACAGAAAAAAAACATGTTATAAAAATAAATTTACTGGGCCTGATCCTTTAATTTTAATACTTAATTAGACATATTTTGTGATGTTTAGTATTTACGTTATCTAGATACAGTACTTATATTAAAATTGCATATTTTTCTATTTCATTACCGTGTTTCTTTTTAATTGTATACTGTTTTTATGTTATTTATTTAACGGTCTCTCGATGCGCGCGACGCTTGAATGAGAAAGTATAAGTACTCATTAAGTATTTAAATATAAAAGTTAAAGGACCAGACCAAGAAATTAAAGAGTTCACCTTTTATAGGCTTTTTTTATGTCGGGGTTTCTTTTTTAACTAACCAGTGTTGTGAATATCTGGCTGCAGCATCAGCTCATCGTATTGCCACCATTGCAATCAAAAATACTGATCAAAACGAAAACACACGTACTAATGTGCTGGATATCCTGGCTGCATCATCAGACTAAGAATTACATAATATTGCGTAGTTATGTAGCATAGTTTCGTCCACACATATGTTTAAAAGTAAAGTTAATATTCATTATGCGTCTAACATCACTACAGTGATTGAGATTGAGATTGAGATTGAGATATTATTAGATAAAATTACAAACATTTTACAGGTCATTTCATTCTATAACAATAAGTATAAAATATTTTACTAATATTGTTCTCATATACATTCATATTATTAGTATTTATTTGTTATTTCACAGTTTCGTTAACGTTACATATACATTTTATCTATAATTTTTATTACATTTATTAACAATTTTTATGACATTTTATTTGTTACAAGTAACAAATGTCCAAACATCTTCACAAGATAAGGAAGTTAGGTAGGCTGTTATCTATTTTGATACACAAAACAATATGTGATTGGTTTACCTCAACATAAATTTCAGCTATGCTGTAGCAGGCGAGGTCGATTAACATTTGTTTAAGTTTACGATTAAATACATTGTCACTTGCTGAGTTAATGACGTCGCTCGGAAGGGAATTATAAATCTTAACGCCAATGACACCGAGTTACTTTCGCGCTTTCGCGAGTCGACGACGCGGGACAAGCAGCAGGTGCGCGCCTCGGGTGTTTCTGCTATGGTACTGCCCGCGGCTAGTGTACTGATCTAGATTTGCCCTCACATATTGGAAAGCTGTTAATATGTACACACGGTAGAGTGAGGATTTTATTTTATTGGCTAACAAGAGTTTATGACCTTATAAGAGCTGAATAGATTTTGATAAAACATGTCTAGGAATCACCGCTACAAAAACTGCTTTCCAAAAAAAAAACCGCATCCAAAACTGGTCCCACGCTTAAGAGCTACGGTGCCACACACAGACACACACACAAACACACACACATAGCAGTTAAACTTATAACACTCTTCTTTTGGCCTTGGGGGTTAAAACACACGATATATGCATATATATATCCATTTCCACGCTATTTGGTCTTTCGGATGCGACTAGCGATGCATATGAAGCAGCTATTTAGGATGCATTTCATGTTACCAATTGTTTGGCCAGTTCCCACGGTGACAGCGCATAATAAGCATGCACCTACTTATTTGCGTAATGTGTTTCATTTGGAAATGAGACACTTGATGGCGTCTGATGGTTGCTGATGCTCATAAATTATATTTACCAACTGCGTCAGAAATAGGGATGGTTTTCAAGTACGTAGTAGGGGAGGGTGGTGAACAGGTGTGCACTACTGAGAGAACAGGATCATTGCCAATATTTTAGAGAAAGAATAGAAAATATAAAAAATAAATCGATTTAGAGAACCGATTTTTTTTTTGGATTTTTGTATGTTTGTATGTGTCGTTGTGGCTTTATAACGCCGAAACGGCTAAACGGATTTCAACTATCTTTGTTACACGGGTAGCTGGGCATCCACAGAAGATTATATTTTTATCCCACTACGATGGAAATGATTTTTTTAGGGTTCCATAGCGCCAAAATGGCAAAAACGGAACCCTTATAGTTTCGTCATGTCCGTTCGTCCGTCCATCCATCCGTCCGTATGTCACAGGCATTTTACCGGTACTTAGTTTGATAGTTATATAGCACGGGGGGGAGGTAAAGACCTCCCCTACCATTCTCCAGTCGTCTCCCTTGATTGCGATTTGAGTGAGTGGTGTTTGAGTTTCGTTCTATCATTGCCGTCCTTGTCCCATAAATATTTTTGATTTCTCTAATTGCAAAAATCTAAAGCATTAAGTATATCCATTACCCCGTTGACGCGTAACAGAAGGACAAACTAACAACGAAACATTCAAATAATATTTTTTGCCTTGAATTATTATTTACCGTCTCCTTTTGCTAAAAAAATCTTTACAAAAAATGTTTAATCATACTCCCACATCTACGCTCCAACGTTTGAATAAGATTTTCTTAATACAATGCATTCAAAGAACTTGATGCGACATTAGAAGCGGTGCAACTTTGCTTATTATAAAAGAGAGTATAATATAAGGAAATGCTGTCGGTTACGACCTTATGTATATGAGGCAGGTCACAGTTGCACAAAAGCGAGCTCTTTGTTCCCGAGGGTGGAGTTTATTTAATTAATATTCATTTCCTCGGGGAAGGTTTTACTAAAACCGCAGTACTAAACCAAACAGTAAAAGTGTTCCAGTTAACTATTATTTTTGTCCCTGGGATTTTGTTAAAATAATTAGATTAATTAGAAGTTAGTTGTTTTAGCAGAAAATAGGGATAAGTGAAATATTTAACGTTGCACTAGAACTTTCTTCTGACGAGTTCCCTTGTTCCCCGTAGATAATCAAGTTTGATAACTGGCTTCCTACGAAGAAAACAAATTCTTCGTAGCTAACACGGTTATCAAATGGGATCCTTTTTTCCTCGTAGAAAACCGCTATTTTATATGTTAAGAAATATATTATATATAGAGAGAGAGATATATTAAGAGTCCGCAGTAAGCTCGGCCGAATTTCACCTTCGCATACAAACGGAGTTTCGCTCTTATTTTAAAACGACGTGTTGGATTGTAACGAAACTTTGCATATACATTGACATGAGGTATATCTAGGCCTGAAACTAGTTTATATGCCTGCAGTTTATGAAACAAACGAAATACAGCAACAACAAGTTTTGTATGAAAAACTTAAATTGGCTGTATTTTTTTACTTTGGTATCTGAAGCTACATAGACTAATTACAGGCCTGCATATAGCTAAACTTATTCTAAGTACAATGTTTCAGAGCAAACTAGCTAGTCGTTTGAAAATGAGAGCGTAACTACGTTTGTATGGAGAACCGAGGTTACTGGGGACTCTTAAACTTTCAGCTTACACAGTCTCGTCGTTATACAAAACCAAATGAACGAACAGTAAACGGTACAATTTATTCACTCAAATATTACAAATTTAAACAATTATGACAAATTATATCATTTTCCCTTTACCGAGGGATATCTCATTAAGCGCACGACAAAAGATAATTTAAAACAGTCTGTCAGATCAAAACGCTGGCAAGTGACGTGCAGTTAGCAATATTCCATTGTAATCTTTCATCAGTAATATTGCCAACAATAAAAGTAATATATACTTCGTTTTTCCTCTGTTCCCGCGATTATTACTCATTTAAATAAAACAATTTAACGGATTATATCGCGTATATTATCTCATTTGAGTTTCCGATGTTTCGAAAGCTTTTCAGCTTTCCATGGTCACGGGTTGTCCTGCATGCATAATATACGCAATATAATCCGTTAAATTGATTTATTTAAATATATACTTTGTCAATCCATGATATTAACTTCGTAATATTTGTATTTATTTGACTACTAGCTAGGGAAGAAAATGAAACCTGAACTACCCTTTTGCTATGGTCCTTGTATTTAAATATTTTTTAAGATCTCCCTTATGTCTTTTGTCCCACACACTTCTTACATTTAGATTTTCAAACCAAAATTTTCTCTTTTTCATTGAAATAAAACAATTTAACGGATTATATCGCGTATATTATCTCATTTTAGTTCCCGACGTTTATTTCAATGAGTAATAATCGCGGAAACAGAAGAAAATATTTTCTCTTTTTCATTAAATTTTTAGTACATAATTAAAGAAGAATCAGCCGGAGAAGTGCAGCCGTTCTGAAGTGATACGCGAACATACGTCTTAAATTGATTTTTATTTACATACATAGATAGATATTGATATCAATACGATTCACTACAATGTATAAACAGGTCATGACAACTAGTCATTTAGCTGTTGTCGTTATTCTCTATAATATCAGTACACGACAGGGTGTTCCGGAGCACGTCTCGTAGATTAAATAAGTAAATCGAATTGCCACAGTCAACTCCAATTTTTAGATCCCACCAATTTCTAATACTTCTTGCATCTAGCGGATGATGTTTAAGTGCGCGTCCCATGATACGGGCAGGAACAGCATCCGCACGGTGCATCCCTTACATCGAATAAAATTGCCGAAAGGGCTCTACGCGTTGGCTTCGGCTCCGCGAACGCCTGTCAAAGGTCCGGGACAACATAGTCCTGTGAGCGCGTGCGGAAAGCAAAGCTTTTCCTACAATAGTCACAAAGTCGAGTAAAGACAAGATTGCGTACGCGAGCAGTGATCTTTCGACCCACACTGTGCAATATTACAGGCAAAATTTAAATCTCAGGCAATATTCACAGGAACGGCACATCATTAGCTGCGGCGCAAAAATATTACTTTTATCTGCAGCATTTCTACGTGGTTTTGTCTTTTTATAAAGGCTATTATGGAAGGGTAACTGCGTTGGCGGAGGGAGATATTTTTACCCTTTGCGAAAAAACGGCCCTTTTGCCCATACATGTTGGAAGAAAATTACTTTAGAACGTATCTAGAGGTGGATATAAAACCGTTTTGCTTTTATACGAATAACATACCTTTTTTGCGTGAGAACTGCGAAAAAATATCTAAGGTAATTTAAATAATTGACACACTACTTGTCTGCTCTATAGGTATGAATTTTGAGGGTACCAATGTTGGGACAGTGTCGACAACTGGGATATTTTACCTTAAGAGTGCAGCGACAATAACAAGAGTAGATTGATAACCAAGGGTTGAATGAAAGTGACCCATTTCACCCGAGATATTTCTGGCGCTCGAACGAAGTAAGAGCGCCATTAGTTCGAGGGAGAAATGGGTAATTTCACCCGAGTTAAACACTCTACTCTTCATTTCGACTGTGAGGACAATAAATAACATCATCATCGTCATCGTCATCGTCATCGTCGTCGTCATCGTCATCGTCACCATCATCACCATCACCACATCATCATCACCATCACCATCACCATCACCATCACCATCACCATCACCATCACCATCAACATCATCACATCATCATTATCACTTTCCACCCTAGGGATGGAAAAGCTATTTTCCACACGGCTTAGTACCCACAAAAATTTAATTTTCCGAACAGGAGAGATGTTTTTTTTTAATCTTATTACCCACCTTAGAATGAATATTGCTATATCGACTTTATGTTCGTTTTTGTGATTCGTACACTTAATACTTAGCCACTTAATTTTCTCTAGTTCAGTGAATTGTAACATTTTAGAGAAATAAATTCCTAATGCATAAAAAATCATAAACCATAACTTTCATTTTCTAGAGGTAAATCCGGCGTTGAAAATTTAAATGACTCAAATCCGTAAGCGTTATTGACTCTTTTTTAATCTTATCGAGTCTAAGGAGTCTTCGACTCCGACTAGGTAGGTAACCTATCGCTACGGGTACGAAATTAATGATCGATTTGCTTCGGTACCGCGAGAGTCGGAGTGAGGTAGGCGCTACTTGGTTTGGCGGTTGGCGGGTCCGGAGTGAATTGGTTTGGTGGATTCATTGGAGACGATGAGTCGATAGCGAAATCCGAGCCGGATTTAGTGATTCGAATCACTTCTCGGAGTCAAAGTTACCGATATCTAATTTACTTTACACTTATGGACTGCTAAAGTAAACTAAATAGGTGGTAGAAAACGTTTCGAAGTTTTTAATTTGTCGTCTGTACTTGTTTATGATATACCGTAAAGCTTAAATAACTATTTCATGGATTCTTGTTATCCAAATTGGAGGGGAAACTCATTGTTTTAATGTAAAATCGTACCTTGGCTTTAAAACTTTGACGCCGGCAAAACAAACCTGATGGGCAGTAGCCAATAAACTTAAAAACTGAAGTGAACTCCACTGATTTATTACTAGTTAATACAAATAAAAATTGTAATGAATTTGTTTCGTCTAATAAACATCTAGACGATTACATACTTCATATTTCGTAGTTATGTACTTTAAATCACAGCCTCAAAAAGTTTGTAGTACTCTGGAGCAAACTCTTCTAAGTCGACAGGCGTAAGTCGATCAAATTAATGTTGTTTAGGTACTAGTAGGGCATTAATGTTACCTCGTTTACTTTGTAATCGCCCGGCTAGCGACCCTCCGGATATCGACCGGATACGATAAGCCGGATCATAACTAATAATAAAGACTGTTATATAATTTAGGTATGTACGACTACGTCTGCGTACTAATAGAATTTTGCATTACGACTAATATTGATACAAAAATTACTTCATTTTACATAGGGGTTGAATTCAAAAAAAATCCTCAGTGCATTCTCAAGAATAATATACATTTTTCATATTTTATGTTCCTATTTTCAGCGGTCAAGACTGTGTGTGCGTTGTATGTCAATAGTGAAGACACAAGGCACGTTACCTGGGTCAACCAACTTTTTTAAGGGTTCCGTACCCAAAGGACAAAACTGGATTCTATTACTATAAATACTTCGCTGTTCGTCCGTCTGTATAGTGAGATAGTTGTAATTTTCACAGGTGATGTATTTCTGTTGCCGCTATAACAATACTAAAAACAGAATAATTTTATGTCTGTCTGTCTATGTCAGTAACCAATATAAAATGACCGAACACCGCGTACATTTTGATTAGGAGTAAGGCTCTGCTAACACTGAATTTTCATGGATACGGCCGTTTGTAGCGTATATTTTGTACCGAACCCTCGGTGCTTGGGTCCGACTCGCACTTGGCCGGTTTTCTGTATCTAGTTGCCACGGTTACGTCTTCCGATCCCGAGTTAAAACTACGATTTTAACGAGACCATTTTTAACCCCCGACATAAAAGAGGGGTAATATTTTCTTCTGTTGCCGCGATTATTACTCATTGAAATAAAACAATTTAACGGATTATATCGCGTATATTATCTCATTTTAGTTCCCGACGTTTCGGAAGCTTTCCAGCTTTCCATGGTCACGGGAGGACTGCGAAAAGATGTATTTTCCTCTGCCTAAGTTACAATTTGTGCAAACTACCCATTTTTTGAAAAAACACAAATAAAGGTGTATATACATGCCAGATGGGCCTAAGCTGTAAAGACAGTTACACATGTGCCAGAAAGGCTTAATTATTTTATTCTAATAATTTACCAAGCAGCATTTCACAAATAAGGCGTACTGAGGAGAAAAGAAACGCTGCAAAGAAAAACTCCCAGGCTACCTCATTACTAATTATAATATTTAAAAAACAGAGACTATTAAACTACTTTTAAACACATAAGATATTTTACACCTTTCGGAAATTAAGGTTTTGCAGTTCTGTGTCTCGCTTGTTCCTTGATGAGATGTATTACAGGATCCCAAGCTGGTGGTAGTGACAATTAATCTTCTCTATTGAAATTAGGATGCTTTTTAATCTCAATACCCTCGCGTAGCATCCTGGGAAAATATCTTTTTTCTTTGGCAAGGATAGAAGGTTTATCAAACTTAATTGAGTGGTTTGGTTTGTCAATGACATGTTCACAGACTGCAGACCTATTACAGCGACGGTGCTTGACATCTGCTATGTGCTCCTTCACCCGGGTTGATACACTGCATTTTGTTTGACCAATGTATGAAAGACCACACTCGCAGTCTAGCTTATAAATGCCTGCACTCTGCAAAGGGGTGCTACTCTTCACGGGTCTAAGGTTTTGAGACACCTTCTTCAACGGCTTGAAATATGTTTTTATAGAAGCACGCTTCAAGATGTTTCCGATCTTGTCTGTGACCCCTTTCACATATGGTAATACGGCAGGTTTACGCTCGACTGTTGGTTTCTTCATACTGGGATTCTGCTTGGAACGTGGTATCTGGAGCTCATTGGCTCGAAGCGCACGTTTGACATTCTGTAACTCAGCAGTCAGATGTTGATTGTCGCAGATACCCCTGGCTCTCTGAAACAAAGATTTACCCACTGTAGCAAGTTGACAGGGATGGTGGTGAGATTTGCCAATCAAATACCTATCTGTATGCGTAGGTTTCCTATATACAGTACGACCTATGTCATTTTTAGGACCTCTAATTACTAGCACATCTAAGAATGCAAGTGAATTTTGATTTTCCAACTCCATAGTGAATTTAATTTTGAATTTTGAGTTGGAAAATCAAAATTCACTTGGTGGTGACGTGAATTATTACGGTAGATGCTTGTTTTTTTTGTGTGCTAAGCTGATAGATAGACCAATTCAGTATGGTAACATTTACTATCGTTAGATCTTTGAATGAAATAAAAAAAAATTAAATGCCAAGAATGATACAATTACCCAATATGTTCACAACTTCAAGGGGCTTTAAAAAGATAAAATCACATAAAAAAATTACCGTTTGGCTTTTAAAAACTTGCTCTATCTATCAGGTAGCTACCCTGAAAATTTAATTTTATTATTCATAAGGCTTCAATCAAAAAATTGAAATCTAAATGTGGGAAGTGCAAAATTTTAATTTACATGATGATTAATACAAACAGTAAAACCAATTACAAGGTGTTTAATTACAAGAAATTTTCAAAATGGCCCCCCTGTTGCTCAATGCAAGTGCGACATCGCCGAAAAAAGTTGTCTTTTAAACGTCTGAATGCACTTCTATTATTTTTAATGGTTTCTTCTGCTACTCTCAATTTCCGGGTTAACTCGTCGAAATTGCGGCATTCTCTTGAGTAGACGAGGTCTTTGTAGTATCCCCATACAAAAAAATCAATGGGGTTTAGGTCGGGGGGCCGTGGAGGCCAGGCTGTAAGGCAGGCAGGCCAGGCTGTCACCCCGGCCGCAACGACCAATCCATCTTTCAGGGTATCTTTGATTGAAATAGTTTCTTACGTCCAAGGCAAAATGGCATGGTGCACCATCACACTGCAGTACTATGCTTCTGCGTGTCTCCAAGTCCACATCTTCTAACATCAGGGGCAGATCGACGTGTAGAAAATTTATTGCCGCCCAAGCGGTCTGGCAGCTGAAAGGGCCCGATTAGCTGACCGTTAAGTATGCCAGACCAAAGGTTAACACTAAAGTGTTCCTGGAATGTCGATTCCCTTTTTAAATTTGGATTTTCAATTGCCCACGAGTGAGAATTGTGCATATTAAAAATCCCATTGCGTCTAAAGTGGGATTCATCCGTCCACAAGATTTGGTTAAAAAAGTTTTCGTTTTCAGCTTGTCTCCTCAGCATTTCCTGATAGAATTCAATTCGCCGATTGTAATCTTCCGGTTTCAACTGTTGCACTTTTCTAATGTGAAACGGATGATATCCTACGCTCTGTAGTGTACGGTGTACCTGAGATTTAGAAAGTCCGGTACGACGTTCCATAACTTTCACACTCGACGGATCTCTTTCTACTACTTCAACCACTGCATCTACTACATCAGGATCCGGCATAGTGGCCATACGGCCTGATCTGGTACCCGGTATGTAACCTTCCAAATACGCATTATGTACTCTTAAGATCATGCGATAGTCAGGAAACGTTCAGGTTGAGGCCCGCCTCTTCGTTCCACATGTTCCCGGTACAGCCTTGAAGCTTCCGCCGCATTCCCCCTAGCATAACCGTAATAGTAATGCATTTCTGCGTAGTCACGTGAAGTAAACATGATCACTTACACGCAAACTCAAGTCCAGTTAAATGCCAAGTCGTCGATTCCAGGTAATAACACTAATCCAAATCGTAATGCAAGTCAAAGTCCATATGAATAGCCAAAATGATTAGAGAAACGAACAATTAGCAGTATAAAAACACAATTTTTATATTATTGAAAAGTACCAACGATGACCAAACAACGTGAAAATTTTCTCATGCGTCAACCGTCTTTTGTTTTTTGTTCTTTTTCTATTGATGGCCAGTGCGTGATTTAGAACGAAATTTATTTAGAAAGTTAATTAATTTTGCACTTGCCACATTTAGATTTCAATTTTTTGATTGAAGTTTTATAGCCAAACGGTAATTTTTTTATGTGATTTTATCTTTTTAAAGCCCCTTGAAGTTGTGAACATATTGGGTAATTTTATCATTTATGGCATTTAATTTTTTTTTATTCCATTCAAAGATCTAACGATAGTAAATGTTACCATACTGAATTGGCCTATCTATCCGCTTAGCACACAAAAAAAATCAAGCAACTACCGCAATAATTCACGTCACCATAAATAAAAATCTCATCGTACTCGGCGATAGGTGAAGAATTAAAAAAAAGTCATAACTCCGAAAATACGAAAAATCGCGGAACATACATGGGGGTGATTTAGATAGCCCTCTAGGTCCTCTACGTCCCAGCTTCAGTATATCACTTCTTCTTGGGACACCCCGTATAAAGTCATATTTACTTATGTATATACACATAAAACATCCAAGACTCAGGAACAAACATCTATGCTGCATCACACAAAATATTTGCCCTTTCCGGGATTTGTACCCAGGACCTCCAGCTTCGCAGGCAATGTTACTCCCGCTGAGCTAACTGATTGTCAATTGCCACAATATACCTTGATTTTTTTTCAGTTTTGGTTACATGTATGGAGTGTCCCCCTATGTTATTTTTTGTTATTTAACTATCATATTAAGTAGCAGCTTATACAAGACTCCGGTATTCCAAATTTCAACGATATACATCTTGTAGTCCTTGAGTAAAATGCCTAGGACATACGGACGAACGGACATGACAAAACTATGAGGGTTCCGTTTTTGCTATTTTGGCCACGGAACCCTAAAAACGTCCGTCGATTTGGGTGCAAAACAATTAAGGCTAGAGATAAATATAAAAAGTCTTAAACTTTATTTCTGGATTGCCTATTGCAGTAAATTTCGGAAAATATTTTCAATAAACATTATAAACAAAACTCACTCCAACCAAACTAAGCGCAAGTCCATTAAACTAAGTCCTTATTCCCATTAAAACTATTTTAACTTCTGACAGACCACAAAATTTCCTACAAAACATTATAAGCATTTATTCCACGCTTCTGACTCTATGCAAAGGCAGTGAATGTTCTGCAAGTTATTAAATTGTAAAGTTAGTTTAAAACGCTTTTATTCCAGTAAGTATTTGAAAGTAAAGTCTAAACGAGTATAATAATGTAGCCTGACTAGCTTGTTTAACTTTTCGCGGCCGAAATGTTTTGCTTGCGGACATTTCATTACGGGAAAATTTAATAACAATTTAGTTTAATAAATAGGTTTAATTACCCTTCCATATCATTTGCATGCTTCACTTTTCGCTTACCCTTATCTGGCATAAACTTTTTTGTCATTATCATCATTTGGCATAATGCATCATTTGACATACTGCATTTTTTTATGAAACTGTAGAATTTTCCGGGCTTAGGTTAGGTTTGGTTTATAGCAATCCTAAAAAGTTTACGTATTCCAAAAATATGCATTATGCCAAATGACAATTATGACATAAAAGTTTATGCCAGATGAGGCTAAGCCTTCTATTTCTCGCTGTATTTTTTATTAAGAGAGGTGGAGCACTTTTTACATACAATCGCTCGGAATTGCTTCTTCCCTGGTTTTAAAAGCTAGACAAATGTTTTTTTTTACATAAGATAATCATAGGTACGTATCTCTATGTTTTATTTTTATTATTAGTTCTTTTCTTTAAAATTAGAGCCCGCCAAAAATGACAATAATTACCTAATCTTAATTTCCGCCAAAAACCATCTCATGTAATTTAAAAAGCCTAATCTGGGGAAGAAAACAGTCGAAAGCGAGACCTCGAATTCCGCATTTTTTACAATCCGTTTTAAATTTGCCTTGCCGCGCGCTTTGAATAGACTTCCGTATGACTCCATGATCAACAAAACTGAAAAGATGGTGGTGAACACTTACAAAAGAATGTTAATAAGCAGCCTGCCCGGCTAGTTTCTATCCTAAATGTATAAACTTATCCTAAATATAAAACTTAATTAGATTCAAGAAAATCTTTTATACTTAAGATTAGAATCTAAGCAGAAGATTATAGACGTTTAGTGAAATAAACTGATTATTATTATTATTATTTAATTCCGTTAAAATCTTTTTTTGAATGTCTTCAATGTACTGATATTAAAATTTACAACTTTATAATAGCATAGATATTCAGCCGTAGCTATAGGTATCCATATCTCAGTACCGAGAGCGTTAATCGCGAGAGCAACAATATTTTCAAATAAATACTTCTCAAATGTAAGGGATGTAAGACCAAGGCAAGCTTTATACCGTTTAAAAAGACCGAAGTTTTACAGAGTGATTAAGGCGAAATAAACATGTTATCGAGATACAGAAAAAAGTTGATTGTCCGACTTGCAAATGTTTGAATTCGCACTAATTAAATTGTAAACAGGTCTAACGACATCTTTTGTATCCGTCTGTATTTAACAAAATCACATGGGTTTTCCTGAACAAAGTATTAGTCAAAATATATCCCGAAACTCGTTTTTATTTGGTCGGGTTTACGCAGGTTAGCTTCACGCTCCTTTAGCTTCACGTCTCCCGAATAAAAACCAGCATGGCATGCGGTAACCTAATTACCGTTGCGTTGCGCAAGCGTCGCGGCTATTACTCGCTACGATCAAATTGAAACCAACTGAAACGCCATGAGTGCTACACTGGCAGCCCGATAGTCTGTCATAATTATTTATTACTAGCTTCTGCCCGCGACTTCGTCCGCCTTGAATTAAGGGTATTTTTCCGGGATAAAAAGTAGCCTACGTCCGGGACTCAAACTATCTCCATACCAAATTTCATCCAAATCGGTTCAGCGGTTTAAGCGTGAAGAGGTAACAGACGGACAGACAGAAACACTTTCGCATTTATAATATTAGTATGGATTTGGCAAAATGGTATTAATTTTAGCGCCACCTGTTAGTTTAGCTTGGTACTCGATTGACGTGGGCTCGTAGCACACATTTGAGAAAGTTTGCACCTCCTTCCTAAGTAACGCTATAAATTTCAGGAGCAGACTTAACTCAATCAAGTGTAGTGGCTACCCCCCTCTCAAGGGGTTTAATTTTTATAGCCTATAACCTGGCCGGGAATTTTCTCGACGGATTAGTAAAGTTTGCATCAAAATCAGTTCAGCCGTTTTCACGTGATGCGCGTACAAATAAACAGACAAACACATAAACAGACAAACTGACAAACAGACAAAAGTTTTAAAAACTGTTGGAACGTGTTCTGTTACCGATTTTAAGTATCTCCGGCCAACTTTTTTTCGAATATCTTCCATGTCTGTACATACTTTCGACCCTCGTCAGCTTTATTATAAGTATAGATACTCGTATAGATAGATAGATGTAGATGCATAGATTTACTACGCTGGCTCAGTGACCCAAAGAGGATCTTGTCCTCTGTGACAATGTGCAGTTACTTCTACCCTCACTCTCTCCCATAATCGTGACTCGGAGGTCATCGAACATCCGGGAGGCGCGGGGCAAGGCAGTTTGCGCCGGAGTGTAAGACAGAACGTTTGTGAACGTTTCCCTTACGATTGAAAAGGTTCCGAAATCACCCCCGTGTCGCGACGGACTACCGAGAATCTTAGCCCAGGGACGCGAGTGAAACAAGTGAACAGTGAACTTATATTATCTGGCCTACAATTAACCGACGAGCTGTGAGCTGTGAGTACCTACTTGTGTCGATCCTCTTAACCAACGCCTTAAACTCCCGCACATGGTCACACCTCCGGCAGAAGATAACGCCATTCTTCTATCTATTCTGCACCATATCTCGCCAATTAAGTGTTTCAAGGGCGCACAGATCCTTCCGCACCATAATGCTGGTATGATTACCAGCAGTATCTTGGACGGCCAACCGGACTTTTCCACTTGGTCACCCCTGATACACCTTCTTGACGGCTCGATCGTCTCCCGTCCTCTCTGGGTGACCTAGCCAGTGCTAACGTGTTGCTTTAATTCCCCCGATTATATTGGACATAGCCACCAGCTCTTCAAGCTACTTATTATACCGTTGTACTAATCACAGTCTGTCATAACGACACTTAATTTTTAACAAGTAAATTACCGTGAGACTGACATATTTAGAGTATATTAGTGGCTACTCACGTCTTAAAAGCCGAGTACAGCTCGACATGTTTCGGTCCATTACGAGGACCTTAGTTGTTCCACCCAGGACCTTGACAAGGCAACAAAACTCGCCCTGAAGACGTCGGGATCTTATATTACTTAATTACTAAATCTAGCTTGTAATCTAGGACTTACATGTAATTTTCTTCAGTGTTTTTCCTGGCGGCGGGGCTCGGACATCCTTCAGGGACTAAAGACTTTCCTTGGTTTTCCTTTGGTAAAGAATTCCTATATCTTCACACTCGCCGCTCCAAACCAGGTTTCTAATATTCACAATGGGTAGGGGTCGGGATGCAATTTAAGCAATACAATTGTTATGATTAAAAATAATTATAATTATCAATATTATGACTAAATGAATGTATGAAATACGACATTATGGCTGAAACAATTATGATGCAGCGAAATTATGACAGCGAACAATTATGACATCGTACAATTTATGCCAAAAAAAGATTATGGGCAGCAACTTTATGTGTGAAGTGTCATGACAATCGATATTATGACAATAGCTTATGCGACAGGAGAGTCCCCCGTTCACAATTCATCAACACACATACACGCCCGGACCATTACAGGTTTACAATTCACGGCAATGTCAAATCAAACATGGGTATTACTAGTTTCTCTGTTGTTATAGCCATAAGTTAGTAGTTAAGTTTATTAGTATCTAATTTTTAATGTAAGTACTTATGATGTGTGGCAATAAATATATTTTATTCTATTCTATTCTACTCAATACATCGCGAGGCCATATGCCTTCCAAAACGTGTTAATCCTTGCAAAGATCATGTGATCCCAAAGATATGTTTTCCGCCATATTTTAACAAACCGAATTCACGGTGGCCGGTGCCGTACCGTAGACAAGTGTCCACGTGCTTACACAAATCGACTTAATCCTGATCGACGTATCATTTTGCTACAAAATCATCCGGAATATGCATAATCTGTGATTGTGCTGAATAAACAAAATAATGATAAACTTTTACTTAACTATGTGACCCGACCGGATTTAACAGTTTTTGTCGGTCATTCCGAACGATCGTATTCCCTTAACAGAATTAAGCATTCGCTGGAAACGAGTCCGGATACCGTAATTGTCCGTGGTAATATTTACCAGACTGCGTCAGAAGGGGTATGTCGAGAGTATGTATGGACGTGGGTTTGTGGGTATGTATGTATGTCTATTTCTTTGGCACGGTCTGCATCCTGAACTATGGAGTGTCGTTCGATTCGGCTTGGTTGTGGGGTGATATCATAAAATTGTATAAATAAATGTCTGGGCGTTACAGATATTTAAAAAAGTGATAGCTACGGTAAAGGTCACTGAATTGAAAAAAATAATATATATTTTTGTATGTTTGCGTATATCGTTGTGGCTTCAACACGTCAAAACGGCTAAACGGATTGCAACAATTTTGGTACATAGATAGCCAGGCATTCAAAGATGGTTATAGGATACTTTTTACCCGACTACGCGGTTGTAAAGGTAGTAAAATGGAGGGTTATGACCTTTTCCTCTTCCGCTGACGAAGCTGCCTTACTCTACCTTCTAGTATATATAATAATATTTTGCTATTGTATAGTAGCGTCCGAGACGCAAATGTACGTAACGCAAATGATACTTAGGTACACAGCGGATATAATTACTAGCATAGAGGCATGGATATGGGCATTATAGGGTAAACAATGTTATATGAATCTTTAATTTAGATATTTATGTTCCCCGCAGTCCTTGTGCCTTGCGCACCGCGTCCAAACCCTATTCCAAGGAGCTGTGGCAGGCATTTCCGTTGATGGATTTCGATCATGTAGATGAATGCAAAATATATAAAAACTAACGGAAAAAGTAAATGCCACAGGACTCCAATTTCCATTTGAAAGTGCGCAGTGCGCCTAACCGGGGGATTTTAATAGTTACCATACCTTGAGATACTTTTTTCATGTGTTCTTTCTTCTTTGTTGAAACGCGACAGTACTGAAAGAACAAACTCTACTGCGAAATATGATCACTCTCAGAACAATTGGTAGATTCAGGCGTTACGTTTCGGAATTCCATATAAGATTAATGTATTATAGTTCCTTTGCCGAGAGTCTCGGGTGGACACCGGACCGCCAACTCTTGCATCTCCTGACGATGCGTCGTAGAAGCGAAACACGTGTCGTGGATTATACTGTCTGGTGGTGGTTTGTTGTATTTGCATGCGTATTTTTTTGTGGAAACTGCATGAAATTATGCGCTTGCGAGCACAATTTATTGACACATCTAACCAAGATACTAATTTCGTGGAAAAGCAAAGGAACTAAAAATACTAAAATCCGTTACTCTCAGAACATATTCACATTACATGAGCGCTTGACTTACTTGAAGTTCGCTCTGTTAGGGTGAACATTTAGTTTTATAGATGCTCACCAGGTGCGCTGACGGCGAAAAGCTGGTTAAAAAAATGCAAAGAGCTTGTAACAAGTAGTGACAAAATTTTAAGACAAGCTGACTGGGCTCTGTAGCTCAATTAGCAGAGCGTGCGCCCCGGCCAAGGCACAAGGCACTGGTTCAAATCCGGTCGGAGTCTTGACATTTTTACATTATTTGGATCTTTGTATTTCAAGAATATAGATTCTTAGTGACGAAATTCACTTTAAAACTCACGAAGATCGTGGTGGTAAAACATCCAGATTTTCGTAAAAAATAAATGTGTAAACATTCAGAAAAAACATCCAGATTTTCGTAAAAAATAAATGTTTACTTGACCTGACTCATGATCCTATGTCCCTTAGTTGGGGCAGAGGGCGTCCACAGTGACTCTCCATCCAGATCGGTCTTGAGCTTCACGCTTGATTCCGCTCCATGACTTCCCGATCTTTAGTTGCTTTGTCGAGAATGGATCGCCGCTAGGTTTGTTTAGGAAGACTACGTTTTCGCTTTACATGGGGGTTTCCATCCAAAGCCTGCTAGCAATATGCTCGGAGGCCCTTCGCAGTGTGTGGCCGATCTAGCTCCAATTATTAAACTGTTCTTTTTATTTCATTATTTCACTTGACTTGGTATACCATTAGATAACTTTTATTTGTACTAAATTATTTACCTAATTTAAAATTGGCATATTGTAAAATGTAATATAGGTAGGAAGTTTAGTTTTTAGTTTTTAAGATAATTGTAATGCTCGACTGGTTTAGTTCAAATCCCGCTACTGGAAAATATTTGTGTGATGAGCATAAATATTTGTTCATGAGTCTTGGGTGTTTTCTATGTATATAAGTAAATGTATCTATTAAATACATCGTCGTCTAGTACTCATAACACAAGCCTTATTGAGCTTACCGTGCGACTAGATCGATTTGTGTAAAAAATGTCCTGTAATATTTATTATTATTGTTGACAGTTCCACGTTAGTTTATTTGCGACTTACAGTAGCAGGGATTCACTGTTAAACGCGTTCCGGTACCGATACTAGAATTCGCACCGTGTATAGCACACACTGAGTCACTGACACTGAACACTTTCTAGTTCACTTCCACTACTTCACTTTATCACTTCACTTTTAACTTCCTCTTCTTTCCACTTGTTTCTCCTTCGCTTGCCACTTTAAGACTGCCGTATGCTCCACCGTCGTCGTCTTTTATACCCGTGAATTTCGCTCGTCTTTTGTCACTTTTTATCGTCATATTTTCGTTATTCTGCTGTTTTGAGTAGCGTTGTCTTTCTAGTAAATTGGTCTGTGTCGAAGGTTCTAGCATATTCGAATCCCATTAATTTGTCCTTTAAACTTCTATGGCACGGAATGTTCTTTGATTCAAACTTTCTAGAAACTTTAGTCTCACTTACTAAAATCTAAACATCCGAAGAAAACTTGCAAAAAGCTCGCCCATGCTGGGATTAGAACCGCCGACCTCACGATCACTAAGCCACTGTCTTACGACAGGAGCATTCGGTTCTTAATTTGTTCTCGAAAAACTGATACACATTTATTAAACACTAATCGATAATTGATGACGCTATGGTATTCGCAACATTATTATTTATTTATAATGCCCTGACAGGGCGTCATGTAGTTATTGACGGCATATATGTAAACCTACCTATTCAAGACAGCAGTAAACGAATACGAATACGGACACTTCGTGTTCTGCTGTTCGATCGGATTTTCTCGCGAGGCCTCGGAGGTTCTCATTTTCGGGCCAGTAGATTCCGAGTATTCGACGAAGACATCAGTTGACAAACACTTGGATCTGGTGCGAGCTGAGCTTGGTTACCTTCCACGTTTGACGTATCGCATAAGCGCTTACTCATGCTTTAATGCATGTGTAGGATGATTCACGTCTGCGTCGAAAAGATACAGACAGTGTAAAGATTGACGCAGTGTTCTGTCCAAAATAATTTGGGTAGCCCTGATGATGACTGTTGATTGCAGCAAAGATATACGTTGACGTCATGGCCGGAGCAAGGAGCACGGGCGCCCAACGAGGGGTTCTGTGCTCCGCCTTACCTATTCTCTGAGCTATGCGATGACCTTGATTCTTCTGCGGATCTCTTCATCTCTGATTCGATCACGCAAGGAGACTCCGAGCATAGCTAGCTCCATTGTCCTGTCTGACTAAAATTTATATTTTACTATGATAAATGCCAATTGCGCAAGAATGTCGCAAAGACACATACATAGAAAACGAATATATTGTGATATATCTCTCATAGAAAAAAAACTTTGACTCAGTGACCTTGACCCCCCCGTCTCACTTTGAAGCTGCAGCGCAACTATTCACACTAACCCATTTTTGTCACTACGTTGTCGTGTGGTTGTGTATTTTCCTGCCATCAGTTAGCCTATATGCTTGTTTACCACAGCCTGTTCGCATTTTATTTATAGGTCACGCTAGCTCTTCAGTTCGAAGCCCTAATTTACACCACATTGATTCCACCTGCCACGTCACGTATCTAAAAGGGTATATAAACCTCTGCATCTATTGTCGCTTACGCCATTACCAATGCACGTGGTACATCAAAGCCTTTCGGCCGCTAATCTGCACGACCTTTGAGGAACATCCAATGATTAAACTGAAATGGGAATTCTCTAATACAATAGGTAAGGAGGCTTAAGAATGTCTTTGTTATTTAGTGTGCGTATACCAAAGAGTGTCTATACAGGTAAAAGTTATAAATGAGGGCAGCGGACATCCTTGGGGGAGGCCTTTGTCCAGCAGTGGACTTCTTTAGGCCGCACTTATGATGATAAATTTTAGTATTTCATCATCATCATCATCATTTCAGCCATAGGACGTCCACTGCTGGACACAGGCTTCCTCAATAGACGTCCACATGGGTCGTATAGAGGCGACCCGCATCCAGCGAGTCTCCGCAACTCTAACCATGTCGTCCGACCACCTTGCGGGTGGCCTTTCGCGCTGCGCTTGCCGGTACTCTGTCTCAATCGAGAACCTTTTTGCCCCAACGGCCATCGGTTCTTCGAACTATGTGCCCTGTCCATTGCCACTTCAGTTTGCTTACCCTGTTTCCTATTTCTGTGACCTTGGTTCGTCTACGAATCTCCTCCTTTCTGATTCGATCTCGTAGAGAGATCCCGAGCATAGCCTTTTCCATAGCTCGCTGAGCGACTCTGAGTTTCCTTAGAAGGCCCATAGTTAGAGACCACGTCTCGGCTTCGTAGGTCATCACCGGTAATATACTGGTTGCATTTTAGTATTTGTTCGTAGAAAAATTTAAGGTCAGGTCCCCACCTAAGGGAAACATAATTTATTTCGTAGGGAAAGAGAATCCATGCAATTGGCCCAACTTTATGTCCATTGACACATATGTCAGTTTTCAGTATCACATCTACAACGTTTCTCTTGCCCCAGTGTTTCTTTTACCCCACCTGACCTTACACACTTTATAATAAACAAACACAATTACTGAACTGTACACTTAGTGTACCTACTTGTATGCCGTGCAATGCAATGTAACAGGCTCCTGTAGCTAACTAGTTTAGCTGTGTAGCAAGTTTCAACACGGCACAGATTAGGCTACTCTAGCTAGACTATTAAACCAACAAAGGCCTTGCGGCAGATCAATCGCTTGTCTAGTTATAAAATAGTCTAGAATGTAGGTATATACTTCGTCATCTATAGAATGTAAGTAATGCAATCGTTGTTTTACGAAAATTATGTTTCACTGTCACGAGCTTTGAGATTCTCCACTTAGATATTCGTCATCATTCGCTTGTATGTCCTTATCGTGTTTACTTGGGGTTAGCGCAGCATGTTTTTACTTCTATAAATCTCTATATCAGGGACAATCTTACTCAAATCGACCTAGCCCCAAACTAAACAAAACTTGTACTATGAGTACCAGGCGACGATATACATAGTATATTTCTAGATTCATAATAAGTACTTAAATAAATAAAATATATCCGAGACCCAGGAACAAACATTCGTGCTCATCACACAAGCACTTGCCCTGGCCGGGATCCGAAGGCCGTCCTTCGTAGGCCGTTGTGCAACCAATTGAACCAAACGTGTCTCTTTCATACATCTCGTCACTTACATCATTTCTGTTCATGGCGTCTCTCACGCAATTAGATATTATACTTGCAACAAACAAAGATATAATAAATGTAAAAAAAATTAAGACCGTGACTGATTTGAACCAGTGCCTTGTGCCATGCCGGGGCGTACGCCCTGTACCAACAAAGCCACAGGGTCTAGTCAGTGAGTTTTCGAATGTTGTCAATATTTGTTACAGATCTTTGCACTGGTTGATTTAACCGGCTTTAAAAATCATTCAAATCTTTGTATTTAGGTACTATAAGAATACTAGAAGGTGCCAACTTCGTCAGCGGAGGAGAAATAAATTGCAGCCCTCTTTTTTTCTTAAGCGTTTTATCGGACTAAAAGTATCCTATAACCATCTGTAGATGCCCAGCTATCTGTGTACCAAAAATAGTTGAAATCCGTTCAGCCGTTTTGGCGTCACGAAGCTGCAACAACACGTGCAATTTTTTTTTCGATTTAGTGACCCCTCAAATTAGTAGTCCGTATCACGTATTTTTTGGTGTTCTTATAAATATAAAGATTTAAATAATGTTTTTTAAAGCCAGTTAAAAGCACACTGTGTAAAGATCTGTAACAAAAAATATGTTTATGACCACTAAGCTCTTAGGAGCTTGTGTAAACTAATATTTATGGTTCTGATCCGATAATCCGGACATAAATTAGTGAATGCACTCTGCTTTACTGACGCTACATAATAACGCCCTGCATGGGGTGGACACACTGCTCAGTAGGTTAACGAACAGACAAAGACACAAATAAGGAAATGTCATTAAATCTGTCTAAATATTTTAAACGAAACGATGTTAGCAAATTCGTTTGAGGATAAGGAAAAAGGCATGACCCTATTTTCTTGCATCGGTGTAGTGAGGTAAAAAACACTACTTGAATAAGCATGTTTAGATGTCCTATGGTAGGAATTAATAATTTATAAAATGTGTCCACCCGTTTCGGTGTGATGAAGACACAAAGATTGTTCAGCCGAGATATGGCGTTATGGTGGCGACCATTTTCTACCATTATAAATTTATAACAATGATATGTCTGTCCATTGAAGACATTTTCAAAGAAGTGAGTGGACTAGTTGAAGGACACATTAAATTTTCTTTTTTGTATGTTTGTATAATTATGTCATTGCGGCTTCATCATATCAATACGGCTGAACAGATTTCAAGTATTTTGATACACGGTTAGCTGGGTATCAATCGATGGTTATAAGATACTTTTTATCCGATCACACTGAAGCAAAAAAGTTTTTTCCTGATGTACCCTACGGGTGCCTTCTAGTACTTATTAAGATTTTTCATGAATTCGTCACCCAGGCAAGATAACTGGATTACGTAATTTTATAATTACGAAAGTAACTGATATCAATTCACAATTTTAAGCAATTTTGTGTATCTAAACGTATATATGTATCTAAGCTTTTAAGTGTAAACTGATATATTGTATGGTTCTGACCCGATAATCCGGACATCAATTAGCGAATGCACTCTGCTTTGCTGACGCTATGTGATAACGCCGTGCATGGGGTGGACACACTGCTCGGTAGGATAGCGAACAGACAAAGAACAAAAGGAAATGACAGCAAAAAGTCTGTGAAAACATTTTAATAGAAAAAAATTATTGTGTATTCACCTTAGGAACCTTATTTTTAAGAAATCGCGCGTTACGGTTTTTATCGCACAGTTTCCTAAAAATAAGGTTATTTTATACTGTTTTGTCAGATTTAGAGTTGCTTAGCTTTATAATGTGTGTAAGCACTACAAATTAAAACCACTGCTTTTTAATGGAAAACAATAATGTATTTCAATAACGTCAGTCAAAAACTAATGCACAAAAAAGGTATGAAACATAGATAAAATATAAATGAATATAAACAGGATGTGCTATCTTGCACAATGTGTAAAGGCTTACCCAGCAATTTAGTGTATTAAAGAGATCTGATACTTAGCTATAATTTCGTGTATAGTCTGTAAAGCCTCATGTACACAACTTGATTGTATGATAACGATATTGTGTGATGTAAGGCACTTTCAAATTGGGGTTGACCTGTTAAGATAGCTACTGAAACATGATAAATAAATAAAATAAACTTGGTTACTTGATGGATGCTATGAACCCATTAGTGAACCGCTTAGAGCGCTAATCACTCCCTAGAGCAAATCAAGCCAAAAAATCTCGTAGTTATTAGCATTGAACCCGACTTTTTTAGTCGATCGGTTTAAGGGCCTGCATTGTCATTCGTAAACCACGCCCTAAATGTGGAGAAGGCCAATGAGCGTAACTTGTAATGTAGGACGCATTTATTGCTCGCGCGCATCAAACAAAGAGAAAGCTAATACACTACATGCTTGGGGTTTTTTGGCGTAAGTACATTGAAATCGAATTATATTATTATGTTCTGTTACCATTTAAGTTAGTGATGTAAAAGATAAAGGTAAGAATGACGTGTTTACATAATTTAGTCGTTTATTAATCTGTCGTTTGTACAAACTAGACAAAAAACGGAAAATGAAGACCCGTTTTCGGATAACTTTTCTATCGAGGAAATTTTAAGTAAACCTGTTTCCGCGTTACGCGCTGAATAGGTTATAAAGTAAAAAAATACATATCTGAAAACACCAGGCCTCTATTTCATAAACGTGACAGGTGACAGTTGACAACGACTATTCGGCATACATTACTTCTCCATCATGATGCCAGGCATACACTTACTCGGCGACACAGCAATGTACGTCGAATTGACAATGTTTAATTTTTCAGACCAATCCTTTTTATTATGCATGGGTATTTTTTCAAGTTAAACGTAATTTTTATTTTCCTCGAAAGCCTCCATTTCTAAAATACTCATTCTAAAAAAGTGTAACCGCCATAATGGCGTCATTTAGTGGATGATGTGTTGCCAACGAAGAAAAATGTTATGCTTATCAAAAGACTGCCATACATGCAAACGATTTTAATAACTATATCATGTCAATAAACCTACTCAGATCTGATTTCGTAAATTTAGTGAACTAATGTTTGTAAAATAGAGCCTAATTAGTATACAAAAGTCTAATAATCAGCTTAAATACACTAAACGGGCATCCGTCGTGTGTGTCAGCCGTAATATTACCTAGAGTACGAGTACTTATCTATGGAATTGAATATTGACGTTTAGTGATAGTTCAAATATTTGTTTACAAATTTGAGAAATTTCGGTGAATATGTCTCCCGCAAAAACTATATATTTTTACGTAAAAACGATTTTAATTACGGTTGTTGTTACGTGTGCTAGAAATGGCGGATGGGAGTGTGTGATATGTTATGCTCAAAGCTACTACTGTTACTGTTAGTTATAAAATAAACGATTTATCTTAATAAATATATGTTTTATTGTTGACATTATACAATGTAATTTCGACTTCCCATAGAAAATATGCAATCAGCTGATCAAGTGTAAATAATTAAAAATATATGGGGAGCCGATTTTTTTTTGCCGAATATTTCGATCTATGTTCCTTGGGGAAAGTTGTTCAGTATCATGTTCAAAATCATCTCACTGCGAGAAAACAACCACTAAAAATTCACACTGTTTAGTAATTTATTTAAACTTTTTTGCCCTATACAAAATGGTACAAAACGGTAATCCTTTACAATTTGTTTCACACGCGATGCTCTGGAGTTATACGGCGTTGCACAAAACATATGTTGGAGACTCAGCGTACCTCCACGTACCCCACTGCATTATCAACTTAAGTGTTGAGTTGTAATTATGATACTTTTGGCACCTCTTAACTTAAGGCGGCCATGTAATACTTATCACAGCTTTGAGTATATTCCATTCACGAGCGTCTCTACTCGTGGCAAGTTTGTGCTATCAGCTCGAGTGAGTTAGTCGGAGTTCTTCATTTCTCAAATCAAAAAAAGTCGAGTCGTAAAAAAGATGCGATTCAGTGTCCGTGGAAAAGTAGAGTCGCAATAGAACAATCGTAAGCGGGAAAATAGTACACGAACGAAATTTGAGCAAGACAAAACAAGCAATGACATATTTGGATTTAACTGTCAAACGTGACTTAGTGACAACCGGAAAATATATTTTTTTTAATCTATGGAAGGCACAGGCCTTCTATCTTCTAAAGGACGTCATCTTCCGATATAGCGCTATCAGCTATTTTTTGCGAAAAGTAGGAGAAAAAAATCTTAAAATATTTTTTTTGGATTGTATATGCATTTTTCTATATACATTGAATATCAATTTAGGGCTATAGCCAAATATGAAATCTTGTCAATTGTCGTTGTCAATTGTCACTTGTCACATTTATGAAATAGGGGCCAGCCTGTTTCATATACAGTAGAATCCGTTTATTATGACTCCGCCTATATTGACCAACCGGTTATTATGACGTAACTATACTACGAAGTTTGGTTTTCATATGAAATTCTTTATAAATAGTCGGATATAATGACTTCCCTTACAGTGACATGTCGCTTATTATGACCCATTTTTAATAAATTATGTCCGGTTATAATGACCGACATGATTCTGTACACCTTCGGTAATGTTCGTTGATTCCCGACGACGTTCGGCACATGGCTCGTTTTTGTTTTGAATCTCAGTGGGTAATTGACGCTTGAAGGTCACACGTTGTTTTTCGTTTGTTACTGTGAAAAAAATGTCAAAAATGTCTCAACGACGGAAAGCATTTACAATTGAGGAGAAAGGTGCAATAATATGCAGATTAGAAAATGGAGAATCTAACTCATGTCTCGCAAAGGAATTTGGCGTGGGTCATTCGACAATTTCAATGATTAGAGATTGTTTATACAATAAAATGAAAAAACAAAAGCAGACAAAAATTACAGATTACTTACAATAAAAATACACTTGTATGTGTTATAATGTGCTGATTACGTGCAATTTTGATTTTGATTTAATATGTATGTATACATATGTAATTACTATGTTTATGTATTAAACTACTTAAGTACATTCATATTTACATAAAAAAGGTTTTTCATTTCACAAAACGCTTTGTATGACGTCCGCTTATTATGACTTGTTTGTCAATCCCTTTCGATGTCATTACAAACGGACTTTACTGTACTAGATTTGAAAAAAATCTTACTAAAAAATTGCTTAAATTTTCGATGCACCCCCTTAACTTTTGTGATAATGTTTCCCGTCTGTGAAGACTGTAAAATCACGTGTTTGCCCACAGCGACGGTCAGGCGACAGAAGCACTCTCCAGAGCAAACAAAGGCCACTCCGCCGGCAGCCCGGATTTTTGACATGCCTACCTGGCTCACCGCCTATACACGCGGTAGGTTACGTAGAAACTTCAGGCGGGGATGGACTTTGGTTTAAATTACAACTTTGCTAATATTACAATGTAAA
The DNA here is from genome assembly GCA_905404275.2 of Hedya salicella. Lineage (NCBI taxonomy): Eukaryota > Metazoa > Arthropoda > Insecta > Lepidoptera > Tortricidae > Hedya > Hedya salicella. The sequence continues at coordinate 18,870,298 of FR990108.1, forward strand.
TGGCAATTACAATGCAGTTGAACATAACAAATAATAAATCATCGCACAATCTAAAGCACTGATAAGAGTATGTTGAAGTATGGAACGCATTTTTTTTTAGAACCTGACTTTGAATTTGATTTTGAATTTGATAGGTTTGGATTGGCCTCCTTACCAGTAATCGGATTCAGTGGAGGCTGGGGGGAGCGCAAACCCACAAACGGGAATGCCATTCGTGGCCAACTAGAGTTGGGGTTTGGAACCGGTTACCCTCATACGGCCTAAACTTTTTTGTCATAATCATCATTTGGCATAAAACATTTTTTTCTGAAATTGTAGAATTTTTAGGACTCTTTATGACATCATCCTGTTAAATGCGGTTAGGTTAGGTTTGTTTTATAATAATCCTGAAAAGTTTACGTGTTCAGAAAAAAATGCATTATGCCAAGTGATGAATTATGGCAAATGACAATTATGACAAAAAAGTTTATGCCAGATGAGGGTACACCGTTTGGAACGCATGTTAATTGGAGGCTGAAGAGGAACTAAGCAACGATGACGACTACCAGCGATACTCAAAGTTTGCTCCGTGGAGCCCTAGGCCTCCGAAAAGCTTCTGAGATCTGCGATAGACTTTGCAGAGGTTGTCTGCAATCTTTTCTGAGTGAAATGTTTCTGAATATTATTTTGCATTGTTACGAATTTACATAATGCGGTGATTAGGTAGATTTAAACAATACACTGCTTCCAGTATAAAGAATTCCCAAATTACTTTTCAACCACCAAAATGTTACGAAACCGCTGGACCTTAGTAATTTTTGTAATTTAGTGATTCATTGGCAGAAACCAAACAGCCGATTTCACGCAAACAACTCGCACGCATTGTTGAGATGAGAGAAATGTAACTAAAACACTTGTGGAAATGCTACACCGCAAAAAATATGCGAAAGGAGTGTTATTTAAAATCTAGTTTCCATGTAATCTATACTATAAAGATGGTTATAGGATTAGTTTTACTCTGACTACGCTGCAAAAAAATAGGGACTTTTTCTCCTCCGCGAATGAAGTTGCGGGCACCTTCAGTCTAGTCTATACTATTATAAAGTAGTGAAAAACCGGCCAAGAGCATGTCAGACCATGCTCAATGTAGGGTTCCGCAGCCGTTTATACAAAAAAATGCACTACAGTTGAAAAAAATACGATAAAAAAACACTAACGAAAGAGCGTATCTCCCCGGCACTTACGTCCTTTTACTGAGAAGCGCAGGTTTTTAGCAATAACTCCAAAACGGTATGTCCGATCATGTTGAAAAAAATGTTCGTTGGAAGTATTTATGAAGCTTTATATTTGTAAATATTTTGATATGTTTTGACACAATCTTTCCTACTTTCAGAGCGAATATTTCCGAAAATATTAACTTAATCAATTATTTTTTAGACACATTATAATGTTTTTAGAAGAACTGTCGAATGATGTGCAACACATTGATATTTGTTGAATTTTTTTTTATTCAGTTTCGGTTACATATATGAAGTGCCCCCCTTAGAAATATATGTATTTTTTATTTAACTATCAAAATAAGTAGCGGCTTACACAAGACACCTATGTTCCAAATTTCATCAATATACATCCTATAGTTTTTTGAATAAAATGCCTGTAACATACGGACGGACGTGACGAAACTATAAGGGTTTCGATTTTGCCATTTTGGCTACGGAACCCTAAAAATGAAATGTACTTTGAAGATATTTTCAAAAAAAATATTGTAGCAGACTATTTGGAGGAACTGAAACGAAGTTTTTAGGATTTTTTTCTGTTCGTATGTGTAACGGAATCACTTGCTTTATTTAATAATGAATGAATGAAATATTTTTTTTCACGAACTTGTCCCATATAATATTAGTAACATTTTAGCTAAAAAACTATGTTATCGTACAATAAGAATAATGAATAGCCACTACAGTGCAGTTAGAATTACAATCCATTTAAGGCTAGGATACATTTACGATCGGTCCACGTTGTAGTAATGGATCAGGTGGCGCAGCCCTTTCCTGGCTAATTACGTCCCTCAATGATGTTTGCCGCGATCGCTGGTTGGAATTGGGTCGGCTAACTTGATTTTAATCACCTCGGACAGACAAAAATAATCTAAGTTGGGTAATACATTCTTTAAAATACTAGTTAGCGTAATAAGTCTTTCCAATAGTCATCCCAAAGTTCATCATCATTATCATCATATCAGCCCAAAGACGTCCACTGCTGGACGAGGCCTCCCCTAAGTATTTCCAAAACGAACGGTCATGCACCGCCTTCATCCAACGGCTTCCTGCGATCTTCACCAGATTATCGGTCTACCTTGTTGGGGCTGTGTAATATTGTACGCAGTCGCCACTCGAGAACCATTCTGTGACAGCGGCCATCGGTTCTGAGCAATGTGCGCCCACTGCTACGAACTTTAGCAACCTTTTGAGCTATGTCGACGATATATACATACATACATACATACATAAAATCACGCCGTCTTCCCATTATGGGGTAGGTAGAGACTACCTCCTTCCACTTGCTACGGTCCTGGCATAGAACTGCCGCTTTATCAACATTAATTAATCTCTCTGTTTCCCGCATCCATCATCTGACATACTTCATCAATTTTATCATTCATTCCTCCCCTTACATTTAACGTAGCAAAGCGGCTCTCCATAGCCCACACTTCGCTCTCGCTAGGACCGAGACGTGATGGGTTGCGAACCACATCGCCGCCATTATGGTTTTTGAAATTATTGAAACTCATTGCGTTACCACGAGCTGCTAAGGATAAAATATTCGAACCCAGCAGAGCCCCGCATACCAGGTAAGGGTTTAGCCTTATTCTGGGGTCACCATTCCCAGGGCAATTCGGCACGCTAAACGACTAGACTCGCCTCTAGCCACGCATCCATCGGCAAGGCATACCTTGGATTGGCAGAATAGGAGGAAGGATAACAAGGTAAAGAAAGGAATTGTACGAATTTAGACAGGAGAAAGGGTTAAAGGATACTACTGTCCTGGAAGACTATGTATGAGCCAGTAGCAGCTCGGGAAGCCGGGGTCGCATACCCGTATACCATAACAAAACTGCCGGAAAGGCAAGTTCGTAGGAGTAATCCCTGACGATATACTCGTATACATGATATGTATATAGATAAATTATAATACTCAAATATACCCCACCCAAGACCCAGGAACAAACATACGTGCTCATCATAAAAACACTTGTCCTGGCCGGGATTCGAACCCGTCAGACTTGACCGTCAGCTTCGTAGGCCTTTGTGCAACCAACTGAGCCAAACGCGTATCGCTACAGACGCAAGTCAGAAAGGCTACTCTGAAATTCGAATTTCGTATGGCGCCTTCCCACTCTCTCAAATATAGTTTTACATGAGAGCGAGAGGGATGATACGTGACGAACTTGGAATTTCCAGATTCGGAGTAACGCCTCAGTATGCAATGCATGACGTGTATCTATGGAATGCAAAACGCGCTATCGACGCGCGTTCCTAAAACGCGCTGCGGCGGCGCGTTTAAAAGACGCGGAGTGCATAGGCCTTAATTGGAATCTGAGGAGGTGAATTAATCCTGTCACAATGGTTTGTGTAAGTAGAAAAATACATACTGAAGGTTCCCTTGGGTTTTCGGTCTCGATTAGCGATTCGCTCCACGCATCGTTTAGATTATTTTATTTGTTAGTCCTGTATAAATAAAACTAGTTTTGTTCTTTCGAATCGAAATATTAGTAGCATGAGCGTAAATATTTATTCTTGAATTATGGATGAGGCCTTTGTACATATCTATTAAATAAGTTGTAGAAATGAAATGTCTTGAAGATATTTATAAAAGAAATATGGTAAGCCCTTTTTTCTTCAGCGTCGACGAATAAAAAGTGTTTTATAACTATCAGAGGATACCCAGCTACCCGTGTACTAAACGAGCCGAGTTGGCGCGATGAAGCCACAATGATACATACAAACATACAAAAAATAAAAAAATCGATTCAGTGACCTTCAAATAGTTCGTATCACGTTTTTTTTAATATCTTCAATGTACAGACATATCATTTTTACAGTTTTATAATAGTAAAGACCAGCATTTTAACTGAGGCTTGGCTTGCGTTACCGAAAACTGATTAGCCTATGTGTGTTAATAATTTATTCCCGATAAAAACTTCCACCCCCTTTTCACCCCCTAGAGAGATGGTTTTCGGGATAAATACTATCCTGAGTGATTATTAGGGTCTCAAGCTGTATCTGTACTAAATTACATTTAAATCAGTTCAGCAGTTTAAGCGTGATAAGATTATTACAGACAGATACACAGAGTTACTTTCGCAGTTATAATATTAATATCTCTCGTCTCGGCAAACGAAGCGAAGGACATCCTCAGGCAAAGTGGAGCGATGATATTAGCAGGGTGGCTGGAGGAGAGTGGTTGCGGATCGTGCTCAGCGTGATGATGATGATGATGATGAATGTTAGTATGGACAGTATGGATGGATTAGTATGCCGCGTGTTATAGGAAAGCGCGTCGACACCGCGTTTTTTATTCCCTAGAGCTGCATAATGACTCTTATGCGTATCGCGTTTGTATCAATACAAACTGTGTTTAAAACAACGCAGTGTGCCCTAATCCGGATCTAGTACAGTCAGCATCAAATAGTTTGTAATATCCAAAGCGCCAAATATATCGTAAAATAACTTTATTACTATAGGCACAAAGATGTGTGTCGATATATTTGGTGCTATAGCTATTATAAATAAATACATATTACGGGACAATATTACAGAAATCGAAATAGTCCCATGGTAAGCTTAAAAAGGCTTGTGTTTTAAATGATATAAATAAATGTAACACTGCAGGTGTTACATTTATTTATATAAGTGTATCTAACCTATGTTAACAAATAAATTATTTGATTTGATTTGAAGAAGTAGGTTTTGATAAAATAATTGACCGACTAGAAATACAGAGAGGGCAACTAAAATATTAACATAGAGACGATTTTTCCAATTGAGGGTATCATGTATACTCAAAATGGGTCAAAAACCGAAAACTGTAGGTTAGGTTTGTATTGTGACCATGTATAGCGGAGTGTCAATATGGGTCAAAAACCGAAAGCTGTAGGTTAGCTTAGGTTTGTATTGTGACCATGTACAGCGGAGCGTCAGTATAAATAAATAATTTGCCAAATACTGACAAAAATGCAGGACGTAACGTTGACACAGAAACAAATATTACGAAGCTTCTCATTTTGTAGTTTAAGTAACTCAAATTAATGTTTGGAAGTTGCTGTTCTGTTGATTTCTTGTTACTCGCAGTCAGTCGCTCACATAGTTACACTATAACGCAAATTGATTATTTTTGACACTTAAATATACATGCAACAATGTTAGAATTTAAAGTGCCCGTAACCGCTTCCCCAGTTCAAACAAAGACATTTAAAACGTATCTCAAACATCGTTTGAGTATTAACCAGTGGACTACTCTGTTCGAAATTCAAGCTTCTTTTCGTTCCGTCCCCCTCATTCAACTGATACCCATCTAGAAAACGAGAGGGACGGCATGACACAAACTTCGATTTTTTTATTCGGAGTAGTCCTGCCAGGTTATACCGGCCATAAACAATAAAACCGCCCATTCTAGCTTTACGACAACTTACATTCTTATTTCCTTCTGTATAAGGACTAATTTACTACTTAATAATGGCCCATAAAAAGCGATAGCGCTGTAACATTTTTACGCCGCGCTGGACTGTTATACCGGCACTACACATTGGCACAAGTGGAGACGAAGGCGAGATACATTGACGTCTATAAGAATGAAAAGGATTACGACACTTTCTCAAAACGTCAATATACGCCTGTCTTGCCTTGATCCATACTAATATTATAAATCCGAAAGTAGCTATGTCTGTCTGTTACCTATTCACGCTTTAACTGCTGGATCAATTTAGGTTAAATTTGGTATGGAGATGGTTTGAGACCCTGGGAAGGACATATTTATTTATTTTATGCCGGAAATCATCCTTTGCCGGGATGAAAACAGGGTTTGGAACCGGTATTTATGAAGTTTGTAAGGGGAATAAATATTACACAATAGGCTATTCAGTTCTCAGCAAGGACCATTAAAACAAGAGGACTGACCATCTCCATACAAAAAGCCGTTGCACGATATGTACCACGCCATCTATTAATAAGATTTATTATTTTAGATTTTTTACCTTCACAAGCGTGACACAGTATTTAAACGTTACAATTTATTTATCATTCTGTTGCTGGCTGTTTACGAACTAATTGTTACTATACTATGTTTCTTTGTACAATAATAACATCGTTAGTGTGTAGTTTTAAAGCGCTATATATATATAGTTTTTGCCAGAATATCTCCTTGCGATCGGGGCACTATTCGAAGTATGGTAATTGTCAGTTCTCTTGTTTTAATGGTCCTTGGTTCTCAGCAACGCGGGCGAAGCAGCTGGCAAATGGTCGTTAGGTTATACACTTGATAGCTTTAAAAATAATGACAGTAAATACACAACCGACATGCGAAGTCTTTCTACGATTTATGTACTTTTTGTACGATTTTCTGGGCGTCTCGTTTCACTTTGTTAATATTCCCGTTTTTCTAGCTCTCAAAAAGTAGTTAAAAAGGTATCTAATGGCAAAGGCATATTATAGGGTAGGGGACTATTTAACAGAAAAAATACTGGGCCCAAAACAGAAACAAAATAATTTACTTTTACCGGAACACGGTTCTTATAAGAAAGCATATCAAACGTACGTAATAGGATGATAAAAAATATTTTTTTTTTTTCTTTTGTTGTATTATTGTTTCCCTCTCTTTATAAAGTTTGCCACTCACTTTATAAAAAGCTTCCCCGTCAGATTTTAACAAAGTTGCTCACTTTAATTGGCAATTGCTCCGGCAATTTATTGTGGCGTTGTTTTTGTGCTCACGTTCGTGGCCGAACCAGGAGACCATAATTATAAAACCCTAGTGTGTTATTTTTGTTGAATTGGTGTCCTATTGAAATTTGAAACCGCGTACAGGCGTCGCAGGGTGGGAGGCCCCAACAAGATGGACCGATATTCTGTTGAAGATTGTGGGCAACCATTGGATGAAGGCGGCCCACGATCAGTTGCTATGGAAATCCTTGGGGAAGGCCTTTACCCAGCAGTGTCCTTGGGCTATCAACCCCAATGACCCTGCCATGTCAGCACATGATTATGATGAAAATTTAAGAAAATAAACATTTTTTAAGAGGATATTAGGGGATGAGGTTTTTAAGTGTGAATATTTTTGAATATTTCTGTTATTTAAATTTTTTATTTAGTAGATAGTAGAGACTCCGAGCACAGCTCGCTCCATTTCCCTTGTCCCATTTGGCATTGGCATTGGCATTTCCCAGGCCCATTGTGAGTGACCATGTCTCAGTGCCGCATGTCATCACTGCCAACAAACACATACAAATGTCCAAAAATATGGATCAAAAATTCATTTGTACATACAAAAAATATAAAATGAAAACAGTAACTTTCAAATAGTCCGTATCACTTATTAATTTGAAAATATCTTCAATGTCCAGACATGTCATTTTTACAACTTCACAATAAATAGAGATAGACAACTTTATAAAACTTTAACCTGTGCGAGCATTTTATAGAAGACTAGAAGGCGCCCGCAACTTCGTTCGCGGAGGAGAAAAAGTCATGACCCCTCTTTTTTTTATTTAAATCCGTACCGCCGATTTTGCGTGATGAAACCGCAACGACACATACAAACACAATATATATATATATTCACTTCAGTGACCTCCAAATAGGTGCTACAGAATCGATTTTTTTAATATCCTCAATTTACAGACATTAAATTTTTACAACTTTATAATAGTATAAGTAGATGTGTTGGGATTTTTTATCGTTTCACGGATTACTTATATTAGCTTCTGTTACAGCCGCGATCATAAATACATCCAACCATCGTTGCAAAAAGTCATAAAAAATGTTATTTTTCCTCGAACCTCTTATGTCCGGGAAAAGGGATTCGTAAAAAAAGCATTGCTTTCATAACAGCGAAGTTCTTAATAAGCGCCTTGATAAAAGTTTAATTACTTAGAGGAAAATATTACATTTTGTAAAACTATAACATTTTTTTTAACTGTGTTTAATTTATTGTGGGCTATACTCTTTAAAAAGGTATTGTATACAATAGTTATATAATTAGCTTTTTAAGTCTTGTAGCTTAATTACTCGGTACTGGACTGAAAAAGTATACCTTATATAACGATTGCATAAAATACTATTTTATGAAAATATCTACTTTGTAAATAAATATCATTTTTACAACTGCTTCAAAACGGCTACACAGATTTCAACCATTTTTCGTACAAGGATGGAACGATATACGAGGATGATTAAAGGGAACTTTTTACCCGACGGGGCTGAAGCAATGAAGAGGGTTATGACTCCTCCGCAAATGAAGTTTTGGGCATCTTGTAATAAAAACTTTAAAAATATCTGGTTTCGAAGAAAACCGTGATTTGGGAAATGAAACAGTTGTGAACTGGGGCCCGATTGTTCTTATCTATTTTTCAATAGACGATAGTTACAAATGTGACAATGTAACAATCAGCGTCGAGTCAGTACAATGAAAAGGTTATAAGTCTTCGTATTAATCTATGGAAGGTCAATATCCTCCTGTGTTAGGGCTGGCTCCTGCTTATAATGGAGTATTTGAGAGAAGGTTTTTTTTTAATTGTACACCACCAACGTGATCGTAAATTGAACTCACTTATGCTATTATTTATACCAATCAAAGCGAATATTTACTAAGGCATACAAATTAATGGTCATTTAAAGGTTCGGTATTAGGGTTCCGTAGCCAAATGGCAAAAAACGGAACCCTTATGGACTCGTCATGTCTGTTTGTCTGTCCGTCCGTATGTCACAGGCATTTTACTCTAACACTCTCTTGTGTAAGCCGCTACTAGTTTGAAGTTAAATAAAATATATGTATATATTTCTAGGAGGGGGCACTCTATACATGAGAAAATTTTGAGCAAATATCAATGTGTTGCCCATATTTCGACATTTCAGTTTAAAAAGACTGACGTTTCTCAAAAAAAATTATTTTGTTAATATTTTCGGAAATAATCGCTCCGAAAGTTGCATAAATTGTGTCCACCTCCCTCTATTTTCTAAACGCTGTCTAAAAATATCAAAAAAATTACAAAGATAAAACTTAATAAATACTTTCAACGAAAATTGTTTTCAACATGATCGGACATACCGTTTATAAGTTATTGCCAAAAAACTGCGCTTCTTAGCAAAAGGACGTAATTGCCGGGGAGATACGGCTGCGGAACCCTTCATGGGCGAGTCCGACTCGCACTTGGCCTCTTGTTTTTAAATCATGTCGGTCACTAAAACGCGGTGTTACGGTCATCTGAAAATCTAGATGAGAATGCATGTTTGTTTTCTATATATTTTGATAGCAAACAATATCTGTACGTATTTTGTCGTTACATTCAGTGCTGTAAGATATGGCTCTATGGGTATTTCAAAACACTGCTCAAAATTATATAATATCAAAATAAATAAATATTAGTTGAGGCACAACCCTAATCTCGTCCCACGCGAATAGGGACGCCACAAATTGAAGTAAATTGCAGCGATTTTTTTCATCTCGGTTTCATTTTGTTCTTTAGTTTGATTAAAGCCGGGGCATTAAACCAATACTTATTACATGACAAATTCATCATCATTATCATCATATCAGCGAAAGGAAGTCTTCACAAAAGCCTCCCCCAAGGATCTCCATAACAACCGGTCGTGTGCCACCCTAATCTAAAGGTATCATGTGATATTCTCCAGATAATCGGTCCATCTTGTTGGGGATTAAATGTCTTCCCCATGCAGCGTCGTCCTGTACGCGGTCGCCACTCGAGAACCTTTCTGCCCCAGCAACCATATAAGTCTACGAGCAAAGTATCATATAACCGTCTGTGGATGATCAGCTATCCGAGTATCAAAAATGGTTGAAACCCAGCAGCCTCAGCCGTTTTGAAGTGATGAAACCGCAAAGACACATACCATCATCACCATATCAGGCCAAGGACGTCCACTGCTGCACATAGGCCTCCCCCAAGGATATCCATAACGACCGGTAGTGGGCCGCCCTCATCCAACATTTTCCCGCGATCTTCACCAGATCCTCAGTCCATCTTGTTTGGCGGCTTTCCATGCTGCGTAGTCCTGTACACGGTCGCCACTCGAGAAGCTTTGTACCCTAGCGACCATATGAGTCTACGAGCACAGCAAAGTATCATATAACCGTCTGTGGATGATTATTACTTACCCGAGTATCAAAAGTGGTTGAAACCCATCAGCCTCAGCCGTTTTGACGTGACGAAACTACAAAGACACATACATCACCATATCAGCCCAAGCACGTCCACTGCTGCACAAAGGCTTTCCAAGGATCTCTATAACGACAGGTTGTGCGCCATCCTCATCCAACGGTTTGCCGCGACCTTTACCAGGCCCCTATTTCATAAACGTGACAGGTGACAATTGGCAACGACAATTCGACGTACATTGCTGGGTCGCCGAGTAAGTGTATCCCTGGCATCATGATGGAGAGTAATGTATGCCGAATTGTTGTTGTCAACTGTCACCTGTCACGTTTATGAAATAGGGGTCAGATCCTCGGTCCATCTTGTTTGGGGCTTTCCCATGCTAAGTCGTCCTGTATGTGGTCGCCACTCGAGAATCTTTCTGCCCCAGCGACTATCGCACGGAATAATAACAACAAGCAGGACAACGAACAGAAAAAACAACTGTTTTTTCTGTTCTGTGGGCTATCGGTTCTGCGAGTAAAATGCCCCGCCTACTGCCAATCTCTGAGCTAAGTCAACGTGCTTGGTTCTTCTGCAAATTTCTTTATTTCTGATTCAATCACGAAAGGAGAATCCAAACATAGCTCGCTTCATTGAAAATCTGTTCTTTGTAGGTATGTAAGTTTCAAGAACAACTGGAAGTACCCTACTCGTATAAATTCTAAAGGTCTAACGCTTAACTGAGTCTGTTCCTGAGGTATGGGAGCGGGACGGGAGGGGTGACAAGTGACGTGTCATGACGTGTCCTAACTATCTCGCTATACAAGCCTGACGTCCATCTGAAGTAACGCGTCGTTTGACGTTCCGTAAACACACCCCTCCCGTACAGCCAGCATCAATATCTGCCACAACAAAGTGCGCATAAATATCTGACACGTCCTAACGGCTCTAGAAATAAGTTGTGTCAGATATACAGGGTGTCAATAAAACCAACGCCAAAATGATGAGAGGTGATAGAACAGCTCATAAGATACCATATTAAGTAAATTTGACCTTAATAAAAAGTTCATGGTTTCCGAGATATTGGCACTTTAAAAAAACTCGTTACTTTTGATTTTACTTTAATCTCTTTTCAATAAATTTTACCGTCAAAGCATCATGACATTTAATAAATTTATATTAAATTCGATGGGATATGTTTTTGGTAACATTCTGCAAAAAACAGATTTACAAAATACTTTAATTTGCAGTGGTGGCTATCGACTGCAGACTTGATTATTTGATATTAAATTCAGCTTGATGCTTCCACGCGTTGACAGACGGACGGACGGAGAGACAGATCTGGACAACAAAAGTGATATATAGGGGTTCCGTTTTTCCTTTTAAGGCCCGGAACACTAAAAGGGCAGATTAGGAGTGCATGGCGACAAATGACGAACATAATTTAAATTAAATGAGATCACTTAAAAGTGCGCCCAAACTTGTATCATTTACTCGTATCCGATCAACGTGGCGTGGCATGACTGCGTATCGCGCTGCTTGGAAGTTCACTGTCGGCATTCCGTATCATTTGCGCCGCCGCGTGAAGAAACGCGTCCACACTAAGCCGTAGCGTATCACCGTATTCTATCACCGCACCGATCATTTTAAGGTGCGTCCACATTTGTATCATTTGCCCGTACCAGATCATCGTCCTGTGGCATGATCGCGTATCACGATCACGCGTTAGGATGTTGCGCCGATCCGATCGCTCGAAATCCATGTTGCTATGCGTATCAAACACTCGGATCGGACAAGCGAGGCATGATGGAGACGGTGCGACGTCCACACTAACGATCATGACATGCGATCATGCTACGCGGTTATGATACGCCGCGATCCATCTCGAGTCGGTTTTTGCCCGATCATCTTTTGTCTCGTCCATTGCAGCTACGCGTGAAAGAGATGGCGGAGAGGCGTGGCTTGAGTCGCTGGCGCAGGTGTGTTACGGCGAATTTCCAAAGGTGCGTCCACATTTGTATCATTTGCCCGTATTAGATAATCGTCGCGTAGCATGATCGCGTGTCACGATCACGCGTTTGGACTTTACGCCGAACCGATCGCTCGAAACCGTATCACTCACTTATATCGGAAGAGTGCGGCATGATCGGCACGCCGTCAGTGAGCGTCCAAACAGCGCGATACGCAAACATGCCACGGCACGGTGATCGGATACGAGCAAATGATACAATTGTGGACGCACCTCAAAGTACTGCCATTTTTAGTTGCTATGCGCGCGGTGCCGCCGACGCATGGGCGCTGCTGTCTACGCTGGTGCTCGGCGCTCGCGGCTTATCAGCTGTCGTGATAATGATCTTCAAGTTTCTGCACGGGGGTCAACCAATTTGATGTGCGATCGCAGAGTGCAACAGTTTTACACGGAACACAATGGTACTACAGAAGAACGATCTGCAGAACGATCTGCGAACGGGATGCAGTTTGGATGCTAGCCGTATCGTTTCACCGCTCCGATCATTTTGGCATTTCGCCGATCATCATTCTTCGCGTGATCGTACTTCTGTCCATTTGCGTTTTGTTTCGTGTAAAAATGTTGCCCTCTGCGATCGCACATCAAATTGATTGACATCCGTGCAGAAACTGGTAGTACTTAGGAAATTCGCCGTAACACACCTGCGCCAGCGGCTCAAGCCACGCCTCTCGGCCATCTCTTTCACGCGTAGCTGCAATGGATGAGACAGAAGGTGATCATCCGATCGCCCGCGCAAATTCTACGAATGTATTCCGGATCGGTGCACGTACAAACTAGTCCGTATTGCCTTTGATGATCGGGCAAAAACCGACTCGAGATGGATCGTGGCGTATCATAACCGTGTGTCATGATCGCTAGTGTGGACGTCGCACCGTCGCGATCACGCCGCGCTTGTCCGATCCGAGTGAGTGATACGCGTAGCAGCATGGATTTCAAGCGATCGGATCGGCGTAACGTCCAAACGCGTGATCGTGACACGTGATCATGCCACGGGACGAAGATCTGATCGGGCAAATGATACAAATGTGGACGCACCTTTAGAAAGTTAGAGATTCTAAATCGCTGGAAACAAGAGTAGATGATCTCGATGCTTTTAACGTTTTATAACAAGCAGGTAACAGACAAGAAATGTATAGGTTTTTGGATAAAGCATTCCTGTGTTGATTAATTATTTTCTGCCAAAAATCTATACAAATCCCTGCACTTTCTGTTAATTAGTTTGAAAGAACTACTACTTACTTAAGCTAAATAAAGCAGTTATCATAATGAAAGAGGCAGACGAACGCTTAAAATTAACAACTCTGAAGTTTGAGTTCGTCTCTTTAGTATTTTCAGGGGTTCTTTAGACGACGATTAATCATTATCTCTAAAGAATACGAGCTTAGTAAATAAGTAAAGCGATTTGTAAAAGAATTCCGGGCTGTTTATGACAATATACATACTACTCAAAAAATCTAACTGACCAATTGAGCGTACACGTCTAGCAAATTAATCATAATATAATTGATATAATCATGGAATTATGCAACTCTAAGTCGAATTAGCGTTTTATAACGGTAATCTTGTAACTAACATCTCATACTATAGAAGCTAACTATTAATATGACTAATTTAGTTATATACATTTTAGTTGTATTGGTCGAGTAGATGTCTACACAACTATTTTGCCTGACAGTCTTATAATGGTATCTGGAATTACATTTATATAACTTAATTTGGACGTAGTTTAGCGAGGAAAGCATATTTGTTTTAGTTTGGGCAAAAATGCATTCGTAAGTGTATCCAGATGTTCTACTCTACAGGTCGCATTTCTAAATCGGTTCTCGTGAAATCTTGTGAGCAGGTTCGATAATTATCCAGGCGCGGAAAAATTATAGCAAAATGTTGCAAAGGATTGATTTTTTTACAGACTTCTCCGACTATCGATAATTTGATGAATATTTTTAAATGTATCGAATGTAAACTTTATGACTACAGAGTGAGACCAGGGTATTGCTACCCTCAATTTCTGTCACTTGTATTTTTGCAACTATCTTTGCATGTAGGTAGAGGTAAACGGTTAAATTCAAAACCAAAGCGAAAAACAAGTGACAAATGGATAAAGTCTATCAATTTCTTAAAATGAAGGAAAGGATATAGGGGAAAAAATCCAGGTTCAATGCGAATAAGAAGCGTTTTGGATACTAAAATTAGAGATATAAAACCCACGTTATTTTTTATTAATAGACGGTTGATAAATCCTTGTGGCAGCTGAATTTTGCTATGAATTTGTCGCCCCTTGATAATTGTATAATTTTTTTTTGTTAGTATCTTGTATCCATTTGTAGATAACCATCTACCCTTTTACCAGAAATGGTTGTAATTCGTCCAGCCGTCTTGACGCGTAGATAAAATGTTTATACGCGTATATAAAATATTTTATTTAAACTAGAAAATACCTGGAACTTCGTTCGCGGATGACAAAAACCATATCCCCTCGTTTTTTCTTCAGCGTAATCGGGTAAAAAGTACCTTATATACAACCATTTGTGGATACACAGGCTACCCGTGTACCAAAAATAGTTGAAATCCGTTTAGCAATTTTGGCATGATGAAGCCACAACAACACACACGAAAAATGCAAAAAAATATATTTTTCGCTTAAGTGACCAAATAGTCAGTTACAATAGTTAAGTAGTAAGTTAAGTTAAGTAAGGTTACAAACATCGATTTTTTACATCTTTATATGATAACTCTCATTCTAAAGCATTTGGGCAATAAAAGTAAGCTAAAATCAAAACGCAAATCCCAGGCCTCTCCATCAAACCTTTAAATCTCCGAAGCCATTACAGTTTACCAGTATCGCGAATGCCCAATAATTTTAGCAATTCCCTAAACTTTGAACAAGACGACAACTTCCATTTTTGACTGATCACTTTCCAAACCACCGGTCTCTTTTTCAATATTGCTAAAAGCAACTTTACTTGAAGCGTGTAAAACTGCTTTTGCAGTTGAAGCACTTAGTGAAGTATATTTGGAAAGTGATTGGTCGATTTATGGAGTGCCAAGTCCGAACTTATCCTTTGTCGGGCATAATGACGGACTTATCGATAAATATGAACATTCATTGTGCTTAATATAGCTTTTTAATGGAGAGATGACAGTTTCTTTGATGCGTTTAGGCCGCTTTGAGGTTTATAAGCTCAGAGATGTCAAGATTGATTTTCAGTGTGAAAGTGGGATGTTCTGTCTCTTTCTATACAACGTTTGAACACTTTGAACGCTGGACGACGTGGTCACGATTCTTGTCGTCCATCTTGGACGGGTAACATGAATCGGTGTGGATCAACCCATTATTTTATTATCTATACTATTAAAAAGTCGTAAATACTTATGTGCAAATTGCGGAAACTTTCCAAAATACTTAAAAAAGGTTTTTTAAACAGTTGAATTAACGCCAGACTTTTATGTACAAAAAAATGCTAAAAAAAGGTATTTTAAACAGGTAAATTAACACTAGACTTAAGACCTTTGATGTGCTAAAAAATGCTTAAAAAAGGTCTTATAAACATGTAAGTTAACACTAGACTTCAGAAAACATTCAAATTGTGGCTAACTGAAGAATGTTTCTATTCAAAATGTTTCTATTAAAGAATTCTTAGCAAAAAGTACATGTAGACTTAATAGATACTAAGCAATTTAAATTTTATTAACTGTACAACAAATGTGAAATAATTAGAAATTTATTAATTTTATTGTATATCGTACTCTTACATATTAAATGCCTAATACCTACAAATGTGTTAAGTTAGGTACTAATTAGTGCTTACATAATATTGTATAAATTCGCACACCGGTTCCCGGTAGAATATGCTAGATACTTACTAAGCATTATTTATATACCAGCTAATATGACCATATTCAGCGAATAAATTGTCATTCATTCATTCATTCATTCAAGACCTTTTCTAAGCATTTTGGAAAGTTTCCGCAATTTACACATTAGTAGTCGTAAAAATGAAATGTCTGTACATTGAAGATATTTCCAAAAAATGTTTGAATCGGACTATTTTGAGGCCACTGAATCTAAATATATTGAATTTTTTTGTGTGTTTGTATGTGTTGTCAACTATTTTTGAGACACCAGATGGTCATAGGATACTTATTATGCGACTACGCTGAAGAAAAAAATAGGGTTCTTATTATTTTTTCTCCTCCGCGGACGAAGTTGCGGTTGCCTGCTAGTATTAAATAAATGTAAAATTACTTTTCCACGGTAGCGGATAAAACGAACTTTTCCACGCATATTCAACACTGTAAACGGAACTTTTCTGGAGAAATGAAATTGTATAAATGTTGTTCGATAAAGCTGAATATTATCTAATATTCTTTTCAGAAATTTGCAAGTACACCAAACTACGTATAACACGCCATAATTAATGTATCGTGATAAATAAATGAATCAAAGTGTAATTTTGCAAACGGAAGCGGGAATTACCAACTTACTGACCAGTTGCCAGTTACATACAATTTTGTAAAGGGTATGGATGAGCTAAATAACATTATCAAAATGAAGGTTTTTTTCTGCTCAACCAGAAATAAAGCATTCATTTTTGAAAATCGAATTCACATTGTTGGCTACGTAATTTTAAGAAAAGGTAGTCTTCATAGATTGATGCACAACTGAACTGTGCAATAAATTGTCGCCGGCTGTATTTCCGGTCCAATATGCGACCTTCGGGAAAAGAGCGTACTCGGAACTCTGAAAGGCCGGCAACGCACTTGTGACTCCTCTGGTGTTGCAGGTGCCTATAGGCGACGGTGATCTTACCACCAGGCGATCCCTCTGCTTGTTTGCCACCTATAACATAATAAAATAATATATGTATACTTTATTTCAAAAAAAGACGTCAAAACAGTGTCAGGAGGAATCTTTGCTTTACGTTGAATCGACTCATTTATTTAGATTTGTAAACTTGTTTGCATGTAAAATACATTATTAAGGCGACAGGGGTGTAACAAGGGTTCAATTTGCTTAACACGTGTAGCATTAAAACGCTGCGAATCGTGAGATTAAAGATTACAGAAACACAAAAGGCCTATTTGCGGGGTTATTTTCACAAAGGGAAAAAGGTTAAGTATGTACATTTAAATAATCACGTATGTGGACAGGTTTTCTAATCGATGTAAAATATTGATCATTGAATAAATTACAGAATTTAAAGGACAACACTACAAAAATAAGCATGATGCCGGGATACTAAAATCTAAATTATAATCAGTCTGTCACTCAGATAATAAAAGAATTATGGACACATTTTTTGTTTTTACAAATTAATAAAAAAAAAACACTGATAAATCACATACAAATTTAGGAGTCGGGGCTTGTGACGTCATAACTAAGTATGAAGTTGACATTTTGACTCAATGTATCGCCGTTATTTTTTGAATTACTTAAAAGAGTAAAATTTGCGTCTTCAATATTTTTTATTTTAAATATAGTGTAGACACAAGAAGACGTTCACAACTTTATTCGCAGTGGAGAAAAAGCCATAACCCGGTCGGTTAAAAAGTATTCTATAACCAGCTGTGGATACCCAGTGCCAAAAATAGTTGAAATCTGTTTAGCTGATTTGGCGTGATGAAGCCACAACGACACATACAAAAAAATGGATTCAGTGGCCTCCATATAGTCCGTTACAATCATATTTTTGAAAATATATTCAATGTATCTGTACATTGTATGTGTAAATTTCATTTTTACTACTTTATAACTTCTGCCCGTGACTTCGTCCGCCTTAAATTCGTTTATCGCGGATAAGGGTATTTATCCGGGATAAAAAGTAGCGTATGTCCTTTCCCGGGACTCAAACTATCCCCATACCAAATTTCATCCAAATCGGTTCAGCGGTTTAAGCTTGAAGAGGTAATAGACAGACAGACAGACACACTTTCACATTTATAATATTAGTATGGATAGACATGTACATTGACGGACGAATAAATAAAAGTCATCATCTCATTGCCGCTTCCACTTCACATGGGGGTGAGTAATTTTTTACTAGTTAAGTAAACAAATCATTAAAGAATCTGTCCTGTACTTTCCATTTCAAATAACATTCACAGCACGTTGTTCGGACGTGCATGGCTTACACTAAGCCACTATATCTCCCGGTCCTAAACCACTTACAGACCTTAATCTTTTGTAAACACCTAATTTCAGGCCTGCGTAGTCTTATAATAGGACTATAAGTTCATCTCGCGGCTTCACATAAAAGTATCTTCATTATAACGAACATTTAATTTTTACAACCTGTTAATAATACTAAAAGGTGCAACTTCGTTCGCGGAGGTGAAAAAGTCATAATGACCCCTCTTTTTCCGACAGCGTAGTGGGCTAAAAAGTATCCGAAAACCTTATGTGGATACCCAGCTACCCGTGTACCAAAAATAATTAAAATGTGTTTAGCCGATTACAAAAAAATAAAAATAAAAAATAGTCCCTTGCAATAGTTTTTTTGAGAATATCTTCAATGTTACAACAGACATTTAATTTTACAACTTTGTGATAGTATATTAAATAAACAGAACCTCACAATTTGCGTATTCATTGTAAGTAATGAAGACATTGATTAGGCGGTTCGGTTGACACACGACAGACGTTACCTGTTTGAGGCGAAAAGGGGAAATCCAATCTTCCGCTCTAAGGAGAAATAGATTGGGAAATGTTTTTTAACCGGTGTCCTTCCATTTTATAAACAAACTAAGAAGTGCGTGCTAATGCAGTGCAAGATTTGATGATGGAGCCTGAAGGCAGGCACCGGATCTCTTTAATAAAATAATGTATCCTAGCCGTGCTTGGGCTAGGTCGAATTGTCACGAGATATACTAATTAAGTAGCTGTAACAATTAACTAAAAATTGAAATTAACTTCTTAACAAAAAATAAAACTGACTCCAAAATAAAGTCACTAAAGAGTAAAAAATTACTGCTTAATTTAGTTTCTTAAAATTACTTACAACTAAACATTTTTCTTCTGAATCTATACAGTATATAGTCGGTGCCATCGTGTCACAACTTAAAATCGTAAATTTCCTATGCCAAAATTAGATTAATTGTGTAAACTGTATAAATTAAGTGCAAAAAAGGTTACTTGTAAGGGTTGTAGGTAAATCGAAAAAACTGAATTATGCAGTATTTGTTTTTGTGTTTTATTTTTCGAGTCAGTGTTATTTTTGCTTTTAAGTTTCACAGTGTTTTCAGCTTCATTTTGTCAGATCTGCCGGGCTAAAACAAAAACCAGTCAACTGAAAAACTGTGAAAAAATTGATATATTGCCAGAGCCAGCTTTTTTGTATACGTTCTCCAATAAGTGCAACTATCAATCAACAGAGGCAGAAAAACGGGAAAAAACGTTGTATGAGATGGACCCACAAATAATACTGATATCTTTATTGAAAGCACTTTGATGATGCGGTCGAACATAACACAATGTTACAAAGAACTAACGATACATTGACAGATCTTTGCCAACCCGCGACGGGGGTTGTACTAAGCAGTGATCGGAAATTTGGTTGCATGTTTTTTGTGTACTGATCATGGTATTGCGCTATAGATATGGAAAATACCAATTTAAACGATTACACATTTAAATAAAACAATTTAACGGATTATATCGCGTATATTATCTCATTTGAGTTCCCGACGTTTCGGAAGCTTTTCAGCTCTCCATGGTCATGGTCTGACTGAGAAAAGATATATTTTCCTCTGTTAAAGTTACAATTTGTGCAAACTACCCACTTTGAGAAAACAAATAAAGGTAATACATGCCATATGGGCCTAATCTGTAAAGACAGTTACACATGTGCCAGAATGGCATAATTATTTTATTTTAATAATTTACCAAGCAGCATTTCACAAACAGCTCACCCGGCGCCAAATTATAAATTGCTCTAATAGCCCTTTTTTGCAAAATAAAGACTGTTTCAATATCCGCTTCTGATCCCCACAAAATAAAACCATAAGTAATAATACTACTAAAGTAAGCGAAGTAAACTAACCGTACCGTCGCCACATTGGTAAGCTGCCTTATTTTTCTGAATGCAAAAGTAGCGGAGCTAAAGCTACTTCCTATTGCAGTTAGGTGGGAACCATCCCATTGCAGTTTCAAGTCTAATGTTATACCTAAAAATACAGTGTCCCTTACAAATTCTATAGTTTCACTATTAAGTTCAATATTCGACGACAAGTTTACATTTGATGAATTCTCTAGTGAGAATTTACAACATAATTGGAAAAAATACGACACTCTTCTTAAAACCCCTTTAAAATTCGAATGCCTTAAATGACATGTTATAAATCTTCCACTATCCCTCGACAGTTGGAATTGCCTCTGGCACGGTTAAACGGTTTTTTATTCCGTCTTATGCCCGCGTAATCTTGTAAGACCCGCCCCGGAATCGGAATACCCGAGCCTATTCCTTTGACATTTTCGATTTGATAAACCCGTGTACGCATTCACGGAACGTTTGGATTTGTCGGTGATAATACGATATGGAGGCATTCAATTTTGTGACCAATAAAACTTCGCGCTATGATATTCTCGATATGAATACTGTAGACTGTAGGGTATGCCGTTGATTACAATGTCGGGTACACGGACAATAAATCAGTTAGCTTCCAGCCGGCGTTTCATTGTACTTTCCAAATACGATATGGGTATCCTTCAAATTTTTCTGAAGACTCGGGTCCGAAATGAGGTTATCCCATAGATAATCAAAGTTTTCGACATAGCCCAAAGGATTGGTAGACTGAAGTGGCAGTGGGCCGGTCACATTTGTCGTAGAACTAACAGCCGTTGGGGTGAAAGTGTTCTGGAGTGGAGACTGCGTCTTGGCAAACGTAGTGTAGGGTGCCCTGCAATTAGGTGGAGCCCCGACATAAGAAAAGTGGTTGGCAGTGGTTGGAAACAAAAAACTCGGCATCGAGCTCAGTGAACCCTAATGCTGCAAAATTATGATTGAAGTCCCATAATTTTGCCATGCAATTTTGCTGCCCACAGTTGATAATTGTAAGGGAAAACAACTTTTTTAACATTATAATGAATTTGAATTGACTTGACTAGACGTCGTTCTGGAACATGGAAACTTAGAATCAGTAGGTAATCATATTTATAATGGCTTGACTCAACCCATTTTCTATTTCGATGTGCAAAAATCGCATCGGTACATATTTCATTGCTACTCTATGCATTACAAATCGACAAACCTTAAACATATTTAATTTCATGCATTTCTATTAAATTAGTTAATATTTGGGACAGTCTTCATAAATCGACCTAGTTCCAAATAAGTAATGGGTACCAGATGACGTTACACATACTTATTATCTACATGGATAAATATAATTCTTAATACTTAACTAGGAAACACTAAAGACTCAGGAACAAATATTTGTACTCTTTACACAGTCCCTTACCGGGATTCGAACCAGAGACCCTACGGCTTCGTAAGCCGTTGTATAATTGGGATGACCCATTTAGAATTACTACTTTCTTTTTCAACATCTAGTTAAGTCAACTCGTATTCGTAATAATAATAAAAACGTTGTAAATCCATACTTAATATTAGAAATGCGAAAGTGTGTCTGTCTGTTTGTCTGTCTGTTACCTCTTCACGCTTAAACCGCTGAACCAATTTGGATGAAATTTGGTATGGAGATAGTTTGAGTCCCGGGGAAGGACATACGCTACTTTTTATCCCGGAAAAATACCCTTTTTCGCGATAAACGAATTTAAGGTGGACGAAGTCGCGGGCAGAAGCTAGTTCATTATAATTAATTATGTACAAAATTTTGGAAATCCCATAATTTTGCAGCATTTGCAGGCAAATAGCATTTGTTGCCTATTGTACAATGTTTTTCCAACTTCTGTTAAGGGTTTTCGATTGCCGTGTGATTTTTAATTAATGAAGATACAATTGTTAAAATTAATTTTACTGACACATAAAACAGAAACACTTACTTGAATAATATCATACTTATATGACGAAAAATTTCTTCAATAGCAGTCATTTCTTCTGAAATTTGTACAGATGTAGTGAATAATCATTTCCCATCGTATTTTCTCGAAAATGTTTGTATTCGTCTTGCTACTTCATTCACACTCAGTACCCATCAAGACAACGTAGGGGACGGTCGCATTGCGAGACGAAGTATCGATATAGAGCGGTTAATACCATAGGATTTATTTAAGTTAGTATTTTGTTTACCTAATGAATTCTTTATATGATTCGATCGTGGTGGTTTTAATAATCTCAGTGTGATATACTTCAATCTGGTGGTTTGACATTTGACATTGATGAATAAAGTACTCAATTTATTTAATACAAACACGTCACTTAATAATACAATAATTCATGGACACATCCGCCCCATTCGGAAATAGTCGTATGTGCCGAGTTTTCACGATGAGAAAGGATTATTTACTATAGTTGAATTTTTCTAACAACTGTTTTTTGACAGCTGTCATCCCAGTACATTTACGCCTTCGCGCCATCGTGATTGTACCGGGATGACGGCTGTCAAAAAACAGTTGTTAGAAAAAATCAACTATACATCTGTACAACTGTAACTTCGTCTTATCGTACATCGTAGAAAATCTTAATTGTGGTCTTAACCATCTTTAACAATCCAATCATGTCTTTAGCTTTCGCTTGATTGCTATTTCCTTGAAGGTGGGCATGAACAAATTGTAGGCGACGCGTTGATCTCCTTTTGTAATTTATCTTTGATATTATTCTGTTATTTTAATAAAGTAAGGGTGGATGGAAATCGGAGTGGTGAGTGCCCAGTATGGGCGCACGAGGCGAAGAGGCCCGCGGGGAGGGGATCAAAACGCTGTCACAGTTGGCTAGCGGCAGTCAGTCGAGTTACGACATATGTGCTGAGACACACGCTTCTCTCTATCCGATCACCCTTACGTTTTTCTACTACTAAACCGTATTTGATTTCACCCCATACTCTACACAAATTTTAAATTTAAAGGAATAGTAGGCACCGGCTCGTTCAGCCCGTTTCTTAAAACGTCAGTTTCTCAAAATGTCCTTCTTTCAACGAACATCTCTTTCCATAATGTCTACTATTTGTTTTCTATAATGGCACTTTTCTAAAATGCTCGTTTCCTATTATGTCCCCATTCTAAAATGGCCTGCTTCCTATTATGTCCGCTTATTATGTACATAAATAATGTATCCCATCATAAAAACTGAACCAAATTAAATCAAGGACCAATACGAAGGTACGATCTTTAGAATAAAATCGGTTCACACTTACTATTTATTTATTTACGGTGAACATATACAAAAAAAGATCCTGCCGAATTGAGAAACAGACACTTTAAGAATCATTTATACATGATAGGAAACTAACTATCAGGGAAGAAGGCCATTTTCAGAAGCAGATGATTTAGGAAACAGCCGGTATAAGAAGTAAAAATTATAGCAGTTGCATGGCGTCCATATAAGCCGATTTCCACCAGGTTGCCCAAAGAAAGGCTTATAACCACCTTTTTCTTTAAATATGCGTAAATGAATACGCTTCGGCTTCCCGTGTAATTTTTCTGACGCCACGCTTCTGCATCATAGTAAATTGACAATGTGGGAAGAATACCATTTTGACGAACACACATTTAAGGAAACAGACAGAACGAGCCTGAGCTAATGCAATTTCTTGTAGAACTCTATGATGTACGAGGTAATACATTGCCAGCGATCGGAGAATACCCGCGTACGCACTAAACGCCTCTTTTACACATCGTTATAATTTTATCTATTAATTTACTGATTATATTGTAAAGAATAATTATAAGAAATATAAGTGCCACAGGCACGGTAAGGGCGGCGAGTAGCAACGCTTGTGTCAGGCCGTCCCAGGTGAGAGGCGGCGGCGGCGTGGTCATGTGGCGGCCGCGCAGGCGCAGCGCGCGCTCCACACGCCACACGGCGCGCGCCAGCGCCGACTGCGAGCGGTCCTGCATCTCGCGCCCCACCCACGCAGACCTCTCCCGGTAGCTGTAATAAAATATATCAGTAAGTTATTTTAGTCACTTCATCGAAGACGTTCAATAATATATATGGTAATCCATCATCATTATGATAAATGCGGATGTATCTACCGCAGCACAGCTGCATTTGTATGTGGGATTGGTACTGGCTGAGTGTATAGTGCTGGCTAGTAGACGACGAAAAAAAGTTTTAAATAGAATCGAATAAGGAATGCGTTGATGACGGATGACAGAGTATTAGTTGATGGATGGAGTTTTTTATAAATTGTACATAATAACATGTTTTTTGTGAATATAAGGAAATTAATAAGATTTTTGCGTCTTCCCTGCCCCATCCCTACATATGTATTTCCCGAGACGAAGTTTAACATGTTCAGTGGTTTAACAGATAATATTTTGTTTTATTTCATTCACTTTTTTTTTTACTGCCTTTAGGGGACGTTATTGATGAGGTTGGATGGGAGCGTGGACGTCCCAGAAGGAGGGAGAGGAAGATATAGATTTGCTCTGAGGTATATACTGATTTGTATTTACCATATCTCTAATAATCTTATCTATCACATCTTGTACGAATATCATGTCCTCTATTCGGTTTATCGCTATAGACGCTATGATGGCATCAATTTCTGTTGACGGTATCAAAATGTTGGACCCACTCACCTCTTATCGTTAATGAGTGTCTGAATAGCCTCCCTCAGCTGAGACTCCGAGAACGTGTACAAATCTAATTGCATCCCTATCCCAAGGCGTTCGTAATTCTCCACATTGACCCACTGGTCTCCCAACAACGGTATCCCCAACAGCGGGATGCCAGCGTTCAATGCCTCGTCTGTCGACTGCAGACCTCCTTGAGTGATGAACAGGACTAGTTTTTCATGTCCTACAAACATAAAAAAGGGCTAAGATTAGAGTTATGATCATTCTCTACATAAAATCTGATCACACGAAAGCATTGGACAGCCAGGCACAACTGGCCGAGACTTCGATTGTAATATGGCGCATTTGTCTTTCTCGCTTTGTACTGAAAAGAAAGAGATGGACAATATTTTTCATATGGTGAACATTCGGGTTTCAAATCTGGGGGCACGGCAGTGCCCCCGCCAAGTCGAGCAAAACAAAGGCACGTGGTACCATCCTTTTCTCGAAGCTATTCACGACATTTTCGACCCTCTGTAATTTATTTGCTGATGAAGCTAGAAGCCTGAATTTTCAGTAACCAAGAGGGCATAATATACCTAAGGTATTTTAAATTACAGTCAATTATAACTTATAGTTAAAGATTGATTGCAAGTAAAAGTTCCTTGATTTTGTCACTCACTCACTCACTGATCATAGAAATTCTAATGTACTTCCAGCAGATTTACAAGGTTCAAACGTTGAACCCTATTGGTGTTTAGTCTGTAAAGCACCTCAAAACTTAAACATTCTGCAATTTCAGTGTAGTATGTATTCCAGATATAACAGGTGTATAAATGAATTTGAAATTGAATAAAAATGTATGCGATTAAAAAGTTACATTTGCAGATTATCTGAGCTGCAAATGTAACTTGTAATCGCATACATTACAATTACAACAAAACAATTTTTTGTTACTTAAAAGCAAAATAAAGGAGGGGGGAAAGAAGGGAAAAGGAGTGGCGAAGGAAGAGGGTAAGGAAGGGGGAAAAGAGATTGGTAAGGAGGGTTAAGCAGAGGGAGAGGATGGTGGAAAGAAGGGAGAAATGGGGAGGTGGAAGAATGGGAAAGCAGAGGGGCGGGAGGAAAGGAGGGGGAACGAAGGGGGAAAGAAAGAGGAAGGAGGAGACCGGAGAAGATGAAAGGATGGCAAGGGGTGAGGGGAAAGGGGGAAAGGATAAGAGAGGGGAAGGGGGGTAGATAAAAGACAAGATACCAAGATCAGATATACCTATCAGATATACCCCATACCAGATACCTGATCTGTAGCGATCAATACTAGATGAAGATAAAAGCTAGACTTAAAGATAATGGGTAAAAAATAAAGGATAAAGGTTAAGGGATAAGGGTTAAAAGATAAAAAATAAAAAAAAGATAAAAGATAAAATGACCTTGGTCCAGTCAAAACTAAATTTGAAATTATCAATAGAGCTCATGTCCATCGCAAACAGTTTCCCATATGTATAGCTTATGCTATTACCATACAGAAAAGCCAGGGTGTAAGTCTAAATAGTGCACTGATGAATATTGGTTCTGCAGTTTTTACATGCGGGCAAGCGTACGTGGCACTCTCGAGAGTGACAAGTTATAGTGGTTTACATCTAGTTAATGTCAATTTCGGTAGTATTAAAGCGCAGGAATCCGCAATTACAAAATACAATAGACTTAGAAGTATTTACCATCCAGACTTGTCAGAAATTGTCACATCAAAGCCTCGGAGAAAAGCCCACAAACACAGGGAGTGGGCTTTGATAAAACTGGTAGCTGACGTACAAGCAGTACCCGAAAAGAAAAAAAGAAGGACTGCCTACAAAAATCGATAAGATCCCATCAAAAACATAACATGTAAAAAAATTGCCAAGTCTCGCAACAATTTTTAGCACAAACATTTGTGAGATAGAATAACCAAGTCGGTCAATTTATTCAGTAGTACCTATCTAGGGAAGGATCTACCCCCCACCTTTGTCATTCATAAATATTCACCGAACTAACAACATGTTATTGTGACGGTTAATTTATTCAGTAGTACATATCCATGTGAACATCTATCCAACTCCTTTGCCATTCATAAATGTTCATCGAATTAGTTAACTAGGAACATGTTATTGTGACCGTTATAGGGGCCGTATCAATATTACACATCTTCATATTTTTAATAAATAAAATGACTTGGCCATCGCACGGCAATATAATTAAATCTCCTTTCGGGCCAAGTTTATGTTTAGAGGGCTAATAAAATTTGGTAGGGTTTGCTGCATGAACTTTATTGCCGCGTGCGATTGGCCAAGTCGTTTTATTTATTAAAAAGATGAAGATGTGTAATATTGATACGGTCACTATAACGGTCACAATAACATGTTCCTAGTTAACTAATTCGATGAACATTTATGAATAACAAAGGAGTTGGATAGATGTTCACATGGATATGTACTACTGAATAAATTAACCATCACAATAAAACATGTTGTTAGTTCGGTGAATATTTATGAATGACAAAGGTGTGGGGTAGATCCTTCCCTGGATAGGTACTACTGAATAAATTGACCGACTTGGTTATTATATCTCACAACTTTTTGTATTAGAAAAGATTGCGAGGCTTGGCAATTTTTTTACATGTTATGTTTTTGATGGGATTGATTCTACAAACACCATCAGCCTTACACTTAACTGACCATTGCTAGACCTTATTGACATTGACATAAAGCCTACACATGGTCACTTCACTTAAGTGTATTTATTGATGATGGTACAAATGTCAAAGGAGATTCTTTGTCACTAAAATGAAGCGCATTTTAAATCATTACCTATTTGTTTAACGTCAAGTGTTCTAAAAAGGAGTGCCAACATAGTTTCTTACGCAACAGGTCGGGCTGCGGCAGCCAGGAGAAAGTGTGGACGTTGCTGGAGAAGTTCCGTGGAGCGTCCTTCCACTTCCACAGCACGTCGTAGGGGAGCGTGGCGAACACGCGGGCGAACACCTCCAAGCGCTCGAAAGGCAGCCGAGAGGGATCCGTGGAGCTGCCGAAACTCATGTAGATCACACCGCGCTTAGACTTGTCCATCAACGCTTTTAAGTCCTGGTAAATAAATAGTGATGAAAATATTTGAGATATACTCGTACTCCTAGCTTCAAGGCAATAGAGACTATCCCAAAATGATACGAAGTTCAGATAAGTATTTTCATCGCGTGATAGCAGAAAATAAGGTGCTGTCATCTTAAACACAAGTTATTTATTGGTATTATAAAGTAATAAAAATATTGAAGATATTCTGGTGAAAATTATTGAAATAGGCTGTTTGTATGTTCTCTGAGTCGATAAATTTTGTTTTTATTTTTTTGTTGTTTGTATTTGTGGCTACATCACGTCAAAACAGCTGGGCAGATTTTGAACATTTTGCGACGGAGAAAAGCAAGTTTTTATAACTATGGTAAATAAAAAGTGGGTTATGAATTGACCTTTAAGTGGTTATCATGTACATTGAGTTTTTCTTCTTTAGCAACTTGAATGGGTAGGCTGTTTTCCGGGCATGATACATCCTCGACCGCATCGTCACTGAACATCAGGTGAGGTGCGACTAAATGCCCGTCTATCAGCAATAAAAAAAGTCAAAGAAACAGCTAGTTGAAAATTCGATGCTTGAGGTTGAGGCACCGGAGGACCAATTGGTAGGTCGCCGGTGATGGCATGGAGAGCCGTTGGAGACTTGGATTCAAATCCCACTAAAAGCATACGATATTTTAACTTTTCGCTTTGATATTTCTTTTCGATTTTGAGATTGTTTAGATTCATTTGCTAGTTAAGTGAGATATGACAAAAAATTTAATAAGATTGCAATAGGTCCTTACATGCGGTAGATCCTTGGGTGGCTCGCAGTTTATCCCGCCAATATGTACTACATTGAGTGGAATAGGCCGGTAGCCTTCCCACACCGGATGACTGTTCGTGAATACAGATTCCACGTTCTTCCTCAGCTCTTGTATAGGTGGCACATTCTCCCCAAACACATCCCGGATTACACTATCGAAATTGGCATCCATTGAATTAATTAGGCGGTGTACTTCAAAACGATTGTACAGCGTTTTTGTTTCTTCCCATGGAGAAAGCTTATAACGTACAGTTCTGGTGATATCAGGGTGGATTGTGGGATGCATAGGGCCTCCCATATATTCGTAATACTCATCTGAAAGTCCCAGAGTTTGCATCATGATGGCAGGAGTGCGATAAATGTGAGCTAAGGCCAAAGCCGGCTGCACCCAGGCCTCTGTCACTACTAGGTCAAACTGCTGACTTTTATCAGCTAACATTTCTCTTACCATTCTACTAAGCATTTGGTGTTTAAAGGTTTTAAGCACGACATCGTAAGCCGTTTTTATTTGTGTGTAATAATCATTTTTCTTGCCAGTTATAATCTTCTGGAATTCTTCAGTCCAAGTCTTGTAGGATATGTCATGCAGGTCTATCTCGGTGAGGTTTTGTGGACTTTGGTCAGGTGGGAAGGCGGGGTTGGTGGTGAGCACCAACATCTGGTGGCCACGGCGCGCCAGCTCCTGTGTGAGCGGCCGGAACACCGCCTGGTGGCTGTATATAGCTGTGGGCACGACAACCAGGATGCGGGAAGATTCCACGGCCCAACACATTTCATTGAAGCACGCACACAGAAATAACACAACATAGCGTTCGGGACTGGACATTTTGATTTTCATATAAAGTTATATATCTACGTACAAGTATCATTTAATATTTTAACAAATTATTCCACGTTCTCGCTACTGCCCCTGCCAACGTATGAGAGTAGACGGTCGTCGAAAACAAATGGATTGTAAAACAGCTGTGTAAAGAAACTATTTAAATCAATTTGCATAACTGAACGTAGAAAAATATCGTTAGAAAATTACTTTATACACGATTTGGGACATGTTGTAAGTAATTATAAAGACAATAAGTAAATAAAACCATGTCATGTATTTACTTTTATCATTTAGCTTAATGATTTTAATTTTAATTATAAGAACGAGTTAATATAAATCATTTAATTACATTAAACTTTAAAATTATTTATTACTAGCTTCTGCCCGTGACTTCGTCCGCCTTAAATTCGTTTATCGCGGATAAGGGAATTTTTCCGGGATAAAATATAGCCTATGTCCTACCCCGGGACTCAAACTATCTCCATACCAAATTTCATCTAAATCGGTTCAGCGGTTTAAGCGTGAAGAGGTAACAGACAGACAGACACACTTTCGCATTTATAATATTAGTATGGATTTTAGAAAAATTCGTAAATTTCTGAGCTTATATGCAAAATATTGTATGTTTATAATTATTCCCTTATTGTATCACCTGTGATATACAAATAATAAAACTCTTTTCTATTCTGGAATTAAATAGACGTGGAATACCCCGTATTTGTCACTTCGTGACATAATGGCTTGTTTTAGCCCCATCTCATAAAATCTACAGATACAGTTAATATTATTGCAAATCACATTGTACGTAAGATATTAACAAGAAAAATGATTTTTCCCACTGCACCATTTTCATGCATCTCTGTTTGGCCCTATAGTTGAGTTGTAGAAAATGCCATTTAACATTAAGTTCGCCATTTGTACTTACTTTTGTTTTATGCAATAAAGTTTAAATAAATCAATATGACACCGTAGCACAGGCAGAACTGTAACTAAGCATTTATGTACTGTAAATATTGAAAACAATTTGAAATGCTTTCTACTGTTATTTAATTCCCTTTTATAGTCTTTTCAATGTATGTAACACATTGAAAAGACTATAAAAGGGAACTATTAGCCTGAGCCTTATACTTACGATATATTCCTTTACTTTATTTATGTACTGTTTATCTGATTGACTGTCTTTTATGTGATTTGTCTTATTTAATGTACAAAGCTTTTTAAACACCTTTTTATTACATTAGGAAAGCATTTGACCTCGATCGTGATCCATGTGATTCGCACTTTAAATAGTGCGAGTTGTTCGAAATGTGTTTCGGGCCTAAGATGAAAATGCTTATTCTCGCTCTTCAAGTTTGGAGGAAATTATAGGATAATTCATCTATCATTCGTTCAGTCTATTTACTCACGAAACGAGTTACAATTGCGAGTGCCACATTGTAACCGACTTCCCAAAAATGGGTTGCATTAGTAATTCAGCTCGCGTCTACCAGGCAAATCAGACCGCAGATTTAATCCGTTCTGAGAGATTTACTGCCTCCGACTGTACTTTGTGTTTTTATGGAACAGTTGGGAAACATTTGGAGGCTTTTGTAATTGGACTTGTAAGAGGACTGAAATTACAAACCTAACTTTATATACTCTTCTGTAGTACAACACGTTTTAAAGGAACAAAAATCAATTACGCCCCTTTTGTCTGCTTGACAAGTTGGCCTTATCTGAAGTACCCCTGTGGTGATTCCAAATATTCACTTCAGGTTATATTCTGTACATAATTCAATTGATACGATTTATTTACCTTTATTATCCAACGGCTCAGCATAATTTAATAATGTTTACATACCGTGAGAGTATGAAGTAATACTCTCACGGTTGTGTGTGTGTGTTCACTATGTGTTTGAAAAATTACGTCTTAATATTAAACAGAGTTAAAAGCCACATGCAGACACATGGACTTTATCCGCAGTATTTGCTCTGCGCCTAGTATTAAATAAATGTATTCATAGTTTTAGTTTGCAATAAAGAACATTTGCAAACGTAATTGCTTAGATTTAGATTAAGCTTCGGTAATCTCCTAAACCTAAGAGGAAGCTTATTTGTTCAGTGACGAATAAGTAATTTGGTTACTTAGGATAGTATGTGTTTAGTCACACCTTAGATTAAATATAATGAGGACTGATTTTTGTCATGAGTTAAATAAAAAATAAAGAAAATAAAACAAATATTCGGGAATAATTTTACACACATCGAACAAGTCCTGTTGTGGGCTTGTGTTATGAGTACTAGACGACGATAAATATTACTTACAGGAAACATCCAAGACTCTGAACCAAAATGAATTATGTACGTACACAGTATTTCCAATTTAATATATTATATCGGTTGCTGTGTTATTGATTTTCAATGAAAGAAGATACGACTGTTATAATAGAATTTGGTACAATATACTTAAATAATGTCGTTATGACGAAAAATTCCTTAATGGCGATCATTTGTTCTGAACTTTGCACAAACTTGTTTTCCTTTATCCTGGAAAATCTTAATTCTACTACACAGTCTTCCTACACTATCTTTCACCGTCCAATCCTGACAGAAGCATTCGCTAGATTTAAATTTCCTTGAAGATGGGTTTGAACCAATATAAAATTTAAAATAATAGCTATTTCTATTGTAAGATTTACTGTAGAACTCTATGATGTACGTGGCAATACATTGCCAATGGTCGGAGAATACCCGCGTGCGCGCAAAACGCCTCTTTTATACATGGTTATAATTTTATCTATTAATTTACTAATTGTATTGTAAAGAATAATGACAAGAAATATAAGTGCCACAGGTACGGTAAGGGCGGCGAGTAGCAATGCTTGTGTCAGGCCGTCCCAGGTGAGAGGCGGCGGCGGCGTGGTCATGCGGCGGCCGCGCAGGCGCAGCGTGCGCTCCGCCCGCCACACGGCGCGCGCCAGCGCCGATTGCCCGCGGTCTTGCATCTCGCGGCCCATCCACGCTGACTTCTCACGGTAGCTGTAATAAAATACATCAGTAAGTTATTTGAGTCACTTCATCGGAGACGTTCAATAATAGGTATATATGGTAATCCATCATCATTATGATAAATTCGGATGTATCTTCCGCAGCACAGCTGCTGACGTTTAAGGCTACGCTTTCAATAATTTCCTGCATATTTATATGTGGGATTGGTACTGGCTGAGTGTATGGTGCTGTCTATTAGACAACGAAAAACCGTTTAAAATATAATCGAATTAGGAATGCGTTGATGACGGATGACAGAGTATTAGTTGATGGATGAATTTTTTATAAATTGTACATGATTATGAAAATTTGTGAATATAAAGAAATTAAGAAGATCTTTGCGTTTTTCCTGCCCCATCCCTATATATGTATTTACCGAAGCGAAGTTTAAAATATTCAGTGTTTTAACAGTAAATACTGTGGTCCATGTCATTACAGTATATTATTTTGTTTTATTTTGTTCAATACTTTTGTTTTATTCCGTTCATTATTTTTACTGCCTTTAGGGGATGTTATTGATGAGGTTGGGTGCGAGCGTGGACGCCCCAGAGGGAGGGAGAGGGAGAGATAAATTTGTTCTGAGTTATATACTGATTTGCATTCCTTACCTTATGTCTAATAATCTTATCCTATCACATCTTGAACGAATATCATGTCCTCTATTCGGCTTATCGCAGTAGACGCTATGATGGCATCAACATCTGTTAACGGTAACAAAATGTCGGACCAACTCACCGTTTATCGTTAATGAGTGTCTGAATAGCCTCCCTCAGCTGAGACTCCGAGAACGAGTACAAATCTAAACGCATCCCTATCCCAAGGCGTTCGTAATTCTCCACATTGACCCACTGGTCTCCCAACATCGGTATCCCCAACAGCGGGATGCCAGCGTGCAATGCCTCGTCTGTTGACTGCAGACCTCCTTGAGTGATGAACAAGACTAGTTTTTCATGTCCTACAAAATAAAAAATGAATAGTGTAAAAAACACTAGAAAAACACGCTATACAAGACTTTTCTAATAAATCCAAATACAGCTATGATACGATGTTCCATCATGAAGTTCCAGTTCATATCTTCCGGCTCCATCAGATCAGTTCGACAGTTCCATATTATTGTATTGTCATCGGAACTACATACAGCTGCCAATTTTCATAACGCTAAGATCCTTGGAAGATGGTTAAATTAGTTACCTTAGATTCCATAACATAGTTAGTTACATACAGGTCGATCTAATAAAAGCGTGTTGAAATGTGTTTAGATTACAGTTATGATAATTATCTACGTAAAATCTGATCACACGAAAGCTCATTAGACAGCCAGGAATAACTGGCTGAGACTTCGCTTGTCATATGGTGCGTTTGTCTTTCTCACTTTGTACTGAAAATAAAGAGATGGACAATATGTTTCATAAGATAAACATTCGGGCTTCATATTGATTCTACAAATACCATCAGCCACACACTTAACTGACCATTGTTAGACCTTATTGACATTTACATAAAGCTTACACATGGTCACTTCACTTAAATGTGTTGCTGATTGTACAAATGACTCAGACTCCCTACTTCCAACAAAAAGCACAAATGTACTGCTAAAATTCAAGCGCATTTTAAAACATCACCTATTTGTTTAACTTCAACTGTTCTAACAAGGAGTGCCAACATAGTTTCTTACGCAACAGGTCTGGCTGCGGCAGCCAAGAGAAAGTGTGGACGTTGCTGGAGAAGTTCCGTGGAGCGTCCTTCCACTTCCACAGCACGTCGTAGGGGAGCGTGGCGAACACGCGGGCGAACACCTCCAAGCGCTCGAAAGGCAGCCGAGAGGGATCCGTCGTGCTTCCGAAACTCATGTAGATCACACCGCGCTTAGACTTGTCCATCAACGCTTTTAAGTCCTGGTAAATAGTGATGAAAATATTTGAGACATACTCGTACTCATAAATAGCTTGAAGGCAATAGAGACTATCCCAAAATGATACGAAGTTCAGACAAGTATTTTTATCGCGTGATGGCAGAAAGGATCGATGGGGTGCTGTCATCTTAAACACAAGTTATTCATTGGTATTATAAAGTAATATAAAAATATTGATGATATTCTGGAGAAAACGACTGAAATAGGCTGTTTGTATGTTCTCTGAGTCGACAAGTTTTGTTCTTATTTTTTTGATGTTTGTATTTGTGGCTACATCACGTCAAAACAGCTGGGCAGATTTTGAACATTTTGCTACAGAAATTAGCATTTTTTTTAAACTATGGTAAAGAAAAAGACGGTTATGAATTTACCTTTAAGTGGTTATCATGTACATTGAATTTTTCTTCTTTAGCAACTTTTATGGGTAGGCTATTTTTCGGGCATGATACATCCTCGACCGCATCGTCACTGAACATCAGGTGAAATTGCAATTGAATGTGCAACAGATTGAAATTCAAAAAAATGCCCGTCTATCAGCAATAAAACAAGCCAAAAAAATAGCTAGTTGAAAATTCGATGCTTGAGGCCGAGGCACCGAAGGACCAATTGTTAGGTCGCCGGTGATGGCATGGAGAGTCGTTGGAGACTTGGATTCAAATCCCACTAAAAGCATACGATATTTTAACTTTTCGCTTTGATATTTCTTTTAGATTTGAGTTTGTTTTTATTCATTTGCTAGTTAAGAGGCTTACAGCTCTGAATGACCTTCGATCTGTTCTGTAGCTCTTCCCTTTTCCGTGTTGTATATGTCTCATCATGTTGACAGCGACCGTCTTTACCAATATACTGTTTCAGTTTTACTCCAAGAGTCACCAAAACCAAGATAAATGTCATCAAACTTTGTTATTTTTACGACAACAATATAAGTTTTTGCCACTTTCCTCAAAAAATACACGCCTTTTAAGGAAAATGCTTGCGTAGCACCTTAGTTCACAATGAACATATTTTCATAATGAACAAAGGTTGATTGAAAGACTAGATACGCAATCTTTATTTTTATAGACCTCTCTGTCATAATCTATAATTAATTATATAGAAATATATTTAAATTTTAGAATGCAAGAAAGTCTTAAATAAAATCTGAACTATCATATAAACCATATTTCGAAAGCAAGTTTGGCCATTCCAGGGACTAGATACAAAACAAAAACCACGAAAACTCGTACATTTACGCTTGGAACCCCTTAAGTGAGATTAGCCAAAAAATTTAATAAGATTGTAATAGGTCCTCACATGCGGTAGATCCTTGGGTGGCTCGCAGTTTATCCCGCCAATATGTACTACATTGAGTGGAATAGGACGGTAGCCTTCCCACACCGGATGACTGTTCGTGAATACAGATTCCACGTTCTTCCTCAGCTCTTGTATAGGTGGCACATTCTCCCCAAACACATCCCGGATTACACTATCGAAATTGTCACCCATTGAATTAGATAGGCGGTGTACTTCAAAACGATTGTAAAGCGTTTTTGCTTCTTCCCATGGAGAAAGCTTGTAACGTACAGTTCTGGCGATATCAGGGTGGATTGTGGGATGCATAGGGCCTCCCATATATTCGTAATACTCGTCTGAGAGTCCTAGGGTTTGCATCATGATGGCGGGAGTGCGATAAATGTGAGCTAAGGCCAAAGCCGGCTGCACCCAGGCCTCTGTCACCACTAGGTCAAACTGCTGACTTTTATCAGCTAGCATTTCTTTTACCTCTCTACTAAGCATTTGGTGTTTAAAGGTTTTAAGCGCAACATCGCAAGCCGTTTTTATTTGCGTGTAATAATCATCTGTCTTTCCAGTTACAGTCTTTTGGAATTCTTCAGTCCAAATCTTGTACGATAGGTCGTGCAGGTCTATCTCGGTGAGGTTATGGGGTGCTTGGCCAGGCGGGAAGGCGGGATCGGTGGTGAGCACCACTACCTGGTGGCCACGGCGCGCAAGCTCCTGTGTGAATGGCCGGAAAACCGCCTGGTGGCTGTACATAGCTGTGGGCACCACGACCAGGATTCGGGAAGCTTCTACGGCCCACCACATTTCAGTGAAGCACGCACACATAAATAACATAACATAGCGTTCGGGACTGAACATTTTGATTCTCATATAAAGTCATATATCTACGTACAAGTATTATGTAATATTTTAACAAATTACTCCACGTTCTCGCTCCTGCCACTGCCAACGTATGAGACTAGTCGGTCGTCGAAAACAAACGGAGAATAAACAGCTGTGTAGAGAAACTACTTAAACCAATATTGGCGAAAATCGAAGGTGAACAGGCAGTATATAATTCCACTAGCTGTTGACCGCGACTTCGTTCGCACAGAGATGAAATTTGTAGCCTTTTAGAAGGCAACTTCATCAACGGAGGAAAAAAAACATAACCCTCTTTTTTTCTTCAGCGTAATCGAATAAAAAGTATCCTATAATTATCTGAGGATGCCCAACAACCCGCGTACGAAAAATAGTTGAAATATGTTTAGCCGTTTTGGCGTGATGAAGCTACATCGACACATACATACCAACATACAAAAAATAAAATTGAATTGATAGTGACATTCAAATACTCCATATCACTTATTTTTTAGATTTTCTATATTATAGTAGTAGATTATCTATATATGTTTAATGTACATAGACATTTCATTTTACATCTTAATCTATCTATCTTCTATATTCTATCTATCTATCTATGTATACAAATAATAAAGCTAAAGTATACGGAGACCTGAGCCTGAGGTGACGCGAAGTGAGAACTCTTCGGTTTGTTAGAGAGCCGTTAATGCACGGATATTGGCGCAAATGGAAGGTGAACAGG
The DNA here is from genome assembly GCA_905404275.2 of Hedya salicella. Taxonomy (NCBI): domain Eukaryota; kingdom Metazoa; phylum Arthropoda; class Insecta; order Lepidoptera; family Tortricidae; genus Hedya; species Hedya salicella. Next base: position 18,907,885 of record FR990108.1, read on the forward strand.
CAGTATATAATTCCATTAACACTGTCTTGGATGAACGCTTCGTCACAACATACTTGATGGAGTTCCTAAACTCATTGAGCGCTTCAGGACTCCCAGCACACACATTAACACTGAAAGTTGGAGTTCCGATCATGCTTCTTCGGAATTTGTCACCTCCAAAGTTATGCAACGGAACCAGGCTAAAAGAAGTGCAGCTGCAGCGAAACCTCATCGACGCGCAAATCCTGATAGGGTGCGGCGCCGGAGAAGCCGTGTTCATCCCCCGCACCCCCCCCATTCCGATCAACTTCCCGCTCCGCTTCAAGCGCCTACAGTTCCCTGTGAGCGTCTGCTTTGCCATGACCATCAACAAGTCGCAGGAGCAGCCGCTGCGCGCCGCCGGCGTGGACCTGCGCACGGGGTACTTCTCGCACGGGCAGCTACGTGGCGTGCTCGCGCGTCACCAGCTGCACGGAGCTGTTCATGCTGATGCCCGCGGGGAAGACTCACAATGTGGTGTACAAAAAAATATTGTAAAATGTCAATGATATGTACTTAAATATAATTTACATGCCTACTTTTGGAGTATGTAACTTTAGATATAATTATATGTATATATTTAGTTGTGCATACATAAACATAACTGTAAAAAAATGTAAATACTTGGCCTCAATATCTATATTCACCTTTCCTCTAATCTTACTTCTAAATAATATTAGACCTAAATTCAAAAGGTTGTTAGGAAGTATGGATGTGTACATTTCTTACCGTTTCATGTTTAGACTGATTAACTGGAGGACCGATATAGTTGATATTTGCCATAGACTTGATTTAGATAGTACTACAGTCAAAGACGTAAAAATAGAAAAGTGGTACTGTATCGTCCGATATACACCTCTAAGTATATACTCCATGTATTTTAAATGACGTCAAAAATTTAAATAAGTCCAAAAAACTATTGATTTTGGAGTGTACTTTTATTTAGTGGTATTTGTATAACATTTTATCTGGACTTTACTTCCGTTTTGGCTCCAAGGGAGAGGGGTGAATTAGCCGCTTACTGACACAGACCGAATTCTACGCGGGCAGAGCGCATTGATGTACTGTAAATATTGAAAACAATTTGAAATGCTTTCTACTGTTATTTAATGTATGTAATTGGAAAGACCATAAAATGGAACTATATATTCCTAAAAAATAATTAAAAGTGTAATAAGCCTTATACTGACGATAAATTCCTTTACTTTATTTATGTACTGTTTATTTGATTGACTGTCTTTTATGTGATTTGTCTTATTTGATGTAAACAGTTTTGTAACCATCTTTTTACTACAATAGGAAAGTATTTCACCTCGATCGTGATCTTCTCTCTCACTTTAAATAGTGTGAGTTATTCGATATGCGTTTCGGGCCTAAGATGAAAATGCTTATTCTTGCTCTTCAAGTTTGGAGGAAATTATAAGATAATTCGTCCAGTCTATTTACTCACAGAACGTGTTACAATTGCGAGTGCCACATTGTAACCGACTTCCCAAAAATGGGTTGCATTAGTAATTCAGCTCGCGTCTACCAGGCAAATCAGACCGCAGATCTAATCCGTTCTGAGAGATTTACTGCCTCCGATTGTACTTTGTGTTATTATCGAACAGTTGGGAAACATTTGGAGGCTTTTGTAATTAGACTTGTAAGAGGTACTCTTCTAATAGTAAGTACAACACGTTTTAAAGGAACAAAAATCAATTACGCCCCTTTTGTGTGCTGGTATAGTCGGCCTTATGGGAAGTCCCCCTGTGGCGTTTCCATATTATTAGTCACTTCAGGTTATATTATTATTCTATACATAATTCAAGTGATACTATTTATTTATCTTTACGATCCCACGTTTCAGTATAATTTAATAAAGTTTACAAACCATGCGAGTATGAAGTAATTCTATACGTTTAAAAAATTACGTCTTAACATAGTTAAAACTAGTATTAGCCACATGCAGACACACGGACTTTACCCGCAGTATTTACTCTGTGTCTATTAAGTAAATGTATTCATAGTTTTAGTTTGCAATAAAGTACATTTCCAAACAAAATTGGTCACACCTTAGATTAAATATAATGAGGACTGAGTTTTGTTATGAGTTAAATAAAAAATAAATATAATAAAACAAACATTCGGGAAATAATCTTACACTAATCGAACAAGTCCTGTTGTGGGCTTGTGTTATGAGTACTAGAGGACGATAAATATTACTTACAGGGAACATCCAAGACTCCGAACTTTAATTATGTATTTAATTAAATATGTATCGATTTTCAATGAATGAAGATACGACTGTTATAATAGAATTTGGTACAATACACTTAAATAATGTCAATATGACTAAACATTTCTTAATCGCGATCATTAGATTAGATTAGATTTATTTATTTCATGATAAAATAGCACTATAAATTTGCATAGTGTCAAAGTTACACGTATTTAAATCATGCTCGTCAACATAAGTTAAATAATAATAAAAATGAAAATATTAACAATGTCAAATGTGTAAAAAATAATAACAGTTATAATTAAATCTCATCTCCTAATAAGGATCGTCATTTAGTTTAAAAATACAATAATAATTACAGAATACAAGTCAATCAGTACATTAAAATTATTTTGTTCCAATGTCAGCCACACAGAACAATTTGAGATACACTATATTAATATTCAAATCAATTTACATCTCCTAATATGGATCGTCATTCTAAACAATATCACACAAAATTCAATGTCATTTCGTTACAAAATATATAATTATAACATTAGCTCCATGTACTCATTTACAGAGTACAGAGGGTTTTCCAACAAAACGTTTCTCAGTCGACGCCCAAATGTTTCGTCAGACGGCTCATTCCTTAAATCATCGGGTAAATGTTCAAAGTAGGTCGGGCCGATGACACGCGGGTTATTGCCTGAAAGTGCCATGCGACGAGGAACCGTTCTGAGACGCCCGGTAGAACGGAGCTGTTTTCCCGTAACATCTACGCGCGCGAACTGGGAAATGTTACTTCTTACAAATGAAAGTATCTCAAAAAAATATTGCGAGTAGTGCGTCATGATGCGTTCCGATACGAAGAGTTCTTTACAGGGTTGTTTAGGTGTGGCTCCCACAAGTGTACGGATAGCTCGTTTCTGAATTATTAGAACTCTGTTTGCATCAGTGGAGTTACCCCAGATGAGTATTCCGTACGACATGAGAGAGTGAAAATGGGCAAAGTACACCTGTTTTACCGCAACTTTCGTGATAAGAGGTGCCAATTTTCGAAGCGCGAAGACCGCACTACTCAACCTATTGCATAGACTGTTGACATGGCACTTCCAGCTCAAACTCGAATCAATAGTGAACCCAAGGAACCTACTCTCATCGCACAATGGCATCGGGCTACATGCCATGCACGGTGGTATCGGAACCTTGCGACCTGAAAAAAGCATAATGTTCGATTTGGTCACGTTGAACAAAAGCCCCTTTGCTGTAAACCACGTTCGCAGATGCTCACAAGCCTCGGTAACTTTTATTATGAGCTGTTCATAGGTCTTTGCACAAACCAAAACAGTCGTGTCGTCTGCAAACAATACCGACAGACCGACCAAAATACTTGACGACAAGTCGTTAATAAATAATAAAAAAGGGTATTTCCCAGTGCAGATCCTTGGGGAATACCCAAATTAATATTCCCTGAGTCAGATGTTAAGATTTTGCCGTCTGCCGGTATCTTTACTACCTCCTCTGACAAAAACGAACTAAAAAGTCGGTAGGCGTTGTTCTCAATACCATACAATTTTAATTTATTGAGCAGCAGCGTATGGCTAATGACGTCAAATGCTTTCGACAACACACAATATCGCAGCCATCTACTGGTTATCGTCCAACCCGGTCATTATGCAATCGAATATCCTGTGCGCCGCGGTGGTTGTTGACATTTTTCGTCTATACGCGTACTGGTTGTCCGTAAGCAGGTTATTTGATTCCAAATAACACATTAGGTTGGACGATAAGATCGATTCGACTATTTTAGGTATTGCAGGTACTATTGTAATCGGTCTATAATTATTCACATCACACCTGTCACCCTTTCCTTTATAAACAGGGCACACCCTGGTGTTTTTTAGAACATCGGGGTATATACCAGTTTCGAACATCGAATTTATTAAGAAGACAAGTATGTCGCCAATAACCGGCCATAAACAAAGTATAATGTTCAGTGAAATGTCAAAAGCATCGACGGTGCCTCGTTTTTTTAACAAAGGGAGCAGAACCTTATCCAATAAATCGCGAGTGACGACTGGCAGAGTGGAAGCGGGCACGTCAGATGTGTCCAAATAACTTTGAAGATGTTGCGTGGATTTGGAAATATCGCTTTAAACTGCGTATTTGGAGGCTACTCCAAGAAAGTGGGAGTTAAAAGTATTTGGCAATTCACTATCCTTCATTTGTAAGTCAGTTTCAGGATGCCGATCGACCGAAGATCATTTGTTCTCAACTTTGCACAAACGTGTTTTCCTTCATCCTGGAAAATCTTAATTCTACTACACACTCTTCCTACACTATCTTTCACCTTTCAATCATGTCTGCAGAATTCGCTAGATTGAAATTTCCTTGAAGATGGGATTAGACCAATTTTAAATTTAAAAGAACAGCTATTTCTAATGTAAGATTTATTGTAGAGCTCTATGATGTACATGGCAATACATTGCCAATGGTCGGATAATATCCGCGTGCGCGCAAAACGCCTCTTCTACATATTATGATTATAATTTTATCTATTAATTTACTAATTGTACTGTAACAAATAATGGCAAATAATATAAGTGCCACAGGAACGACGAAGGCAGCGAGTAGCAACGCTTGTGTCAGGCCGTCCCAGGTGAGAGGCGGCGGCGGCGTGGTCATGCGGCAGCCGCGCAGGCGCAGCGCGCGCTCCGCTCGCCACACGGCGCGCGCCAGCGCTGACTGCGCACGGTCCTGCATCTCTCGCCCCAACCACGCAGACCTCTCCCTGTACCTGGAATAAAATCAGTCTGTTTTTTCGAGCGTCTTCGAGGTTAGAGTCTAACCGTTAGACGATCAGTAAAACATCATTATGATAAATAGTGATGCGCAGCATAGCTGTTGACGTTCGGAATTCCACGTAGATTTGCTTTGAGCAAGTTGTTCTGAACTGTATTCACTTTTTCTCTCATATTTTTTTTATCTTGTACGAATATCATCATGTCCTCTATGCGGCTTATCGCTATAGTCGGCATACGGCCATGTTGTTGGTATCAAAATGTCGGACCCACTCACCTCTTATCGTCAATGAGAGTCTGAATAGCTTCCCTCAGCTGAGACTGCGAGAACGTGTACAAATCTAAACACATCCCTATCCCAAAGCGTTCGTAATTCTCTACATTGAGCCACTGGTCTCCTAACAACGGTATCCCTAACAGCGGGATGCCAGCGTGCAATGCCTCGTCTGTCGACTGCAGACCTCCTTGCGTGATGAACAGGACTAGTTTTTTATGTCCTACAAACATAAAAAAGGGTTAAGATTAGAGTTATGATAATTATCTACATGAAATCTGATCACATGAAAGCTCTTTGGACAGCCAGGCACAACTGACTTCGCTTGTCATGTGGCGCGTTTCCCTTACTCGCATTGTACTGAAAAAAAAAGAGATGGGTAATATTTTTCATACGATAAACATTCGAGTTTCATAATGAAATGAAATAATGATCTTTATTCTGTAAGTAGGCCACAAGGACACTTTTACAAGTCTGACTCTACGGCGTTTCCCAAGAGAAGAACACTGAAGAGAAGAAAGCCGAAACAAACTCAACAGTCAGTAATTTTTTCGAAATAACTCTTATATCTATTACAATATTTGTGCTAGTTGCGTAGTTCTTCAAGGAAACATATCAAAATTTATTAAAGTAAAAAAAAAACTAGAATATAAAAAAGCAAAATAGTGATTTTTATTTCAAACAACTTACGTTTGATATGCCACCTTATAAGAACCGTGTCCCGGTAAAAGTAAATTATTTGGTTTCTGTTTTGGGCCATGCATTTTTGTCTGTTAAATAGTCTTCTACCCTATAATAAGCCTTTGCCATTAGGGACTCTTTTAAGTACTTTTTGAGAGCTGGAAACGATAATTTCAAAGCGTCATCTGGTAGCTTATTATAAAAATGTATACATTGGCCTAACGAATGATTTGGCTACTTTACGAACGCGGAACTTTCTAATAGCGATTTTGTTTTTATTTCTAGTATTAAAATTGTGGATATCTGAATTCTTAGTAAAAGACTTTAGGTTCTTAATAACATAAATAATATTCTCATAAATATATTCATATTAATTCTACATATACCATCTGCCACACACTTAACTGACCATTGTTAGACCTTATTGACATAAAGCCTACACTTGGTCACTTCACTTAATAGTGTTGTTGATTGTACAAATGACTCAGACTCCCTCTTTCTAACAAAAAGCACATGTACTGCTGAAATTCAAGCGCATTCTAAAACATCACTAATTTGTTTATCGTCAACTGTTCTGACAAGGAGTGCCAACATAGTTTCTTACGCAACAGGTCAGGCTGCGGCAGCCAGGAGAAAGTGTGGACGTTGCTGGAAAAGCTCCGGGGAGCGTCCTTCCACTTCCACAGCACGTCGTAGGGGAGCGTGGCGAACACGCGGGCGAACACCTCCAAGCGCTCGAAAGGCAGCCGAGAGGGATCCGTGGAGCTGCCGAAACTCATGTAGATCACACCGCGCTTAGACTTGTCCATCAACGCTTTTAAGTCCTGGTAAATAAATAGTGATGAAAATATTTGGGACATACTCGTACTCATAGCTTAAGGCAATAGAGACTACCCCAAAATAAGCCTCTGCTTTCTGTTATCATGCGATAAAAATACTTTCATCTCAAAGAGGTATTTATGTTGGCATATTAAAAATATTGAACATATTCTGGTGAAAACCGAGATAAAAACAATAAAATAGTATTCTATGTTTTCTGAGACACTTTTTGTTTAAAAAAGTACGTAAAAAAAGAAAAGAAATATATATTTACATGCGGTAGGTCCTTGGAGGGCTCGCAGTTTATCCCGCCAATATGTACCACATTGAGTGGAATAGGCCGGTAACCTTCCCACCCCGGGTGACTGTTCGTGAATAGAGATTCCACGTTCTTCCTTAGCTCCCGTACAGGTGGCACATTCTCCCCAAATACATCGCGGATAACCCTATCGAATGTGTCATCCATTGAATTAGTAAGACGGTGAAGGTCAAAACGATTGTACAGCATTTTTATTTCTTCCCATGGAGAAAGATTATAACGTCGAGTTCTCCCGATATCAGGGTGGATTGTGGGATGCATAGGGCCCCCCATATATTCGTAATACTCGTCTAAAAGTCCTAGAGTTTGCATCATGATGGCGGGAGTGCGATAAGTGTGAGCTAAGGCCAAAGCCGGCTGCACCCAGGCCTCCGTCACCACTAGGTCAAACTGCTGACTTTTATCAGCTAACATTTCTCTTACCTCACTACTAAGCATTTGTTGTTTAAAGGTTTTAAGCGCGACGTTGTAAGTCGTTTTTATTTGCGTGTAATGATCATCCTTCTTTCCAGTTACAATCTTTTGGAATTCTTCAGTCCAAGTCTTGTAGGATATGTCGTGCAGGTCTATCTCGGTGAGGTTTTGGGGTGCTTGGCCAGACGGGAAGGCGGGGTCAGTGGTGAGCACCACCACCTGGTGGCCACGGCGCGCCAGCTCCTGTGTGAACGGCCGGAACACTATCTGGTGGCTGTACATAGCTGCGGGCACCACAACCAGGATTCGGGAAGCTTCCACAGCCCACCACATTTCAGTGAAGCACGCACACAGAAATAAAACAATATAGCGTTCGGGATTTGACATTTCCCTGTTGTCAAATATATATATACGGTGCAAGTATTATATATTTTAACAAATTATTACTCGTTCTCGCTGCTACCACTGCCGACGTATGAGACTAGTCGGTCCTCATCGACAAATGGGATGTAAAACAGCTGTGTAAAGAAAATACTTAACCCACTGCAAGGACCATTAAAACAAGAGGACTTTGTATCGTGCGCCGATCGCAAGGAGATATTCTGCCTTTAAAACTAAACATTTTAATCATGCAAAGAAATGTAGTACACTAAAAATTAGTATGTAAACAACCAATTATCAATCAATCGTAACGTTAAAATACTGTGTCACGATTGCAAACTTGAAAAATTGACAATAATAATCCATACTATAATATTATAAATGCGAAAGTGTGTCTGTCTGTCTGTCTGTCTGACTGTCTGTCTGTCTGTCTGTCTGTCTGTCTATTACCTTTTCACGCTTAAACCGTTGAACCGATTTGGATGAAATTTGGTAAGGAGATAGTTTGAGTCCCGGGGAAGGACATAGGCTGCTTTTTATCCCGGAAAAATACCCTGATCCGTGATAAACGAATTTAAGGCGGACGAAGTTGCGGGCAGAAGCTAGTTATTATATATAACGTATTCATACATGGCGTTGTGCATATTGGGGAACGACTTTTTGTATGGAGATTGTCAGTCCTCTAATTTTGATGGTCCTTGACCGACTCTGCTTAAACCGATATGTTAAACTGCGTTTAGATTATACAGTATTGATACAAACATCTTAGTAGAAAAGAAAAATAATTGCGATCCACTACAGTCTAAGCCGGTATCGAACCGTTAGGATTATCATCGTCTGAAAAATACCTTATATACAAGATTTGAAAGATAGTATTCTCTTCTCTTTCCACGATTATCTATCTATCAGCCACAGACGTCCACTGCTGAATATAGGCCTCACCTATAGTTCACCACAGGGTGCGATCTTGCGCTGACCACATCTACCGACTCCTGGCGACTCTTACGAGGTCATCCGTCTACCTAGTCGGGGACCGTTCTACGCTGCGCTATCCTATATGCATTGGCATCACTCCAGCGGGCCTATGATGGTATGATATAAATGATATGATAACGCGCCTGTCACTCTCGCACTCACATACATGTTAGAAGTTGACGGCAGCTATGTCACTTATTTATCGCGCGACAAACGCAACCATCATAGGCCCGCAGGACCTTACTGCCCTATATAACGTAACGGCCATCCGTTCTCCGGGCTACATGGCTCGCCCGTTGCCACATCAACACTGCAATCATACTCATACTCATACTCATTTATTGATAAAATATGTCTAGATTTACAAGTCAATTCATTAAATTAAAATTAAAATTACCGTTACTTTACTTTTTTGTTTTTACAAATATCATGATAATAATCACAATTTTTGCAATTTATTAGTGGATCACTCCACTAGCGTTATTATTATAAACAAAGATCAGAAACAAATGAAAAAATTTTTCGACGATACTGGACTTGAACCAGTGCCTTGAGCCAGACCGGGGCAGCACGCTCTACCATCTGAGCTAATCGTCCACACCAGCAGTCGACGAATTTTGTCATCTGTTCTTGCTTATGGATCTCTGTATGGTGCATCCGAGGCACTGGTTCAAGTCCAGTATCGTCGAAATTTTTTTTCATTTCTTTCTGATCTTTGTTTATAATAATTACCGTTACTTGTTTTATTGCTAATATTTATTTATATTTATGTTCCGTTCGCTCACCATCCGAACAATTTCCACTTTGTTCTGTTCAAATTTTTTGCTTTGTTCCACTGGGTTTTTATTCTATTTAATCGTTTTTCTTATTTGTACTTGTTTTTCTTGTTTATAATTATTAATCTGAGCTGTACGTACGATGCATTCTGTTATCCATTTCGATTTTCCATTCAAATTCCACTTGACAGCTTTGACAATTGAAACTCCTGACAGCTTGCGCTGTCGGGTCAGTGCGCTGCGTTCACAACAATGTTTTCGTGCGTACAGTTCTCCGTGGCGCTACCTACCTATGGTCTCACCGGAAGATCAGCGCTGGCTTTGGAGCTAGCATTATGCTGAGGTGTGACCATTTCGGGGCATACTTAGTTTAGTAATATATTTTTTTGTATTAATGTATAAATATGCCCTCGAATAAATGTATTTTCTTTCTTTCTTTCTAATAAAGGGCTGCCACAATAGATCAAATCTGGTCGAGGCAGCATACAGAAGGCCCAAAATCAACAATAAAAAAAAAATATTAAGTTAAGTATTGTTATTCTATTCTATTCTATCGTTATCACCATATTATCATCATATTTACATTTCATGTCATCTATTATTGACGAGTACGAGAATAATATTCATCCATGCTATAAAATGCTGGCTGTTAGCCATTTCTTTAATTTACAAAAAAATGTTACTTCACTCTGAATGTCTTTTATTTCATAGCCTTCATAGATGAGAATGTATATAACTGATAGCCTTTTCTGTGAGCTATGTCGGTTACTTTGGTTCTTCTGCGGATATGCTCATTTCTGATTCTATTACGAAGAGAAATCTCAAGCATAGCCATTCCCATTGCAAGTTTCCACGATTAGAACTCATACAAAAAAATTAAGCCCTTTTGGCACATGTGTCACTGTCTGTTCACATATAGGCCTATCTGGCATATATGTACCCTTATTAAAGAAAGGTAATTAAATAAATCATATTCATACGCAACCAAGCCTCGCTTGTTGTGTTGTCATATCTGTTTCCCTTATTTGTTTTCCCAAAGTGGGTAGTTTGCACAACTTGTAACTTGTAACAAAGGATAATAATATTTGTAAAGCTTCGTATACTTCGGGAACTCAAATGAGATACTAGACGCGATATAATTCGTTTAAATAGTTTTATTTAAATGAGAATATTATTTGTCAGTTTAATCCAGCTGATTAAAAATCCTATTTCAGTTAGTATGGAGATCCGCATGAAAACTGACATTCATTCATTCATTTCATTTTATTCAATAAACATTTACATTGTGTTTGAATGTCATCTTAACTAAAATTGGATAATTACGTACAATATTGATAATTGAGATTAAAAATAATAATTATTCAGAAATGTCTTACTTACAAAATTGATAATAATAATTATGTACCTGTCTCGATAATGAGCATTAAGTATAACACTCCTTAAAACAAAAAAAGAAAGAAAAATACATAATATTTTCTTCTGTTTCCGCGATTATTACTCATTGAAATAAAACAATTTAACGGATTATATCGCGTATATTATCTCATTTTAGTTTCCGACGTTTCGGAAGCTTTCCTGCTTTCCATGGTCACGGGAGGACCCGACTTTACGGTATTGCAAATTACAAGGCCAAAAGGAAATAGGGCAGTTGGCATGACTACCGATCAACGTGATCTTTACCATAGATTAATAATATGGATATTGTTACAGAAGTATAATACCAAATACGGATTCTACCGAATTACTGCTGTTTCTCGACATATCATCTTGGCCGCCAGAACCGATTTCTTTACACAGCTGCTCTATTCGGAATGTATATGTACGTATTGACGTATAAAGGGGAAAGGGGGGTTAAAACGTACTGATTTTAATAAATTGCAATAAACCATTTATCTCTTTACCGCTATGCAAATTTATTTAGCGCATACTCCCGCCACCCCCTCAGACTAAGAAAAAAGATAGATATGACATTACGAACAATCTAGTGAATTACAAGTACAAACAAACCATGTGTGTGAAGTTGTCTGATTTGTCAAAGCCATGCCAAGAAACGGCTTCACTAGATTGCTCGTAACGTCATGTCTATCTTTTTACCCCTTGCAAAATGTGTGCAAATCGTCCCGCCATCCCCATTTCGTTGCATCTTGGAGGATTCATTCGGTAATTACCTTAGCCTACCGTTCTTAACAGGTTTTAAAAGGTTTCAGAGGTCTCATAACCATAATCATAATCATAACTTTTATTGCACAATGGTAACAAGTTCTTACAAAATACATGGACTCTGAAAGGGTATAAATTTGCCTTAAAACTGAGGTTAAAACTAACATTACACATAGAATAGAAATTAAGCACAGCCACAGTTTAACTTAAAGTTGCTAAATAGTAACAAAATAAAGAAATAATTATATTGTATACATATATCTTATGAAATCTAGCCTACTTAATGTTTGTCATCAAAAAACTCTTTCTTCGAGTCTCTTATCTCATCTATAGGTACTTATTATTCATTGAAAATATTAAAATAAAATATATTGAAATTGACTTTCATTTGGAGGTCACAAAATATAATATTTTTGGTATGTTTGTATGTGTCGTGGCTTCATCATGGCAAATCGGCTGAACAGATTTCAACTAGTTGAGGTACACGGGTAGTTGGGTATCCATGGATGTTTATAAGATATTTTTTATCCGAAACAAAGAGGGTTTATGATATTTTATCCACCTCGAACGTAGTTGCGGGCCCTTCTAGTCTAGATATTAATATATCGGGGAACCGAGAAACTCATACTTAAACAGTAAGGCCCCAGGTTTTTCAAAAATTGGATTTATGTCTTTGTTGAAAGTTATCCCTAGCCTTAAGGGGATGCATCAAAAATTAAAGCCGGTATTTAGCGTGATTTTTGAAAAATCTGGTATATAAAACAGGCTCATATTCAGATATGTGTTTTTGACTATGTATTCAAAGATTAATGCAGAAACGTGTTTATTGAAAATTTCCTCAATAGAAAAGTTATCCAGAAACGCGTCTTCTTTTTCCGTTTTTTGTCTAGTTTGTTACATAATAATATCTTCGATTTCATTGGCGCTTACGCTAAAAACCCCAATTATGTAGGGCATTCGCTTTCTCTTTCTTTGATGCACGCGAGAGATAAATACGTCCCTTATTACAAATTCTGCTCATTGGTCTGCTCGTCGTTTGGGGCGTGGTTTATGGATGACGATGCAGGCCATTAAGTGTCCTTTGTAACAAGATAGTATTTGCGGGCCGATATACTCTTATTTGCCAGAATGTTATTTGCCCGAATATCATCTGCACTACTAATCAACGGCCATAAAGTTGTTTCCCATAATTTTGTAGGTATGCCAATCTCATTGTTTACCATATTAATCATATGCCAGAATCTTTGTTTCCCGTAATATCAATTTCAATAATCTCATTTTCCATAATCATTGTAATCCAAAATAATCACATGCCATAGTGTCATTTGCCATCCCTATCAATTGTTAGAATTGGACAAAATGGAAAATGGGTCCAAAACCGAAAATTGTATGTTAGTTTAGGTTTGTATTGTGACCAAGTACAGCGGAGCGAGCGAAGCGTCAAAATACTTGCAAACAGCGAACTATTGCACGAGTATGTAAACAATTGACAATAAATATCAGTTGCAAAATCCACTGCATATCCACCAACGTGTTAAAAACACTTACCCACACCGCAATACTGAACAATTTTCGAGCGATGAATTCGGAAAGAAACAATTTTAGTATGGCGTTTGAATATTCTATTAAATAATTGCACTTAATTATATGGAAAACAATACGTATGGCATTCGATTCATTCTGGCAGCAAATATTCGAAAATACAATAGTATGTCAAATAACTTATCTAGTAAATGAAGCATTCGGGCCACTGAAATTCGGGCAAATGAAACACGAGCAAATAATAGTATTTTATGCAATCGTTATATAATGTATGCTTTTTCTGTCGAGTACCGCGTTTAGGCCACGAAGCTTGCTGAGTGGCCTAAGTAAGGTACGAGACTTAAAAAGCTAATTATATAACTATTGTATACAATACTTTTCCTACGAGTAGGTATCATCATCATCATCATCATCATCATCATCATCATCATCATCATCATCATCATCATCATCACCATCACCATCACCATCACCATCACCATCACCATCACCATCACCATCACCAATCACCATCACCATCACCATCACCATCACCATCACCACCACCACAATAAAATACTTTCCACCCTAGGGATGGAAAAGCTATTTACCCATGAAGATTTTACTTTCTTAAAAGGAGAGATTTTTTATTTATTTATTTGCATTAAAACGAGTCTCCTTAAACAAAGAAATTTTATTTTTCGCAACCAAAGTTCTATTTTTTAAATCATTATAGTGCATTCAAAGTGTTGGCTTATGAAATAAAGTGTTGGCTTATGAATATATCAGTTCAGTTGGAAGTGCCATAGACTATCCGACATTGAAAAGTATGCTATTAAAGTTTAGTCTCTGAAGTTCTTATTGAGGGATTAAAGTCGACGAGTAGAAAAATATTATTGCATATGGATGTCGGGCAAACAATAGATAACCTTTGCGGGCCACGTCGTTCCTTGTGCCACGATGATGATAAACTTTGGTAGTTTGAATTAAAAATTACTCAATTATTTATTTTTTAATTTTTCTTTATATTTTGCGAATATTGTATTAAGTTTTTTATTATTTATATTGATGCCTTAATATATATAATTTTATCTAAATCTAAGAGTTTTTTAGTTATTTTTTTTAAAGCGTGTGATGTATTATGACCTAGGTACATTTGTAGTTCACGAAAAACTGTTTTTAATAAACGGCATAGCAGCTTCATCAGCTTTTTGCACTAATGGGGAATATGCATGATTTTTTATTTTTGCTTTATGAAAAGCTCATTCATGTAACAAACAGTAGACAAAAATATTTTTTCGAATAACTATAAAAATAACCAAGATATAAGCCATCAAACATTTAATTCTATCTCGTTCTAGCAAAACGGAATTTAATATGGAGTTTATATGGCCGGCGTAGACTATGACGTAACAATACATGTCGGACCTCTCTGTCAAATCGCCGTCTAATTAGCAGTTTATAATGCTTATATCATGCGTATTTCTTGGCCGATTTTAATTTTAATTTCACTTTTTGAAATCGTTTTTACGGTATTTTCATAAGCGAATAGAAAAGCGATAAAAAAAATCATGCATGTACCCTATTAGGGGAAACTAGTCGTTAATTATTATTTTGTATGTTCATTTTGTCAAAACATTAAGACACAAAGTCTGTACACTAAAAGTGCGCGAGCTAGGCATTTCTGAAAGTGCTATATATTAATATCGCATTTAAATTGATTGGAAACTTGAACATGAGAAAGCTGTGCCCAAGATGGGTGCCGCGATTGATCACCACTGAACAAAAGCAGTGACGTGAGGATGTTTCAATCCAGTGTTTGGAAAAATTTCAACGCAATAAAACAGACTTTTTACGAGGATTCATCACGATGGACGAAACATGGGTCCACCACTTGACCTTTCAGATGAAGGGAAAGTCGAAACAATGGACTGAAAAGGGAGAACCGGCTCCATGGCAAGGTCGCGTCAGTATTTTGGGATGTGCTTGGGATAATTTTAATTGATTACCTTAAAAAAGGCAAAACCATCATCGGCGGGTACTACGCAAAACTATTGCAGCGATTGAGTGACGAAATTGAGAAAAAAACGGTCGCATTTAGCGCAAAAGAAAGTGTTGTTTCATCAGGACAATGCACCAGGAGGGTTACTCTGAAATACGATATTCGAAGTTCGGATCGCGCCATCCTTCTCGCTCTCATATTAAACTGTATTTGAGTGAGCGAGATGGCGCGATACGAACTTGGAATATCGAATTTCAGAGTAGCGCCTAGTTCACACGTCAACTTTTGCAATGGCTAAAATTAATAAGTTGAAGGTCGAATTGCTTCCTCATGCACATTATTTTCCAGATCTAGCTGCTTCGGGTTATTTTCTGTTAATAACTTGAAAAAGTGACTCGGCGGTAAAAGATTTTCCAATAATGAAGAGGTAGAGTCTGTTGTTGATGGCTGCTTTAAGAGCTCTATTGAAAAATAAATTATAATGTGTTTGTTATCTTTGTTAGGCCAGCTACCTCTAGGACCACCCTCGTATTTTAGAAAACCAGAAGCAGAGCATTAATATGCATTATTTTTGCATTCCGACATGATACTGTTAGCGCATAATTCAAAACTTCTTCAAGTTAACAAATTAGACCAAAAAGATGAAAATTCAAAATTTTTACTGAATTGGTACTGAAGCGGCACCCTGACGGCTAGCGATCAAGTCCGCTAATACATCATTAATTAATTCATTCATTCATTATGTATATTCAACCCTTTTGTTTCCGGAGAAATTCTCATCGGCACGACATATCCCCGACACGTTGAACCCCGTCTTCCCCTATGCTTTTTGTGGGTCCAATAAACGAATAATAATGACATTAATAATTAAATAATATCCTTACCTTTCTACAGAAACAGTACATTTTTTAGTCGTATGAGATGAACACAACATGATGAGTTTTGCGATCCGTGTAATATTTACGTGTGCGTTATTTTGCGAAGTATGGTGGGCAGTAAAAGCTTCAAGAATTCTGGTCGTTGTACCCTCACCCGCAATCAGCCACCAGGCGGTGTTCCGGCCGTTCACACAAGAGCTGGCGCGCCGTGGTCATCAGGTAGTGGTGCTCACCACCGACCCTGCCTTCCCGCCTGGCCAAACACCCCAAAACCTCACTGAGATTGACCTTCACGACATATCGTACAAGTTATGGACCGATGTACTGAAGAAGTTTCCGATGGGAAAGGAAAGTAATTTGAACACACAAGTAAAAATGATTCGCAAAATTATCCCTTATATTTTTCAGAAGCAAATGCAAAGCCAACAGGTAAGAGACTTGCTGTCTGATAGAAGTCAGCGGTTCGATCTAGTGGTGGTAGAGCATTTTGTGGCCCAGGCGTTGAGCTTAGCTCATATTTATCATGCCCCTGCCATCTTAATGAGTAGTTTTGGAATTACTGATAAATTATATG
This sequence comes from Hedya salicella, assembly GCA_905404275.2. Taxonomy (NCBI): domain Eukaryota; kingdom Metazoa; phylum Arthropoda; class Insecta; order Lepidoptera; family Tortricidae; genus Hedya; species Hedya salicella. The sequence goes on from FR990108.1 coordinate 18,924,681, forward strand.
AGAACGCGGGGGTCCCTATACATCCTATTTTGTATCCCGATTTCACGGCAACACGACGGTATAATCTATCTACATGGGAGCAAGCAAAAACGCTATACAATCGTCTTGAAACGCTCCGTACACTAGAATCTTCAAATGAGAAAAACGATGTTATAATTCGGGATTTGTTTGGCAAGGACGTGCCTCCATTTGAGGAGTTGAAGAAAAACGTTGAATCCCAGTTCGTGAACTGGCATCCTATGTGGGAGGGATATCGGCCTGTTACTCTCGATATCGTGCATCTAGGCGGGATAAGCTGTGTGCCACCTAAAGAGCTGCCTGAGGTAATTTAAACTGAATGTTGATTTTATTGGAGCACAACATCTCTGCTTATCATTGATTTGAATTTGCTAAACAAAATCTTAGCTATAAAAACAATGACATGCAATGCACTAAATATGTTGTAGCATTATCAGGATTTGAAGTCATTCTTGGATTCGTCTAAGCGCGGCGTGATCTACATGAGTTTCGGCACCACCGCAAGTCTGTCTCACCTGCCTCCAGAGCACTTGGAGGTGTTCGCCCGCGTGTTCGCCACGCTCCCCTACGACGTGCTGTGGAAGTGGAAGGACGCTCCACGGAACTTCTCCAGCAACGTCCACACTTTCTCTTGGCTGCCGCAGCCAGACCTGTTGCGTAAGACACTGTAAAAATTTCTCGCTATCTCAACACCCTAAAACAATCAAAACATCACATCCTCTTATGATGCTACTCAGTACAAATGTGATGCTTATTAGACATAAATCAATCGTATCTGGCCAACAAGCTGCTCTGTGAAGTTTTATGTCATTATAATAAGTATATTTTAGTGGTCCACCAGAATTTCCTATACATCACATCATTATTTTAATAGTTCTTACAATGCTGGAAGCCAGATTTTGGTATGATAATAATAAGCTTGACTTCTACATTGGCAGTATTTTCCATAGAGTACTTTGCTATTTTCTAAGGCTTTATATATTTTGAGAAGGTAGTTGCAATAGGCGTCACGTGAGCGACAACATTATTATTTTGGTCTGTTCCTTTAACTTTTTGACGATAACGTCTTATAAATTGATGAACGCCGGCTGCAAGCACGAAAAAGCACGACTGATTGTCACGTTCTGCGTGCAAGCGAGAGCGCGGAACAAGCGATAGAGAGGCACGATCGGCCTAAGCGTTCGGCTTCACTTCCACGTTATCACGTGAAATTATCGTCCGTAAACCAACTTTACATACAACCATTTTTTATTACTGTTCGTAGGGCATGAAAAGCTAGTCCTGTTCATCACCCAAGGCGGGCTGCAGTCGACTGACGAGGCCGTGCGCGCTGGCGTCCCGCTGTTGGGGATACCATTGTTGGGAGACCAGTGGGTGAATGTGGAGAATTATGAGCGGCTCGGCGTCGGGTTGGGATTAGACTTGTATACGCTCACGGAGTCTCAGTTAAAGACAACTATTGAGACGCTCATTAATGATAAGAAGTAAGTTGCCCTGAAACTTTGTTTTCGTCAACAGATGTTGACTGAAATAAGAAAAATAACTGTAATTAAACAAAGTTCACTAGTTAAATGTAGTGTCACATTGCTATTAAGCCATGCGACCGCTTTAACTCATCTCTTCGTCATTTCCAGTTATCTATACTGAATTTTGGCGTAGTTTGTAAGTTTCTTCTGCAGATATGGTCTTGGCATTTTTTTTGCGTGTAGCTCTTTTATAAATCACTAGAAGATGCCCGCCACTTCGTACGCGGAGGGGAAAAAGTCATAACGCTCTTTTTTTCTTCAGCGTAGTTGGGTAAAAAGTATCCTATAACCATCTGGAGATACCCGGCTGCCCGCGCACTGTGGTTTTTCTTCTATGGAGACAGTGACAAAAGTCGATATCTCCGAAAGTATTAAAGATATTGAAAAATCAAAAATATGTTCGTGTTTGTTATTAAAAGATTTATTAAATATAAGATAAGAAATAATAAAAAAAATTATTTTTAATGCAATAAAAAAATAAATCAAATTAATTAAATTTATGTTGTAATTACTTCATTTCAATGGTTTCTTTATTATGCTTATAATTAATAAGTAACACTATTTAATCAAACATGCGTAAATTTACACAAATAAATTATTTTATCAATAAGTATAAATTTATATTTCTATACAAATATCTGCTTGTTACGAGCAGGTACTTACTATACTTAAGTCATTATAAGAAATAAAATCTTTTACATATGTACACGTATCTAAAACTTATTAAAACTAACATTGATTATAAAATTATAATCTAATCTACTTTATACATCTAATAGACTAATTACAGATTGAGACAAAACAGTTTTTTTTTCAGAGGTAACTTTTGAGGCTTGAGATCAATGGATCTGAATTTAATAAAAAGCGATTCAAAAGATCCTGGTTGGTCAACTCGCGTGACATTTTTCTAGTATTTCTAAGCCTCAATGCCTTTATATTTTTATTTGTCGACTCGGCAGCTTCTTCTGAGAGCTCTCTTATGGAAACCAACATATTGTCTATCACTTCAGCACCGTGAATAAGCACTTTATGTACGGAAGCTGGCAAATTGTACCATGGAAATTCCTGAACAAGCTGCCGAGCCCTGTCTAAACAAAATTCCTTAAATCTATCAACCTTAATTTTATACCCAGAATTAATACAGTTAAGAATTGTAGCGCATCTATCAATAAGATCTTGCCTAATTCCGGTAATTTCAGCTGCAACATCAGATTTGTCAAAAAACTTTCTTGCTGTGTTCCCGTTATTTGAATTGCCACTTCCTCCACTGCGTGGTTTGTCAGCACTGTTTTTTGGCCTCTAAAATCATGCTATATGAAGGTAAAACTGGGTTTGGTTTGCTGTTAATGAACTTCATCGTGTTTAGATACTGTTGTTTTGTTAATTTGTTAATTTGTTTTGAGTTATAAACGATAGAGTCTCGTTCGGATCCACTTCACATCTATCACTACCTGGTACTGATGAAGTACCCATTAACGCACTGACAGCTGATTCATCAATTTTTGAGAGCTCCGCCAATCGTCTTTGTTGTTGTCGCTTACTGCAAGTACCATAATCCTTTAGTGGGCGGCCGATGTTCCAAGTACAATTTTCTCGTTCGGGCAACGCCTCCGAAATCTACACTAGTTCAATTGTTTCAAGGAAAGCCAGCCATTTTGCGTTGATTCTAATTAAATTCTCTCAAGTCCTGTTTGATTTTTTCCAGAAAGCGATCAGCGTTGTGGTTAAGTATGTAATACGATTAATTAATGTCTCAGTATTAAAACTTTTATTCTCCGGCACATTTAAAAAAAAATCCTCTAATACATGTTGATTTTTTTCCTTGTTTGATCCTTTAAAATTACTCCATAATTCAAATACATGCATTCTTGTAAACTGCACCTGCAAAAAAGAACCTGAAAGAAAACAAACAAATGTTATGAGAATTCGATATTTTTCGTAGCTCCCTCTACGAAAAGCGTAGAGGCCATATTATCAGAGAACGGGCAAAATTGGGCAGTAGGTCTGAAATGAGTCAGATACTACATTATTCAAGGATTATTTTAAATATAATATTATTTCTATGAAAGGATCTGAACAACGTTGAATCTCAATTTGAAAACACAGGTAAATAATGTTTTTGTGTAAAATTAAGTGATTCGTAGCAGGTATACAAAATTATGAAGAGAATGATTGTAAATAAAAATAAAAATTAGAAAAAATACCTTTATCATTAATTTTCAAAATGAGTCACAAAGATAAAACCAAAATTTTTGTAGAAATTCGTCAACAAACAACTTTCACTTTAATGACTCACTGATAAGGTTAATCACGTGGTGTAAGTGTGTTCACTTCAGAGGGTCAAAAAATAATGATGGTCTCCAATTACTTCAAAACTATTTATAGTTTTTGGTAGGCTGGCTATTACTAAGTACTTGGGCAATAACAAATTACAGTTTGAATGTTGTGGATTTTCAGATATATGTCGTATGAACGCGACCACAGTGCCGTGTGCCAAAAATAATTGAAATCAGTTTAGCTAATTTTGCGTGATGAGGCCACAACGACACATAAAAACATACATAAAATCCAAAAAAAAATATTTTTCGCGTTAATGAACTCCTAAAAGTCCGCAACAATATATTTTTTTTAATATCTTCAATGTACATACATTTTTTTTATTTTTACAACTTTATGATAGTAATAGATTGTGAATTTTTCTAAAAGTATGAGTAGGATAAATACTATAAAATGAATTAATATTCTTTATTACAGTTACCGGGAGAGGTCAGCGTGGGTGGGGCGCGTGATGGAGGATCGCGCGCAGTCGGCGCTGGCGCACGCCGTGTGGCGTGTGGAGCGCGCGCTGCGCCTGCGCGGCCGCCGCATGACCACGCCGCCACCGCCTCTCACCTGGGACGGCCTGGCACAAGCATTGCTACTTGCCGCCCTCGTCGTCCCTGTTGCACTTATATTCCTTGCTATTATTCTCTACCCTACAATTAGTAAATTAATGAAAATAATTATAAAGATTTGTCGAAGAGGACTTTTGCGCGCAAGCGCTTATTTGCTAGTTACTACGCCCATCATAGAACTCTACAGGTAATGTGACTGTAGAATTTACATCTTATTTACGTTTAAAATTGACTCCTGCTCATCTTCGGTGAAAAAGAAATCGGTTTCCTGCCATAAAATTATTTAGACTTTACACGTATTATGAAGTCGTAAAGAAAAAATATCAAAATCAAAACATTATATGTCATATTATAAATATTATAAGTAAAATTTTGTTTTATTTGTTTGTATTGTATGTAAGTGTGTTTGTGCCATCATCACGCCTAAACAGCTGGATAGATGGATTTCAATCAGTTTTGTGACACGGGTAGCAAGGCATCCAAGGATGGTTATAAGGTACTTATTTATCCAACTACGCTGAAGCAAAAAATAAGGTTTTCTCCTCAGCGAATGTAGTTGCGGGGTATATTGTTGATGGGTATCGCCATACGCATAATTACGCATAACGGTTAATAGTCATACATTTTTGCGCATAAAAAGTTTAAGCATACCTAAGTATGGATGGGCATAATGGTTTTCCCAGGTTTGCACATAACGTTTCATAACGTATTGTACAAGCGCCAGAATAGTATAGCGCTTAATCTTTAAGCATGTGACAACCAATTTTTAACCCAATATTTTTATTAGCAGTCATTTGCCTTGTTCACAGCACATTGCTATGATATACCTTTGAGTCAATGAAAAAAATATATAAAAACTGATTTTGGTTACAATACAAACCTAACCTAACCTACAGTTTTCCGTTTTTTACCCATTTTGACGCTCCGCTATACGTGGTCACAAAACAAACCTAGAACCTAAACTTTAGATTTTCGACCCATTTTGACGCTCCACCCGCTTCGCTCGCTCCGCTTTACAAGGTCACAATACCTAACCTAACCTAACCTAACCTAACCTACAGTTTTCGGTTTTTGACCCGTGTTCCACTTAGTCACCTTCCTCACGGTCGGTATACTAAAAAAAATAATAGTAAAAATCATTTTTCATTTGTTCTTTAAGCAACCCTCAACATGGATAAAACCCTCTGTGGTCATAATTTATATATTGCAATTGTTATGGCTAAAAAGAATTATAATCATCAATATAATGACTAAAAAAATTATACGACATTCGATATCAGGATTAGAAAAAATATGACATAGTGCAATTATGACAGGGAACAATTACGACATGGGACTATTTATGTCATTAAATGTTAGCAACGACTTTATGCGTAAAAGAGTTGTTATGACCATCGATATAATGACGATAGCCGTTATGCCTGCATAAGAACGCAATATTAGATGGCTAAATTTACATACGGTCAATGAACTTTGTTCTGTATCGCGTTGCCATGGTTACATCTCCTGAGTTACTATTTAAACTACGATTTTAAGGGTTCTCCTTGTTAACGGATATATTTTTTTGACATAATTCTATATCGCATAATCACAACAGGCATAATGATCTTTAAGCATAGTTTCATTACGCCGAATCTATATTCGCTGAATGGTCTTAACGCATCGCATCACTTTTTAATGCCAAAAACTTACTATTTTGGCAGCAGTCATCTTCTGTTCGGGATTCCAGTTCTAACCTAACCTAACCTACTTTACCGGCAGCAGTTTTTTATTGTAAAGCTCGGGTTTCCTAGGATAGCGGTGCCGTCACATAGCGGCCGTCTCCATACTTCGCACTAGTACGAAGTATGGAGACGGCCGCCATATGACGGCACCGCTATCCTAGGAAACCAAAGCTTTAGAGATTTAATTGGCAGAAACATAGTTACGCTCTCATTTTAAAACGACTAGCTAGTTAGCTCTGAAACTTTGTACATTGGAATAAGTTAAGGTATATGCAGACCTGTAATTTCAGCCCTTATGTAGCTTCAGATACCATAGTAAAAAAATACAGCGAATTTAAGTTTTTCATACAAAACTTGTTTTATTAATTAATTAATTTATTTATTTTGCCGTCTTTCGTTTGTTTTATAAGCGCCAAACTAGCCTCTTACCCTGCTGGGAGTAAGGCGTTTTGGTCCTTGGCGAAAGCGGTTGAATCCAATTTTGCACGGCCATCGCTCCCGCCATTGCTGAAACCAGACGGTACTCTGGCACATGCTGCGGAAGAGAAGGCGAATTTATTTGCGACTCTTTTTGCCCAAAATATGCGTCTGGATACTGCGGGTAAAACTCCACCCATCTTACCACGTGCTGACTGCTCCATGGCTGAAGTACGTATACATCAAAAAGAGATTTTAAAAATCCTGCAGTCTCTGGACGTGAATAAAGCCAGTGGACCTGATGGTATACCAGCGATAGTCCTGCGTACATGTGCACCCGAGTTGTCTCCATCACTGACACGCCTGTATCGCCTCTCACTAGAGACTGGGGTAGTACCTAAATCGTGGAAGCTTGCAAACGTGCAACCTGTGCCCAAAAAAGGCAGCCGCGCTGACCCTGTCAATTACCGTCCCATCTCTGTCACCTCCATACTCTGCAAGACTATGGAACGTGCACTGAACAACAAACTCCTGGCTTACCTAGAAGGTAACGATCTCCTCAGTGACCATCAGTACGGATTTCGCCGAGGCCGGTCAACTGGGGACCTTCTAGTGTATGCCACCCACTTATGGAGTGAGGCCATTGAGAAACACGGCGAAGCTCTTGCCGTGTCTCTGGATATCTCTAAGGCTTTTGACAGGCTCTGGCATGCTGGCTTTATATCCAAGCTTCCTGCATACGTTGTTCCTGATGGTCTTTGTACTTGGATATCTGACTTCTTGTCTAACCGGTCGATACGAGTAGTCATCGATGGCTACTCATCAGACCACCAAGCCATCGATGCCGGAGTTTCACAGGGGTCGCTCCTGTCCGCAACTCTATTCTTGCTGCACATAAACGATCTGCTTATGCCCGGTATCATTGGGTACGCAGATGACAGCACAGTTGCGGACAGATATCTACCGGACGCGAAGGCCAGCAGGGATACAATCCAGTCTTGTCGAGAGGCTATGGTAGACCGTGTGGACGCGTCCCTTCATGCAGTCTCCACTTGGGGTGACGCTAATCTGGTGACGTTCAACGCTACCAAGACGCAGGCGTGTCTGTTCTCCACCAAACGGAGCCCATTCGAGCTGGCTCCGACTTTCCGGAATGTGCCTGTAAAATTGACTGGCAGCCTTGAGCTTCTTGGTGTTCAGTTGACTGCCAATCTCAACTTCGGTCAATATATCGAGTCCAAAGCAAAGACTGCAGCCAAAAAACTCGGAATCCTCTCCAAGGTTAGGCGGTATTTCACTCCAGCTTTTAATGCTTCACCAAGCACAAGTCCGGTCATGTATGGAGTACTGCTGTCACCTTTGGGACGGATCAGCTAAATACCAACTGGCCACTTTGGACTCGATTGACAAACGAGCTAGGCGGCTTATTGGCGACCCTACTCTAACTGACACTAAGCTGCAGAGCCTTGAGCATCGACGTAGGGTCGTTCGTCTGTCGGTCTTTTACAGGTTACATTTTGGTGAGTGTGCGGGGGAATTACATGATTTAATTCCACCAGCCCCTTTCCATCATCGGGACACACGACGCGTGCGTTCATTCCATCCGCACGTGGTCCATATTCCGCGAATCCGCACGAAGCGCTATGGTGCAACTTTTATCATGCGTACCGCAAAGGAGTGGAACTTGTTGCCTGCGAGTGTGTTCCCCGACCATTATAATTTGGGCGTGTTCAAGACAAGAGCGAATAGGCTGTTTCTAGACGGGCATGATACATCTTTGACCGCATCGTCACTTAACAACAGGTGAGATTGCGGTCAAATTCCCATCTATTTATAATTAAAAAAAAAAAAAGTTGGAGCCATATAAACTAATTACAGGCCTAGATATATCTCAGGTCCTTGTATATACAAAGTTTCGTTACAATCTAACACGTAGTTTTAAAATGAGAATGAAACTCCGTTTGTATGGGTAGGTGAAATTCGGCAGAGCTTGCTGGGGACTCTTAATAAAACAAAACTACCTCATTCTATAAGGGCCTAAGCGCAATTCGAAAAATATTCTGCATCTGTGGGCTCATGGTGACAAGTGTCATAACAAGAGATGATGAAAAGCGTTACAATTCAATTTCAATCACCGTGACTCTCGTACCAGTTGTAAAAAAAAACACGGTGATTTTGTTACCCACGACTAACCCTGAATTGCCACGTTAAAGTTACGTACTGTAATGAATTCAAATCATTATAACAATTTTACCGTGATTTTATCACACTTGTTGCGCACTTAAGTATGTGTATATTTTGTAATGTTCCGTCCTGACCAGTCACATTTATATACTTATCTAGACTGCCGATCACTGTATTTTTTTATCGTGTCGTTATTATTACCCACAACTAGTTATGATACAAATGTAAACTGCCATTATGTTATGACACGATAACACTTTTTTATATTTGCAAAAAAAACAAAGCAAAGGAATTATCTTTGTACCGCCTACAAATCACCATTTGCTAATAATATCCATTTTTTTTTCAAAACATAGTGAACCGAAAATTCCAAAAATAATGTTAATGTGTTCAGAGAGTCAAAATCTATCCGTGACAATTCAATTGTATTCACTTTCAAAAAATTTAATGTTGTCCATTATAATAAAAACCTAGAATCATAAGTATTTTAGATTTCTGTAATACTATTTACACTCATTTCTTTTTTTGTGACGTCAGTCTTTCCTGTTTTGGTAATGTTAGCATATCTATGGAACAATTTGAAATAACAACACTACATACGCAGCGTTTTAAAAACGCCCCATATTCGTACAAATAATGCCATCGATGTATTTAATTAATACTCTTGTTTTGTTTACCGGTGAATATTGTATGCTCAATGTGTAGTAAATTCATTACAATACAACAATTCTTTATTGCACACCAACAAGATTCAATTATGAATAGTAGATGAATAATACACCCTTATTTTATAAATGTATCTACGAGTATATGTTACCAATAAAAGACTTGGTTTTTAAATGACTTTCATCCTCATTCCACTTTGAAAATATTTTTACCAGGAAATGACCAATGACGATATTGTTGAAAAAAACAACTATAATGGAGAACATGATAATATTTAATTTAATAATATATTATTAATCATAAATTATCAGAGATAACATGAGAAGAAAATACACACATTGCTCTCGGAAGCAAAACAAAGACAATATTGTTACACACTTCAGCTTGATTTCCAACAAGTATTCAGCTGCACTTCTAACAAATCCAGGCTCACTTGAACTTTGTGGTGTATCTAAATTCGTACAAGATATGGTTCAAAATATAATGGAGTTTGCAAGGAATAGATTTTCCCTTCGACCATTACTGGGTAACATGATATTTCACGCCATTTTCTGCGACTGGTTCAACTCGGCGCGGTTTGTTACTTGTAGCTGGGTTACAAATAGAGAACCTAATATCGGGGCAATCTCAAAAATACCTGGCTAATAATGTGGATAGTCAAGTTAAAAACTAATTGTTTTAAGGACATTGCTATCCTGTTGCTTTAGTTTAAAGAAAAATCTTAACGCCGCGATACACGACATGCTTAAAATGTGTGGACTGTGGAAATTGATAAAAGTCGCCACCTAAACGCCATCTATCGGAATTTCGTGTCTTCACTTCGCCAAAACGGCTGGACAAAGGGAATTATAATAAAGAAACCAACTTGCACTTGGTCGGGATTCCGTACCCAGAAGGTAAAACGGGACCCTATTACTAAGACTCCGCTGTCCGGCCGTCCATCAGTCTGTCTGTCTGTCACCAGGCTGTATCTCATGAACCGTGATAGCTAGACAATTTAAATTTTCACAGATGATGTATTTCTGTTGCCGCTATAACAACAAATATTAAAAATAGTGTAATGGTATGTCTGTCGGTTTATTCAGTAGTAAGTAGTAACCAATATAAAATAATCAAACACCGCGTACATTTTGCGTAGGAGTAGGGCTCTGCTAACACTGGATTTTCATAGATACGGCCGTTTTGTGGCGTATATTTTGTATGGAACCCTCGGTGCACGAGTCCGACTCGCACTTGGCCGGTTTTTTTATTACTCCTTAATTACTTAACTCAGTGTTTGCATCCATTTTGATTTAACTAATAGATACTTATAAGTGTTGTTACGTTGTAAACTTCAGAACGACTTCTATCCATACTAATATTAAAAAATGCGAAAGCGTGTCTGCCTGTCTGTCTGTTACCTCTTCACGCTTAAACCGCTGAACCGATTTGGACGAAATTTGGTATGGAGATAGTTTGAGTCCCGGGGAAGGACATAGACTACCTTTTATCCCGGAAAATACCCTTATCCACGATAAACGAATTTAAGGCGAACGAAGTCATGGGCAGAAGCTAGTACTATGAAAAATTTGTAAAAATGAAATGTCTGCACAATGAAGATTAAAAAAAAGTGACACTGACAAATTGAAGGTTTTTTCTTTTCTATGTTTGTATGCGTCGATGTGGCTTCATGTCGCCAAATCGGCTAAGTCCAGCTGGTTATAGTATATTTTTTATCCGACTGCGCCGAAGAAAAAAGAAGGGTTATGATTTTTTCTTCTCCGCGAACGAAGGGAACTTTCTAGTACCTAACATGATCATCATCATCATTTCAGCCATAGGGCGTCCACTGCTGGACACAGGCCTTCTCAATAGATTGCCACATGGGCCGGATAGAAGCGGCCCGCATTCAGGGAGTCCCCGCAACCCTAACCAAGTTGTCCGACCACCTTGCGGGTGGTCTTACCACGCTGCGCTTGCCGGTACGCGGTCTCCACTCGAGAACCGTTCCGGCCCAACGGCCATCGGTTCTTCGATCTATGTGCCCTGCCCATCTCCATGAAAGATGGAAAGTAACATGATAAAACCTTCCAAGTCTCATTGACAATGACTGTAGTTGAATTAAATTGCATTTACTCGTAAACCGTAAACCACTTTAATGCTTCTTTCGTCGTAAATCCACCGTAAAGCGGACCATAATACAAATCCTTCCATTTTTGATGACAATAATTTCCTTCTTATTTCTTGATTCACGATTCGGCCAAAAACTAACAATATTATAGAAGAATATCCTATCTGCCTTTTCACTTAGATATTAAGGTGTAATTTGTAAGGCTTGGGGTGTTAAAGGGTGTGTTTTTGTGTAAAATTTCCCTTGGGCGGTAATAGAATTTTGTCTAATTAGAATGTGGTGCTGATTAAAATGGACATGGGACCGCGGCGCGGGCGGCCCGAGTGTATTGCATAAGTTGTATAATTAAATTAACGATACAATATCTACTTATCTGTACTACAAAGTTTTAAAAATGGCTGTACATACCGGCCGTGGGTAATCTTCTATACATCTATCTATCTATATCTATACATATGATAAAGCTGAAGTGGATCGAAAGTCTGTACGTGGAAGATATTCGAAAAAAAGTTGGCCGGGGATAAAAATAAATTTAAAATCGATAACAGAACACGTTCCAACAGTTTTTAGAATTTTTGTCTGTTTGTCTGTTTATTTGTACGCACATCACGTGCAAACGGCTGAATAGATTTTGATACAAACTTTACTAATCTGTCGAAAAAATCCCAGGCCGGGTTATAGGCTATAAAAATTCATCCCTTAAGGGGGGGGGGGGGGGGGGTCGCCCCTACACTTGATTGAGTTAAGTTTGCACCTGCATCTTATCGCTCTACTTAGGAAGGAGGTGCAAACTTTTCTCAAACATGTGTTACGAGCCTACAAGTATCGAGCACCTTGCGAAACTAACAGGTGGCGCTAAAATTAATACCTTTTTGCCAAATCCATACTAATATACTAATTACTAATCCATACTGATATTATAAATGCGCAAGTGTGTCTGTCTGTCTGTTACCTCTTCACGCTTAAACCGCTAAACCGATTTGGATGAAATTTGGTATGGAGATAGTTTGAGTCCCGGGAAAGGATATAGGGTACTTTTTATCCCGGAAAAATACCCTTATCCAAGATAAACGAATTTAAGGCGGACAAAGTCGCCAGCAGAAGCTAGTATGTAATATTACACGAACCATTCAACTTTCTAGGTCACCTGGAAGTAGTTAATAATTTGTATGAGTGAGTGGTAAAAATAGTGATTTTCGGTCGTCAAAATTACGTGAACAGTAAAAGGTTTTTGATTGAAATTTTGGATTCGTAAATAAACAAAACAAATGCTCACGAAATTACAAGTCTGTAGGTTAAATAAATTTTAAGTTTTGGTGGGGTCAAAAGTGGGCGGAAATGATTAGTGTAATATTACACACGGCCGGTGTGTCGCCGTATTGCTTCGTGAACTTGGCGGACACACTGCCGTGTCTCTGGATTTGTACTAAGAGATGATATTCTCTGTATCCTCTGTTCTGAAATATATATATGTATTAAGGATGTTTAAGCGTAATCGTGCTTAAGTATATCTCTACAAAAATACTTCTTATCCAGTTTCAATTCCCGGTTGAGTCATTTCGGAAATGGGTAATCTTATTCTTATGTGCTGTGCTAGAATTAATCTTCGAGGGTGTTGCCAAAAGACTCCCATGGGGCTATCTGTTCAATTTAGTCTACTAGGAAATTTACTTAGGTCACCAGCTGTATTACATGTTTACATACACACTTAGACGACACTAATAACCCTATTTGTGTCGCATCGACGTCAGGGCATATCCTACTACCATCTGTAAATTTCCTGCTATTCCTGATGTGCCAAAATGGCCAAAAACAAGCTTTTCGAAGTCGGATAATAAGAATTACGGTTTTCCACTTCTCTTTATTTGACGACACGTTTGGATCAGTGTGCCTGCCATGAGTTCGGCACGAGCGAGTATCGAGCGCTCGATGGCGGTCTATCTCTTTCGCGCTGTACACTTCTCTCGTTGCGAGATACTCGCTAGCGCCGATCGTAAACTCAGCTCATGGTTGGCACACAGTTGGTTGGACTATGAAACTTGCGGCCCGGGTTCGAATCCGGGAAAGGTTTGTATAATATGCACGAACGTTTTCTTCTGTGTTTCGGATGTTTTCTCTGTATGTAAGTATTATAATTTATATATTATGTACATCGTCGCCTAGTACCTATTGTACATTACCCGCCAAACTTCTCTCGTCAATTATCTTTCTATTCGAGGACGATCACTGAAATGGTTTGCGTATATATTTGTTACTTCTATATTATTAGTTAAGAACTAATTTATTTTCAATCTTAGGACAGGCTTTTTAAAATATACATAAAGTAAAATACAAAATACAAACACAATATAACTTAGGGTACCACTGGCAGTGGGGCAGGGCTTATGCTACCAACAGCGGTTAATAGGGGGGTGCTATCTATTTCGCATATTTTTTTAATATCTGAAACTGATATTGCCGAACAGGTTTTGCATAATTTGATTTCACTGAATGTTCATCTTGCCGAATCATTATTTGTCCGAATCTAAATACGAATAATTTATTATCGCCAAATTTTAGTTAGCTGCAAATTCAACCTCTAACAATAAAAAAACTGCTGCCAGTAAAGCAGGTTAGGTTAAATTAGAACTGCAATCCCGAACAGAAGATTAATGCTGCCGGAAAAATAGCTTTTCGGCATTAAAAAGTTATGCGTAAAGACCATTCGGCGAAAATAGATTCAGCGAAAACAGGATTCGGCGTAATGAAATTATGCTCATTGATCATTATGTGATATTATGTTATTGTGATTATGCGATATAGAACTATGACAAAAAAATATGCGTAAAATAGCCATAGGACTGCAGAGAGAGAAACCTCCTGAAATTACGCGCCGTATCCTAAATCACTGTTTACATGTATCTGACCCTTAATCCAGCCATCTAGTGGGAGTCTCTTGAAATGTTGGTCGAAACTCTTAGCTTTAAGGCCATTTTCCGGAACGACTGTCGGGACAATGATTTCGTCGAATCCTAATATGGTGGGCATATCGTGAGCTAAGTCATACTATCTATATTAAATACTAGTAGGTGCCCGCAACTCCGTTCGCGGAGGAAAAAAGTCATAACCGCGATTTTTTTCTTCAGCGTGGTAAAAAGTATCCTATATTTGTAGATACCCACTACCCATATCCTCTACCATACTGTAAAGAACTTAAATTTTGATGTGAAGACCTTAATTATGTCACTGGAACGCCCTTATTGTACCCGTGTACCAAAAATAGTTGAAATCTGTTTAGCTAATTAGAGCCACAACGACGCATACAAACATACAAAAATAAAAAAATGACCTCCAAATAGTCCGTTGCAATTTTTTTTTTGAAAATATCTTCAATGTTATCTATTTTATAATAGTATATAGATACAATGAAATTGCCCGATATACCTCCTGCTGATCAGAAGAGCAATTTATATCTGAAAAATCTTTTTTGCCCCCGATGTGATAGATTATGTGCGAGATTGTCCCTCCTTAGGGGAAATAGATGCGTTGAGCGTTATGAGGTTTTTCCGGTTTCGTGAATGTATGAGGGAAATTCAGTTTGCCCTTTATAGTGTGAATTGTGTTCCCGACTGCGTTTTTCATTCGCCATAATGGAGCTATCGATCTTGGCGAGGTTGTCCAATATGGGTACTGTAACATTTTAAGGGGATTTGCATTTGAAAATGTAGGACTTGCTTTCCTGGGATTTTTGTTACAACTACCAATTTTAAACCTAATAAAAGATTATACAATAATGTTTGCATTTACATCTTTTATTTAAGAGCCCTCTGCTGGTCAAAGGCCCCCTTGTTTTTCTTTCACGTGCCCCGGTCCAGGGCAGTCTCCCACCAGTA
The DNA here is from genome assembly GCA_905404275.2 of Hedya salicella. NCBI lineage: Eukaryota > Metazoa > Arthropoda > Insecta > Lepidoptera > Tortricidae > Hedya > Hedya salicella. The sequence continues at coordinate 18,940,092 of FR990108.1, forward strand.
CTTCTGGCAGGAATCAAGCTCGTCCCGCCATCTCATTGCCTTTGCACCGCCATTGACAACCGATGTGGCTCAACGGGAGTAACATTGCCTGCGAAGCTGAAGGTCCTGGGTTCAATTCCCGGTAAGGGCATATATTGTGTGAAGAGCATGAATATTTGTTCCTGAGTCTTGGATGTTTTGTATGTATATAAGTAAATATCTATTAAATATATCGTCGCCTAGTACCCATAACACAAGCCTTATTGAGCTTACAATGGGACTAGTACAATTTGTGTAAAATTGTCCTGTAATATTTATTACCTCCGTCGAGTGCTGCCGCGACGCTGACCTCTATTTTGTGGGACCCAGTCGGTGGTTACTTTAGCCCATGAGTTACCCGGCATGCGACAGACATGTCCGGCCCAGTCCCATTTCAGCTTGGCCGCCGGCTATTTGAATTTTGGAACTTAGTAATTCCTGAATTCATGATCTGGTCAACTGACCAGAATCTAAACACTTTCACGCCTAAAATACTACGCCCCATGGCTTGTACATAATATAATTAACAATTTAAATCTTAATTCTGCAAGTAGACCCAAGGGCTCTTTAACAGGTCTGATGTTACCAGCTCGAATAAATACCCAAATAACACCTCGTGAATAGAAGCACCGTAATAATTGATGTTGAGCGTTTCAAGAAAAATAAAATAAAAATAAGTTTATACCAAGTTAAACATTTTCTCTTAATCTATAGGTCTCCACAATAGAAAAAAGAAAGTTCGGGGGTGAAAAATTCCCAGATTTAGGTATTTTTTGGAGGTGTATAGTGTCTTCAAATATCAAAGAAGAATTTCTTGACTGCTTCCCATATTTACAATTGAGATACCAACGATAAATTTCACAACTGGCATTCCTCAGAGCCAAATAAAAATGGACATAGGTCCTTCTGTCTGAGTCTAAATCTCGAAGGAAAAATAATTTGCCTTGCCAACGCAAAGTGCATGCATAAAGTTCTATCAGAAAATGATACCGACGTTGCTCTCATTCAAGAAACCCACACTTTCACTGTTAAAACTGCATTTGGGTTCAAATGCAGTTTATACAATTAATGTTATTTTGGAGTCGGTGCCATCGTGTCGCAACTTACCAAAATCGACAATTTTTAATATTTTACACGTTCTTTATATGGCACCGACGCCAAAATAAGATTAATACAATACAAGTATATACTGCATAGATGGAGTAGACAAACGGTTACTTGTAAGTAAATTGAAGAAACTGAATTATGCAGTACTTTTTTACTGATTAGTATTGTTTTAAGGAGTCAGTTTTATTTTTTCTTAATAAAAATATGTATTTTTTTAAAGTCGGTATTATTTATTGTTAAAAAGTTAATTTATTTTCATAGAAATACAATAATAATATAATTTAGATAAAGAAAGACAGGCCAAATACGCAATATACAATACAATACAACAATTATTTATTGCACACCAACAATAGAAACAGTACAATAGAGCCTTAACATAAAATAGGTCTTATCGCTAAAGAACGATTGAACGATACCTACCAAACCTAGCAAACAACAGTTTAATTTTCTATGTCGATGTCTTTACACAGCTGCTCTAAACATGTAAGTAAGTTGTTTGTCAATACAAGAAATATTTAATTACCTTATATTTAACACAGCTACAATGTATATTTTATTCGCATGAGACGGACATAACATGTTGAGCTCCGTGATCTGTGTGATATTTTTGTGTGCGTTCTTCAGCAACGTGTGGTGGGCAGTAGAAGCTTCAAGAATCCTGGTGGTGGTGTCCTCACCAATGATTAGCCACCAAGTAGTGTTCAGGCCGTTTACACAGGAGCTGGCGCGCCGTGGCCACCTGGTGGTGGTGCTCACCACCGACCCCGCCTTCCCGTCTGGCCAAGCACCCAAAAACCTCACCGAGATAGACCTGCATGACATATCCTACAAGTTATGGACCAGTAGGTTGAAAAACGTTCCAACTGGACAGGAAAGTAATTATAACATACAATTAAAAATGGGTCGCGAAATGATGGCTGATGTTTTCCAGATACAAATGCAAAGCAGAGTGGTGAAAGACATGCTGTCTGACAAAAGTCAGCAGTTCGATCTGGTGGTCACAGAAGCTTGGGTGGACCAGGCGTTGGTTTTAGCTCATATCTACCGCGCCCCTGCCATCCTTATGAGTAGTCTGGGAATTCAGGATGAATTATATGAGCACGCGGGTGTCCCTATACACCCCATTCTGTATCCTGATATCAGGAGAACACGACGGTATAATCTATCTCCATGGGATCAAGCAAGAATGCTGTACAATCGTTTTGCACTTCACCGTGCGCTAAAATCGTTGGACGCGAAAGAGGATGTTGTAAATCGAGATTTGATTGGGGAGGACGTGCCTCCTTTGCAAGAGTTGAGGAAGAATGTGGCGTTCCAACTGGTAAACTGGCATCCAATGTGGGAGGGATGTCGGCCATTGACTCCCAACGTCGTGCATATGGGCGGGATGAACTGTGTGCCACCTAAAGAACTACCTGAGGTAATTTAAATTGATTGGTGATTATATTGGATTTTTATTATCTTAGTCTTAGCTGGAGAAACAAGGACGTGATGTAATGCTAATATGTAATAATATGTATCAGGATTTGAAGTCATTTTTGGATTCGTCTAAGCGTGGCGTGATCTACATGAGTTTTGGTACCAACATAGACCCCGCTCTGCTGCTTCAAGAGCGCTTGGAGGTGTTCGTCCGCGTGTTCGCCAGCCTCCCCTACGAAGTGTTATGGAAGTGGAAGGGCGCTCAACGGAACTTTTCAAGCAATGTACACACTTTCTCCTGGCTGCCCCAGTCTGACATATTGCGTAAGAAACCAATCGTCAGATGGCATTGAAAAAAATTGGTGATGTTTTAAAATGCGCTTCAGTACTTGCTGCAGTTTGAAATTTGATATCATTATACAACTCTAGTTTTACCCTTTACTTTCTGTTCGTAGGACATAAAAAGCTGGTCTTGTTCATTACCCAAGGTGGGCTGCAATCGACAGACGAGGCGTTGCGCGCTGGAGTCCCCCTATTGGGGATACCGTTGCTAACTGACCAGTGGATCAATGTAGAAAATTATGCGCGGCTTGGTGTGGGAATGGGCTTAGATTTCTACACGTTCTCGGAATCTCAGTTAAAGAAGACCATTGAGACGCTCATTCATAATAAGAAGTAAGTTGCTTTGAAACCTAGACTTCGTCAAAAGAAGTCTGCAGTGAGAGGAACTAACGCACTTACACAAAGGTTCTCTAGTACAAGTAAATGTAGTGTAATTCAGTTACTAAGCCATGCAAATAGTTTAATCAACCATTTCGTCATTTTTAGTCACTTGAACTGAATTTAGGTATGAATAGTATTACAATTTGGCTGCATATACATAACGGGACAATTCATTTTATTAGCGTTTAGCTCTCCTTTAATGAATTATGATTCTATAGGTATTTAGATTATTTTAAAAGGAGCTAAAAGATTTCAAATTAACACGAAGCTATTATTTGGACAAGTGAGGGAAGCGAGCGAGGACAAGTATAATCTGAGTATCAAAATGGGTTTTAGCCTTGAGTTAAATACTGTTTTTCGCGTCGAATGTGAGAAAAAAACCTATAATAAGTATTTATTTAGAATCATAGCGCACGTTCCTACTGTTACACTGAAGGGTCCTGGTCCTGGTGAAGAGGCATTGAAGCAACTCGCCGGGCGCCCGGTGTCTACGTACCCGCTGTTTTAAAATCCCAAGCTAAGCTATTTTGAGGAAATTTTTGAGTGAGATGAGAAGTCAAAAATTATATTTATAAAAAAAGGTGCCCTTCGTTTGTGGAGCAGAAAAATTTATGACTTTTTCTCCCCCGCAAGACCTTCTCTTTTTTTAGCATTTTCGGGTAAAAAGTATCCTATAACCATCTGTGGATACCTAGCTACCTGTGTACCAAAAATAATTGAAATCTGTTTAGCCGGTTTGGCGTGATGAAGCTACAAAGAAAAAATTAAAATAAGATTTTGAGTCAGTGACCTTAAAATAGTCCGTATCATTTATTATTCTCAAAATATCTTTTTCTGTTCGTGTAATCTGTGAATAAGAACTCCGCGAATCATACTAAGAAGGCATACTTTTTAGGTTGGAACACTCTATACTCTATGGTTTATATTATATGCCACTGAACTATAATTACAGCTATCGGGAGAGATCAGTGTGGTTGGGGAAGGAGATCCAGGACCGCGCGCAGTCGGCGCTGGCGCGCGCCGTGTGGTGCGCGGAGCGCGCGCTGCGCCTGCGCAGCCGCCGCATGACCACGCCTTCGCCGCCTCTCACCTGGGACGGCCTGTCACAAGCATTGCTACTCGCCGCCCTTATTGCGCCCTTGGCACTTATATTCCTTGTCATTATTGTTTATAAAATATTCAGTAGCTTAAGACAAAAAATTGTAATTACTTGTAAAAGATGCGTTTCTTGTGCACGCGACGCGAGTGGTATTTAAATACAAACAAGTCATAACATACAGATTTTAAGCTCAGTTAAATTGGGATTAATAAACCTATAGTAATCTGTTATTTATAAATACTCCGCTTCCCAAAGATTGCTATATAGAGATAAAACCGCAAGTTTATTGCCTCTGTTTTTTTATTTAACGCTCAAGTTCTGTACTTTCTATTTGAGTGGCGGACGAAATATTATATTTCGTTTCTCGTACTCTGAACGTAGGCCAGTGCTTAGATATCTAAGGAGGGGATTGATATCATACATTTTAAATTCAAATTCAAATTCAAAGTTTTTTATTTCAGACAACATGATCCAAATTTGTTACTAAACTTAAGTAACTAGAGTTGTTAGTATCTTATTATTAATAAAGATTTAGTCCTCTCTCTGAGTTTCCCCATCAAAGGACAATCGATTTTATTGCCGATCATATGTAGAATGCTGTTGCTTTTCAGTTTTTTTTTCAGCCCTAGGACCGAGAGGTATTAAAATAATTCGTTGGGCTACGGCAGATAGCTCTATACAGCCACACTTCAATTAATATTATTTAAAATATTTCAATTTCTACAAACGCACACAGTTAAAAAAGATCACCAACAAACAAAAAAAAACACTTATAGTCCGACAATTTACCGTGTAAACTAAAAAGAGATTTTGCGATTACTTCGGCGAAGGAGAATGTATTCTTATGACGTCATCTCTAGTGATTAAATGCTCAGCTGTAGAAAGACGCCGCCGACTTAATTTCTTTGCACAGATGTTGTACACCTACTTGTAAGCAGTGAGTGATGTCATTCATGTGTTTGAGAAAGAGATATACGTAAAAAGATTGTGTGAATTTTTAAACAATAGGCTTGTGTCAAAAATATAATAATTAGTGAGTCACTTAGATTAACAGAAAATATTCGACACGTATTTTTTTTTTGTAAATTAAACAAAAAAATATGAAGATATAGCCTGTTAAAATTCCCCGTGACGTGAGCGAAAAACGGTCGCACGGCGTGACGCCCAAACTTTGACGCGCTATATCTTTGTTTTTTTTGTTTGATTGACTAAAGAAAAAATACATGTCCAATATTTTTTGATAATCTTAGATTCTAACTGACAAACTAATGAGAATAATAATTTTATTACCAAGGAAACCACCCTATTGTATTCATAGTCAGTGGCACAGAGAGTGGTTTAATTTGCTGAAAAATATTTTAATTTTGTTACAATTTCTTAATAACTATATTTATGATCATGTAATCGATTCATGAAACGAGATAATGCAAAAAGTGACATTCTTTTTATAAATTGTAAATAATTGTGACATAGGTACAATCGAAGTTAAAGCGCAAAGAAAAATACGATTGCCCTCGCACGTGGTCGCACTAGGCCTCGATCCCGGTACCTTTCGATTACGCGTCAAGTGTGTCAACCCCTCCACCAGCGAGCACTGTGCCAATCGCCTCGAATTTATCTATCCGCTCTGACCCATGTACCTATTTTATTTTCTGAAAGGTATTATAACCTTAGCGCCATCTATGAGAACTTGTATTACACATGTTCACATTCCAACTGTTCTTCCTTTACAGCACTATCAAATCGAACGAAGAGATGAGTCATTCAAATGTTTCTGCAAACACTGGCACTAAATATAAATGTCCACTACATTCACATACCGCCGGTAAGTGTTAGGTTACCGGCGGCCGTATTACGCAATAAACCAACACGCGCCGAAACTATTGCAGAAGTTCTATTGCGTCCACTAATGACGATTTGTGGGGCTCCGTAAGTGGCCGTGAGGGAACACCGATCATGATTAACCGGACCCTTGTCCAATAGCAGCCTTGAGTAACGTGCCACGCGTCTTCTGTCAAAAATTAAGAATTATTGTTTTGTCTTCCGTGTAGAAATGTTGCTAGATATATTATGAATGATATATTGCGTTATTTGCGTTATTTGATATTGGGTTGAGCAGGTGAACATAATACGTGACGATTGTTTCACCAAGTTTCGACCTTTGCAGGTGTACACGCACAAAGTAGGAACCTATTCTTAAAAATAAATACTAAACAAATTACAAATTATCTTACATCATTATAGCAAATATAAGTCATAACAGATGTCAAAAAAAAAAAAAACCAGAATTACAAAATAACAAATATCAAAATTACAATACCTAAATTAATTCAATTTTTATAATATTTTAAACTTTATAAATAAATATCAAATGAAATGACAATTAAAACATTTATATTATTCTAAGAATTCCTTAATATTATTAAAACATTTCTCGAAAAGCCATAATTTTGTTACAATTCTTAAAAGTCTTAAATATCATCATTGTCTTTGAGCTCTTTTGGCAATTTATTAAAAATCTGGATGCACATCTATACTATTATAAAGTTGTAAAAATGAAATGTCTATACATTAAAGATATTTTCGAAAAAATGATTGTTACCGACTATTTGGAGATCACTAAAACGAAAAATATATTTTGTGGATTTTATGTATGTATGTATGTGTCGTTGTGGCTTCATCACGCAAAATCGGCTAAACGGATTTCAACTGTTTTTGGTACACGGGTAACTGGGTATCTCCAGATGGTTATAGGATACTTTTTATCCGACTACGCAGAAGAAAAAATGAAGGGGAATTATGACTTTTTCTCCTCCGCGAACAAAGTTGCAGGCGCCTTCTAGTCATAAATATTTTTTTTCTCTGAAGCAGTTAACCTGAAAAATAACACTTGTATAAGAAACTGAAGACTAGTTAGTTAGTCTTACAAGTAAACTGACAGTAATTGCTAGTATCCTTTATGTGACTTCATTTGTGTCTTTATATGTTAAACATTTCCGTGTTTTTGTTCCTATATATGTATTTCCATAATGATTTCCCTTCGAGTGTGACCTTGATCGATCTACAGCACTTTCTCAATATGAAAACTGTAGCAGGAAAAACAGGTTGAATTGATTCTCTCGCTATAGCAGAAACTCAACTAATTTTGTACGATCACATTCGAATAAAATTTCGGCAAAACACTGTAACAAAATATAATGTTTCACTTAATAATATTAATAATTCAGCGTAAGATACAGAAGGCAGTAATCCTGGACACGGCCCGCATTGTCAGGAGGTTCCTCTCTGTGCAGGCCTAACCACCGGTAGCTTGAGGCCCTGCCCCGCTGCCAAAGGCATCCTAGGTTAGGTTCTTTATAGTGTGTTAATATTTTTTATTTGCTTTTTGTATTGCACTTTTTATATTCATATAGTAGAATGCCCAACTAGACTATAATTAAATAGAGGAAAATAATAATTCACATTGCGAAATGCGACAGGCTTACAGGAGGGCGTGTTACGCAATAAACAACACGAGCCGAAACTATTGCTGAGGTCCTATTGAGTCAGCTAACGACGATTTGTGAGGCTATTTAAGTGGCTGTGAGGGAACACCGATCATGATTAACCGGACCCTTGTCTACCTGAAGCTTTGAGTAAGGAATTAAGAGGTATTGTTTGGTTTTTCTTGTAAGAATGTTGGCTAGTAGAAAAAATATAGTTTTAAACATTACCATTACCAGCGTTTTTCTTTCTTGCATAAAATGTGTATGGCAATGGGACCAGCTTTAGAAATAAAACAGGCTATGGTGAGTGTATTAAATAAAGAGTAGGTATGAGAGTAAAATTAAGTTTCAACTCTTATTTTGTTCATTATGGGTAGTCTATAAAGTTGTAAAAATGAAATGTCTGTCATTAAATTGAAGATATTAAAAAAAAAGATTGTAACTGACTATTTGGAGGTCACAATATTTTTTTGTATTGTGTCTGTGTTGTTGTGGCTTCATCACGCCAAATCGGCTATACAGATTTTAACTATTTTTGGTACACGGGTAGCTGGGTATCTCCAGATGGTGATAGGATACTTTTTATCCGACTACGCTGTGGTAAAAAAGAGGGGTTATGACTTTGTCTCCTCCGTGAAAGAAAATGCGGGCGTCTTCTGGTATATAGTTGAATAAAACAGATTAAAAGATGAAGTCTGTCCCTTAGATAGTATTAATGGCTAGGTGTTCAATAGTTTTTATATCACAAAGTTATTCATTTACTTAGAGCTTGTTATAGCAACTGCGTACTGCGCCGTATTTGCCCAATATTCATATTATAGCGAAAAGGACGCGAAACGCGAATATTTGTCAAAAACCGTATAACTCTCTGATAGGCATTTTTTTTAATGTACGTAAACGTAAACAAAAATATGCATTTAATTTGGACTGTAGCTGTGGAATTTTATCCATATCTACTAGGAAATTAAATTATTCGGTACAACGCAGTGGGACTTGAGATTCATAAGATTGAATGTTGTAATAGACATCATGCAACATGTGATCTTATGCCTCTGAAGGCTTTTATTATCGAGGGCATTGCAGTCAAAAATCAACAGGCAGTGAGGTTAACTTGGCACGTCCGTGTATTGAAATAGGAGGTGTTTAACACAGCCGTAAAAAGAAATTGTTTGCGTGGACAGTCACCAGCATATACAGGGTGTAATCGTTATGTGTGACCAGGCGATTATTCCGTAACTGTTACAGAAATCAAAAAAACTTTAAACAGATATCGAAAGAACGTTACCTAATGAGTAAAATTATATCTTTTTTTTTTTAAATCAATCGAAAAGTATCCTAAATTTTGACATTAAACGCTACCATGAACGGAGTATGATCTTCAACTAAGTGAATGTTGAAGGGGGTGTTCAACAAAGACGTGCAGTAAGGGAAACTGAAATACGTAGGTACCTGTTAAGTCTTTATTATCATTGTGACAGCAGCGAAAATGCTACGTGTTACTATTTCCCTTACTGTACAGTGAGCCTGCTAACGATGTTTGTTTATACGTAAAAGTCGTTATTATTTATCCTCTGACCGCGTTGTTCGACTACTCCTATCAAGTTATAAAAATTAAAACGTTGACGACATTATTATTAAAAAAAAGTGAAACGGGCTATTTGAAAGTCACTAAAAACAAAAAAAAAAAACTTTGGATTCTCTGTATGTTTCTTGCATGTGTGCCATCATTACGCCTAAACTTTATTTCATTAAAACAAGAGGAAACACTAGCCATACTTTGGATCGTGTTCCGATCGCAAGGAGATATTCTTTTAAAAACTAGATGGCGCTTTCAATCTAAACGTTTAACGATGTTATAATTCAATAAAGAAACATACTTTAGTAAAAATTAGTTCGCAAATAGCTAATAATAAATAAATCGAAACATTTAAATACTGTGTCACGCTTGCATAGTTGAATAATTGTAAAACATAATCCTTATACATAGATGGCGTTGTACATATCGAGTAACGGCTTTTTGTATGGAGATGGTCAGTTCTCTTGTTTTAATGGTCCTTGCCACAAACGGTTAAAGAATACGTTTTTCCCGTTTTTGCTGAAGCAAAAAATAGGTTTATGTTTTTTTAACTCCCGCGAACAAAGCTGCAAGCACTTTCTAATAATAATAATAGCATGTTATTCTGACAAACCAGCTAGCTCATATGCCGCTCAGCTCTGCAAAGCTCCGCGGAGCTTTGTTAATTAGAATTTTAATAAAGCTCGCTCAGGCTAAATCCAAAATGCACCTTGAGTCTGATGAACGAGTTTAAATTCAATCAGCTCCAAATTTACTGGCCTTTGGAATATTAAATAAGGTTTTTAATTAGTTATGTGCCAGATGTAACTATATAAGCGGTTGGGTTAAGTTACGTTCCGAATTTTAAGCTTTACCAGCGGTTAAAAATTGTAGGTAATTTTTTCTTCTATATATAAATAATTCAAACTAATTTTATTTGGGTTCCCGACGTTTCGGAAGCTTTCAAGATCCACAGGGTAGACAGAGAAAAAAAGTTTAAAGTTATATTTGTGCAGTTCGAAAGTCTAAATTACTTATACATAAAGGTGTACGAGTACTTAATTACATGTGTCTTTTTTTTTCAGCGCAATCGGGTAAATAGTATCCATAAACGTCTGTGGATGACCAGGCTACCCGTGTACCAAAAATACTTACTTGAAATCCATTTAGCCTTTTTTTAACTGATTTCATTTCATTTTATTCAAAATAACAATATAAACTGTGTTTGAAATCATGGTTCATGCATTTAACTTACTACTGGCACAACTTAATTAACATCTTAATATTAATTGATATCAATTACATTTTTCCAATCACAATAAAATTTAACTATTTCACAATAAAATTAAATTAAATTACAAAACCGTCACATTTATGTAGGTAGGTAAAAAGGTGTATAATTACATTTTAATTCCAATGATGAAACCACAACGTCACCCACACACACACACACCCTACACACACGCACACACACACGCACACACACACAAACATCTGACGGTTTTCTTGTAGTAAAAATGATTGTATAATCTTGTACATTCAAATTCGTATCACTCCTCGGCATAATCATCTCTGTAAGTAACGTGTCACTGATTCAAACAGAGTTAAAAGCCTTTCGGAATTCATAAGTGACTTAATTTCTCAGTTCGCTTACATTAAAGGGAAGTTGTGTAAGCCTGCCACTTCACCCGAGCGCTGATTACGGCTAAAAACGGTCGGTGCAATGTATAATGCCCTGGCCCCTATTTCATAAACGTGACAAGTGACAACGACCGTTCGACGTACATTGCTGGGTCGCCGAGTAAGTGTATGCCTGGCATCATGATGGAGAAGTAATGTATGCCGAATTGTCGTTGTCAACAGTCATCTGTCACGTTTATGAAATAGGGGCCTGGCAGGCACGGCCGAACCATAATAGTTCGCTTTCGTAAGCCGGCATCAAATTCCAGTATGATGTTAGGTATGTGCTCTGGTCCCTAAAACTGCTGAGAGACAATTTCGCTTATAACCAAGGCCAGATATAGGAGTCTGGAGGCCCCTAGTGATTTTCCAAATACATTATTAAATTTGTCTCTGTAGAAATATAATTTATGTAGGCCCCTCACTTGCTGACACACCCCAAAGCTGCAGCCCCAGTGGCCCGCCCCTAAATCCGGCCCTGGTTATGACCTCACCAAAATGGACACCGCCGCGTTTGGAGAAGTGTATCTTGCGAATTTACTATGTAATACACACAGTGTGTAGTATCTGGAAGTGAACTTTGATTCCCCTAAGTCAGCGGTCGGCAACAGGCGGCCCGCGAGCCTTGCCTGATAAAGTCACAAATTATTAACAAAAGTGCGGCCCGCGTCAATTTTTTTAATCAATCAAAATCAAAAATCAAAATCGGTTTATTGCAAATTGATTTATTACAAATACTTTCACACGTCAAATTAATAAATATACAAGTAAGGTACAAGTACGTACAAGTAGGGCAAAGCACGTGCACTGTGCAGGCGAACAGACTATCATGTCCACGAGTTCTTGTCATTAAAGTAATCTTCTAGTTTATAATAAACTTTACTCATTAGGCACTTCTTAATATGTGGCTTAAATTTATGCATAGGCAAGTCGACAAGACTTAGTAGAAGTTTATTGAAGCTTTTTATACATAGACCAATAAATGAATTACGAACTTTTTGGAGCCTGAGATTGGGAGCAGCGAGCTTGTATTGTGTTTATTTCTGGTGTTAAAATTATGTTGATCAGAGTTTTTAGGAAAGTAGTCTAAGTTTTTATGAACATACAAGATACAGTCGAAGATATATTGTGAAGGTATAGTTAAAATATTAATTTCCTTAAATAATTCTCTAAGCGAGTCACGTGGTCTAATGTTGTATATGACTCTGATTGCTCTCTTCTGTAATACAAAAATAGTTTGAATGTCGGTAGCGGATCCCCATAACAATAAACTATTAGACATAATGCTGTAAAAATAGCTAAAATAAACCAGTCTTGCAGTCTCAACATCAGTTAATTGTCTAATTTTCCGAACTGCAAAAGCAGCTGAGCTCAGTCTTCCTGCCAGGGCAGTAATATGCGGACCCCATTGCAATTTGGTATCTAACGTAATACCTAAAACCTACCTTGTTAGTTACTATGTGTCCTTTGGCTGCTAAAAGGTTGCCGACTGCTGCCCTACGGCAAGACATTCCGTAGCTTATTTCTTGACTGCAGCTCATGATGAATTTTAGAACGGGTTCCGAAAAATCTGGCTCAGTGCGATGCTTAACGTCCGTACCCCTATTGTTACGAGTTAACGGGATATGCTGCAAAAACTAATCAAACTAAATAAAAATACAAAAAATGGTCATTACCATGTCGTCAAGTCATTACCGACCATGCAAAATGTCATTACCGTGACGCTTAAAAATTTGGGGCCTCATATCTGCACTAACTGGGGCCCTACGAAAGCCTTCATTTTCTTTGTAATCTATATAAACTTTCAGTAAAGTTTATATTTGCTATTAAAAACGATATTTTTTCTTTTCTTACCAAACTTCCCATGAAACACTGGATTTCGTTATCTGCGTCCACTAGTAGATGTGGGTGTTGAGAGGCTTGGGAACTCATTACCTTGCACGTATTGATCGGGGTAATTATTAAAGACTGGTGCACCAGTCTGGTTATTGTTACAAACTTTTTCTTTTACCTATTTTCTTAACTCTTTACATATTTTTTCTTAGTTCTGTACATATTGTTCTTAGTTCAATACATATTGTTTTAGTTCTTTGCATATGTTTTCTTAGTTATACATATACATATTTATACTTGCCCGTATCATATGGAGGATTATGCGTTTCGAATGTATGAATTATGTAATTAATAAATAGGTATTTAACCTAGAAAAAATATATAAGTTCTATACATATTTTTTTAGTTTTTTACATATTGTTTTTAGTTGTATATAATATTGTATTACTTCCATATATATATTTCTTTGTTCAATACATATTTTTCGTAGTTCTTGACATATTTTTATCTTCTATATATTTATACTTGGCTGTGTCAGAGAGAGCATTATAGTTTTCGAGTGTATAAATTATTTTATTAATAAATATGTATAGAACTAAGAAAAAATATTCTTAGAACTAAAAACTCTGACATTGTAAAGAAGTTAACGTATTATACGTACATAGATATAATATGTTTTTTTTTTACATTTCAAAGCGTGCACTTTGTAGCCTAAATTGTCTGTCCGTCTCATAATTTTTTACTTTTTAACCGCTGAAGTGATTTAGATGAAATTTGATATGGAGATTACCCTGGGGAAAGCTCAGAATATGTTTTATTCCGGAAACTCATCTCTTAATGGGGCGAGAAGGGAAGAGGAAGTTTAATAAAAAAATCTCGGTAAAAGCGAGCATATAAATTAAAAGGGGCTAGTTTCCGGTAAAAAAAAATAAACTTGATTCACTGCCAGGTAATTATCGCTAGACGGATTCCAGGTAATTATCGCTAGAGATCAGTTTCACAATGGACGCATAAAACGAGAGAACTGACAATCCCCATGCAAAAAGCCGTTCCCGATATTTCCCATTTTTTTGACGTCCCTGGCGTTACCCCGAAATCAGGCTTCTAATATGATAATAATATTCTGTTTATTAGGAGGCTTCGCAATTTTCATAGCACCGTAAGATGTTAGCGAGCTATGGAGTCGACATTAACAATAAAATTCAACGCATAATCATTATCATCATTAATTTTTCAACATAATCTAGTTAGCAGCGCGCCCTCTGTGTCTTCATTATTTTGAAATGCTAAGAGCGTTAGCCATACTTCAAGAATGCGTATCACGCTACATCTCTGTCCCATTGGTTCTCCAGCAAGTATTAGGAGTTGGGACAGTGAGAGAGATGGCGATCACCCTAAAGGTGCATCCACACTTGTAGCATTTGCTTGTATCCGATCATCGTCGCGTGGCATAACTGCGTATCGCGCTGCTTGGACGCTCACTGCCGGCGTGGCGGTCACGCAGCGCTTGTCCGATCCGAGTGTGTGATACGCGTAGCAACATGGATTTCGAGCGATCGGATCGGCGCAACGTCCAAACGCGTGATCGTGACACGCGATCATGCCACGCGACGAAGATCTGATCGGGCAAATGATACAAATGTGGACGCACCTTTAAGTATAGGGTATAAGAATAGGGTACTTGAATGACCGATCAAATCAGTCCTTTTTTATGAACTGTCAAAACGGTCAGAAAGTATGAAGTTTGAAAGGAAAAAAGATTTATGACGGCATAATTCTATACGGTAAAATTGCCTCCTTGTTATAGATTTTGATCATTTTAAAATCGCTGAAAGCTTAAAAATAAATGTTCATTAATGTTTTCTATGTATTTTCAGAAACAAAATTTAACTGCAAGCGTTTCATCATTTATGTTGACTTCAGGAAAGTACCCAATTATGTTAGTAGGTTTCTAATAGCAGATTGTTTGACAAGGGGCTAAAATAAGCCATTATGACACGAAGCGATTTGGACGAGCTCACGAAGTGAGCGAGGACAAATATGTCTGAGTGTCATAATGGCTTTTAGCCACGTGTTAAACACTCTGTTTTTCACTTCGATTGTGGGAAAATAAAAAAGACTTAACATTAAAATTGTATAATTCATGAAAAATTAAAACTACAGTTTGAGCAATTCGATCAGAAATCTTGGCCATTCTGATCATGTTTGTTTGTTTTTAATTATTCGTAAGTAGCTGACCGGAAGCTTTTTTTCAGTTTCATAGAAATTCGTATGGGATTATATGGCTTTCTTTTAAACCCTAGGGGCTAAATGTACTATTTTAGTCTCGCTTCGCGGAGCTAATATGACGTACTTTTTGAGCAAGAGAAGTGAAAAAGTAATTTACATACCATCTTATAATTCAGGCTTTCTTTTATACATTGATAAATGACGATAATTAATTGTTTTACATTACAGGTGCTACCAATATGCTAATTGAGGACATTAAGTTTCCCGGGGGCTAAATTATATATTGTACGCCGTAGTATACGTTACATGGAGAAATAATCTAAAATAAATTTATTTCTATGTCGTATGGTTTTTTAGATTTATTTTTTTAAGCCTCAATGTGACATTTGTTCACCTCCGTCGACTGTATACAATTTCACTTTGGTCTATGTGGTTTAAGGGAAATTTAAAAAATGTTTTGATATTGACAGCTAAATTTTGAATTTTTCTTGCTAATCTGTACAGACTCGATCCCGGTACCTTTCGATTACGCGTCAAGTGTGTCAACCCCTCCACCAGCGAGCACTGTGCCAATCGCCTCGAATTTATCTATCCGCTCTGACCCATGTACCTATTTTATTTTCTGAAAGGTATTATAACCTTAGCGCCATCTCTGAGAACTTGTATTACACATGTTCACATTCCAACTGTTCTTCCTTTACAGCACTATCAAATCGAACGAAGAGATGAGTCATTCAAATGTTTCTGCAAACACTGGCACTAAATATAAATGTCCACTACATTCACATACCGCCGGTAAGTGTTAGGTTACCGGCGGCCGTATTACGCAATAAACCAACACGCGCCGAAACTATTGCAGAAGTTCTATTGCGTCCACTAATGACGATTTGTGGGGCTCCGTAAGTGGCCGTGAGGGAACACCGATCATGATTAACCGGACCCTTGTCCAATAGCAGCCTTGAGTAACGTGCCACGCGTCTTCTGTCAAAAATTAAGAATTATTGTTTTGTCTTCCGTGTAGAAATGTTGCTAGATATATTATGAATGATATATTGCGTTATTTGCGTTATTTGATATTGGGTTGAGCAGGTGAACATAATACGTGACGATTGTTTCACCAAGTTTCGACCTTTGCAGGTGTACACGCACAAAGTAGGAACCTATTCTTAAAAATAAATACTAAACAAATTACAAATTATCTTACATCATTATAGCAAATATAAGTCATAACAGATGTCAAAAAAAAAAAAAACCAGAATTACAAAATAACAAATATCAAAATTACAATACCTAAATTAATTCAATTTTTATAATATTTTAAACTTTATAAATAAATATCAAATGAAATGACAATTAAAACATTTATATTATTCTAAGAATTCCTTAATATTATTAAAACATTTCTCGAAAAGCCATAATTTTGTTACAATTCTTAAAAGTCTTAAATATCATCATTGTCTTTGAGCTCTTTTGGCAATTTATTAAAAATCTGGATGCACATCTATACTATTATAAAGTTGTAAAAATGAAATGTCTATACATTAAAGATATTTTCGAAAAAATGATTGTTACCGACTATTTGGAGATCACTAAAACGAAAAATATATTTTGTGGATTTTATGTATGTATGTATGTGTCGTTGTGGCTTCATCACGCAAAATCGGCTAAACGGATTTCAACTGTTTTTGGTACACGGGTAACTGGGTATCTCCAGATGGTTATAGGATACTTTTTATCCGACTACGCAGAAGAAAAAATGAAGGGGAATTATGACTTTTTCTCCTCCGCGAACAAAGTTGCAGGCGCCTTCTAGTCATAAATATTTTTTTTCTCTGAAGCAGTTAACCTGAAAAATAACACTTGTATAAGAAACTGAAGACTAGTTAGTTAGTCTTACAAGTAAACTGACAGTAATTGCTAGTATCCTTTATGTGACTTCATTTGTGTCTTTATATGTTAAACATTTCCGTGTTTTTGTTCCTATATATGTATTTCCATAATGATTTCCCTTCGAGTGTGACCTTGATCGATCTACAGCACTTTCTCAATATGAAAACTGTAGCAGGAAAAACAGGTTGAATTGATTCTCTCGCTATAGCAGAAACTCAACTAATTTTGTACGATCACATTCGAATAAAATTTCGGCAAAACACTGTAACAAAATATAATGTTTCACTTAATAATATTAATAATTCAGCGTAAGATACAGAAGGCAGTAATCCTGGACACGGCCCGCATTGTCAGGAGGTTCCTCTCTGTGCAGGCCTAACCACCGGTAGCTTGAGGCCCTGCCCCGCTGCCAAAGGCATCCTAGGTTAGGTTCTTTATAGTATGTTAATATTTTTTATTTGCTTTTTGTATTGCACTTTTTATATTCATATAGTAGAATGCCCAACTAGACTATAATTAAATAGAGGAAAATAATAATTCACATTGCGAAATGCGACAGGCTTACAGGAGGGCGTGTTACGCAATAAACAACACGAGCCGAAACTATTGCTGAGGTCCTATTGAGTCAGCTAACGACGATTTGTGAGGCTATTTAAGTGGCTGTGAGGGAACACCGATCATGATTAACCGGACCCTTGTCTACCTGAAGCTTTGAGTAAGGAATTAAGAGGTATTGTTTGGTTTTTCTTGTAAGAATGTTGGCTAGTAGAAAAAATATAGTTTTAAACATTACCATTACCAGCGTTTTTCTTTCTTGCATAAAATGTGTATGGCAATGGGACCAGCTTTAGAAATAAAACAGGCTATGGTGAGTGTATTAAATAAAGAGTAGGTATGAGAGTAAAATTAAGTTTCAACTCTTATTTTGTTCATTATGGGTAGTCTATAAAGTTGTAAAAATGAAATGTCTGTCATTAAATTGAAGATATTAAAAAAAAAGATTGTAACTGACTATTTGGAGGTCACAATATTTTTTTGTATTGTGTCTGTGTTGTTGTGGCTTCATCACGCCAAATCGGCTATACAGATTTTAACTATTTTTGGTACACGGGTAGCTGGGTATCTCCAGATGGTGATAGGATACTTTTTATCCGACTACGCTGTGGTAAAAAAGAGGGGTTATGACTTTGTCTCCTCCGTGAAAGAAAATGCGGGCGTCTTCTGGTATATAGTTGAATAAAACAGATTAAAAGATGAAGTCTGTCCCTTAGATAGTATTAATGGCTAGGTGTTCAATAGTTTTTATATCACAAAGTTATTCATTTACTTAGAGCTTGTTATAGCAACTGCGTACTGCGCCGTATTTGCCCAATATTCATATTATAGCGAAAAGGACGCGAAACGCGAATATTTGTCAAAAACCGTATAACTCTCTGATAGGCATTTTTTTTAATGTACGTAAACGTAAACAAAAATATGCATTTAATTTGGACTGTAGCTGTGGAATTTTATCCATATCTACTAGGAAATTAAATTATTCGGTACAACGCAGTGGGACTTGAGATTCATAAGATTGAATGTTGTAATAGACATCATGCAACATGTGATCTTATGCCTCTGAAGGCTTTTATTATCGAGGGCATTGCAGTCAAAAATCAACAGGCAGTGAGGTTAACTTGGCACGTCCGTGTATTGAAATAGGAGGTGTTTAACACAGCCGTAAAAAGAAATTGTTTGCGTGGACAGTCACCAGCATATACAGGGTGTAATCGTTATGTGTGACCAGGCGATTATTCCGTAACTGTTACAGAAATCAAAAAAACTTTAAACAGATATCGAAAGAACGTTACCTAATGAGTAAAATTATATCTTTTTTTTTTTAAATCAATCGAAAAGTATCCTAAATTTTGACATTAAACGCTACCATGAACGGAGTATGATCTTCAACTAAGTGAATGTTGAAGGGGGTGTTCAACAAAGACGTGCAGTAAGGGAAACTGAAATACGTAGGTACCTGTTAAGTCTTTATTATCATTGTGACAGCAGCGAAAATGCTACGTGTTACTATTTCCCTTACTGTACAGTGAGCCTGCTAACGATGTTTGTTTATACGTAAAAGTCGTTATTATTTATCCTCTGACCGCGTTGTTCGACTACTCCTATCAAGTTATAAAAATTAAAACGTTGATGACATTATTATTAAAAAAAAGTGAAACGGGCTATTTGAAAGTCACTAAAAACAAAAAAAAAAAACTTTGGATTCTCTGTATGTTCCTTGCATGTGTGCCATCATTACGCCTAAACTTTATTTCATTAAAACAAGAGGAAACACTAGCCATACTTTGGATCGTGTTCCGATCGCAAGGAGATATTCTTTTAAAAACTAGATGGCGCTTTCAATCTAAACGTTTAACGATGTTATAATTCAATAAAGAAACATAGTTTAGTAAAAATTAGTTCGCAAATAGCTAATAATAAATAAATCGAAACATTTAAATACTGTGTCACGCTTGCATAGTTGAATAATTGTAAAACATAATCCTTATACATAGATGGCGTTGTACATATCGAGTAACGGCTTTTTGTATGGAGATGGTCAGTTCTCTTGTTTTAATGGTCCTTGCCACAAACGGTTAAAGAATACGTTTTTCCCGTTTTTGCTGAAGCAAAAAAGAGGTTTATGTTTTTTTAACTCCCGCGAACAAAGCTGCAAGCACTTTCTAATAATAATAATAGCATGTTATTCTGAAAAACCAGCTAGCTCATATGCCGCTCAGCTTTGCAAAGCTCCGCGGAGCTTTGTTAATTAGGATTTTAATAAAGCTCGCTCAGGCTAAATCCAAAATGCACCTTGAGTCAGATGAACGAGTTTAAATTCAATCTGCTCCAAATTTATTGGCCTTTGGAATATTAAATAAGGTTTTTAATTAGTTATGTGCCAGATGTAACTATATAAGCGGTTGGGTTAAGTTACGTTCCGAATTTTAAGCTTTACCAGCCGTTAAAAATTGTAGGTAACTTTTTCTTCTATATATAAATAATTCAAACTAATTTTATTTGGGTTCCCGACGTTTCGGAAGCTTTCAAGGTCCACAGGGTAGACAGAGAAAAAAAAGTTTAAAGTTATATTTGTGCAGTTCGAAAGTCTAAATTACTTATACATAAAGGTGTACGAGTACTTAATTACATGTGTCTTTTATTTCAGCGCAGTCGGGTAAATAGTATCCATAAACGTCTGTGGATGACCAGGCTACCCGTGTACCAAAAATACTTACTTGAAATCCATTTAGCCTTTTTTTAACTGATTTCATTTCATTTTATTCAAAATAACAATATAAACTGTGTTTGAAATCATGGTTCATGCATTTAACTTACTACTGCCACAACTTAATTAACATCTTAATATTAATTGATATCAATTACATTTTTCCAATCACAATAAAATTTAACTATTTCACAATAAAATTAAATTAAATTACAAAAACGTCACATTTATGTAGGTAGGTAAAAAGGTGTATAATTACATTTTAATTCCAATGATGAAACCACAACGTCACCCACACACACACACACACACACACCCTACACACACGCACACACACACGCACACACACACAAACATCTGACGGTTTTCTTGTAGTAAAAATGATTGTATAATCTTGTACATTCAAATTCGTATCACTCCTCGGCATAATCATCTCTGTAACTAACGTGTCACTGATTCAAACAGAGTTAAAAGCCTCTCGGAATTCATAAGTGACTTAATTTCTCAGTTCGCTTTCATTAAAGGGAAGTCGTGTAAGACTGCCACTTCACCCGAGCGCTGATTACGGCTAAAAACGGTCGGTGCAATGTATAATGCCCTGGCCCCTATTTCATAAACGTGACAAGTGACAATTGACAACGACCGTTCGACGTACATTGCTGGGTCGCCGAGTAAGTGTATGCCTGGCACCATGATGGAGAAGTAATGTATGCCGAATTGTCGTTGTCAACAGTCATCTGTCACGTTTATGAAATAGGGGCCTGGCAGGCACGGCCGAACCATAATAGTTCGCTTTCGTAAGCCGGCATCAAATTCCAGTATGATGTTGGGTATGTGCTCTGGTCCCTAAAACTGCTGAGAGACAATTTCGCTTACAAGCAAGGCCAGATATAGGAATCTGGAGGCCCCTAGTGATTTTCCAAATACATTATTAAATTTGTCTCTGTAGAAATATCATTTATGTAGGCCCCTCACTTGCTGACACACCCCAAAGCTGCAGCCCCATTTTCCCGCCCCTAAATCCGGCCCTGGTTATGACCTCACCAAAATGGACACCGCCGCGTTTGGAGAAGTGTATCTTGCGAATTTACTATGTAATACACACAGTGTGTAGTATCTGGAAGTGAACTTTGATTCCCCTAAGTCAGCGGTCGGCAACAGGCGGCCCGCGAGCCTTGCCTGATAAAGTCACAAATTATTAACAAAAGTGCGGCCCGCGTCAATTTTTTTAATCAATCAAAATCAAAAATCAAAATCGGTTTATTGCAAATTGATTTATTACAAATACTTTCGCACGTCAAATAAATAAATATACAAGTAAGGTACAAGTACGTACAAGTAGGGCAAAGCACGTGCACTGTGCAGGCGAACAGACTATCATGTCCACGAGTTCTTGTCATTAAAGTAATCTTCTAGTTTATAATAACCTTTACTCATTAGGCACTTCTTAATATGTGGCTTAAATTTAGTAGAAGTTTATTGAAGCTTTTTATACATAGACCAATAAATGAATTACGAACTTTTTGGAGCCTGAGATTGGGAGCAGCGAGCTTGTATTGTGTTTATTTCTGGTGTTAAAATTATGTTGATCAGAGTTTTTAGGAAAGTGGTCTAAGTTTTTATGAACATACAAGATACAGTCGAAGATATATTGTGAAGGTATAGTTAAAATATTAATTTCCTTAAATAATTCTCTAAGCGAGTCATGTTGTATATGACTCTGATTGCTCTCTTCTGTAATACAAAAATAGTTTGAATGTCGGTAGCGGATCCCCATAACAATAAACTATTAGACATAATGCTGTAAAAATAGCTAAAATAAACCAGTCTTGCAGTCTCAACATCAGTTAATTGTCTAATTTTCCGAACTGCAAAAGCAGCTGAGCTCAGTCTTCCTGCCAGGGCAGTAATATGCGGACCCCATTGCAATTTGGTATCTAACGTAATACCTAAAACCTACCTTGTTAGTTACTATGTGTCCTTTGGCTGCTAAAAGTTTGCCGACTGCTGCCCTACGGCAAGATATTCCGTAGCTTATTTCTTGACTGCAGCTCATGATGAATTTTAGAACGGGTTCCGAAAAATCTGGCTCAGTGCGATGCTTAACGTCCGTACCCCTATTGCTACGAGTTAACGTTGAAGCTGCCGACTACTGGCACAATGTCGAGCACTTCGGGATATGCTGCAAAAACTAATCAAACTAAATAAAAATACAAAAAATGGTCATTACCATGTCGTCAAGTCATTACCGACCATGCAAAATGTCATTACCGTGACGCTTAAAAATTTGGGGCCTCATATCTTCACTAACTGGGGCCCTACGAAAGCCTTCATTTTCTTTGTAATCTATATAAACTTTCAGTAAAGCTTATATTTGCTATTAAAAACGATATTTTTTCTTTTCTTACCAAACTTCCCATGAAACACTGGATTTCGTTATCTGCGTCCACTAGTAGATGTGGGTGTTGAGAGGCTTGGGAACTCATTACCTTGCACGTATTGATCGGGGTAATTATTAAAGACTGGTGCACCAGTCTGGTTATTGTTACAAACTTTTTCTTTTACCTATTTTCTTAACTCTTTACATATTTTTTCTTAGTTCTGTACATATTGTTCTTAGTTCAATACATATAGTTTTAGTTCTTTGCATATGTTTTCTTAGTTATACATATACATATTTATACTTGCCCGTATCATATGGAGGATTATGCGTTTCGAATGTATGAATTACGTAATTAATAAATAGGTATTTAACCTAGAAAAAATATATAAGTTCTATACATATTTTTTTAGTTTTTTACATATTGTTTTTAGTTGTATATAATATTGTATTACTTCCATATATATATTTCTTTGTTCAATACATATTTTTCGTAGTTCTTGACATATTTTTATCTTCTATATATTTATACTTGGCTGTGTCAGAGAGAGCATTATAGTTTTCGAGTGTATAAATTATTTTATTAATAAATATGTATAGAACTAAGAAAAAATATTCTTAGAACTAAAAACTCTGACATTGTAAAGAAGTTAACGTATTATACGTACATAGATATAATATGTTTTTTTTTTTACATTTCAAAGCGTGCACTTTGTAGCCTAAATTGTCTGTCCGTCTCATAATTTTTTACTTTTTAACCGCTGAAGTGATTTAGATGAAATTTGATATGGAGATTACCCTGGGGAAAGCTCAGAATATGTTTTATTCCGGAAACTCATCTCTTAATGGGGCGAGAAGGGAAGAGGAAGTTTAATAAAAAAATCTCGGTAAAAGCGAGCATATAAATTAAAAGGGGCTAGTTTCCGGTAAAAAAAAATAAACTTGATTCACTGCCAGGTAATTATCGCTAGACGGATTCCAGGTAATTATCGCTAGAGATCAGTTTCACAATGGACGCATAAAACGAGAGAACTGACAATCCCCATGCAAAAAGCCGTTCCCGATATTTCCCATTTTTTTGACGTCCCTGGCGTTACCCCGAAATCAGGCTTCTAATATGATAATAATATTCTGTTTATTAGGAGGCTTCGCAATTTTCATAGCACCGTAAGATGTTAGCGAGCTATGGAGTCGACATTAACAATAAAATTCAACGCATAATCATTATCATCATTAATTTTTCAACATAATCTAGTTAGCAGCGCGCCCTCTGTGTCTTCATTATTTTGAAATGCTAAGAGCGTTAGCCATACTTCAAGAATGCGTATCACGCTACATCTCTGTCCCATTGGTTCTCCAGCAAGTATTAGGAGTTGGGACAGTGAGAGAGATGGCGATCACCCTAAAGGTGCATCCACACTTGTAGCATTTGCTTGTATCCGATCATCGTCGCGTGGCATAACTGCGTATCGCGCTGCTTGGACGCTCACTGCCGGCGTGGCGGTCACGCAGCGCTTGTCCGATCCGAGTGTGTGATACGCGTAGCAACATGGATTTTGAGCGATCGGATCGGCGCAACGTCCAAACGCGTGATCGTGACACGCGATCATGCCACGCGACGAAGATCTGATCGGGCAAATGATACAAATGTGGACGCACCTTTAAGTATAGGGTATAAGAATAGGGTACTTGAATGACCGATCAAATCAGTCCTTTTTTATGAACTGTCAAAACGGTCAGAAAGTATGAAGTTTGAAAGGAAAAAAGATTTATGACGGCATAATTCTATACGGTAAAATTGCCTCCTTGTTATAGATTTTGATCATTTTAAAATCGCTGAAAGCTTAAAAATAAATGTTCATTAATGTTTTCTATGTATTTTCAGAAATAAAATTTAACTGCAAGCGTTTCATCATTTATGTTGACTTCAGGAAAGTACCCAATTATGTTAGTAGGTTTCTAATAGCAGATTGTTTGACAAGGGGCTAAAATAAGCCATTATGACACGAAGCGATTTGGACGAGCTCACGAAGTGAGCGAGGACAAATATGTCTGAGTGTCATAATGGCTTTTAGCCACGTGTTAAACACTCTGTTTTTCACTTCGATTGTGGGAAAATAAAAAAGACTTAACATTAAAATTGTATAATTCATGAAAAATTAAAACTACAGTTTGAGCAATTCGATCAGAAATCTTGGCCATTCTGATCATGTTTGTTTGTTTTTAATTATTCGTAAGTAGCTGACCGGAAGCTTTTTTCAGTTTCATAGAAATTCGTATGGGATTATATGGCTTTCTTTTAAACCCTAGGGGCTAAATGTACTATTTTAGTCTCGCTTCGCGGAGCTAATATGACGTACTTTTTGAGCAAGAGAAGTGAAAAAGTAATTTACATACCATCTTATAATTCAGGCTTTCTTTTATACATTGATAAATGACGATAATTAATTGTTTTACATTACAGGTGCTACCAATATGCTAATTGAGGACATTAAGTTTCCCGGGGGCTAAATTATATATTGTACGCCGTAGTATACGTTACATGGAGAAATAATCTAAAATAAATTTATTTCTATGTCGTATGGTTTTTTAGATTTATTTTTTTAAGCCTCAATGTGACATTTGTTCACCTCCGTCGACTGTATACAATTTCACTTTGGTCTATGTGGTTTAAGGGAAATTTAAAAAATGTTTTGATATTGACAGCTAAATTTTGAATTTTTCTTGCTAATCTGTACAGACCAAAGTAAAAATTAACATCCGTGAACAAATCTCACTTTCAAGATTAATACGAGTACAATTACCTCAAAATCTTAATTGACTCGTTCTCATCAATTGGCCTAGAACTAAATTTTTCAAAATGCGAGCGCTTCGTCCAAAATACTCACGCCATTTCGGACATACATAATATAATTTATAATATAATTAGCCCCTAATATCAAAATAGTTGACGAAACCTCCCTCCGATTGTTAGGGGCTCCGATATTTCCCGAATCGATACCCCCCCTCATAAATGAACATTTAAATATCCATAAAGCTTATTCGGACCGCCTTCTAAAGATCAATGCACACATGGCTCTTGTAATCATTAAGTTTGTTTATTTCTGCCTAAATTTACATACATTCTAAGGTGTAGTCCCGTATGGAAATACCCTAATCTTATTGAGCCCTTAGACTCCGTCCTCAAGGCCACTCTGACGTCCATCCTTAACATCCACCTGGACAACCGCTCATGGACCCAAGCCTCCCTCCCAATCCGTCACGGCGGGCTGGGCATCAGGCAAGTCGTTAGTGTCGCTCTTCCGGCTTATTTATCCTCGTTCCACAGCACGCAAGAACTTTTTAA
Organism: Hedya salicella; assembly: GCA_905404275.2. NCBI lineage: Eukaryota > Metazoa > Arthropoda > Insecta > Lepidoptera > Tortricidae > Hedya > Hedya salicella. The sequence goes on from FR990108.1 coordinate 18,966,124, forward strand.
CAAAATATTTAGCCCATCCTCCAACAACCACTGCGTTGCCGATTTGTACGAAGCTAAAGACGAGTGAACGCAGGCTTGCCTGGGTGCCCCAACTCCAGCCTCCGTTAAATCGCAGCGGCTGTGGGACGAGCCGCTCTGCAAATTGGTCTTGAAAGAACTGACAGACACAGCCCAAACCCCGGCAGAGCCGGAGTCCGGATTTTGGCTACACGCATTACCATCGCCCAACATCGGAACATTACTGAACAGAACTTCCCTCACATTGGCCACTAGCCTGCGTCTTGGGAACAAAATTAATGAGCCCCACTGCTGCCGCTGCGGTGCAAGCGTGGACATACTAGGTCACCACGGCCTAAGTTGCCAAAAGAGCGCCGGCCGCATCTCCCGCCATGCTTCCCAGAACGACGTCATCCGGAGGGCTCTTGTCTCCGTCAGCGTGCCGGCCATTTTAGAGCCGAACGGTATTGCACGCGACGATGGCAAGCGCCCCGACGGTATGACGCTCGCCCCGTAGACGATGGGCAGGACACTTGTCTGGGACGCCACCTGTGTCGATACTCTGGCGCCGTCTCATCTCCATGGCACCTCCTCCAGGGCTGAAGCGTCGGCAACGATGGCCGAGCAGCACAAACGGCGCAAATATGCTACTCTCGGTGAGGGCTACATATTTGCGCCGTTTGGTGTAGAAACAATTGGACCGTGGGGACCCAGCGCCAAGGAGCTGTATAAGAGGCTCAGCCTAGCCATCCAAAGAGGAAACGCCGCCAGCCTTCTGGGTACAATATCTGGCGAAGGTGACCTGGAGGGCATCTTTAATCTTTAGATAGTCAATTTATAGTTTTTTACTTAGATTTAGATTCTTTCTTTTGTTTTAAGTAATTAAATTGACATTTATACAATTATATTTAAAAAACAATATGACACAAAAATAAACCATCCATACATTCAGAGTCCACATAACGCGTACTATCGAGAAAAAATATATTATGAACAGCTTCTAGGTAATTTTATGTACCGAATTCTCAATCACTTCTCATAGTAAGCTTTAGTCCTTTGCGTGACGTGTGAATTTGTCCAGTGGTAAAATATAGGACTGTCGTACGTCTCCGCCATCGCGGTCAGGAGACTGTTGGCGCTGCCTGTAGGGGAGACCTGGTAAGGTTGTTCCACGGGTTGGTTGTCGCATACGACGGTCATAATATAAAACTGAATGAACGAAAAAGTTCATCGACCGGTGTTAGAGGGAGATACAGCTCTCGGGATCTTTCGAAACCGCTTTATAGTCCATTGAGGCCGCTGTGAAAACCGAGCTGTGAGACAACCTTACCCAGTCTCCCCTAATCGTAAACGTAATGACATTCGTCTTGTTTTCCTCGTTCACTGTATCATCGAAGGCTAGAAGCCATTAGTAGTAAGCAATATTTCAATAAGGCAAGTCGCTCAGGTGGAGTAAATTGATTTACTGCGGGTAGATTTACAAGATAAAGCGCGTCGCTCACTGCGTCACAGTGATTTCATTTCAGGTACAGGTCGAATTCAAACTTAAATAATTTATTTCAGGCATCAGTCGCAGAAGAAGCAGGGTCATCAATCACGATCATCAATTTATTGGAATTATGGTGTCAAGTGTCCCGACTACTTAAGGAACAAAGGTTAACCGTTTTGTATAAAAATAACCTATCAAATTTTGGTTCAAATTCGGTCTTCCTCATACTAATTGTAACAAACGCTTTCTTCTAGCAAACATGCGCCATTGCAAGCTCTCTATCAGTTAATAGATTCCAAAAAATCGATGATGTCACAACTCTCCTCTGACACAACTCACCTGGGTCTCCCCTACCGATTGCATTCCCTAGTTCCGACTGCATTTGCTGCTGCCTAGATGAAAGAAATGTTAGTTCCGAGGTATTTATAGGCCATTGATCATAATCATCATGTCAGCCTAATAACCTCCACTGCTGGATAAAACCAGGGATGGTTTTATCCAGCAGTGGAGGTTATTAGGTTGGAAGGATCTCCTCAACGACCGGTAACGGTAGTGCAGCACCCTCACCCAACGGTTTTCCATGGTCTTGACGAAATTGCCTTCCTGCCTTCCCACACTCGTCGTCCTGCACACGGTTGCCACTCAATATCCTTTCTGCCCCAGCGGCCATTGTTTCTACGAGCAATGTGTCCTGCCCACGGCCACTTAGGCTAGTAACTTTCTGAGCAGTGTCGACGACCTTGATTTAAGGAATATTTTTCTCCAACATGGTCGGAAATGTTCCCGTTCGGCGAAATGGCTAAGAACCTTGGATATCAATTTGTGACTTACCTGTTGTATACTTCGATAAATTTAAATGTACTGTTTATGCCATACGATTAAATAATGTTCCAGTTAATGAAGTAAAAAACCAGCCAAGTGCGAGTCGGACTCGCGCACCGAGAGTTCCGTACAAATTTGTACTTACCCTAACCTTATTACCCGGTACCGGTTAAGTTAAGTTTGCACCTGATATCTATAGCACTGGATAAAAATCAGGTCTAAACTTAACGCAACCGGGTTGGTGAAATAGGTTTTTTGTGAATTAAAAAAAAATTGCTAGTTAGAGACATGGCTATAATTTTCGTATTTATGTTTAATAATACAAAATGTGAAAATTTCAAAATTTTCGATTGGTAAACTTCGGAGGTAAAGAGTGGGAATGGTGTTTTTTTTTCACAATTTCCTTAATAAAAAAAATTGTTCAAAAATGTGCAGGTCAAGCCCTTTCATATGATACCCTACCCAGCCCAGTACCTAGACTTTTAATTTTTACCCCCCTCATATTCGTCGTTTTTTTAGAAAATAAAAATATATTTTTAAATATTTTCTGTGCAATACATGTGGGCTGAGCATAAATATTCCAAATTTCAAATAGTTAGCATAAGTAGTTTTTGAGATATGGCGCTTTAATAGTCGGACAGACAGACAGACAGACAGACAGAGTCGCACCATAGGGGTTCCGTTTGTACCTTTTTGGTACGGAACCCTAAAAAAGGAGAAATGAGGGCCTATCTTAATTTAGCCGGCAAAATTATACTCATCCACGAATTGAGCACCTTACTTATGTATACCTATTTTTATTACGTTACTTATTATGAAATAATATTTTTATTTATTTATTTATTTGGGGCATCAACAGCAATACAAATCATGAAACATAATGCAGCATCCATAAACTCGAGGCGCACGCTACAAACAAAGCCCAGACGTTTATTTGCACGGTTTAAAGATTATCAATATGTAACATCATATATTACTAGAAGTTGCCCGCAACTTCGTTCGCGGAGGAGAAAAAATCATAACCCCCCTTTTTTATTCAGCATAGTCGGGTAAAAAGTATTCTATAATTATCTGGAGATACCAAGCTACCAGCCGGTCTAGCACAACTCTCCGCGACTACGCTTGTCGCGCGACATAGCATCACCCGTCCCTCTCGCATTGTATTGAAAGGGAAGAGACAGACTATCTTTGTCGCGCGACAAAGAGTCGCATACCACAGTTGTGCAGAGGTGCTGTGTACCAAAAATAGTTGAAATCCGTTTATCCGATTTGGCGTAATGAAGCCACAACGACATATACAAACACAAAAAATAAAAATATTTCGATTCAGTTACATCCACATAGTCCGATTCAATATGTTTTTTGAATATATCTTTAATGTACTGATACTTGATTTTTACAACTTTATAATAGTATAGATGTTGGTTTCGCATCGAGGATCACACCAAGGTCACGTACAGAATTAACACGCTCAATAGCCTCACCACCAATTAGGAATTGGTACCTTATCGGCCAAGGACTGCAAACGGAGATTTGGACGCTTATCGTATATCTTCGTTGTATTCTTTACGCCGCTTGCAGTGGACCCGGCCCTAAAGCTTTTAAACGTAAATTTGTTTGCGTCTCTCGCTCGTACTCGTAAGTACCGATGATAGAATGCCTCGCAATTTGGTCGCTTTCGCGGTACACTGCATTATTTGAATAATACGAGAGTACGAGTACGAGAATAAAGTGCTGTCGTTTTCCTTATTATAATAAATAAATATATCAAATCATCATCAGCAGCCTATCTCTACATAGGAGGTTGAATATTTATTTATTTATTTATTTATATTTATTTGGAGAGCAAACAGCTTTACACAACTTAAATAGAATTAAGATAGCCAAAGAAAAACCAATTACAGGAACTTACGGACAGAAGCAGTATAACTAAATTTAAACTAAGTGCCACTGTGTAGGCGTCTAAGAGAAACCTCATAAAATTATACTATGAATGCTACGAGTATTAATTTTATTGCGAAAACACATGTGGAGCATAATCATAATAACGATAGATGACCTAACTCAATATGCTACAAGATTGGCTTATCATAGGCCGGAGACTATCAGTTTATACTAATAACATGTCCTTCCTGGATTAACCTACTCTACTTGCGAAAAACACGCACGCTCCTAATGAGTTTAACAAGACAGTGTTACTGTTGATATTTCATATAAAAAGTCATTGGATTCTGCTGTCTAGAGCTTGGTAATAAAAGTCATATGAAATGAGAGTAAATCCTGTATAGATTTGGAATATAGCTCCTAAAGCGTGGTAATAAAGATTCGCATTAAGCGTTTCGACTAGTTCAAAAGAAGAACATTTTAAGTGTATTAGAGTTCTATGCGTTTATATTGCGTTTTTGTTTTGGATGGTTTTGAGTACCAGAAGAAAAGCGGCGTAAGGATATGAGAGATTCATATGTCGATAAGGTTTTTTGAAGTGGATGGTAGTAGCTTCTTATTAGGGCCGGGTAAGTGAGGGCCAATCAGAGGGCTGGGTTTATGGGCCATAAAAACGATTCGGAAGCCGGCAATTATCCTCATTCGAAAAATTGTAAAGGTTTTTCACAATTGGAAGTGCAAGGATTAATATGAAGGCTGAGCAAATTTCGCTTACTTAGGATTTTTTTAGCGACACATTTAAAGTATATATAATGTAATAATTATTACATTTCTAACATCAACAGGGCTAGTATATTCATTACAAAAACAAATATTTGTTAAACTGTCTTTTTAAAACTAAAAAATTTGGAACTTAATTCGACAACTTTAAAGAAATATGTTTTTGTTTTGTTTCTTACCGAGTTACTCGCATTTACGCTGATTCATCCAATATTATCATTCTATTAGGTATATGTAGATTGTAGGTACATGTAGTACATGCAGTAAGGGAAATTCAAACACGTAGGTACCTACTATATTTCTCCTTAAATACCGGTTTCATGTCAAATTCTTTCGCCGTTTTAGCAAGTCGTTTCTGGAATTCGCTCTCTATCAGACCTGCTCCAAGCATGCTATGTAGGCATCTGCTGAAACAAGAACTCGAGAAGCGTCCGATTTCCATGCAGTAGCTGCCGGTATAGCACAACTCCCCGCGATTCCCTTGTCGCGCGACATAGCATCACCCGTCTTAGTCACATTGTATTGAAAGAAAAGAGACACACAATCCTTATCGCGCGACATAGACTTGCGTATCACAGTTGTGCTAGAGGTGCTGGTATATTTTGTATTTATTATGTATTGTATATTTAAATATATTATAAAATATATAGTGTAGGTATAAAAAATTGTGTATGCATTATTTGCTTGTGTCTCCTAAAGCTGAGAGCTTTACTGAATGATTTTTTGCACTGCACCATTTTCATGCATCTCTCTTTGGTTGGCCTTATGGTTGACTGGTAGAGAATGCCATTTGGCATTAAGAGGTACTAGTGGCCGTTTCTCCATACAAACGTAATCTCCCGTTTCCTCCCTGGAAAATTGTCTTAGAGCAAATTTTTTTTATAAGTATAATGTATGCTTACCTGTGCCATGCCCCTATGTTTTAGTTTTCTTAATAATTTGTTTATTTTAAGAATTAAAGGCCCTCTAATACTGCAAATATTCCATCGTCCGGTGCTATAAGCACACGTTTAGTAAACAAATTTAACGAATGTAAAAGAAAAACAGAAAGCATAGAAGCATAGCCGAAGCCCTCGTTGTAATATATATGAAAGAAAAACTAAAATTAGTCCAGTTTTGGAAGAGGAAATAGTGGTTACCATTTTTTTGAGGTTAGATAGTTCCGAGCTGCAGTTTTCCCTTTGCACTGTAATACGGGGGATTTGAGGCGATGCGATAGCAATAGTTTTTAAAAGTACCTAATTTCCAAAAGACCTTGTGCTAGTATATCCGCTTAAGTCGACCATTTGTAGTTACTTTTGTTTTGTGCAATAAAGATTAAATAAATAAATAGTACTTATTCAAAGTATTTAACAAGCTATTCACCCTAAACTCGTAGAATGTTCTATATACATATATTGTCTATTGATAACATGGGTGACATTATTAATATGTTCAATAAGCTTTCCGTTCAATATAATGCTTTATTAAGTATTGAATGGATCGTATTGAGATTTACCGAATTGGAAACTTTCATGCGTGGGTACAAAGGCATTAATAAATAATGTATAGCTTAAAATAGAGGGATTTATTTATGAATTTAACTAGATATGTGTAAGTTTATCGTTATTGAAACAGAGCCTAGCGAATGGAGGAATATCTATTGTTCAAAATATAGTATCTATACACATATTGTTTTGTTTTGACAAATAGTTGTGTGCATTGGATCATATATTAGGGAGCAGTGGCGTGGCGTCCATATAAGCCGATTCCCACCGGGTTGCCCAAGGAAAGGCCTATAACCACCTTTTACTTTAAATATTAGTCAATAAATACGATTCGGCTTCCCTTGTAATTTTCCTGACGTCACACCCCTGGCAGGAAGAAAAAAGACAAAGTATGAATGTACCTAAAACTTGACAAAACACCTAAATTCTATTTTAAACTATACAGTGTACATTATATCATGCATATTCTATATATTAAGCAAATTTAAGGCCGGCAACACACTTGTGACTCCTCTGGTGTTGCAGGTATCTATACAGGCAACGGTAATCGCTTACCATCAGGCGATCCATCTGCTCGTTTGCCACCTATGACATTAAATGCAAAAAAAAATGAGCGCGGTGTATAGTCTCTATATATATATTATGACTCCGTATCTACTTTATAGAAAGTAATTTAAGTACTTAACAGGAAAACATACAAACATTTCCGGTTTACGAAATAACGGCAGCTGGATATTTAAGAAAACGTTTTAACCATGTAAATGGATCATGATGATGATGATTAATAAAACAGGGTTTTATGGTTACCTTAGCTAGTACCTATCGAGTTTTAAGGAAATTCTAGTTCATCTAAACTATTATAAATGTGTAAAAATGAAAGGTCTGTCCATTGATAATATTTTCAAATAAATAGTGATACGGACTATATGACTGTCAAAGAATCGATTTTTTTTATATGTTTGTATGAGTCATTGTGGCTTCATCACGCCCAAGCGGCTGAACAGATTTCAGCTATTTTTTGTACACGTATATATGATACATTTTATCCGAATACGCTCAAGAAAAAAAGAGGGTTATTTTTTTTTTCCTTGCTGACGAAGTTGCGGACATCTTTTAGCACTAATATAAAGTTGTAAAAATTAAATGTCTGTACTGTACATACATATATTTTCGAATCGAAAAATACTTTACTTTTGGTCTTTTTTATGTATATACGTGGCTTTATATGTCTTTAATCACGCCTAAGCTGTTCGACAGATTTCGACCATTTTTAGTACGAGCTGGACCTCCGAGGTTATAGTATACTATTTCCCCGAAGCAAAAAAGTGGGTTATGACTTTTTCTCCTTCGCAAACGTACCAAATAACACCGTCTAGTTACAAAATACAACTACACACACGAATTCTAAAATATTTTCTAGTCCGTGAAATAAATCCGTGGAAACTGTTGGCAATACGAAACTCACAGCAGCTACGAGTAGGTTAAATTCTTGTTTTATTTTCTCTCATACCTTAAATTGAAGCATCACAATTTCGTCTGGAAAATAAAAGTTTTACTGTCCGCCATTTTGAGCGAGTACTTCTTTATGAGTAGAACATGTGGCGAATCTCGCAAAGCTATGATGGCAACAATTACTGTTTTCTTTGTAACGGTGTGTGGGAAGGGAATGTAATAAAAGATAGATGGAGTCCTTATGGTTTGTACAATACAGATAGGGTATTTTCAGTTAGGAATGCGGGGGTTCGTAGACGAACCAAGGTCACCGTCATAGCAAACAGGGTAAGCAAACTGAAGTGGCAATGAGCAGGGCACATAGTTAGAAGAACCGATGGCCTTTGGGGCAGAAAGGTTCTTGAGTGGAGGCCGCGTACCGGCAAGCGCAGCGTGGGAAGGCCACGGGTGGTCGGATAACCTGGTTAGGGTTGCGGGGACTTGCTGGATGTGGGTTGCCTCTATCCGGCCCATGTGGAAATCTATTGAGGAAGCCTGGGTCCAGCAGTGGACGTCCTAAAGAAAGAAAGAAAACTCATTTTTTGCAGCGAAAAGATAACACCATTACATGAAGAAAGCTTAAAGAAATAATTAAATGAAAATTATCTTAAATCTAGATTGACAATAAACAATTGACTAATATAAGTCTACAACACGGTGCTACCATGTCCGCAACAAAAGGCCACCACTCAGCATGATGCTGCGACATCGGGGCAATATCGCAGCGCTGGTCTTCCGTGGGACCCGAGGTAGGTAGGTAAAAACAGCAACAGGAAGTCCAGATGTAATGTTTACATGTATACCTATTAAGATAATACAGTATGTATGTGGTGTAAGGCTAGACAAATCCAAGTGAAGGGTTTTTATGTATATAATCTTTACTATTATAAAGTTGTACAATGAAATGTTTCTATGTGTCGTTGTGGCTTCATAAGGCCAAATCGGCTTAACGAATTTCAACTATTTTTGATACACGGGCAGCGGGGTGTCTCCAGTACTTCTTACCCGACTATGGTAAATAAAAAAGAAAAAGAATATATAATAATAGTAGGGTATGTATTTTATTAAAGTATATATAAGCATTAATAGTCGAATATATAGATATAGGATGTCAGATAGGGCAGTGTGGGAATGACCGATATATAAAGGTTAAGAGATGTTAAATACTTAAATATAAGAATTTATTAGCTGGAACGTTGGGCATTTATAAGGTATTGCCGATATTTTATTTTAAAAGTGCTCAAAGTTTGGGAATGACGATAATGACGATATGACAGTAAATTATGCTCACATGCGCAGATTTTCATGCAGTTTCCACTCAAGTTCTTCTCCGGTGGACGCCGGGCCGTCAACGTCTCTTGCATCTCCCGATGATGCCTGATAGAGAGGCAAATTATACTGTTTGGTGGTGGTTTTTGGTATTTGCATGCTTTTTAGTATATTACACTGTCTGTCTTTCCTTGTCCCTTTTCTTGATTTCTAATATTGCTGCTAGTCTAGCCGATGAGGGAATTAAATTCCAATTCACCCCTCCATACTCTCCCCATTTTAACGGACTGGTCGAAGCTGCCGTCCGGTCAACTAAATTTCATCTTAAACGGATTCTAAACTTAACTCATTTAACTTACGAGGAAATGTCCACTTGTCTCACTCAGATAGAAGCTATATTAAATTCTCGACCATTAACACCATTGTCTACTGAACCCTCTGACATGTCCGCCTCAACCCCTGCTCGCTTCCTTATTGGACGAACTCTTACATCCGTGCCATGTCCACAGATCGCCGAAGATGCAAACATTAGTCTGCTTCCACGCTATAAACGTATAGAGGCCATTAAACAGCACTTCTGGCGCAGGTTTACTAACGAATTTGTTTCTATGCTACAACAGAAATCTAAATGGCGCAACACCACAGACAGCCTGATGCCGAACACTATAGTACTCATTAGAGATAAGAGTACTCCGCCATTACTGTGGTCCCTAGGACGAGTCACGAAGGTATACCCAGGAGTCGATGGAGTCAATAGAGTAGCCGACGTCAAAACCCGCAAAGGAACAATAAGAAGAGGCTGGAACAATTTGTGCCCTTTGCCGATAGAGCCTCATTCGTGAAGATATCCCTTCAACCCGGGAAGCATGTCTACGCACCGCATCGCCGTTAGAGCGGGATAGCAACAATTGCGAGTCAAACCGGAGCGCGCGGCCCGCCGCCATCTTTCCTTCCAAGACCGCTCTCGCTGCGCTCGCACGCCTACCGCGTATTTTTGATTTATATTTAATAAACCAACCTAAGTTTATACAGTCCACTTTATTTATTCACCATTAGAAGGCGCCCTAACAATGGTCCGTCCGTATGTCACAGGCATTTTACTCAAAAGCTATAAGATGTATATTGATGAAATTTGGACCATAGGTGTCTTGTGTAAACCGCTACTTGGTTTGATAGTTAAATAAATAAATAAATATATATATTTCTAGGGGGCCACTCCATACATGTAACCGAAACAGATTTTTTTTTTTTTACTAAATATCAATGTGTGGCACATATTTCGACAGTTCTTCTAAAAACACTGAGGTTTCTGAAAACATTTTAATTTAGTGAATATTTTCTGAAATATTCGCTCCGAAAGTAGCAAAAATTGTGTCCCCTCCTTTATTTTCTAAACGTTGTGTTTTTTGGCTTCATAAATAATTTCGACGAAATTTTTTTTCAACATGATCGGACATGCCGTTTTTAAGTTATTGCCAAAACACTGCGCTTCTCAGCAAAAGGACGTAAGTGTTGGGAAGATACGCTCTTTTGTTAGTGTTTTTTCTTTCATATGGTATTTATTTTTCATCTGTAATGCATTCTTTTTGTATAAACGGCTGCGGAACCCTTCATGGGCGAGTCCGACTCGCACTTGGGTGCTTTTTTATTTCAGTGAAAACTGCGTGAAAATATGCGCATTTGGGCACAATTTACTGTCACCCAAGACACTATATTTCGCGGAATAGTAAAGGAACTAATCCTTTAAGCAAATATGGAATTACTCACTTTTACCTATAAATACCATTAATTTAAAATTAAAGTACCAATTATTTATTATGTACAGGTATTATTATAAACTATCTATGAACACAAATTAAAATTGCTGAGTCACCGACGATCGTTCGATCGTTCTAATTTAAGCAACGCTACCGTTCACCTTGAACCCAGAGCAAAGAGATAGAGTTCACTCGGCGCTGCTTGTGAAGTCGCTGGCGGTGTGAATATATTCGTGTGCCTACCATGAGTTGAGTTTGCGATCGGCGCTAGCGAGTATCTCGTATCGAGAGTCAGTGCACCTCTCTCACACGCGCTAATAGTGCGAAAGAGATAGACCGTCACCGAGCGCTCGATACTCGCTCGTGTCGAACTTATGGTAGGCGTACTGCATGCCATGCGGCAGAGGGCGGCTTGGTGCTAACTTCATTTCAATTATTTTTCGGGTAACCGGACAACAAGGTTACAAGTAATCTGTGAACCAGTAAAACCCGCAAAGCGTCTAGAAAATAAGCTGATAATGTTCAAACGGTTAGATTGCGAACGACATAAAAATCGGTCTACCTGATTAAGAGCTACGATGCCACGGACAGACACACAGTTACACACGTCTAACTTCTAATACGCCTCTTTTTAGGGTTCTGTAGCTAAATGGCAAAAACTGAACCCTTCTAGATTCGTCATGTCTGTCTGTCTGTCTGTCTGTCCGTCCGTATGTCACAGGCATTTTACTCAAAAACTATAAGATGTATATTGATGAAATTTGGAGAATAGGTGTCTTGTGTAAACCGCTACTTAGTTTGATAGTTAAATAAAATATATATATATATATATATTTATAGGGGCGGGCACTCCATACATATAACCGAAACTGAATAAAAAATTTTTCAACAAATATCTTTGTGTGTCACATATTTTGACAGTTCTTCTAAAATCACTAAGGTTTCTAAGAAAAAAAATGATTTAGTGAATATTTTCCGAAATATTCGCTCCGAAAGTAGCAAAAATTGTGTCCCCCACCCTCTATTTTGTAAACGGTATGTTAAAAAAATAAGACAAAATATACAAATATAAAACTTAATAAATACTTCCAACGAAAATTGTTTTCAACATGATCGGACATGAAAATGAAAAATAAAAAATGTTTATTTTGGGGTTTTTTACACGTTTTACAAATAGACAAGGTTGGAGCCTCCTACTAAGCATTGAATATGCTTCTGTCAGGAGACACCGCTCTTCCACAACAAGAATTGGTAGCAACCCATTTTAAAAAACTATTCATTAATTAAACTAATTAATTATAAGACATACCGTTTACAAGTTATTGCCAAAAAACTGCGCTTCTCAGCAAAAGGACGTAAGTGCCGGGGAGATACGCTCTTTTGTTAGTGTTTTTTTTCATATCGTATTTTTTTCATCTGTAGTGCATTTTTTTGTATAAACGGCTGCGGAACCCTTCATGGGCGAGTTCGACTCGCACTTGGCCGCTTTTTTTGCCGGAATTTAAAGATTAATGGGTCTTATGGGATCACGTTGTTGTCTGTCCATCTATCGTGGCCCTCTTTCAGTTTGTCTTACTAGACCCTAACCCAACCCAAACCAACCTCACTCACAAAATAGATAATAGTACACTCACTACCAATTTCCTACTAAATACATTTTCTATTACATGCATATTCCGCCTCATCGAATTCAATGAAGGCGACCCTATACAAATATTATGGATTTCGTCTATTGTGGGCTCTGATATCGTTGCCTAGGCCGAGTTTAGGGCAGACCGGGTAAGGTTGTCCGGGTCGGTTGTTACAGCGACTATAAGTGACTATGAACCGGTGTCAAAAAATTGCGACAGCTATATCTCCCTTCTTGACAAAGCTCTTGCGATCTTTCGATGCCGGTTGATGAACTTATTCGTTCGTTCACTTTTCTGTTATAGCCTTCGTGTAACAACCAAACCATGATTAAAACTTACCTGGTGTCCCCTACTTTTAAATACTCTCTTGCACACATGAAAGTACTTAGAGTTGGCCTAATAAATACACTTATACAATTGCCCGCAACTTCATTCGTGGAGGAGAAAATCTCAGTAAACCTAATATTTTTCTTAGCGTAGTCGGGTAAAAAGTGTCCTATAACCACCTGTGGAATTTGGCGTGATGAAGCCACAGCGAGTCAACGACACATACAAAAATACAAAAACAAATTTTTGCTTTAGTGACCTCAAAATTGTTAGTGACAATCATTTTTTGAAAATGTCTACAATATATACAGATATTTCATTGTTACAACTTTATATTAGTATATAGATAAACACAAGATGGACGCATACATCCCATTTAGCTCCATTATATATATGCTCCATTTTGCAATGCAGCATTAAGAACTTATTTAATGATTTTTGAAATATTTAATGTAAACACAATAATACACTATAACTAACTCAAAGGTTGTTTAAGGTTCTAAAGGTGATTCCGGTAGGTGCCTGGCTCAAAGGTGGCTAGAATACCTGGCGGAATTGTCGGGCAATAGCCCGGGACAGCCTTTAAGTAAGGTACTCACCGGAGCGAGGGTCTGCACCACGATCCTTCAGCCGTCGCGCCAGGGCTGCGATAAAATCCCGAGCCTCAGCGCACCATTGCTCGCCAGTCTCCACAGCCACCTCGTACACTGGCTCCAGGTTTTTTTTTTTTCTATGGCATAGGGGGCAAACGAGCAGACGGGTCGCCTGATGGTAAGCGATCACCGTCGCCCATAGACACTTGCATCACCAGAGGAGTCACAAGTGCGTTGCCTGCCTTTCAGGTGGGAGTACGCTCTTCTCTTGAAGGTTTGAAGATCGCATCGGTCCGGAAATACTACATGCGGCAATTTATTCCACAGTTTACTCGTGCGAGGCAGGAAATTTCTAGAAAAACGCACAGTTGTGGACTGCCAACCATCTATGTGGTGAGGATGGAAATATTGTCGCGTAGGACGATGGCGAAAAGATGCAGCAGGGATCAACCCGAACAATTCCTCGGAACACTCTCCGTTATACAAGCGATAGAAAATGCAGAGCGAGGCTACATCTCTACGCAGTGCCAAGGAGTCAAGCTGATCTGAAATACGCTGGCAACCGACGATACGAGTAGCTCTCCGTTGAATGCGGTCTAGAGGGAGAAGCTGGTACTGTGGAGCCCCAGCCCACAGATGAGAACAGTATTCCATGTGCGGGCGGACCTGTGCCTTGTAAAGCTGTAGGAGGTGGGCCGGAGTAAAATACTGTCTCGATCTGTTGAGCACGCCGAGCTTCTTAGAGGCTAATTTGGCCTTACCCTCTAGGTGGCCGCGGAACTGGACTTGACTCGATATATCGACGCCAAGGATTCCGATAGTGGCTGTTGCAGTTAGGGGAGTATTCTCAAAACGAGCTGATGCGACAAACGCAGACTTTTTAGCGGTGAAAGCGCAAACCTGGGTCTTTGTAGGGTTAAAACGGACTAAATTAAGTCGACCCCATTCTGAAACTTGGTTGCTGTACTTGGCGTGCTTGAGTTTGGCGGCGGTTTCGGCAGCACCGCTGGCGGCACGCATCGTGTCAGCTAAGTGAGAGGGAGCAAAATTACTAAAGCAGGTTGCGTCCCATAGTAGGCTAAGACTAAGACCCTTCAGCTCACCCATGGAACCAGTCTGAGTCCGTCCGGTTTTATGCCGTGAGTGCGACTTAAGACTTTGCAGCATTGTGCACGTAAGTGCTGTTTTGCTGTAAGATAGAGATGAGGATGTAAGATGGGGAGCTATGGTATTATTTATCTAAATATGGGCTAAGGCAGAAACAGAAAATGGACCCTGCAACTTTTATTTATTTTAGCACAAAATTTGTCATAACCTCAAATCATGCGGCTTAAAATCAGGCTTCATATTTATACAAATGTTAAACTGTGCCAAAGAAAGTTTTTTTATGAAATATATTCAACTAGAAGCCCCGATATTCTCTATTTTGTAAAACTTGTCGTATAAAGAGACGGACTTAATAAAACTTTGAAATTGAAGTCAGACTAAATGACCTTTATAAGTTGATTTACGTTCTGTAACATCTAATGTACTGGATTGCTGAAAAGTGTTGCAAAGAAGTTAATATTTTGGAATAACTTAGCACTGTCACGACCGGGGGCTTGCGAGGTTGGCGCTCGTTGGATATGAATTTTCTCATGTTATTAGCTACACGTAGCGCAACGAAAATCTCGGTCGTGAATGTGTTAAGTACGGAGAGAATTGAGAAGGGCTATGTTAATCGGCCCTATTTTAGTCCATAGTCCAAACTGGATACCACAGATAAATTAACTAATCTATACTATTATAAAGTTGTCAAAATGAAATGACTGTACATTAAAAATATTTTCAAAATAATAATTGATATGGACTATTTTAAGGTCGCTGAAACGAGATTTTTTTTATGTGTTGTAGTGGCTTCATCATACCAAATCGGCTACACGGATTTCAACTATTTTTGGTAGACGGGTAGTTGGGTATCCACAAATGGGATACTTGCTACCTTTTTCTCCTACGAGAAAGAAGTTGTGGGCACCTTCTTGTACAATATAAACACAAGGCCAGCGTATACGTCCCATTTAGACCCAATGTCACATATGTAGGGTAAAGACCTCGTAAGAAATCTGAGTAGAACGCTACACTTTACCCATTCTGATCTCCGTGTTTCAAAGAACCTAAGTGACGTGACTTTTCCTATTATTATACGCTCTTTTGTTTACTAAGAATGGTATATATGAAGCACGCGACCTTCGGCGATGCGGGTGAAGTCGAACCCCATCTGTGTATGTGACTGTATCTATATCACTGTACAATACAAATAAGCTTTGAAATGCATTAATAAATATGTAAGAAATAAATAATTATTACACGACAATTTTACACAAATCGAACTACTCCTATGGTAAGCTCAGTAAGGCTTGTGTTATGCTAGACAACAATATATTTAATTGATATATTTACTTATATAAATAGAAAACATCCAAGACTCAGGACTAAATATTTATCCTCATCGCACAAATATTTGCCCATACCGGGATTTGAACCCAGGACCTTTAGCTTCCCAGGCAACGTTACTCCCGCTGAGCCAAACCGGTCGTCGAATATTGGAGTGTCACATTCACTTCATAATTATGTTATGTGGTTATTTACTCCATATTTATAGGTAGGTATAAATCATTTATTGAATATTTTATACATATTATTCTACTCGTGTAAGAACTCCGCGAATCATACTCAAAACGCATACTTTTTAGATTGGAACATCGCTTTATACTCTATGGTTTATATTATATGCCACTGAACTATTTCAAAAAAAGAACGCAGTGTTTTTGCAATTATTTTTTTAGCTGTGTTTAAGTTATTGTAGTTTATGGGCTACTCGTAGAAAATGTAATGTATACAATAGTTATATATTGAAACAAAACAATTTTGACGGATGATATAACCCGTTAAAATTGTTTTATTTAAATGAATAATATTAATCGCGGAAACAGAAAAATAATAGTTATATACGAGTATAATTAGTTTTTTAAGTCTTGTACCCTAATCTGGCGCTTCAGCAAGCTTCGGGGTCTAAACACGGTACTCGAACGAAAAAGCATACATTATATTATAACGATTCCATTAAATACTATTTTTCTGACGACACGTTTGGCTCAGTGGGTTGCACAACGGCCTACGAAGCTGGCGGTCCCGGGTTGTAGAAAACAATTTTAATTGAAAGTATTAATTAAGTTTCATCTTTGTAATATTTTTCATATTTTTTGAACACAAAGTTTACAAAATGTACTACTAAAAAAATTTTTTGGCACCCTTTAAATGTTTTTAAAAGATCTATCGATATATGTGCCACATCGATATTTGCGGATTTTTTTCTGTTTCGGTTACATGTAGGTATGGAGTGCCCCCTCCTAGTTTTTTTTATTATTAAATTTAACTATTAAAATAAGTAGCGGCTCACACAATACACCTCTACTCCAAATTTTATCAATGTACATCTTGTAGTTTTTGAGTAAAATGCCTGTGACATACGAACGGACAGACGGACATGACGAAACTATAAGGCTTCTGTTTTTGCCGTTGCGGCTACGGAACCCTAAAAAACTGTCACATTATAATACCAAGCACGTTTCTATGCATTTCTTATTGACAGCTGTCGATTTTACAAATTTGTTGTTTTTTTCCCTTGCCAACTTACCTTGGCCAGTCAGCAGCTTAGTCCGTCATGTATAAGTAGGTAATAAAAAATATTAGAGATTTATCTGTCTTTCTTAAAATATACAACAATTTATTTATAGCACACCAACAACAGAAACAATGCAATAGTGCCTTAAGATATCCTTGATTTTAGCTTAATAAAGCTCGATGGAGCGACACTGCGGGACATTAGGTGGATTGAGTTCTTCAAGAACAAAATCCATGTCATTGTACTTAAAGAGCTTTAAAGTGTCCTTGGCATAATGAGCTGGCGCGAGATCAGGCCAGAACAACGTCGAGACGTTGTGCTTCCTGACCTTTTGTAAAAAATAGAGCATTTTTCGCTACATTCGGAGATCGCCTGCCAAACTATAGGATAAGAAAAAATCATAACTCTCTTTTTTACTTCAGTGAAGTCGGGTCAAAAGTATCCTATAACTAACTGAGGATTTTTAGCTATCCGTGTACTAAAAGTAGTTGAAATCCGTTTAGCGATTTTGGCATGATGAAACCACAACGACACATACAAACATTTATTTTTTGCAACTTTTAATAGTATAGATTTGTTTAGAAAACATCAGCCATTTGATCAAATTCCTGAAACTGTTGAGTGAAATGACGATTAGCCAAAAAATGCAACTCGTTTTTTAATTTCACCATATTTGATTAGTTATTTTATAAAATCCCTGTAACACTTCAGCGAGTTGACGAAACGAACTCGCAAAGTCAACTCGTTTTATCATTTCACTAAACATCATTGATTTATGATAAATTATTACTGTAACAGTAGGTACAGTTTCGTGAAGTCACTGAAGTGTTTCAGGGATTTTATCAAATCAATTGACAAATTTGGTGAAATGAAAAAAAAAAACGAGTTGTCTTTTTTGGCTGATTTCGTCATTTCACTAAACAGATTCAGGGATTTGATCAAACGACTGATGTTTTCTAGTCAAATGATAAAATAAATTCGCCATTTTAACATCTTGCGTAATTTGGTCATATCCCTTATAGATTTGTTCAGATTCCTGTTTTGGCAATTTCCCCGCGACATAATAGATGTTACGTTTCATACATTTCGTGATAAACGTGTCACCAAAACTCCGAATGAATTCATCAGCTTCCAATGTACCTACATTCGGCATCATTCAGAGCGAACATTCAACGAAGTGCACACCTGATACTTTTATTCAGGCATCATACAGGTTTCATTTCAACCCGAGTTTTGATGAACAACATTTAGCAATGCGAGCGAACCTTTTGACGAAAGTTACAAGATAGGGAAACCTTTTTTGTAACGGTGCTCTTTCACTGGTAAAATTCAGGAGTAATTTTGTAACAATTAAACCATCATAGCTTTTTTTGTTGAAGTACTTTCCAACTTAACATCTCTAATGGCAAGGGCATATTATAGGGTAGAGGACTATTTAACAGACAAAAATGGTTGGCCCAAAACAGACACCAAATAATTTACTTCTACCGGGGCACGTACGTCAGATGTTTTAAAAGTATATATATACCCACAAAAAACATTCTGTAAAAAACTAGCCAAGTCTCGATGGAGCTGCTTGTTTATCTCTAAAAAGTAATGAAATCTAGACAAAGTCGTGCCAAGTCTAAGGCTCTTTACTTACCATTGCACCAATCGTTGACGGTCGGACGTCGGACGGTGTCATGGAGCACCTGGTTTTGTACCCTTGTGAACCCTTCAACGGCCAAGTCACACAACATTAACTATAATCATAAAAAAAATCGCAGTAAAGAACCTTAGACTTGGCACGACTTTGTCTAGATTTCATTACTTTTTAGAGATAACCAAGCAGCTCTATCGAGACTTGGCTAGTTTTGTACAGAATGTTTTTGGTGGGATTTCACTTCTTTTTGTAGAAACGTGGCTATAACCCTTCGATTTTATCACATGAAGCGGCCAACCGAGTTGAATATTTTTTGTAAAGGCGGTATTATATCGATCTCTAATAGTTTGGTTGGGCTCTTGTGTTTTCTAATCAGGGTCACCAGGTACTCCAGATCTTCGATTATCCTAGTTTTATAGATTTCCCTTTATATGGCCATTAAACCCTCACTCTGTACCAAATTTCAGCTCTCTGAGTTTATGGGAAGTACTAGTTCTATTCTGATGATCATGAGTGAGTGAGTGAGTGTCATAAATGCGAAATTTTGCTTTCGCTTAACTTCGGAACTAAGTGACCTACAGACTTGAAATTTTGGATTTTTAGTATGTGATTATAGCTTACTGGATGACGAAAATTTCTGCGTTCTGGTCTTATCCAGAGGTTCTTAAATAGGGGCCTGAAAATGCGGCGAAATGGTTCCAGTAAAGTGTGTATTTCAGTGTTTGCTTCGAGCTCGACTTGGCGGGGGCACTGCCGTGCCCCCTGATTTTGCTTTTTATGTTCTGTTATATTTTTACCTTTATAAGTTTTGATTTGGTTTCTGGGAGAACTACGCATTGGGTTTATTTATACTTAAAACATATGTTTAGGATAGGCTATGTACAACAAATATTAAAATAGATAAGTTATTTAGAAAAATATACTGACTGTTGAGTTTGTTTTGCCTTTCTTCTCAACAGTGCAGTGGTCGCCTTGAGAAGTACCGTAGAGCCAGGCTTGTAAAAGTGCCCTTGCGGCCTACTTACAGAATAAAGATCATTATTTCATTAAAATATTCTACTTAACTTAAAACTATACTTATGTTATAAAAGAAGCTTCGCTACTTCGTTTGCGGAGAAACAATCGTAACTCCACTTTGTTTCTTCGGCATAGTCAGATAAAATGTATCCTATAACCACCTATAACCATCTGTGAAACGGTGTTTGACACACATGTAAACCAAGCTGTGTACTAATACAATGAATCTGTCCAAAACGCGATTTATCCTTTACTGCGGTCTGCTAGTCATTAACTATCATTGCTGCAAAGCCAGATTGATGGTAAATCCGGACATATCCGTATTGTATGAGACTTTTCAATCATTAATTTGGCAATGATTACCAGACTATATTATTTTTTCATACACTTTTTAACCAGCTACGCGACAGCATAGACCGGATTAAGGTTTTGTATTTTTTTTAAGTGTTTTTTTGGAGCTCAGTGTTTAAATTTACAGAGGTTTGATTTGTTGTTTTTTTTATTATTGCAGCAATGGGAGAGAGACGTATCGAGATACGCATGTCTTGAAGAGTAGCACTTAACATTTCAAAATAAAAAAAACACAGAAAGCCCTAATAGTGCTAACTAGATTGTGTTCGAAAATTGCGAGCCGATTACGTAAAGTTGCGATAACTCAGTCGCTCAGAGAACTTCTGCGTTAAAGAAAAGGTCGCAGGTTCAAATCCTGCTTCTAAGTAGATCTCATTAACACTTTCGCAACCGAAATTTTCATAAAGCTACGCTCGTAGCCACTAACATGGGAAAAACCGTATGTAGCGAAAACTTGCTATGGGCAGAGAGCCCGCCTAGCGGTCGTGAATATGTTTTTTTTTTCTTTACAATCGAACTCTGTGTTATAATAATTATGTGTATATTTATTATTGCTCAAAATAATTAAGGCATAAGGTACATGTAAGGTATAGGTATATGTATAGTCAATAGCTTTACATATTTGGATAATATTTTAACAGAATGTGCAAAAGGATGACAAGGATATTGAGCGGATTGGTAGCATTAAGTTCGCTCTCAGAATTACTCGTTGTACTGTAGCAGTTAAATTAACACTATTCAGGGCATATTGTCAAAGTTTCTGCGCGAGTGGTTTAGAGGGCAACTCCACGCAGAGGGCCTATAATGCACTGCGAGTGCAATATAATAATGTCTTCAGGGCCTTGTTGCGGCTCTCCCGCTACTGCAGTGCGTCGGGGATTTCGTCGACGCCGCCGTGGACGACTTTTATACAGTTATGCATAAGTCAGCATTCATTATTCGACGAGTGCGGGGGACCGGCAATGGGATTCTGCAGATTGTCGCTGATCAGCTGGATTTGGCTGTCCTCGGCCGTTTTATTGACCTGCACGTGTGGTATGGGTGACCTGGGTTCGCAGAGGCGTCAAAGGAGGCTTCTTCAATAATGCACTGTATTACTGATAACTTAGTTTTTAATGAAATTGTTACTAACAAAATCTGGAACTGGGTTTTCTGAAATAAATGGTTTTTATTTTTATTTTTACGGTTTGCCATGTTGCTTGATCATCTGTTCGTAATTTAACTCAAAGGCTTATAACGAAAAAAAATCCGAAAATTCTAAATGGCTGTTATTTTATTTCAATATTAGATGACCACTTACTTGCCAAAATAAGGACTCCCATTATTAAATAAAGGACTGTGATATTTTGTCAATGTCTTTAATAAAGATAAACGGCAGATGTTTTTACTAAAGAAAAACATCTTAATGAAACTGGACAAATGTTCAAAAACATCGCATTTTAATAAGTAAAAAATTATATTTAAAGCGTTCTATCGCAATGAAAATATATCATCGTCGATTCGCTCTATAAAGCCATTAAATGGTGGGAACACCCAACAAACTGACGGACACGGGTATTGAACCGAAACTCGGCTGAACAAGTCCAGTACATCTGATAGGCCAAGGTTGCAGAGGAACATCTATTTTGATACGGCTTTAACTTTTAAGTAGATTGTACGAGCTGCTAGTGGCATACACCAAGAATATAAAACGTTATTTGCTTGATGATTTAACAATAACTCGCTAATATAGGGGTGACCGAGGTGGGTTGTGACAGGGAAGAGTTGTGACTGTCGATTTTTTGGAATCTACTAACTGATAACGAGCTCGCAATAGCGCGCGTTTGTTAGTTCAAGTTTCGAGCTAATAAATGTGCACTGTTGCGAGCTCGCTTAAAGTTAATAGGTTCCAAAAAATGAGCATGTCACAAGTCACCTCGGTCTCCCCTGGTTAAAAATAAAAAGAGCCTTCAAGAAAAAGCGTACTCCGACCTGAAAGACTGGCAACGCACTTGTGACTCCTCTGGTGTTGAAGGTGTCTATGGGCGAAGGTGATCGCTCACCATCAAGCGATCTGGCTGCTCGTTTGCCTCGTAAAACATACACAGATAAACAGACAGAGTCGCACCAAAATAGACCCTTTATTGATACTGTGTAAAACTAACAATAAAAGCGCGATTATGAATGATAGTGAGAATGAGGACAAGCGTTATGAATAGTAAACGTGTACTGACGCGTACTTTACGAGTTTTACGCGATCCAGGGTAATTTCGCTGAGATTGCAATGTGTTAATGTGGATTGTAAATAGGTAGATGCTCATTTTTGTTACAATGATTTAGCTCATTATGGCATTTTTATGAAATTTATAATTGTAATTTTTATTTGTAAATAGCGATTCATTTGTCTTTATTTCGATACATTTTAGTAAAAATATTGAATAATTATTTTTAATTTTAAACGAGATACGTGAGACAAAACCGTCTTGGTATGGCTATAGAGTTACTTTCGCAGAAATAATATTAATATGGATTGTAACTTTAAGTTTTCCTAACGCATAACTCCTAAAAATCTTAGATCATTAAACCCCATGAGATTGACATCCGGACGCATTCCTCTCTGCCATAGTAGGTATATGACAGGTGTCATATCAGTTTATGCGACAAATCGTCAGAGGTTGTATGCGTGTTGTAGCTTGAAAGTAGTTCACTTTTTTACTGTGTCCGTTTGTAGACATAGGAATATTTTTGTAGTGTGCTGTCCATGT
This sequence comes from Hedya salicella, assembly GCA_905404275.2. Taxonomy (NCBI): domain Eukaryota; kingdom Metazoa; phylum Arthropoda; class Insecta; order Lepidoptera; family Tortricidae; genus Hedya; species Hedya salicella. The sequence continues at coordinate 18,989,069 of FR990108.1, forward strand.
TTATCCCGCCTCCCCAAACACTGACAAAATATGTAGTTCAGCAATGATACAGTTTGCCATTTCTAGTACTTTAACGCTCTCAGCTACAAATACGTGAATAAAACACAGATATTGAGTCGAGCACGGCTGAATCTCGCCCGTGCATCCGTCAGGCCAAGGACGGCCCTCAATAGGCTTCGGTTGGAGCAACCCCTCGCTTTGTTGAAAAGTTGTCGTGAGATTTGGCAATTCTATTGACAAACTAGTATATACTTATTTGTAGTATAGATGCTAGAATATACTAGAATTTCTTCGTGGATTATTCGAAATGTCGCAGTTCACTTTAATATCTTGCATCGTATTATTTTTGCATACACACCCCTTGGCACGGAAAATTGTTTTTTGCTTAACTGAAATCGGATTATACTAATAAATAACCTAAATATACTACGTAAACAAAACACTGATTTTGAGTCGAGCCCCGGCTGAATCTCGCCAGTTCATCATGCCAAGGCCTCAACTCAATAGGCTTCGGTTGGAGCAACCCTTCGTTTTGTTGAAAAGTGATCGTGAGATTCGGCAGTTATATTGACCATACTAACTTGTGGTATATACTTATTTGTGGTCAAAATACTAGAATATACTAGACTTTACTCGCTGATTGTTCAAGATGTCACAGTGTACCTACTAACATCTTGTAACATGTTATTTTTGCATACATTCCCCGTCGGCACGGAGATTGGTTTCTTGCTCAACGGAAAATGGATCGTACTTATAAATAACCATAAATAAGAAAATAAAACACTGATATTGAGTCGAGCTCCGGTTGAATCTCGCCAGTGCATCTGTCAGGCCAAGGCCGCTCCACGATAGGCTTCGGTTGGAGTAACCCTTCGCTATATTGACAAACTAGGATATACTTCCTTGTGGTCAAGATTCCAGAATATACTAGAATTTACGCGCAGATTATTCGAGATATCGCAGTTCTCTACGAATATCTTGTATCATGTATTTTTGTCGGCCTGGAAAGTTGTTTTTTACTCAACGGAAAACGAATCGTATCTTTTGCTATAATATCTCTAGTAGCACTGAAATGTATTGATCATTATTTAACAAATGGTAATTATATTGTAAACAAAGCGCAAAAATTGAGTACAAACCGGGCTGAATCTCGCCAGTGCATTTGTCAGGCCAAGGCCGTCTCACAATAGGCTCGATTGGAGCAAACCTTCGCTTTGTTCCCGTGGGACTTTGTTGAGATAAATCATCGATTGAGATTACCGATTCTATTTATTAACCAAAATATTGGTTTGTGATGAAGGTTTATAACATACTAGCGGCCGCCCGCGACTTCATCCGCCTTAGATTCGTTTATCGCGGATAAAGGGATAAAAGTAGCTTATGTCTTTCCCCAAAACTCGATATTTCACTAATTTAAATGTGAAGCATATTACGAAGATTTCAAGTTCCTAGCGTAAAAAAATATTTACTGTCAATACAAATTTTCATCCCCTTTTTCGTCCCTAAAAGGGATGAAATTTGACATACATTATAGCCCTATTCTGATATATAAGGTACATAACTGGAAAGTTTCATAAAAAATCGTCCAGTAGTTTTTGAGATTAAGTGGAACGTACATACATACTTTCACGTTTATAATATAGGAAGGGTAAGGGTAAGGAAGTACTAAAATTTGAATGCAAATCTTTCTTAAACAACAAATTTTTAATTTATATAAATGACCTCTGTAATCTGAAAATCAAAAATTGTAAAATTATTTCATACGCTGACGACACTGCCCTACTTTTTTCTGCAAAATCATCAGATGAAGTTTATGTTGACGCGCAACGAGGTTTTAATGAGGTTAACAACTGGCTTCGGCATCATTTGCTAACATTGAATTCAGAGAAAACACATTTCATAAAATTTTCCATGCGAAAATCAAATTCGTCTGCGACTGACCTCCCGCTGTATGCACACAACTGCAAGAATCCCTCAGATGATCAATGTCAATGTCCATGTATAGCTATGACGAACAAGTTAAAATACCTAGGAATTTTAATCGACGGGTCTCTCTCTTTTAGATACCATATAGAAGCCTTATGCAGCAGAGTCCGTAAATTAATATTTATTTTCAAAAAACTACGTTTAGTCGCGGATTGTCAGTTAATCAAAAGAGTGTACTTTGCACTATGTCAATCGGTGATAAGTTACTGCATAACTACCTGGGGTGGCACAGCCAAAACGACAATGCTGAACCTAGAAAGAGCTCAAAGAGCAATTCTCAAGGTCTCTACTTTCCGTCCTTTTCTTTTTCCCACAAACCTCTTATATAAATCGTGTGAAATTCTGACAGTTCGCCAACTATTTATATTGAACACAGTCCTAAAACAGCATACCAAACTTCCTTACTACTCTGATCATACTAACAAGAGACGTAAAGATACTATTTGCCCTATTATGTATAGTAGACATCCATTCTCCTCAAGATTTTTTTTATTTTTAGGCCCATTACTATACAACAGACTTAATGCGAGGTTTGACTTGTTCCCGCTTACTTACCTGACCTGTAAGAAAACACTTAATGTCGCCCTACAAAACATGTCTTACGATGATACAGAGAAGTTATTAACTGTATTAAAGTGATTTTTTTAATTTTATACATTTGATTCCATAGGTTTTAGTTTTTGGTTTATATACTTTTTTAATTTAAGCTCGCATAGATATTGTATAGTTTCTTAATTTATTCTAATAATTAATAAGGATTATGTATACTGTATAATTTCTTAATTTATTCTAATAATTAATAAGGATTATGTTGTACAACTTTGCATATGAATTAATAATTAATTGTTTGACCTTTTTTTTGCCTGAAACACAGGATAATCCTAGTTCAGGCGCGTAAGAATGTTATCTAATTATAAGTATGTTTAGCCCGTAGTCATTACAGCTGCAATATGTTTTCAATAAATTTTATTATTATTATTATTATTATAAACATGCACTGAATGTGGAAATCCTAGATAGTGTCGTGTTATTTAAAAGTTTTTTGCAATTTTGATCCAGGTGACACGGAATGTTATTTTTAACTCCTAACGGTAAAAGTGTTGAAACCTGTCTGTTTGTGTAACTTTCAAACGCATGATCCATTTTTACATTGAAGAGAAATTGAGTAGACCCCTGGCTGAACCTCGCCAGTGCATCTGTCAAGCCAAAGCCGTACCAGAATGGGCTCCGGTTGGAACAATCCTCCGCTTTGTTGAAAAGTGATCAAGAGATAGGGTAATTCTATTGAAAGACTAGGATCATAAGATATTTCATTATATTTTAATTGTGTTGCACTCGGTCACGGGACAATGGTGTCCCGGACCTTTGGAGGGCGTGCTTGGAGCTGAAGCGTCATCGTCGTGGAGGCCCTTTCGACAATAGGCTTGTGTCCTAAAAAAATATATAATTAGTCCGGCAGTAAGATTATCAGAAAATATTAGACATGTTTTTTTTTGTCAATTAAACAAAAATTATGAAGTTATATACCCCGTTAAAGTTCTCCGTGACATGCGCCCATACTCCGAAACTTGGACGCGCTTTATCTTTGTCTTTTTTTGTTTGACAAAACGAAAAAAAAGTGTCCAATATTTTTTGATAATCTAAGTGAAAAACTAATTAGACTATTTTTTTCCCAGGAAACTACCCTATATAATGAAATGTAGGGGGTACACCGCGCGGCGGGTCCTGTATTATGGGACGCGCACAGGGACAGCACTCGCTACATGCCAGAACTATTGGAGATTGATGGTATCTAAATATACTGGGTTATGAAAGTCAAGTGATACACTAAATACTGGGCCATTGCTTGAGACAACCGGACGTCTACCAAGAAAAAGTGTCCCATGGTTAAAATTACTGATACACTTATACTACTTATTATTATTACGATTTACGTTGCGCCTAATACGGTCTGACAGATTTTTGTTCTACTAAATAAAAATCGATGAGATTAGATTATATTTAGACATGTCAGCAGTGAGCTTTTTAATCTAACTTATTTCTGTAAGAGCATATCTCCACTACATTTAAGTTTAATGTTGTACTACTTTCGACTTTTTACTATTAATACGTCAATGGTATGAGAGTGGGTTGGAAAATGTCAACGTGGTACCAAGCAGTTAATTATAATTATTAAATAGAACAAATTAAGTGCTTATTTTGAACTATAGGACCTTCAAGAGAACTTATTCTGGACACATACTTTGTTATAAGATGACTATATATATTTTGTTACGAGTATTCCAAATTCCAGAACTGGTATCACAGACGTGGGTGTAAAGACTCAATTGGGTCTGGGTTGGGCATGTCTGCCGTATGAACCCAGATTGGTGGGCCAAGGTAAGTACTGAATGGATCCCCCAGCATGGCTACCGGAACCGAGGCAGAACGAAAAGGAGATGGACGATTTGGACAAATTTTGCAAGGGCTGGCGGGAGTATGCGATGGATAGGGATGCATGGCGGAAAAGAGGAGAGGCCTTTGCTCAACAGTGGGACACTTGAACAGGCTATTATAATATTCCAAATTTGGAAATATCTTGTTTAAATAAACAATAAATATACATTTATTACTATTAAACGTGGCTTACTACTTCGTTAACGGAGGAGAAAAAGTTTTAACCCCTCTTTGTTCTTCAGCATAGTCGGGTAAAAAGTAACCATCTGTTAAAACCCAGCTACCCGTGTAGGTACCAAAAGTAGTTGAGATTTGTTTAGCCGATTAAGCGTGATGAAGCCACAACGACACATACAAACATAAGTACAAAGAAAATAAAAATAATTATTTTTGTATATTAAAATGTAAATATTCGCTACACCAATCGTCGTTAAATTATATTGCTTTAGAACTTGTATTTATAACGTAGTAGGTACTTTAGAAACAAAAGACCCAGACAGAGTAAAAAGATGCCTTTTTCAGTAGGAATTCAGAAATGCTGCAGGACACGCTTCAGGACCCTGGGGATGAACGCTTCATGCGAATAATGCTCGCTAAAATTTACAATATTCATCCCGTGTCCTCGTATCTTGTCTTACTCTATAATAGCTTTAAAAAAATAAACGGCATTGCAGGGTCGTTTTGAGAAAATATATTCTTCTGTAGGGTCTCAAAAATGCTCCAGGGCACGCGAGTAGCACGCTGGGGACGAACGTTTCATGCGAATAATGCTCGCTAAAGCTTACAATATTTATCCCGTATCTTACTATCTTGTCTCGTAATATAAATAACTTAGAAGTTAAAGCGAGTATAAGTATAGGTATTATAGGAAAAAACACATTATATATTCACAAATATAAGAAGATGCCCGTGTATGTATGTGTGTGTGTGGTGTATGTATGTGTGGAAAAGGAACATTTACTCAGCAGTGATCTAGTCTAACAAGTAAATGACCGAATACGTTTTTTCAAGTTTAGTTTGTTAAGGTTGTTTGATATGACGCTATTAGCGTTTTGTTTCGGATTAATCGTGGCTCGAACGGCGTCTATTTAACCCTCGATGAAAATGACAGGTATTATAAAAGGCGTGTGGCTGTGTGTCCGTTTGTGGCATCGTAGAGCTTAAATGGATGGACCGATTTTGATTTAGTTTTTTTGTGTTTGAAAGGTGACGCATAATTATATTGCTGTCGCGATTTTTATCCGATGATGACGGAGGGTTTTTGTTAGTAATGTCATTTGAGTGCTCTTTGCCTATATGTTTGTATATAGTATGGAGAAAAATGTATATGACATTTCAGGGATTTTTGGAGTTTAACCAAGTGTTGGTATATATTTTTCTATTTGTTCTCATTTTCATAACATTAGCTTAAAATATATTTTGTTGCTTATTGGATATAAATATTCATTACTGTTACACTTTTCTGTTGTAATTCTAAGGTAAACGTTTAAATATTTGATACCTAATTTCAAAAAACGGCACGTATCGCTATGAATTAGTTAGAAAAACGACTGACTGTTGAGTTTGTTTCGGCTTTCCTCTCAAAAGAGTGGTCTCCTCTTGGGAAATGCCGTATAAATAATGTCAGACTTGTAAAAGTGCCCTTGCGACCTAATTTGTTGCAGAATAAATATCATTACTTAAAGTTGGCACCTACAAATGGAACATTTACCTCAGGTTTTTTTTAGAAACTCAGACGTACTTAGTAATTTGATGCGGCAATTACGGCAAGTTTATTCCAGCCAAGTAAACGGTGGAATTTCGGATAATTACTACCCACCGACTTGGTTTTCTTTGAAAGGAAATATTTCGACTCAAAGTACTCTTGAAGTGATTTTTTCTATTTCAAACCGGGTCTGTTAGCGTGTAAATTTCTACTTCTCTCCCAGATTAATAAAGCAACGGATTGAAATTCTTGTACTAGAAAATGAACAAGAATATACGGGTGGATAAACTTTTTTTGTCGTTATTCCGTCCCTTTAATCAAAAGCAGGGATCCGAACCGGTATTTTTTTCATACAAAATAACCGAAATAACGATTATTTTTTTTCGTTCAATTACGAGATTTTCGTATATTTTATTAAAATTCTAGAACTTAAATCAGGTGTTTTGTGATTGATTTCTCTTCTCCTAAATACTTATATTAGAAGATTTAAGAAATACCGGTTCTGATCCCTGGTCAGAAGACCGTGTCAGAGTTACTTGGAAAAATTACACTTGTAAAAAAAAATGCTTTAATATCGTTTAAAACCGTAGTTTTGAAAAGTGATTCGGTAGACGTAATCACGGCTACATAGTTTGAAGAACCGATAGCCGATGGGGCAACAAGGTTCTCGGGTGGAGACCGTGTACCGGCAAGCGGAGCGCGGGAAGGCCTCCCGCAAGGTGGTCGGACGATCTAGTTAGGATGTGGAAATCTATCGAGGGGGCCTGTGTCCAGCAGTGGATGTCCTATGGCTGAAATGATGATGATGTTGATGATGATGAACCATGGCAACGAGGCTGAAAAAAGTTAATTACATAGATAGATACATACATACATACAATCACGCCTTTTTCCCATTACCGGGTACCTACCTCCTTCCACTTGCTACGGTCCTGGCATACAACTGCCGCTTCATCAACATTCATTTATCTCTTTCACTTTGTCTCATTCACACACAGAATAGTAATATTTCTCGCATCCATCATCTGACATACTTCATCTATTGTATCATTCATTCCTCCCCTTACATTTAACGTAGCAAAGCGGCTCTCCATAGCTCACTTTTCGCTCTCGCTGGGACCGAGACGTGATGGGTTGCGAACCACATCACCGCTTTGCTTTCCCACGAGCTGCTAGGGATAAGATATTCTATATTATATCAAAAAGTTAATATAAAGTATAATAAATGAATAGGCCTTGAAGTCAAACGTTTCGGGTGCGGTTGCTATCAAATGAGTGCATCGTGAAACATACAAAATTTAAGTTCTGTTCGCCGCCGCACCAAATAAATATATTAAAAAAGAATAGGTACGAAATTGAAAAATCGTTAAAGTGACGAAGGTTACGGATAACGAAGCCCAGTCTTCGATAGCAGCCGGCAGCAAGCGATGAAATATGGTCATGAAAAGTTAGCCGCGTATCAAAGACCACACCCAGATCCCTAGCGGAGAGCACACGGTTTATGGGCTCGGACCCAAGCAAATATTGAGCCTGTATCGGCAAATGAGCTCGGCTAAAGGTGCAGACGCACCACTTAGCCAAGTTGAAGAGCAACTTGTTTTCCACACTCCACCGAAAAACCGAGTCGATGTCCCTTTGCAGCGACTCACAGTCACTAATCTGCTCCACTCCATATACCAACTTCAGGTCATCTGCATATAACAGACACTGAGTCGACTGAAGAACTGACTTGAGGTCGTTTACCATGATCCCAAACAAGAAAGGCCCTAATATGGAGCCCTGACTTACACCAGACCGGGTATGATATGGGGCCGAGAGAAAGCATCCATGCTGGACGTACTGCTGTCGATCACGTAGGTAACTAGCGAAGAATGACAACAATGCGGGAGAGATTACAATTATGTGATAATGTGATTATTACAACACAATAAAACGGAGCTTAATTGCTTTTAATATGATTTATTTAATAGCATAGCGATGTTAATTATTCGACGATTCAGACGTCGCGTTAAGTCCATATTTATACGAGATTGTACCCCGTTTTTCGATTACCCTCATCTAGCACAAACTTTTTTATTATAATCATCTTTTGGTATAATTCATCATTTGTTTTTTTTCTGAACACGTAGACTTTTCAGGATTGTTATAAAACAAACTAACCTAACCTAATCCTAGATGGATTAGGTTAGGTTTGTTTTATAACAGGAACAACGCTTCAAAAGCTCTGCAAATTCTACAGTTTCAGAAAAAAATGCATTATGCCCAAAAAAGTTTACTAAATAAAATAAATAAATGATTATGACAAAAAAGTTTACTTATGCCAGATGAGGGAGGGTAACCGCCCGTTTTTTCGTGTTGTAATAATGGATGAAAAACGTGTAAGTTTAAATGAATGTTATGTGATAATTTGATCTTTTATAACCAGTAACTACAACATCCAATTATAGAAACAAGTATACTTTCAATCTTTGCCCTAATCACAGGGGCGGATCTCAATTTCATAATTCCTATAATTAGAAAGACTATGACGATGATGCTGGTGATGATTGAGACAAATAAAACAACTTAGCCTTGTCATATTTTATTTAATCTTCTGTTAAATGACACGCAGGTATTTGGCGTTATATTGATATTAAAGAAACATATTAAATGACAAAATTGCATTAGCAGTTATTAAAATACATTTGTGTTTTACTTATAATTACCGTGGTTTTAGCTTATATTAGATAATAAATTAGAATTAATTATTTTATATTATTTAGTGATAATAAAGATTATGATTAACTTAGAGTACTGTTCCACTTCAAGATTATTATTATTATCTAATAAATTACTGAATAATAAATAGTTAAAAACTAAAACTACACTCACTTAAAAGATAAAGTTGAAACTAGATTTATAACCTAAAATAATATAGAAAAAGGAGAAAGAACTGAAAAACTAATGTCACGTTGTCTTTTAATTCATTCATATAAGAAGGATGAAATATTTAGCTGCCGATAGTTTAAAGATTATGTTAAATTTTTTATGTCCTTGCAATGGAACATAAACAAAACATTTAAACGGAATAAGTAAAAAAAATGTTGTCCATTCCATTTGATAGTACATATGCTTGATTTCCTTCAATTACTCATTATTTTTAGTTGATTATTTATGGCTCAATTACAGTCTTCAAATCAATGAAAATTGTTCTCAAAACATAGATCTGTGGTACCATGTTCTCTATCCTGAATTGATTCGGATAGTATGTCGTCGGAATTTGTCAGTTACTCAAAATGGCATAAAATTATTAAAATATATTTAAGCAACCGCTTTCTTTACGCCTTTTGAGTGCCACAGTCGGCAAATCGCGTCATTGAAAATTCGTGGCACTGACGCGCTCAAAACACTAATACTTCCGACGAAAGAAGAGTCCGATATATGAGGAACTAATCGCTTTGATTCTATTAATCCACGGAGCGTAATGTATCCAAGTTGACATTACATTTATATAGTTTACCAAAATAGGAGTATGGCAACAAGCGGACTTGACGCGCAGAAAACGTCCTGCCGCGCGTTTGACGTCCAACTTCTTTGTCGCACGCCCCGTCTCTTTCTTTCTGAAAGCGACGTTTCAATTAAACGGTAGATCTATAGTTACAAGGTGTCCGTGTTGTAACAAATCAGCTATTGTATCTGTGTACTGCATTGTTGTAATACATTCAACTTGGATTAATTTTAAATTCTAGATTGCAATGAAACTTCTACTTTGAAACTTTTGATTCGTTTTGTTTATGCAACAAAACAAAATATCTCAACTAGTTTATATGTAAATTGTGAGAGTTGTGCATACGCACTTTGTTTTTTTGAAAACTGTTTGAGTTTATTTTTCTTAGTAATGCATTATCGCGACTCAGTGATCTGTTTGTCTTGCTTAGTGATTAATTCGGATGCTATGTTTGTAAGCCTGTCTCTACCTAACTTACATGTTTATTTTGTGTAGACATACAGTATTTAAGAACTAGAAAGTGGGCACCTGCTATACGATGAAAAAAAAGTTAAAACGCTCCTTTTTTGCTTCAGCGTAGTCAAATAAAGAGCATCCTGTAACCATCATTGGATGTCCAGCTATTCTTGTACCAAAAATAGTTCCAATACTTTCAGCCGTTTTGTCGTGATAACCGTACAGACACATATACAAACATAAAAAACCCAAAAAAACTAATTTTCTATTCAGACTGTTTCACTTATTTTTATGATATTTTCAATGTACCTAGAGTCGTTTATTGTTTTATAACTATAATAAATAATATAACTACTTCGCTATATAGCAGTAACTAGTTGTTTGAAAAAGTTTTGTTGCCAGACTAATTATAAACAGTGAGCTTGGGTTAGGTAACACCGCAGGCGTAGCGTAAAACAAAATGGGTTCGCCAGTAACACAAAAAGTACTATCTTAATAAGAACAACCCGGTTGTTACGACCTTTTATGGTAGAATGAAATTGGGCTTCTGTTGTTTCCATTGTTGCGTTGAAACTAAATGGGATTTCAATTAGGACCGGACAGGATGCAAAACTAAGTGGTCGTTTACAATGTTGCCAGTGGGTAATGTTTATTGTATTTTACTTTGACTTTGATGCATCACTATTTAAAAAAATATAATACAAGGAGTGTACTTTTGTAAGGTGTTGTGCCGTGAATGTTTCACACCGCTTCCATAATTGTAATTTTTATTACTTCATTATTATTGCAGTAATAAACTTATAAGCCCCAAGTTCAATAACAATGATAGATGTCTTGGTTCTTGACTTCAACGACAAAAGAAGTGAGATCTACATCGCTGCCTAGTTCAATGGTCAGTCCTGAAAACAACATAAAATATTTTACAACAAAATATTTTCTTCTGTTTCCGCGATTATGTATTTCTTAACAGATTAGGCCCATCTGGCATGTATGTACACCTTTATTTGTTTTTTCAAAGTGGGTAGTTTGCACAAATTGCAACTTTGACTGAGGAAAATATATCTTTTCTCAGTCCACCCGTGACCATGGAAAGCTGAAAAGCTTCCGAAACGTCGGGAACTCAAATGAGATACTATACGCGATATAATCTGTTAAATTGTTTTATTTAAATATTTTATAACAAATTAATATCCTTTCTTCTTTCTTATCCAATCTTGGCCATTTTCCCTGTGAATTTACGATAAGCATCGATAGAGATGAGTGTATTCTAAGAGCGTCTTCTTGCTTTAATCTTGATAGCAGAGTAAATTTTGGACATCATACGTCATATATCGTTGTATTTGTATTTATTTTACACAGGAAGAAATACAATATAGGTACATTTAATTGTAACTGTGGCGATTGACTTTTGGAAGCGAGACGCGCTCAGTTTTAGAAAGATCTAAACTTAAGGGCCTGCATCGTCAAGGAAAAACCAAACCACGCCCCAAACGCCGTGCCGGCCAATGAGCGTTATTTGTAATAAGGGACGCATTTATTGCTCGCGCGCATTAAAGAAAGAGAAAGCTAATACACTACATGCTTGGGGTTTTTTGACGTAAGCGCCAGATGTAAAAATACAATGAAATCGAAGATATTATTATGTTTTGTTAACATTTAAGTTAGTGAGGTCAAAAATAAAGGGAAAAATGATATGTTTATACAATTTAGCAGTTTATTAATCTGTCGGTTGTACAAACTAGACAAAAAACGGATGTTTGAAGAAATGTTTTCGGATTTCTTTTCTATCGAGAAAATTTTAAAGCTTAAATTTTCGATGCAACCCCTTAAGTATATGTATAGTAGTACTTATATGTATTACAATTATGAATTTGATGGAATCGCTAGCGTTTCTCGGCCACAAGGCCGCGAAACGTGGCCTCGTCAGTCCTGAACTTTCTTGTAAACTTTCTACAAGACTCGACTCATCGCTGTCTTTTTTGACGAAACAAATTCAGCGGGAACGCATTTGTACTTCAGGGTTGCCTAATGTAGATTTTTGTTTATAAACATGTAACTGACGACAATACAATAAAAATCCTCTTTATTGCACACCTCAAAAATTTACTGGTATTTACAAAATAATGGAAAAAAAAACCAATTATAGGATGACAAGCGGCGCAACGTTGCAACGTTGTTCTATAATTCAATTCTGTATCTTATGATCGATGTCACTGACATTTTCGGTTTGAGCTCGTCGACTGAATGGTGAGTACATACTTAGTAGCACAAAGCACGTATATTTTTTCTGTCTAATGCAATGTAAATGATAAAATAAATGTTAAACGAGTTGACAACACTGTCAGCATGCGGAAAAGAGTATCAGGACCCAGCTCCCCCGGAAATTAACGCAGAGATATGAACTTGTAGAAAAAAGTTTCAAGTTAAAATTACAGTAAAAGTTATTGCGGACTTAACTCTTTAGCTTATCTTCAAATTATCTATTATTTCTATCCAAATTTGTACTTATAGCTGCAAAATGCATAAAAATATAGACGGGTGACAGCCCTGTGACCTTGCGGAATGAGCGCCAGAACAAACTGCTCCCCCGAGTTCTTCACGTTATTGACGTTGCGACAGAAACTGCTAGGTTTGACGAAATATGACGTACATTTATAGATCAATTTATTTAAGGCGCTTTACTCATGTGGTGATTATTTATATCGTTAACATCTTAACGAGGCGTAACAGAATGAATGGGTCACTTTCGTGAATATCTTTTTGCTGAAATATCTTTAGATTTTATGAGCTTACAAACTTTTTCTTAAAAGTGCGAGATTACTTTTATTATTATTAAATAAATAAATAAATATTACGGGTAATTTTTTTACACAAATCGAACTACGTACTCCCATGTTAAGCTCAATTAAGCTTGTGTTATGTTATGAGTACTAGACGACGATATATTTACTGATACACTTAGAAAACATCCAAGACTCAGGAAAAAATATTTATGCCCATCACACAAATATTTACCGGGATTTGAACCCAGGACCTCCAGCTACGTAGACCATAACAACCAACTTAGCTTAAATAACTAGGCATACAAATAGCCCCAACTACTCTGACAGCTTGCAGGAAACTGTCTTAGAAATAAGAAACATGTACTTTGTTTAATAAATAAATAAATAAAACAGCGTTCGATTTAGTTAGAAGAAGAAAATATTATGACAACATAACTCTTTCGGTGTGCATTATCAAATAAGCGGAAAGGTACGAGTAACAAGATCAGGAGAGTGCACCCAAAAATCAAGTTTTCCTCTGAGATTATATTTATTTTGACGCCCCTAAGAAAGTTAACTTTTTTCGCAGGTACAGTTAGCCTCAAATAGTCTGCAGCATCCAAAGCCAAATATATTGCAAAACATTTTTTTTCTTATAGGCATAATGTTATCCGCGAGGAATGGGAAAGATTTTAACGTCACACCTGGCCATAATGTGAGTTATACCGCACTATGGTCAAACTCGCAATATGGCCAGACGAAGAAGTAAAATTGTGCACTCACCATGGGCAGTAAATAAGAAAGCACTCTTTCGCATATTTACAACCCTCGCCTGCAGCTCGGGTCACAAATACCTGCAATTTCGAGCTTTCTTTCTTTTACAGCCCTTGGTAAGTAATGCACTATAGCCATGCATTTTTGAGGCCATTAGGAGTAACAAATGTTTTATGAAAAAGAAAACAAAATCTAGATTCGTTGATTTTTGTACATAAAAATGGAATAAATTTCGCTTTTCTATGAAAATATTACCTTTTAATAAAATAGTGTAATGTGACTATCACAGCCAAAAAGTCCAATTGAAAAGATACTTTTGACGACCGGTTTGGCTCAGCGGGAGTAACGTTGCTTGCGAAGCTGAAGGTCCTGGGTTCAAATCCCAGTAAGGGCAAATATTTCTGTGATGAGCTTTAACATTTGTTCCTGAGTCTTTGATGTTTTCTATGTATATAAGTAAATATACCTATTAAATATATCGTCGTCTAGTACCCATAACACAAGCCTTATTGAGTTTACCATGGGACCATTGCAATTTGTGTAAAATTTTCCCGTAATATTAATTTATTTACTTGTCACAAAATATAACAGGAATATTTCGTTTGGCACCCACAAAATATAAATCCGATTTCAGAATACTGCGCAACATTTTTGATGTTTTTTTTTTTCATTCCGCTGGGCGACAAAATGTGTTTTTAAAGAGCTAAGAGTAATGTAGTGGATAAAGATTAAGTTACGTATTCTATCAGTATTTCGGCCAGTAATTTGTTTTTAGTTTTGTTATTAACGGTCTCGGGTTTCAATGAAGATTTACATAGGTTCATTATTGGAATTTCATTGAGGGCTTTTATCTTCATTGGTGTGTATATATTATTTAAATTTCTATGAGGTAAATAAAAATCAAAAGACCAAGTAATTCAAAATTCTAACTCCAGTAGTCGCTATATACATTTAGCTGCAATAATATGTAAGTAATTAACGCATTTATAATTCTTTTGCCTGGCCTAAACTCAATTCCTATAACAATTGAGTTCACTCTGTTTAGTTTATTTTATGCCGATATTTATGAACGCGTTTATTAGCTAGACATATTTTGGAGCTGACTTTATCAATTAACTTTTTATCTCATGTAAGTATGCCAACACTCTTCAGAAGCTCGCAGCTAAGGTCCATACACTGGACTAAAGTATGTCGACCAGTATAAGCTTAAACGACCTACGTAACCGTTCTGTAAAGTGACATATTTGAGTACCACGATAGGTTTCAGAAAAATGTAGCGTTAAGTTAAAAAACGCCGGCCAATGTCGAGTCGGAGTTGCGCACCGAGGGTTCCGTACAAAATATACGCTACAAACTGCCGTATCTATGAAAATCCAGTGTTCGCAGAGCCCTATTCCTAAGAGTCCTAAGCAAAATGTAAGCGGTGCTCGGTCATTTAATACTGGTTACTGACATGGACAGCCATAAAAATATTCTGTGTTTAGTATTTGTTTTTAGCAGCAACAGAAATACGTCATCTGTGAAAATTTCAACCGTGTAACTATCTCGGTTCATGAGATACAGCCTGGTGACAGACGGAACAACGGAGTCTTAGTGATAGGGTCCCGTTTTACCCTTTGGGTACGGAACTCTAGAAAACGGGATCCTATGTAAATAATATTATGATAAAAGACGCTGTAATGTACCTTTTGGTACAAACACAAAAATAACTAGTTATAACATCTACTACTACAAATATTTCCAATGTTCCAAAAATTGACATTATCAAGAGAGATATTCAATTATTTGTACGTAACATTAAACAGCCAAAATGTATTAAGTCTGATTAATTTATTACATTACTCGTCTGGTAGTTGTTAGTCTGGAGCCACGATATATCACACTAGTGCTTATAATACGCTATCCTTAGAGCATTTTACCACTGGAAATGGCATACAGACGCATTCCCCTCTGCTAAAGTTTAAGATAATAATCACATTAGTTTATACCATAAACCACCCATTTTGGTAATTAGTTATCAAGCAACCGATCAATATTTTTATGGATTTTTTTAAAAACAAATATTCTCTAAATGACGTCAATAGGTGGATATGCGACAGTCAGCTCACAGCGCACAAGAAGAATGGCTATAGAATTTCTATACTAAATCCGCCTAGTGCTGTTTATTTCTACGCTATGACCATATATACAGGGTGTCCCAAGAAGTAGTGATATACTGAAGCTGGGACGTAGAGGACCTAGAGGGCTATCTAAATCACCCCCATGTATGTTCCGCGATTTTTCGTATTTTCGGAGTTATGACTTTTTTTTAATTCTTTACCTATCGCCGAGTACGATGAGATTTTTATTTATGGTGACGTGAATTATTGCGGTAGATGCTTGATTTTTTTTGTGTGCTAAGCTGATAGATAGGCCACTTCAGTATGGTAACATTTACTATCGTTAGATCTTTGACTGGAATAAAAAAAAAGTTAAATGCCAAGAATGATAAAATTACCCAATATGTTCACAACTTCAAGGGGCTTTAAAAAGATAAAACCACATAAAAAAAATACCGTTTGGCTTTCAAAAACTTGCTCTATCTATCAGGTAGCTACCCTGAAAATTTCATTTTATTATTTATAAAACTTCAATCAAAAAATTTAAATCTAAATGTGGCAAGTGCAAAATTAATTAACTTTCTAAATAAATTTCGTTTTAAATCACGCACTGGCCATCAATAGAAAAAGAACAAAAAACAAAAGACGGTTGACGCATGAGACAATTTTCACGTTGTTTCGTCATCGTTGGTACTTTTCAATAATTTAAAAATTGTGTTTTAATACTGCTAATTGTTCGTTTCTCTAATCATTTTGGCTATTCATATGGACTTTGACTTGCATTACGATTTGGATTAGTGTTATTACCTGGAATCGACGACTTGGCATTATTTAACTGGACTTGAGTTTGCGTGTAAGTGATCATGTTTACCTCACGTGACTACGCAGAAATGCATTACTACGGTTTTGCTAGGGGGAATGCGGCGGAAGCTTCAAGGCTGTACCGGGAACATGTGGAACGAAGAGGCGGGCCTCAACCTGAAACGTTTCCTGACTATCGCATGATCTTAAGAGTACATAATGCGTATTTGGAAGGTTACATACCGGGTACCAGATCAGGCCGTATGGCCTCTATGCCGGATCCTGATGTAGTAGATGCACTGGTTGAAGAAGTAGAAAGAGACCCGTCAAACAGTGTGAGAGTTATGGAACGTCGTACCGGACTTTCTAAATCTCAGGTACACCGTACACTACAGAGCGTAGGATATCATCCGTTTCACATTAGAAAAGTGCAACAGTTGAAACCGGAAGATTACAATCGGCGAATTGAATTCTGTCAGGAAATGCTGAGGAGATAAGCTGAAAACGAAAACTTTTTTAACCAAATCTTGTGGACGGATGAATCCCACTTTAGACGCAATGGGATTTTAAAATATGCACAATTCTCACTCATGGGCATTTGAAAATCCAAATTTAAAAAGGGAATCGACATTCCGAGTACACTTTAGTGTTAACCTTTGGTCTGGCATACTTAACGGTCAGCTAATCGGCCCCTTTCAGCTGCCAGACCGCTTGGGCGGTAATCACTTTTTAAATTTTCTACGCATCGATCTGCCCCTGCTGTTAGAAGATGTGGACTTGGAGACACGCAGAAGCATAGTACTGCAGTGTGATGGTGCACCATGCCATTTTGCCTTGGACGTAAGAAACTATTTCAATCAAAGATACCCTGAAAGATGGATTGGTCGTTGCGGCCGGGGTGACGCCTGCCTTATAGCCTGGCCTGCACGGTCCCTCGACCTAAATCCCATTGATTTTTTTGTATGGGGATACTACAAAGACGTCGTCTACTCAAGAGAATGCCGCAATTTGGACGAGTTAACCCGGAAATTGAGAGTAGCACAAGAAACATTAAAAATAATAGAAGTGCATTCAGACGTTTAAAAGACAACTTTTTTCGGCGATGTCGCACTTGCATTGAGCAACAGGGGGGCCATTTTGAAAATGTCTTGTAATTAAACACCTTGTAATTGGTTTTACTTTGTTTGTATTAATCATCATGTAAATTAAAATTTTGCACTTACCACATTTAGATTTAAATTTTTTGATTGAAGCCTTACGAATAATAAAATGAAATTTTCAGGGTAGCTACCTGATAGATAGAGCAAGTTTTTGAAAGCCCAACGGTAATCTTTTTTATGTGATTTTATCTTTTTAAAGCCCCTTGAAGTTGTGAACATATTGGGTAATTTTATCATTCTTGGCATTTAATTTTTTTTTATTCCATTCAAAGATCTAACGATAGTAAATGTTACCATACTGAATTGGCCTATCTATCAGCTTAGCACACAAAAAAATCAAGCATCTACCGCAATAATTCACGTCACCATAAATAAAAATCTCATCGTACTCGGCGATAGGTGAAAAATTTAAATAAAGTCATAACTCCGAAAATACGAAAAATCGCGGAACATACATGGGGGTAATTTAGATAGCCCTCTAGGTCCTCTACCTCCCAGCTTCAGTATATCACTACTTCTTGGGACACCCTGTATACGTTACACTGTATCCGCAGTAAGGAGCCACACGCGTGGAACATGATAGAAGCCTGTAGGCTATTGTCAGGCTTACCTCATGTCAATTGACAATTTTACACTGAACGTGAAACAAGTGTAAAGTCTTGCACATCGCGAAGCGAAAATCACAACAAAACACACGGAATTACTTTTCACAAGTGAGTTTACTGTTTCTGCACTCAAATCGATGTAAATAACACTAAAAAATAAGGTAATCAATTGGCGGCATTTTTTAGATTTAGTGTTGCTAGTAAAACATAAAGTACTTCAATTCCCCATATTTTTAGGGGATTCTAGTTCTAGCTTGTTTGAATGGTCTATTATTATCATTTATGAAGAGGTGAGAATTTTAAAGTCTGCGATTTTTTTTTTATCCAGAGACGTTCAACTTTTTAATTGAAATCTATATACCGATTACTTTCATAATTGATATATGAGAGTCTGTGTTGTTATCCAATATGAAAATTTTATCTAAATTAGAAACATAAGCCATCATGTAAAATTTCATAATTCTTGAACCCATTATTTTCAAAATTAATATCGGAGATGTGATAAGCTCGTTACAAAAGTATAAAAATACATGATGCTATTTATCAAAATGCATTGTGTAGTATCAATCTTCTTTAATTTCAACAACGATTTCATTTTTGGAGAACACAGAGAACCTCAGATATCAAGATTGAAAGCAATCCTTCCAGAAACAAATGTTATAAGATGTTTGCTATTTATTTTATTTTCACAATTGTTTCATGTTTAACAAGTTCTAAATGCCGTAAAGTATCGCAGTTAATTCAATTTAGATAAGGTACGTAGATATTTCAAAACATTACTGATTATTTAGGGCAAATATATTGATGATCAATAGGCTACCCTGATCTGTACGCAACGTGTCATAGGGTTATTTTCATGACAGACAAAGAAGGCACTATATTACCTCGCGCAACATGACCCTAGCGGAAAAGGGATAAATATATTTTGATACTTCATTTTGACGGTTACGTCCTGGTTTTTGACGCGTGGCACGCTGTTTCTGTTGCGTTGATATGCATTTATTTTTTTATATGAAATCGAGATATTTTTGGTAGTTATAAAAACCTGATTATAGGTATTTATTTTTCTATTCTCAATTTGATTTCATAGAAAAAAGCCTGGTTAAAAAATTTAACGTTGTCAATTGTCAAATTGCGTGCGTAATTTCTAAGTGTATTTGTAGAAATAAATACGAATATTACCATAGTGTGTACGTCTTTAACACTACCAAGCAGTATAAACTTCGACAAGTGTTTCGCCTCTCTTCAAGGCATCTTGGAGACATTAGGTCCGGCGTCCATCCAACGTACTAATTTGTGGGGTGTTTGTTGTGTTTACTTGCGTATTTCTTTCTGGAGAACGGTAGGAATATTATTGTTACAACTAACCAACATGCTATCTCGCGGAATAGCAAAGCAACTATTTATATTATCCATATATTAAATGCAATAACTCGAATCGAGAAAGGGATGCTAAGGTAGTTTGGGCATGTAGAGAGGATGCATGAAAGAAGATTGACTGGAAAAATCTACAAGGCGAATATAAGTGGAAATGTTGGAAGAGAAAGGCCTAGACGAATGTTTCGTGATCAGATTGGAGACATTCTGAAAAGAGGCCAAGTGAAGAGTACTCTAAACAGGCGAGCCTGCATGATGAGATTAATGAATGTTGATGAAGCGGCAGTTGTATGCCAGGACCGTAGCAAGTGGAAGGAGGTAGTCTCTGCCTACCCCGTTGGGAAAAAGGCGTGATTGTATGTATGTATGTATAAATTTAATGTGGAATTCCTCAAAGTAACGCCTGAATCTAATAACCCCTAAGCCTTAGGTTTTTCCGCCCCTAATATAAATCCTAGGCCGCAAAAGAACTTTCAACGTTTTTTGAGCTGCGGTGTGGACGATATGCGTAAAAACGTGATGTATAAGGTTATTGCGTTTACGGTTCTTTAGTGTATTTTGAGTAGAAGTGAGGCCGGCCTTTGGTATTTATATTATATTTCAGCACAATGGCATCGAAAATATAAGGTTTCCTTTGATATTGTAAATGATTGAGGGATTTTCGAAGCAACAATAGCTTTTGTGGAATTTAATCTGAATCTACGGGAAAAATGACTTTTTGATATGATATTTTATCTTGACAGTCTTGTGTTCGATGGGATTTTGTTAAATACCTTTCTCCCCTATTTCACTCCCTTCTACTCCCTTGTTTTGCACCGACTTCAAAATATCATTAATTGTATATACTGTATAGATTGAGTATAAAAACGGTTGCTTGTAATGTAAGTAAATGGAAAAAACTAAATTATGCAGTTATTTTTGCTTTTTTTTTTTTTTTTGGAGTCGGTTTTATTTTTTGTTAAAAAGTTAATTTATTTCACACTTTTGAGTTATTTGTTACTTGAAGGTATATCTCGTGACAATTCGAACAAGCCTAAACACGGCTAGGATACATTATTGGATTACAGTGATCCGGTGCCTACCTTCCGGCTTCATCGTCAAATCAATGAGGGTTTTCTAAAATGGTAATATCACCATTTGACGCCACCGTGACGTAAGGTCTAATTGGCAAGAAGTGTCAAAATCTTGTGCTGTGATTGGTGGACGTTGACACTTCTTGTCAGTTAGACCTTACGTCATGGTGGCACTAACTGGTGATATTTTAGAAAACCCTCATTCGATGGTACCATTCTCATCAGGACCATTTCAATTTGCAACTATGAAGTAGCTTAGCTATTTTTACCCAACTGCGCGACGCAAAAGGGAGTAATTTGTTTATCAGTTTACGCTTTTTTTCTTGAAGGCTTGAAGGTCGCATAGGTCTCGAAATACTGCAGGCAAAAATTTATTCCACAGTTCAGTTATGCGAGGCTAGAAATTTCTTGCAAAACGCACAGTAGTGGACTGCTAACCATCTAAGTGGTGAGGATGGAAATAATGTCGCGTAGGACGATGTTGGAAAATCTCTGTATCGTCATCTAGTACAAATAGTACGAGTAAATGTTCGTCTTCGACAAGGTTGTTTGGGTAAGAATGTAATATTTAAGTGTATCGTGTATAAATAGATGCGTCTTTACCTAGAAATAAAGATACATTTCAATTAATAATTCACTTCAATAAGGTTAATAGCATTCAGCCTGTCTCATTACCATATCAAAATTTGCTTTGTAAACAATTTTATTACAGAAAATAATTGGACTTCAAACAGCTTATGAATATTCGAGACTGGAATTACAGTGAGTGACTGTATGCGGTCTAAAGATAACTATCGATTCTGTCCAACCTTAGGCGACACAAAGCTATACTATTAATAAGTCGTATCTGTGCTTGATATCCATGAGACATCCGCCCTATTTCTTCTGAGGTTAGCATAGCCTGTATATAGAAGGGCATAAGTAACAGAGATTTCCTTGTGATTTTCGACCTTTTATTTATAAATGGGGTCTAGTTATGTAAGCTGTGTCAGTGTACTCACTTATCTGTAGCTCATCGTAAAAGGATGTAAGTGGCAATAATTTGCTTCGCGTTAACGAGTTGGATTTGAGTTCAAAGTAAAACCTTTGGGTTAAACGTTGGGACCTCCATAGACCTCCATAGAGAGGTTTTCTACGAACTAACACCCTGCCCGTGACTTTCCTATAAAAAATATACATTTTGCGCCTTTACTTAGACATTATTTTAAGATTTAAGGCAAGCGAAGTCTGCCTATTTTGAAAGCTAAGATAAAAGATCATTATTTATCACAGAGACTGGACAGGTCATCGCAAAACAATTGCAAAATGTCGATAGAACAAGATTAATAAAGTCGTATTATTTACAGTATTACTTAATTATATTTTTCAATTACATTTACAACAGTAAGTAACCCAAAATTCACCATATGATTGTGAAGGTATTTCCATCAAAAGTTTTTTTTAATGCTGATGGTTGTATTGAACATATGCAACCATCAAATCCTGCATTTTCTGAAACAAACCTATATTAATATTTAGTTATTTGTGATAATTAATTTTTACTATTTTCATTATTTAAAAAAACACATAAGCGATAAAAACGATTACACATACTAGTTTAATTTAACTTGTTTGTTAATATTATCGTTCTTTAATATTTTAATTCGAATGTCACATGCTGTCCTACTCAATATTTCTTTGTGATCTTCATTATAAGGGAGCTCGGGATAGTTCTTAATCCACTCATTAATAGTTTTTATTTTTACCATTTTTAAAATATTTCGAAATCACCATAAGAAAATAATTTGACTAATTTAAATTGTCACAAAACTGTTTTAAGAACGCCACTTTGACAAATCTCTCATGACAGCTAGGTACCTACCTATGCAACTACAAAAGGTCAAATGTTAAATTACGATAATATCCGCTTTAGATAATCATAATATTAAGTATCGACTCTATAGAGTCTTGTTCTATTTTCATACCTGTTTTTGCGATGACCTGTCCGAACTCTGTATCACTCCCATAATTTCTACTTTTTCATTATTGTGTGTTGATGTCAAATGTGTCACACTTTTCTTTTTCTGTTGTATATATTATTATGACACGAAAATAAATTAAAACATAAAAATACATCTTTTACGTTTTAATTTATTTTTGTATCATTTGTAATTGTGTCTCATCATCTACTGATTCCTAGCTATTTTGTGTCATTTCCGCTAACCAACGGTTGTGTGGAAGACATCGCTCTTTAGTGATAAGACTGCCTTTTGTGTACCGTAGGTAAAGTTAACGCTCTATTGTATTGTTTTTCTTGTTGGCGTGCAATAAAGAATTGTTGTATTGTAGAGTATTGTCTTTTTAACAATAATCCGAATAAACTGAAAAAGAAGTAGGTACAAGTTTGAAACTCCATTCGTTTTTAAGAACAATTTTCAATGATTTTGAATAACGCTGTTTTGAAACAACACAGTGCTTACTTATCAAATAAAAATCAGAACCTATTTTATCAAATTTAACAAATTTACAATATTACATATAATTGAAAATTATATAAAAAGTTACTAGCAACAATTTAAGTTACAACTATGATACTATATACAAGTTTGAGTTGGTCTAAAATTTACATTTCTACACGTGTTGAATATTTTATAAAAGGCTAATTTGTACTGGGTCACAGTATGATTAGGTATGATTAGAGTTTTACTGAGAATTTGTATTTTTAGGAAATTAAACAGTTCCCTTTTAGGGGCAGACACCAATTTTACTTTTCGAGCGCCGCTGTGGCAGGTTTTAGGGTTGCCAGATACAAATTTGGAAATACCTAACAAAATTCCTGATTTGCAAATAAAATTCGTGATGTTTGTGATGGTTTACAAAAAAGTGCAATTTAATCTTTTTACGGATAAATGTAGGATATAAATATGAAGTACAAAACATGATTTTAGAGTTATTTGATAAATCATCCTTCTTCTTCTACTTAGTCGGCCCCTCATAGTGACTAACAGTAATATTCCTCCACTTGGCGCGATCAAGGGCCATGTGGGCAGCCCTCTGCATCGAACCACAAGAATTTTTCATGGTGTCAGACCACCTCGTCGGAACTCGACCACACTGAAACGTTTGCCTTCGACTTGGCCCAGTAAAATGCTCCTTTCGAGGCTGTGCTGGTTAGATAGTTTAGAGCCGCTTTGTGATATTGAGTTTTCGTAATATGGAATCGTGATAAAACATACATTTCAAAAAACACCTTACATTTTCATATTCCACCCGCATTGACAAATGAGCAAAATTCCTGACGTATGGTAACCCTAGCTGCTAGGCACAGCCCATTCCACGAAAACGCTGCGCAGTAAATAGTACCTATACCTACCAGAGACCTCAGTCCTGAGCAAGTTTGTACGGCGCAATGACTGTACTCTTTCGCTCACGCAAAAGCACTGTCTCACTCACACGTGGTTACGCGCGTCTTTCGCTAAGATTAAGACACAGAGCCTTCCATAATTGGATTATTGTTCTGTGCTCCATTGCTCTTTGAGTAACTTTGAACCTTCTTATGAGGCCCATTGCGAGTCACCATGTCTCAGTGCCGTATGTCATCACTGGCAACTTACACATTGGTTAAAGACCTTCGTCTTAAGACACTGCGGTATTTGGACGCTGGTGCAGAAATGTTGTTGAGTAACGTGAGAAGGCCCCCCAACAAGATGGACCGATGATCTGGTGAAGATCGCGGGAACCGTTGGATTAGGGTGACGCGCGACCGGTCGTTATGGAGATCTTTAGATGAGACCTTTGTCCAACATTGGACGTCCTTGGACTGATAATGATGATGCTATTCTCTTGCTTTGGTTACAAAAGTTATGATCTTGAATTACATTACATTTGGAAATCAAAGAAATCAAAGAATGGAGATTTAATTGACAGTTCTGTAGCCTCTAAATACTTATATGAGTCATTTTTGTAAACTGATACATTGGGACAGTGACAGTTCTTGGTGAGATAAACTACAATCTTAGAATGGCTCTCTATGGTTAAACGGCAAACATAGTTATTAGCAGATTCCGAAAACATATTGCGAAAAGGATTTTTCTGAGGATTCAATTGTCGACACACAAGTATCGTCATTTTAATAAATTAAGATTCTACAAATCTTTACGTTTCTTGCGACATATTTCTACAAAAATGCTAGAGGAAACTGATAGTGATCGTAACGAAGAAATACTTATCATATTTATACATAATTGTTGCCTTAATTAAGCAAAATGGACGAATTCATGTTTATGAAATCTTAAAAATAAAATCTTGAGCGAGTTTGAGCGATCATAATAAAATAAATATTTTTACGGTTACCATAAAGTTATGAAGCTAATAAAACTGTAACCCAGTATCTAAGATAGGTATTTTTTAAATATTAAGGTAGATAAATATCAAGGACGTTTAAGATAGGGCTAAAATAATTAATATTTGGATATAACCTATAAAAAAAATGGTATAAAATAAAAAGCTTAATTCTAGTAACAATTTCATTTGTAATTGTTTTTTTTACAATATAATCCTGTACGAAAAGAGTTTTTCTGATACTCATTATGATAAAAGGACACTATTTTAGAAAAAATATATTGTAGGATTGAAAATTTTGATTAGACTACAAAAGACGTCACACAACATAACGTAACAAACAATTGGGATGTTGACTGTATTCAATAAAAAAATAATTTTATTGAAATAAAACAATTTAACGGATTATATCGCGTATATTATCTCATTTTAGTTCCCGACGTTTCTGAAGCTTTCCAGCTTTCCATGGTCACGGGAGGACCATGTCCTCCCGTGACCATGGAAAATTATGGAAATTGATATGGAAATTGTTTTATTTCAATGAGTAATAATCGCGGAAACAGAAGAAAATAATTTTACTCAAACACTATGATAGAAATAAAAAAAAACATTTAGATACCTTAAGTAGCGTCCACATTTGTATCATTTGCCCGATCAGATCTTCGTCCCGTGGCATGATTTCGTGTCACGATCACGCCTTTGGACGTTGCGCCGATCCGATCGCTCGAAATCCATGTTGCTACGCGTATCACACACTTAGATCGGGCAAGCGAGAAGTGATCGGCGCGCCGACAGTGAGTGTCAAAGCAGCGCGATACGCAGTCATGCCACGCCACGGTGATCGGATACGGTCGATTCAAATGATACAAGTGTGGACGCACCTTTACGTGTAACTTCTTTTATGAGCCTTTAAAGTTGGGTGGGAAAGTCCATTTTTAAAGTATGAAAATATTAGTAACTAATTATACAATTGAGTAACCCATGAAATCTATGGTAAATTTTCTTATGAAACCGTTTCGATACACAAGTTTTAACATGGCTGCAGAACAAAGTTCTTAACTTCCCCATAAAAGGTTGGTACATGTGACGTCACACGTTCTTAGGTTTTAGAATGGGACGTTTTTTGGGAACGTCTAAAAATGAGATCTTAACATTGTTGTATTGTATCCCGGGGAGTTATTATGAGACTAAAAGTTTTTTCACCAATATTACTATTATTGAAAAAGTCGTTCTATAACTTACTACAGAAAAATAATGTCAACATCCCTATTACCAAATGTCATAATAGTTGTGAAAATTTATCATTATCTAGAATATTTGACAGTTGTTTTTTTCTTAAAGTAGCACCACACGACTAATAATTTGCGTTCAACGCACTAAGAGTCCTTACACACGTACATAGATATGAAGAGAGAAAGATAAGAGACTACACTACTGGAAACTTTGAAAGAGGATAGCTTAGTATTTATTTAGATTAATTGGTACTTTGAATCGTAAGGATATAATGCAAGTATTATCAAATAATTACATAGGTACTATTTTATTACTCAACAGATAAAAAATATTATGAATAAATTGGTAATTATAATGCAATTTCGACAATCCACAGTCAGTGAAGAAAAAGGAGCTAGACTTGGTCATCAATATATTGATGACAAATCATTAATTTTCACGTGAAATTAACAAGATTTGATCGCACTAGTTTGAAAGTCTGAGATTTTTTGTTAAACGTATGGAAAACTTTTCATATTATGTAGTTATTTCGGAGTGGCCATATTCCGTGGAAAGTTTACATATCATTACAGCGTTTAATTCTAACAGTGAGCATTAAATTCGTGAATATGGAAATTTGAATCAAAGTTTAACTTACCTACTGTAACGTCACAATACTGTACTTCAAATTTGACATGGGATTATATGCGTTTAGGGAGGATAAAATGTATATTCAAAATATAACTAGCTTTGATGTAAGGGATTTTGTCCCTTACATCAAAGCAAAAATATACAAAGTTAGTACTTTGACTAATTATCTGAGACTATTAGTCAATAAGTGTTTTATTTCACAGGAACTAGGGTTCGTTTTTATTGTTTGTTCGTTATTTTGCCTCATCTTTCAAGATTTCATGCTATTCGCCACACAGATTGATGTCTATGAGCAAGAAAATCCGCAGAAAGTTCTCATGCTAAGAGACATTAGAATTTATCAACAAAACGTAGGTACCATTTCTTATCAAACAAGCTATTATAGTTAATCAACAAGAATAGACAAAAAAGCTCTACAGTCCGAATGCTGAGAGAAAAATTGATATTATTAAAGCCTTTTTACTACGCAACCCACTAAATCCATCACTTTAGAATCAAGACTTTATTTTCGCTGCGTAAGACTTTTTTTCAGTTTGACTAGTTTAAAATCTCTCGGACTGTAGAACGAACTGATCTCACACATTCGTAATTGTCAGCCTGCGTGGACTCCTGGGCTTGTTCAGGTTACCTCCAGACCCTCGGATGTGAACTTGGACGGAACCTGGCGGCATGTCTACGGAGGAGTGTAGACTCGCTGCTCTGGATGCTCTGGGTGAAGGCACGCAGAGGCGGAGGTCTACTGCGCTGTGCAGGCTCGCTGCGCGGGAAGAGCGGGGGGTGGCGTGCGGAGGGTCTGAGGGGGGCACCAGGGCTGGAAGGTCGGCAGCGGAGCGAGAGCGACGAGGAGGGCTCTCTGGAATGAGAGCCATGCCGCCCATGCTGCCGACGAACACGGAATTCTGAAAATAAATTGAAGTTTAAAATAGTGTACCTGACAGCTGAAACTTCGGAAACTTACGAAACTTAACGAAAAAAACGAAATCTTCGTTTTTAGCCTGATAATGTGTGCATAGCGTGAGATTCTCTGACATGATTATTTGGTTATTATTCACATATAATGAAGTTCTATTAGCGATGAGATTGCTTTGGAAGCGTAGATTTTAATCCTACCGACTGCACCAAAACTGATAGCTTTGTTATTGTAATAGTAAAAGTTATTTGAACGAACTTAATTCGTAATGTCATCTTTGTCAGTGAACCATACGCCCAGACAGACATACTAAAAATTGGTGCAGTAAGAAAGAGTAAATCACGAAAGCGAAGCGTTAGCGTAATACCACAATCGTATAGGTATTAAGTTGTAAAAGACCACGCAACTGCCTTTAACTACCCTAAGTAGGATAAATTCATTCTCTATTTTTTTTCCCTTACAAAAAATATTCCTTTGATGGTGTAACAAATACTCTTCTTTACAATTCCCGATCAATATTGTTAATCGAAGTACATTAAGACAGTGACATTTAAACGAGAATTTTTCAGTAAAAAGCTCTTAAGTAACATTTATAAATTGTTTGTGAACTTTCTGGGATCAGTCTTCCGAATCTTTTCCTTGTGATTTAATCTTCGGCCCATTTCCACTTATCAATTGAAAGCTTTGTGATAACATTAAATAAGTTTTAGATTACTTTTAGATTTCTCTGTACGAGTATTACTTAAGGTTTTTTGTTTGATTTCTTTGTTTTCCGGCAAAAATGTGGAAAAGGTAACTAAGTGTTTAATATTTTCTTCTGTTTCCGCGATTATTACTCATTGAAATAAAACAATTTAACGGATTATATCATATTTAACGGATTTATGCATATAATATTTTCTTCTGTTTCCGCGATTATTAATAATTGAAATAAAACAATTTAACGGATTATATCGCGTATATTATCTCATTTTAGTTCCCGACGTTTCGGAAGCTTTCCAGCTTTCCATGACCATGCTGCATGCATTGCTGTCCTCCCGTGACCATGGAAAGCTGGAAAGCTTCCGAAACGTCGGGAACTAAAATGAGATAATATACGCGATATAATCCGTTGGATTTATGCATAGTAAAATTAAATTCACTATGGAGTTGGAAAATCAAAATTCACTTGCATTCTTAGATGTGCTAGTAATTAGAGGTCCTAAAAATGACATAGGTCATACTGTATATAGGAAACCTACGCATACAGATAGGTATTTGAATGGCAAATCTCACCACCATCCCTGTCAACTTGCTACAGTGGGTAAATCTTTGTTTCAGAGAGCCAGGGGTATCTGCGACAATCAACATCTGACTGCTGAGTTACAGAATGTCAAACGTGCGCTTCGAGCCAACGAGCTCCAGATACCACGTTCCAAGCAGAATCCCAGTATGAAGAAACCAACAGTCGAGCGTAAACCTGCCGTATTACCATATGTGAAAGGGGTCACAGACAATATCGGAAACATCTTGAAGCGTGCTTCTATAAAAACATATTTCAAGCCGTTGAAGAAGGTGTCTCAATACCTTAGACCCGTGAAGAGTAGCACCCCTTTGCAGAGTGCAGGCATTTATAAGCTGGACTGCGAGTGTGGTCTTTCATACATTGGTCAAACGAAACGCAGTGTAAGGAGCACATAGCAGATGTCAAGCACCGTCGGTGTAATAGGTCTGCAGTTTGTGAACATGTCATTGACAAACCAAACCACTCAATTAAGTTTGATTAACCTTCTATCCTTGCCAAAGAAAAAAGATATTTTCCCAGGATGCTATTGAGATTAAAAAGCATCCTAATTTCAATAGAGAAGATGGATTGTCACTAACACCAGCTTGGGATCCTGTAATACATCTCATCAAGGAACAAGCGAGACACAGGACTGCAAAACCTTAATTTCCGAACGGTGTAAAATATCTTATCTGTTTAAAAGTAGTTTAATAGTCTCTGTTTTTAAATATTATAATTAGTAATGAGGTAGCCTGGGAGTTTTTCTTTGCAGCGTTTCTTTTCTCCTCAGTACGCCTCATTTGTGAAATGCTGCTTGGTAAATTATTAGAATAAAATAATTAAGCCCTTCTGGCACATGTGTAACTGTCTTTACAGCTTAGGCCCATCTGGCATTTATGTACACCTTTATTTGTGTTTTTTCAAAAAATGGGTAGTTTGCACAAATTTTAACTTTGACAGAGGAAAATACATCTTTTCTCAGTCCTCCCGTGACCATGGAAAGCTGGAAAGCTTCCGAAACGTCGGGAACTAAAATGAGATAATATACGCGATATAATCCGTTAAATTGTTTTATTTCAATAATTAAGTGTTGTTGAATAAGAAAGACTAAATATTTATTTTTTACTGAGGATATTTTCATCTATATACTACATATTACAAAATTAAATCTAGTTGCCTTACTGGGGTAATGTTTCCAAGAATAATCTTAAGCGCGATCTACATGTCTCTTTGAAATATTATGTACAATACAATAAAAGCGCTATCTAGTCGAATTATCTTTGAGGCCTCATCACGTCAAAACGGGTGGACGGATCTCAACAATTCTTGATACAAAGTTAAATATCTGAGGATGGTTATATGATACTTTTTACTTGACTAACGCTGAAGCCATAGACAACTTTAAATGAATTTTTCGTTTGCGAACGAAGTCCCGAGCCTGGTTCCTGATTTTTGTCTTAATAATATTACATAAAGCTCGCAGATTCGTTGAACATATTCATCTGAAAATATACATATTTATTTTGTCTATCTTTATCATTATTAATTGAATTTCTTTTGAGCATAAATAAGCCTTCCAGCGTGTAAGGGATAAAAATTCATGTTTTCATTTGCACCTAACAGAATTGCTCTGCATAATATTATTATATTAATATTCACCCAGAAAGAAATATTCAAATTGCTCCAAGGGTTTCTTTAGGCTCATATGCAACAACTTAAAAATTTAGGTTTCTACTTGCTCACTCAACGCGACAAGGCACTTATGGCGGGACTCCAACCGTTAAGTAGATCTGTTTGGTACTTGTGGTGTACATACATTCTCACCACTTGCTAACTGTACAATTAAGAAGCAAACAACGAAATTTCGAAAGTGCCGCCCCAATTTTGTACAAAAGTATAAAAGGCGGATAAGTATAAAAAGGGGGCAAACTCTTAAATGGCTCAAAGAACGAATAAAAAGCTGGGATTTCTAAAAGGTGAAAATTTCTACAAATAGTATGGGCCTTAGGCAAAAACCGAAAGGAGGCAAGTACTGAACAGATCGTTAAGTATAAGCACTTACCTAAAATAGGTGTATATGTTGTTACCTGTCTAGGACGATGAGAGAGATACCCGCACGGCTGGTAGGCAGGGAATGCAGCGCCACAGTCGTACGACACGCAACCACGCGATAGTGATGCCCGATGCTGCAAGAATATCACGTCTACATCATCATCATCATCAGAGTCATCCAATGCTGAACATAAGTTTCTAAAGATGATGGACATCAACTTTGGAGAGGTTTTCCAAAATCATACCAAAGCGTGAGCACACGGTTTGGTTAATAAAATTGTAAGCATGTAGTACTCGTATTCATATGTACCTATTCTATAAGAATTTCTCAAAATTCCTTAATTTAGAGATTAAACATCACTGAATTAAGGAAGTTTAGGTTAAATATGTAACATAATTACACAAATCGTGACCTACAAGTTTTCAAGAAAAGAGTGTATTCCCACCTCAAAGGCCGGCAACGCACTTGTAACTCATCTGGTGTAGCAGGTGTCTCTATGGGCGACGGTGATCGCTTACCGTCAGGCGATACGTCTACTCGTTTGGGGGCAAACAAAATTACAATAAAAATAAAACGACTTCGTCCCTGAAGTATATAGTGTCCCTAAATTATGTGTAGTAAGACTAAACATAAATACATAGAAAACGTTCAAGACCCAGGAACAAATATTCATACTCATAATACCAATGGCCCTGGTCGGGATTCAAACCCGGGACCGCCAGCTTTGTAAGCCGTTGTGCAATCAACTGACCTAAACATGTGTCAAATCTATAGACACAACGTGACAGCTGTTAAAGTCATAGTTTAAAAGACAACGAAAGTTAGCAAAAGCTAACGAAAGAAAACAAAACAGTAACACTTACATGTGGAGCCACTGACACGGAGTTTTCTGCCAGAGCGCAGCTCTGCCGATGTTGCTGCTGGAACTTGGGTTGATACGGCTCCAGCATCCTGTGGAGCATCATATTGTATCATTCAAATTCAAGGTTATTCATACTGCAATAAAATAATTTAAATAAATAAAGGTAAACGTCCCAATGCTTGAACTCCAACAATTGACACTCTGTTTGTCACATCTATTGCAACAAATTAAGGTTGAAGATGCCAACTAAATAATAGTACATAGAGTGTCGGGCACTGGGACATTTACTTTTAGTTAGATGAACGCCTGAACTTGAAAGCTCCCTAAACTGTAGAAGAAATTAAGCAAATGATCGATGCTTGCCTTCGATGGCGCAGTTGGTAGGTCCTGTTGGCTTAGAGAGCCGAGCCGAGGCGAAACATGTTAGAAGCATAAAATTTCTCAACATTCTGCTTTAGTATGTCAGCATACTTAGTAACATTTCATTTGAATATTGTAATCTCTAAACAGTGCACTCCAAGATACACACTCGATGGAATTCGTTATGTGTTTCATACAAGTAAGTTATCCTCTGGAACATACCATTGCCTATTCACACAATGTTCAATGGAAATGTATTTTTTTCTTAGGTAACAATCACGACCATATACTGATATTCTTCCACCGAGTGTGCTCATATCTACTGGTGCTGATAAAAATGAAGGAGTCCACGTACAGCTTATAGACGCACCTTATCTTGCCCCAGCGGTTAAAGAACAGCGCGATGGCTGCCACCCAAAGCAGTAGCACGAATGCCACTATCAGCGCCTCTTCAGCGCGAACCACCACGCCACTGCCGTCTGTCGGGAAAAATGGTAGTCAGATGACTTACGTATATACCGGAACACTTCAATATTCCGAAGTATCATTTATCCAGAAGCATAATTATTCCGAACGTGATTTTCTGTTTCGCACAATAATTATAATTAGGATAGGATTATATGAAATTCCGCCATGCAGTTAATCATATGAAAGCTTTGAAAATAATATGAGTACTAAATAAAGAAAACATGGTGTTGGATGGTTATATGTCACCGACTTCATTATATCTGATATTGTTACTTACTACCGATCCTTACGGATACACTTTCACCAAGCGGGAACCAGCCAAAAGCTGGTTGGCTTTTATAAAGGCAAAATATCGACTAAAAAAGATATATATAAATGAGATATTTTATTCAAATGAGCTTTAATTTTCTCGAGCCAATTTATTACTCGGTGTAAATTGTTGAATTTTATTTTAATTTGGTACAAAATGGACCTGTCGGTTTTCGGGTGCTATCTATGTAATGTTTCCAGACCGCCAATGGCTTAAATATGACGTGTAAAGTGTAATAGAGAACGTGCTCCATTTCCTAAATGTTATTTCAGTGTAGTGAAGCATGCTCGTAGTTTAGCACAACCAGAACAGACATAACTTAATTACATTGAAGCCTCCTGTGACTTTCACGATGAGTTCTTGCGTGGCGACTAAGTATCGGTAAACGTAGTCTGAGTGGATATTTTAATAGATGTTTTTTTATTCCGATTTTGTTTAGCGCAGAAAATACCACAATTTCTATTTATGTTACATAACAGAGGGTGCTAGTGCAGTACTAGTTTACGAAGGTACACAAATGAACATAACAACAAAATTTGGACTTTCTAGCTTCAATATTGGCTGAGATCCGATTACTTGTTTCACTAAAAGCTGAATATCTTGGAGACGAGTGCTCCTATTTTCATTAAACAAAACTAAGAATACTCGGGATAAATTGATCTATGACACAAAAACACCGCACTCAAATCGGTTCATCCGTATGGGCGCTACGATGCCACAGACAGATACACAGATACACAGAGTCACAGACACGTTAAACTTATAACACCCCTCTTTTTTGTCAGGGGTTAAAAACCATTGACGTAACGAATGTGATGGTTTAGTTGGTAAGAACACTGCCGTGGAGGAGCAGGAGCAGGTTCAAATCCCGCTCACATTGCAGTAGATCGCTTCGATTTTTTCTATAATTATTGACCTGAGTATCAATGTTCATATGGTGAGTAGATCCTTTACAAAATCGTCAGATAACTTCCGGCTGACAGTGTTCGTGTTTATAGCGCGATAAATAAATGATGAAGCATCATTTTTACACTCACGTAAGTGACAGATTAACATTAGCCTCATCATTATCAGCTGAAAGACGTCTACTGCATCATAGGGCTCGCAAAGAATGCCACCTTGGCTGGTCCCTCGGCCCATGCATGCAACAGGCTCCTATTACCTTCACGAGATCATCAAATCATCAGTCCACCGTCAGTCTTTCCAAGTAACGGATGGTTTATCATATATTTATCGCGCGATAAACGTGACTATTATAAGCAGTGAAAGAATGAAATAATGATCCTTATCCTGTAAGTAGGCCGCAAGGGCACTTTTACAAGTCTGACTCTATGGCGTTTCCCAAGAGGAGACCACTGAGGAGAAGAAAGCCGAAACAAACTCAACAGTCAGTAATTTTTTCGAAATAACTCTTATATCTATTACAATATTTGTACTTAATATATGTTTTGAGTATAAACTCAATGCGTACCTAGTTCTTCAAGAAAACATATCCACACTTATAAAAGTAAAAAAAAATATAGAATATAAAAAGCAAAATAATGTTTTTTTATTTAAAACCAATTACATACGATTGATATGCCACCTTATAAGAACCGTGTCCCGCTAAAAGTAAATTATTTGGTTTTTGTTTTAGGCCATGCATTTTTGTCTGTTAAATAGTCCTCTACCCTATAATATGTTTTTGCCATTAGGGACTCTTTTAAGTAATTTTTGAGAGCTGGAAACGGTAGTTTTAAAGCATCATCTGGTAGCTTATTTGTAACACAAATATAGTCTGTATGTCTGGTGCTTTGCCCCAAACCAGAATACCGTATGACATGATACTATGAAAATAACTATGATATACTAAGCGAGCAGTATCAACATTGGTCAATTGTCTAATTTTTTTAATAGCGTAAGCTGCTGAACTTAATTTACCTGCAAGTACTGCTAAATGGGGACTCCATTGCAAGTTCTTGTCCAATGTTATACCTAAAAATAATGCCCTATCCACCATTTCTAAACATTCACAATTGAGCGATATAGCAGAATCCACTGCTCTAACA
Organism: Hedya salicella; assembly: GCA_905404275.2. Taxonomy (NCBI): domain Eukaryota; kingdom Metazoa; phylum Arthropoda; class Insecta; order Lepidoptera; family Tortricidae; genus Hedya; species Hedya salicella. The sequence goes on from FR990108.1 coordinate 19,024,248, forward strand.
TTCGGTAAAGCAAATCTAACACATTTCGTTTTCTTAGCATTCAATAGCAGATTATTAATATTAAACCAGTCAAGTATTTTAACTAGTATACTATTAATTTCGGCATAGTCTGTTGCTTTCCGGTCAACTTTGAAAATTAATGATGTATCATCAGCAAATAGTACTATATCACAAAGATTTTCTACTATAGATGGCAAGTCATTTATATAACCCAAAAATAGAAATGGACCTAAGATAGAGCCTCGTAGCTTAACTGCAGCTCCACTGGATTGGGTTCCATTTACAACAACTGTTTGTGTTTTATTGCTGATATATGAAAACATAAGGCTTAAGGCATTTATAGACAGGCCATAATGCTCTTATTACAAAATGAGTGTTCCATGATCAACGCAATCAAGTGCTTTAGAAAGGTCACAAAAAACTCCAATTGCATCACAAGATTTCTCCCAGATATTGTAAATATGTTTAATGAGTACAGATGCTGCATCAGCCGTGGAACGCCCCCTTGTGAAACCGAAAGTGAAACCGAAAACCAGTGCTACATGTACCAACTAAACTAACCAGTGTCTGATAGTGAGGAGATGTTGCCCCTCAGGGTTGTCTCCGCAGGGTGCAATCGCAACACAACCTCCGCTGGGGGTCCACCTGTCGCCCCGCTCCATTCTACGAGGACAAAACCAAATCATAATACAATGAACTCCCACAAACTGTCCATGTCTATTCATAGCTGTGTATTGAGAGGGAGATGGGCTAAAAATTAGTTCTACATGCTCACCCTGGCTCGGGTGACCGGAGCAATCATTTTCAAGCCCGAAAGCGATTACTATTGTACCGGCAAACACAGCCATTGCCTGTGTGTACTGAAACCACGATTGATTACTTTAAAGTGGATGCTACTGCATGCAAACACTTTTGACGCATAAAGGGCAACTTTATATTAAGGCAAGAAGGCTGACATTAAAAAGTTAAGGCCTCTCGAGGTGTTAAAAACTTATTTTACAAGGTACAATTGGCATCACACTTTAGAATTAAAGATAATGGTTTTGGTTTTGGTTATGGGTACAAATAGTAATTACTTTCGGCCTCAAAAAAGGATTATAATATTAAGGATTATAATATTAAGGATTATAATATTAAGGATTATAATATTAAGGATTATATTAGACCATACATAGTTTACTAGAGTTCTTTTTTTGTATCAACGTACGATTACCCACCAGAAGAAAAGCTAAAATCCCTACTTCTTATACAAACCGTTAAACTCTAAGGAGCCATTAAGTACACTAGTTCTCATGTAATGTTTTCACCAGTGCGAAAATAAGTAAAAAAACGGCATCGGACAGAATTCGAATTTGTCTTACGAGGCAACACCGGCGCATTACCGACTGGGCTACCGAATTTATGCCCGAACTTAAAGATTTCTCCTCGTAACTTAGTTTTTTACCCGGTTCGTTTTTTCTTCAAAGCGAATCACAATATTGCAGTGTACTAGCTTTGAGACGACAATAAGAATAAATTGCCAAGTTCTTATTTCTTTCACTTTTTGTAAAAAAACCCACATGATATTGGACTAGAAACTAGATTACCTACATCGGTCATCGTCCAAGATACCGTCAAAGACCATAAATTGTATTAAATAAGAGGAATATATTGTTTTTATGTCCATGAAACCCAGTGTCCAAAAGTATAAAGGATAGTATAAGCATAAAGCTATTTGTGATTTAGCAAAGCACAGAATGCGATGGCGTGTTATTAAAATGCATAAAAACAGGGGCGGTTCCGTCCACGCCACTGAACGTATTGGCAGCTAGCGTCAGAGTTATAAGCTGCAAAAACACACTTTGACGTTTTGGATTCGAGTTTATTTTACTCTTTGATAGGCATAACGTTTGGCAGGTGTGAGGTCTTGAATCGGATTAAATGGGCTATTCCCAGTACACAGTAGATTTTTTGTGTCACCAAAAATATATGAACACTAGAAAAATTGTGGGTGTCGAGTTTTAAAAACTAAACTGCTCAGACACGTACAAGACTGAGCCTGGATGCTAATATTCCAAGAGAAATACACTGTTCATGCGCCTACTTCGAATGGCCAGGCAGTCAGAGAAATTGAACACAGTACGGGAGGAGCAGAGACCGAACGCGCATAATTAAGGTCCTCGGATAAGATCGAAACATGTTGATGCAGTACTCTATTTTTAAAACCGTGAGTAACCGTGATTGTACTCTAAATATTTCCGAGTCTTACAGTTTTCTACTTTTTTTATAAAAAATAATCAGGGACAATATCACAAACGACCTAGTATCAAACTAAGTAAGCAAAGCTTGTACTATACCAGGCGACGAAGTACATAATATATATATCCATACTTCCATACTATGTCTGTCTATTTGTCTGTCTGTCTGTCTGTCTGTCCGTCTGTCTGTTACCTCTTCACGCTTAAACCGCTGAACCGATTTGGATGAAATTTGGTATAGAGATAGATTGAGTCCTGGGGAAGGACATAGGCTACTTTTTATCCCGGAAAATACCCTTATCCGCAATAAACGAATTTAAGGCGGACAAAGTCGCGGGCAGAAGCTAGTAAATTATAATCCTTAAATACATAGAAAACATTCAAGACCCAGGAACAAAAATTTGTGCTCATCACACAAACACTTGCCCAGGCCGGTATTCGAACCCGAGTCCGCCAGCTTCGTAAGCCGTTGTGCAACCCACTAAGCCAAACGTGTTGTCAACATAGCTAAAACAGGACTTACTGTTGACAAGAAATGCCAAAAGGTACTCAAAAGCCAGCCACTATGTAGGTACATGAAATATTCAATCTCAACAAAGTTCATTCTAGACTAAGAGTTCAGTTCACGAACCTGATTTGGATCTTTAATGTGCCAAACTCGTGTAAGCGGGGCATAAATCTTAAGTTCGGTATTCAAATAGGTGACACAAATGCCATGCGACTAGCGAGCCTTAAAAATAACTATCGTTTTACCACTTTAACAACCAAGGTTTTCGTAGCGTATTGGAAAATACCTTGCTAGCGAAAACCTACTACAAGTAGACCGCCCACATGGTTCTTGGCCGTAAAAGTGTTAATTTGCGAATCTATTCGCGAAATTTATCCGAGTATGACTTCGGTGAGAAATGTCAAAAATTTTCCCATGCTTGAGCAATGGTGCTGCGTATTTTTTAAATTTATTCGAGTAATACATCAATTGTGAAGTAAGTATTGAATTCACTTGACAGTGGCAATGACAATACTAATCTACATCTAACAGTTTACTCAGCCAAAATTGGCGGTGTACGATTATTCTCTAGTTTGGATAGTTTATCTTTAGGTTAATTATTGGTGAAACGTAAAATGAGTTTACTCACGTGTAATTAATGATTTAATATTGGAATAAGACTCATACTACGTCGGTGAAATTGACCCTTAGTGACTCGTGGCACTTTTCACATCAACAGACTATTTGGTATACGGGTTGTAAATGCGGGCTAATAGGAGCATTATTAGCAAATGTAAAGATGTAGTTTTTTCGATAAAATACGATGGCAAAATATTTTAGTGTTTTGCCATCGTATTTTATCGAAAAACTTTGTATTTGTCTTGCTGTCTCAACCGAACTCCCGTAACATCCATAGGCTAATCGAGACAGCAAGATAAATACGATCACTTCCAACAAAATGCGATATTAGAACATTATTCATTACATCTGTAGTGAAACCATAGTGTCGCTTCTGTCGCACGCCTGTGTCACCTGCCTACCGCTAGTGCTAGTGTATTCTAGAAGGTGTAAGTGAGCAGCTACCTAAGGTACCGCTCTCACCGGCGGAGATGCGCGAGTGCGCGACCGCCCGCGTTGACGAATCCGTCTCAGGCACATCCGTGGCGGACGTTGCAGACTCTGTGGACAAAATAAATGTACATTATAGCATATTTATATAAGTTACCATTTGATGAGGCATTGCACTAAGATGTCGGGTACATGACGCCATTCTTTAGATACTTACTTCTAACAATGCTAGATTTTTGGTATGACAACTATCATAACTGTAATAAAAAAACTATAATATCGTAATAAATCAATATTACTGGTCAATTTTTCACACACATTTCGAACTAGTCTCATGGTAAGCTCAATAAGGCATGTGGTATGAGTAATAGAGGACGATATATTTTTATAGATATACTAGCTTCTGCCCGCGACTTCGTCCGCCTTAAATTCGTTTATCGCGGATCAGGGTATTTTTCCGGGATAAAAAGTAGCCTATGTCCTTCCCCGGGACTCAAATTATCTCCATACCAAATTTCATCCAAATCGGTTCAGCGGTTTAAGCGTGAAGAGGTAATAGACAGACAGACAGACAGACAGACAGACAGACAGACACACTCGCATTTATAATATTAGTATGGATTTGTATATACATATAATATATCCAAGACTCAGGAACAAACAATTATTTGCCCACGCTACAACGCCATTTGCCTGGTTTATTGGTTGGCGTGTGGCGCACGCTTTTCCGTCAACACTGTGCTGTCAAAAAGTTAATGATTCATTCCCCATACCTTCAAAATCATCATCATCGTCAGCCCGGAGTCATCCTCTGCCAATAATAGGCCTTCCCCAAGTTACGCCACCATACCTGGTCTTCAGCTTTCCGCATCCGACCGTTTCCCGCCAGTCTTTTAAGTCTTTTTACCCCTTTAATGGATAATTTCCGTTATAAAAACTATTCCATGTCCTTTTTAGGGTTTCAAGATATCTCCATACCAAATTTCAACACAACATTTATAATAATGTATTAAAATTATTATCGCTGGAGGGACATGGTGGAGGCGGATCCGCGCGAGCTTTGTGCCATAAATTGGCAGGAACTGGCGCAGGGTCGGGACGAGTGGTGAACTCTCGTGTTGGAGGCCAAGACTCACTTTGGGTCGCTGAGCCAACGGAGTAAGTAAGTAAGTAAAATTATTACTAAATATACCAAAATCGATCATTTATTAGTACTTTTCTTCAAAAGCATAAAATCCTTGTAGTGGTTCACTGAATCGTCATTTCACATCGACAGAACAAATCCCAATAAAATGTTGTACTTGAACGAAATTTTCACGTGGGTTTTCTAATACCTATATTTAATTTGTAGTATCTTACATTCCGTGTAGTGCTTTGCCAGTGTAGTGTTAGACGCACCTTCACCGCGATCATTGTTTGTTTTTAATATCTTATTCGACGCGTTAATTGCTGTTTGCCGTAAAATTCTGTAGCATTTTTTTGTCATTTACTACCCAAAGGTTGTCTATTAAATTCTAGTGTGTTGTTCGTGCAGTGTATACTCTACTGCTGAAATTCAAATGCGAACAGTATTTAATCATGACTTTAAACTTAATTAGGTTAAACATTAAATGTTTCGGGAACGGGTTGATTTTAAAACAATACCCTCTCGTTAGTTACGCTCGGCAACGCCGGCAGCTACGAAATATATTCATCTTATTAGTAATTAGCTGGAATGTTCTACGTTTCAATTATGATAATTTAATATGACAAATATATAAAGTTAAGCTTATGTTTAACATATACCACAGAATAAATAATAATTAGGCAAGTAATAGTTGGGCTGGCCATGTAGGTAGCCCGGAGAACGGATGGCCGTTGGGGCAGTAAAGTCCTTGAGTGGCGACCACGCATAGGAAAGCGTAGCGTAGGCCGGCCCCCGACTAGGTGGACGGATGAACTCATAAGGGTTGCGGGGAGTCGATGAATGCAGGTCTGCGTAGAATCGCACCCTGTGGCGAACTAAAGGGGGGCTGTCAGCAGTAGAAAAATGTGGCTGATAGATAGATAGACAGGTAAGCTCTCTCTCTCTCTCTCTCTCTCTATTGATTCTAGTGAAAGCGGCATAAGCACATACTAGTCAGGGGCAGACCGGGCGGAAGTGAGATAGCGAGCACGGTTGCTTCGTGAACGTTCAAAAAGTAAACGTTCGCGAATTACTAACGAGGCGCATTAATGTATAATGAACTGTCTTAGGTTTAAGGTTGCCGGTAGGTACTTTAGGCACGAGGCGTCAGCGACGATTGCGCTACGCTTATCAGTCGATTTTTCCTGGCAAAAAAAAAAACACCCGCCAAAAAGCAGTAATTTTTCACCCAAATCCAGTTTCAACAAAACAAACTATCAGACAAACTTTCTTACTCTCTGTGTGTAATAATAATCGATTTGTTTTTGTATGAACGTTAAACCATCATAATAATCATATTTACATCCTCACCACTTAGATGGTTGGCAGTCCATAACTGTGCGTTTTGCTAGAACTTTCCTGTCTCCCACGAGGGAGGAAACTCTTAACTATGGAATAAATTGTCACCGATGCGATGCAACCTTCAAGCCTTCAAGAAAAGAGCGTACTCTCACCTGTGAAAGGCCGGCAAGGCACTTGTAAGTTGCAGTTGTCTAAGGGGACGGTGATCGCTTACCATCAGGCGATGCTTATGCTCGTTTGCCCCTCTCCCCCCCCCATCACATAAAACCGACCAAGCGCAAGTCAAACTTGCGCATAAAGGATTTGCGCACGATTGTGTTAAAAAAAAACTTTTACTTAACCCAATTTAAGTGGCCGGTTAAGTTTACTTTCACCTGGTATCTATGGCGCCTGGTATCTAAGGTGCAAACTTAACGCAACAGAAATTCACTTCAAAATGATTTATTTTAAAATTATAAAAAAATATTGCATATTCTCACAATGAGTATTTTTGATATGTGGCATGATATAGTTAGCAAAACTTTTTTTTACATATTTTCTAATTTACCCCAAAAGTGGCCTCTATGTTTAAAATTCATTTATTCACGTTACATGGCCGTCTTTGGGTCACCGACGTAAATAATGTATGTCAAATTTCAACTCAATCGGTCTTGTAGTTTCAGAGTAAACTGGCTGTGACAGATGGATGGAAAGACACACGAGTAACCCTATAAGGGTTCCGTTTTCCTTTTGAGGTACGGAACGCTAAAAAATAAAATCTTATTTGTATTTGAATCACATTGATCGAATTAATTTTTGGTCAAAGGAACAAATTAACACAGGTCCATCTAAGTTCCACAAACTAGAAAATACACACAAAGTAGCTATTTCATCCATTCACATGGTATTCATACACGGCAAAGTTCGCAGCGATGCATTTCAACCATATTCACTCAAACGTTAAACTATGCCTTAAGTTTGTACGTTTGTGGATTCAAATTACTCCGTGCCGAGTTGGACACAAGTTATATTGTACACTATTTTAGTTAGGTTTGGGTCATATGAACATGCCAATTTGCATTTTGAGTAAATTGTCTTATATACTAGCTTACACTCGTGTAATGATTTGCTTTAGTTTCGGAAACTGTGCATTAAGAAATGCACAGTTTCCGAGACTAGTAGTCATCTCCAACCATATTTATTCGCATTAATCACAAAATAAAACACACTTGTGTATTTAAAATAGGCACGGGAAGTAACTGAACAAAATAAAGCCACAATACATTACATAAAATCACGCCTTTTTCCCATTACATCAGGTGATACATTTCACATTGTACATTATTTGTTTTTTACACGACTGTAACTGAAACTTTCGAGGATACGCAGCTGAAAATTGTTTTTAACTTGGTAAAATTACAAAAAAATACAAAATAACCATATTAAAAACAAGTAACTCAAGGATAATTGTTTTTAACGTAGTTGAATAGTACTAAATTGTAAAGTAGTTGTTTTGTAAATTTGAATTATATTTAACTAGCTTCTGCCCGCGACTTCATCCGCCTTAAATTCGTTTATCGCGGGTAAGGGTATTTTTCCGGGGTAAAAAGTAGCCTATGTCCTTCCCCGGGACTCAAACTATCTCCATACCAAATTTCATCCAAATCGGTTCAGCGGTTTAAGCGTGAAGAGGTAACAGACAGACAGACAGACACACTTTCGCATTTATAAGATTAAGTATGGATTATTTGACTGAAATAGGCCGGACTATCGATATCGATCGATAGATCGGACTGGAAGTTTTTGAAATTTAATTTATTAGGATGTGTGTGTTCATGTGCCTGTGTGTCATGTATTTTACTTCGTTACGTTAAATCTAATTAGGTATGTCTAAAAACACATGGTGATCCTTTTTATAATTTTATTTAACAACCAATTAAATAGTCATCATGCAATATTACCTACTGACCTTCCGTCATTGCTTCTTCACCAACATGGTATTGCCCATTAGGGCATTTCCAAACAAAAATGTTGTTTGTTAACCGATTTTGAAAGTAAAAATCATAAAATATAGCTAAACTATCAACTAAAAATACAAAAATAACGAAGTGGAATTAAGTTAGTACATAAAAACTTTTTGCACTTGCTTACTAAAAAAACATTACACAGTTTGCTTTTTCATTTATTAAGCAAATAATTGAAATAATATATTTTATTAAATAATATTTACGCTTATATAAAACGATTTTAAGGGATTATATCGCGTATATTATCTAATTTGCGTTCCCGACGTTTCGTTCGAAACTCAAATCAGATAATATGCGCGATTTAAATGAGTAATAACCGCGGAAACAGAATTAAAATGTTATATTTACGCTTTCTATCAATGGCAATACTAACGTAGTTTTAGGTCAATTTATAAATAATGTAGACGTTGGTCACATCAAAGTGTCATATAAACCAAACATGCTTTCACTTATTTGGTTATTATTGCAATATAAGATAATTCTGTTAATAGAAAAATTTATAAACAAAATAGCTAGTATGTGTACTTATATTTCGCTTTGCAAACTCAAGGCGACCAACTTTCTTCCACGGCTAAATATTCGCTTGTTTCTTTCCATTTTCACTTCATTGCAATCTATTTAATGTTGTTAACTTATCAAAGTTCTACAGTACATTGATTTAAACTAACACGATTTTCACACATTATTATAACCAAGCGGGACTTAAAATCAAAGTTCTATTCAAAATTATTTCTATCAAAGTTCTATTTTGATGTATCTAATACTACTCGTACGTACGTAATGCAGAATGTCACTCCAAGTGTCATTTTTATAATCGTATGAAGGGTATCTTTAAAACATCAAACTGATTAGTACAAGTGTCTACATAAAAACAACTAAGTCACCTGTATTCAAGTATTCAAGTAAGTCGTGGGTTAATCTTCCTCATGAACTGTAGGGCGACGTTAAAAACAAGTATCTCGCAAAACCAAGTTAAAACTAAAACGCAACTGATTTATTTTGGATTTTTTGTATGTTTGTATGTATCGTTGTGGCTTCATCACGCAAAATCGGCTAAACAGATTTCAACAATTTTTGGTACACAGGTAGCTGAGTATCTCGAGATGGTTAAAAGATACTTTTTATTCGACTACGCTGAAGAAAAAACGAGGGGTTCTGACTTTTTATCCTCCACGAATGAAGTTCCGGGCGCCATCTAGTTTAACATAAAAACCTAGCTGCAAACGTTGGTATTAACCGGGGTCGTGAACCAAAGTATTAAATAACTAGTGCTCTTTATTTAAAAGCATGAAAAAAAACAGTACAATAACAATTTGGAAGGCTGAATGCGCTCATAGTATTTAGACGTTCGACTGTACGGTCAAGGAATTTAATTTGTGTACCCTTTCGTACCTTGTCATAGTGACATTGATATGGAATTTCTATCGGCTTTCATATTGATTTTGACTGTGACAAGATACAGAATGGTATTTAAATCAAATTCCTGTACCTACTATATTGGTATCAGTACACTACTTCTTGCAAGCATGCTACACTTGAACATCAGCTTCCATTGTTACGCTGCCAAAACTTAGCACATATTTCAGCTCACAAACTCTTAAAAATGAGGGGAAACTGGAAAAAATCCAAGGGAAAATGAAACACGTACATTTTTAGTTCCTATATACCTCAATTTCAATTTCCCTTACATATTTATGTACATAGCAGAGGCGCGGCGTAGGGAAATTACAAGGGAAGCCGAAGCGTATTCATTCACTCATATTTAAAGAAAAAGGTGGTTTATAAGACTTTCCTTGAGCAACCCGGTGGGAATCGGCTTATTTGGACGCCACGCCACTGGTACATAGGTCACCAAAAGTTATTAATGTTCCATTTTTATACTGTGTTAAAAACAAATTTTAGCGTATAATTTGAAAGCCTAGAGCTATACTATACTAAGCTAAGAGTTCCGGGTTCGAATCTCAACAAGGACAAATTATGAGTGAATGACATATATTTGTTCGTGGGTATTATAAGTAGGGTCATCTTTTGTCTTCTAGTATATAGAACTAGGTGGATTTGTATAACATTGTCCCAGATATATATCACTAGCTTCTGCCCGCGACTTCGTCCGCCTTAAATTCGTTTATCGCGGATAAGGGTATTTTTCCGAGATAAAAAGTAGCCAATGTCCTTCCTCGGGCCTCAAACTATCTCCAGTCCAAATTTCATCCAAATCGGTTCAGCAGCTTAAGCGTGAAGAAGTAACAGACAGACAGACAGACAGACAGACAAACAGACACACTTTCGCATTTATAATATTAGTATGGATTATTATCCCATCTTACTTTCCGACTGGCTGCTGCCATCGTCATAATTAATGCTCCCTCACACTTCCGTAACATTGTGACATGATTCCCAATCTATTATTCTTCACTGTAACCCCGTTGCGCAAAAACGGTTTTTAATTAAGATCTGCCTTCTTGTGGTCTTATCGGGTCCATCGATCTTTCGAGATCGGATTAACGAATAGTTCCTTTGCTATTTCGCGAAATAGTGTCTTGGTTAGATGTGACAGTAAATTGTGCTCACATGAGCATTTTTTCATGCAGTTTCCGCCCTAAAAAATATCGCATGCAAATATTATACTATTATACCTACCACCAAACAGTGTCGACACGTAAGTCAATAGATAAATTTGTAGAAAATTGTCCGCCAAAACATATTAAAGTTCATTAAAAATCGATCGGTATCACGCGTGGGCATAATGAACCCGTATCATTACGTTTGGGCCCACATTTTAATTAATTAAATAAAATTCTATGAACTGTCAGTGTTCGTGAAGGTCGTCAAATGATTATTGTTGGGTCGCGGCCAACCGTCGGTCCACTATCAATTAGTCGGGGTATGTGAGTTACATACGGGCGGTTTTTAACCGTCTTCATTAACAGACTTCAAAAAAGGGTTCTCAGTTTGACCTGTATGTATGTATGTTTGTCCGCGATTATCTCGCGTTTGCGCGGCTGAACCGATTTTGATGCGGTTTTCAGAAAAGTATTTGTTACACTTAGGGGAAGGTTTTAGTATTATAGCCGACTACAAAAAAGGAGATTCTCAGCTTGGTCGGTATATATGTATGTTTGTCCGCGATTATTAATTGATGCGGTTTTACAGAAAAACTATTTGTTTCACTTTGAAGAAGGTTTTGGTGTTTTAACCGACTTCAAAAAAGGAGGTTCTCAATTTGACCCGTATATATGTATGATTGTCCGCGATTTTTAACGACAATCCAGGGGTGATACGTAAAAAGTATTTTTTAAATGTTGACTGCAAAAAATGCACTGAAATAGTGGTTAAGTGTGTCCCTGAGGTAGTCTCCTTATCACCAAGTCAGGTTCTGATGATGGGATACCAGGGATATCGAGAGAAATCTTGAAATATTATAGGCATTTAACAATACTTTATATCACTAAAATACATCACTAAAAAGCAAAAAATAAAAAAATAAAAAGAACCGACTTAAAATAAACTAAAAAGCCAAAAATAATATTTTATGTACGGTACGGATCACATTTGAATCACCTTTTGAAGTCCGTGCCAAACCTGAAGTAAAGTTCTTTATTCAACAAAAATACGAATTACTTTAACTTAATATATAGGTCGGTAAATAACTAAAGGCTCGCCGCCGCGGTTCCTGCGTGCCATCTGTGTTAATAGTAATAAATGAATGCTCTTTTTTATTTACTGCCACCAGTTGTTTCATACTAACTCCAATCGTAAGTGCCATATGATAAACCATCCGTAGTAAATTTATCAAAACATTATTACTGTACTAGAAGAGTGAAGAGAGAACTTTGTACACGGAGGAAAAAAGTCATTTAGGTGAACCGGGACAAATGCGTCTTTTGACAATAACATAAAAACGTATCATTTTGCAACTATCCCTGCTCTCTTTTTTGATACGTATACTGCCAAATTATAGGCAGGGAGGGTATGAGTACTTTAAAGGTGTTCGGATTTTAAGAAATCTTTAACGGATGTATTTGGCCCCATAGTCGCACTTGTCCCTATTGACCTTACGCCTGTTATTTTTTCTTCAGCGTAGTCTAGTAAAAAGTATCTTAAAACCATCTGTGGATACCCAGCTATCCATTTTAGCGTAATGAATCCACAACAACATATACAAACATATAAAAAACAAAAAAGTTTGCTAGTCAGGGATTACTCATACGAAGTTGCCTTTCCGGCATTTTTGTTATGGTATACGGGCGTGCGACCCCGTTTCCCCGAGCTGCTACTGGCTCATATATAGTCTTCGGGGACAGTAGTATCCTTTAATTTCTTCTCCTGACTAAATTCGTACAATTCCTTTCTTTACCCTGTTGTCCTTCCTCCTATTCCGCCAATCCAAGGTATGCCGTGCCGATGGATGCGTAGCTAGAGGCGAGTCTAGTCTTTAGCGTGCCGAATTGCCCTGGGACTGGTGACCCGAGTATAAGGCTAAACTCCTACCTGGTATGCGGGGCTCTGCTGGGTTCGAATATTTTATCCCTAGCAGCTCGTGGGAACGCAATGAGTTTCAATAAAGCGTGATTGTATATGTATGTGTGTAAAAAAGTTTGATTCAGTGATCTTCAAATAGTCCGTTTCACTGTTGTTTTAAATATCTTCGATGTACACACATTTCATTTATTAAACTTTATAATCGTACTAGCGGTCGCCCGCAACTTCGTCCGCCTTAGATTCGTTTATCGCGGATATAAGGTATTTTTCGGGGATTTATGTAGCTTATTTTTTTCCCCAAAACTCCATATTTCACTAATTCCAATGTGAAGCATATTACTAAGATTTCAAGTTCCTAGCGTAAAAGAATATTTAGTGTCCATACAAATTTTCATCCCTATTTCGTCCCTAAAAGGGATGAAATTTGATATTAACTATCCTTTGTCCTATTCTGATATATAAGGTACATAACTGGAAAGTTTCATAAAAATTCGTCCAGTAGTTTTTGAGATTAAGTGGAACATACATACATACTTGCACTTTTATAATATAGTGAGGAAGTAAGGACAAGGATAGAAATCTGTCAACTCGCTCGCTAGTCGGTGTTTCTTCACAATGTAAGTGCAGGTAATAAAATTATTACTTATTTAGATTTTCTATGAACTCTCTTCGACAGCCATTGACCACAATAAATCAGATTTATTGAGTTTTTCTTCTATCAAATTGAATAATATACTTACGAATGCGGAAATATGAAAAACACATCCATCAAATAACGTAACTTAGGTATATGAGTTCCTTCCCTGATATAATAAAATTTGTATCCCACGAGGTATATATATGAGGAATAAAAATAACAAATTAAACCTGCCCGTCTGTACGGTTTTCCCGTGATACCAGAAGTTGGAATGACGAACGACATACCTCTCTCCATACTCAAAAGGATGTAAAAGCCATGAAATTTATGCTGAAATATGTCGTTATGAGAAAATGGGATAGGTTAGCGTTCGACAACGATGTGGGCCTAATTTTTCATTACTGGAGTCATGTCAAAACTTTAAAGTTGGACAGTTTCTTTAAAAGTCTCGCGTTTAAGGCACTTGTTCCAACGCTGACGCGGAAACGATTAGCGGTCGACTATTTTCTCGCTCGACAAACGAACAAGAGATATAGATAGTGTATCAATAAAAGATATACATAAGTCTTAAGTAATTTATTCATTTAAAAAAATTACATTGCGCTTGAAATGGAAATTGAAATTAAAGAGCATACAATAATAATAAAAAAAAATACCTACTGGCCATGTCAAATAACTGAATCAAATTAAAAATTGAGAAAATAAATAGAGTACTAATAAAGTAATAATATTAAACATACAATCAATGAAAACCAATTGGATTGTCACTTTACGAAATGTTACTAAACCAAATTATAATTACTAAAAATAAAGCTACATTAAATGCTATCTACTCTTCAGCCATCGGCATTTTTGTGCTGATAAGTAGAAACACTTCAACAGCAAAAAGGTCTAAGGGAGATCGAAAGAGTTTCCTTTTAAACATGCTGACACTTGTGATTGTGTGTCTTAATTCAATTGGGATGTTGACAATTTTTCTCTGTGGTATGTTATAAAACCACCTCTCACTAATTGATACAATCAATTAATCAAAATTCAAAACCACTTCAATCTGATAAAACCTCACAAAGCCTAGGTAAGTGTGACGTCACACCTTGCTTCTTGTATGTGAAATTTAAGAATTTTGGTCTGTAGCTATGTTAAAATTTGCGTTTATCGGTACAAAAGTTACTGTACATTTCATGGGTCATTCAATGGTATTATTAGTTATTCATGTTTTCATACTTTGAAATGGACTTTCCCATCCAATTTTAAATGCTCATAAAACAAGCTACACGTAAGGTATTGAACTCTTTTTTTTTTAGTATTTCTTTCATAGAAACTGCCATCCATTTCACATCAAAATTTTATTTTTATTTGAGTGCAGTCAACATCCCAATAGGGTACTTGACTGACAGATCAAATCAGTTCCTTTTTATGAACTGTCAAAACGGTCAGAAAGTATGAAGTTTGAAATGAAAAAAGGCTTTTGACGTCATAATTCTATACGGTCAAATTGCCTGCTTATTTTTAGTTTTTGATCATTTTAAAATCACCAAAAGCTTAAAAATAAGTATTCATTAAGGTTTTCTACGTATTTTCAGAATTAACATTTAACTGCAAGCGTGAGATCATTTATGTTGACTACAGGAAAGTACCCAATTCTACCGGCCTATTAAAGAGAGCAATACCCTGAAAACCCGGAGAGTGCTTAACAGCTTTAAGTCTGGCATCTATCAATTATTGTGGTAAGTCTTTTCTCCTTGTTGCCAGGCGCTTTTGCCTTTCATCCGGCGTTGGAATACATTTTTTTTAAATTTATTGTGTTAAGGACCTTTATACATGTGTACATATCGGCCCTGTAAAAGCCAAAACCATGTCAAAAACAAATGTAATAAATGGAAACAACACAAAACTAAATATTGAAGCTACCTACTCGTACTACTAAAAAAATAAGTTGGAATACGGTTGATAAATCATATATTAATAGTTGATCGCAGGCTGTTCACGATGCTCGCTTGGCGGCGAGAACTGCGCTTATTTCACTTACAACTATCTATTACTCGCTCATAACCTAGCGACAAAACTATCGGAACTGCACCCCTCACTTCTCGCTGCTCGCTAACTATCTTATAAGAGACACAATAGGCATGAAGACTGGGCATGAAAATCAAAATTCTAATTAGTCCGTCAAAATAAAAACAATACTCAGATAAATCGAATTAAAGTTTAGGAGTGGGGGCTCGTGACGTCACTCCTAGGTAAATGTTGTACTTAGGAGTGACGTCACGCGACATTGTGAGTCAATGTATCGCTTTTATTTTTCGAGTAAGTAAAGAAAGAAAAATACGTTGTATAATATTTTTTTATTAATCTACAAGACGTACCTACTAATTATTAAAATTTAGTCATCATCCCTAATATAACAATCTTTTTTTTATTTAGACTAAAATAAAATCAGATCATTTCATTCACTTCAGACAACATGGGTCAACATGGTAAACTATTGATGATATTAATAAAAAAAGACTGTAAATTTTATATTATTATTTTTTGCATGTTTTACGTGTCGTTGTGGCTTCATCGCGCCAAATCGGTTTTACAGGCTTAAACTATTTTTGATACTCTGGTAGCTGGGTATCCACAGATGGTTATAGGATACTTTTTACCCAACTACGCTGGCGAGTAAAATAGGGTTATGACTTGTTTCCCTCCGGGTGCCTTGTACGAGTAGTATGGATTTAAAAAAGGCTATCTTTAACTTATGAATATGCATTAACTCTTGAATGCATAAAAACCAAATGGCGCTGCAGCACAAACTACGTATACTGACTGCGTTTTTAGGGTTCCGTAGCCAAAATGGCAAAAACGGAAACCTTATAGTTTCGTCATGTCCATATCCGTCCGTCCGTCCGTATGTCACAGGCATTTTACTCAAAAACTATAAGATGTACATTGATGAAACTTGGAGTACAGGTGACTTGTGTAAGCCGCTACTTAGTTTGATGATTAAATAATAAAATAAAAAAAATCTAGAGGAGCACTTCATACATGTAACCGAAATGGAAAAAAAAAAACAGCTAATATAAATTTGTATAGGGACATACTTCAACAGATCTTTTAAAATCATTTTGAGGTTTTTTTTTTTATTTAGTAGATGTTTTCGGAAATAATCGCTCCGGAATTAGCATAAATTGTGTCCCCGTCCCCCTCTATTTTTTAAACGGTATGTCCAAAAAATATGAAAAATTACAAAGATAAAGCTTTATAAATACTTTTAACGAAAATTGTTTTCAACATGATCGGGTATACCGTTTTTGAGTTACTGCCAAAAAACGGCGCTTCTAACAAAAACGACGTAAGTGCCGTAGACATACGCTCTTTGGCTAGTCTACTTTTTAATATAGCATTTTTTCATATGAACGGCTGCGGAACCCTACACTGAGCATGGTCCGACATGCTCTTGGCCGTTTTTATTGATCCCAGCCATTGCATTGGCCTAAGCAATGCACGAAAACTCCACCATTCGGTTTGTTTAGCCGTTTTCAGTAAAATATTTACCTCGAACGGTACCTTCAGTGATTGATTCGCGTTTAAATTGTAAAACGAGTTTCTTGGTCTGTTCAAAATACCGGTAGCATAGGCAGAAAATGCACTTTTCTTTAGACAAATAATTAAGTAAGTATTAGGTTTTCCGTGGCTTGTTCGCATGACAAACTCATTTTGCGTCTTAGAACCGAACATTTTTCGGAATATATTGTATAACTAGAAGTCATAACTCTGTTTTTTTCGACAGTATAGTAAGTTAAAAATGTTGGTATGCGTCATTGTGGCTTCATCGCGACAAATCGGTTAAACGGATTTTAACTATTTTTGGTACACGAGTAGCTGGAATTTTCCAGATAGTTATAGGATACTTTTTACCCGACTACGCTATTCAAAAAAGTTGCGGGCACCGTCTAGTACATAATAAACTAGAACGCGCCCGCAACTTCGTTCGCGGAGAATATGTCATAACCCCTCTTTTTTTTCTTTAGCATAGTCGGGCAAAAAGTCCTATAAATTTTTGGAGATACCCAGCTACCCGTGTACCAAAAATAGTTGAAATCCGTTTAGCCGATTTAGCGTGATGAAGACACAACGACACATACAAACATTTCATTTTTACAACTCTTTAATAGTATAGATGTCATTTCTAGACCCAGTTTCTATGTATAGTCTGTTTTTTTAATGTTCCGTACCGATAAGGAAAAAAAACTGAATCCTCGATCATTTTATTGTCCATCTGTATGTCTAGACCCTTTTCTCAGGAACGCGTGGATGTATCATTTTGAAATTAACATGAAATACTCATGTTTGCAGTTCCTTGTAGCTATATAAAAATCAAGCTTTCAAGTCAATGCAATTCAAATATACAGTCATTAATAAAAGCTATAGGTTTTTCTAGTTGTCCCAGAAACTTGAAATTTCTTAGGAAGGTAGCTATAGTCTGGCTATAATATCTCTACCCCACCAATTTTAATTGTTTTATCTGTGCTTTGGTATATGGCTACACTGAATATAGGGCACTAAATAGTCTTAGGAATAATAAATAAGTCACTAACACCACATAATATATTCTCAGTGCACTTAAGAGGCTGTTAAAAACTAAATGGCTTCACTTGAACATTATTTTAACAAATACCATATTGGTGTTATTCAAAAGATATATTAGTATTCAATAGAATACTAAGATTGGTTCATCTTACCAGCCAAAGACTTAATGCAATCTAAACATTGCCGCTTTTCAGCGATAATCGCTTCTTGATTTGCTTTACAGCATCGAAGTTAATGATCATGTGGAAAAGCAGTTCCCGCTGACCACTTTTATATGGTTTTCCCATAGTTAAACCATTATTTTTTAAAAACCCAACGCATGTAAAGATAAATTGTTTCTTAAGACACAAACAACTTAACGTCTGTGACAGATAGGTACAAAACATTACCATATGCAGTTTTTATATATTTGACAGTTCATTTGTTTGGAAGAGATAAAATAGTCCGACATTATAGCACAACCCACGAAATAAATCTTAAAATCTAAATTTTTATCTGTCTGTTACAAGAAAATTTTGCAATTGGGTACTTTCTTGCAATCAATATAAATTGTACCACGCTTAGAGTAAATACTATTTCTAAGATGACGCAAATAATACTATAAATATATATTTATTTGTACGCTTTTGGTTGTTTGATTTCATAGCACTATGACATCATAATATGATTTTTCTTTGAAACTTCATGTTCATTAAGCCTTTTGACAGTTCATAAAAAGCGATGATTTGATGTGCTAGTCAAGTACCTACTTTTAGTATTTGCGAATGGTAGGTACTAGACTATTCACAAACGGCTCTAAAATTATATATATATATTTATAAACTAGCGGCCGCCCACGACTTCGTCCGTCTTAGATTCGTTTATCGTGGATAAAAGGTATTTTTCCTGGACGAAAAGTAGCTTATGTCTTTCCCCAAAACTCGATATTTTACTAATTTAAATGTAAAGTATATTACCAAGATTTCAAGCTCCTAGCGTCAAAAAATATTTATGTCCATACAAATTTTCATCCCCTTTGTCGTCCCTAAAAGGGATGAAATTTGCCATACATTACAGCCTACCTATGTCCTATTCTGATATATAAGGTACATAACTAGAAAGTTTCATAAAAATTCGTCCAGTAGTTTTTGAAATTAAGTGGAACGTACATACATGCTTTCACGTTTATAATATAGTAAGGATATATATACATATATAGCTCAAACGTTGCTAAGTTACTAGTTACCCATTTAGTTCACAACGGTTAAATTTAACGATGTTAGAGACGGCGCCAGACCGGTTTTTGCCTTCGGCAATGGGTGCTAACGAAAGGTATTAAAGCGCTTTTGGAGGTCTCACACAGAATAACAGGAATAACTCTGATCCTATTGCAGTACACATCGCACTTTATTATTAAGCCTTGAATTCATGGTCCTTAATACAAGAATTGCTCGTTCAAAGCAATAGAAAAAAGGAAAGTAGAAGGTACTTTTGGTTTTTTCTCGGTGTGAAACCGTGTGTAAACGTTGCAACAAAAACCTTAAAAATCACGCCGATGCGTTGCTCTGTCATCACGTGAAAGAGAAATAAATACTAAAGAACACACTTGCGTACAATATTGGATATCAATACAAAAGAATCCGAGTACATTATAAATTAGACATACCTTAGTCCGATTTTTCTAAGTCCAAAATATTTATCTACAAGTAGACCTTCAAGACTCTGTTGTATGTATATGTATGACTCTGACTGCAGTACTGCACAAGCGCATAGGAAATATGATGATAAGGAGTGCCGCAAAAATTTCGCCAGTTTTTCTCTTTTTAGAATTCCGTACCAAAATGTACCAATATTAACACTTTCACAACCGGGAACACGTCAAGTGTGCGCTTTGCTCGTTGTAATTTGCCCATGTTATCGGCTACGCGCGTAGCGCTTCAATAATGTTGTTCGTGAATATGTTAAAGCCGACGTTGTCTATCTGTCTGTCCGTATTTGACTATCACAGGGCCTTAGACCCCTGTCACAGTGTTGCTACGGCTGACTGTATCTAGTAGACACTTGAAACATTCATGAAATGTGTATTACTGCCGCTATAACATGTAAGTATAGATAATATTTTTTGGCCAACTACACTGCAGAAAAAAAGAGAATTAAAACCTTTTCTCCTCATGGGTACCTTCTAGGACCCACTTTAATGATGATGACATTTGGGTGTAAAAGAACGTGGTTAAATTATTTAATTAAAAATCGAAACTCGAAGAAATCACATATAAATAAAAAAAGTTAAGTTAAGAACTTCCCGACTTCAGAAGTGGGATGAAAACAGATGGCTGGCTCGGCACGAGACTACTAATTTTCATTGCAGTGGACTTCGCATTTACTTTTTTGTTTTGTTTTTTTACTTTGCTTCGAACTTTGAGTTCGGATTACTGTACCTGCCTTTGTGTAATAGTGTTAAAGTTTTGCGCTACTGGCCATTTTTTAATGTCATATAATCGGGCAGTATATAAAAAAAAAATCCATGAAATGCATTAGTGTGTTTGTTTTTCCTAAGCATCTGCGTTTTATTTAATTAGCTTCAGGTGGTGGGGATATTTACAATATTAAGAAATAAAAAAACTGGGATGAAAGAACCAGCCCTATGATCCCCGTGGCTGTCCGCAAGCCTTGGCATATTGAAAATAAATAAATAAAGCTTACTGAAGCTATGAATTTAAAAAAGTCTTGTACTTTAAGTATGTCATAAGAAGAAACATATTCTGATATTCGTTTCTTTCTGCGCCAGCAAACTGACACTTGATCTTTAAACTATACGGTAGTCTACTTATGTCGTTCACAATTTTGAATCTGGTCTATAGACTGTTGACTATGAGCAGTTGTCAAAAGACCAGCAGGTATGGTCACGTTTAATCCGTTACTCTTCCACCCGCATACTTGTCGCGATTGTATAGCTGCTTGGTCATTTATTTCATCATCATCATCGTAGCGTTTTCCAAATGTCCTCGGCTGCTGCTCCGGATCCAAATCCATTCCGGCAGTTTCATCCTTACGCAGGAGACCGTGCGAAGTGGAGAAGAAACTGGGAACGTGTTAACGGCCCTACAGCTAAGGAGCTGTAGGGCCGTTAACACGCATGTCATACTTGACGACGTCAGTTAGCATTTCTGGGATCTTACCCTTTTACCAGGACCCGGTGGAGCCGGTATGGCTAGGCATTTGTTTCCGATGTAACTTGGCGGTCTCCGTAAAACGTGGCCGTACCAAAGTAGGCGACTGTCTTACAGTTTGTCTGCTATGTCACGGACGTGAAGGCTGCCCCGGATGCGGGAGTTCCTGACGCAGTTTTTCCGCGACACTCCAAACATCCAACGCAGCATCTTCATTTTCATGACACGTAATTCCTGCTTGTGCCGCTCAAGCACAGGCCACGCTTCACTCCCATATAAAAGGACAGGCCTAATGATAGACTTATAAACCTGCAATATCAACCTAACCGGCATTTTAGGGTCGCAAATGACACCAGTCACCTTTGTCATTTATATATCGCGCTGTAAACACTACCACCATAAGCCCGGCAGTGGGCAGTAACAGCTGCAGTTTAATTCTGATGAATTTTTAATTAATAACGCAAGTTATGTTCATGGCGTTACTTCATTATTGCACCCTCGTTGGATCTACGTATGCAAGGCAAAGCCAAGTTCATCCGTTTACTAGATTCAGTGAAAATGGACTTTTAGCTTAGGTTTTTTTTCAGAACCCTACAATTAGGGCTTCTGCCTTCGCTACTAATTGTTTTAAGAAATAAACCTCGAACTCAGCTTATTGGATTTTCAAGTTACTAATTTCGGCAAAGTTGGGCAAAGTTGAGGCTAATTTATTGCTAACGTGCCGAGTAATGCCGTCTCAGGGTTAGAAAATTATGTAACAGGCACAAATAGAAACTGTAGGTCACTTGAATTGAAGTATATGTGAGTCTGTTTTCTTTTTATCTGTAGCCACCTACTAAGGTTATTAAAATGAAATAGATGACATAAAATAATATAAATTGAAGATATTTCTATTATATATTCGGGTATCCCGGTGTCGGTGATTATTAATCGATAATACTGCACTTCGGAACACAAGTTTATTTGTTTTATATCTCACGTTAACTGCGAGCACAATGTTGCTTGTAAGCTAGCCGGGCAAGAGAGAGTGTGTCGAAAAATGAATGGCACAGATTAGATATACTACAATTTCAATAAAATAATTGAAACCGGCCACGATACTGTAGTGCTTCAGGGATGTTCGTTGAGGCAAGCGTAGATACTTTCCAGGCCATCATACGCAAACGAATTGCATCCCTGTGGCGCCGTATCCGTGGCAGCCGCAACAGTCTCGTAGCCGTTATTGCTGGTAGGGTAGACGGCCCATTGTTTGAGCATTGGATGAAACTCCACTTGGGCTCATGTCCAATAAATTAATTAATTAATCATTAAGAACCCTTATTTAA
This sequence comes from Hedya salicella, assembly GCA_905404275.2. Classification (NCBI taxonomy): domain Eukaryota; kingdom Metazoa; phylum Arthropoda; class Insecta; order Lepidoptera; family Tortricidae; genus Hedya; species Hedya salicella. The sequence continues at coordinate 19,046,681 of FR990108.1, forward strand.
TTATTATTAGTGACAATACTAACGTAGATATAAGCTCTTCTATTTTCTTTTTTTTACTAAAAGTTAATCTGGATTGTATTATCTGAAATAAATAATTATTATTATGCTTGTATCTCACACTGAGTCACGGGCTCGTATGTCCCGGATTTTTGAGAGGCTTGCGTGGGGATATCGATCCAACACGTAGAGGCCCTTTCGAGAACTTTGCAGTGGCTGTACTTCTGCTGGGACTCGCTCCTGATCATATCAATAAGAGAATACGTCCATGAGCAGGTCCCAGTAGATGTTGGAACTATTGCATTTTAAGGAAAGAGATGTCGGGCTATGAAATTGTAGTTTGGATGGACTTGTTTTTTGTCTATTGCAATAGAAATATGTCACCCGCCATAACCACCAACTCGATCGTTATCTGTGTTATCGTTATTATTATTATTATTTGAAATCACTGAATTAAAAAAAAACATTTTCTTTATGTTTCTATGTATGTATCTTAGCGGCCTCATGACGCCCAAAAGATAAGACAGATTTGAGCGATATTTGGCACACGGGTATCTGGACATTCAAAAATGGTTATAAACAAATATAGAAAATTTGCAACCATTCTCGGTGCACGCATCACGCTATTGCGATAAAGATGTGGGAGAATACCAATTTAAGCGATCATACTTAATATTCTTAACCCTAATCAAACATTTTGGTTGAAATTTACCACACCATGGCACTTTACCATGATGCCTTAACCGAAAATGCTACCAAATGTTCGAAAATGCTATCAAATATAATAATATCTTGAAGACGATTCCAAAGTACGGAGGGTTTTTGCTTTTTAAATCGAATTTGGTACCTATGTATCTTTTGGTGAAAATTGAAGAACAAATATTAATTCAGTATATCAGTATTAATATTTGTTATACTTATATTAATACTGATATGCTTGTTAGTATTAATATTTGTTAGGTCCTCGCAGGCCTGAGGCATGCAAAACTATTTATAGAAAGAGCTGGACCAAGAAACTGTGGAACTACAGCAAAAGACAGCTCAGAATTATAATGGGTGTGTTTACAGGTCACTTCGGAGTCAACGGACTCCTTGCCAAACTAGGGCTTTCTGACAATACGGATTGTAAAATGTGCGGTGAGGAGGTTGAAATAATGAAGCACATAATATGTGCACGTCATGCCCTCGCTAGAGAGAGAATGAAGGAATTTGGTGTTGGATACCCAAGGCTAAATTAATTCCAGACGTTACCATTTGTATCTATCATCCGGTTCATGCTGATAGAACAAACTATTAAATAGCAAGAAGGGGTATTTACAAAAAATATCCCCCTGGATCAAAGTGTATCCGTAAGGACCCCTAGTAGTAAGATAAGATAATTTTCAGTAAAAAAAATATCTTTGTGACAAGCTTTTATCCTTAACAACTCACCGAGACGATTCTAAAGAGCCCAATCTTGATGCGACTCGCCTCTATCCAGCCTATTTGGAAATCTATTCAGAAGACCTGTGTCCAGCAGTGGACGTCCTATGGCTGAAATGAGAATGATGATGACTATGATGATAAATAAGGATACAGCATATCAACTTACATTTGCTACGAAAAAATCTACATATTCAGTCATTTCATTTCTAGAAACAAGTTAGAACTATCGATTTTTGTATCGTATTAGAACTGTGTAAATGATTAAACCTCCATAGCCGGGCTAGCGTCGTGGCGTCAAACGTATGATTACCTTAATTAGTTTCAAACGTATCAATCCTAAATGGAAATAAAGACGTAAGCGACAAGATCTACTTACAACGAAACGTCATTGTGTAAGTAGAACAGAAATGTATAAAAAGTAAAAACGTTGACAACCGGCCCTTCCACGAATGTAAGTATTATATTATATAATTGAAAGAAATTAGTTAATGAGTACCATAAAATTAAAAGCATTTATACACTTTTAGAATTCCGTAGCCAGAATGGCGTCAATGTCAATTATATTTTTATATCCTTTAAAAGAGCAATTCTTCTTGTACCAACCCTATGTCCTATGGCTGAAATGATGACTGAAGTCATGGGCCAAAGCTATAGCTTGATAAATTTTGTGACACTCCCATGGCCTGCGGGCGAAGGGGGGGGGAAGACAGCGGGGACGAGTGAGAAGTGTGCGCGCGTCAGGGTCCTCGTACTCCGCCGCGCGCACACTTCATACCCACCCCCGCTGCCGCTGTCTTCCCCCTCGTTGCTAACTTGTCAAGCTATCGAAGAGGATACACTTCTCACCAATCTGCCTTCGTCTCCGCGCCTTGTGCTGTCCATACCGCCTCGTCCTCAGAGCTTCCTTCCTCCTGACCCAGTGCTCGTCATCTGCAACAATACAATTTAAATTAAACGCTATTTTCACAATAAACCTCCTGAGGTCTCGTGTACTTTTAGTCCTCTGCCTCACTGGGATGCCAATATGACGTCGCCAGCTACGGTAGCCCAACAATTTATACTGAGATGTAGGGCAGCTCACTCACCTGGCGACGATTTGGCGACGTCAAAACGTAAGAGCGACGTTGACGGCGACAATGCAATGGCGTCCCAGTGAGGCAGTGGCCTTAAAAGTACAAATTAAAACTTTACGCATGGGCCGGATAGAGGCTACCCGCATCCAGCGTGTCCCCGCAACCCTAACCAGGTTGTCCGACCTCCTTGACGCACGCTACGCTTGCCGTTACGCGTTCTATACTTTAGAACCTTTCTGCCTCAATTTTATCCGGCCCATGTGGAAATGTATTAAGGAAGCCTGTGTCCAGCAGTGGACGTCATATGGCTGAAATGATGATGATTGAACTGGCATAAAATTCAAGTTTCGAAATTCAAGGGCCCTATGAGGTTAAATTAAGCGATAGAAAAATGCTGATCATTTTTAAACGGCTTAATCGATATTCTTAAACCATTGCTAAGAAAGAACCCTCTCGATGAACTCGCCTATCAAACACAAAAACCTAAAACAAAATCGGTTCGTCCGTTAAGTGATATGATGCCACAGGCACAGGTATACAGATCATTACCATAATCCTATATACGCGCACGTCCCACTGCCCGTGTATTTAAAAAGGTATTTAGTAGCGATGGGAGACTTTGAATGATTATATTCAAATTATTCGATTTTTAAGTTCATTCGAATTATTCGAATAGTCGAGATTCATTCACAAATGTCGAAATCCACGTCAATTTGTGATTTTATGGTAACTTTGACAAATTCAAATTTGTTAGATGCTGTTTGCATCTACGGATTAATAGATAAATAATTATATACATAATATATTTTCATAATTTTAGGATACATATCATAAATGTAAAATTTTGTGAATGGAGATGGGTAAATCCTAACCTAACCTAACCTATCCTGCGCAGTTGGCAAATAACGAGTTGCATTGAACGTAATTAAAAACTACCTAAATTATTCAAAGTCCAAATTCTTTATTCTTCAGTTTGAATTTGTTAAAGTCATTATAAAGTTACGAATTGACGTAGATTTCTAATTGAGAGTCCCCGGCAAGCTCAGCCAAATTTCACCTTCTCATACAAACGGACTTTCGTTCTTATTTTAAAACTACGTGTTGGATTGTAATGATACTTTGCATTTACAATGGCATGAGGTATATCTAGTAGGCTCCAGTTTATACAACTTTAACTTTTTCTAAGTACCAAGTTTCAGAGCAAACTAGCTAGTCCTTTTAAAATGAGAGCGTAACTACGTTTGTATGGCGAACCGAGCTTACCTTAACTTAGCTTACGGGGAAGTAATTTCAAATCATTAACACAGATCAATAGATCAATTCCAAAAAAAGGTAGTATAGTGCATTTTTGCATCATATACCCTTACAGTTAGTAATGCGTTATTCGTAAGAGCAAACTGAGATACGAAATGTTTTTGAAGTAGTGACGATGCATATGCATAAACATATAAGGGTTAAAAAATCCGCATTCACGTTACTATGCAGATGTCAACCAAGCATGCGGTGCGCATCCCTGATTAATCGACAAGGCATGCAGCGGCATAACGATTTTCGTATTCGGACTTATCGAACCAGCACGAATGTGGCATAGCGTACATATATTGTAACATAGCATAGATATATTGTAACATAACAGAAGTCTATAATTGGATTTCTACAAAAATCATGATATGGAACTATCACGTACTTTTCGATTTTCTTAATTTTTTTCTCCACTATATTTCAAAATATAGGGGCTGTGCATAAATTATGTCATCTATTTTTGACGAGTTTTGACCCACACGCCCCCTAAAATCATCCAACCATCATAATTCGTACGACCCCCCCCCCCCCCCCCCTCCCTCCAAGTTTGTATTGCACACAGTATAAAATATATAGGAAATATAAAAAGAAGCGTGTTTTTAGTTTTAGGGCGGATGTAAACTTTTAATACTGATACGAATGCGGTATGCTAACTAACGAGGCGCCAGAAAGGGCGAGGTCATACGTTTTGAGGACGTGCCAACCAGGATGTCTAGGCCGCAGCGTTGCGGCCGCCCGATCATACTTGCAACAGCGTGGTGTAATCTTGGAGTGCGCCGGGCCTTGACATGTAACCCTTATAAATCACCCCAACCTTCCAAAGCTGCAAAATTTCTGTAAATTCGCTTAGTTAATTCTACACAGAAAACGTCAGTTTAGACTCTTTTACCAAGTTGGCGGACTAACTTAACCCTCCATGTTGGAACTTCTGTGAAACTCGAACACAGAATGCTTTGTCCTCAGCCTGCGGCAACAGCGTGCGTGAGTTTATTCTATACTTAAGAGTTATAAAGGCGGAGTTCTCCTATGATTTGTTTGAACATCCGCCGTTTTGGTTTTAGGGTTCAGAAATTATCTTGTTTCGTTGTCCCTACAACGAAACAAGATAATTTCTGAACCTTGTAATTTAATCTGGAAGTATGGTTAGATTTTATTGTTTTCACTAAGAAGTTTTAAATATCGTGACAACGCTTATAGTTAAGAAATAATGTGTTAATTTTCGATATTTTGTATTGACAATCGGTAATTGATCCGGTTGAACTAGATTTCTTATAAGTTGCTTTAACTGCATGTAACTAGTACAATTCACAGTGACAGTCATGTATTTTTTATTATTGTTTAAAACATGAATAATAGTAATGTATGTTGTTAAGTAGGATTTTTAAAAAGACTTTTAATATTAAACTTTTTTCATATTTTTTTACAACTTGAAGGGAATTCTATCCAATTTTCTTTGGTAATAGCAATGAATTACCTAAATATTAATTATGTGAACTATATTGATCATGTGATTAAGCAACGTTAAGTGATAATGATAACAGTACTTCGATGATGAACTTTTATTTTAAGTTATTTAATTTTTTTGATTACCTTCATATTAATATGTAAACTCATCCTTTCGTTGACGTAGGTCCAGTTTCTGTTTTGCCCAGTAAACTAAAGTGTATTTCTACGAACATCCATTCCGTGAATGCCTAGCTTTCAGAACGCCCATTTCGTGAATGCCTAGCTTCTAGAACGTCTATTTCGTGTATGCCTAGCTTCTAGAACGGTTATTCCGCGAATACCTAGCTTCTGGAACGTCTATTCTGTGCATGACTAGCTTCTGGAACGTCTATTCCGGGAATGCCTAGCTTCTGGAACGTCTATTCCGTGAATGCCTAGCTTCTAGAACGTCAATTCCATGAATTTCTAGCTTCTGGAACGTCCATTCCATGAATATCTGTTGGACCCATTTAGTCGATTGGTTGAGAATGAAGATTTGGTGTTAAGTCCTCCATTTGTACGTATAAATTAATAATAATAATAATGTCCAACGTCCATTATCAGACCAAGCAAAGCGAGAAACTTTGATTACGTAATAATTCATTATGTGATAAAAAGTACATATACGGGTTAGGTTAAGCATTACACGTACAGTCAAGAGCAAAGATATTTTTATTCCTAGTTCTTGGATTTTTTCTATGGATTTAAGTATTCAAATTTATCTATATACTCGAATATTATGTAGGTATATCGTGCCTGGTACCCACAGTAGGTACAGGCTTTGCACTGGGTTGGTTTGTATAAAATTGTCCCTGACCTTAATATTACTTTATTATTAAGCCTTATTACTATGACAGTCGAGTTATTGATGTGTACATATTTTTGGAACTTTTGGTGTGTATTTCTCTTTACCCTTCATTGTACTAGCTTACATGATTATTTATATTGGAAAATCAGCCGCTGCGCTGGAAATGTTTCGGCAACATAGGAATAGCCTGCAGGCTTTGTTCCCCTTCATAAGAGAAGGGAGGAACTGCCTAGTGTAGACTACAAAAATAGAACCCTGTCAAAGTGGAGTTCTGTTAAGATCTAGCTAAATAAGGACAGACGTGGCTTCTGGCGCAATTAATATATTTGCCGATACCTGTCGGGTCTAAGATACTAGGGTGTAAGGGACGGCGTAAGTATTCAAAATTCAAACCCTAGTTTTAGACCATTATTCTGAGCTGGGAAGTACTAAAAATGTTTATCGGAAAATAAGTAAATTTTCTTTAAGTAGGGTTTTTATAAAAAAAAATATTTCCTAGACGTAAATCATCTGATTTTAATCAATAGACCAAATTTTCATAAAAAAACGAACTACTAATTATTATTCAATATGGATTTAAACTTTGTGCTATTAGAAAAATATAAATAAGTTGGAAATTCATGTATAGAATGCTAAAATAAACCATTAAAACGTATAAAATTTTCGGTATCCTGTCTATTAGACATGTCTATTCAATCATGTTGTAAATTCCATCTTATGATATTGAAACTCATATACACCTTTACTTTAGCATTATAAAAGTTGTCTCAAAAGTGTCATAAAATCTTGAATCTGTACTTCATTGATTTATTTATGTTATGATTTTAGACGTGTTTTAAAAAAAGGAGTAGCGATATTTAGTAAGATACTACGTAACAAAATTGAAATAAATGTGGGATGGGGCGGGGAAGCGCATACGCATCTTAGTTTAATGTGGTTATATTCTGGAACTTGTAGCCCGATAGCCGAGTGGTGCAAGCGTCTGACTTCCAAACGGAAGGGCGTGGGTTCGATACAGGCCGGTACCACTGAGTTTTTGGGATTTCATGTACGAAATGTCATTTGATACTACATAATAGCTTTTTGGTGAAGGAAAACATTGTGAGGAAACCTGCATATATATCCTTACTATATTTTAAACGTGAAAGTAGGTATGTTCGTTCCACTTAATATCAAAAACTTCTGGACGAATTTTTATGAAACTTTCCAGTTATGTACCTTATATATCAGAATAGGATATTTCCTATAATGTATGTCAAATTTCATCCCTTTTAGGGACGAAAAAGGGGATGAAAATTTGTATGGATAGTAAAAATTTTTGTTCGTTAGGAACTTGAAATCTTGGTAAATATGCTTCACATTTAAATTAGTAAAATATCGAGTTTTAGGGAAAGGCATAAGCTACTTTTAACTCGGAAAAATACCTTTTATCCGCGATAAACGAATCTAAGGCTGACGAAGTCGCGGGCGGCCGCTAGTCCTTACTATATTGTAAACGTGAAAGTATGTATGTACGTTCCACTTAATTTCAAAAACTACTGGATCAATTTTTATGAAACTTTCCAGTTATGTACCTTATATATCAGAATAGGACTTAGGCTATAATTTATGTCAAATTTCATCCCTTTTAGGGACGAATAAGGGGATGAAAATTTTTATGGACAGTAAATATTTTTTTAACGCTAGGAATTTGAAATGTTGGTAATATGCTTCACATTTAAATTAGTAAAATATCGAATTTTGGGGAAAGACATAAGCTACTTTTTATCCCGAAAAAATACCTTTTATCCGCGATAAATGAATCTAAAGCGAACGAAGTCGCAGGCGGCCGCTAGTCTGTGAATAAATTCCAATTTTTTTTTATTCCTTGGCGTGATAAACGTGTTACGGACTTCCGCTAAAATGAATAAAATATAATTTGTTGTCAATATGGCTCGCCATTCGTCTAGCAGCGAGCACCTCACTCTCATCTAGTCTCCAATCTACTAAGATTCATAATATTCTGATCATACTAGAGTCTATATCGCGGGTAACAATGACAAATTTACTAAATTTAAGCTTTTTTAATTTAAAATTAAGTGTACTTTCGCAATCAATATTTTGTCGTAAGTATATTTATCTTACATATACTAACGGCAAAATTACCTATAACCGTCAAGTATTAGCTTTTATTATGTTGTATATGTCCTTGATATATATATCATGTTGACAGCGACCGTCTTTAGAAAAATATTGTTTCGGTTTATCTTTACGAGTCACCTTTACCAAATAAACGCCTTCAATTCAAACTTTGTTATTTTTACGACTTAAAACCAGGTTTTGCAACTTTTATTAAAAACAATACACTTTTTAATTAAAAGGCTTGCTTAGCGGGTTAGGTATTTTCATAATTAACAATTAAGCTTAGTTTTTGAGTCCATTAAAGGTTTCTTGAGAGACTAGATACGCAATCTTTATTTTTATAGACCTCTCTGTAAAAATACATAATTTAATGCATAATTTCTTAATGCAAGAAAGTATTACATAGAAACTTAACTATTATATTATTAACCGTGTTTTAAAAGTTATTTTGGCAATTCCAGGGACCAGATACAGAACAAAAACCATAAAAAAACATACATTTTCGTTTAGAGCCCCTTAATACCGTATAGGTATCTCTTAGTTATTAAAGGGGTTGCAAGGATTAAGTGTCCTAGTTAAACAAGGGTAGTAAGTACTACTTGTAACTTGTAACCCAATGGTCAGCATCAACAATTAAACTGAGCAGATCGACGTGTATTTGTGAGTAAAGACAAACTTCTCTTTGAGGGTCGAACGGTTGGGCTCTCGCCACAACGTGAACTTCAAATTCATTAGTTTTGAGAGTTGCCAACTGCCCGGTTGTCAACCTTTAGGAAGAGGAACTGTGGTCGAAGGGTATACCGGCGTTTCCGCGGCCGGTTAGTTGACATAAATAAAGAGCGTTCTCCCACCGGAAGGCCGGCAACGCACTTGTGACTCCTCCGGTGATGCAAGTGTCTATAGGCGGCGGGTGACCCATCTGCTCGTTTGCCTCCTATGTCATAAACAAAAAACATTCATTCATTGCAACACACATTTGCACGTCACCGGTTTAATGAACTGGTATTTCATTTATGTGTTTAGAGCTCCGTAAATATATAGCTAAAAAAACGGTGCCCTCATACAATCACTTCGTTGTCCGTCTGTCAAGGTTTTCTCAGCAACGCGTAGAGATGAAGCGGAAATAAATATTAAATACTGAAGTCTGCGAGCCTTTGAAGCTGTGAAAATTTACCTTCTAAGTCAAAGCAATCAAAAGATACAATCATTGAAAAAGGTGTTTGCACACGAATTGCCGTGGACTAAAAACCTATAGTACTTCCAGTTGTCCCAGAAACTTGAAACTTGGTATAAAGGTGGCTCTTATAGCGCAACCAATGGCCATTGGCCAAGAACCGATGGCCGTTGGGGCAGAAAGGTGTTCGAGTGGAGACCGCGTACCGGCAACCGTAGCGTGGGAAGGCCACTTGCAAGGTGGTCGGACGACCTGATTAGGATTGCGAGAACTCGCTGAATGCGGGTCGCCTCTATCCGGCCCATTTGGAAATCTTTTGAGGAGACCTATCTCTAGCATTGTTGAAATGATAATGATGATGAATTTAAATATTATACAATTCTTAGTATTGTAATAGGAACCTCACTTAGCATCACAATAAATAGTGTTAGGCTATCCATTAACAGACTTAAATATAGACATTCATGCCCTAATGAACTGTACACATCCCCAACACAAAAGAACATGTAACAAACATTTCGACAGTGAACAAAATAATAAACAACAAAGCACAAATAATAACGAACCAGAGCAAACATGAAGTCGGTACTAAACAAGCACCATGGCGGAGCAAAACAGGAAAATAAATAAAAATCGGTACAAATCGCTATCAGTTTTACAGGCGGTCGCGTAAAATGCTAAGTCGATGTCGATACTCGCGCAGCATGCCTATTCTCACAGTGGATACATTAGAAAGAATATAGTTGAACAAAAAAAATGATTCCGATGAATTGAGAACCTCCTACTTTTTGGGAGTCGGTTAAAAATCACGTAAAACATAACAATAAAAAAACCGGCCAAGGCACGTGTCACAACGCTCAGAAAAAGGGTTACGTAGCCGTTACTACATACGAAGAAATAGAAGATGGTTATAGGATACGTTTTACTCGACTACACCGAAGAGAAAAAGGGGTTATGACTTTTTCTCCTCCGTGAACGAAGTTGCGAGAACCTTCTAGTGTTCAATATAACAACGCATTTAGGATGATGTTGGGACTGCCCAGGTAGTGTACCGCCTCACCCATGTTTGCGGGGACCCCACGAAAAATTTTCAAGCGGCTATAGCCAAGAAAAGCTCCAACGGCATCCTGTGTGTCATTGCTAACTTTTTGACTGTCCTATCCAGGCGTACTGGATAAGCTAGATAAAAGGGGTTGAACTTTTTAGATCTAAGCAAGGACCATTACAACAAGAGGACTGATACTTGCCATACTTTGGATCGTGTTCCGATCCCGAGGAGATATTCTGGCAAAAACTAGATGGCTCTTGAAAACTAAACATTTAACAATATTAAAATTGAATAAAGAAATATAGTATGGCAACAATTAGTTCGCAAATAGCTAATAATAAATAAATCGTAACATTTCAATACTGTGTTACGCTTGCAAAGTAGAATAATTGTAAAAAATAATTCTTATACATAGATTGCGTTTTACATATCGGCGATCGGTTTTTTGTATGGAAATGGTCAGTCCTCTCGTTTTAATGGTCCTTGCATCTAAGTAAATAATTGTAAGTACGTACTAACTTAGAATAAGATTTACTAACACATATGGATGCACAAAGTCTGAAATTTAATTTAATTAAAAATAAATTACGAGTTATATGCCTACTCATATGTGTAGCACTACTGTCGCCACATTCGCCGCTCGAGCTTGCAATGAGCGGTGAATTGCGCTATATTATTTTATTGTTTGTGTACGTATTTGGTCGCATGCGGGAACGCGATCAGTCTGTGGGTTTCATGTCTGTTCACGTTTTAGAACTTAAATCCTGTAAACAGCTATTTACTTCTAACACATGAACAAATATATCGATATCAAATAAATCTGCAGGCACAGCAATGTCCCCGTCAAGACGAGAAAAAAAGTTAGACGTTAAATGTTTTTGTCTTCTCTTTCGCTCCTTCATGGCTGAGGATCGTGACCAACAGTTATGTCCCTCCACTTGACGCGGTCAAGGTTTATAAAGGCTGCTCTCTGCATGGAATCATTTTTCTTGGTGTCTGACCACCTTGTCGGGATTCGACCTCTGGAATGCTTGCCTTCGACTTGGCCCACTTACATGCTCCTTTCGAGGTTATGCTAGTTAGATCGCAAAATATGCCCGAAGAATTTGAGGATTGACTCCTGGCATATAGTTGAGAGTCGCTTTGTGATATTGATTTCTCGTAATATGTAATCGTTCGCCCTCAATGCGGTACATGCTATCCTGAGAATTTTTTTCCAGCACCACATCTCAAAAGCATCAGCTGCTGTTTAATCGTCTATTATTGTTGTTAGATGCTACTCACGATGATGATGATTCACGATTTTTTTTTTCCTCTAAAATAAATAGGGTTAGTAAGTAAGTAAAAAGGCAACGCATTTCAAATGTATGGTCTACGCGTTTGAGAAACTGCAAACCACGGACACGCGTTAGACTTACGTAAAACACTACGTTTACGTCACGAGGTTAAAAATACGTTATAAAATATGATTACTATCCCGATAGTCGTGACGGCGAGTTACATAGAAACTCTTCGTCTCGTTCAAGAGACCCTCGCTAGATTGCTTTATCCCGAAAGATATAGAAAGAACTAAACCTGACTACGCCGCGCATAAGACCTAAATAATCCAGACCTAAGTAACTAGGTAGGTATAAATTACTTTTAAGCTACAGGGTGCCACCGAAAATCAGCGTCACGGCTTGCAGTGGCATAAAGCTGCGTGGTGACCCCTTTCAGCGTCGTCAATTGTTTTTGTTATTTGTATTTTTGTTTATGCTGGCCTTGAATAAATATGTTTTCTTTCTTTCTTTCTTTATTCCATGATACTAGGTATGATACAATAAAAAATATTTAAAGAAGTAAAGTTTGTTTCTCAATTATTTAGTACTCTAGGTAATTAATCATTAAGAGATGAAGCATGCGTCGAGCCGCGCGCAAACATTTGCTTTGAACTCAAACGTGCAATCTCCATAATTCTGTATCCGAGCCGAATTGGCCTAAGTCTAAGGAATGTTTACATTTTTCTAGAAATAATTCTGATTAGGTTTGTATCCTACCGACTGCGCTATGTAATTTCTTTACCATATATGATTAATTGTTATATATCTACCTTTATTATATTTTTTATTGAGTTTATCGATTTTTACATTGTCTTTAGTCATACATATTTTTTTTTGAAAATGGCTATTACGATTTGTAAAATATCAATAAACTTGAATGCAAGCGCTGCTTTCGACCCAATTTTCTAAATTAATCCAAAAATTTTGAACAATAATTTAAAACAAGCAAAGTCCTAATAAACCAGACAATGACAAATGGCCCAAATCTCTTTACCTTAGAAGCAACAGGGCGTAAATCTGATGTATTTAATGAATAAAAATAAGTAAACATACGATCATTTGGTTCTAAAGTATAAATCTGTCAACGTTAATTTATGTTTCCGTCAACTTTCCGAGTCGAAAGACAAAACGTCCTCAGCAGACTTATTGGCCTTCCCAACTTCGTGACATGAATGAATGCCTTATTATTTCTAATTTTCTCATAAAAATCTAAGTACCTATATTCTTGGACTTTGCCCGTCAAACGTAATAAATTTCTTTATAAAACAAGTTGCAGTGACATCGTAACTTATGTTTATGCTCGTAGAATTAATTGAAGCCTCATGAAAACTTTTTCAAACGTGAGTAATGTGTTATAGCTGTTAGTAACTGCTTTTAGTAACTAGTGCAGATTATTTATGATAGCCTTGAAAAAGCATGGTCAGAATTAAGTTAGTTAATCATAATTTTCACGTCTCTTTTAAACAACAATATTAATATATACTTAGTTTTTGATTTTACATTTTGAGTTACATATAGAAAAAAACTTAGTATGTATCAAATATTTTTTAAAACATTTAGCGATAAATTTATTAGATAATATGAATCATTTTGTCAACAGTCTGTGAAACTTGGTCCTGCGGTTCTGCCGCACACGATCTGTTCTATCTAAATAGAAGGCTCACATGGAAATATCATATAAAAAAGAAAAGTGACGGGATAAATTTAAAATTCAAAACATCTACTGGCTCATAGAAAGAAACTCAACCCTATTTGTTGACAACAAGCTCCTAATATACAACTCTGTCTTAAAACCGGTTTGGACCTAACATGGTATGAGCACTGCCAGCAAAACCAACATATTATGCCTGCAACGCGTACAAAATACAAGCAGGATATAATTTCGCACGGTTTTCCAGAAATGATGATATGACACAAACATTAAGAGGTCCCAACAGTTCAGGCTGAAATAGAAAAGCACAAAAAGAAATATGTGATACGCCTGTCACTATATCCCAATTCCCTGGCAACATAACTTCTCGAACCGTCCTTGCTGTGAAGAGATTGAAAAGGAAGTATACTCGTATTTTACGAGAAGATAGTAGGCGTTGTCCTCTATGAATGTATTTGCCACTCATCGATTCAGCTTGTTTGTCGTGGGGTCCACTCATGTATACACTATTATAAAGTTGTAAAAAGGAATGTCTGTACCCTGAAGATATTAAAAAAATATAAATTATTACGGAATATTTGGATGTCGCTGAAGCGAAACATTTATTTTTTGCTTTTTCTTGTATACTTGTATGTGTCGTTGTGGCTTCATCACGCCAAATCGGCTAAACGGATTTCAACTATTTATGGTACACGAGTAGCTGGGTACGCACAAATGGTTCTAGCATACTTTTTACCCGATTACGCTGAAGAAAAACGAGGGGTTATGACTTTTTCTCCTGCGCGAATGAAGTTCATTATTGCTTGCAGCAAAACCAGTCCAACTCACAATACAACACTTTAAACTGCTGGAAATGTCTGGATGTCAGTTTGTTTGTTTCTCAGGAAAAGCCCGTCAACTACAACTCAAACATGTTTTATACACGTGGATATTTAAATGTAATGTTTGCTGACAATAACTGTTACGTTGTTCGTTTGACAGATATTTAGATATGTGTAAAATGAATGTTGATCTCTTAAATGAATTTTAAAAAAATTACAGATATTTTACACAGACTTATGAAATAGTGGTAAGTCATATTATGTTTTATAGCTAGACTTCACGCTAATAGCATACCTTAAAATTCATCATACTGTGCATAGTTGTTGTGCATTAAAAAAAATCAGGATCCTGTATCTCGATTGTTAAGTCCTCCGTTTTGTCCCCCTAATTTTATTATTCCGCGACGAAATGTCTTCGTTTTCACATTTTTCCAGCGCCCACACAAATACAGTCGTCAGTAAAATACTAGATATGCCAAACAGCCTTTGTCCCGAGGGACAGACCACAGGAATCCGCAATAAACCCACATCCTACACTTATACACATACAGAAGAGCGTATGTCCATAAAATAAGTAAGAAAATCAAGAAAGACACACCCTTACGTTTGTAAGGATATGGATACACACGCACGTAAGGAAAATGCGCCTTTTTGTTTATTAGGAGGGTGGAAGTCGTAATGAGTGGCAGTTAAAATAATATCCTCACAAATTCGTCCACTTGATGAAAAAGTTAATAACCACGTTTAGGGCTTCGGGTGGGAGGATAAAGACATACCAAACTATTCTTATTGTTAAATGGGACTCATTTACCCTAAACTGGCATTTTTCAAAGTGTGCTCCGCGTACCCCTGGGGTTCCGTGAGATATCTCTGGGGGCTTCGCCGGAGAAATGATAAACATGACAGCACAATTAAGTGATATCTTTCTTTATTTTTCTCTTTCTATTTCCTCTCTTTATTCCTTTCTTTCTTACTTTTTCTTTATTTTTATGAATAATCTTCGACGCATCTAAAAAAGGCTCTTGATGTAGTCACCTTCCAAACACAAAAAATTAAAGCGCCACTCGCTACTACATACGCTCCCCTTTCAATGCCACTGACAGACACACAGATACACAGACATACAGATCGTTATCATCATCATCATCATATCAGCTCAAGGACGTCCACTGCTGGACCTCCCACAAGCGGGGGACGCCTTTGAGGCGCGGGGTGAGGGGGGGGGGGAGGGGGCGTCGCGCGCCACTCTCATCCAACGGTTTTCCGCGATCTTCAACAGATCATCGGTCCATCTTGTTAGGGGCGTCCCCACGCTGCGTCGTCCTGTTCGCGGTCGGCACTCGAGAACCTTTCTGTCCAAGCGGCCATCGGTTCTACGAGCAATCTGCCCCGCCCACTGCCACTTAAGTTTAGCAATTCTTTGAGCTATGTCGACGAACTTGGTTCTTCTGCGGATCTCCTCAATTCACATACAGATACGTCTGGTAAACTTTATAATACGGCTTATTTTACGTCGGGGGTTATGAATACCGTCCATAATTCAAATATCAGAGTAAAATTGACCGTAGAGTCCGTATTTCATTTCAATTCAACTACATTTTATGGGCAAACGATTATATTTCATTGTATAGTTCAGTGAAACCTAAAACTATTAAGATTACTTAAAATATTATAATCTGAATTTGACCTTATCAGAATAGTTAATCAAATCAGAAATAACATCAATGTCAAAAGAGTCACCTCATCCTATGGAGCAATATTAGTCAAAAGGGCGTAAGACCCAGAATTTTAATATAAACATTCTCTCTTTAGTGAATGGTAGCATTTTTAGGGTTCCGTAGCCAAAATAGCAAAAACAGAACCGTTATAGTTTCATCATGCCCGTCCGTCCGTATTTCATTTCAATTCAACTACATTTTATGGGCAAACGATTATATTTCATTGTATAGTTGAGTGAAACCTAAAATTATTAAGATTACTTAAAATATTATAATCTGAATTTAACCTTGTCAAAAGAGTCACCTCATCCTATGGAGCAATATTAGTCAAAAGGGCGTAAGGCCCAGAATTTTAATATAAACATTCTCTCTTTAGTGAATGGTAGCATTTTTAGGGTTCCGTAGCCAAAATAGCAAAAACAGAACCGTTATAGTTTCATCATGCCCGTCCGTCCGTCTGTCCGTCCATCCGTCCGTCCATACGTCAAAGGCATTTTACTCAAAAACTACAAGATGTATATTGGTGCAATTTGGAATATAGGTAACTTGTGTAAGCCGCTACGTAGTTTAATAGTTAATTACTAAGAAAATATATTTCTAAGGAGCACTCCGCACACATGTAACCGAAACTGAAAAATTGCCACACAAGGGCTTTTCTCAGAAAAACTGTACACGTGACGAACCGGAGACCGATTTTTTTAACACCAATTTTAAAATTACTTTGCTCATTTAATTTCTTGTAAGTTATAGTGTATTATTTACGAAAATGGCATGCAAATAGTGAAAAATGTAGAAAATATCGTCATTTTAACATCAGATTGTGGTGGAAACTGGAACTAGTTAGTTCCAGTTAGTCACAAATATAAAAATCATTATAAATTGGTTGTAGTATTTTATGGACCAGTTTTAGTTTACACATTTAAAATATAGACAATTTTTCAAAATTTAAAACGTGCTTTATTTATAGAATTAATGGAACAAGTAAACATTGGGAATAAAATAAATGTCCAGTTCGACACAATCGCTTTCAACTGACTGCTAAAACATGCATTTTTTTGCATTAAAAGACCACAAATCAATAAAAAAACTTTTTACACATTAAAGAATATTCAATAAATAATTTTAACGCTTAAATATGCCAATTTTTGCACTACAGTAACCACAAATAATTATTTTCAACACTCCACATCACAGTGACTACACGGAACCTCATGTGACTAACTTGAAAATGTAAGGAATAGTCTACACAGATTGAATATATTGAAAGAAAAAAACGAAAGGAATTGTGGTATGAATCGTATTTTTATTTATAAAAACACCTTGTGTTTCGAGATCGCTTTATTAATATTGATCTTCAATTATTGTTTATTTTTAAGTTTACTACATACCACTGGTGGGTTGCATGATAGTTTACAACTTTTTAATATTTTTATATTAATCTGTTACATTTGAACATTAAACATAAAACTAAATAAAGAGAAGGTTAAGCCAAACACAGGATTTTCATATAGCCAGTTTTTAAATCAATAAGAAACAAAAATATAACCCAAGTAGTAAAATAAACACAGACCTCATATTTTAACTATGAAGTACTATTGCACAAATGGGGTCATGCATTTGTCTAATCTATGAATGATTTATTCATAAATGGGCCATGCAATTCTGTAGCTTATTTGTACCTAATAAGTTTTGATATTTTTAACCATAACAAAGAGTATAAGTACACTAACTTGTTTTTTGCATAGATGTGGTTTGGCCTAGTACTTTTTACTTAAAAAGAAAAGAATCATAGATTAAGCTTAATTTAAACTAGCCACAACTGGGATGGGTCAACTTTAACTTAAAAATCTAACCTATAGGTTAAGAGAATGGATTTTACAGTAAGTCAACTTATCCCAGTTGTGGCTAGAGATCAGTTAATCTAAACTCACAGTAAAATCAACGAAGTTATAACAAAAACACAATATTTTTATTGCAATCAGTCTAGCAAACTTAACACTTGTACGTAGTTTCCGTAATTATAATGAGATAACTTAATCAGAACAATTTAAATAGGCACAGCCGCAGTTACCTAAACTACTTTTTAATAATTTAAACAGTATGAAAAAGATAATTATTTATTTCTATTATAACAAATCAAATCAAATCAAAATATCCTTTATTCAAGGCTTAGATACAAGCACTTTCGAATTGTCAGTTACAATGAGAGAAGTCTTTGCTGGGAAACATACAATATGATCCAACATTTGTTGCAAGGATTAGGGAAACCCAGAAAAACCTAATCAGATCATTTAACTTAAGTATAATACTTACTTATTATTGATAAAATCATCATTTTAAAAATTAAAATAATTAATAAGATAAATCGCAAAAGGATTGTCAATAAAAAAGAAAAAAAAGATAGAATGTGTCTAGGATAAAATTCTAAATGTCAGAGTATATAAAACAATTAATATGCGTGTACCAATTAACTATTACAATATTGTCTTACTTATACTTAAAACTTTTACAATTGTGTTATAGTTATAGAGATGTTTATGGTCTCTTAGGGGTCAAAGTGAATAATAGATTAAAAATAATTATTTTTAAATTAAAATTTCTTAGAGATGTATATGGTCTCTAGGCGTCATAACATGCAAAAAGATAAAATTTGTTAATTAAAATCCTCTGAAATGTTTAAGGATATACCTCTATAAATAAAACAAAACTCTTAGAGATGTAAACAGTCTCTAAATCAATTAAAAAATGAATAACTTCAATCGAGTACTGGATGAAGTCTCTCACGTCATCAGTTCATTAAACACTGGTAGGCAGTTACTAGGTATACAATTAATTTGGCCCTTGATAGCATGAACAGACCTATGATATGATAATACGTGAGACAAAAATATGATAATTCGTAAAATATATATATTTTAGGGTTTACTACGGCAGACTTAGGTCTATAGTAATTGTTAAATATTCATATCTATTTTCTAAAAACCGCATCTATCTATCTATCTACATAAACGCGGACAAACATACATGTATACAAACA
Source organism: Hedya salicella (assembly GCA_905404275.2). Lineage (NCBI taxonomy): Eukaryota > Metazoa > Arthropoda > Insecta > Lepidoptera > Tortricidae > Hedya > Hedya salicella. The sequence goes on from FR990108.1 coordinate 19,065,660, forward strand.
TAGGGATTAAACTAAGAACGTCCTTTTTTTGAAGTCGGTTAAAACACCGGTTAAATTTCGATTGTGTACTTAGCTTTATGTCTCCAATTAGTCACAAAGTCGTTCCGGTAGTATCACGTCACTAATCGGATGTGACGAATTCTACCTCAACAATTTTAAATCAAGATTTCAACATTGTTTAAACCTATTCAATGGGATATTTGTTTAGTTTTGGATACTATGTTAGTTTGTTTATGTCTACTTGTTTTTACAAAAGGTAATTATAATGTACTTATCGAAAAAACGGTGACTAACTCGGAAGCCTTTTTTTGAGCACCGACACAGCGCACACCACCCTTCGTCACCGTTTAGAGAGAACAGACGTTATATTTGTAATGGTGGCTGTTGCTACTAGCATCCTAATGTTGCCAGGATTGAAAAAATAACGCTTTTAGGGGAATATCGATTGCACAAATCTGTTAAAATCGCCCGTGACAATACCCGGAGGTTCCGGTCTGACGATTTCTTTGGTCAGTAAAAAAAGTAGTTTTTTGGCATTATATACCTTTATATATTTATGTATAAAAAAAGCACATAGTTAGAATCTACACTCATTACTTTATTTATGTGACCACATTTCATATTCATTCAAATTTATTTAGAGTTTCTGCAAGCCTCTGAACATGAGTGAGTTGACGTGGGACATACCCATATTGGTACTTTTCGTATTTTTATTTTGTGATAAATCTAGTAATAACTGTAATATAATCGTTTTATAAATATTATGTGAATACCCAATATCTATAGAATCAAACTATAGCACTCATATACCCAAATAACAAAGGTAAAGCGAAAAAAAAACACGTTGAACGGATGGGACATTCAAATTTTGCCATCTACACTTTCATTTCCGTACCGGTACGGAACCCTACACTGAGCATGGTCCGACATGTTCTTGACCAGTTTACTTGGTTAATTATAGTAATCATAAAATAGTGACTTCGTTTTTCATTTAAAAAATGTTTTCCTTCTTTTAAAAGTGTTACAATTACAATTCATAATTTGTCAATATTTAGTAGAATTCATCAGGAGGGTTGGTTATATTTTATTCTTTTTGGTTTGTAAATGTATGTCTATTTTTGGAACGCTTAGTCGTATTGAATAATTTAGGATTGATATATGACGTATGAGATGTCGTTGTGGGAGTGGCATAGGCTTTATTATTTTGCAGTAAAGTTTTTTCAGAGACTGTCAATTTACTAGCTACTTTAAAATGTAATGGCAAGCGAGCACAATTTACACAAAGATAATGGAATATAAGCACAACTTACCTCGCAAACTTCGCAGCCAATCTCATCTACCTCTTTCCTACCTTGCTTAGATCGTCTCTCCTCCTAACCTAGTCTGAGAACGTTCTAGGCGCATTCCATCAGTGCGTTTCTCGGACAAAGGCTCAGTATTACTGTGCAACGGGGAAACGCCGCCAGCATCTTGGGATCATTTCCGCCAATGAGCGACCTTGGGTAGGTGGGTTACCTAGTCCTTTATGTAGTTGTAGTATTTCCATCAGAAGGTCTACTTTGTCGGGTACATGACGACTATGACAGCTACTTTAAAAACATAAAAAATCCAAGAATTCACTACCAATACAAAAGCCAAGTTACAAAATATTGATTCTTTCTTGACTTGACAAAAAATGACGTCACGTACCCGACATTCTGGTGAAATGCACCTGACTAGTGGCTCTTTGAGCTGTGACCACGCCAATCCTTGGACCCCCATACCTCCGGCACTTTGAAAAATTCAAAAATTTAAGTGACAAAAAAATCGATAATAATATCGAACATGCTCACAATATTGCACTTGCATCGGTTGAGAAATTGCAACTTGTAGAGGAAAACATCAGGACAGACATACGAAAGCATTTTCGCCTTAACTCAGGTGTCGGCAACCTTCTGAGACAGAAAAGTCAAAATTTACAATTTATAAAATTCCAATTTTTTTAAAGAGCCGCAATTTTTTTTCTTGCGAACAATAAATACTTAGTACTTTTTGATAAAAAACAAATCAATAGAGCCGCAGCTTCACTTCCATTCCAAGGAGCCGCAGTTTACCAACCCCTGCCCCAGCTGAAACGGGGACGCTTCGCTGACTAGGCTCGCTCGGTCAATTAACCAAGGGCCCATTTAGCCCACCGTGCATTTACTGTATTAAGCCCATTATAATCGTCCTTGCCTGGAATGAATGGTTGCAATGCCATCAAAATCGATTGGTCAACCGTGGGTTACGTACCCACTAATATTCAAACGGCCAGGCTATGGTTACAGTATGGAGTATAGATAACTAAGGATAACAATTTATATATCCAAAGTGTCCGTCAAAAGTCGTGAAAATTGGTGGCGCTACTGTAGAAAGTGCGTAAAATAAATTACCATTATAATGCCCAAAAGACGCACGATGCAAGGAGAATCATTTTGAACACGATCAAATATTTAAGGATTGAGAAGCATTTCGATAAACAGGTTTGTAATTCGCTGTTGACTTCATCTTGGTAGCAAGAAGAAGCTTGGTAGCTAGAGTAGTCTAGCGCCATTCTGGACGGATTTGGATTTATTATTTGCTAGTTTCCGCTGGAAATTGTATCATCTATTTTCCTTTAAGAGATTGTTCTTCTTACATTTTCTATAATCCATGGTTTACAAGTTACGAAGTTTCTATTAATTCGTTTTTTGTTAATTACATGACACTAACAAATTTTCATGTTTCGACCACATGTTTGAATTATTGAAAATGAACGTTGTGGTTGTCACGAAACAGACGATTAATATCAAATACTCGTACATTACACCCACTCTCCAAGTTCAACTACGCCACCGAACAGGATTCACGATCAATCAGCCATCTTGCATAGATTTAAATAGCAGTGTATAATAATAAAGTGTTTACATACATACATTACACCTACTCTCCAAGTCCACTCACACCACTGAGCATGATTCGCGGTCAATTTCATCTAGCACCTGTCAGCCCTTTTGCATGGATTTGTAGACTCCCTATGAGTTACTAATGGATAAAGGTAGCTCGACGGATCAATACGAGTACATTCATTCATTAAACGAGGGTCAATTTAACCGAACATGTAATTAGTCCATTATAATCGTCCTTGCCTGTAATTAACGCTGGCAATGCCGTCAAAATCGATTAGTCAATGGTGGGTTACGTGTCCACTAATTGTAAAAGAGCCATGCAACGGTTACAGGTTACGAAGTGAACTATCTAAGTTCTATCTTCGTCAGCCGAGGAGAAAATGTTATAAACAGAGTTCGGATATTCGGTGAGATATTTACCTAAACTTTGGCGGCGGCGTCGATGTTGAACGGTATGGAGACGGACCCAATTGAATTTTCCTAATAAACTTCCCGGGATTTCTAAATTTAGTAACAAGGCCTCCAAAACGCATGTTTTATTATTCTCTTATGGTACACATACCTTGAAATTAAATCATTTCACACCGCGGTTACTGCATACTGCATTTGCATAACAACGTACGTGATTATCACTAATACTACTTCTATACTATGGTACTGTAAATAGCCATAAACTAATCTTAAATTTAATGGAATATAATGAAATGCACCCGATATCTATAATATTGCATACAAATGAGGTGCAAACTTAACGCAACCGGGTTGTTCAAATAGGTTTTTTGAAAATAAAAAAAAATAGATAGGTAGAGAGACATAGTTATAATTTTCGTGTATAATTTATGTCTATTTATAAAAACTGTGAAATTTCAAAATTATCGTTTTTTAAACTTCGGAGATAAAGGGGATAATATTGTTATTATTTTTTTTTTACTAAGGAAAATGTAAAAAAAATAATAACATCTAAAAAAAAATTATTCACAAATGTGCAGATCCAGCCCATTTAGATGATACCCTATTTGACCTTGTAGCTAGACTTTTAATTTTCGTTTAATTCGTCGTTTTTTTAGAAAATAAAAAATGTTTCAAAATGTTTTCTTTGGATTACATGTGGGCTCTCCATGTTTATAAATATTTCAAATTTCAAATAGATAGCATAGGTCGTTTTTAAGATATGGCACTTTATAGACAGATAGACCGACAGAGTCGCACCATATGGGTTCCTTTTCTACCTATTTGGTACGAAACCCTAAAAACATCAAATAGCACTGGCACGCCCTCAAATCCTACTTACTACTCTTCTCTTTCCGCACTGACTCTAACTACATACGTCCTTTGTCCAGAACTGAAAACCTTTTTTTAGTGACATATGTATCGCTTTTATTGGACCACGCTCTAGATGTATTATACACAGTTTTGTATAGAACAGTAAAAAGTTGCATTAATGTTGTCTGCACGTACGAGTTCTTAACTTCATACGTCATGAACCCTAGAAAGTCAATGATCTGTCCAGTATTACAGATATTTATTGGATTAAGCAGGAGCGAATCGAGTTTTAAGCGAAGACTAAAACGACATTTTGTATTTATTTATTCAACAACTTTATACAGCTTAGACTTTACTCTAAAATTGGTTCCGTAGTCATACTAGGACACTTTATAGTTTTACCATGTGTGTATGTATTTATCACCCTTTATATCTTAGACACACGCTACAAAGCTAAAATTTTGTGCATATATAGATTTTCGTTTCACGCACAAGAAACAATACCAAATTTTTTAAATAAACTTTATATGGTACCATTAAAAGTTTAATTGGATAATTTTAGTATTGGGGAGGTCCCTATTACATATAAATATAGACTGAGACATAAACCTGTGTAATCAAATAAAGTATCGTTGGATATCAAGCTTAAAACAAAAGCTATATGTAGATAAGAGAAACGTGCATTTTTTCATATGGAGTATAGCTAAAACCTCAAATAATTATTGGGATCAATACTAAAAAGATCGATAAATGATTATGAAACGATTAGTTGGTACCATTCGACAAGCATGGCAGTAGGGATCGCACTTTTGGTTCCAAATGAGGTCATACATTTGGAACCAAAAGTGCGATCCCTGCTCAGTACATCCTTATTAATATTATTGTAGAAAATACGTTGGCAATCGACTTAAGAATTAATGTCATAGCATGCTTGTACCACATGATTTATTTATCGCTTTTCTTAACAAAATATCAACAGAACGTAAAATCGATTTAAAAAAATTAAGTTACAATTAAAATTGGCGAAGAAATACGCATCATAGACTACTAATTAGACAGCGATTTGACAGAGAGGTCCAACATGTACTTTTACGTCATAGCACACTGCGACTATATAAACTCCATATTAAATTCTGTTTTGCTAGAAAGAGATAGAATGAAATAATTGATGGCTTCTATCTTAGTTATTTTTGTAGCTGTTCAATAAAATAGTTTTCTCTACTATTACTACATGAATGAGCTTTTAATATTATTCCCTATTCTGCATTCAATTTTTTTTTTTGACTTATCTGACTTATTTGACTTTCTTATTCCATTCGTTCTGTTTGTTATTACTTCGTTGACAGTAAAGTTGTAAAAATGAAATGTCTGTACATTGAAAATATTTAAAAAAATGATTGTACGAAAAATGATTTGTTTTGGATTTTTTGTATGTTTGTATGTTCGTATGTGTGGTTGTGGCTTCATCACGCCAAATCGGCTACACGCATTTCAACAAATTTTGGCACACGCGTGGGTAACTGGGTATCTACAGATGGTCATAGGATACTTTTTACCTAATTACACCGACGAAAAAAAGAGGCGTTATTACTTTCTCCTCAGCGAACGATGTTGCCTGTGCCGGTACCGTCTACGTTAAATTATGTGCCCATGTATGCTTGTATGTACGTTTCTCCTAATATGAAAAATTTCTGAATTCATCTCAACAAAACTTTCCAGTAATGTTGTTTAGACATCAGAATAACACATATGTAGGGAATAAATTGCATCTCTACGCGGACTAAGTCGCGCGCAACAGCTAGTCAATTATAAATATAAAAGTTTGTAGTGAGAATGCTCGGATTTTTAGATATGTAGATATTTGTTAGTCAGTAATGAATAGTTAATATCTTCGAACAGATATCTACATCGTTTATGGTTATATTAAAATGTAAACTAATTTATTCCTGATAACGTGTAGCTGTAAGTAGGTGTCAGAGGCGTGGCGTCAGGAATATTACAAGGGAAGCCAAAGCGTATTCATTTACTCATATTTAAAGAAAAATGTAGTTATAAGCCTTTCCTTTGGCAACCCGGTGGGAATAGGCTTCTATGGACGCCACGCCACTGATAGGTGGTAATATTGAATCACTATTCATCACTCCCTTATCCCACTTATTTGGTGTGGCCGCAGCATGTTCTTTTCTTCCATCCCGCTCTATCACTCGACATCTCGACGTTCAGATCTTACTTTTCAATATCATCTTACACGCAATATTTTTTTCAGGCTTCCTCTCCTTTAAAAACGCGAATGCAATCAAGGTATTTAATATGAAAGCATAATCAATAAATCGTTGCTAAAATAGTGCCACCATTTCATACCACATTAATTTTAATTAAATTCCTTTCAACTACCACTGCTATTCCGGCACTGCAATGAAATTTAGAAAATTCTGAATAGTCACGAATTCACACCAATAAACTTTGCATATCGTGTCCGGCGCACTAGTGCCGAAAAAAAACTTTACGTCATTGCGGATAAAGTTGGAACTATTGTGATTCGAATAAAACAGCGTTGCTTAACCTTTCTCTTGATAGTGTATTTATTTTATTTAAAAAACGGCCAAGTGCGAGTCGGTCTCACATACCGAGGGTTCCGTGCAAATTTTATGCTAAAAACGGCAGTATGTATGAAAATACAATGTTAGCAGAGCCCTTCTCCTCATTTTATATTGGTTTCTGACATTGACAGACATAAAAAATAAGTTTTTCAGATTTGTTCATATTTTTGGGTTGTGCTACAAATTGCCGTCCATGGAAAACCTATAGGGTACTTCCAGTTGTCCTAGAAACTTGAATTTGGAATGTAGGTAGATCTTATAGAAACTCACACCACAGATAGATTTCATCTGAAAATCTATTTTTTTTACGTCTGTCTACGTATCTATGTAATGTAATTCAAGTAACGAATGTAATATAACCCAACACCGTGTACATTTTCCTTAGGAGTAGGGCTCTATTAACACTGGATTTTCATAGATTCGGCCGCCTTTAGCCTATATTTTGAACTGGACCCTTAGTGGGTGAGTCCGACTTGCACCTGGCCGGTTTTTTCTAAAATGATATTCATATGACTTGTTTGATATTGTAATTTTTGCACATATTATCCTAAAAAATGTCGCGTGCTTGAATTATTTTGCTGCGTGCCAGCCCTGCATTGGTTTACTTTTATACATATTATTCTTATTATAAAGTGGCGTATCTACACAGAGTTTTAAAGAAACATATGTTTTTTCATACCAATGCTCAACCTTTGCTGCTCGCTCGTTCTCGTGTCTATAAAACAGTTGCCGAGCGACACTCGGAAACAGGTGTTGTAAATAACAGCCTGTTTACTACCTAAGTGCGTTCAATAAAATAGTGGTTTTATATAAAAAACTTTTTCCGTGTCATAATATAGTAGTATAGGGTTGTAAAATTCACATACGGTTAAAATAACTGATTTTGGGTATATCAAAGCACATGCTGAATATTTTTTCTTGATAAAAAAATTAGATGACCAACTTTTATTTCGATACCGATTTAAAAGTCTTATTTCATATAAATATTAATTTACCTTATGTTGGTAATTTTCCACGTTTCAGATATCGCGTTATGCCCATAGTCTGCAAGGAATTTACTTTAAAGAAGTAACGTTCTTATTCTAGAAGGAAAGGAATGCTCGCGAGTCTACCACTCCTGTCTTTAGGACTCGTAGTCGTATCTCTAATGGATATCCTATTAAGTCTGCATATTTAGTCTCCATGGCTAATCAGTCTCCGCACACATTGTTCAATTAACCTAAAATTGGTCTTGTTGCCGACCAGGACTCGGCTTTGATTCGCGGTGTTGTATCGATAAAAACGATAGATAGAAAAATGCATACATAATTTCGATATTTTTGTCGTTTTTGTATAATTGTGGTACAATAAACGTCGTCTAGTACCCATAACAGAAGCCTTATTGAGCTTCCCATGGGACTAGTTCGATTTGTGTAAAATTGTCCCGTAATATTTATTTATTTATTATTACTTATTTATAAACAAGTTTTCTTGCATTATTACATAAGAATTTTACTAATGTATAAGTACTTAGTATATGAAAGCCGAGAAAAGTAAGCTCCCGGATCAGCTAGTACTGTGAGATCGAGCCTTGAAGGCTTGTGCAGTACATTTTTTCGAGCCTGTAAGGCTCAAACAAGTCAAATTTTTACTATTCTTACAACATACTTACTCGTGCGTAAGAAAAGAAGTCACGACGAATCGAGATTAAAGTCTCGCGAGTTTATGACACAAGCCTTTAATTTAAGACTAAGCTAAATTTGTTTAGCTCTAATTGACAGCACTATGCTTAACCAATTTAGTTTTCATGTCTAATCAGCTTCGCGCACATTATCCGCCCTTTTATTAGCGGTGTTGTCTTATCGTCGCCATTGTAAAACAAAATACTAGTTGCTGGGAGGGTGCTATTTTAGCACAAGACAAACCATCATAATTTGGAGTATCCAGTAGACTAGGTTACGTTTGGAGTATCCAGAGGACTAAGGTTCTTAATAAGTAAATTGTATGTAAAGAGTTTTGTTAAAAAAAAATAGGCTGAGCTGGGCAGAATGGAAGAGAATGCTACAGAGAGAAAAAGATAAGTAGATTTTAGTTAAGTATAAGGTAAGCTTAAGAATTCATGTAGCGTTTTGGTGTAAAACTGTTATGTTGCGTTTTATGTGATTCGATAAGATAAATAAATAAATGCCGTTTTAAAAAGTCGTCTATCGTCAAAAAAAAATATAGTACAAGTATAATGCGACCATAAAAATCTTGCATTCTTTAATAATAATTTGTCTACCGTACACTTATAGGCTCTTCGTTCAGCTCAATAGCTGTTTTTTTACAACTCTGTTGTAAAATGAAAACTCGCTTGAGCCGTAAAGACTCACGATCGTGAGACTCGACTCAAATCTAGCTCTAATTAACACCACTAGATTTAGCCTGTTTCTCCATGGCCAATCAGCCGTTGCACACATTGTTCAACTAGCTCCAAATTGGTTTTGTCGCCGACCGGAGCACAGAAGCCCTTTGATTAGCGGTGTTTTTTTCTCGGGAAAAACGACGTAAGTGCTGTTAAGTTTCGTATGAAGCTATAGCCTTTTGAGAGAGGTTTGGTAATACAGAGTGTCACCGTCGATCGTGTGGTTCTCAAATTAGTTTTTACTAATTATTTTTTGTTTTGAGTTTGGTATCAAAATATTTTGAAATAACCCGGTTACACCGGATTTGTTTGGGACGCCGTGGATGCCAGGTGAAATTTTGTACGGAATCCTGCCTCAGTGAGCGGGTTAAACTTGCACTTGGCTGGTTTTTGTTAAAGCGCCTATAGTGAATTTATCACGAAGTATATGTATATATACTTTGTGATAAATTCAAGTCTACATACGTGTTAGGGTTCAAAAGATTACGATTCAAAATATTAAATAAAAAAGTAACAAAACCCAAACTAGTAAAAGGGTTCCATCGGTTTGGCACTCTTTGAGCGCGGAACTCAAGCTAAGTAACAGGGTTCCATTGGAATTGATACTCTATGAACACGGAGTTGAAACTAAGTAACAGGGTTCCATTGGAAATGACACTCTATGCACACGGAGTTAAAACTAAGTAACAGGGATCCATTGGAATTGACACTCTGTGAACACGGAGTTAAAACTAAGTAACAGGGTTCCATTGGTATTGACACTCTTTGAACACGAAACTCGAACTAAGTAACAAGGTTTCTATTATTTAAATAAAACAATTTAACGGATTATATCGCGTATATTATCGGGTTGACCCGTGACGATGGAAAGCTGAAAAGCTTCCGAAACGTCAGGAACTCAAATGAGATAATATTGATATAATACATGATATAATTGTTTTATTTAAATGAGTAATAATCGCGGAAACAGAAGAAAATATTATGGTTTCTATTAGTTTGGCACTGTTTGCCAATGGAACCGGCTTTGGTACTCTTTGAACACGGAACTCAAATTTAGTAACAGGGTTCCATTAGCATTGGCATGGAACCCTAAAATGGACAAATATTCGGGCAATTTAAGCAAATGATTGAATTTGCGTCAATGCCTACCTATCTATCACAATGCGTTATTACTCTAATGGACACTGATATTGTGTATTTGTGACAGATTACCATCGGCTTTTCTGGTGATTAATCATCAACGTAATGTCGAATGTTCGCTTCGGTTCACGAGTGTCATACGTTTCATACGTGTGTCTGTGTTTCTGTGTATTTGCGTGTCTGCGTACCTGTCTACTTGCGTGTATTTGTCTCTATGTATTTGTGTGCATCATAGCTCTTAAACGTCCGGACCGATTGGATTTAGTTTGTCTGAAAGGTGACTTTATCGCGAGTGTTCTTAGTTACGGTTCAAGAAAATCAGTTCACACGTTAGATCAATTATCACCTTATTTAGAGATTTCGGAGGGTTCTCATCTATTCATCGAATACGTGTCTTAACCTTTTGGTTAGTTATGTCTATAATTACAACACAAGTAATCATTGAACATAGGTAATAATTTTCTGTCAAAAATTTAATTTTTGTGACTATCTTTTTTTGCAAACTGTACTTTCTTTGAACTTCTATTAACTACTCTCCGAGACGATTCTAACGAGCTCAAACTCGGCAGGATTGCGTCCTATGACTACCATCCGACTCCATCATCCGATCAGCTCGATAGTACCATATTATTGCATTGTCACCGACTATCGTCGGTCGCAATTGTACCAAAGTAGAGACCGATCGATCGCCACAAAATGGTCCTAATTCAGCTCGCAAGACTTAACCCTTAACGGAACACTTGTGTCGAATAAACGGAAACGATTTGTGAGTAACACAGGCAAAGCGTCTATTATGGGCAGTACGAAATTTAGAGCAGCAGAAGATGTAAAAGTGCCGTTGTTTATTTCTAATGTTGCTTTGCAATGTTCTGAAAAAGATATCAGCGACTATATTTATGATCGAACTCAAGAAAGAGTGACATTAACTATGCCAAATATGAAGCGGAATAAAGGATATTTATCATTTAAATTATATGTAAGCAGATCTAAAATAGGTATATTTCTAAACGAGCAGTTATGGCTTACGGACATTACGTTCAGGCGGTTTGTGATGTTTAAGGAAAAAAAAAAGACGGGATCTCTGTGTGAAGTGAATACCCAACATGCCTAATTAATGAACAATGGCGAACATATGCAGAATGATCTCATTTAATTGTAGGTCACTTAACCGCTCGATTGCGGGCATTAGGTCATTATGTGATAAGGCGGACATTGTACTTCTCCAGGAAACGTGGTTATTAAACTTTGATCTTCCTTTATTAGGCACCGTACATAGTAACTTTGGGTGGACGGGTAAATCGGGAGTAGACGTGTCGGATGGTCTACTAAGAGGAAGGCCATATGGGGGAATTGGTATACTGTGGAGGAAAAGCGCGTTTCAGGCCGTTACGGTCATTGATTGTAACAGTGACAGGATTGCGATTGTCAAAATAAACACTGGCGATAAATTGTTTTTAGTGTGTTCTGTCTACATGTCGACGGATTCGAAGGAAAATTTACATTTGTTTACACAGTGCCTTAGTGAACTATCGTCAACCATAGCGGAAAATAGTGACGTGCAAGCGGTCTACATACTCGGAGACTTGAATGCTCACATAAATGAGCCTTTTTATTATGAGATGGTGGACTTTTGTTCGGAACAACTATGGATATGTGCAGACGTTGAGAAGCTTGGTGTAAACTCAGACACTTATACATACATTAGCGATGTGTATGGATGTCGAAGATGGTTAGATCACTGTATTACGACGAAATGTGCGTGGGACACAATTTGTAATGTCTCAGTATTGTACGACATATTTTAGTCTGATCATTTTCCCATCCTTATCGAGTGTAACATTGAACTATTAAAACCTGTTGTAAATGACACAAGTAGACATCATATTGGGGAAGGAGTTGTATGGGGAGCCAGGCAGCCAGAGCAAATTAATGAGTATCGTCGTATTTGCCATGACAAATTAAAAGGCGTTGACTTTCCGGACACGCTTAGACCTTGTTGTGATGGTTTGTGTTCTGATCGTGATCACTTTATGATACTTGATAACATGTACCATGAAATAGTAGGCTCCAAGTGTAAGCCAAAAAGAAAGGGCGGTTATGTGGCAGGATGGAACAAGCATGTGGCGGAGGTGCATAAGGAAGCTAGGCTATGTTTGCAACTGTGGGAGCTAGCTGGTAAACCATGGCGTGGTAATGTATATGAACGTATACGAAACTCTAAGAAAGTTTTCAAGTCGAAGTTAAAGTGGTGCCAAGATCGCCCGAACAATCAAAAATGGACAAGCTTGCACTGGCCCACTATAACAAGAGATTTGGGGACTTTGGAAGGGTACTAAGAGCTTAAATACTAGGTCTAGTCTACCAGCCTGTGTCGAGGATAAATCTGATCCCGGGGAAATAGCCGAATTGTTTAAGGGACATTTCAATGTTAAACCTTTGCTAGATCCTCGGCCTGGGTCGGTGTTAAGTGCTGAGGCTGTCGCTGATAGGCGTGATATTTATTTCACCGCTAAAGATATCGAGAAAGCGATCAATAAAATGCAGAGAGGTAAGTCGCCTGGCCATGACGGTTTCAGCATAGAGCACTACAAGTACGCTGGTCCCCATCTATTTCGAGTGCTCTCTCTGTTCCTGAATATGTGTTTGTGTCATTCGTATCTACCTGATACGCTCATGAAAACTATAGTTGTGCCGATTGTTAAGAATAAAACGGGAGACCTGTCAGATAAAACAAACTATAGGCCTATTTCTCTTGCAACAGCAGCCGTTGAGATATGGATAGCTTGCTGGACTCCATTTTGGCCAGGCACTTGAAGATACATGACGCACAGTTCGGGTTTAGGCCGGGGCTGTCCACCGAGAGTGCCATTCTCTGTCTTAAACATACGGTGGGTTATTACACACAGAGAAGAACGCCGGTTTATGCCTGTTTCCTAGACCTTTCTAAGGCATTCAATAGAGTCGATTATATCATCTTAGTGAAACAGGCATACCGGCCGAATGTGTCAGTGTCTTCAGGTACTGGTACTCAAATCAGATAAACCAGGTGAGATGGACAAATGTTTTGTCAAAAGAGTACAAACTGGAGTGCGGCGTGAGGCAGGGAGGAATTACGTCTCCTAAATTGTTGAATCTCTATGTCAACGAGCTGATTGGGAAGCTGAGTGGGATGCATGCGCGATGTTATGTGGGCGGTACCTGTGTCAATAACATCAGCTATGCTGATGATATGGTCCTGCTTAGTCCCTCGGTCAGCGGGCTTGAACAACTGCTTACGACCTGCGAGTCGTATGCCCTGTCTCATGGCCTCCTATATAATGTCAAAAAGAGCGACGTCATGGTGTTTAAGGCGGGTAAGGTTAAGCCGTACTATGTACCTCCTATTTTGTTAAATGATATTGCCCTGAATGTTGTGAATAAGGTGAAATATCTGGGTCACATCTTGACAGACTCTCTGAATGATGACTCTGATATTGAGAGAGAGCGGAGGGCATTAGCAGTTCGGAGTAATATGCTAGCCCGCAGGTTTTCTCGATGTTCTACCGATGTAAAGGTGCCTTTGTTTAATGCATACAGCCAGTCCTTTTACTCGAGCAGCATGTGGGTCAAGTATACGAAACGAGCCCGCATAGATAGCTTTCAGGCAATTATACGAAAAAAGATCGTCTCACTGTTGAATCGGGTTAGGCAAAGCTCTAACAGCATCCTGAGTGCCATAGCGGCAAGGTTTGACTGCCCAATATTAATGTTTTGGGTAAGGCAGATCAAGGGTGTCACTGAATATGTGTTGTAATTGTAATTGTATATATATATTTTTTAAGTTGTTAATAACTACCCTAGATTTAAGCTACTTTGTTACTAATCATCTGGTGGAGACAGCGCCGGCCCGTAAACAATACAACGGAGAGCGCGGCTTGGAGTACCGCTAACCGACAGCGACAGCGAACGGGGAGCGGCCGCCGCGCGAGACTTCACCGCGCGCCTCGCCTTGCAGAAGCACGACCTCACATTGTACGCGCCGCGATCCGCGACCACTGTATTTAATATATGTGTTTACAGTCCACTACGTTTTTCTTATAGTCTAGATATCCCTCTACTTAGACTCAGGGCACTAGACGCAACACATCTATGGATAATTATCCGAAATAAAGAGTTATTATTATTAACCCACAGAAGTAAAACACTAAGACGGCTTGTTAAATAAACGCTTGTAAAAAAAGCACTGACACGTCTAGAAAATGCTGATAATTTTCAAAGGGCTACACGAAATTGTGGTGGTTAGGATTGCAGGGACTTGCTGGATGCGGGTCGCCTTTAAGTATGTTATGTTACATTTATATTTTGATTTTGTCAATAATAGTTATAGTTAACTACTAGTAAAGTTATTATAACCATATAGGTAATAAACACAGATGGGGGAACAGGATTAACTATGTTCTAATTGAATAAAGAAACATAGTATAGTAACAATTAGCGTAAGGACACTTTTATATGTCTGTGTTTACCAGCAGTACCCAAGAGGAAATCCCTGTTGCTGAGCGTTGAGAAGAAACCCAAAAGTCCGTTTTTTTTACTCAATAACGATTAATGATTACAATAGTATAACTGAACTACCTTAAATGTATTTTAAAATGTTAAATTATAACATACAACCTCTAAGAATATAAAGAAAACCTTACTACAAACTTTCTTACCCCAACGGCCATCGTTTCTAGGAGAAATGTGCACCGCCTACTGCCACTTAAACCTGGCAACTTTCTAAGATATGATTCGTCATGACAAGGTTTCTAATCTGTTACATTAAAGCCATTTTGTAGGTGACTTGGCACAAACCAGAATTTCAAAGAATCATACTTTACGAAGAAAAAATATTGCTAGTATTACACGCCTAATATTCAGGATTATCTAATAAACTTGAGCATTTAAACCAAGGAAATATTTGTTTATTCAAGTAATTGTACACTATATAGACTTACAGAATTATACAAACTTGGCGCCTAACTATTTAGTCAACTAAAATAACAAGTTAATAAAATAATACAATATACAAATGTGAAAAAATGGTACAATTAAGTACAGCTTAATAAACAAGAAAATACGTACAAATTAAAATCGTAAATTATAAAGAAAGGAAAAATCTTTAATTCAAAGAACAATACAAATAAATTACATGCCAAGAAAAAAAACTAAAAACAAAATTAGGATGCCAAGCAGTAATTAAAAATAATTTAAATTACAAATTATTATTAATGTATCCTTACCGAACCAATTGTTTATGCACCTTAAGCGGGAGGGAGGCGACACACTACGGCTCTTTCTACAAACACACACACCAAAAAAAACACACTTGCCCGGACAATTTATCGCATTAAACTAGAAGATATAATTTCGCCTTCTTACATATTCGTGTTTTGTAATATTTTTTAAAATTTATTTTTGAGCAATAAACTGATTACATGCATACATAACATTACCGGACATTTGTCATATTTTTTGGCAGTGGGGAATGCGACCGTGTCACCAGTACTTTAATGATGAGTATTAAATCAACCTTCAATAATGTCAGTCATTATTAGGAAGGAATTCAAAGCTTTATGATAGTAATTTCGTATCGAAATATTGCCGTCTGCATATTTCCCGTGGAATCCAATTTAATCTGCGATATTAAATAGCGAAGCAAAAGCCGAGCGAAGTTGATTGGAGGTTTTGAGATAAGATCGCAACTACCTATACTTTAGTGTAGACTTAAGAAATAGCAATATATCTGGCAGAAAGATGACATATAAAGATAAGTTGTATCCAACGACCAACATAGCTGGCGATCCCAGATTCAAATTTAAAATTTCATTGAAATATAATTTTACTTGATTAGATTATAATGATCAATGAATATACGTTATTATAATTGAGTTCTATTATTGAGCTGGCGTTAGCTAAGGTCTCCGTTGGAGCTTGAGCATTATTTCGTATGTCCGTCTGTCCGGCTGTTTTCCTCAACAGGTCGCATTTCACAACCGATTCTCGTGAAATTTTGTGAGCAGGTTCGATGGTGTCGTAACGTTCGTAATAGTAATTTCCTACATTTTGTCTCCCACGGGCTTATGATGATTTCCGCTAGGGCGTGATAAATAAATAACAAGGCATTTGTTACTTTCGTCCTCACATTCGTGTCAGAAAGTGGCATGTGCTTGTTAAGTTGTAATAATTAAATATCTGTTTTTTGAAGATATTTAAAAACAAATAAGTGATATGGACCAATTGTAGGTCCTACCGACTGCGCCATGTCAGAGTTTGAGGGGTTGGAGCGTGGGAGTCAAACTCGAGCGTTCAGCTAAGACTGATTTGAAATATCATGCTACTTAAATACTTAATTCACATGACACCTACAACTGAATATGATTTTTTATTTTTATACATTTGTATGTTTTTTATGTGTCGTTGTGATTTCATCACGCCAAAACGGCTAAACGGATACCAACTATTTTTGGTACACGGGTAGCTGGGCGTCCACCGATGGTATAGGATGTTATTTACCCAACTACGCTGAAGAAAAACAAGGCAATTTTTTGTGTTCTCCTCTGACGAAGTTGAGGGCACTGTCTAGTCGTATCGTATCGTATATTATGATGATGATGATTTGATAGGCCCGCAGCTAACTCGCTACATCTTATCCTTGGTTCGATCCGTTGTCACGTTATTCTTGCCCATTCGTCCCTCAGTTATAGTATCGATCCAGTGAATAAAACATCGGTGTAATGCCCCGGAGCCAACACGAGCTGATCTACAAATAATAGAATAGAAATAGTCTTGTAATTATGACGTTGGTAGTTGGTTATTGATATCGATAGGTTCACCTTTATGCGGAGATTATTTAAACGGAATTCAGGGCCAGGGGTACATGCGTATGAACTTTTCGTTCTAATATGCTTTAATTATTTTATTTCATTGGGTGATGATAATCGCGCGATAATATTTTGATTTTATTTAGAATAAATTTTATAAATACGATTATTATAGTGAAATATATGAGGTTCGTTTTTTATTATGTATGCCATTCGCAAGCAATTAGAGTGGAAAAGGGATACAGTGCGCAGGGCTCATGGAATATGGGTGCAGGTTGAGCTGGTTCAATTTGGCTTAACACATTCACGACTGCGAGCCCGCTCGGTGGATGCTCGCACGTAGCAAGTTATCTCATATAGGCTACGAGCCTAGTCCTACGAAAATATCGGCTGCGAAAGTGTTAAGGGGCTCACAGCTCTGAATGAGCTTCGGTCTGTAGCTCTTCGCTTTTGCGTGTTGTATATGTCTCATTATGTTGATAGCGACCGTCTTTACCACTATACTATTGCAGTTTATCTGCACGAATCACCGAAACCAAGATAAATGCAATCAAACTTTGTAATTTTTACGACGAAAAAGCAGTTTTTGCAACAATACATGCTTTTTAAAGAAAGGGCTTGCTTGGCGATCTAGAATTTTTCATAATTATCAATGAGGTATAAGTTTTGAGTCTACTAAAGGTTTATTGAGAGACTGATACGCAATCTATATTTTCACAGACCTCTCTGTAATAACCTATAATTAAATACATAAAAATATATTCTAATTTCCGAATGCAATATAGTGTTGAATAGAAACTGAACTATCATATTTAAATCACTAGAAGGTGCCCGCCACTTAGTTCGCGGTGGAGAAAAAGTCATAACCCCTCTTTTTTTCTTTTGCGAAGTTGGGTTAACAGTATCCTATAACCATATGTGGATGACCAGCTACCCGTGTGCCAAAAATAGTTGAAGTCCGCTTAGCCGATTTGGCGTAACGAAGCCACAACGACACATACGAACATACAAAAAAATCCATAAATTTTGATTTTTAATCAGTGACCTCCAAATAGTCCGTTACAATCATTTTTTTTAAATATCTTCTACGTTCGTACATTTCATTGTTGGCCTTGCTTCTCCCAAATGTTTACACACATAAAATTACGCTTCGATACTGTTATATCAAGGGCATAATTTGTCTGTTATAACTGTCACGTATCATTACGGCAAGTATTCCTTTCGTAACATCAATGTCATCACAATCGTGAAATATTGATGTGCAACCGCCACAGCATTAGACGTTAGAAATGAACCTTAAACGCATTCTCATAGGTTTAATTTAACTTGTCCATAATATTTAGCGATTAGTACTTTAATGTGGCATATACATGGTTTAATTCTAGTTGTATTTGACTGTTACAATAGAATTGTCGAAAATTAGTCCAATTAATATGATTAATTGGAGTTTTGAACTTGTTTTGGACTCATTATATGAAAAATATTATAGGCTATTGAAGTTTCAGACTCTAAGTAGAATATTAAAGCAGATTCAAGGTAAGTTTACAAGAACGTTACATGTTTCGAAAAACAATATTTATACAGTGTAACTACAAGTATGCAGAATAGAGTTAGTTTATTTAGGATCACAAGTAGAATCGATTCCGTAACTTTGCAAAAAGGTTTTATTGCCGTCGAAAATTAAATAAGTATTAATAGAAAATTAATACACAGAGTTCGATTGTAAAGAAAAAAACAATGCGAGCTACTAAATTAGGATTTGAACCTGCGATTTATTCTTTAACGCAGAAGCGTTCTGACTAACTGAGCTATCGCAACTTTCTGTACATGTCTTGAAATTTTCGAACACAATCTAATAAGCACTAGTAGCGTCCTCTGTATATTTCTTATTTTTAAATGCTAAGCGCATCGAAGACGCAACCAACCACACTTAGCACTTGTCTCCGTCGGCGGGGACGCCCACCGCGGAAAACAATTGCGCAACCACTATCTCGTTAGAATCGAGCATAGGTCGACAAATATACAGACACACTAACTGACATAACAAAAAAATAGTGTCATCATCATCATTTCAGCCATAGGAGCGTCCACTGCTGGAAACAAGCCTCCTGAAGAGGGCCGCATAGAGGCGACCCTCATTCAGCGAAAGATAAAAATAGTGTAATAGACTAGAAACACTATAGCTGCTCGCAGCGCCCGCGCTTGGCAGCCCCTACACACTAGGTGCCGAGGATGTCGTGGCATTCTGCCGCCTAGCACACCGACGACGATAACAGCAAGCATGCTGCCATACAATTTAATTAAACATGACATGATATGCTAAACGTATTAGCAATACATGCATACGATTATCACGTTTCGTCGCTGACCGTACTAAAATAATACTTGAGAATCCAGCAAGTCGACGTAGGTAGTCGTCGTTTGAATAGTAAGCGTCGGAGAGCGAAGAGAAACTCTTTTGCTTTGAACTGATTTGTTACACAAAATAAAGAGAAAATCATTATTGATTAATGATGTTTTGGTGTGTATTTTTTTATCAGCGTTTATGCCAGTCCAACTGCTGGGCAAAGACTGTTTCCCTAAATTTTCACGACTCCCTATCAGATGGGTCTCCTTTAGAATCCCTAATTTCGCTTGTCCTAATGTATCGTTCGTTTTCAGGGTTTTTTAAAAGATCATCGTATAGATTAGGTTAGGTTAGGTTTGTTTTATAACAATCCTGAAAAGTTTACAGTTTCATAAAAAAATGCGTTAGTACAAAGGATACATTAGGATAAACGACGTTAGGGATTCCGATATAGATCCTTTTTAAACTGCTAATTAGACGGCGATTTGACAGACAGGTCTGACATGTACTGTTACATCATAGTGCATTCTGGCCATATAAACTCCATATTAAATTCTGTTTTGCTAGAAAGAGATAGAATAAAATGTTTTATGGCTTATATCTTAGATATTTTTTTAGTTATTCGCACAAATATTTTTGTCTACTGTTTGTTACATGAGCTTTTTAAAATAAAAAATATGCATATTGACAACGTTACATTCTTTTTTGGATAAAATCAGAGGATGAAACTAATAATACACCCACTTTTAACATTTTTAAAAATATACCGATTTCATATTAAAAAATCAATTTCAAAAGTTCGCCATCCTAAAAGAGCGTAAGTGACAGTCGCAGCGTAGAAAATCATACAGAAGCACCATTACTGAGGCGGATTTAGTATAGAAATTGTACTGCTGTTCTTCTACTGCGCCGTGACTGTGCCATATCCATCCAGTGACGTCACTTAGAGAATTATATGATTTCTAAACATTTTCCAGAATATCTTCAAACTAGTTGCAATAAAAAAAAAACATATGTTTGGGTTCCTTGATAATAAATTAATAAAATATGTGTCGATATAATATTACTTAGAAATTTGGAATATTGTCAATTGTAATTAAACGCTGTATGCCTGTGTCATTCAGAATAGGCAGCTGCCTATTCGTAGCTACGAAATATTCCATTAAATTATAATGGAAAACATCTTTGTAAAGGTGATAAATACAGTGATATAATTGCTCTTTCACATGGAGATATTCGTAGAAGAACCATCGTAACTGACATAACCCAAAACCAAAATGTAAAACCTAAGTGACAATATGGGTAGGGCATATCGCTTATAGAACCAACGGCCGCTGGGACCTTCGAGTCCTTGAGTGGTGACCGCGCACCGGATGACGCAGCGTGGATAGGGCCCCAAAAGGTGGACTGATGATCTACTGAAGGTCGGTGGAGTCCACTGAATGCGGTCGGCGCAAGACCGGTCATGGTCGCGTTCTGGAGAGGCCTATGTCCAGCAGTGGGCGTCTTTTGGCTGATAATGATGATAACGATGAATCAAGATAAATGTCGAATAAATAAAAAATCTATCACTAATAGTTATCTCCATAAAGTACAATTCAACTGAACACTAAATGTAAATTAATTTCTTCCAGTTAGTTAAACATGGCTTATCTTTTCAATTTTATTCTTCTCTTGGCTTTGAAGCACAATTATAATAAAAAAGTGACAGAAACCGTAACGATTTCTATAGCTTCCAGCTGCAATTATGCTTTATAAAGCTTAGCGATGCATATAGTCCAACTTATAGCGTTGACAATTTTGTAGTTCAAAACCAAAGAGTTTTTTATCATATAAATACCTTAAAGCTAACGTATTGTCCAAGGTTCTCATCCTCGCTAAGGCCGATATTTATTTATTTAATCTTTATGGCACAAAAGCAAACGTATCGTACAACGGGCGAACTTAATGCCATAAGGTTCTACCAGTCAACCTTTGGGCACAGGAGAAAAATTGTGGGCGGTATCAGTCTGAATAACAGATACACCGAGAACAAAAGTTTCTTATTCCATATATATGTAATGACTAGAAAAAAACTTTATTCAAGATATATTTCTAATAGTTTATTTTGACATCATGTATATTTCAATGTTATATTATTTAGTCATAAAAACTTTTCGCCGCGGTTATACAGAATATCATAAGTTATAGACAGACGGACAGACAGGGGTTTAATA
The DNA here is from genome assembly GCA_905404275.2 of Hedya salicella. Classification (NCBI taxonomy): domain Eukaryota; kingdom Metazoa; phylum Arthropoda; class Insecta; order Lepidoptera; family Tortricidae; genus Hedya; species Hedya salicella. Next base: position 19,087,357 of record FR990108.1, read on the forward strand.
ATACGAGTTACTTGGTAATTTTCGAGCACGGAACTCTAAAACTATTAAGACACGACTACGGCCAAAATATAATTTGTCATAATTGAAATCGGGCATATCCTATTTACCCTGTTTGCTCTACGTCAGTGATTTTGGTTCGTCTACGGATCTCCTTATTTCTGATTCGATCCCATAGAGTGCACCTGCAAGGTAGTCGAAAGACCTGGTTAGGGTCGCCTCTAACCGGCCCTTGTGGAAATTGAGGGGGTCTGTGCCCAGCAGTGGACGTCCTATGGCTGAAATGGTGACGATAATGATGATATCCTATTTTCCATACTAAAAACACACTCATACGAGTATCAATACAGACAGCCCAGGATTATTAGCCTCAGACAACATCATAAAAATAACATTAGACACGCGTATAGCCTCCTTGACCTACCTCGAGATATTCATTAGCAATTAATGAGTTTATTAATAGGTTACATGGCTATACTCGTATATCCGAGAAATAAACGTTTGCGTAAACAGATACATAAAATTAACAATATTTGCAGAAACTAGCTAGAAATACCTGTTATAAGTGACATGCCAAGTATTTTTTTCAGTATTCCCTATATATTATGTATACATAAAAAAACATTTCAAAGGTATCAGGAACATACTCTTTCTAGATGGCTGGATCAAGGATCACAATATACAGTATGCAGTACTCATGCTGCCCTCACCAGCGGTAGCATGAGCCCTGCTCCATTGCGGGAGGTACTCTTTGTTAACTTTTCTACTCGTGAACTATAAACAGGCATACTTTTTAGATTGGATCATCAATCTATACTCTACGCTTCATATTATATGTCACTGAACTATAATACCTATATTGTAGAACTCCGCACAGTAATAATGAATTTCAAAAACAGAACGCAGAATTTTTGCAATTATTTTTGTGTTAACATTTTGTATTTTATCTTTTATATTGATAGTGCAAAAAGCTTCCCCAAAATTATTAATAAATAAAGTGAATAAAATGCTACTAGCTTTGTTTAAAATACACACAAGAGAGTTAACTCAACTGGTAATCGACGGTAAAAATATCAGCTGACCGCAAATGAAAGCCTAAAATTCAAAAAGGAATGAATCAAAAAACAAATATATGGTTACTGGAAATTGTTGGTGGATTTTTAATACAGTTGCAAGATTCAGAAAGTTAAGAAGGAAAACAGAAATAATGAAGTCAAGAAGAAATAAAGAGAATGCAAGATTAATATTCTTTACCTACGATTTTTTAATATAAAAAAATGTTTATTTAAGACTACTTTATGTAATTTGATTTCAGCAATTTGATAGTAAAAACTTTACCTTATAACTAAGTTTACTCTTCCAGATTAAGGTCACTTGAATAAATAAATATATCGATACTATTATAAAGTCGAAAAAAATAAACGTTTGTATGTGTCGCTGTGGCCTCATCATGCCAAAACGGCTTAACGGATTTCAAAGATTTTTGGTACCGGGTAGCTGTATCTCCAGATAGTTATCGGATACTTTTTACCCGATTACGCTGAAGAAAAAAGAGGGTTTTGTTTTTTTTTTTCTTCTAGCGGACGAAGTATGCAGGTACCTTCTAGTAATAAATAAATAAATATTCCAGAACAATTTTACACAATACATAAATTGTTTACAGTCTAGATTATTATTTATAACCCTCTAGCTTAGTTTGGGATACTCCCAGTACTTGATTCTTGTAAGCCTGACCCTTGAGCCATCTCTGGTACCATTTAATCACTCAATACGCATTTATATATGTTTGGTGGCCTTGTTAGTATAATTCATTTTAAATGTGAACATATCATATGACGAAATAAAACGATAACACTGTTTATACTTAATTTTACTAATGCATTAAAATAGAATTAAGATTATGACTGATCTGAAAAAAAAACTCTAAAATTATACAAGATCCTGATAAATATGAAGAAGATTTTAAGTTTTTAAAGTTGGGTGGGAAAGTCTATTTTTAAAGTATGAAAAGGTTCATAACTAATAATACCTACAATTGGATAACCCATGAAATGTAAAACTTTTCTTTTGAAACTGTTTCGATAAACGCAAGTTTAAACATAGCCGCAGAACAGATTTCTTAATTTTCCCGCACAACAAAGAATTTGTAATGTCATTTATACGCCACTTTATTAATTTATATAAAAAAAAAAACTTAAAGACTACAATTTCCACTTACTTTCCTCATACATCGTCTTTTTTTCATACTGCAATAAATCTAACAACTCTACAGTCATTTTTACACTACAAGTTTACATGTAAATCATCACTTTTCAAAACATACGCACTTTAATGAAAAAAAACTTGAATTAAAACTTTACTTTAATAGCAAAAACTATTATTAATACAAAGTTTTACTATTAAATTAAAAGTTACTATTATATTTTTCTTTTTACACTTCGATACTTTTCGCACTTCGCACTTCAGTCGGTTCGTAGCACAGAGGCGCCGTGTGGCCACGCCGAGCTACGCCGTAGCACTGGCTCGTAGCAACGCGTAGCGTGTCAACGTTGCTCGGATGTTTTTTATTTTTTATTTAAGGCCACAGTCGTGTTTGATTTCCGACTCGTAAACTTGAACTATTATATTTAATATTTTAATAGAATATTATGTTTAATATGACGACAGGTCTCCGGAGTAATATGCGATGCCCGAATGCCCCTTCGATTAAAGGGCAAAATCTACAAGAGCATTTTAAGACCTGTCGTCATGTATGGATCGGAATGTTGGGCCGCGAAGGTGACGGATAAACGCAGATTTCATGTTACGGAGATGAAAATGTTGAGATGTATGAGTGGCGTGACAAGAATGGACCGGATAAGGAATGAGTATATAAGAGGAAGCCTGAAAGTAGCACCCGTAGTCAATAAGCTGAGAGCAAATCGCCTACAGTGGTATAGACATGTTATGCGGAGGGATGAGAGTCAAGTGACAAGAAGGGTATTAGATATGCATCTGGAAGGTTGTAAGAGGACAGGTAGGCCGAGGAAAACGTGGATGGATTGCGTGAGAGATGATATGAACAGGAAGGATATGAGAGATGAGATGACGATTGATAGAGAAGTATGGAAGAAAAAAACATGCTGCGCAAACCCAAGTAAATGGGATGATGAAATCGAATGATGATGATTTTATTAGTTATTGAGATAGCTGTAGTAACTAATTTTATGTTTACTTATTGAATCGATTAAAATAATTTTTCACGTTTAATTTGTTATTGTATGTATGAAAACTGCTGAGGGAAGGTAAATTTATTTTTTGTCTGATGAAAACATTGTAATGGCAACTTACTCGTAGTTTGTAAGCGTCTTCTCATTTGTTTTTAGAGGATATCGCAAAGAAACTCCAATAGCACTCTCCATACTCACTGAATGACTTTGTGCTTTCATGTTATCACGGGCAACAAAAACTGGTCAAAGACCATTCGTCTTGAGACACTGTGGGGTCTGCTTCGTCATTTGACGAAGAGATTTTGTGTATTTAAGTGGTTGTGCTGCGAAAAAAAGTAGTATTTCTTCTAAAATGTGACTTTTTCCAGAATTGCGCTGCTATCGCTGTCTGTCACAGTGTTTTGTAACTCTTGAACAGTAATAGTTAAACTTTTCACAGAATGTGTATTACTGTGACCGTTATAACAACACATGGGTCATACTGATTCTAGAATTTAGCCGTCTTTCCTGTGGAGAACGCAAAAGTTAAGGGCTTGGGTACATATAACTGATATTTTTATTGCTTAGATCTAGAGTATTAATCAATTTGTACTATTTAAAGCCCTTAACTTTCGGGTGTCCACAGGAAAGACGCATAACGCTAACTCATACTAAAAATCAGTATGACCCAAATATCAAAAATAACGTGAAGTTCAAAATGAAAGGGCAAGGTGACATACGAAATGACACACTCGGCCAGTTTTTTGTTATGTTCTTACGAGTAATTTGTGTCATTCTGCATTAGTTCTGCTTTCTTTATGCGTCATTTTCAATAAGTATTCAATAATAAAACCATTTGAAATTAGTGCGTTTAATTATTAACAAGGGAGAATAAAATCATAACGTTCTTTTTTCTTAAATGTAGTCTGTCAGTAGTCAAACGTTTGGTTTTGTTTCAATGACCTTCCAATACAATATATATTTTTTAATGTCTTTAATGTAAAGATATTTCTTTTTACAACTTCATAATAGTATAGCTATAATTATTTGTAATGATGTCTAAAATCCTACGTTCAAAAATGTATTTTAGATTCTTTTGTATATTTAAATTTAATTAATTAATAGACTAACATACTAACGTAACAATCTAGCTTAGGCCCGCGATTTTAAGCGTTGAAATTTAATTTCAAAAAATACGTCTACGTTTTGAAAAGATTAATGTGTTTCAAATTTCATGTATGTAGTACCACCTATCTTAAATGGTTTGGGCTTGGTTTAGGCATTGCCTTTCAATAATTATGTCACTTTACTGGTTTATAGGTACCGTAAACTCTCTGAGTACGTAAATCTTTTCAAGCACGGGCTACAAACGAGATCATGTTGATTTTTTGCGAAATTCCTGATGTTTTACCATCACGATCTTCGTGATTTTTAAAGTGAATTTCTTCACTTAGGAACTGTATTTTTTTCGGCGCGTGTCAGCCTGCGCCTCGGCAAGGCACAAGGCACTGGTCCAAACCAGTCAGAGTATTGATTTTTTTTAATTATTCAGATATTTGTATTTATCAGAACGGGATCATGTTATTAATTTGCTCTTGTGTAAGCGTTTGGTGTCGTTTTATAGAATTTATTAATTCAATAAAATGTTTTTTTATGCGTGAGTACCTCTTAGGGTCAAACAAGTACTTATGAATATAATTAATCAACTATTTTGCCGTGGACAAAGACAGCAAAAAAAAAATACGAATAAATCTCGATTATCAAACACAGTCAACTTTCACGAGTTTCACGGTCTTTAAACCAAACTTCCCCTTAATTTTAAGTTCAACGCGTTGACATCTCGTATGATCTTCTATAAAACAGCGTATCTTTTTGGTAATTTGTCGTTGCTTAAGCCTTTCTGAGGACAAACGGTTGCATTGTTTTACGACGAGCTATTTGCATTTTCTATTTTGGTTTGTTCTTTGTTCTGATTTATTCGTTTTCTTTTTAAGCATTGTCTTAATGTTGGCGCGGTGTGAAAAACGCCGTGAGATTATGGATTAAAATTATTTAGACTTGGTCATCTGAGGGTCGATCTCACCAACGTAGCATAAGTCTTATTTCAATAAAAATCATTAATTAGTCGTGAGTACACTTATTTTACGTTTCACCAATATTAAAACTAAGAATAAAATCTTTACACTAAAGTAAAATCTTATACCGCCCATTTCGGCTGAGTAAACTGTTAGACGTAGATTAGTAATGTCATTGACAATTTCAAGTAGATTACATATTTATTTCCCAATTGATGTATTAACCCAAACAAATTAAAATAAAAACCGGTTAAGTGCAAGTCGACTCGCGCACCGCGGGTGCCGTACAAAATATACGCTACATATAGCCGTACCTATCTATGAAAATCCAGTGTTAGCAGAGCCGTACTCCTAAACAAAATGTACGCGGTGCGCGATCATTTTATACTGGTTACTGATATAGACAAACAGACATAAAAAAAATAGTTTTTCAGATTTATTTTGTTGATTGTGCTATAAGTGCTTCCTTCATACCAAATTTCAAGTTTCTAGAACAAATGGAAGTACCGTATCAATCTCAATAAGTGTCGAAATATACTATGGCATAAACTGCCGTATCTTTTTTTACGTAAACTTATAAGTTTGATATTTGCACAGCTTCAGGACCGTAAACCTGAGTATAGTTTTAATTTCAACTCGATACCTCCACGCGTTCCCGTGATAAAGGGTCTTGACCGCCAGACAGACAAACTTACAGACAGACGAATAACAAAGTGATCCTATAAGGGTTCCGTTATAAAATAAAATATAATAAATTAATTGAATTCTACTGAGATGTATAGGGGTCAGTGATACATTAAAAATAACAATTATTAAACTAATTTTTTTTAGAGATGTATATGGTCTCTAGGCGTCATAACATGCAATTAGATAAAAATAATAAATTTAAATCCTCAGAAATCTTTAAGGACCTCTATTCGTCTTAGTAAAAAAAAACAATACAAAACAAAAGCCAGTGGCATGAGTGTGAAAATTTTTGGAGGGACCTATGTTCAGCAGTGGATGTTTATGGGTTTAATCTAGTACTCATAGCACAAGCCTTATTAAGCTTTCCATATCCATACTAATATTATAATTGCGAAAGTGTCTGTCTGTCTGTCTGTCTGTCTGACTGACTGTCTGTCTGTCTGTTACCTCTTCACGCTTAAACCGCTGAACCGATTTGGATGAAATTTGGTATGGAGAAAGTTTGAGTCCCGGAAAAGGACATAGGCTACGTTTTATCCCGGAAAAATACCTTTATCCGCGATAAACGAACTTAAGGCGGACGAAGTCGCGGGCAGAAGCTAGTCCCTAATAATTATTTATTATTAGCCGCTACCCGCGGCATCATTAATTTTCATTTTGCACTAAGTATTTAGCCTATGTTTTAATTATTCATTCCCCAAGAGATGATTTCCGGGATAAAAACTGACTTATAAACTATCCCCATATTAAATTTAATCTAAATCGGTTCAGCGGTTTAAGCGTCATAAGGTGACAGACAGAGTTAGCTTTGCTTTTATAATACCTATTAGTATGGAAATATACATATAATCAAACATATTAATATGGATAGGGAATAAGAATGGGGCCTTTAAGCTACGAGCTAGATAACTAGACTAAAAACTTTTGAAACCTAATTACGGAACTGCGGATAAAACTCGAGAACGGTTACAATTTAGTAAAGTTCGTTTTGTTCCATCTCAACGTTTCCCGGGAGACTAAAACCACTTACATCACATCTTGGAAGTAAAATTCCTAAAAGTAAGGTCAACGACCTAATGGTTGACACCTAATACGCATTACTTTTTCAATAATCGACGACCGGTTTAGCATCACTGAATCAAGGTTGCCTGCAAAGCTGAAGGTCCTGGGTTCAAATTCCGGAAAGGGCAAACATTTGTGTGATGAGCATAAATAAATATTTGTTTCTGAGTCTTGGATGTTTTCTATGTATTGACTTTTGTCACACAGGTTTCCACCTGGTTTAAAAGTAAGGGACTTCAACTAATTTTTATCCCTTTTTGTCAATAAAGTTATCTTTATCTTATCTTATCTTATAAACGTTAACTCATCTATTAAATATATCGTCGTCTAGGACTCATAACACAAGCCTTATTGAGCTTACCGTGGGACTAGTTCGATTTGTGTAAAAATTGTCCTGTAATAATTTATTTATTTTATATCTAAAAAAAACCAACGGATCCGGTTTCTTATGACTAAGAAATGTATGTGATGATACCCATTCAAAATTATATATGCCTGCACTAACAATAGAGCGTATTTGGACGGTAGTTACGTCCTTTTGTTGAGAAGAGCAGTTTTATGACGATAATTCAAAACTTGTGTATTTCGTTGGAAGTATTTATAAGCGTCATCTTTGTAATTGTTTCATATTTATTGGACATATTAGAGGTAGTATATACATATATGTGAATGAAACAAAGAGTTCGCAAGTCAGTTTCCGCGATGGCAGCGCAGGAAGAGGTGCCATACCATTAACGCGGAACGGCATATGTACGTGAATTTGAATAGTATTCACCTAGTATTTTACGTAATAGTATTGTATTGTATTGTATTGTAAACACTTTATTGTACATAAAAACAATAAAACAAAGAAATTAAAGTAACATATTTGTACAAAGGCGAACTTATCCCTTTAAGGGATCTCTTCCAGTTAACCTTAGATCAACTGAAAGAGAAGAGTAAACATCAACGCAGATAGACAAACCAACAAGTTAATATGCACAATGACATTTAAACTTAAAAGCTAAAGTAGCATACACATACACATAAACCCTAAAGAATAAATAGTAATATAATAGCATATATATCATCTAGATAAATAAATATACGTGTGTAAATATATATTTATATACATAATAAATATACACAAACGGATAAATATTAAAAGACGAGGTCAGGGGTCTGAAAGCCATAACTTTTTAAAGTTAGTTATAGTAATCGAACTAATGTTATAGTTTTTAAATGAGCTGTTAACATCAAATTTGCATCGGCTATTCCAAATTTAATAAAATAAATTGTATATATAGATAATTATACAATTGATAGTTAATAAATTAAGTAAATATAGTCATAATCAAGAAAGGTGCAATAAATATTTGAAAAATACGACCTGGTTACATCGTACGAATCTCTGCTTATTTGAAGCAACTATCAACTGACATTCAACGGGCGGACGTTTGAATCTGGATTTTAAACTAGGGGAGTATATTGTTCAATTATTCTTTTATTACACAATTAGTCTCGTTATATTCTTATTTCACATAGCTCACTGCTACGACTGTGAGCGACGTCCAGCATAATTCACTGGCGCCGTGCGATTTCTCTTTGCTTGACAATTAGTAGAAGCAGAGCTGAGACTAGCCACACTTGCCACAGACATAACCTTACACTATTACACTGCACACACTGTCTGGCTCTAAGTAAACATCTGGAAAAACCATCTTTACTTGAAATACTCAGTTGTTTTTATCTTTCAGTGCTTGTGGAGTTCTGTGGGAAAATGAGCACTACATCTTGCAAGGCCACTGGCCGTCAACTGGAGATGCAACTGAAGGCCGCATTAAAAGAATTGAAGACATCTAAAGCCCTTTGTGAGCAGCTGTTGCAGGAAAGGGAAGACAGTGAGGCGAAATTGCAGAAAATGCTTGACAATAACACAACTTTGAGAAATGAGCTGGTGGAAAATTACATTCAATTATCAGATGCCACGGGTGAGTTACTGCGACTACAAAACCTTTCGGACTCATTCAACCAATGTGCCTCGACACATGAGGTTGCATTAAATCGCATCACGCACCTTGAAGAAGAACTCTGTGCAGCAAATTCTGAACTAAATCACTTTAGAAAAGAATGTGGCAATTATAATAGATGCATGACTCAGAACCTGTACCAAGAGCTTGTAGGCAGTGAAAATACTAAGGACAATAAAATGTACAATTTTTTTAAATAGTAGTACTAAGTTGAAACAATATGTTAAGATAAATAGATATATTAGGCGCACTCAAAAGCTCATTAAGAACCAATCTGTCAATAAAAACTATTTTCAAATGAAATCAGAATTGTCAGTGACGAAAGAACGGGTAAAACAATGAAATATTGAGCTAGATAATTATGATGTGTATACTCATACATTGAATGCTGAAATAAGTACATTGAAGCATAAGCTTGAAGCTACATCTTCAAGGTACTTATCAACTCAAAAAGAAGCCAGGGAGCATGTCCTGGCGCTCTCACGGCTCTTGGAGGAAAGTTAATACAATGAGGAGCGTTTCAACTCCTTGCTTAACTATATTTTTTGTAACTGTGGACATGTCCCACAAGTACCTCCCACAGCTAGTGTTCAACCGGAGATGCCCTCTGGTACTTCAAAGTCTGCTCCTCCTGTGCAGATGCAGTCGCCAAATTGTATCAATAAAACAATTATATACTCTGACCAGATTGGTTCCGGAGTGGGTTCCATATTAGGTAAAAAACTGGATCAAAATATAACAAACTTCTGTTATCCGAACATAAATATGAGTCAATGGTGTGATTTACTTACAAAAGGAAGTTATGATAACAGAACTACCTTAGTGATTATGGTAGGAAATATTTATAACGACTTATTATACTTATTGTATAATTAGAGACTTATTTAATTATATGTATTTACAGACCACCTTCTGCTGATTTCCATACATTTGAATCCACTATGGAAAATGTCTTAAAAATAGCTTGTAAAGGCAAAAAACATGTTATAGTATGTGGAGACTTCAACGTTAATTTACGTAAATCGAATAGTAACACTGTTAAGTTGTTAAGTTTGTATAAATCTTTTAACTTGGTCAATTTGGTTTTTGAGCCAACCCACGTGGGAATTAGGAGTGAAACCTGTCTAGATAATATTTCAATATTTAAGTCCTTTAGTTCACATCATAGAGGTCAAAGAGCATCTTTCCCAAACACTTTCCCAGAAATACCACAAACTATAACATACAGACCCATAACTAGTTATCGTTTAGAATTATTCAAAAATGAAGTTCATAATGATCTATGTATGATATCCCTTTCGCATGATGACCTAAATTGTTTTTACAAAAATTTCTAAAGATAAACCTTTCTAAGGCATTTGATTGCGTTGATCATGGAACACTCATTTTGAAATTAGAACATTATGGCCTGTCTATAAATGCCTTAAGCCTTATGTCTTCGTATCTCAGCAATAGAACACAAACAGTTGTTGTAAATGGAACCCAATCCAGTGGAGCTGCAGTTAAGCTAGGAGTGGCACAGGGCTCTATCTTAGGGCCATTTCTATTTTTGGTTTATATAAATGACTTACCATCTATAGTAGAAAATCTTTGTGATATAGTACTATTTGCTGATGATACATCATTAATTTTTAAAGTTGACCGGAAAGCAACAGACTATGCCGAAGTTAATAGTGTACTAGTTAAAGTACTTGACTGGTTTAATATTAATCATCTGCTATTGAATGCTAAGAAAACGAAATGTGTTAGATTTGCTTTACCGAAGGTTAGAGCAGTGGATTCTATTATATCGCTCAATGGTGAATGTTTAGAAATGGTGGATAGGGCATTATTCTTAGGTATAACATTGGACAAGAACTTGCAATGGAGTCCCCATTTAGCAATACTTGCAGGTAAATTAAGGTCAGCAGCTTACGCTATTAGAAAAATTAGACAATTGACCAATGTTGATACTACTCGCTTAGTATATCATAGTTATTTTCATAGTATCATGTCATACGGTATTCTGCTCTGGGGCAAAGCAGCTGACATACAGACTATATTTGTTATACAAAAAAGAGCGATTCGTTCTATATATAACCTGAACTCTCGTGACTCCTTAAGAGAACTTTTTAAAGACATCAACATATTAACCGTAGCGTCCCAATATATTTATGAGAATATTATTTATGTTATTAAGAACCTAGAGTCTTTTACTAAGAATTCAGATATCCACGATTTTAATACTAGAAATAAAAACAAAATCGCTATTAGAAAGTTCCGCGTTCGTAAAGTAGCCAAATCATTCGTAGGCCAATGTATACATTTTTATAATAAGCTACCAGATGATGTTTTAAAATTATAGTTTCCAGCTCTCAAAAAGTACTTAAAAGAGTCCCTAATGGCAATGGCATATTATAGGGTAGAAGATTATTTAACAGACAAAAATGCATGGCCCAAAACAGAAACCAAATAAGTTACTTTTACCGGGACACGGTTCTTAAAAGGTGGCATATCAAACGTATGTAAGTTGTTTTAAATAAAAAAAAAAAAAACACTTTTTTGCTTTTTTATATTCTATATTTGTTTTTACTTTTATAAGTTTTGATATGTTTTCTTGAAGAACTACGCATTAAGTTTATATACTCAAAACATATATTTAGTATAGGCTAAATACAAATATTGTAATAGATATAAGAGTTATTTCGAAAAAATGACTGACTGTTGAGTTTGTTCCGGCTTTCTTCTCTTCAGTGGTCTCCTCTTGGGAAACGCCGTAGAGTCAGACTTGTAAAAGTGCCCTAGTGGCCTACTTACAGAATAAAGATCATTATTTCATTAATGGTTCTTTAATATATCCTGGAAATACGTATAAAATGGAAAATAAAGTACAGCTGTGATGCGCCAATTTTTGATATGGATCCTAATATCGTGGTATATATCACGGTAATAGTTTAAGTGGAGATTTTGGTTCTTTATGCTTTATTTTTGGTACACGTAATCGGATATATACTATCTTAGTTATTTCAATCTTGATTTATTCACGCTATTAAAGAACTATTTCCGTGGTAGTAGAAAGTATTCAACTAACCCATAATTTTTAATAAATACTTACTTAGATAACCTTGTACTAAAAATGGTAGAAATCCGAAATGATACTGTGATGTTCTGTATTCTGTGTATCTAGGTCATCTAGTATCATTGGTGTGCAATAAAAACTATTTGTATTGTATTGTCACCTCATTTAATTGCACTTTGCCTATAAAAGTTTGCAGTAGGTATATCAAGATTAATGACTATGGTACACTTTGTATTGAAATCCTATAGCAATATACATTCTTTTTCCACGTACTAATCAAATCAGTATTAGCCCTTTGTCGTGAATGGTGATTTTACACAAATCTACACACCAAATCGAATCCATATTCAAAATTCAAAGATCATACAAACTATTTTTCACTAAGTCATATTTCATGTCAAATAATTTGAAATACAACCACATATTATTGAAGTAAGATTGAATTTTCAACCACAACTATGCATCTATGGGTTTCTGAAAGTTATTCTACGATACGTGCTTGCCCTCTGCTCCAATACCATTGTTCTATACTTCTAACAAAAAAGGTCTTATAATAACAGTAATAACGAGACGGTTAAGTCCTTCTTTAAACGAAAAGCAGTATTCTAAGAACAATACCAGCCCCTATGATGCAGATATTTGTGGGTAACTATCACAAACTCCAATCGTGCACATTAATTGTATGGCAAAATGGATTGTACAACTAGAGGTATGGAGATCAAATTACAAATAAAAGTTTAAGAGGGATAAGAGCAAGCTGCTTTAATATATCTACAAGGCATTACGTTAAGATATTAGGGTTGGAACCAATTTACGTAATTACATTTTCGAATATATGCTTCTTTCTTAATTTGCAATACTTATTCGCATTTCCAGGTTTTTTTGCGAATATTAAAAAATATATTTTACGCTGTTGTTTTATTCAGCGTAATCGAGTTAAAAGTATCCTTTAACCATCTGTTGATCTGGGATCCGTTTTAGCGTGATGAAGCCACAACGACCCATATGTAATAAAAAAAAAACAAAAAAATATCGATTGCTACAAATCGTCCGTATCACTTTTTTTTGTATCTTTAATGTCACAATTCTTTTTTATAACTTTTTAAGAGTAGGTTCTAGAAGGTGCCCGATCGATGAAGTTTACCTCTTCCGCTAACGTAATTGCGGGGCAAGTTCTAGTTTAAAACACTAGTAGGATATTCCGTCAGTCCACTTGGGTAGACCCAACTTGGAGAAAGAGGTCACTCGTTGATTCCAACTCAGATCGGGCAGCTTCGAGAAGCTACGTTAATCTTCCCGTCCCAAATACCGCAGGATCTTAAGACGAGGGCCTTTAACCAGTGTGTGTTGCCAGTGATGACATACGGCACTGAGACGTGGTCACTCACAATAGGAAGCTCAAAGGGTAATGGCTATGCTCGGAGTCTCCTTGCGAGATCGAATCAGACATGAGGAGAACCGCAGAAGTACGCGAACTGGGTTCTTCTGCGGATCAACGTAGCTTAAAGAGTTGCTAGACCTTAGCAGTGGGCGGGGCATATTGCTCGTAGAACCGATGTCCGCTGGGGCAGAAAGCTTCTCGAATGGCGGCCAGGACAATAAGTCGTGGGAAGGCCGACGAAAGCTGGTCCGATGATCTGCTGAAGATTATGGGGAACCGGTGGATGAGGGCGACGCACAATCGGTCATGGAGATCCTTGCGGGAGGCCTGTGTCCAGCAGTGGATGTCTTTGAGCTGATACGAGTCTGATGAGATTGCGAGCCCGCATTCGGCTATGTTCAAAAACCTATATTCGTTACATCCCTAGTAGATATATCTTCAGAGCAGATACGACCCCTATTGTATTGGTCAATTAACGTGATCTAATATACTTTGATAAGATTTCCGCCATGTTGAGGGCGCATCTCAAGGCTCCTATAATCTGATTATTACGTATTTATTAAGTTAACTTTGCGACGTAGCTCCTTTAAGGCTAGCACTAACACTGCGCAGTCACCAAATAATCATGTTCCATCCTTTTCGTTTGCTATAGAAAACGAGTGTTCCATATGAATATTTGGGAGTTACAGACGCAGTGTGGTGCCGACATGAATACTATTATAAAGTTGTTAAAAATGAAATATTACATAGCGTATTAAAAAAAACTATTGTAAGGGACTATTTGGAGGTAACTGCAGCGAAATTTTTATTTTATTTTGTGCATGTTTGTTTGTATGTGTCGTTGTGGCTTCATCACGCTAAATCGGCTAAACGGATTTTAACTATTCTTGGTACACGAGTAACTGGGTATCCACAGATGGTTATAGAATATTTTTTACTAAACTACGCCGAAAAAAAACAGGGGTTATGTCATTTTCTCCTCCACGAACGATGTTGCGGGCATCTTTTAGTGGCTTATACATTTGAACCCCGTATAAAGAAAAAAATGTTCCAATATTTTCATCTCAGGTCGTTACATTATCGTATGAGTTATTTTTTTATTTCTATAAACGTAACGCAATACAAATATTTTTCTATACACAATTTTGAGACATAAAAATGTCCCTAATTTCCATTTCAGTTTCGTAAAATTTTAGTGTGAGTGTTTTTAGGGTTCCGTAGCCAAAACGGAACCCTTATAGTTTCGTCATGTCCGTCTGTCCGTCGGTCTGTCCGTCCGTCCGTCCGTATGTCACAGGCATTTGACCCAAAAACGATAAGATGTTTATTGATGAAATTTGGAATATAGGTGTCTTGTGTAAGCCGCTACTTATTTTGATAGTTAAATAAAAAATATGTATATTTCTAGGGGGGGCACTCCATACATGTAACCGAAACTGAAAAAAAAAAATTCAGCAAATATCAATATGTGGCACATCATTCGATAGTTCTTCTAAAAACGCTTTGAGGTCTATAAAAAAATGATTTAGTAAACATTTTCGGAAATATTCGCTCCGAAAGTAGCAAAAATTGTCTCCCCCCTCCCCCTCTATTTTCTAAACGGTATGTTTGAAAAATGTGAAAAAAATTACAAATATAACCAACGAAAATTGTTTTAAACATGATCGGACATACCGTTTTTCAGTTATTGCCAAAAAACTGCGCTTCTCGGCAAAAGCACGTACTCGTATAAGGAAGGTACGCTCTTTTGTTAATGTTTTTTTTTTCATATTGTATTCTTTTCATCTGTAGTGCATTTTTTTGTATAAACGGCTGCGGAACCCTACATTGAGTATGGTCCGACATGCTCTTGGCTGGTTTTTTCTTCCTATGAGCGTATAAATATTTCTTAGATGAATACCAAACAAATATTTTTCCTTACAAAATTTTAAGACAAGGTAAAGGAGCATATTTTCTGCAAATGAGGCTGTTATGTTCCAGTTTGACGGCACCTAAAATATAGGTATTTGCATTCCATCTTTTTCAAAGGAAATGGTTATTAAACAAACCTAACCTAGTATGAAATTGAGACGGCATCTAATGGACTGAAGTTTGCTTTCAGTTTGTTTGTTGTTATCTAGAACAGTTCAAAACTGCCGTGATTTATGAGATGACGTTCCAAACTGAAAGCAAATGTTTATATACTGTAAACAGCATATTACATCTTTACAACACTTTATTTAATCAGTTTCCTTATGTCTTCTGTCTTACAAAAAATATTTTGCGCGTAGATTTTCATTGAAATTTGACTGACCTGTATTAAAACTCTGAAGAGATATGAAATCAACAAAATAAATGAAACTTAAATAAATTTTTGTAATTGTGAACAATAATATGGAAAGGCTCAATCACTGAAATAAATGTATATGCCGTTTAGAATAGGGTATTTGACATTAGAAAAAAAATGAAAAATTATATAAGATCTTGATAAAACAAGCAAAATAAATAACTACGTTAAAATTTTGAGTTCAATACCTTACGTGTAGCTTATTTGTTGTATGAGTATTTAAAGTTGGGTGTTGAAGTCCATTTTTAAAGTATGAAAATATTAATAACTAATAATACCATTCAATAACCCACAAAACATTTAATAATTTTGTTTATAAAACCGTTTCTATACACGCAAGCTTAAACATAGTGCAGGACAAAGGTCTTATTTTCCCTATACAAGATACAAGCGTGTGACGTCACATGCTTGTAGGCTTTAGTATGAAGCGTTTTTTCGGAAAGTCCAACAATGTGCTTTTAACGTCATTGTATCTTGGGAAGTTTTTATGATATTGGAGTAGTTTTTTTACTAATATTTCTATTATCAAGACGTCGTTTAACATACCATAAAAAAATTGCCTATTATATATCGGTAAACACATTCACTGCCAGAAACCGTCTAGCGGGCGCTTTGCTCGTAGACGCGTAGCAGATACCATGCGTTTCCCCGTATGTAGAGGAAAGTGCGTAGCGCTACGCAAAGCTTGGCGGCTAAAGTGAGAAGTAGTATCCGTCGCAGTGATAACAGGATATGGAAAGTTATCGCCGATAGACTGGACAGTTCCATTCTGCATGTGTGCGTTAAAGAATTGATACATGTACATTGACATCAATGGTTCAAAGCTAATTTAAATTAAAAAATTAAAGCATGTTTACTTAAATTTAATTAGTAACAAACTAAATTAGGTTTAAGATTAATACTAACCATTTTATGGAATATTAATTCTAAATTATTATTATTTTTATAAACCCAAACCAATACCTACTTACCTATTAGGTAAAAAATCTTAGAGCATTTAACCACTGGAAATGCCATACGAATACATTCCCCTCTGCTAAAGTAATCACAAATCTTTGGTTAGTTTATACGGTTTTTTTTTTATATTATGTACAATCTTACGAAGATAACTTTAAAAAATCAAACAAAAAATCAAATTTTCCCTTAAAACAACAAAAAATTATATACCTACAAATTTTGTAAAAATGGCATGTGTTTACAATCTACATATTAAGTTTTAAGAGTTCGGGGACAAACAGACAGCGGAATGTTTCGTAATATTAATCCCTTTCGGTACGGAACCCTAAAAAAGATCCCCCGTTGTGCCGAAAAGCGTATGGTTGAAAAACCTCCACCACCAAAACAGTCCAACGCATATTAAAACTGAATGCATAATAGTATGCGGCTATTATGGAGTATTTATCGTTACGCCAACAATAACCAGGGGTCGGAATAGGTAGTGCCTAAACCTAAACACACAATTACCTAAACTTCGTGGGAGGACGTAATTAAGAGTTGTTATAACCGCCAAAATAATTAATATTTTTTATTGAATGCGGGCTTTAGCAAACAGGGTAAGCAAACTAAAGTGGCAATGGGCAGGTCACATAGTTCGAAGAACCGATGGCCGTTGGGGCAAAAAGATTCTCGAGTGGAGACCGCGTACCGGCAAGCGCAGCGTGAACTGGTTAGGGCTGCGGGGACTCGCTGGATGCGGGTCGCCTCTATCCGGCATGTGGAAATCTATTGAGAAGGCCTGTGTCCAGCAGTGGAGGTCCTATGGCTGAAATGATGATGATGAATGATGAATACGGGATTTCCCGGATGACTTAAAATACTTAATACACATAAATTCACGCTCGAGGTCAGTCCTACGAGTATGTCAGACGGACCTATTTGTATATTCACTTTTGGGTTGTTAACGTATTTATATGTGGCTTCATTACGCCAAATCAGCACTATATTTGGTACACATGGTAGCTGGGTATCTCCAGATGGTGACAGGATATCTCCAGATGGTGACAGGATATCTCCAGATGGTGACAGGATACTTTTTACCCGACTAAACTGAAGAAAAAAAGAGAGGTTATGACTTTTTCTCCTCCACGAACGAAGTTGCGGGTACCTTTTAGTACTTAATAAATTTACACCTCAGATTGCTTGTTGTTGCTTTAACACGATTGCGGTGCTTATTCATGATGTTCCATATTGCGTACTGCCTCAACCTCAGCAAATAACATTAAAGTATAGCACCATTCACTATACAACGTCAACCTCGTATCGCCAAGCAAATCGGTCATGAAATGTCGTTACAAATTTGGAAATTATTGGACCATTTTGCAGCATTCGACAGATTTGAATGCATTTGCAGCACCCATTCAGATTTTACGATGTACTATCGTAAAACGGAGTTTTACTGCCACAGTGGACGCATAACGTCGAATCAAAATATGTTTGTCATTTCTACAAGCGCTTCAACCGCTCCGCTCTAGCATAACGGGCACTGTACAGCACAGAGAGAGATCGATAATATTTGTCACGCGAGAAAAAGCGACATGGCGCAGTCGTGCTGATATACCGTCGGTTACACTAAGACTGCGCATTAATCACCACGTAAGAAAACGGGGCTTAATCGCGTATAAATATGGTTTATATAATTAACTTTAGTTGGTAATTCTTCGACGTTTTGGACGTCGCGTTACGTTCATAGTCGCGAAGGAACTGGAGAGGCGGGTGTCAACATCTTGGCATGCGAATTGTTCGATCTACCCGCGCTTGGTGTTTGATTATGAAGGTGGCGCATTCTACCAGAGCCGGGGAAGGAGCTAGCCGGTGCACGAGGAAAAAATCGACCAATAGGAATAATGAATTCTCCTTGCCTCCCATAGCACAATTCTGGTGGAATTGAGAACGAGGAATGTGTGCGAGGAGCTCGAGTGAAAATGTAGTACTTTTCTGTAGTCAATATAAATTATACCACGCTTATAGCCAAATGCTATTTAAGAAAATACGCTGAAAAGAACTATGAAAATATTTTTGAGAGTTTTTGGCTACTTTTAAATAATCAAATAAACACATTACCACTCCTTTGCGTTGCGCAGTTGGGTAAAAAGAAAAACAAGAAGGCTATATAACCATAATACTATGTTTTTTTACGAACATCTTGATGTTTTACCATCACGACCTTCATGATTTTTAATGTGAATTTCTTCACTAAATAAGAAACTATATTCTTAAAAATACAAAGATCTAAATAATGAATAACAGCAAGCTGACTGGATTCTGTAGCTCAATTGGCAGAGCGTGCGCCCCGGCAAGGCACTGGTTCAAATCCAGTCGGAGTCTTGAATTTTTTTCATTATTCAGATTTTTGTATTTATAAGAGCATACAATTATTTTTCTTTAAAACGTCATACTCTCTGAGCGTTTCGACGGTTCGTACAAAAGAGCTGATTTGATCTGTCAGTCGTGGAGCGAGGCTCTTTGCACCTCGTATTTACACACAGATTCACAGCTTTTCTAAGCAAACTTAATACGCACGCACTACGCAGCTTTTTTGTACGTCTCTGGTTACTATTGCAGCTTACATCCGCACATAGCTTAACTATGCCTTCATTGGACACTGCCCACTTAACAAACATTTATATGTTCTAGGAATAACCGACAGTCCCCCGGGACTGGACTGAGACTGGGTTGTCTGTGGGCCGACGAAACAGCTCCCCGCGTGATCCTGGAATGCGTTGGGGTATCTAAACAACGGACTGAAATCCTCACAACACCGAGGTCGCTCCGGGAGGCCTGTGGAAACATCAGGAGGATCCTGCATTTCTGGACGGAGCTAGGCTGACTAGGCCCCTGAGCAGCAACATTCCCACGCACAATGGCCCGACTTTCACGGGCTAAGTGCGGAGAACGGAATCCATAAACACATAGCTTCGATATGCGTCCTAGCTCCGCTCAGCTTCCTCGTACGTTTCAGAGGGAAGCACTCACATCGATTGACGCTACGCTTGGAGAGCATCTTCCAATACTCCGGAGGGTACGTAACTTAATGCAATTTTGAATATTAAGCTTCTCAGATGTGTGCATGTTATGTTTTTTCCCGATAGTATACGTTATGTGAACTCAGAATCTACAAATCTCCTATTTTCATATTAATTGTTTTGAAAAGGCGATGGCGGGACGATCTAGACATTTTCCGCAAAGATTGGCAGAATCACACAAGTAATAGGGGCGAATGAAAAATACAAGGGGAGGCCTTCGCTCCGCTGTGGGAAAGGGAGGCTGAACAAAAAAAACACGTATATTATCTCATATGAGCCCCCATTGTTTTAGTTAAATCAATGATAATCATGGAAACAGAAGAAAATATTAACAACCTAGGAAGTTAAAAGTAGGTGGAAGTTACTGTTCATTTATTAAACAAAAACTGCAATTAATCTCGATGAATTTCAACCACCAAAATCATATTATAAAATTTATATCTTATCACAATCGTCAACGCGGTTGAAACGCACGTTAATATTCTCATTTTACCAAAAGGTGAATTTTATCGCGATAATAATTTTACTGATGCCATTTACGAGTATTGATGCATCAGCATTTAAATTCGATTTCATTTTTAATTCATTTCTAGCTGCATACTTATATAATATATCAATTGCCTTTCCGTTACATAAAAATCAGTAGAATTTAACAAATCGCAGTCAAATTCAAAACTCTTTTTTAAAACCGGCTAAAAATATAATTTAACTAATCACTTCTCACTTCCAGTCACTAAAAATATAATTCAATCATAGGACACTGTCATCTAACTAAATATACCATACAAAATACTCTCAATTGTACACCTCACAAATATACAGCAATTTACAAATAATTTACAAAACACAATCAGAGCTGAGTGTGTTTTGTAAACTAGAGGTAGAATTTGATAAATAAAATTATTACGTGGTGCAAAACAACATAGAACTTAAGAACATTAGACAATACTACATGCATAAAATGCATAACTGCTCTATACACATAAATACCTTTATATACATAACTATACTATTATAAACTCGTAACAATTACATATCTGTTTACATTGAAGATATTTTCAAAAACACTATCGTAATGGACTTTTTGTATGTTTGTATGTGTCGTTGTGGCTTCATCACGCCAAATCAACTAAACAGATTTCGACTATTTTTGGTACACTAGCTAGGTATCTTCAGATGCTTAGAAGAAAAAAAGAGGGGTTATCACTTTGTCTCCTCCGTGAACGAAGTTGCGAGCACCTTCTAGCATATATATACTAACATACATTTAATTTCAGCCACGCAGGTGAAAGGACTAGAATTTAGTAAAGAGGTAATAAAACAAAGTAGGGTTATAAATTTCCGTGTCCGCCATATTGAATTAATGTAGACGTCATATACCTGGCGGCAGTGTTCCATCTAATGTGGTTCTAATGACATCCCGTTTGTCTATGCGTCGCTGGATGAACATCTGGAATCTGACACTAGTGTGCATATGTTAGTCTATCTAACATTATGCAATGCATTTGTTTGTCAGTCAATTTATTGTATATAGCTTCTGCCCGCGACTTCGTCCGCCTTAAATTCGTTTATCGCGAATAAGCGTATTTTTTCGGGATAAAAAGTAGCCTATGGCTAACATAACGTAACATATGGCTAAAATAACCGATCAACAAACCACGCTTAAAGCTTATGATGCCTACATGGGATCAATGTTATGGTATATTACTCTGGGGAAACTCGATCGATATAAATAGAATATTTATAGGTCAAAAACAGTGCATACGTGGTATATGTGACGTTAGTCCCATAACGTAAGCCATTGTTCTCAAAACTGAATTTATTAACCGTACCATCTCTTTATATCTTTGAAATCTGTGTTTTTGTTAAAACTCATGCACACTATTTTAGCACAAAAGGCCAAGTAAGTAACTTTAACACGAGATATCCACAGAGGTTACAGTATCCTAAAGCAAAAACTGATCTATATCGTAGGAACTGTTTTCCAATGGCCATACGGATATTTAATAAATTACCAAACGATCTCAAGGATCTAAAATTACATCAATTTAAAAATAAATTGTACAATTGGTTAAAAGAGCAGACATTTTATTCAGTTAAGGATTATTTAAATTATCGATTATCGACTTTTATTGATTATTGTAATTCGTTATCCATTTTATGTAAATTGTTTTAATTTGGTAGTGTGTATATTTATTATAATTTAATTGAAAATTTAATGTCAATATAATGTTTGACATGTTGAAATAATTTAAATGTGTATTTTTGCACGCCAGTGTTACTGGTTAGATATGTTAAGGGCTATACGTGTTTTTGACCATCTTTTGTATGTACCATATCTAAAGCAAATAAATAATTTCATTTCATTTCATTATGTCCTTTCCTGGGACTCAAACTATCTTCATACCAAATTTCATCCAAATCGGTTCAGCGGCTTAAGCGTGAAGAGGTAAGAGACAGACAGACAGACAGACACACTTTCGCATTTATAATATTAAATATGGAGTATGGATTAATTCGTTGATTCTGATTGTATATCTATGGGTGTATATCATCTATTCTATACTATTATAAAGTTGTAAAAATGAAATGTCCGTAGATTGCAGATATTTTCAAAAACAAATATTGTTACGGTCTATTTGGAGTCACTAAAAAGTTTTTTTTTGTCTTTGTATGTGTCGTTGTGGCTTCATCACGCTAAATCAGCAACGGATTTCAAAAATTTTAAAGGGTACACGGGTAGCTGGGTATCCCCAGATGGTTACAGGGTACTTTTTACCCGACTACGCTAAAGAAAAAAAGAGAGGTTATGACTTTTTCTCCTCCGCGAACGAAGTTGTGGGCGCCTTCTAGTTAAGAGCGTTTGTACCTGCTTCACTGGCAACATCGCATATTTTTTTCATTTTGCTTCAATATTTTGTAGTACTTGAATGAAACTTAAAGGTATGTTCAATTCATACCCTACATCTTTAGGAATCATGTTGCGTTTCATTCACCTATCACCCGCTTTTGCCTTTATTTCATTACAAAACCAGATATAGACATGAATTCATTTTTAGAGCCTTGGTTTTGTAACTACCGAAAACCTAATGAATGTATTGAAAACATGTTCAAGTTACATTCATATTTCTCAAAATAATCAAGGAAAACCAAAAAATATGCGACGTTGCCAGTTAAGCGGGTATAAACCCTGTTAAAGATATTTTCAAAAAAATGATTGCTATGGACTATTAGTCACTGAATCGAAAAATTGATTGATTCATTGATTGATGCACTACAGGTGAAAAAATACGATATGAAAAAAAACACTAACAAAAGCGCTTATCTCCCCAGCACTTACGTCCTTTAGCTGAGAATCGCAGTTTTTTGTTAATAACTTAAAAACGGTATGACCGATCAGTTTAAAAATGATTTTCATTGAAAGTATTTATTAAGTTTTATGTTTGTATTTTTTTTATTTTTTGAATATACCCCCCCTTAAAAATATACATATATTTTTATTTAATTATCAAACTAAGTTGCGGCTTACACAATACACCTATGTTCCAAATTTCATCAATATACATCTTGTAGTTTTTGAGTAAAATGCCTGTGACATACGGACGGACGGACGGACGGATCGACGGACATGAGGAAAGTATAAGGGTTCCGTTTTCGCCATTTTGGCTGCGGAACCCTAAAAACGTACCTAAGATTCTTTCGTTTTATTCAACAAGCTAACCGATTTGACGTATCATAAAAAAAAAACTAATTTTGTCAACAGTCAACTTCCTTATTTATTATGCATCAGTGTTACATTAAAAATGCTGATTTAATCTACCAAGGAATTCCGATTTTAATATGATCCCGCTGTCAAAATTACAAATTACTCCAGTCAAAGGCAAATGATTTCCTCATTTTTCCCAATATCTCACGCAAATCGCGACCGAAAACCAATAAAGAACTAGGCACATGCTTATTTATCACGACAAATCGGAAGTCAACTATAAAATTATACCAACAAAACGTTACCAACTTATCTTTGCCGTCCGGCAAACCGTTTATTTGTTCGCGTTATACAGATAGTTGTGTTTGGAGAAGCGCAAATATAATTTGGCAAACGCTAGGGTTGAGCCACAGCTGTCGTTCGCCGTTTGTCAGTTTTATAGGGCTGTCACATAAAAAGCCTCATGTTTTTCGCTTATGGATAAAACGTGACGCGTGTGTGCATATGAAATGTCAGCAGTAAATCGAATATCGGCTATGCTTTCCAATCTATGCATAATATTATGAGAGTTCACATTGTGGTCACATTATGCCCAGTGCAGTTGGCACGCTTTCTTAAAAATCCTCAGATCTCTTCCATTTCGTTCGCGCAGGAGAAAATATTATAACCTTCTTTTTTAGGCTTCAGAATAGTCGGAAAGAAGTGTCCTATAACCATCATCCGAGGGATTTCCTTGTAATAGCAAAATGGTTGAAATCCGTCAAGCCAAACATAAAATCTATACATTGCAATATACATGAGTAACTTGATATTTTCCAATCGAGTTTATTTCTGGACAGATTATTCATCTTTCAATTAAGCTCATTGAAATAAGCCACTTTTATATTCCAAGTTAGGAGCAAAGCTAGGTAAGTAAAAATTTGCCACTTCTCATAATGGACAACATTTCAGTTTTTTAAAGTGATTACAAGTGAAATATCAAGGATAGATTTGGGCTCTCTTAACATAACCTTATTTTTGACATCTTCGGATCACTAATTTTGAAAATGTTTGGCTCAGTGGGTTGTGCAACCCACGAAGCTGGCGTACTATAATGGCCTACGAAGCTGGCGGTCCCGGGTTCGATCCCGGCCAGGGCTAGTGTTTGTGCGATAAGCACGAATGTTTGGTCTTGGATGTTTTATATGTATTTAAGTATTACAATTTATCTATATATTATGTAACTATATCGTCGCCTAGTTCCCATAGTACAAGCTTTGCTTAGTTTGGGACTAGGTCGATTTGGGTAAGTCTGTCCCTGTGTTATTATTTTTATTTTTTTTTAATTGGCATTTATACAAAAAGTGTTAACATGTCATATTGTCAGTTTACATTTGTGTCATAACTAGTGGCGGGTAATAATAACGACACGATAAAACATCACAATGATCGGCCGTCTAGAAAAGTATAATTGTGATTGGTCACGACGGAACGTTACCAAATCACATAGGTTATGTGAGCAACACGTGTATTAAATACAATACAGTAAGTAACTTTAACGTGTCAAGTCAGTCGTGGATATTTTTTAACAACCGGTGCGAGAGTCACAGTGATTAAAATTGAATTGTAACGCTTTTCACCATTTCTAGTTATGACAGCTGTCACAATGATCCCACAGATACAGAATATTTTTGAGATGATAACGTCTTATAACTCGATGAACGCCGGCTGCACGCACGAAAAAAGCGTTCGGCTTGTGACGCATCTATCTCTCTTCCACGTTATGGGATGAGGATGAAGATGAGGATCAAGATGAATACGAACATGAACGTGGACATGAGGTGAAACATGAAAATGGGGATGAGGATGAGTATGAGGATGGGGATTTAAGATGAGGATGAGGATGAAGATGGAGATGATGATTTTTATGTAATTTCAATAAATAAACGAAGTGTTTAAAAAACAAAACGTCCCAAGTTGTCCGAATACGTATGTGTACTGATGTGCAAATTGCGGAAACTTTCCAAAATGCTTAAAAAAGGTTTTTTAAACAGGTAAGTTAACACTGGACTTAAGACGTATTATATACTAAAAAATGCTTAAAAAGGGTCTTATAAACATGTTAAGTAATACTAGACTAGACTTAAGACCTTTTTTAAGCATTTTGGAAAGTTCTCGCAATTTGCACATCTTTTACTTGTGTGAACATCAAATCACACGTCCTTGGAGTGGATATTGAAATATTTGAATCGTCATAAAAAATCTCAAACCTCTAGTTGAAATACTCGTAGTAAAATTGTTGTAAACTCAGTTCTGTTTCATTTCTTTAATTCCCGACTTACCCACTTTCGTTCCAACCGCCAATAGCAATCTCGTTAGCGCTGCACGGATTCATAAAATTTACATATAGACAAAACGCTAGGGTTTATGTCCCAATCTGTAACACTGGCGCGCGGCAAAGTGACGTAACTCAACCATTACACCTATTCGGTTAACACCCTTTTATGTAAGCAGCTCAGTGCATTAGATTGGACTTTTGTTTCACTTATCTTAATGGAAGAAAACCGAATTCTCCAAAACATAGTCCAGTTTACGCAGGCGTTTTGTTGTACAATCATTGCATCCATGCAATGACAATGTATTTAATAACAGATGTTTACTAAAATTCATATATATAATACAACCAGTATAGGGTTTCAAAGCAGCTTGGTTTGGGTCAGCGGGGCAGGAGCGCGGGGCCGGTTGTGACAGAAATAATTTCTTTCGACCCCGATAAAAACTGGACCCTTGTCATTAGTGGCTGTCATGATCGAAAACGAAACTACGGAGTTGGACTTTTTTCTCTTTGTTGTATAAAAACCCTTTATACAAAACTGGTTTTTGACTTTTAACGTATAAAATAACATTTAAAAAATCATTTGAAGATATTAATTTTTATAACTACCACGGATCATAAAACGCGAGAAAAATTGATTGAAATGACGTATGACAACCAGTGAAGACCCAAGCACTTCAATGAATTTTGCTCGCATTTTACGAACCATGATAATAACCATTTCAAGGTCTCAAAAACTATTTGAAGTTTCTAACTAATAGCAAATGCATACTATAGAGTAGACGACTATTTATAAAATGCATCGCCCAAACCAAACTCAATATTTTATAAACAGACATATTTTGCTTTGTTTTCTTCTATTATGATTTTACTTTTCTAACTTTTGATGTTTTCTGGGTGACTACGCGTAAAGCCTATATATACTTCAAAAGATATATTTAAGATAGGCGTATTACTAATTTTGTAATAGATAACAATTATTCTTGATTTAATTGTAATAGTTAAATAGAGATGCAGAGGGACACTTCAACATGCTTATAAAAAAATAAAAAATACTCTGACTAAATTTCTTTCGGATGTTTTTCTCAACTGTGCTCTCCTCTTAGGAAATGCTGGAAGACTCAGACTTGTAAAAGTATCGTTGCGGCCTACTTACAGAATAACGATCATTATTTCAACAGTTAATTAGACAATGCGTTGTAGACCATACAGATTTTTTTTTTTATACACATACGACAAAATTCTTGATTTAAACTTACACAATTTTAATTAGTTAATGTAAACAACATCAAATAACATCCGATAAATCGCCTGACGTCGTGAGTGTAGTGTATCGGACTAGTGACGACCGTAGTGGTCAACCTAATAATAAACATCAAGCGCGGGTAGATCAAAAAACTCGCGCGGCTAGAAGACGTTGATTCACCGCTCCAGTTCCTTCGAGACTATGGACGTAACGCGACGTCCGAAACGTCGAAGACTTACCAACTAAAGGTAATTAAATAATTATTTATACGCGATTAAGCCCCGATTTTTTGTATTATGATAATGAGATAAAAGTCTGTAGTTAAGTTTCCTCTGAAATTTTCTTTGAATGAGACCCTTGTCGAAAGACAAGCGGCTAGAGATTAATGACACAATTTCTGATTGTACAAGACTTATGCTGAACTGAAAACAAATATTTATGCTGATCACACAAATTCAATTTCTCCATTATTATCGTAACTCTAGGGCCCCGTTCTGATATCTGCAGAAGACGGCGAAAGGACATCGCACACTCGTTTTATGCCAAATTTTACTGCGCACGGCTGCGAAACGTATCATACCCGATGACCTCCTTACGCGTGAAGACTATCGTAAACTTTATTGGTACTTTCTTCGACCGTGTCAAAGAATAATGTGTCAATCCTGCTGGGTAAAGGTTTCGTATTACTTCAAGATTTATAGAAGTATGTATGTACGTTCCACTTAATCTCCAAAACTACTGGACGAATTTTTATGAAACATTCCAGTTATGTACCTTATATATCAGAATAGGAGATAGGCTATAATGAATGTCAAATTTCATCCCTTTTAGGGACGAAAAAGGGGATGGAAATTTGTATGGACAGTAAATATTTTTTTTACGCTGGGAACTTGAAATCTTAGTAATATGTTTCACACATTTAAATTTATTATACATGCGAAAGTGTGACCGTCTGTCTGCTACCTCTTGACGCTTTAACTGCTCAACTGATATCGATGAAATTTGGCAGAGATATTTGAGTTTTGGGGAAAGACATTAAGCTACTTTGTATCCCAGAAAAATATTTTTTATCCGCGATTAACGAATATAAGGTGGACGAAGTGGCGGGCGGCCGCTAGTAAAGAAATAGAGCCTTGGCACGTTACAATTTAAAAAAACTGTTTTATTCACGTTACTGTAAAAAAGCAAACCAAATGAAGCTTAAAACTGTCGAGCAATATTTACTCACGTGCATTGAAAACTTAATATATACAAATTTTTATTTATTTTACATCGCTATCATTGCTAAATAAAATTGGAAAAATTGTAGACGTAAAAATGGCAAAGTTCACGTCGAATTTACGAGTGAGTTTTATAGTCGGCACTGGCTTGAAAAATAATCTTAATGGCAATCTGCTTGCGTGCACCGAATTAAAATTTTAGTCTGGGAAATTACGTTAGAGTTGTATGCAAAACTTGACATGCTCACTGAAAATAATTTCATACAACTTTATTCAGTGGAAATAACCCCTAAAGACAAATGGTTAAATTATCAAATTTAAAGCGGGAACGGAGTCACATCTGGTATACAGATGGATCCAAGAAAGGAAAAGATGTGGGATGTGGTGTCTATGGACAGAGACCAAAACTCAATGTCAGCGTCAGCGTGGGTATAGAGGTCTCAATCTTTCAAGCGGAAGTTTTTGCCATAAATAAATGCGTGGAGATAAACCTTAATAAGAACCTAAGACACCATCACAATTACATCAACTCGGACAGTCAAGCTACCCTGTCTGCACTAGAATCCCTAGAGACTAACTTCGGGACTAGTGCGTTTGCACTAGTCCATGCAAAATTAAATTAAATGCCCCGGCTAATTCCTTTAAAGTCATACTTAGGTACCGACATTGATGGAAACGAACGAGCGAATAAACTTATGGCCCTATGTTGGACCGAAACCCTTTTATGGGATCACAAAACGAAAGGCAGATGCTTTTAACGACTTATATAGATCTAAGGCAATTGAGAAATGGAGGTTTGTAAAAGGACAAAACCCCTTGAAAATCTTAATTAAGGGATTCAAGCAAAAGTTCTCTAAAGAGATACTACAGCTCAAAAGACCGAAAACTTGCGCTATAACGAGAATCCTGACAGGTCACACCAAATTGAACAAGCACATGCAAATGGAAATGAAACAAGACGCAGTATGCAGATCCTGCCAAGAGACAGAGGAGACTGCAATCCATATCCTCTGTTTCTGTGGACTACTCATGAGAATAATAAGTATCTAGGGCAACATGTCGTGCCCCCGGAAGAGATACAACACTTCAGTTCCCAAAGAATCTGGGAATTCCTAGACTCAACGGGCCTCAGTAGTGAACTCTAATAAAGGGCTGCCACAATAGATCAAATCTGGTCGAAGCGGCATACATAGGGCCCACTAATCAACAATAATAACAATGCAAAACTTTAAAATATTTTTAAAACACTTATTTGGGTGTATTCTTCTAAGTCGTATACTCTTGTCGGATTGGTCGTGGTTATGGGTTGTCCTCTTCAATATCCACTGCAGCTTTTGCGATACCTCTCCATCTCTCTCGGTTTGTGGCACTCCGAACACACTCCTTTAGGGAACCTTTCGTTGTGGACTTAATGAGATCCGTCCACCTGTAGGAGATCGGCTGCAAGAATGTTGACCTTCTACTCTCTCAGTGGTGCAGTACTGTCCAAACATTTTCAAAATTCGGACTCGCAGATATGACGGAAGTCTTTGTTTGATGTGGGTGTAGGTATATTTGAGCATTTTAAGCACCTCCTTACCGCTACATTATTGACGAAGTCCGTATAAATTGTGGTTATTTCCGGTTATCTTGTAGACGTCACGGTTTCTGCAATTCTTAACAAAATTATAGCGTTTACTCTTTTTTAATTTTCACTCGACAGCGTCAGAAGGAGGGCTGTCAGACGTAAATGAAATAGAAAATTAATGTATATGATAAACTCAAAAATTTAAAGACTTAGTTAAGTAAACGATATTAAATAAGAGATTCATCGTTCGCTTGACCTTATCCCTTCACGGTCGGTGCAGCATGTTCTTTTTTCCATATTTCTATGTCACTCATCATTTAATCGCGTACTTCTTTAGCTTTATCATATCTTACACAATATGCCCACCTTTACCTTTCTTCCAGAACCATCTACATTCATTCTCATACCACACATGTTAATCGATGTACTCAAATACTGGCGCCTCCATCCACGTATACGGTGATCGTTTACTATGAGTTAGTTAGTTCCAATTTTCACCACATCTCACTTAACTTTAAACTTGAATTCCAAGAAAACCCCATACATAGGGCGATCTTCGTCATAGTAAAAAATCATCAGGTTGCTAAGTTGTATTAAATGAGGCATGTTTCGTTTCTGTTGGTGGGTGGGGACATTTGTGCCCATGGTCCTTTTAAAGGTAATTTATTGCGACTTTTTTTCTCTAATCACATGCACCATTATGTAATTTGGTAAAACAACAGCGCATTTAATTACGCATCTAGAGTGAATTACGACTTTGTTTAAGCGAGGACGCGAAATGTATGCCATAAAGTTTTAAATTACGTAGCACGGAAAATTAACTCATGGTACAGTTTTTTTTCATAAAGTACACGTGTATGTACTTACATGTTTTTTATTTGAAATAAACCAATATGCATATGCGAGCCATTTGTTGAAAATAGTTAGATAGTATAAATTCAATGGTGAGGCTTCGTTTTTATTAATTGGTAGCCAAAATATACCTATATAGCGCAAATCGACGTGTGAAGCATCTTTAACCGACTTCCAAAAAAGAGGAGGTTATATGTTCAATAGTTTGTATTTATTTTTTATCTATGTTCACCGATTACTCCGCCAATTGTGGACCGATTTTAAATATTTATTTTTTTAATTTAAAGGATACACTCCCGAGGTGGTCCCATTGCCACCAAGTTGGGATCTGATGATGGGATCCCAGGGAAATCGAGAGCAACCCTCAAATATTATAGGCACTAACAATGTTTTGTATATATTTTTCTAAAGTTATCAGTTGTTTTCCTCTGGTCATCATCATTTCATGCTGATTTGATGATGGAAGGTACAATGAACTAACCAACTTTTACATTTCTTACTTCCAAAGACTCGAGATGCGTGCAAAGTGCCTCCTCAATCTTCCCATTCTGAGCTCTAATGAATACTTTATATTACTACTAAAATTCATCACTAAAAAGCAAAAAATATTTTTTTTTTAATAAAAAAAGAACCGACTTCAAAATAAACTAAAAAGCCATAAATAATCTTTTATGTACGGTACGGATCACATTTGTATCACCTTTTGAAGTCGGTGCCAAACCTGAAGTAAATAAAGTTCTTTATTCAACAAACATACGAATTACTATGACTAAATATATATGTAGGTACATAATAACTAAAGGCTCGCCGCCGCGGTTCTTAATAGTAATAAATGAATGGTTTGGCACCGACTTCAAAAGGTGATTCAAATGTGATCCGTACCGTAGATAAAAGATTATTTATCTCATCAGTGCGACAAAGTACTAAAAAGATCATCTACTTTTGCTGTTGACAAATCTTTAATGAGACATATATAGTCCTCCTCGTCGTATTATGACACTGATGTGGCTTGCGAAGCCAAACTTGGCCCTAAAAATTCGGTCACACTGTGCGCAGTAGAGCTGTCCCTGTGTGTTGAATGTGTAATTTTAAGCAGGTTTAGGTCGAGTTTTCCGTAAATGGCGTTTTTGATCCAGGTGTTCGAGTCGGGCTTCTTCAAATGAAGCACATCTTTATTTACTTAATTGCGGCACTCCGGTCTCCTCGACGCTAGCTCCTCCCAATGCTCTGGTGGGATGTCGCTATGGAGCTGGAACAAGGCTAAAGAAAGCAGATAGAAAACGTGTTGACGCTTGACGCCTTAGAAACGCGGTGCTGGAGAAATAATATTGCAAATTCCATGGACATCATTCCGCACCAACGAGTCTGTTCTTTAGAAACTCAATATAAAGACGTCTCTCTACCATATTCTAAAAGGACGATCACCCCTGAAATAATCTTCCACTCATCACATAATACAAATTTACAAAATGCGCTCCTCGTGTGGTTGTCTTCTCCTGATTCCTCGGCATGGGGTGCCATATCAGGGCAGAGCTCTTTTTGGCAGAAATCTTTTCCACCAGTGACTACGGGTGTGAAAAAAAATCTTAGAGAATGTTTCGGGATGAGCAGCGCTCTTCAGGTACAGTATGCATTGTAAAGATGATCGCCCACCTCCGGAAGGAGATAGCAATGAGGGAAGATAGAAAAACATACAATGCAAAGATAATCGTCAACCTACCTCCGGTAGGAGATGACAACGAGTAGAAAAATAATACGTATAAAATTTTATGACGTTTACTCATCGTTATGTCAAATGGTTCGAATAATTAGCATTATGGGCTGGAAAGTGGATTAAACGGATTTACAACAAGGGATAAACTTTTATCGGCATTTATACGACAGCGGTTAACCAGGGTCTCTATTCAACACGCACCAAACTCACATAGCGATTAGATACTGAATTAGGTCTCCTTCTTAGATCATCATTATCATCATCATTTTTCGCCATAGGAGGACTGCTGGACACAGGACACATCAACTCTACAGATTTCCACATGGCCTGGATAGAGGCAACCCGGATCCAGTGAGTCCCCGAAATCCGAAACAGGTCGTCTACCGCCTTGCGGGTGGCCTTCCCACGCTGCGCTTGCCAGTACGCAGCCTCCACTCGAGAACCTTTCTGTCCCAACGGCCATCTGTTCTTCGAACTATGTGCCCTGTTCATTAATTACCACCTCAGTTTGCTTACCCTGTTTGCTATGTCGGTGACCTTGGTTCGTCTATGAATCTCCTCATTCCTGATTCGATCTTGTATAGAAGCCGAAGCCGTCCTACGCTGCGCTTTCCTATACGTGGTCGCCACTTTACTGCCCCAACGGCCATCCGTTCTCCGGGCTACATGGCCCACCCATTGCCACTTCAACGATGCAATCCTGTGAGCTATGTCGGTTAGTTTGGTTCTTCTGTAGATATCCTCATTCCGGATTCTATCACAATATACATATATGAAAATATTAATAAATAATAATACCATTGATTAACCCATGAATTTGTAACGTCGTTCACTAAATGCACGCGTTACAATCCTATTTCGTATACGGAACCATAGTTAAAACAGTAGGCGCTAATGGTTTTGTTTACCGTGCGCTTGCTTCAACAGATTTATTTTATTTATTTATTTATTTATTTATTTCACAGATTACACAGCTTAACAGTGAGATACCAAGGCGCTGTGAAATGCATACAATGTTAATCTTAAATACTAACATTAAATTGTTTTATACAATACAACAATAACAATATTAATAGGTAACAGAAGACATACGATCATCCATCGCCTCACATAACCTCTTACATTCATCACAAATCATCTTCCAACTGCTTGCAAAGACATCGCAGTCAGGTGCTGATCTGAGAAGCGCGTTCAGATACTGTAAAGCGCGAACTAACGGCGATTTCCGGTACGCCACAGTGCGCGTTTTGGGAACTGCCAATAGATCGCGATCACGTGGTCTAAAATTAAATTTTGACTGCGACAGAGAAGGCACGAAGATGCGAACCAGGTGCGAGACCAGTTGAGGACAGTCTGAATCCCCACGCAATATTCGGCATGCCCCAGTCACGAGTGCATAATTACGCCTTGCTTCTAATGAGT
The DNA here is from genome assembly GCA_905404275.2 of Hedya salicella. Taxonomy (NCBI): domain Eukaryota; kingdom Metazoa; phylum Arthropoda; class Insecta; order Lepidoptera; family Tortricidae; genus Hedya; species Hedya salicella. The sequence goes on from FR990108.1 coordinate 19,121,203, forward strand.
TAAAACCCAGAGAGCCAAGCAAGAATTTTGTCGGGTAAAGAAAAGGATAACATCCATAGGTTTTTTTATATAAAAAACGCAAAAACGCTTTTTGGATTTTTTCCAATAACAGGGTGTAAGTAACCTCGTGGGGGTTCCATACTATACACGCTGCCTCCAGTTTGCTCCTAACTAGAGCGATGTACATGACCCTAATGGCGAAGGTGTTGTCAAATTCGCGGGCATTGCGGATAACAAAACCCAATCTCCGGTAGCAGTCGGTAGTTAGGGTTTTCATATGGACGTGGAAATCAAGATGTGAATCAAATGTAACACCAAGGTCTTTAACAGTGTCTACACGTTTTAGAGATTCCGCTCCAAGTATGTAATTGAAGGATAAGGAACTACGAGCACGGCTGAAGGACATTACGGAACACTTCTCAGTGTGGAAAAGTAGTTTATTAGACAAGCTCCATTGGTAGATCCGGTCGACATCTTCTTGGAGCGATTCACTGTCTGATAGTTGCTGCACGCCATAGATGAGCTTTAAGTCATCGGCGTAAAGAAGACATCGGGCATATCTAGGCAGAGACGCCAAGTCATTAATCATAATGCCGAACAGAAAAGGACCCAGGATTGAGCCCTGGCTTACTCCGGAGCGAGTGTGGTAGGGATTGGAAACAAAGCAGCCGTGTTGCACGTACTGCTGCCTGTCGCGTAGATAACTGGCAAAAAACTGAAGCAGTTTTGGTGAGAAGCCGATGTTACATAACTTGCTCAGTAGTATGTCATTATCCACGCGATCAAAGGCTTTTTTAAAGTCAAAGTACAACACGTCTACCTGTATTCCTTGATCCAAATGCTCAGAGATGGAGTCTACCAGGGTTAGAAGGTTCGTCTCAACAGATCGTTTTGGCCTAAAACCATGTTGTGAGTCACAGAGATAGGGCTTTGTTTGAGAGGCAACCTGCTTGTTTATAATGGACTCGAACAATTTTGCAATCGAGGAGAGAATCGCAATAGGACGATAACCTTCAACATTAGTTGCGTCGGCTGACTTAGGAATTGGCCGCACCCTAGTTAATTTCCACTGATTCGGATACTCCCCTGTAAATAGAGCTAGGTTGAAGATATGGCATAATGGCAATACTAGCCAGTCTTTACAACCCTTAAGTATAAACGCAGGAAAGGCATCAGGTCCCAGCGAGCTATGAGGTTTTTGACGAGCAATGCCGGAGACTACGTCCAAGGGGGATATTGTCCCAATATGAATTAAGTTTGCAGAATTCGTTACATCCTGCTCTATGGTCTTATTATGGTCAAGTAACGGTACGCTAGGAAGGAAGACACTAGAGAAAAAGTCCGCGAAAGCTTGAGCAGCCTCAGATAGGTGGGGGCTCCTAATCCACGAAGTTACACGAGCGCATACGACGGAGCTGCATTCGGTTTTCCTTCGCGTCACACAGGCCACACAGCTGAGAGCTATTGAGAGAGGAGCGTGTGTTGCTCGCATTTAAAAAAAAATACTGTTAATCAGTCGTAGACGTTAATTTAGTCAGTAATTTTACAATAAATGTGTTGTTGTTCCCGCTGGGGTGAGTTTCCATTCGTTTGCTTATTTATAAACTAGTGTAAATAACTTATATATAATTAATACAATAACTGGTATAAATAATTAGAGCTAAGGGCACCTAACAGCAGAGTGATGCTCGCGCAATGCTTATCTGAACACTGGACCCGTACTTCCGTTCCAAATCTACATGGCTTCTGCGCGCTAACGCTCACTTCCGGGCTTCCAGGAACAACTACCTGGTGACTACCTGCCATGGTGTAAGGCGGATATGACCTGGCTTGTTCGCCGCCAGCTGCTGGGGCGTCTCATTGAAGATCACTGAAGCCATATATTGCCAAGACGTCCTCCGGGGCCGGTCCGCTGTCAGGCCAGTGTTCTTTTCATAGCTCAGTGCGCGACTACCTACGTAGTGCTATTTGGAACGGACATTATAATATTTAATGTATTTTTTTTTTGGTTTCATTGACCCATGACCCTAGTTCTGTAGCCGGGTACCATTAGGCCTACCCAACGTTACAAATTGTAAGTAACTTTTGTTATGAAACCGTTTCGATAAACGCAAGTTTTAACGTAGCTGCAGAACAAACTTATTTCCCCATACAAGGTAGGAACGTGTGACGTTCCTAGGCGCACGTTAGTAGGTTTCATTATAGAGCATTTTTTTGGAAAAGTTCATTATCGGTATTAACATTCTTATGTATCGGTGAGTTTTTTGCGATTGCAGTGGTTTTTTCAGCAATGTCTCAATTATTAAGAGGTCCTTCTATAACATACCACAGAAAAAAAAGTCTGGGATGTTGACTTTTTTTTCTGTGGTACTGGATTTAGTGGGAGGAGCACAAAGCCACAAACAGGAATGCCGTGGCCTCTTTGAGTAGTGTGGGAACGCGGTGCGCAAGGCACGAGGTTCAACTCGTTGGTGACGGCGTGGGAGGGAAAGCGAAAGAATCAAATGTAGAATGAGAGGAAGTAATCAGTTGGAATGAGTATTTCTTTCTAAACATAATAAGCTTAAAATTTACAAGAAATGCATGAAACCCTCAAACTAAGTAATTGGATTTTCCTTTACATTTTGGTTCTTATCCATGTGTTTGCCTGCAAACTAAAGACTATTACGAAGTTGGTACTACTCTATCTGATTGGATTCAGATTTTTAGTTTTTATTGAAAAGGCTATAAGAGACTTTATACTCGTAAATGGGTGATTTGCAGAAAATGTACCTTTATAGTGTCCAGAATGTTGTATGGAAAAATATTTCTCAGGCGCGTTACGTTAATAGAAATATAAAAATCATTCATACAAAAACTGTACGAGATTGAGATGGAAATTTGGGACATATTTTTTCTTCTAAGAGGTTCAAATGTATGTATTCTGATAAACCGTATATTAAAAAAATATAAACATCTTAACATCTTACATAATTGAAGACTAATATTTACATTTATTTACATGTATAAAAAAAAAAGTTTCTACTAAGATGTCTCAGCTCATCTCTCTCCCAATAGTTGACAACTTCAGCCTTAATTACTTCCAATAGAGTTCTCAATCGGGGTTTCAAGAACACCAAAGAGCCTTCTACATGTGCCCTATAGAATGAGGGTAGATTGAGATCATGATACCAGACGTTAAGTGGTTTAGGGTAAATGGATTTACTAATTAGAATTATGGCGATTCCACTTTGCATTTGCATACATTGTAATATGGAAACAGACATAATAGTACATTTCGATGCTAGTGCGGAAAGTATGTCATTACTTTACGAGTACCGAGCAATACATGTAAAAGCGCTCTTGAGGCTGCAGCATAAAGTTTTACATCATGTTACAATAGTTGGTAACTGTTACCAGTCTAGCAATGTTGAATGATTGCCAGTAATCATTCGTATACATAGATGGCGTTCTAAATATTGATAACGGCTTTTCTATGGCGATTGATAGTTCACTTGTTTTATTCGTCCATGCCTTAGTATTTCTCTTTCCGCTCTAAGGCCATATTCCACTAAAGTGAAGCACATCTTCTACTGTTAATAATTCTTTTGAAAGTCTACAAAGCATTGCAGTGAGAGGTTGAACCCGATATGTTTCAATTCGTTCCGTACGCGTCATAAACCACGTTGTTCCGAGTGTTTTCATCGACTCCCCGTTAAGTGTCTTTTCTGCTGTCGGTCACACCGTACAAACCCTTGAGAGTATTAAACTTTTGGAGATGGTATACGGAGACCGGGTAAGGTTGTCTCACGAGTTCACATGATGTCTACGTCATCGTACGCTATTAGTTGGTTACGCGCATTATATACCGCTAGAATTCTTCATCAGCAGTCAGGGCGTCCAGTTTTTTAGCCATTGGGCTACCATAATGTTGTTACGCTCGAATTTTGAAATTCATTCATGTTTTCCTTAGTTTTGTAAATAATCTCCGTTTTTATTAAGGCTTCGTTCGGTGTAATAGCATTCCTTATAGCGTGTTAAAACCTTATTCATTCCAGTTGAGTTACTTGCAACTGCAGTGCGAACATCACGCCACGTGACGCCACCGCACGCCACCACACACCACCACTCGCTATTGCACACCATCAAAGGATACACGCGTTTTTCATTACTAAATACGAAACATTCATTGATACGAGTACATATGGCGTTCGTCTAGTCTCGTATTAGGACATCAAAAAGTTATTTTGCTCAGATCTTGAAATTCAGCTTTCATTTTTGCTTTTTTAGTTTTATAAATCATCTTCATTTTTTAATAGGGCTTGGTTCGGTGTGATAAGTGTTCCTTATAGAGTGTTAAAATCTTATTAATTCCAGTTGAGTTACTTGCATCTGCAGTGCGATCATCACGCCACGTGACGCCACCGCACGCCACCATACGCCACCACCTGCCATTGCACACCATCAGAGGATACGTGCGTTTTATTCCGCCTACATTTTACGTTGTGGCATATTTCACAATACAGCCTACAATTCTTTCAACTGGAATTTATGGGGCATATAAATGGCGGATCTGCAGGCGTGGGGCCGATTTAGTGCGCAGAAAAGCTTAATATACATTTTCCATATTTGAGGATATTAGTATACAGCTTTCAGGTATGAGATGGTTTATATGCAAACAGCTATTGGTAAACATTTTGTATTCTTTCTCAATTTCTGTCACTAAGCTAATATAATCACACCATAAAAAAAAACAGGGCTTAATCGCGTATAAATATGGTTTATATCCTTTCGTTGGTAATTCTTCGACGTTTCGAACTATTATCCATATTAAAGTTTTTTTTTTGCCAACTCAGTAAACGACTTACTAACGATTACAGGACTTCGAAAGACGCAGCGTGGAAAAGCCTCCAGGGTGATGGTGATCTGGTCAAGACCGCGGGAGATCGTGGAGAGATAATACGTGATTAGTCACTTATGTGCAGGACAGAAATTAGAGATGCAACGGATATTCGGTCACTATCCGGTATCCGGCCTATCCGGCCACATTTTACTATCCAGCCGAATACCGGATAGTTGCGTAGTGTCCAGCCGGATACCGGATAGTAATTTAGTACCTAATATAAGGAGAACAGAGTAACATACATATCAAACCACTAAGTCCTCAATATTAAGGTCAGTTTAATATAATCAGATTGGCCAAAATTTCTGATCGAATGTCTCAAACTGTACTATTAATTTTTCATGAAATATACAGTTTTAATAATGTTAAGTCTTTTTTATTATCTCGCAGTCGAAGTGAAAAGCAGAGTGTTTAACACGTGGCTAAAAGCCATTATGACACTCCGACAGACTTGTGCTCGCTCACTTCGTGATCTCGTCCAAATAATCACTTTGTGTCATAACGTCTTATTTTAGCCCCTTGTCAAACAATCTACTATTAAATACATAAAATAAAATAAATATTAAATAAATATTACAGGACAATTTTACACAAATCGAACTAGTCCCATGGTAAGCTCAGTAAGGCTTGTATTATGCGTACTAGACGACGATATATTTAATAGATATATTACTTATATTAAATGGAAAACATCCAAGACTCAGGAACAAATATTTATGCTCATCACACAAATATTTGCCCTTACCGGGATTTGAACCCAGGACCTCAGCTTCGCAGGCAACGTTACTCCCACTGAGCCAAACCGGTCGTGAAAATACGTTATTAGAAAGTAAAAAAACAATTTTGTATATTTTAATTGCGTGCGCGATTCCCAATACGTACCAAATCTTAACCAATTAAGAAATATCAATTGCGAAAAAAACATCCAGCCATTTTCGATGTAAACTATAACTTGCCGCCGTTCAATGTACACTGAGTGTGAATTAAGTTAGCTTTTCTATGAAAAATAGTCTATTTATCATGCCTATAACAAGAAACACGTTGCAACCTGCACCGCCCATCGCGCCCGCGCGCCGACGAATTTACTCCATATAGGTATTTTTGGTAAAAGAGTTTAGGCCGGATACGGGATATCCGGCGGTCACGTCAGCCGGATATCCGGTATCCGGCCTAACCACTATCCGTCGCATCTCTAACAGGAATGCTTTTTTTCGTGTACGAGAAAAAAGTCATAGCCTTTTTGCTTCAACGTCATCAGGTAAAATGTATGTTATAAATCTGTGGATACTCAGCTACCTATCCGTGTACCAATAATAAATTAAAATCTGTCTTTTGAAATATCGTCCATGTTCGGGCATGTATTTCATTTTCACAACTTAAAATATACTCATCTTCTAGTATATTTTAAGTTGTGAAAAACTTCGTTCGCGGAGGAGGAAAAGTCATAACCCCTCTTTTTTTTCTCAAGCGTAGTTGAGTTAAAATTGTCCTAAAACCATTTATAGATACCCAGCTACCCGTGTACCAAAAATAGTTGAAATCCGTTTAAATCCTTTTAATGTACTGACATTTCGATTTTACAACTTTATAATAGTAGAAGATATATGACAGTTACAACGCACGACAAGGAATGTAAATATGAATCGTTATTACCCAACATGAGTGAGTGGAATCATGTCTGTCCAGTCAAAGGGCTACACTAAATATTTACATGGGAAGATACCATATCAGACTCTCTTGAATAATTTAGTAACGGTTTGAGGCTCAATCGATACGAAGTGGCTATGAAAGCTTTCGCTGGTTCATTGGTATTTCATAAAGGCTTGATTTTTACTGTGATTTCTATACAAGTATTTACCCGGTGCTTCGCCTGCGTTCCCAGGAATTAAAACTACGTTTAAATTCATGACCCATCTGAGTGCTAATTTTCATCTAAATTTGTTTCGCAGTTTACGCGTTACTAAGTAACTTACCGAATCCAACTCGGATGGGCAGCTTTCGGGAAGCGACGTAATATATTCTCATCCAAAACACAGCAGTGTCTTAAGGCGAAGGTTTTTAACCAGTGTGTGTTGCCAGCGATGACATATGGCACAGACACGTGGCCACTCACAATGGGCCTCATAAGAAGGCTCAAAGTCACAGAAAAGGCAATGGAGCAAGCTATGCTCGGAGTCAACTTGTGTGATCGAATCAGAAATGAGGAGATCCGCAGAAGAACCAAGGTCGTCAACATAGCTTAGAGTTGCTTAACTTAAGTAGCAGTGGATGGGGCACATTGCTCGTAGAACCGATGGCCGCTGTGGCAGAAATATTCTCGAGTGGCAACCGCGTATAGGACGACGCAGGGTGGGTAGGCCCTCAACAAGATGGACCGATGATCTGATGAAGATCGCGAGAAACCGTTGGATGAGGGTGGCGCAAAACCGGACGTTATGGAGATCCTTGGGGTAGGCCTTTGTCCAGCATTGGACGTCCTTGGGCTGATATGATGATGATGAAGTAACAAACATCAATGGTGTCAGTCAATGGAGTTGGAAAATCTGCGTGGTTTTTGTTTATTCAACCTTCAAGAAAAGAACGTGCTCCCACCCAAAAGGCAGGCAACGCACTTGTGACTCCTCTGGTGTTGCAGGTATCTATGGGCGACGGTGATCGGTTTCCATCAGGCGATCCGTCTGCTTGTTTACCCCATAACATAAAAAAATATACAACAATGTTTAAATAAACTATGATTATAATCACAGAACCAGTCTTGGTGGCGTTATTTAGGGAGGCTTATGTCCAGCAGTCGACGTCTTTTGGCTTATGGTGATGATGATGCCGATTTGTCCCCTATTATTCTTACCCTAACCTGAGCATTTTGTAACAACTATACTCTCTTCATGGCAATAATCAATATTTTTTCTTACTTTAGGTTGCCTTTATTTAAAACCTTTCAACATTATTTACGTGATTATTCTAATTTAATCCAGATACACCCAAAATAGTATTTTAGGTGTGTCTGTAAAGTTTATATGGTATGATATGATAATGGTTTACCTGCAAGTTTAATCTGTGGCGAACCATACCCAAACTAGTTATTATTAGTTATAAACTTTCAAAGTTCAATGATCTTATGAACTTTGGATATTACAGTTCTTTGAACTTATTGATTGAAGACAGTTTCACAAAAAAACAACGTTTATTGTCTACCTTCGACAAACAGAGAACAGATAATCTGATACAGTGCATTAAATAAATTAATTGAACTGAAAGATGGCTTTTTTTACGAACTGTGTCTTTTAAGTTTTCAGCCTAAGTGTCTTTGTCTACTTTGTGGATCTATTTGCGTTAGGATTTTTTAAGCTTATTAATCACTATAACACTGTGTATTACTTATTTTATTTTTTAAATTTGGAAATCCGAAGAGAATCGGATTTGGCATCTATTGAACAGCCTAATTAATTTACGAGCCAAATTCATGTGAAATTAGTTCAAAAATATTCTAACCTCCCATTCAGGTCACGTAGAGAACAGCGATCGGCGTGGGAGACCTTCGATCTAGGTAACCCACTCACCTAAAATAAACTCAGAATAATTGTCCTCACTCAATATATTGTTATTTGAATAATGTCACACGCAGTCATTATGGAATCGTAGTTAGTGAAGATGTTTGTTACTCAATACCAAAAAGAATATAATTCATTATGTTCAGTACTGCGTAACATTTTAAACGTATTTGGGACACTTAACAAATCTTTTAAGTGTCCCAAAATTTGAATTAACAAATTCATAGAAATAACAAAATCATTCATGCTAAAATGTAACGAACCTGAAAAGAAAATTTCGAGACATTAAAATGTCCCAAATTTTATATAAAACATGTAATGAATTGAAATAGGAAAGTTGGAACATATTTTTCTTGTTCGGCTATATAAACGATTATGAGTAAGATAAGTCCAAAAAAACTATACTTTCAAAAATAATGTTTGTCGCAATGTCAGACTACGGACGATAATTTTACGTGATAACGCCATAACAAAAAATTGATGAAAAATTGCATATATTTATGAATTCCCAAGCCCCGCTTAGGCCGATCGTGCCTCCTCTCGCTTGTTCCGCGTTCTCGCTTTTACGCTTGGCTCAGGCGGAACGTGACAGCAGAACGTAAAAATGAGTCATAATGTTTTTTCGTTCTTGCAGCCGGCGTTCATCGATTTATAAGACGTTATTACGTCAAAAATGCTTAGGCCATAAATTAGTTTATAATCGGTGAACATTAAAGGCACAGCGCGTTTTTAAACGCGCCGTCGACGCACGCTCGTATCGATCGATACAAATGCGGTACACAAAAAAAACAATATTTTAATACACGTAAGTCTGCATGCTAATCTATGGACTGAAAGACGCACCGTTCCTAAAACTCTCCGCAATAGCAGGTTTAAGCTAAGCGTCAACAGGCCGGCATCACACTCATCGGACGCATAGAATCCACAGCTAACGGTGCGGATCAGTGGACGCTGGTGTATGAGTTTCTAAACTAGGTATACCGAAATCCGATACGTGCTATGCGTCCGATGCGTGCGATGCCGGTCTGTGGACGCTTAGATTTAATAAACCTAATGTAATAATGACACACACATTTTAGAAAATTCTTCCAGTGAAGATGCACAAATGGACGATAGAAGTTTGTATGGGAAATGATCATCATCATCATCAGCCTATATAGGTAAACCTTCTCTAATGGATGAGAGAGAATGGGCTGTAGTCAACACGCAGGTCCAGTGCAGATTGGAGACTTTACATACACCGTTGAATCTCTTAGCAGATGTGTGCAGGTTTCCCCATGATGTTTCCTAAGCTGCACCGAAAAGCAAGCAGTAAATATCAAATGACATTCCATGTATGAATTCCGATGAATTCAGTGTTACAGGTCGAATTTGAACCCACAATCTCCTATTTGAAAGTGGCACGCATGAACCACTCGGCTACTGTGTTTCATCGGAAAATGAGACTCGAAGTGTTCGCAAAACAGAAGATTGATGCAATAATTTCCACGTTGTTTTCTGTGGTTCATCAAATATTAGCTTAGGACTGGTATGTTTCACGCCCACGGGCCTCGTCTCTAATGGAATTCATCCACCTACCTGCTGAAGTATGAAGCCTTGTTATGGAGATGTATGGAAGTGCTAGAATTAACGTTGATGAAATTATGTTGAGATTCAAGAGAGACAGCTCGGGAATACAAGGTAAATGTCCTAAAAGCTTGTCATCTTAATTTCAATAATTGATACTCTGCTTGTCAGTTTTATTTCAATTAATTAAGGTTTTAAGTGCTAACTTTTTGAACATTTACCTTACATGCGATCAATAAGCAATTTATCTGATAGAAGAACAGAAGTTGGAGAAGCATTACGATACCTAAAAAAAAAACATTAAAATGGAGAGCTACGAGCTGGCGACCTACGCTGTACTTTCCGGTATGTGATCCCCAAAAAACGTTTTGCCCCAACGGCTATGGGCTGAACGAGCATTCTGCTTCACCGACTAACAAAATTGCAACTTGTTAATTTGTGAGGATTTAAACGGAACGTTTTGTCTGTGATAAAGATGGCCTGATTCATAAAATTGTACATAATCTCAGCAGTTATGAGCAATTTGAATATTATTTCAGTCAATTATATTATCATCATTATGTATATTGTGTATATTTTATATAAAATAATGTAATATTAGACTTTCCTTTTGCCTGAAACACAGGGGGAATCCTAGTTCAGGATATATAAAAATCTGAATTTAATTGTGTATTATAGAATTTAGCCGTAACTCTCTGTATATTATGTTGGTTCAATAAATGTATTTGTATTATCTGAGTTTTTGAGACATCTGCTTAGATATATTTATAATATACAATGAAAAAAGTCTTGGACTTTTTTTATCGCTTTGGTGCCTATTATATCCATATAGTTAAATTTATTTTGCTTACAATAAATAAAGGACAATAATGAATATTACACATAGACTCACACATTTCACCAGCAGCTGGAAAAAATTAGAAGATAATTAATGAAAACGTGCTACATAGCACAAACAAAGACTATTTAAAAAAAATGATCCCAATACAGCTACCTCGTGGTCTGAGATTACAACTGAAAATTACTCCTCTCTTAAGGACCTGTGTAAAGATGGTAATTCATAAAGTTTACACAATCTTCGCAGAATTATCGGCTAATTCAAGCACGTGACTACCGGTGGGGTCATTTATCATCGTTATCAGAGTTTTTGAGCGCTCTGCTTAGATATATTTCACGTTGTGTCAGCTGCAGCGTCGGCAGTTTTGGAGAAATGCCGTACTATGGAGGCCAGAGAATGAGCGAACTAAAATTCAAGATTCAAGATTAGATATTAATAAAATATTGATGCGAAATGGTAATTTATATGAAAGATATCCTAAAAAAATTGAGAGATTTCGATTCCTTACGTATAGCTCGTTTTATGAGCGTTTAAAGTTGGGTGAGAAAGTCATTTTTTTAAACTTTCCATAAACGCTAGTTTTAATAAAGCTGCAGAACAAAGTTCTTAACTTCCCCATACAAGGTAGGAACGTGTGACGTCACACGTTCCTACCTTGTGTCCATAGGAACGTGTGACGTCACACGTTCCTATGGAGCGTTTTTTGGGAAAGTCCAAAAATGAGATTTTAACATTGTTGTATCTCGGGGAGGTTTTATTAGATTTAAATAGTTTTTCACTAAAGTTTGTGAGGTCTTTCTATAAAATACCAAAGAAAAAATTCGACAAAAATTGTCAACATTGGTATGTTGACAATTTTTGTCGAATTCGTTCTTACTGAAGCGAATTATTACGGAAGTTTAAAAATTGTAAAACGTCTGTGATCTAAAGAAAAGAGATAGACATACTTGTACGACGCGGTCGACAAGAGGAAGTGAAAGAACAAAACGAAGAAAGCCAAGAGATAGGAATGATTGCTTGTTAGAGAAGGGTTGTCTGCAGCCAAGGTTATTGCGGAGAATCCAAGGAGAATGAAAATTCTTAACTTCCTAACTCTTTCATAGAATTAGTAGATTTTTTTTATGTCACATATGCAATCATTTAAACTCAATCTCACCTCTTGGTAAGCGACGATGGACATCCTTACCTGGCATTTACAAAAATATTTCTACTATCCTACTAAAAAATATGTTAAAGTTTGTGAAGATTTCTCGACGTTTGTAACTTAATAAAGTTTTAACCGTCGAAAGAATTTATATGAAACTTGACACACAAATAGAATTAGCTTGGTCGAGGCTGTGGGTAAATTCTAGTTCGTAAAAATAAAATAAAATTAAAATTAAAAAAACATTCAATTCAGACGCTAATTAATCCTGTGTTATTAAACTTAATAACGTAGGTGTACTCTGGCCCCAATTTCATAAACGTGACAGGTGACAATTGACAACGACAATTCGACGTACATTGCTGGGTCGCCGAGTAAGTGTATGCCTGGCATCATGATGGAGAAGTAATGTATGCCGAATTGTCGTTGTCAACTGTTACCTGTCACGTTTATGAAATAGGGGCCTGGTATACCGTCAGCCATACACTTAAGTGTCCATTGGTATCCCTTATTGACATTGACATAAGGCATATAAGTGGTGTCTTAAGTGTGTCGCTGTTTGTACACCATGTTTTTTTTTCCTTTAATTTTAACAGAGGTGGTAGTACCCGTCGATACGACCATCTTTTCCAGTTGGGAGACCATTGGGAAACGAAAACTTTGCTATTATGATATGACAGTTTTTTTTAATATTTTCTTCTGTTTCCGCGATTATTACTCATTGAAATAAAACAATTTAACGGATTATATCGCGTATATTATCTCATTTTAATTCCTTACGTTTCGGAAGCTTTTCAGCTTTCCGTGGTCACGGGTTGACCACTTTTTAAATTGTTTTATTTGAATGAGTTTTTTTATTTGTTTCTTAAATGGGGAGGCGTTTACAATTTTTCTTATACTTTGTTAAAACACGCCGATTCTCTAGCCCGCGTTCTCACTTTCACGCCCCGCAGTTTGATAAATGTGCCTGCAACTGCGTCGCACACGCCGATCTCTAAATGTCTCTTAAAAGGTCCTGCGGCTGCTCAAGTGTTCACGATTTGTGGCTGTCCGAATCAAAAGTGGTCGGTAAGAGGCACGTTATTTATAAACACTCGTTGGTATCTTAGGTACTTGTCGCAGTGGCAAACAGTCAATAAGTGTCTATTCAGACGTACCACAACAACACGACAAGGACAATCGTGTGGTCGGGCGTTAATTTATATGAAAATAAATACCTATTTACTTTTGTATTCACACGGACCACATTCTGCTGTCAAACGCAACCGTATACTATTAAATATATTATACTCGTATCATACTTTTTATGAGTAGTTATCAAATCAAATCAAATCAAAATATTCTTTATTCAAGTAGGCCTAGTTACAAGCACTTTCGAAATGTCAGTTACATGAGAGTGAATGTTTGCTGGGAGAAATACAATATGATCCAACATTTGCTGCAAGGATTAGGGAAAACCCAGAAAAACCTAATCAGATCATTTAACTTAAGTGTAATATTATTGATAAAATCATCATTTTTAAAATTAAAATAATCAATAAGATACATCCCAAAAGGATTGTCAATAAAAATTAAATAATCTAGAATGTGTCTAGAATAAACTTCTAAATGTCAGAGTATATAAAACAATTAAGATTAAAATAATAATAATACCTTAGGTATTCGTTAAAATAATTATTCATATACCTACATGACGCTATAATTTACATTAATCCCACCCGGCTTCATCATTCATGTAGTCTTGTGTGCTATAATAAGCTTTAGAAAATAATTTTCGTTTCACAATATTTTTGAATTTACCAATAGACAACTCAGTTATGCTGCTAGAAAGTTTATTATAAAATCTCTCACAGTTACCCATGAATGATCTCCTTATTTTATGGAGCCTAGTAGCAGGCACTGCGAGCTTATGCTTATTTCTAGTATTAATATTATGTATATCACAGTTCTTCTTAAAGTCGGTAATATTTTTATGTACATACATAATATTCTCATAAATGTATTGACAATGTACTGTCATTATATTAATGTCCTTAAACTTATCTCTAAGCGAGTCTCTATAGTTCATTTTATATATCGCACGAACAGCCCGCTATTGCAGAACAAATATAGTATTAATGTCGGAAGCACTGCCCCATAGTAAGATGCCATACGACATAATACTGTGGAAATAACTGAAATACACTAATCGAGCCGTTATCACGTCTGTTAATTGACGAATCTTACTTACTGCAAAAACTGCAGAACTCAGTCTATTCGAGAGATTAGCAATATGGGGACCCCATTGGAGGTTAGAATCTAATGTTATAACGAGAAAGACTGTACTATTAACTAGTTATTTAGTTATGGAAGAAATATGCTGTTAATTTTATTAGTGTTTTATTGTAAGAACAACAACAGCAATTCTTTATTGCACACCAACAACAGAAATAGTACAATAGAGCCTTAACATAAAATAGGTAAACAATAGGCGGTCTTATTGCTAAAGAGCGATCTCTTCCAGACAACCTTTGGGTAGCGGAAATGACATAAAATAGCTAGAAATGTGGTGAGATAAGATTACATATAATACAAAAATAAATAAAAACAAACACACATATTATACATATACATATACTAAACATACATACTACTATAAAAATATATATATATATATATACAAAGTAAGAAAGAAAACTATGATACAGTTGACATCAAAGTGATTAGAAAACCAGAAGCAAAATTAAAAATAGAAATTATGGGAGAGATAAATAATGATCCTTTAACTTAGTTTTAAAAATAGGCAATGACTTCGCTTGCCTTAAATCGAGACAACAACAACAACCTTTAGTATCTTCGTATACCTTGGGTCCTTAGTAACAGATAACAACGATGTGTCTTCAGAAATAAGCAAGAGAATAATGCCTGCCAACAAGTGCTACTTCGGCCTTCTAAGATACTTCCGTTCGAAACTTCTTTCAAGAAAGATAAAACTTCTTTTATACAAAACCTTACTAAGGCCCATACTCACCTATGGTTCTCAATGTTGGATGCTGAGTAAAAAAGACGAGAATTCCTTGTTAGTGTTTGAGCGACAAACACTAAGACGCATTTTCGGAGCTGTGATGGAGGATGAGAGATGGCGTACGCGTTATAACCACGAGCTATACCAAATGTACGATTTGCCAACCGTTATAAGAGTCATAAAGATCAGACGCCTGCAATGGGCAGGTCATGTGCTACTAATGGACGAGGCCCGAGTATCCAAACGCCTTCTAGAAGGCCGGCCGGAGGGCCGCAGGAGTAGAGGCTGGCCCAAGCTCCGATGGTTGGGCGGCGTGGAACAGGACACCAGGATATTAGAGGTGCAAAGTTGGAGAAGGAAAGCTATGAATAGAACGGACTGGAAAGATTGGCTTGACCAGGCTAAGGCCCACCCGCGGCTGTATGCTTCAGATGATTTAGTATCTTTGTCACTATATCTTATACTTCCGATGAAAATGTACCCAAATATATTTTTAGGTCCTTTTGCTCAGTTATGTCAAAAACTAACTCTAAATTGGGTTCAGATTCGTCACTGCTGACGAAAGTTTACTAAATATACATAATTATGTATTTGCGTACATAGCTGAAAAGTGACGAATGCGACCGAAATTGTCGGTCCGACCACAGCAAATCAACAAGAAGCTGCAACGTAGTTGCGTTCACACGTAACCACTGCGTCACGACTTTTTGTCGTTACGTTGTCAAGTGGTTGTGGTACGTGTAAATAGAGCCTACAACAAAATTAATTATGTAAAAGTTAAAATGTAAAAAAAAGAATGGGCAGAGGAAGACCAGAGTAAGGATTCACTGGATTATCTAAGTAAGAATCGCGTTGTATGGATAGCTGTTGTAATATCGGAAACTGAACTCCAGAGGAACCATGGAACACTCGCCACAAGGCGGTATGACATCCTTAAAGTAATCACAGGTTTTGTTTGAAAATTGTTTGATATTATTGTTTCTGCATATAGTAATTTGCGTCTCAAAACTGAAATCATTTGAATGTCCTGCGTAATTATAATGGATTTTCAAATTTTTATAGTATTTTGGTAAGCCGAATGTAACAGAATTTTAAATACCATTATTACTAACACTTACGTCCAAATCATAATCATATTAAATTTAAAGTTCTCAAAACCGAATTGCTAGACGCCATACTAATTAAAAGCATCATTAGATTTTAATCTTAAATTGAAGCACCTTTTATAAAATTAAAATACAGAGTGGCTATTAATCAAAACGTTTCGTATAATATTTGCAATATTTGCATAAAACAAACAGAAAGGTGGAGAAGTTGATGTCTGTGAAGAGTTTATGATTTATTTATGAAAGTTGGGAGGCGGGGCCGGTGACCACCGTATTATGTGATAAACTGCAAGAACATTTAGGTCACCCGGTTCAATTGCGACAAGCGATGGGCGACTTTGAATGATTTTAGAAATCGAATAACTAGTTACTATTAATTTTACCGTTCGAATAACAAAATAATAGTGTACGACAGTCGAATGAATATTCGACTTTCGACTTCGACTGCTGTGGGGCGGTTACCGCTAAGTAGCGATGGGCGACTTTGAATGATACTAGTAGAATTATTCGATTTTTAAGTTGTCTAACTGGCGACGCTGGCGATGGCGTGGCGTGCGACTTCGGCTCGAGTCGTTTCGGGCGAGATCGACAATCTTCTGCCGACCGCGGCCGCCACCCGTTTAAGCTCTCCCTCTCTCTAAGTTCTCTGAGTTTCGACTTCATTCGAATGAATCTTTACTATTCGAATAATTCGAATGAATTTAAAAGTCGAATGATTCGATCAGCTAGCAAAAGAGCGTATCTCCATGGCTTACGTCTTTTTGTTGAGAAGTGCGGTTTTTCGGCAATAACTCACAAACGGTATGTCCGGTCATGTTGAAAACAATTTTCGTTGAAAGTATCTATTAAGTAACATCATTTTAATTTTTTTTATATTTTTTGTACATAAGGTTTAGAAAATAGAAGGGAGGAGGGGGACACAATTTATGTTACTTTAGGAGCAATTATTTCCGAAAATGTCCACTAAATATTTTTATTTGTTTTGAAACCTCAAAATGTTTTTAAAAGATCTATATATATATCGATATATGTGCCACACAATGATATTTGCTAAATTTTTTTCAGTTTCTGTTTCATGTGCGGAGTGCCCCGCTATATATTTTTTTGATTATATTAGGTATATAACTATTGAACTAACTAGCGGCTCACACAAGACTCTATAGATACTCCAAATCTTATACATCTGGATTACATCTTGTAGTTTTTGAGTAAAATGCCTGTGACATACGGACGGACACACGGATGGACGGACGGTCTCATGATGACGAAATTATAAGGGTTCCGTGTTTTGCCATTTGGCTACGGGATTCTAAAAAGAGAGCAGGAATAGTTGGAAAGTGACATGTTTTTATGTTATGGTCAAAAGACGACTAAGGTCAACCGGGAGAAATTCGACTATATGGCTACATATAGTCGAATTTGTCCCGGTTGACCTTAGTCGTATATTTATTTTTACGGACGCACAATCAGCTGTCGTTTTGTACAAAAATTACCAAATGCTACTTCTATACTATTACGTACGTTTGACTGTGTCGCGAAGGGGGTAAATAAGAAATACTGAATCTACATTGAAAACAAAAAACTATAATTCAACTAATAGATAACAATAATTTAGTTTTTATTTTAGAAACCTCAAAGACTTTTTAAAAAAACCGTTGAAATATGTGCACATTAATATTTGCAGTTTTTTATTTCACCTGTGATTTATTTTATTATTTAACTATCAAACTACTTTTGTGCCACACAACACAGAGGCTTTTTTTCCTGGTGGCTCCATCACCTTAGACTATGTACAAAGTGTATTTTATGGAATAAAGAATTTTGTATTTTTGTATTGTATTTTTGTAAACTACGTAGCAGCTTATACAAGACATTATACTCAAAATTTCATCAATATACATCTGGTAGTTTTTGAGTACAATACCTGTGATACACGGACGGTCGGACATGACGAAACTATAAGGGTTCCGTTTTTGCCATTTTGGCTACATTTTGGAAACTAGTTAGAAGCAGTTTTCACGACCAAAGTACTTATTTTTTATATATTTGGTACGCCAACTCAAGAATAAAGTCACAGTTGAGTAGCAATTAGTAAGTATGGAACCTTTTTCAGCGCTAAAAAGTCCCATATACTCGTAGACATTACGTACCTTACGAAAAACGGCATCGGTTGTCATTTAAAAAAAAAACGTCATCATCCCAATTCTGTCAGAATAAGCCTTTGGTAGCCGCACAGACGTCCATATAATAATTCAACAGGGTGAAAGCGTAATGCCCAATTAGAACGCAACTTTATACTACGTAATTATACTCAGGTGGCTTTCAGCCATCTTTAAGCAAAGGTAAGCTGAGGTTTTGGGAAGATTTAGACAACTGTTAGTCTCCTGAGACCGCGGCTATTAAAACGTCGAAAACGCGTAAATAAAACTAAGGACCATTAATACAAGAGGACTGATAATGACCATACTTTGGATAGTGCCCCGACCGCAAGGAGTTATTTAGCTAAGAACTAGATGATACTTAAAAACTAAATATTTAACGATGTTGTCATTGAACAAAAAAACATAGTACAGTAACAATTAGTTCGTAAACAGCTTACCTATACGATTATAAAGTTGTAAAAATGATATGTGTATACATTGAAGATATTTAAAAAAAAAAAAGTGATGTGGACTAATTGAAGGTCACTCAAAATATTTTATTTTAGTATCTTTGTATGTGTCCTTGTGCCTCCGTCACGCCAAAACGGCTGAATGGATTTCAGCTATTTGCCATTTACAGGAAGACTACACTGAAGCAAAAAAATAATAATTAAATAAAAAACAAAACTCCCAACTGAAAATAAAAAAAGAAGTCCAGTACCCTAGAAATTTGTTTCTTAGGGTACTGAACTTGTTCTTTTCTTTTTAGTTTTTTACGCAGTTGGGTTTTTTGTTTTTTAATCATTATTTTTTTATGTGGGAGTTATTGAGAAGCTTGCACAGATTAATTACAATATAATTAAATGAAGATTTAGTGAGAACGGCTTGCTAACCAAATTTAAATCGTTTATAGTTCATAACTGGTAATTCCAAATTAAAAATTATGAAAAAAACCTAATAATGATTTTTAAATCCCTATTAATTGTTATCCCACTTGATAAAGTACGTCGAATTTCATTTTTTTCTTTTTCACAATATGGCGTCTCATTAAATTTGAGTTTTGAGTTTTCGTCATTTCCATGTCTTCAGTGACATTCGGACAGTTAAGACAAATCGATTGACGTAAGAATCATCAAAATCGGTCCTCGCTTTTGGTCTCTAGAATGCCAGATAGGAACAAACATACATACATACATAGATTGATAAACACATTACCACTCCTTTGCGTCGCGCAGTCGTGTAAAAAGAGGGTCATGATTTTTTCTTCCGCTGCGAACGAAGTTGTCTGATGTCTTCTAGTAATAAATAAAGCTGATGGCTGGCTCAAGGGTCAGATACAGAAGGTCATAATCCTGCGGGCCTATGATGGTTGCGTTTGTCACGCGATGAATATGTGACATAGATGCCGTCACCTTCTGACACGTATGTGAATGCGAGAGTGACAGGCGCGTTATCAGATCATTTATCGCGTGATAAACGCGACCATCATAGGCTCGCTGGATACGGCCCGCATTGTCAGGAGGTTCTTCTCTGTGCAGCCCTAACCACCGGTAGCTTGAGCCCTTGCCCCACAGTCGGCGGCACCCTAAACACTTTTCACAAACAAGTTATTTTGATCCTGTCAAAGACATAATCCCAAAAGATCGAAAATGTGCCATTAACACACTTCGGTCGAAAATATCCTTTTCTTATAAAACTTTAAACGGAGCAAATACCTACTTATCAGCCTCTTCCCAGAGCATACAAAATGCGATGGCAGCAAAGAAAAAATTTAGGCAGAAGAGACAAATCAAGAATTCTTTAAAAACTCTAAGTTACATTTTTAATGGTATTCACAATCCTACGGTATTTTTATTGGGTCACCGAATACATGGGTCATACTGATTCTAGAATTTAGCCGTCTTTCCTGTGGACAACGCAATAGTTAAGGGCTTGGGTACATATAACTGAAATTTTTATCGCTTAGGTCTAGAGTATTAATCAATTTGTACATCGCCTAATAGGGCACTAAGAAAAATTAGTATTTAAAGCCCTTAACTTTCGGGTGTCCACAGGAAAGACGCACAACGCTAACTCATACTACAAATCAGTATGACCCACCTACTTGTTTCTTAGGTTTTGATGCTTTGCCGTATCGAAAAAAGTTGTTTCTTTAACATTGATTTATTTAATTTCCTTATGTGACCAATGTAATTGATAGTAACATAGGTAGTTATGGTAATATATCTTTTAGCAGCGTTTCTGCACTTCAAATGTATTTCGTGCATTCCACTAGAATGTCGGGAGCGTGACGCCATTCTTTTCATACTTCTAAGAAAGTTAGGAAGTACATTTTTGGTATGTAATTTTTTTATAACTTGGCTTTTGTATTGGTAGTGAATTTTTGGACTTTCTATATGTTTTAAGTTAGCTGTCATAGCCGTCTCGTACCCGACAAAGTAGACGTTCTGGTTGAATGCACCATTTTCTAAAACACCAATTTTGACGACCGGTTTAGCTCAGAGGGAGTAACGTTGCCTGCGAAGCTGAAGGTAACAATAAATATATTTAAAAAATAAATTTACTTTCTTACATAGAAAACATCCACTCAGGAACAAATATTTATTCTCATCACACAAATATTTGCCTTTATCAGGATTCGAACCCGGTACCGCCAGCTTCGTAAGCCGTTGTACAACCAACTGAACCAACCCTGTCGTCTTTGGGTCACTGAACTAGCGTAGTAAGTAAATAACTGTACGAGTGTCGTATCTGTTAATAAAAACTAAGTTAATCTGTGACAGAAAGAAGACAATTGCAGCGTCGTCCTGAGTAGCGCGTGGACTACTAATAAGGCGACATTTTTCCCATCAGTTTATTACTTCGTTACGTAACGCGGATTTACAACGCGCTTAGGGATTCTCTATACCGGAATTATTCACTTCGCTCTTTTGAATATGAAGAAAAAATCCAAATAAAAAACCGGCCAAGTGCGAGTCGGACTCGCGCACCGAGGATTCTGTACAAAATATACGCTACAAACGGCCGTATCTATGAAAAGTCCAGTGTTAGCAGAGCCCTACTCCTAAGCAAAATGTACGGTTGACAGACAGACATAAAATTATTCTGATTTAATATTTTTTGAAATGAAACAATTTAACGGATTATATCGCGTATATTATCTCATTTTAGTTCCCGACGTTTCGGAAGCTTTCCAGCTTTCCATGGTCACGGGAGGTCCTCAATCAATGAGATAATATACGCGATATAATCCGTTAAATTGTTTTATTTCAATGAGTAATAATCGCGGAAACAGAAGAAAATATTAATATTTTTTGTTATAGCGGCAACAGAAATGCATCATCTGTGATAATTTCAACAGTCCAACTATCACGGTTCATGAGATACAGCCTAGTCACAGACGGACAGACAGACAAACGGATGGACAGCGGAGTCATAGTTATAGGATCCCGTTTTACCCTTTGGGTACGGAACCATAATAACCTGTAAAAATATGTAGACGCCGGGTCTTTAGTGGTGGCACTATGGAATAAAATTATAAAGTATTTAATCAACTTTCAATTGATCCCCCACACGTATATTTATTTATTTAATCTAATTTTTTTATGACATAGGAGGCAAACGACCCGACAGATCGCCCGATGGTAAGCGATCACCGTCGCCATCACCGGAGGAGTCACAAGTGCGTTGCCGGAAACATAAAAGAAAACTATATCGCACAAAAGGTACATTTAATGCCATAAGGCATTCTCCAGCAGTCAACCTTAGGGCAAAGGGAAAAAATTGTACATGGGTGATTTGCAGCAAAAAAATAGCTGTAGTTATTTTGGGATTTGATTGTTTGGGCTTATCTTATTCGAACCACACACAAGTCCCGAATTTCCATCTCAGTTTCGTTAAATTTTTGAAGGAATGACTTTTTATTTTATAACACTATTTTGTCCCAAATTTTCACCTCTGTTTGGTTACATTTTAGTATGAATGTTTGCTTTTTCTACGAACGTAACGCACCTGAGAAATATTTTTTCTCACAAAATTTTGGGTCACTATAATATAAAGGTATTTTTTTTCCCGCGAGGAACCCAAAGGATTTCACCCACGCATTTCTTGGCTTATTTTTTGGAAAACAATTTTATATTAACCCCAGTTAAATCCGGCTTAGTTTTAAAGATAAATAATATCAATTTTCATGTAAACTATTAATTCTGATTACTAAAGTGCATTAAACTCTTTTGATCGCGATATTGCCACGTATCTTGTCAAGTTCTCGTCGCTATTGACAGCCATCAAAGTGACAGCTACCACCCACTCTTAAGTAATACAGTTTTGGAAAAATAAACGTCGCCGTTTGTAGTAAAAGGGAACATTTTCGTAGAAAAGTGATAGGTATTCAAGTTTTATATATAAAAATCGTCAAAACTATTATTTTTTGTGTCATATATATTTTTTAATATCCCCGCGGGCACCCTGTATACATTGCAAGAATTTGAATTGGAAGAAAAAAGGGTTCAAGTCGTCAAAAGCAAAAACTAAACAATCCAGCTAGACAGACTTAAACTAGTCTTAATCCGTCTCTATTATTAATGCAGAAGTGTGCTTAGCGGTTTTGACCTTTCTCGAGATAATGTAGTGTATCGGTTTTTGTTGTGCCCTTTCCACTTAAGAGGGTTTATACCTGCTTAACTGGCAACGTCGCATATTTTTTTGTTTTTTTTTTGATTATTTTGAGAAATGTGAAAGTAACTTGAACGTGTTTTCAATTCATTCATTACGTTTTCGGTAGATAAGCCGGCACAGTGCAAAATGTCATTATATTGCCACAACTAAAGCTCTAAAATGAATTTAAGTCTATATCTTGTTTTGTAAGAAAATTAAGGCAAAAGCGATGAGTACATGAATTAAACACAATATAAATGCTAAAAATCTAGGGTTTGTATTGAACATATATTTAAGTTTCATTCAAATACCACAAAATAATGAAGTAAGAAGACAAAATATGCGACGTTGCCAGCTAAGCGGGTATAAACGCTCTTAAAGGAAACAATTTCATAGTGTTTGACCGCAAAACACCAAAATGACCTAACAAGGAATGGCCGCTTTCTAATAAATGCTTTGTGAAATTGTTTTTTTCCGGGTTGTTATGAATATCTAGAGAAACGTATGCTTTATACCTAATGTAACAAGGTGTATGGACAAACAGGTCGTAGTTTTAACACTATGTATAAAAACATGTTTCTTCTTACAGACATAACCAGCCGTAAAAAACCAATTTCGCAAAACATTTATTACAAAACAGCCATTCCTTTTATTCAAATAGGGCCGACCGTTTTAGATATCTCACTTCTCCGGTGGACGCCTGACCGTCAACATCTCCTGCATCTCCTGATGATGCCTCGTAGAGAGGCGAAACACGTGTCGAGGATTATACTGTCTGGTGGTGGTTTGCTGTATTTGCATGCATATGTTTTTGTGGAAACTGCATGAAAATATGCGCATGTGAGCACAATTTTTCGTAACATGTAACCAAGACACTATTTCGTCGAAAAGCAAAGGAGCTTTAATCCATTAATCTGATCTTCCTCATCCCCTTCTTCACTCTACGTGAACCACGATCATGAGTTTCTCTAGGCTGTCTGGCTCACGTCCGACCACGTGTCCGTAGTACTGAGGGAGTCGTTGTGTACAGATGGTCTATAGGCGGCACTTGATTTTAGATCGGACAGAATTAATACATTAGTGCGATTCGTCCATGGAATACCTACCATTTTGCGCTAGCACCACATTTTGAATGCGACAATCCTGCCCCGAGTGCGTGCTTTCACAGTCTTTCATGTCTCTGAAGCGTACAGGAAAATGATTAGTAAGGATAGTTAAATACATTACTTATCGTAATAGAATCAGAAATGAGGATATCCGCAGAAGAACCAAAGTAACCGACATAAATAGCTCACAGGATTGCGTCGTTGAAGTGGCAATGGGCGGGCCATGTAGCCCGGAGAACGGATGACCGTTGTGGCAGTAAAGTCCTGGAGTGGCTTCCGCGCATAGTAATGCGCACCAAAGGGCGGCCCCCGACTAGGTGGACGGATGACCTCGTAAGGGTCGCGGGGAGTCGGTGAATGCGGTCTGCGCAAGATCACACCCTGTGGCAAACTATAGGCGCGGCCTATGTTCAGCAGTGGACGTCCGTAGCTGATAGATAGAAAGATAGGTAAATACACCAAAATATTATCTTATCATTCAAGTTTTGGCACCGATCGGAAAAATGAAAGTAACTAGATCTAGGGCATATGATGGTCGCTTTATCATACGATAGATGACAAACCATCCGTCATCCCAAAGGGACGGATACTTTATAAGATGTTGATAGGCCCGCTAACATACACACGTTACTTAGTCTTTTCGTTACGAAAGCCTAAGAAGAACATGATACAAAAGACTTAACCGACTATTCAGCATTTACAACCAAAATACGACTTTTTTTGTAAGCGAATTACGATGTTCCGTAAACTTCATTTCCATGATTGGAGCTGCAAGCTATATTGAGCCTTCGAAAAGGTCTTAACTGCCATTGTTGTATTATATAGCTACGATCTTTTGTAAAGAGATACGCTCAACAAGAAACAATTGAAAAGCGGCTGCTGAGATATGGCCGCTCGTAATGGGATTTGTAAACTAGTTTGCTGTTTCTATGTATAAGTTTCCTGGCTTCGTGACGGAAATTCGATGTGTTGAACCCAGTGGTTGAGCATACGACATCGAATGTATAAATTTGTTAGTTAGATAAAAACAAACATTTTATAAATAGCCTTGAGCGACTGGAGCTGTATAGGTTGGAAAATAAAGCTAAACGCACAAGCTATAGACCCTTCATATTGTTCGTACACACCATTATTACCAGAGGTTGGAACAAGTAGTGCCTATGTACCTAAAATTCGCGGGATAACATAATTAAGAGTGGCTATAGCCAACTAAAATAATGATTGATTGTTATTTAATGCGGGATTTTCCATAATAACTAAACTTAGTGAAAATATGTACATTAACTCTCAGGGTCAGATTATTCATGAAAACCAATTATCTAATGCAGATGAAATGTTTAAGTCTATTTTGAGGACTCTAGTCCCGAGAGACGAGTGGCGGATGTACATGGACTCAGTACTCTGTTTTTACGAAGTGAGTAACCGCTTATGTAATTTAAGGATGTTCTCATGTCTTCCAGTAAAAACTATTTCTTTATCAAATAACGCGACGGTGTAGCGTAATTATTTCTACAACACCTATATTATTATATTATAAAGTTGTAAAAATAAAATGTCTCTATATTAAAGATATTTTCGAAAAAATATTGAAACGGACTATATGGGGGTCACTGAATCGAAAAATATATATCTTGGATTTTTCCATGTACCCGACGATGCTTTTTACCCGACTACGCTGAAGAAAACAAGAAAGGTTATGAGTTTTCTCCACCGCGAACGATGTTACTGGCACCTTACTGCTGTCCATATTTTTATTGACTACACCTTATTTCTTTATGAAGATTCCGAACCAGATAGACGTTGGTTTAAACTTACACGATCTTCACTCATTATCACAACACAACAAAACGGTTGCTTCTTCGAGACCATGGACGTAACGTGACGTCCGAAACGTCGAAGAATTACCAACGATACGTAATTAAATAAATCATATTTATACGCGATTAAGCAAGCTTAAATTTAAAAAGGCCCTGAAAAAATATTTGCTGCAGTCGCTTGAGTAAAATGATTTAATCAAAGTTAGCATCAAATATATTCGTTTATCCTATAATTGTATATAAATAATAAATATTCTATAGTATTATTAGTATAGAGACTCGTGCTTTTTGTTTTTAGTTTGACTGCAGAAACTGTACAATACAGTTTTGCAGGAAACTGTCTTAGAAATAAGAAATATGTACTTTGTTTAATAAATAAATAAATAATAAAAAAGCCCCGTTTTGTTGTGTTGTGATAACCAGATTGACGTTGCTTATCACTACACAAGAGTAACAAGACATGATCCCGATTACCATAATGGCCGCCCCGTTGAGAATAATGGGTCTATTGCTTTTCATGAAACCAGAGACAAGCGGATGATTGAGGAAAGCCTTTTACTTATGCAACTGTGAAGGCGTTAGTAGTGGAACATATTTTACTAATATTACTAAAAGTAATGTTTTCTTCTGTTTTCGCGATTATTAGTCATTTAAATAAAACAATTTAATGGATTATATCGCGTAGGTATATTATCTCATTTGAGTTCCCGACGTTTCGGAAGCTTTTCAGCTTTCCATGGTCACTCACGTGGGTTGACTAAGAAAAGATATGTTTTTCTCCGTCAAAGTTACAATTTGTGCAAACTACCCACTTTGAGAAAACAAATAAAGTTGTAAATACATGCCAGATGCGCCTTATCTATAAAGACAGTTACACATGTGCCAGAAGGGCTTAATTATTTTATTTTAATAATTTACCAAGCAGCATTTCAATAATGAGGCGTACTGAGCAGAAAAGAAACGCTGCAAAACTAAACTTGAAAAATATGAATAGACTTAATTAAAGATAGAATATCTGCTCCAAATTGCTTTCCATCGATAGTCTGCCCAGAAGGCTGGCAGCATAGACACGTTGTATAGCAATGCTGATCCGCTGCGCCAGATATGATCAATCCACCAATCTACAAGCCTTTTCGGGCATTCCCTGAAGACTCTGTGAGCACTTTCCCCCCAGGGTCCCAGGGTCTCTACCCCAAATGACTCAAATAGGTAGCCACTATTTTTTTTTGGCTGCTTATTTGCGCCGCCTGAGGAGCTCGGCTGAATTGACAGCAGAGCCCGCCTTTACTGCAGTGCCACAAAGAAGACGGCACCAGATAATCGGCACCTGTTGCGTCGCAAACCAGCGGTACCCATCTTCCACGGCACGAGGGTCATGTTGTCGGGTCTCTTGCCATCATCACGGGCAAGGCTGGTCGGTTCCAAAATAGCCGGTGCTCCCGCGCTGGCTAGGGCCCGACGGAGTACTTGTTCCATTGACTTTTTTTTTTATTTGACCACACGATAGATAAATGGCGAACCATCCGTCGGTTTCCGAAACATGTGCAAAAGTGCGATAGTGACTGATACTTTATCGTTTGTCTATCGCGCGATAAACGCGACTACCATAGGCCCGCAGATTGACGTCGCTTATCAGGACCGATGCACGTGTAACAAGACATGATCCCGATTACCATAATGGCCGCTCCGTTCAGCATAATGGGGCTATTGCTTTTGATGAAGCGCAGAGACAGACGGATTATTGAGAAAAACCTTTACCTTTTGCGAGAGTGAAGGCGATAACCCAGGAACATCTATATATGTAATTATAAAGTTGTAAAAATGAAAGGTCCTTGAAAATATAAAAAAAAAGTGATACCGGAGTATTTGAATGGATGTTGACTGTACCTAAATATTAGGAAAATTTTGATACGAAATTATGATAGAAATCCAAAAAACAATTTTTTTTCGATACCTTAGGTGACTTTAAAGTTTAGTGGGAAAGTCAATTTTTAAAGTATTAATACCATTGAATAACCCATGAAATGTATGGTAACTTTTGTTATTAGACTGTTTCGATAAACGCAAGTTGTAACATAGCTGCAGAATAAAGTTCTTAATTTCCCCATAAAAGGTAGAAACGTGTGACGTTACACATTTGTAGGTTCATTTAGTATAGAGCGTTTTTGGGAACATCCAAAAATGTGATTTTAACATTATTATATCTGGGGCAGTTTTTTTGCGAATGAAGTAGTTTTTTCACCAAAATCTCTATTATTGAAAGGTCGTTCTATAACATACTGCCGAAAAAAATACAAAATTTGTCAACATCCCTATTACACAGTTTTTATTTAATATTTTATTTTTTGTCTGTTTGTATGACTGTAGTCAGTCATACAAACAGACAAAGTCTCGTTGTAGGTTCATCACGCCAAAATGGCAATACGGATTCCCACTACTTTTGGTAAACAAATTCATTTGTAGTGTAATCATGTGCGAGAGCAATCGTGTTTTGCACTTTGATTTTTAATCATAATCATTTATTAACAAAATATATCATGCAAACATATGACAAATTTATATCTATATCAAAATGAATAATAATGGGCCGTTAATTTTCCTACATTTAAAACACGGAACCACTATGTTTCATATACAATATTACTTATCAAGTTAAAATCGAACCTTTATTTTGTTTATTATGTTTCCTTATTTACGCAAAGAAAACTGTCTCAATTGCATTAAAAGAAATAAAACTTTAATTATCCTGAAGCTCCATCAATATGATTCAGACGAAACATAAACATAAAACACATCCAACACTCCAACATAAAGCAATTTTGAAGATGGCATTACATTTTTAACGCTGGCCATCTGCTCCTGCAAGAGAATTAATAAAGTTACGATCGTCATCTGTGTCTATGATCTATTGTGAAGGCGTTAAACTCATAACTAATCCTACTTTATGCTTCCACTACTTCCAGGGCTAGAATTCGATTTCTTACAAAGTGATAACACTAAACGAAATAGTAAGGCGATAACAATCGACTATTTTGGTATTTCAGTGGCTCAAAAGTAACAGTGGTATCACTTTCGTATTGCTAAACTAACAATTCGTTAGGTTTTTGATCGCACGCCATTCAATTCAACTTACGCATATTGTTTTAAGATTGTTTTGCTTTTATAACAATCCCATACAAAAGCGAACTGTCAAACTGATTTCAGCGCAATTCAGTTGCGATACGAATTATTCAAAGAACCAAATGTCATTCAAAAGAGATCTCTCGAGACTCGACTCCGATTGCAGCACTTTCAAAATTGATCTTATATGATAGTATTACGTTGAATTACTGGATTTACTGGTCGAATATAAATTGCAATGGCTTTTTTCGATATTTCTATGTTCTTTATTAGGGTTCCGTATCCAAAAGAGGTGTGCCATCCTGACGCCCAAAGTAAAATGTTTGTTGTTGAAAAAGTAACCTATAAAGCAAATGGGAATAAGTAAAAAAAAAATGTACCCAGGGTCTAGAAATGCTTAGGCTTTTTATGATCGTTAAGTCAGTGAGTGAGTGAGTGACAAAATTAAGAAACTTTGACTAGTTATGATTCTTAAACTACTTAAATTGAATGAAAATTGAAATATACCGTGTTTATAAAATGCCTGCTTGGTTACTGAAAATTCAGGCTTCTAGTTTTATCCAAAACGAAGTTATAGGCCTGTACTGCTTCGATAACAGCCGTGCCGATTTTTTTTTGCTTGACTGGATGTTTATTTATATTTTTCTCATTATTTCCTTGGAGCGGAACCTTTAAGGGTTAATCCAACTCGCACGTCCCGCTTTTTGAAATTAAACAGCTGTTACATTGATCTTCGTCCTTTGGGTATCAAATAAAATAAACCAGCTTGATAAATCAAGCTACTTATATTGTCTAAATCATAAATGAGCGATTTGATAAATGGCGAATTCTTTAACATCTATACTATTAAAATTGTAAAAATGAAATGTATGTACATAGGAGATATTTAAAAAAAATGATTGTTATGGACTATTTGGAGGTCACACAAACGAAAAATATTTTTTTTGGATTTTATGTATGTTTGTATGTGTCGTTGTGGCTTCATCACGCAAAATCGGCTAAACAGATTTCGACTATTTTTGGTACACGGGTAACTGGGTATCTCCAGATGGTTATAGGATACTTTTTACCCGACTACGCTGAAGAAAAAACGAGGGGTTATGACTTTTTCTCCTCCGCGAACGAAGTTGCGGGCATCTTCTAGGTTGGAATAAAAGTTCTAAAATCTGAAAATTGTAACCAATGCATTTCGGCCTCAATTATAAAACAGGTGACAGAATGATGGATGAAACTTTTATCTGTATTGTGCGCTGACCACAATTAGTCATGTTTTTATTGCATTCTCCATTTTTAACATTTTCATTGTACTTTTTAGATATTTTATTCACAGTTAGTTTGACTTAGATACCAATGCCAGTAAAACGAAAATCCAATGGCGCGTTAGTTTATCTTTTCAGGACGTGCTGCACAATTTTGCCCTGATTTCCGTAAGATTTTTATAAAAATACTGTTAATGTCATAAAGTAGTAAAAATGGGGTAAATATTTATACGTTAAAACACATTTTCATAAAAAGAAGTGAAACGGGCTATTTGATTTACACTGTTTTTTTTATGTTTGTATGTATATTTATGCGCTTGTCAGAATATTATCGAATATAATTATGTAATGTTGTTTACTAACCTGATTTCCATGTAAATGTATGATATTATGCAGATCTGCAACCGTCCATTGACAGTCATAATTTTCAACTGTCAAAGTACCGTGATCAATAAAAATAGAAGGAGGGTATATTTAAGTGTAATCGTTTCGATGTCAATAGTTAAGAATTTGTAAATACTGATCAATTATAATCTTCACTTAAATTTATAAATAATAAGAATGGTACATAACACCAGAAATAATAATTGTTAGGATATATATTAATATAGGTGGTTAACATGGATGATCAACAGCTGTCTGTGACGTCACTTGTTTGTGGCGTGATCGGACAGCTTGATTCAGATATAAAAAGGGCCTCCTCTGGTTGATTTGGGTCATTGCTGTGCCGATCGTTGCCCAGGAACAACCGTCAGTTAAGTAACTTTGTTAATACTTTTATTTTAGTATGTATAATAATGAAAATGAGATAGCTTGATTTAAGTATATGTTGAGTATGTAATTTATTCAAAAAAAAATGCCAATAAAATATATACATCAAACTCACATTAGGAACTGTTTTACTTCATTAACCTAAA
The DNA here is from genome assembly GCA_905404275.2 of Hedya salicella. Lineage (NCBI taxonomy): Eukaryota > Metazoa > Arthropoda > Insecta > Lepidoptera > Tortricidae > Hedya > Hedya salicella. Next base: position 19,152,310 of record FR990108.1, read on the forward strand.
TATTAAATTCATTATACCATACTTAACTGAATCTGAACTTACTGAATAAATTTAGAATGCTTAAATCTTAAACTGATTATTGAAGTAAATACTTAAGTTAAATGATCTGATTAGGTTTTTCTGCGTTTTCCCTAATCCTTGCAGCAAATGTTGGATCATATTGTAAGTCTCCCAGCAAACATTCACTCTCATGTAACTGACATTTCGAAAGTGCTTGTAACTAGGCCTACTTGAATAAAGGATATTTTGATTTGATTTGATTTTAAACTTAATCTTTTTATTTATTCTGTTGTATACCCACCCACGCTGGAGCAAAAAGAGGGTTATGACTTGATCTCATACCGTGTCGGACCAGTTTACCTGTGTTTTTTTTTACGTTAGATATGCAGGCATTTGACCTAATCTCACCTGTTGGTAAGCGACTATGAAGCCGGCGATAGAGTATTGCGAAGATATTAATCCTTTACACTAGTATACGAAATAGATAGGCTGTATCTAAGACGAACGCTTGAATAGAAAACATATTTAAACTCTCTTCGTCCTTTTAATTACTCAATTTCCGAGCAACATCCCCCTCAGTATGCTTACCCATATAGTGTCATTCACTCGCGTCTTCAAGAGATCCAAGTTATCCTTGTAAGTCTCCGCGTACTTGTATAAGTACAAATTAATTAACGACTACATGTTTGGCTCAGTAGGTTGTGTTCGAATCCCGGCCAATGCAAGTGTTTGTGTGATGAGCACGAATGTTTGTTCCTGGGTCTTGGATGTTTTCTATGTATTTGAGTATTATCTATATATTATGTATATCGTCGCCCAGTACCCATAGTCCCCATACAAGCTTTGCTTGGTTTGGGACTAGGTCGATTTGTGTAAGAATGTCCATGTATTATTTATTTATTATTTATTTAATGATAGTAGTTCAGACCTAATATTTTAACCGCATAGCAAAAGTAACCAACGAATGTACAAATGAGTACAAATGTTTCACGTATCTGTAGTTTTCTATTCCAAAACGACAACCTTGGTGTTACAAACCAAAATTATAAAAACGCAAGAAGTGCTGTCTCGGTCTGACACAGTATCTTTAGTACCTCCTAAAAGGTGCCCGCAATTTCGTACGCGGCGGAGAAAAAAATCATAACCCCGTGTTTTTTTTCAACTTTGTAGGGTAAAAGTATTCTATAACCATCTGAGGATACCCAGCTACTTGTGTACCAAAAATTTTTTAAATCCTTCTAGCCAATTTGGCGTGATGAAGCCACAACGATACAACTATACAAAACATACAAAAATAACACAAATATACAAAAAATCAAAATAAAAAATCGATTCCGTGACCTCCAAATTGTCCGTTACAATATTTTTTTTAGATATCTCTAATATACAGACATTTCATTTTTAACTGTAGTTGCATGTCACCACTCTTATTTCAAGTATAAACAGAGATCAAACAAAAACCACGAGCACTTGAGTGGCTAATATAGATGTACATGGTATAGTACGTTCGGTAGATAGGACTACCGCTGTTGATAAATAACACAAGACTTACGGGTAAACTGTTTTCAATAAAGTCACTACAGTCATCAGAAGGCCAGAAGTAACACAGACTGCCAAAGTTTCACTTCCTTATTTAATCTGTCCGAAGGGCTGATTATCTGTCATCTGCGCAGCATCACACGGCCTCGGCCTGTCAACTGTCAACTCGGCTGCTTTATTTCTTGACCTTGTTCGGAGTAACGAGTTGATGTCTGGAGAAAATCAGAGGGGTTACTCCGATTATCGAAATTCGAAGTTCGTAACGTGATATCCCTCTCGCTCTCATGTTAAACTGTATTTGAGAATAATTATTATAATTTCAAAAATTACGCATTTTGTTTGTTCGTACTATATGTTATAATACATACCACTTTATATGCTCCAATTAAGCTCTACATTCGACGGTTAAAGTTTGTCGCGTTACTCGGCCCCACTATGTAGATGTTAGGGAGTTTTAGATAAAATCAAAATATTCAGGCCTATGGGCTATATAAATATCTCAATAGGGATGACTAAATTTTAAATGACGACTAATTAGAATTTTGATATTCATACCCCATCCACATGCCTATTCTCGAGAGGGTAACGTTAACATATTGCATTCTTAGATGAACACACGCGAGGCCGTCTTATAAAAACAGTTTGTGTTAAAATAGTGTTAACACTCTGGGTCCCAAGACATAGGACAGTTTTTATCCCCGAAAATCATCCCTTAAGGGGGTGAAAAGGAGGTGAAAATTTATATAGGGCTCAGGTCTCGGGCGAAGCCATGGGTAATTGCTAATAATGAGTATAACTGCCTTTCAAAGCGCGTGAAACGCCGCAATACGTTACCGCAGTAACGCATACTCTCCAATTCATAGAAGGGCATATTTTTTTACTCTTTCCTTCAACTTATTCTCTTTTGAGTCCGAGCAGTATACTTGGCACAGCTGTGTCCACACACAGCCAAGTAGTGAGTGAGTATATCGCCCGTCGCCTGCCGCAGAATGCCTCCGCAAACAATCGAGAAGGCGCCGTGATGTCTTTGGGATTTCGCGTTTAATAGGTCAGCTGACCACCAAAACTGTCAACTACCATCTATCGCAAATTTCCTTGTCAGGCATGCTATAGAACAAGTCGGTCTCTTATCGGTTTAGTCAACCACCAAAAACGGTGTCCCCCGAATATCTATACTATTAGAAAGTTGTAAAAATGAAATGTCTGTCTGTACAAGGAAGACATTTTCAAAAAATAGTATATTACTGCAGAGGCCGGGAAAAATCATTCCGTGGATGTGTACGGTTCGCTCGGCTACGCCTCGTCCTTCAATAGATACGAATCCACGAAATGACATTCCTGCCGAGGCATGTATACTGTTCTTCTCCAAATATGCGAGGAAATTTGACACATTTTTATGTAAAAAAAAACACGACAGACAATCTTTAACAAAATGAAATTCACGTTTCCGCCTTAATTTTTTTAAGGATATTAAAGTTCAAAGTTTTAGGTCCGAATTGTATATTTGGTTACACATGAAATGGTTGAATATGATTTATATTTATTAAGTATTATTGTTATATTTTATTTAGTTATATATTATGTAAATATATATCTATTTATTTATATTTTTTATTGATATACATATGGTGTTAATTTGTCTATCTTCCTTATATCTTCACTCACTTGCTCGAAGGTTAACTGGAAGAGATCCCTAATAGGGATAAGTTCGCCTTTGTACTTATATCTTTTAAGTTTATTGCTTTTGTAACTGGTTACTATGTACAATAAAGTGCTTACATACATACATACATGAAATATAGTAATGAAAATAAATAAAAAGAAACCAATAGCAATAGCTAAAATAAATATATGCATCATTACTTTTAGTTGAAACGGCAATTCCTAAACGCACAACATTTTAAAAACATACCTTTGCTACAAAATATTTATCAGTCCCAGAAGATCATTAAGACTAAATAAATATTATAATTTGGACACAAAATTTTTTGTTTTTTTTTCTAAATATTTCTATATATTGGCATTAACCATGCATTAACTAAACGCAGAAAACAATTAAAGTTTTTTTTAGGTCTTGGATGAAATTAAAAGTAAAAACCTGCACAATAATGTACACTTCCCGGGCCTGTCCGGGAAGTAATGCAATTTTTTTTATTTGATTATCGTATCAACGTATATAACGATGGACTTCGCGGTGTGTTTTTACTACATTAATGGGAACAAGATGGAGAAAATGATTTCCGAGCAAGATGGAGAAAATGATTATAGCGGACTTTTTATTTGGAGGTCACTAAATCGAAATAGTTATTTGTGCAACAAGAGAGCAAAGTTGTTTTTTGCTGCGAGTGCCAATTGATTCAAACGGTACGAGATGCAAATAACTTTGGTCTCGTCTGGCACATACAACTTTCTACCACAGCAGTGAAAACATATTATACACAAATGTAGTTGTACTTTCAACCATTCTGTGTTCGTTTTAAAAGTACAAAACGATTAATTTGTTGTGTAGCAGAAGATATACGAGTAAATAAGAAGAATTTGATTCCTTTCATACAACATTTATTAAGAAGTGCGTTTAGAAACTGCACCCGTGATGGAATATCAATATAAAATTTACAAATTAAATTAAATAAATATCGTTTTATTTTTACAATACGAGTAAGTATACAAAAGAAAATTGTTATAAAATTCGATCATAAAAAAATTGCCATTCAAACTTCAAGACGTTTTAAAATTCTAATAGCGGAAAGAAGTAAATAATAGTTTCAAATCTGTCCGCAATGGCGCTAGAGTAGCAAACTAAATAAGTAAAAAGTCAACAACCAATTAAGATTTTTTTTATCGAAATATACTCACTCAATCCTTCGTTCTACTTCTGATGTGAATATTTAATCGTGTTTAAAACTGATTTTCCTTGCATCGTTGTGGATTTTTTGCCATTACTATGCTAATTTATCTTACGCACTTGTTACAGTAGCGCCACAAATTTAACGCCTTTTGACGAACTCTTTGGATATGTAGAAATCATAAACTCCTTACTTCTATACTCCATGGGTTTAATTCTTCTCGAATCTAATTCGAAAATCGAAATCAAATTTGAATGTTCATGTCGACAAATTGATTCGAAAGTTCAAATATATCGATTTCGGTCATAGACCCAGCCCTGACAAATGACAACTCGCGCCATTCTAAATTAAAAAGTTACTTTGCCTCACGCTCGCAGCAAAATGGCATTTTGCACACTGTTAGCTCGCAGTAAATTTACATTTTTAATTTGCTGGGGTAAATTAATCAAGATATTTTGTCGCCACCCGTAAATCATTTATCATTGAGGAGTTCCGATGGCATTCTGTGGTCTCCTGCATCAGTTTCACTTCACCAATTTACACTTTCTGAATGCAAATGCTTATTATGTTTCTTATAATACCAAAATCGCTATAGGTATGCCTACAATATTTGAGGACTTCCTTCAATTCCTCATGGATTCCATCATCAGATCTTCACCAAAATTAAATGGAACCAATTAGAAAGTACCTTCTATAAAACAAAAAAAAAATTTGAAATCGGTCAAATAGTCTTTGAGTAATCAGTGAACATCCATAAAAAAAAACCATTCCGTCGAATTGAGAACCTCCTCCTTTTTTTGGAAGTCGGTTAAAAATAGTAATTTACTGTGGAATCAATTAACGCTGTTTCAACTAAAGGTGCGTCCACACTTGTATCATTTGCTCGTATCCGATCACCGTGCCGTGGCATGACTGCGTATCGCGCTGCTTGGACGCTCACTGTTGGCGCGCCGATCATGCCGCACTCTTCCGATATAAGTGTGTGATACGCGTAGCAAATGGATTTCGAGCGATCGGGTCGGCGCAACGTCCAAACGCGTGATCGTGACACGCGATCATGCCACGCGACGATGATCTGATACGGGCAAATGATACAAATGTGGACGCACCTTAAAGCCCTTAATAATACACTTTTATTAACTGACCCATAAATAAGAAAGTGTGTTTGTAGGTCCTTCTAGTCTTTATGTTACTTTTCTCTGTTTTTCAAATGTTTTCCCCGTATCATATTTATGGTCAAACTTGGTAATCCGGGCAATGTAAATGTTCGTGTTAATCTTAAAACTTTGCTCTCTGGGTGTAAGCCTGGATGGGATTCTTGCGGGAATTTTTACGCAGGCAACGATAAAATTTATACTGCTACTTAAAAACCGGCAAAGTGCGAGTCGGGCTCACGCACCAAGTTCTGTGCTAATGTGTAGGTATGTAGATAGTTCGTCTATCATCAAGGTGTCGAAATATACGCTAAATGGTATAATATATCTACGAGTATGAAAATCCAATGTGAGCTGATCTCTATCTGCTCGTAAGCAAAATCTACGCAGTGATTTTATTTAATATTGGTTATCTGTCTGTCTATAAGACAGATATAAAAAAAACTACTTTTCTGATTGGTTGGGCTATTAAAAGCTGACCTTCATCCCAAATTTCAAGTATCTAGGACAACTGGAAGTTTCCTATAGGGTTTTAGTGCACGGCAATTTGTATAGCAATATTTATATTGTGTACAGCCATAGACCAACAGCCATTTTTAGGGTTCCGCACCAAAAATGGTAAAAAAGAAACCCTCATGGTGCGACTTTGTCTGTCTGTCCCTCTGCCTGTCTGTCTGACCGACTATTAGAGCGCCATATCTTAAAAACGACTTATACTATCTATATGAAATTTGGAATATTTATAAACATGGTCAGCCCACATGTATTGCAAAGGAAAAACTTTAAAATATATTTTTATTTTCTAAAAAAACGACGTTATGAGGGGGGGGGGCGGCAAAAATTCAAAGTCTAGCTCCTACACCTCCTTTATTTATTTTATTGTGATTAAATTTTGTTTTATTAAGGAAAATGTGAAAAAAACACCATTCCCCCCCCCCCCCTTTATCTCCGAAATTTACCAAGCGAAAAATCTGAAATTTTCTTGAATTATGTAATTTAACATGAATATTACACCAAAATTATAACCATATATCTATCTGTCTTACTTTTTTTTTAATTACCAAAAATCATTTTTTAATAACCCGGTTTGATTAACTTTGCCCCTCATTTGTATGTGACGCCATAGATACCAGAGGCAAACATAACTCAAGCGGCAAGTTAAGTCGGAATAAGTGAAAGTTTGTACAGAACCCTCGGTGAGCGCTACTAACTCAACTGGATGTATAGGTTTTTAGTCCACGGCAATTTGTACACAAACACCTTTTTTAATGGCTGTTGTTTGATTGCGTTGGCTAAGAAGTTTGATTTTTTTACAGCATCAAGGGATTGCAGACTTGAGTATTTGATATTAATTTCAACTTTATAGCTCCACGCACTCCTGATAAAAATCTTTAAGGGAGGGACGAGAAAGTGATCCTTCGACAGTTTGGTTATTTCCTTATGAGGTAACTATGGTACCCTAAAAATAGAGGCATTCAGGGGAGAGTTTGTTAGACTATATTTCTTTCAAATGTTCCATACTATGTACCTAGTCATCGTTTTAAAAACAATACAATTTATATTCTAGTACTGTGTGCAACGTACTTAAAAAAAAAATCTGATTGAAATATTTAACGAGTTACAATGCTACATTGCGTTGTACCTTGTTAAAAACACATATAACACACAACAACAGTGATATCTTTCTAGTTTTTACAATATAAAAAGAGCATTTGAGATATTTGTCTCGAGATGGTCGTTTTGTCTCGAGAGGAAATTACAGACGACGGCTTAAGAGCTAAATAACAAAATCTAGTAAATGCCCATTTATGGTGCAGAATCAAAAAAGAGAGCTATGACTTTTTTCTCCTTTGCGAATAAAATTTTGGACGCCTTCTAGTGTATTCAAATTCAAATTCAAATTCAAATTCAAATTATTTATTTCGAATTATTGCAATCCATATAGTGGTTAGTAAAACACAAACTTATAAATCTATGTTAACGACAATAACAACAATAACTTACACATACTAAAGGCGTCGTGGTGCGGCGACCGGCGGCGCGTGCAGCCGCACCCAGCGCGCGAGCAGCCGCGAGTCCCATCGCTGCGCCAACACGTTTACAATGCTGTTCGAGCTGCTGCGAGTACGATTTAGTAACGACGCACACCGCTTTCTAATGATGGCATCGAAACCATCGGTGTGCGCCTCGGCAAACATAGCTGACGCACTACAGTAACGTGGCAGACCCAACAGCACCCTAAACGCGTTATTATATTGCACGCGCAGTGCGTTGTATGCCCTCTGCGTAAAACTGACCCACAGACTGCACGTGTAGAATGATTGGCAGTATGCTTTAAAAAGCGTAAGCTTTACTTCATTACTACAATTTGTATTATAATATAAATATTTTCTTCTGTTTCCGCGATTATTACTCATTGAAATATAACAATTTAACGGATTACATCGCGTATATTATCTCATTCACGGGTGGACTGTCCACCCGTCCACCCGTGACCATGGAAAGCTGAAAAGCTTCCGAAACGTCAGGAACTCAAATGAGATAATATACGCGATATAATCCGTTAAATTATTATATTTCAATTATAATATAAATGTTTAAACGTTTGTAAGGCAAATATTTTTTTATCATAATATTTTCTGTTTCCGCGATTATTACTCATTGAAATAAAACAATTTAACGGATTATATCGCGTATATTATCTCATTTTAGTTCCCGACGTTTCGGAAGCTTTCCAGCTTTCCATGGTCACGGGTGGACGGGTGGTCAATCCGATAAATTGTTTTATTTTTTTATCAATTAAATTTCACATTTTTATCCTTTAGTGGCACATTGCTCGTAGAAGCTATAGCAGCTGGAGCAGAAGGGTTTTGGAGTGGCGACCGCGTATTAGACGACGCAGCGTGGAGAGGCCCCCAACAAGATGGACCGACGATCTGCTCAAGATCGCGGAAAACCGATGGATAAGGGCAGTCGTTGTGGAGATCCTCGGGGGAGGTCTTAGCCAAGCAGTGGGCTTCTACAGACTGATTTGATGATGATGATGATCCTCTAATGAGCGAAATAAAAGTAATTATTTCTTTTTATCCCTAACTTATGCTAAAAAATCGAAAGCGAAACTTAGATACTGCTTGGCACAGACTTAACAAAACTTATTTAGGTAAGATTAACGTTAATGTCTTAAGTAATTACTTGTGTAAACTTGCCGAGTTCTATCTACACCTCCACTGTTCTTGGTGTAACTTCGACAAATTAACTAATTCACTTTAGTAAATTCGATACTTCAATATATGTATATGCTACACAAAATTGACTTAAACTTACACGATCTTCGCTCATTATCACAACAAAACAAAACGTGCCTTCGAGTCTATGGACGTATCGCGACGTCCGAAACTTCGAAGAATTACTAACGAAAGGTAATTAAATAAATCATATTTTCACTTCTCCTGCTCAAAAGTACGTCATATTAGCTTCGCGAGGCAAGACTAAAATAGTACATTTAGCCTATAGGGTTTAAAAAAGCCATATAATCCTTTACAAATTTCTATGACACTGAAATAAAATACTTGCGGCCAGCTACATACTCCTTACGAATAATTAAAAACAAACTAACCAACCTGATCAGATTGGCCAAATTTTCTGATAGAATGGCTCAAACTAATTGGCCTATTGATCGTTTAAAAACCATTGTACAGAACAAAAACCCTATAACAGTAAAAAAATACTTATTGATGGAATGTTTTTTTTGCCATAGCTTGTTTCACACAGCGATTTTAGATTTCCTACAATACAAAAAGTTGTAGAATATGAAAAACCTTTCAAATGACATAATATGTCATGTCATTATTGGTTTTTAGGCCAGTGTCCATACAAAACTGCCCACCCTCCTTTGGAAAAATTGTAAAGTCTCTCTATATGGATGCTCTACTTGACTTAGTAGCCACTTAATCAAGTAGAGCATCCTCGATTTGCACATTCTGAAACATTGTTACACAGTAGTTAAATTACACCTTATGAAAGGAAATGTGAAAAAAAACTCCGCCAACCCCTCTCTATCTCCAAAGCGAGAAGTTAAATAGTCACGTAATTTTCAGTTTTTTTTTTAATGGGTCCATCCATTATTTACGAGAGGTGTTTTTGGCGATTTTTGGACCCCCTCCACCCCTGGTGAGATTTCGTGAGATTTGGCTCCACCCGTCCACTAATCTCACGTGAGATTTTTCGAACTGTGTTTTAAATGCGTTGGATTTATTCGTCCAAAATCTCCTCTCCCGAAAGTAAGATTAGATCAGATGCAGCTAGACCCCCCCAACCTATGTGGCTCATGTAATGAATGGACAGCCCCATGTTATAGTTTCTGTTATTATGTTACATTTTCCGGGTTTTTTTGAATTTTTGGTTTAGAGTGAAATTATGAAATCTTTTTTATTGTAATTACGACTAAAACTGCATTAACTCAGACTTCCATTATGTACAGTCAGTTATTTACGCAAATAGTTCGTGACATCTAAATTCACCAAATAGTTCAGTACACGTCTTTATGACAGTTGGAATAAGATTATGTTCCTAACTATTTGGCGACTTTGGGTGTCACTATCTGTTTCATGCTGGCTGTACAAATGCTGAATGTAAACGTTACTCGCGCAAAACAGAGAAGAAAGGTGTTCTCTTGTGTCAGAGGCCAAGATCCTCTTCGGGTCACTGAGCAGGAGTAGTAGTACTAGTAGTAAGGGAATCCGAAAACCCAAAAGTCACAAATTTAGAATTCACCGTTTTATGCAAACACGTTTATTTTTTTGACAAACATTTAATTTAAACAACTTTTTTAAGCACTGTTAACGAACTATGAGCAAAAACAGCGTTTAAACTGATTGGCACAATTTGTGAACGCGGTTCAGCGTTTTTTTAATAAAGTATAAACATGCCTTTTGGTTTGGGCCTGTTTGCCGAGTTGATTGGGGCGCGAGCGCAAAACACCCGCAATCTTGCGGAGAACAAATTGTACATGACATTTCTGTATAAGCAAGAAAACACATTTATTTAACGCAAATAGCCGGCCAAGTGCGAGTCGGACCCGAGGGTTATATACAAAATATACGCTGAAAAGGCCGTATCTATGAAAATCCAGCGTGATCAGATCCTACTCCTAGGCCACGACACGGCGTGGAGTCATTTTATATTGGTTACTAATATCACAGTATAATAAAGAGTACTACGTACAGTATGGACACTCCCTGAAAGTGCCGCCCACCCGCGCTCGGTTACCTCGCAGTTAGCGGCTGAGGTAACTGAACTGTGAGCGGGAAGAGCGCGGGTGGCCGGAGCTTGCGGGCGGCGGGCGGCAGGGAGTGTCCACAGTGTGCTAATATATAGACACACAGACATAAAAAAATAAGATTTTCAGATTTATTTCGTGTGTTGTGCTATTAGAGCTACCGTCATACCAAATTTCAAGTTTCTAGGTCAACTGAAAGTACCCTATAGGTTTTCCATGGACGGCAATTTGAATGGAAACACCTTTTTTAATGACTGTATCTTTGGATTGCGTTGATTTAGAAGCTTGATTTTTTTAAAGCTTCAAGGTCCTTCAGATAGTATTTGATGTTAATTTCGACTTAATACCTCTACGCGTTCCTGAGAAAAAGGGTCTTGGTCTTATAAGCGTTCCGTTTCTTTTGAGGCACGGTACCCTAAAAAACCGCATTTTTTTGTTGAACTCGTTTACAAAGGGTTCCGAATGACCGTTAGCAACTACGCTGTAAAAAATAATTTTCTTCAATAGTCTCCAAACCCTGAATAATTTGCTTTATTTTATTGGGTTTCCGTGCTAAATCCTATCAATGTTTAAATGTGCAGAACCTAAGGGCGTCCCGTGCCCGATATATGCGTCCGCACCAGGTACGTTTCCTGTATATCCGCGTCAATCCGCCAGACGCAGCGCTGCTGTATGAATCGTACAAGAAACAGCACCCGGATCGGCTGCTTAGCGGGGGCGCCCTAATAAGTCAGGTTCGGTAAGAGCTATGAATAGTTTACATGTTCAGAAACAACTTACTTTGGGAAATGTTTACAGTTTAGGAACCACAATTTGCCCATCAGTAATAACCCGTCTCTTACAACATAAAGTCGCTTAATTAAACATTAAAATCTCACTAACCCTAAGTTTTGCCATCGTCATAAGCAAAACATCAAACTGTCTAAAATTTCGGTGATCCATTAACTTATCACGCTATTTATCTGGCGGTACATTAAGCTCTTCATTTCCCGACTGTATCTTTTCATTATAAGTTAAAACGCCGACCATTCGTATAATATTGTCTTGTTGGGCATTGGGTGTGTAATATTTCATAGAAAATCAAATGGTTTAATAGTATTCTGCCAAATTAATAACTCCAATTGGTATATAGCATTGATAAGACCTTACTCATATGCGGTCCAGCATACTGCAGGTGCTTTTTACTCAGCCCGTCATGTCCTGGAGACTTCCCCCTTTTCATGTATTTAATGGCATGAGATACTGTTGTACTCGATATTTCAATGGTAGGCCTCACAGTACAATCAAATGTATCCGGCACCGTGCCTGATTTTAGAGGAGAGTCTACCTTGAAACATCGTCCAAACATATTAGCAATGCTCACTGGATCACAAATACCATCGACACTTACAGGCAGAGATACCTTGGCATTCAATTTTTTGGTGCTCTTCCAAAACTTGTTAAACTGCTTAGACGTATGCTGCGAGGCAAGAATATCCATGCTGATTTGCTCTTGTTAACTTGGCAAAACTTAAGTCTAGACTTAAATATCTTTCTGCTAAGGCACATAGCCTCATAAACAGGCCCGCTCTGCGGTCTACCATGCAGATGTACAGAAATCCAGCCTGGCCTGCTTATGTGCTTCTGCAACATGTTTATTCCATCCAAACACCTATTTCTGTCATTTTTTCTAACATTTTTTTAGAACTAGAATCAATTGCGGCCTGACAAAGAATGTCTATAATACTTCTGTAGTACTTGTCTATAACATTTCTATGGCTAACATCATTATAAAAATTATCAGCACACAATTGAAACTCAGTAGGAAAATCTATCAATTTTAATTGATTATTACATATATTCGTATATTTTTCTATTTCTTCAGCATTTCTCAAGCCCCAAATAACACCATTATTACAATATTCAGTGTTTACTTGTAACTTACTCCTAATGTGACATAAATTACACTCAATACGCAAGGGAAAATGATCTGACCAGTAGACATCATAGATAACTTCAATATTTTGTATGGTTAGCAAAGCTGATTTACTGACTACACAACACAGTGGTCAAGCCATCTTTGAGAGCCATGTGCCTCGCTTACATAGGTATATGTGCCTGAATCGATACCTAATTTTACAACATCAGCACAAACCCAGTCATTTTCAATACAGAAGTGAAATAGCTCCTCCCCAAAATAAACCGTTGGGTGTGCGTTCAAATCACCTAATATATATACAGTTTCAATACCGCTATCTTGTACTAAAGCATACAATTTATCAACATTGAGTAAACAAGGGTAAATTATCCTGCTGGTCAGTCGGCATATACACACACATAATCAGGATTTCACGCATTCCAGATGTAACAGCCCGTATAGCACAGATCCGATCACTACAGCACCTAATCACTGATACATTTCGGAATTTAATAAATGAATATGAATATGGAATACACTCCTTCGCCATAGTAACGCGACTCCCCCATGAGGACGACCACGAAGAACACCAGATATTATGTCCACTGCTGATTTACCCGTGTAGTTGAAATCCTTGTTAATGCCGCCAAGAAACGCTAGGTCATGGGGCATGAGCCATGTCTCCTGCAGCGCCACTACGTCAGCTGATCTACACAAAGACTGTACACAGCCCACGCTCCGCTTAATATTTTTACAATTGTAGCTAACAAATATATACTACTTATTGGTGTATAACTCTTTGTTATAAGGTCACTGACAGATCGAGCCAAGGTCACTTTCCCACTGTTTCCGCTTGACAACTCATTTTTAGCTTTAAAATCTATAAAGCGCCTAAAAGAAACGCTAGCGGGCCACAGCGTGTCATCCATAAATATTTTTAGTTTTTTAATCGTCACAAAAATCTTGTATGACTGGTATTCGTTCGGTTTTCGCAAGTTAAGCAAGCCATTGAAAATTAAAGACCGATTGCCTTACTTTCTGTCATATCCAAAATTTTTGAAAAGGTGATGCACACTCGAGTAGTTAGTTTAATGAATAAGTTTAAAATACTAAAAACAGAGCAATATGGTTTCAAAAAGGGAAAGTCCGATATAGGCAATCTTCAACCTAGTACACAAAATATTACAACAAGTAGATAAAAAAGTGCCATGTTCAGCTATATTCTTTGACATGAGCAAGGCATTCGATCTTGTTGTGCATGATTTGCTTCAATGGTTCTTTAATCATACCGTACTTAAAGAAATCAAAATGTTGAAATTTCTGCTCTGTCAGATGGTGTGGAGTTGTGCTTATTTAAATCGAATAAAGTAGGAGTCTCACAGGGAAGTATATTAGGTCCCCTCCTGTTTCTCATTTATATAATGACTGACGTATCTAACCATAATTGTACTTTATTTGCTGATGAAATTTCAGTTATAATACCATGTAATAATAATTTTGATAATGAACAATATAATAATGACATAAATAATACAATCAATAAAAAAATTCAATGGCTTAAACATAATAATCTAAGTGTGAATATTTATAAAACGAGTTATGTATAATTCCACAACGGACATGGTAAAAAGAGGGATTTAAAAATAGAACATGACAGCAACACATTGACAAAAAACGAACAGATTACATTTCTCGGAATATTACTTGATAACAAATTCTCCTGGAAATCACACATCGAAAAAGTATGAACCAAAATGAACCGCTTGGCGTACGCTCTTTGGCGCTGGAGGAAAGTGAGAAATCTCACCAAAAACATTCTGTAAAAAACTAGCCAAGTCTCGATGGAGCTGCTTGTTTATTTCTAATAAGTAATGAAATCTAGACAAAGTCGTGCCAAGTCTAAGGTTCTTTACTGCAATTTTTTTATTATTATAGTTAATGCTGTGTGACTTGGCCGTTGAAGGGTATACCGTCCGACCGTCAACGATTGGTGTAATGGTGTCATGGAGCACCTGGTTTTGTACCCTTCAACGGCCAAGTCACGCAACATTAACTATAATAATAAAAAAATCGCAGTAAAGAACCTTAGACTTGGCACGACTTTGTCTAGATTTCATTACTTTTTAGAGATAAACAAGCAGCTCCATCGAGACTTGGCTAGTTTTTTACAGAGTGTTTTTGGTGGGATTTCACTTCTTTTTGTAGAAACGTAGGCATAACCCTTCGATTTTGGACATCACATGAAGCGGCCCACAAAGTTGAATATTTTTTGTAAAGGCGGTATATCGATCTCTACTAGTTTGATTGGCTCTTGTGTTTTCTAATCAGGGTCACCAGGTACTCCAGATCTTCGATTATCCTAGTTTGATAGTTTTCCCTTTATGTGGCCATAAAACCCTAACTCTGTACCAAATTTCAGCTCTCTAACTTTATGGGAAGTAATAGTTCTATTCTGATGATCATGAGTGAGTGAGTGAGTGTCATAAATGCGAAACTTCGGAACTAAATGACCTACAGACTTAAAATTTTGGATTTTTTATATTAGATTATAGCTTACTGGATGACGAAAATTTCTGCGTTCTGGTCTTTTCCAGAGGTTCTCAAATAGGGGCCTGAAAATGCGGCGAAATGGTTCCAGTAAAGGATGGTACGGCAGTGTTTGCTTCGCGCTCGACTTGGCGGGGGCACTGCCGTGCCCCCTGATAAAGAAACCGCAATCCAGGCTTATCATGGTTATGTGTTCTCTGTACTTAGATATGAGATTTTAATTAGGGGCAATTCGGTACATATCAATGGAGTTTTTATTGCGCAGAAGCAATGCATTCGTGGAATATCTGATGTACCACTATATGCATCTTGTAAGCTTTTATTTAAAAGTCTTGAATTACTGACGGTACCATCGCTGTATATTTATGAAATATGTACTTTTATAAAATCCCATCCTGAATTGTTTAAACAAAATAGCGATGTATGCAAGTTTAATACCCGATATCCGAATAACTTATGTATGCCTAAAGTCACTACCAAACTGTTTTGTGATAGCTGTTATCCAATGGCTATTAAAATATTTAATGCTCGTCCAAATGATTTTAAAAACCTTGCAATTGGAGAAGTTAAGCGCTCTCTAAACTTTAAGCTCACTCGGTTAACGAATATCTTAATAGACACGAAATTGGTCGCAGATATTAATCCCAAGTATATTAAATTGTATTGGATATAAATGGCTTAATTATAATTATATTAAACTGTATGGAAGCCTATAAATTTGCATGTCGCTCTGTGACAAAGCATGTGAGACTGATATTATCTACCTTACCTACCACGTTTTTTACGCAAATAAATGATTTATGTATAACGTGTATAGTAATTGCAGTGCATAGAATGAATCCTTCATCATCATCATTTCAGCCATAAGACATCCAAGCTGGACACAAGCCTCCTCAATAGATTTCCACATGGGCCAGATAGGGCGACCCGCATCCAGCGAGTCCCCGCAACCTTAACCAGGTTGAATGAATCCTAATATCGAATAAACATTTTCTAGAAAATCACATCGTATCTTTTCATGTATAACAACACTTTGTATTTATACTTCATATTTTGTATACCAGTGGCGTGGCGTCAAACATTATCCATAGACAAGCCGGAGCTAATTTGACTCGTTTTTCTTCAAATACAATCAGCGGTCTGAAAATGGGTAACTCGGTGGCAGTCGAGTTCTATCAACGCCACGCCACTGTCGTATACCCTCACTTATTACAATTAATATTTAATAAAATTATCTAAAAACATGTTCAGATGGTAGAAAATTTGACCCACCATGAACTCTACAGACAGAGGCTTCGGGCTCCTATTACCGCTCTGAGGGCGAAAGGTAACGATCGAACATAACTCGGTTGGAATTTAGTACTTGTTGACGGTCCCTAACACGGTTTCTAGATTTTGAAAGGTAAACGAAGTTGCGGGGTCCTTCTAGTTTTGTTATAAAATCGCTATAGCTATAAAAATCATACAATTAAACCAATTACTTGATGCCGATGTCTATAGTCTAGAAGATATTGCGTTGTTGTAACATGAGAATAAACCCGTACTACTTTGTACACCCACACCAACGCAGCCGTACTCCTACACGTCACGTCCTTGATATCACTGTACTTTGAACTATTAATCATAAACCAAGTATAACCAACTATACGCAGCTGTTGCATTGTAATGCATATGGCTCAATACGAAGTTGATAAAATTCAAATTCTTTTATTGCAGTCAACCGTGGCCCATAGATAATACCTTACAAAGTAACATATTAAATAAACTGATTATTAGACCGATTATGATATTAGACCTTACAAATTTAAGAAACTGAACCAATATAATTATTGATATTTTTTTTATAAATGTGAAAATATTTAGGTACATATTTATTCAAATTAATATTAGAACACAGAGTTCGATTGCAAAGGAAAAAACCGGCCAAGTGCGAGTCGGACTTGCGCACAGAGTTCCATACAAAATATACGCTACAAATAGCCGTTTTTATGAAAATCCAGTGTTAGCATACTCCTAAGCAAAATGTACGCGGTGCTCGATCATTTTATATTGGTTATTATTTAAGATTCAATTAAAATAAATATTGTGGTAAGTTTTTCAGATTTATTTTGTTGATTGTGCTATAAGAGCTTCCTTCATTTTCAAATTTAAAGTTTGTTGAACAACTGGAGGTACCCTATCACTTAAAAAAGTGTCGAAATATACGTTTTTTGTGGCATAAACGGCCGTATCTTTTTTACGTAAACTTAGATCTTTGATTTTTTCACAGCTTCAAGAGACCGTAGACTTGAGTATATAGTTTTAATTTCAACTCCGAGATAAAGGGTCTTGACAGACAGACGTATAGACGGACGGACAACAACAAAGTGATCCTATTGGGGTTCCATTTTTTCCTTTTGAGGTACGGAACCCTAAAAATCAATGCGACTTACTAAATTGCATTCAGAATTTAACATATTAAATATAGAAAGAAAACATAAACACTAACACGGTTTAACTACTGGTGACGTGTAATGCGACTTCTGGGTGTCAACTGACAGCCGCGGAAACGGCGGAATACGACACCCTTCGGCCAGAGGCTCCTCCATCATGAAGGTCGACAGCTGGGCATTGGCACTCTCACCACAAATTAATTGAAGTTCCCGTTGTGGCGGGAATCTAACCGTTTGACCCTCAAGAGTAGTTGGAATTTGAAGCCAGAACTGAGCTAAACCGGTCATCAATATAGCCGGGGGCATTGCAGTGCCCCCGCCACGACGAACAAAAAGAAGTGGGGCACTACCTACCTTTTCTCGAACCCTTTCGTCTCATTTTCAAACCCTCATAGCTTCGTCCCAGAAACAACAGAGCGCCCAAATTCACAGGTTAAGATTAAGGAATTAAGTTTATACATATTACCATGAAGACATAAACTTAATTTCTTTATTGATACCATGCGGACCAGATGATCCGTTGAACTTATTTCCGGTACTCTATAAAACAGCCAAACCATATTTGAAACCAAGGTGTGGGGTTAGTAAAGTCTTGGCTTAGGGGCTTGAAGCCAGTTGAAGGCATACTTCTGAAACCAATGTGTAAGGTTATTAGTAAAGTCAGGGCTTAGGGTCTCGGGTTTTCCTGGGATCTGATTACTTTTTTACAGCGAAAGCGTTATGATCCTTGGCCACCAATTTTAGATAAAATGTTTTTGGTGGGATCCGATTTTATCCCACAAGTGACTGAATCCTATTCTAAGAGCTCACGTCACAGGTCGTACATAAGTTCCTTCTCTGCTCGTAACGTTATCAATAGCTCCCTTCGATGAAGTTTACAGGTACGATAAGAGCAACCCAAGCTTAAGAATAGTGTTCATTCGTCTATTACGGCTTGAAATATATGCGTTTGATAAGGAATTCAAGATTTTTTAGCAAGATTTAGTAAGACGAGGCTTAAGATAAGTTAGATAAGGCGTCGTCGACGTTTTCCGTCCGTTGGGTTTAATAGAGCGGACGATAATCGATTAGAAAAAAAAAACAGGTTGTTTGTAAAGTCGGTTTACGGACGATAATTTGACGTGATAACGTAGAAGAGAAGCCGGACGCTTAGGCCGATGGTGCCTCTGTATCGTTTGTTCTGCGCTCTCGCTTGATGAACTTTTTTCTGTACCTTGTTGCCGTGGTTACGACCCTAAGCCACTCTTTAAAATTACAATTGTACAATACAGGTCCATAATGTAAGGGCCCGTCTCATCAGTTTTTTTTTTGTATGACAGGAGGCAAACAAGCAGACGGATCGCCTGATGGTAAGCGATCACCGTCGCCCATAGACACTTGCATCACCAGAGGAGTCACAAGTGCGTTGCCGGCCTTTCAGGTGGGAGTACGCTCTTTTCTTGAAGGTTTGAAGGTCGCATCGGTCCGGAAATACTGCAGGTGGCAATTTATTTCACAGTTCAGTCGTGCGAGGCAAGAATTTTCTTTGGTCGGTATGTTATTATAGCTTGACAAGACAAGAGACGGGGAGAAAGACCGCTGTCATCCCCCCACCCCATCGCCCGCAGACCATGGGAGTGCCACGAAAGAACTTGTCAATCTATTGGCTGGGTGTGCGATGACAGCGCCAACTAGCGGTTGCAATTACGGCGGACTGTGAAATGTCAAATGGCTGGCTGCCATTACGAGAAGTAAGTAGTCAAACAAATAATTTCAATGAACTGGCGGAATTTACATAATATTATATCCTAGACGGTTATGTAAGTCTATAGTGTCGATAATAACTTTGACATTTTAATTGTCCGTCTAAAATGGCAAAATCATTCAATTTCAGGCAGTCACTCACAAACTTTGACATGCCTGTCTTCACGAGAAATAAACATATTTGATCGAATAACACAATCCACATATATTTATAAAACGATTACTTGTGACTGTAGTATCTTCTCAATGTTAATAATGTAGACTTTTTGTTTATTGTAAGTTAAACTTAAACATGGCTAAATTAGGTTAATACTAAGTTTTTCTTCTTGACAGCGATTATTAATTTCATTCGTTGTGCTCGTTTCCAACTTGGCTGTGGAAATTTATAGAATTTGTGATTAGCTACAGTTTTTTCCATTGTTCTTGCACTACGCAGCAGGATTTGTGACGCATGTTTATTTATTTTCGCTTGATAATGCACGGATACGTAAACACTAATAAGTAGTGACAGTTGGTCTACCGAAAGTACCTTTTTTGGCCACGGCTCGCGCTGCGTACGTTTCTGGTTCTCCCACCTCCTACTTCGTACCCAGCCATTAGCCTATATTATTAGCAACTTTCCAAGTAATTCAGTCACTGTTATCTCCTGTGCTACCAGATAGAAAAAGGACAGGAAAAAGTTAATCCAGCCATATAGATACAAAGATCAAAGTTCAAAAAAAAACGATTTGCGCTCGTAATCTTAAGTACAAAGTTCAATTAATTCCAGGTGTGACCGCGTGCCGAGCAATCGTATTTTTCTTTACACTTTCATTCTAGTGTATCTATATCACAATAGATAATGATAATGTGGTAATTTTCCCAATTTAAAAACACAAAAATATACAATTTGTGTTAAATAAAAAATATTGCTATAAGTTTTTAAAGTCAAGGCTTACTCAAACACCTTTCGGACAGCCAGAAAAAAAACGCTTTAACGTATATAAAATTAAATGAATCATCATGATCATTTCAGACGTAGGACGTCCATTGCTGGACATAGGCGTCTTCATTTGACTTTCACATGGACCGGATAGAGGCGACCCGCATGCAGCGAGTCCCCGAACCCTAATCAGGTCATCCGGCCACCTTGCCTTCCCACGCTTGTCGAGGTGCTGATGAGTGTGTGTTCGAATAATTGGGTACGTTCCTGTAGTCAACATAAATGATGTCATGCTTGCAATCAAATATTATTTCTGAAAATACGTAGTAAACATTCATGAATACTTATTTTTCAGCTTTTGGCGATTTTAAAATGATCAAAAAATTAAAATAAGGAGGCAATTTGACCGTATAGAATGACGTCATAAACCTTTTTTCCTTTCAAACTTCATACTTTCTGACTGTTTTGACAGTTCATAAAAAGGAACTGATTTGATCTGTCAGTCAAGTACCTAATTGTCAATATTGTCATGTTCTGTATTATCTGAGGTGTGCAATAATAGTACATTACTGCAGACGCCGGAAAAGAAGAACTTGCCGGTTGAGTAGGTATAGACGGATAGTGATACGAAGCCGGCAAGCACTTTTCACTGCCAGAGGCATGTATATTAAAATAGTAGTTTTTAAAATATTCCCTTTACTTTTTTTTTACGGAAGTCGTCCGTATTTCGCGTGTGTAGTGTTCGTGCAGACCCTATTAGGGCCGTTATACACAACCTTTATAATAAGAATCTTAATTTCTATAATAAATAAAATAAATGCAGAGGATTTTAAATATTGTCTATGGTCTCTGGTAACTTACGTATAGACAATATTTTAAATTTATTCATCAATATACGAACCATACAGATTTGTGTTCTTAATAGCAGTTCGTGTGCATTAACTCTGATATTTTTGGACCATTCAGCCACTAAAAAAAAATACATAATTCAGCTGTTTAGCCTGTTCATGACACAGACGCCATGTTTACATTAAATTTAAAAAAAAATACTTCCCGGCCTAGGCCCTTAATATTGCATGAAATTCCTTTACAGTTCTCTCAGGTTGTTCTGCCCGACGGGATACTATGAAGCCTGATTTAACGCACGTAATGGCAACATTTCATTGCATGTTTGAGAAATGAGTATTTGTATTGTATTGTACCGATGCTCCTCTGAGCATCACAGGAGGGCAGGTTGTCTTGTTTCAAATGTCACTTGCATAAATTTTGACTAGTTATCTTTTATGCACCAAGTTTGTAACCAATCCGCTATATTATTAAGGCATTGTTGTAATTTACTGCTGGCTACTGACGGATTCTCATCGGTAGCCAGAGCTTATCATCAGCAAACGTGCCAATTATAAGGATAGACCGGTTAAAGTAGTCTCAAACATCCCGGGTTGCCACACGACGGCCGTAACAGAAAATTGAACGAACGAATAAGTTCATCGACCCGTGTTGAAAGATCTCGAGAGCTTTCTCTAGGAGAGAGATTCTCTCGCGATCTTTCGACATCGGTTCATAGTCCACTATGGCCGCTGTGACAACCGACCCGTGAGACAACCTTACCCGGTCGCTCCTACCCCCTCTGTCTGAGGTAGGTCGGATGTGGAAAAGAAAGATATAAAAGAGATGAATGAAAAAAAATTCAACAGTGCCGAAAACATACACGGATGATTTCTTGAGCGTTTTAACCGTCTTATTAATCTGTTTGCATTATTGGCCAATTTATAAAAGCAATCAACCTAATTTCGATAACACTTGTAAAAAGCCGCGACTTCTACAATACAGACTTAATCGGATGGAGGTGGATGAAGCATGCAGGTACAGGTACATGAAGATTGTGTAACGGAATATCAATCTTTGTTTAGGCGGTTCAATTCCGTCAAGGACAATGTTGTGGTGGATAAGTTAGTGGCACCTATTACTCTGAGCAATCCTGAGCAGCCGCTATCCGTGGCTCCTTTAAATATAAATGTGTCATGCGACCTTTGGGTCTCGCACATACATGACATCAAGGCGCGGTCTCCTCATCTCCGGCAAATGGTTGCCAGGATTGTGCGCCGATTCCCAACAGCACCATCGTGGACGGTCTTACCCGGGTGTTCCCGACTTATCCCAGGACCGGCACATCTGACCTCACCACCACCAGGGGAGTACTGGCCTACGTTGCAATACCAGACGGGCAGTGTTTTAATCCACGACCTCTCCATTTACTGGGTTAAATAAATGTAATGTGAATGACAATCGTTGTTTTATTCCTAAAACGCCTACGCCACACTGGCAATTCCAATTACATTAAAACTTAAAATGGCGCCATAACTCATACGGGTTTCGTCAATATTGGGGATAGAGTAATAAGAAGATTAAAACGTTCAAATAATCACCGACACACAGTAAAGAGGTTTAAAAATCGGGTCAGTAAATCGAGAACAACTAATACATTTTCAAAAACAATCGAGACAGATTCGTTGCCCGCCTCCATCCGTCACAACATACATAGTCTCGCCTTCCCTTATCTGCGACAATAATAAAGTAACAACATAACCTACGATATCCGCTACAATTGAACGGTAGTGACGTCCTCGCCTCAATTCGTAGCCGAATTGTCAACAGATGCGGTCAAAGGTCGGCCGTTAGTGATGGGCTGCGGTTTGTTTATATTAATATCGATATTTACATATCCAATGCGTTAGATGCGTCGGTACGGTAGAGTGTATACAGTTTGAATGTCATTGTCTTTATTAAGATCGGACGAAACAAGTTTCATGATAGTGTCGAAGGTGAATAAAAGGAGAGGTTCTGGCTGTCAGACAAACTGACTCATACTATACATGCCTGCCTAAACCTGGGGACAAAGATAGCCGAAATTATGCATACTTAAAAATATCCATGGTAGCTAAGTCAAGAGCAAAGCAAAAGCTCCACATATCTCGCTCTCTGTATTGGTAATACCTATTCATTAGAACAAACGATTGTTTTTGTCTGTAATATTTTAACTTAGTGATGTTTGCACGACACAATTCAATTAAATAACATTAATAAAAACGTAGTTGTGATTTTAATAGACCACTCTAGCAAACAATAAACTGTAAACACTCGTTGACTTGTTAAATCAGTCATAATAATTGGTACCTACCCTTTAATTAGTAAAAAAACTCATTGTTAAATATTACTCTACCATTCACAAAGCACTACGTACTCACTTAATGTTTATTTACGATCTACACATGTCGAAAACTCCTTCTAATAAAGAATATATTTTATCGACATTTGTTTCGTGGGACATTCCACCACCAATACGCCGGTAACCGGCGGAGTAGAATGTTCATGCATTATCGAGTCGTCTGTGCGCGTGCCAACACTGGCTGTTGCTTGTTGTTGTGTTAGTCAATTTAAAGAAAAAAAAAAAGAAACAAATTTTGAATATAGAACACAAGGGAAAATCCGAACATGATTAGTGAAGTGTAATAGAGTGATAGTTATCTTATTTTTAGGTTGTTTTTATATTTGTCAACAGACGTTTGAGGTTTTTGTTTTTTTTTTTCAAAATGGCGAAGTCTACTATTTTGTTTCGTCAATGCATGTAAGTTACTTATAAGTTTGTTTTGATTTAATTATTTCATATCTTATTTTCAAATGATGAAACCTGACAGAGTCACATTGTTTCACCGAACACCAAACATTATTTTTTTCTTTTTAATATTTAATTGTCATAAATATGTAGACTAGGCTTTATTATTGATAGATTTCTGTATAGTTTTAAAGTCATATGTGCAATTAAAGACCAAAAAACAGCAATTTAGATATTTAGCCTTTTGTCAAGCTAATAAAACCTGATTTTTATCATTTTACGATGTGACATTTAGTTTAATTTAATTTCAAATTAAGTACCAGCTTAACTATTGTAACAAGTCAGATTCAATAACTGAAAGTTAAGTAAGTTTTCGTATTACTTAAAGCATACTAAACTTCAAAATATTTGTCAAGTCTCTATCAAACTTTATTTCTGAACTTCTGACATGACAATATTATCATATACTCGTTTATTTCTTTACTAACATATTTTTGTATAGCCCATACAAAAAATATGTTAATTGGCCGAACCAAACATAAACATAAAAAAAATACACTATGACTCACACTTCGAAATTTATAAAAAATTCGCGCGGTCGCTCAACCGGTAATTTGCAAGGCTCTTCAAAACTTTGCTCACACTTCCTGGTCACGCGCAATCCATTAAAACTTCTATATCTCAGTTACAATTAATCCTTAACAGAAGAAGCAGTGTATATAGAACATATTATTATGTCACACCCGTTTTCCCTCTGCGGCCTTGAACTTAGTACCGAAGAACTGCGTACAAAGTTTCGCATACATATATGATTACCAGACCGCATTCTTACCACGCAGACGCTTCTGCCGTACTATAAGGTCCAAAGGACCCTATAACTGACTTTTAAAACCGACCTTATAATTCTGATTGATGGTTTATATTGTAATGGTAGGTGAAACCGTGGAGTTGCAACGACAACCGGTTTCAATAAAAACAAAAGAGGGTTACTCCCACACACTTTTAAGGACTTAACACATACAATTGATAAAGATTCCTAACGGTAAATTCTCAGACTATATATAGTACACAGTCGGGTTCAAAAATATCAAAGTATAAACTCTTGTTATAAGAATTTGTACCATGATATTTATAAATGCATTTATTACGTATTTTTTTCAGCTGATTGTAAACGTATTATGTTTCCGTTTTTTTTTTCGGTATTATCACAGACTTTGCTTAATGAAACAGCGTAATTAGGTACACGTAATTCGCTAATTATAATTCGTTGAAATATTTTTTAATTAGTCTAAGCAAACAAAAGGGCAACCGCTTTCTATGAGAAGCGAGAACAACGAAACCATGATTTTATATTACATATTTATTAATAATTTGCTGATTTGCATGGATTTTTGTACCTACTGGTGAAAGTTATACATAATCGTAATTTATTGTATAAATATTCAGCCCGAATTCCGGCATGCAAATTTAACATAGTAATATTTTAAACTACTTATGGTTTAGACGTGTGAACAAATTATTTATTACAATTAAAGAATTACAAGTCGCAGCTTAAGGCACTTGTCCCATCACCGACGATGATCAACTGCGTTTCGGTGAAACTCAAAGATTGGCTATTGAACACTGTCCATAGTATTCGCTACATAAATTAATTGTTGTAACCTAGGACTTCAGGAATTAATCCATACTAGTATTAAGAATCCGAAAGTAACTCTGTCTGTCTGTTACCTCTTAACCACTGAACCAATTTAGATGTCATTTTTTATGGAGATAATTTGAAGAAGCACGGTTCACAAAGTTAGGCCATGGCGGCAAAACTGCGGAAAAATCCGACTAAGGAATAAAATAACAAATATGTCGTCAATGCGGTAATATCTATACTATTATAAAGTTGTAAAAATGAAATGTCTGTACATTGAAAATATTTAAAAAAAAATGATTGTTACGGACTATTTGGATGTCACTAAAACGAAAAATATTGATTTTGGATTTTATGTATGTTTGTATGTGTCGTTGTGGCTTCATCACACAAAAAATTTTTGGTACACAGGAAGCTGGGTATCTCCAGATGGTTATAGGATACTTTTTACCCGACTACGCTGAAGAAAAAACGAGGGGTTATGACTTTTTCTCCTCCGCGAACGAAGTCACGAACGCGGGCGTCTTCTAGTTATAAATATAAACCACGCGATTTTTTCTCAGAGTTCATCGCCCATCTCGTCACGTCAGCTCGACATCGTCCCGTTGCACGTCAACGTCGCCGCAACGTCGCTCGCTCGCGGCGCCAGCAGTAACGACCTCATTGAAACCCTTCAGCGAGATCCCGGGGCCTCTGGCTTTACCTATGTTGAGGCACTCTGCACATGTTCTACCCAGGATAGGTAAGATTGGCTCGGTTGTATCACCGACTCTCGCGCCCTCGCTGGAACTCAACAGTGTCATCTAGTTGTGCCTATGTTTGAATTACTCTGCACATTATGTATTCTACCCAGAACAGGTAAAATTGTAGACGTCCGCGTGAGATCGCTACGGCAGGCACCGCGAGCGAGATCTCACTGAAACCCTTCAGCGAGATCCCTGGGCCTCTGGCTTTGCCTATGTTGAGGCATTCGGCACATAGACGTCGTTCATCGCTGGCTTACAGCACTGGCTCTCGGGACCTCGCTGAAACCCATCAGTGTCATCTGGTTGTGAACATGTTAAGGCACACTGCACATATTCTACCCAGGACAGGTAAGGCTAAGATTGTAGACGTCCTTCGTCGCTCGCTCGCAGCGCCTGCCGTAGCGACCACTGAAACGCTTCAACGAGATGCCTGGGCCTCTGGCTTTGCCTATGTTGCGGCACTCGGCACATGTTCTACCCAGGATAGGTAAGATTGGAGATGTCGCTCATTGTTGGCTTTCAGCACCGGCTCTCGGGACCTTGCTGATACACATCAGTATCATCTAGTAGTGGCTATGTTAAGGCACTCTGCACATAATCTACCCAGGACAGGTAAGGCTATGATTATAAACGTCCTTCGTAGCTCGCTCGTGGCGCTGGCTGTAATGACCTCGTTGAAACCCTTCAGCGAGATCCCTGGACCTCTGGCTTTGCCTATGTTGAGGCACTCGGCCCATGTTATACCCAGGATAGGTAAGATTGGAGACGTTTATCGCTGCCTTGTAGCAGCAGCTCTCATGAACTCGTTGAAACCCATCAGTGTCATCTGGCTGTGCCTACATTGAGGCACTCTGCACATATTCTACCCATTATAGGTAAGATGTAGACGTCCTTCGTCGCTCGTTCTCAGCGCCGGCTGTAGCGACCTCACTGAAACGGTTCAGCGATATCCCTGGGCCTCTGACTTTGCCCATGTTGTGGCACTTGTCACATGTTCTAACCAGGACTGGTAAGATTTTAGACGTCCTTCGTCGCTCTGAGAACGAGCGCCGAGCCGGCTGTAGCGAACTCGCTGAAACCCTTCAGCAAGGCACTCGGCACACTTTCTACTATTCATCGTTCATTGGAGTCCACTGTAATAATAATAATAATGTAAGGCGTAGGGATGTGATAAGGCGTAGGGATGTGATAATGCGTAGGGATGTGACGACCCCACCGCCCAATGGTTCGAAGGGGCAATCAGTCAACGCAGGGCAGCTCGTGGCGAGCTGTTGGGGAGTAGCGACCCCACGTACCTGAGTGCTCCAGGGGGACCTGACGGAAGGTGTTGGGTCAGGACCCCCACCTCTGGCTTGCCTTAACCGGCCGGTCAGAGTGCAGTCGCTAGAGCTGCGGCTCGAGGGTGGATGTGGAACGTAAGTGGCGAGTTGGCTTCGGTAGAAAGTCCAGTGACACCTCTCCACCCTTAGCCCTCTGCACCGATGTTGCCCTCAGGCCACTATATGTGTCGCTATTTACGGGGGCCCATCTAGCGGTGGGCAAGTCATCGTCTACCAGCGCCTTTAGCCATGGGACACTTTTCCTGGTAGACGTCCGATTGTCTCAAGCAATAGCCCAGTATTTAGTCCATCATTTCAATCCCATAACCCAGAATATTTAGATCTCATTACTCTCCAATAGTTCTTGCATCTAGCCAGTGTTGTCTCTGTGCGCGTCCCATGATACGGGCAGGAACAGCACCCGCGCGGTGTACACCTTACATTTCATTAAATTGTCGAAAGGGCCTCTACGCGTTGGCTTCGGCTCCGCGCACGCCTCCCAAAGGTCCGGGACACCATTGTCCCGTGAGCGGGTGCGACATACATAATAATATAATATATAATAATAGTTTATTAGCAGAAAAGGGATATAACAATTAGATTGAGGTCCCTGACTTCTGAGCTAGGTTATTACCTGTGTGTTACAAATGTCAGTGTCCTCTCCCACAACATTACCTCTTACAATTTCACTTGAACTGTACTGCCGAAAGATCCAGTATATGGCGACATTTCTCAGTTAGCCTTGTTCGTCGTTCATTGAAGTCACTGTACTACCGAAAGGTGCAATGATGGCGACGCTCCTATCCTAGGGGCCAATACCGAAGTTCAAAATTTGAAGTTCGTATACCTCTGCTTTGGAGTGACGCCGTCCCCACACTCTCCTTCATGCTTTGGAGTAACTCCTCAGGGATACTGTACTTGTTTACCAAAGACATCATGTCTGTTTATCTGTCTAGTCTTTACCTGTCTGTTGTCGTGCTCGTGCATTAGTGCAAGCAATGCGCTCCAACCGGCTTGACCTATGATCAATACTAACACATACGCAACTTCATTAATGTCATAAAATTCTACTACTTACAACCCATATAGCCCCTACTACTAAAACGTCATATGTCTTCATAGAAAATCCTATAACGTAAAGCCCTTTCAGCATGAAGAAGATGCTATTAGCCCAGACGAGATTCAACTCTATATATAGAAACTAACTGGACAGATAGACGTTATAAATATAAGCCGGCAACTGGATAGACAGCTTTCTATAATGCAATAGGGTATTAGTTGTTTCTAAATGTCTATCCTTAGTTCTGCAATAATTTTAGCTAATGCTTCTTCTTATACAATAGCCTTTTATTTAGAAAATTTGATCATGTAATCAAATAAACCTCTTCTTTGTCGCTACACTCTTGCTAGAGTGGTCGTGGTTATCATGTAAGACCCTCGGCAGCTGACAGACTCACTCTACCTCCTGCCACCTCTGCCTGCTTGCAGTCATCCGGGTGCACTCATCTTGCGGGCCACCATCAACAATAAACCTACCCCAGTAATTGTAGTACTTGTAGTCCATTCGATAGCTCAGTACGACACATGTTCAGGCACATGACCGACGCTCCTGATGATTGTGGGGTCCAGGTACGCCGTTCACGGATACGTCAAGGAAGACGATACATATTGCATTACTGCCGAACTTACATAGGGGAGACCGGGTAAAGTTGGTTGTCGCACGGTGGCAATAACAGAAAACTGAATGAATGTTAGTTCATGGATCGGCAGAGGCGTGGAGTCAGGAAATTTACAAGGGAAGTAAAGTGAAGAGAGAGAGAAGAATGAAATGTCTGTACATTGAAGATATTTAAAAAAATGATTGTGACGGACTATTTGGAGGTCACTAAAACGAAAAATATTGTTTTTGGATTTTTGTACGTTTGTATGTGTCGTTGTGGCTTCATCACGCAAAATCGGTTAAACAGATTTCAACCATTTTTGGTACACGGGTTATTATTTCTTTAATCGTATGGCACATGGTTTTATTTAAGACGGATACACAATTTACCGGTCCACGGGTAGCTGGGTATCTCAAGATGGTTATAGGTTACATTTTACCCGAATACGCTGACGAAAAAAAGAAGGGTTATGACTTTTTCCCTCCGCGAACGAAGTTGCGAGCACCTTCCAGTATTGAATAAAAAAGGTGGTTGGCCTTTCCTTGGGCAACCCGGTGGGAATCGGCTTATATGGATGCCACGCCACGACGGGTGCGCTTCACTTTATCGAACAACATTTAATATAATTTCAATCGATATAACAATTAATGATATACTATTCTAATGATATAACAACTTTTCACAGAATCGACGTTTGAAATATGAATTATTTATTATAAACACATTTAGTGGATTATTATTTACTATAATTAGCATTTGATATAACGGACTTTATATAGAACACTATTTTCATAGAATAATTAAATGATATAAGAACGAAATATAATATAATTCCTATAATGCAGTTTATATTTAAATGACAATGTGCCACATATAAATTTTGGTTAGGTAAAACTAGGTTAAGTTATGTTAGTTCTGCAACCACAACAGCTCACGAGCCGAGCGAGCGAAGCGAGCGTACCGCGGCAGCGGCCGGCGACGCGCTAAGGCCGAACTGCTACTAATAAAGTAGCTTATGTTACGAGGTTTATTTAAGGAATACTTAATTGAAGGTATGAAAAATATATGCATAAATTATCATTTTTATTTCATATCTGAATTACTTATTATATAAGTACGAGTAGGTCCGAATATGGTATTTTGAAAATTACTTCATTGATAAATTGGAAGCAAGACCATTACATTGCTAATCTATTTGAACAGGCAACTTTCGAACAAATTATTGTTCTATAAAAAGAGCAGTATACCAAATATGGATTATACTATCCGATCCGTATAATAAATAATCAATATTTAATTCGTGGTTATAATAAATTAAAATATATTAATTGTTATTCTATCAAAAGTTTATTCTATTAAATTATCAATTATAAACATTGAAATTCTATGATTCGTTGTTCTATACAGTGAAAGTATACTATTTGTTGTTCGAGGGATCATTACACACCCACGCCACCACAAGTGTCAAAACATCGCGAGAGTTTTATCTAGGAGGGAGATATAGCTCTCGCGATCTTTCTAAACTGGTTCATAGTTCATAATGGCCGCTGTGACATTCAACCTACAGGAAAACTATACCCGGTCTCCCCTAAGTATGCAAAATTTTAGCTCAATCAGAAACCGGAAAATTTAACTTGCAAATTTTGAAGCGAACAACTCACAGTGAACAGTGCAAGTAAAAAAAAACTTATAATACCGTATTTTTTTGCAGGTAATTTTCATCATACCGTTGGCCTGGGCTTGCTCGAGGGCCTACGTGACCGATATGGAGACCTCGTCCGCTTGGCAAAGGCCTCCAGGACTCGCCCAGTGCTGTACGTCTTCGACCCGGAGATGATGAGAGAGGTGAGCATTAAAACAACGTCGCGAGGACGTCATTACGAGACCTAAGTCCATGCATGCGGAGAAATCTGAAGCGATGAATATTTTGATATGTATGAGGATAGGATTTATATATGAGGATACAAGAATTGGAGAACATCCGTCATGAGCCAAACAAATCCACATTTAAAAGGGCCCTGAAAAAATATTTGCTGCAGTCGCTTGAGTGACATGATTTAATTTAAAGTTAGCATCAAATATATTCGTATATTTTAAATTGCAGAGATATTAATATTGTCTATAAATAATTAATATTCTATAGTGTTATTAGTATAGAGACTGGTACCTTGCAGTCAAACTGTACAATACAGCTTTGCAGGAAACTGTCTTAGAAATAAGAAATATGTACTTTGTTTAAGAAATAAATAAATAAAATTGGTTTATGGTAGATAAAAGATTAAAATATCGGGAACTTAGAGTTTAGTTGCAAAAAGAATTGTTACAAATTAACACGTTGTCATTCTACTCGCATGGCTTGTTAGTTAACTAAAGTGAATTTGATGTTTGAAATTATTATTTCGGGTTTTATTTTCTGGAGATTTTTATATTTGAACTTTAGTAAATGCCAAGAAAACTAAGTGAAATATGACAACCCTATGTGGAGATTAGAATTACTCGGCGGCTTTCAGGATTCCATTCCAGCCAGGAGTTACTCGGCTTTATTTGTGATGAAATAACACGAAGGTTGTGATTAAATGTGAACAATGCGGTGAATCGAATGCCTCGGATCGAATGAATCGGATTATAAACCAAATAGCATAACAGATATTGTCGTCTACTGAAAGTATTAACAAGAAATGGTCAAAAACATGTTTACCTGTGGATCAGACGTTTCTAATGAGACATTATGACATAAATAGCATAGACTGAGTAGTAAGCGACCGGTTACTTTTCGCACTTACCTAATGGACTCACGAGAAACGTGTTTACTTTAATAGTTACATTTGGTGCGAGGCGTCTAATGCATAAATATGCAATCTTAAAATTGGAATATTGTCTGTACTCAAATAAAAATCAAATTTGGATGCAAAATGGCAGTTTAAAAAATATTAATAATTAACAATACCCTTGAATAACCCATGAAATTTATGGCAGCTTTTGTTATGAAACCGTTCCGATAAACACAAGTTTGAATATAGCTGCAGAACAAAGTTCTTAATTTCCCCATACAAGGTAGGAACGCCACACACACGTTCCTAGGTTCTAGTACGGAGCGTATTTTGGGAAAGTCCAATTTTTTCAGTGACTTTTTATGAGATTGAAGTAGTTTCTTCACCAATGTTTATTTTATTGAAAGGTTATCCCAATTTTTGACAAATAATATCACAGATATTTTTTGTCAAAAATTGTCAACATCAACATCCCAATTGAAGTAAGATAATCTATGCGAACCAGCTGTAAACAACTCATTTCGTATTCTAACGTTCTCGACTTGATCGCAAATTGTTATTATTCTCGACAAACACTATATACTACGTTTCTCTTATAAGGTATCTTTCTATAAAGAGGCATCTAATAAAACTCGTTTCGTAAGATATCAGTTTTTTTTGCGCTTCTGTTTCGCAATCAAAACAAACTACATTACAAAAACAGCTTAAGTGAATATCGATTATATAGTGATTTCAGTCCTTTTCAAAAAAATAATTAAACCACTGGCAGAAACTTTATAAATGAAATTAAAAAGTAAACAGAATTAGAAAGTATATCTGTATGCAGCCAGTCTCGTTTAAAATTCGAGTATTTCGGGTCAACCGTAACGGCCACTTTCGAACAATCACTTTTAAAAGAACTCTAAATGAATTCTAGATTTCTAGACTGGTTTCATTAGATGGCTTTAATGTTTGCTTATAAAGGTAAATTTGTTAGCGCTCAATTGCACAAATGTGTTTAAAGTTACTGTACGATAACACTTTTTGTCTCAATCGATGACTAATAGAATACTAAAATATTACCAAGTTTATCTATTAGTACGGCATTTTTTGGCTGATCTCTTTCTAATCCTTATCTTTCCTTACTTTATTAAGTGAAGTTTTTCAGATTTTTAGATCCAGGCTTTTAGGCTGGACATTGTTGAGTCACATCAGAACTTCCGCTTTTGTACGGTCAAGGAATTTAATTTGTGTACCCTTTCGTACCTTGTCATAGTGACATTGATATGGAATTTCTATCGGCTTTCATATTGATTTTGACTGTGACAAGGTACGATATGGTATATAAATTAAATTCCTTGACTGTACGAAAAATAATATATTTACAAAAAGCAATTCTGTTCTAGAGTTCTAGTCATTACGAGGAACATTCATCTTTAGTCCTTAAGAAGTTACTGACCTCCTTTAGTTCAATGTAGTCATATGTCATTTGCATATGCAGACATATCTACGTACCTTGCTTCAACTAAAAGTCGCAATTCAACAGGGAATATAAATCACTTACTATCTTCTATAAACAAGCACCAACAACTTGACTGTAAGATTGTAAGCGCAATTATCAATTGACGTAGAAGTCAACGGTCATATTTGTTTACATTGACGATAATAAGTTGTGTTTTAGTAGTTGCGTGATAGTAGATAAAGTTATCAGCAATACTGACATAAAAAAAGTATTTTTAGAATACAGCTAGATAAAATTTATGTGCAAATTGATGAGCACGGGTCAGTTATGTAGCTTCTTAATTGGGTCGTATGTTACACCGATAAGTCTGCCGCAAAAAAAGTCGCAAGTTTTACGAATTGGGTGAAAGTATTACTTACTCAGATCTCAGCACCATGCTGAGGTGCCCTCTACCACACACCATGTGTGATGTTTTTGATTTCAGATGACAAATGGCAAATAAAAACGGAATTCCTTTTTTTTTAATTTCGCTTTACGGTTACCGATAACCGTAAAGCGAAATGAAAAAAAAAAGAAATCCAGCGATGTATTCAATCCATACTAAGCCATACTAATATTATAAATGCGAAAGTGTGTCTGTCTGTCTGTATGTCTGTTACCTCTTCACGCTTAAACCGCTGAACCCATTTGGATGAAATTTGGTATGGAGATAGTTTGAGTTCCGGGGAAGGAAATAGGCTACTTTTTATCCCGGAAAAATACCCTTATCCGCGATAAACGAATTTAAGGCTGACGAAGTCGCAGGCAGAAGCTAGTTCAGTTATATGGGTGAAATATTAAAGTATAAGAAAAAAGATTGTACTAGAAGGTGCCCACAACTTCATTCGCAAAAGAGAATAGTGGACAGTTTATCTTCATTGAGTCACCGAAACTAATATAAACGCTATCAAACTCTGTTATATTTTTAACCAGTTTTTTACCATTAAATATCTCTTTAAATATACGTTATTGATTAATACAAGCATACGCTTTTAAATAGGTTCATCATCATGAATCATCATCACGAAAAATCAGGTATAGGTTTCGTGTGTCTGTAACTTTTGATAAGAGACTAGTTACTTTTTTTTAGAATTCCACCATAAAAATATTGAGGATAGAGCGTACTATCATATATCTAAGTATAAATAAGAATTTTAAAAATTTAAAAGCCCTCGACTTGTTCCACTAAAAGCTGAATTCTTGGAGACGAGTGGTCCGATTTTCATCAAACAAAGCTAAGAACACTCGGGATAAAATTATCTATGCCACAAAAAAACCGAACTCAAATCGGCCCATCCGTATGGGCGCTACGATGTCACAGACAGATACACAGATACACAGAGTCACAGACACGTTAAACTTATAACACCCCTCTTTTTTGTCGGAGGTTGAAAATGAGGTTGCACATCCCAATGACTGGATACAAAATTTAACTTTTCTCGGAGCTCCTGTATTTGGATCAGTCAACTTTTTTTTGCACGTCGTTGCCATGGTTATGTCTCCTGGATCACTCTTTAAAACTAAGATTTAAACGATATAAAGGCAAGAAAAATGTTTTTGTCTAGCCAATGTAGGTCTATTTTTCAAGGGCATCGTCAGTATGTTAAAAGCCTAGATTATTAGCATTTATTTGAGAAACTCGTCACTATTTTCTCCTGAGTCACGGGACAGAATAACAGCAAGAAAAAGTTGTTCCACCCATTTTGACATAGCGGCCAAGAAGGTTGCACGTCGGTGTGAGCGCGCCCGCACGCGCTCGCCGCGTGTTCGCTTAATTTATGTGTTATTGTTCTCGATAGCGTTTTGATTACCAGCAGTGATTACCTAATCGTCTGTGAGTATATTACTAATGCAGCAGGTGCTTCATGATTGGGGTGATGACGTCAAATATGTACTTAATCGGGTCATAAGTTCTGTCACAAGTATTTATGAGTGATAAAAACAATAAACAAACTGTTTTGGAATTGGTGGTGTATATGGTTTAAAAGCTTGTTTAATGATGAATTCATTAAAATAAAAAAAATGACGATTTATTATCCCAGCATTGCTTATTACACTCTCAGCTTTTTTTGCAAAAATCCTTAAATAAAACACATCAAAATCACGCATCAATTAAAGTTAATATTAGTCTCCATTTTATTTGATGGTTTTTCGAGGGGCTTTATAATGGACCTGTCCAAAGCTTTTGACCTGGTGGTTTACGACATACTATGGAAAAAGCTACTAAATACAGGTATACCCAAAGAATGTGTCAATTTGTTAAAGTATTGGTATAAGGGCCAGGTCAACAGCGTGAGATGGGCAGGGGTAGACTCAGATGAATACAGGCTCCAATGTGGGGTGAGACAGGGGGGGCTGTCATCCCCTGTTCTGTTTAATTTATACGTAAACGAGTTGATCGAGGGGCTCAGTAACACACGCGTCGGGTGCCATGTTGGTGGAACGTGTTTTAATAATATTAGTTACGCGGACGACATGGTGCTGCTGGGTCCGTCGGCTGACTCGATACGACGATTGTTGGCAATGTGTGAGGAGTATGCTAATCGGAATGGTCTTAGGTACAACACGTCAAAGAGTGAGCTGGTTATTTTTAAAGCACAAAAATACAACCCGACCGTTGTACCTACGATCATGCTGTGCGGCGTGCCTCTCAAAAGGGTTGAGAAGTTCAAGTACTTAGGACATGTTGTCACTGAGGACTTGAACGATGACATGGACCTAGAAAGGGAGAGGAGAGCTTTGGCAGTGAGAGGCAACATGCTTGCCCGCAGATTTGCACGTTGTAATAACCACGTAAAATTGACGCTATTTAAAGCCCAGTCAGACATTTTACACGTGCAGTCTGTGGGTAAGATTTACGCAGAGAGCCTATAATGCGTTGAAAGTACAGTACAACAACATCCTCAGGGTGCTGTTGGGGCTGCCGAAGTACTGTAGTGCGTCCGGCATGTTCGCTGAGGCCCATACAGATGACTTGTTTGCCATTAGGCGGAAAAGGGTAGCCTCACTGCTGAGACGAGTGCGCGGTAGCAGCAACAGCCTTTTGAGGGTGTTGGCAGAGCGACTGGACTGTCCGATGACCAAGTACTGGGTCGAGGTGGCTATTGGTAGGAGCAAATAAATTGATTACCATGCATGTCGCTCTTACGGTCATGATACGATGGCAACGCATTTAAGTTATTATTGTACTTGTTTAAGTGAGCTTTTTTATGTCAACTAACATAGTTATAAGGTCATATGTGTAGTAACAACCTATGGATCAAAACGGTCTGAAATAAACAATTTTTATTTTTTATTTATTTATTTTATAATTAGAAAATGCTTGTATCTGATATTTTATTTATATTTTGAGGTATAATTGAAGTGGATCTGAGCAACACGGCATCCACTGTTCATGTTTTACGTAATCTATGAAAAATTTACAAGGAACATGAGTGAAATAGCTGTGGAAGAAACTTGCCGTGAAGTCAAATGTTGACTGCAAAACATGCACTAAAACACCTAGTGGTTTTACTGCATTAAAGAGTTATATTTCATAACTAACTGTAACATTGTTTTTTACCCACTTTTACAAAGTGATATTTCCACAAATTGTATGCGTGATTTACCGTAGCCGAATGTCAAATTAAAAATGAAATTTCATAAAGTCTTATGACCAGACTAAGTACAGTAAGGGAAACTTAAACACGTACATTTTTAGTCCGTGTTGTCATTGTGACAAGAGCGAAAAAGGTACGTGTTTCAATGTGCCTTACTGTATGCCACAATAGCCTACGCTGCCGTTTTAAGCACAACTCTTCTATCTCGAAATAATCGAGTTCCGCTTAATCAGTGTAAAATGATCTTAGACACCATACTAAACATTAACCAAAAAGAGGAATTCAAAAATTGTTATTAGTCACCGAGAAAATGAAAATGTCAAACTCGTTTAACTTTGTTTTTCAATGTTTGAGTTATGCCAAACTCTTTTAACTTATGACCGAAATCATAAGTTAAAAGAGTTTGGCATAACTCACTCAGTTAGAATTTGGCGTAACCGTTTGAGACTCACGCGCTTTATTTAAATGTCTCCTATTTTCGACTTAGCATAGTTACGCGTGAGAAGAACACGCAGGCGAGGTGTGTGCGTGGTGGAGTTTAGTTTTCAGTGAGTCAAGGCAATACATTTATAAAACAAGTATAATTAAAATTATTTTTACAAAATGCTTTTTTTTGCTATATATTTTTTATTCCTTTTAGTTAAGAAATACCTATGTGTATCAATATACTGAAAAGCAAAAATAGCCAGTATTGGCATGAAAATGAAGTTGAAAAAGAAATATTTTGTTAATTTCCCTACATACATATACACATATATATCCGTTCTATACGTATGCAAATTATAAAAACCAACAACGTTTATGTTCCGAGAGGACAAATTGTAAAGAACACATTTTCAATAATTCCATCCTATCTGGTTATACGAGTTATTAGGAATGCTCATACAACAAAGTCTTCTAACTCAAGTTAACAATACGACGCGTAACCACCGCAGTATGAAAAGTTGGCTATGCGAAACTCTTTTTTGCGCGGGTATTTTTTGTATATATGAAGTATACAAAAAAATATTAATTTCCCTTATTCCTTATTTCAATTAAAACCTACAATATAAAATTTACATTGTTTCATGCATCCCATCCATACAAAAAGAACGGAAGACTGTTTTGAACTTCAAAGTCGATTTACTCACAAATATGTTTTTTGAAATAGCAGAGTTGTGCTTATCACGGCAGTACGAGTACACTATTTTTCTCATTAAAACGATATGCATTATGTAACTAAATTGTATTGTAGTGTCAAATCGAACGTAGAGATGGCGCTGTTATTACTAGTTTTAATGGAACCCTCATTATTGTTTCTAAGTGCTTTTAATGTGGATTAACATCACATTTGTTTCTGTTGTGATATAGATAGCCTACGAGTACACTATTTTTCTCATTAAATCGATATGCTTTATGTAACTAAATTGTATTGTAGTGTCAAAACCAACGTATCAACCTTTCGACCAAATTACTTTAATTCAAATTGTATTGCACAATACAAGTACAAACGGCGGACTTACGTGGCATTCTCTAGCAGTCAACCACTTACACTTCTAACCAAAAGTTACTAGACTTAATTACATTTCTAACCAAAAGTTATTGTAATAAAATAAAACTGCATTTTTAGCAATAATATAAAAATCTTGAAATAAAACAATTTAACGGATTATATCGCGTATATTATCTCATTTTAGTTCCCGACGTTTCGGAAGCTTTCCAGCTTTCCATGGTCACGGGAGGAAGTTTTATTTCAATGAGTAATAATCGCGGAAACAGAAGAAAATATAAAAATCTTGTAAACTTTTTCGAGTTTTGATAATTGTATGTAATATTTTTTTAGTCTTGCAATAAAGAAATATCATTGTATTTTTTTGCATTGCTAGCCCATATCGCGCAGAAAGGACAAATCTAATATTTACTTGTATGTCTCAACGGTGTTGACAAATAATTTACTAAAGAATGAAGAAAATACACAGAACTTGAATCAACAGTGAAGGCACACATTTTAAAAGTAAAATGCGAGAAGGCGAACGGTCGTTCCAAATTCAAATTTAAAACGACTGTATTCATTTGTTTTTGAAATTGAAATAGTAAAATACTGTTTGTTTTGATTCTGCATATGATTATGCAAATGACTGTGGTTTAAAATTTAACCAGAAATTTCGCTACCAACGTCTCTTTTTACGCAGTGGCTGCGGGATAATAAAGTTGTTAAAAATGAAATGTTTCCACCCAAGGACTTTTAGGATGTTAATCAGAACTCCTCAAAGACCGATTACTGATTTTGAAAACTAGGTACATGCAGAATTTACGCTAAAAGGCTTAACGGGTGCTTATTTTCTCATGCTAATACTTTCTGGTTCATGGAGTCTGACAAGCTGTCTCCAATACGACTGCTTAGGATAAACTGACGATCCCATGTTATCTTCTATTCCTATTCGACTTTGATAAGTAGACTTAGCGTTGTAAGACTTTTTTCGTATATTTGATAATAAAAAATATTAATTGATGACCAGGTGTACGAAAGCTGCGCGACGGAGCCGCCCCGCTGGGTGCGTTCGCCGCTCCAGGCGCACAGGAGCTCCGCTGAATGCCCATACCACAGGTACGGACGCTAGCGACACCTAAAGTACCATTATCTGTCCAGGTGTACGAGAGCTGCGCGACGAAGCTTCAGGCGCACAGGAGCGCCACTGGCTGCCCGTTGCACAGGTATGGTCACATCTAAAGTAGAGTAGCTGTCTAGGTGTACGTAGCTGTGCGGCAGAGCCTCCCTGCTGGGTGCATTCGCCGCTCCAGGTGCACAGGAGCGCCGCTGGCTGCCCGGTCCACAGGTACAGCCGCGAGCGACATCTAAAGTAGAGTAGCTGTCCAGGTGTACGTACCTGTCAGGAGGAGCCTCCCCGCTGGGTGCGTTCACCGCTCCAGGTGCACAGGAGTGCCGCTGTCTGGCCGTTCCACAGGTACAGCCACTAGCGACATCTACAGAACACTAACTGTTCAGGTGTGCCTAGTTGCGCGACGGAACCTCTGCTGTCCGTTCCACAGCAATCGCAAAAACATATGACCACGTAATAATAAAAACTCTTTTAAACCTTTAAAGAAAAATAAGGAAAATAACGATATGTATCAGCAATTAGCTATTTGTAATTAACTTAGAGGTGATAAAACACAGTTGTTAGTTGAATTATATCACGATTGTGCATTTGTTACATTGTCATAATAATTGAATTCCTAATTCAGACAAAGATAATGATGTGAATAGGTACATTTTATTATCTCATATCAATAGAATAGCGATCTAGGTGTGAGAATGAGTAAGAAAAAAAATGAAGTGTCTCTGCTTATGACTGTATTGTCAAGTTACGGAGCAGTGCTGTAACTTCAGCTACAAACTACGGATGAGAAAAAGTCTCTTTCTTCTTTGATTTCGTCAGATAAAATGTATCATTGCATGTTCTATACTAAAAACGCCGAAATCCACGGTCCCATTTTGACTACAAACAGAGACACATACCTATATACAGACGTACTTTTTTGAAATATAGTAATCAGGGGCCTTCAAATAGCCTTTGTAAATATTTCTGAATATATTTTTAAACTGTATAGTAAATAGTATGGACGATAGGTACAACTGTATTTACTGTCTATTTCAGTGACGACACTAAAGCAATCTGGGCTTCTATTGGGGCGCTTCTTCAAGACCCAGATTTGTTGAAAAACTTTGAAAAGGGTTTCGATGACATCGCCATCGACGATACAAGGAGGTAAGAACTCGCGAATTTTTAAATAGCCTCCGACTTCTCAATATTCCTCCCAGCCCTTTTTGTACACACTGGAAGTTCACTTTTACTTTGATTTCTTGTCTTTATAACCAATGATTGTAAGGTCTTCGTGGTATTGCGCTATAGATTTGAAATGTACCAATTTAAAAGATAAAACATACTTAATATCGTCGACAGAAACACTAATCCATCATTTCGGTTGAAATATGCCACACCCATGGCACTGTAACATAATCGCTGCAAATGCTACCGAATTTACGATCACTGTTTATAATAATAGACGAAAGAAGAATTACCTAGGTATTTTCGTAAAAATCTGCAACCTTAGAATACTAGTGACCTAACTGAAAACTCTAAATTTCATGAAAAACTTTGAACAAAGTCGTCATTCAAGGTTTTTTTATGACTAAAACTCAAATCATAAACTTCTAAAATTTCTTTTAGGTCACTATTTTTTTAAGGCTGTGAAATATTTTCATCGTACAAGTAAGGAAAGAACAAAGCGGAATGTAGAATAAGCTGGGAATCACTCCGCCGACAGCCTAGCTGTAAAATATTTATTATTGTGGGGTAATTCTGTACATGCGGTAGACTTAGGGCCCGGCCACAACAACGCGCGACCAGGAGCGCGGAAAGTGAATTCTTAATACATTGCGTGTGGTGCCACCTAACTTCTGTGTGGTGCGCAATGAAAAGAGAATTCAAGAAATGAAAAGCGTTGTCTTGGCCGGGCCGTTATCCTTAAAGCCACACCGACACACAGGACGTTGCTACCGACTACTATGACCATCATTATCATCAGCCTTTTCTTAGTCAACTGCTAGACTATGCTTCTCTAAGTTTACGCCACAACGCATCGTGCTCAACCCCAATGTCATACATCTTTAGAAAGTCAAATTATATAGGTTGGCGCTGTTGGCAATATGAGGGCTTTCTAATCTATACCTAATGTATAAAACAGTAACGTGATTACGTGACTAAACTCAAGCTTTGTACTTTAGTTTTTACTGTACCAGTAACATATTGGCACTAACTACTTACTAATGTACCTACGTAAAGACAAAAAATATACACTTACTGTTCTGATTTTTTTATTTGACATTTAATTTTATTTCTGGTTACCGGCGATACATGCTTAGCCTAGTTCGTAGACCCCTTGAATCACGTTATCAATTTGGTCATCTTGAATATAAACACGATATGCATCACTGCATACCACTTTCCACTGTATTTTTTATACATTTGTAATATATGTGCAATAAAGAATTCTTATCTTATCTTATCTTAAACTATTGACAAACAACGCACCAGCCTAAACCATTGAACGTAGGAAAAAAGTAAAAGATATGTCCAACATTGAGCCGTTCAAAAAATCAAATGTTCATCCATAAGAGCCATTCCAATGTGGTACAGCTTAACATAGCAAAATGTTGAATGGTGATCCCTTTCAGCGCTCTCTGTTGTATTTTTCTAATATTGCGCGTTGAATAAATGTAGTAGTATCTTTGCTTCATACGAAGAAGTAACGCGGTACTGACGTATCTTATCTTTCAGAATAGGAGAGCTGAGGAACGCCGAGAACGCTTTGAACGAAGAACTAGAAACAGAGGTGTACCGCTGGGCTCTCGAGACTCTTGGCATGGCGGCTTTGGGCACTCGGCTTGGGTGCCTATCTGGTACGGCTCACATACCAACGGTGGACACTAGGTAAATTACATATTTTATTGTAGATGGACTATTTCAATTCATCATTCACTGTACTTTCGAAGAAGAAAGAACCGAACTTGGTCTCAAACCAAATGGACTGACAAGTTAAAGGCAAAGAACTATAAGTGATTTTGGCGCAATGCAAATACCGATGAAAAAATGTCGGTGGAACCAAGTCGTCCTTTCCAAAATTAAGGAAGTTTAATTTTAACTAAATCTCTCAGTGATAAAATAATGACAGAGAAAGAAGGAAATATACTGAAATTTTTTGCACTCCAGTCACCGACAAATCCGACAATTATTCTATGTGAATTATTCACTCTACTCGCAACGGTCATTGACACAAAGCTTGTTATTCTCCTCTTTTAACTAGTCCATCCACCTTGTCGCCATACCAGGGCTGACTAACAATGGTAATGTTTATACAAGTACGCGTTATATGCCCCACCCATGAGTGATCATTCACACGGACAATGTTGTTTTCAGGAAACCAGAAAAGACATCAATGGACGACGACATCCCAGACCTCTGTTCGCTGTCCAAGCGCTGTCCAAGCGGTCTCACTCCTGCAGAGGCGCTG
This sequence comes from Hedya salicella, assembly GCA_905404275.2. Taxonomy (NCBI): domain Eukaryota; kingdom Metazoa; phylum Arthropoda; class Insecta; order Lepidoptera; family Tortricidae; genus Hedya; species Hedya salicella. Next base: position 19,195,550 of record FR990108.1, read on the forward strand.
GTCAGATGTGCGAGAGAGATAACCGATGCCGGCTACTTGGTTCGGAGCGAGCACACCCTGAAGCCGGATTCGAAGACCTTTAACAATGCTATACAGGCGCTGGACAAGCATTATGGGTGAGTTGCTCATATTACACATATTTTTTCAATCTTCAGTCAAGAAGTAAGTGAACCTTTACGACGATTTTATACCCTTTTTGTTCTGTTGACTATTAGTCAAGATCAAGATCGTGAAAACATCAGCGTACACATTTCGATAGTTATTTTGAAAACACAAAAGTTTCTAAGCATTTTTTAACTAAGTGTATATTTTGGAAAATAATCGTTACGAAAGGAACATTTTTTTTTTCATTTGTAGAACATTTATTTGTAGTAATGGCTACGGAATCCTACATTACGCATGCTCTTAGCCGGTTTTTATTTTTTTAACTCATATTGGATGCAGTCGCATGCTGGAAAAGAAATTTGAGAAAAATACACAGAAAAAATCCTCTGTGGCAATAAAACATCGTTCTACCATAGCACTGCGCTAGGTGGAAAACGTACAAAATTTTGCAAACTTAATCCCATGGTCGTAAATCACTAAAACCGCGTTTGTTTAATATTAACGTGACAATTTCACGGGATGTAATCCCGCAAAAGCTTTATGACGGACACGAAAGGATCAGGTTTTGCAAACTCGGGTTCATTGTAACAGTAACTTGTAATATTATTAATTCCATTACTTTTTATGGAGATTACAAGTCAAACAGGAATTCATGAGACGCATTTAAGATTGCTTGATTTAGGCCATAATAAAGTGTAAGGTTCTTCTACGGTTATGAAGGAATACCTACCTTAAATAGTGTACATAGAATATTTCGACGAATAGAAATAATACTGCAATGAAAGATTTTCTAAATATTATTTGCTGTTTTATAACATTTTTTGCTTCTAATGGCCTCAGGAATGCGTGGTTAAAATCTTTTTGGTTCCTTGCGGGCTTCCTGTATATCCATGTGCGGGTGACAGACAAACTGACAAAAGGCCGGACAGACGGCGAAATCTCATTAATAGGGTTATATTTATATAAAATACGTATTTCAATAAATTTTATTTATTATTAGGTATTATTTACGACCGCGTGCCCGATCGCTTTCACTACATATGGTTTTTTCCATTATTTTGGCTAGGAGCTTAGCACTACAAAAATGTCGGTTGCGAAAGGTTAATAAAAATTGCCCAGACATTGAAATGTAAAATTTGTTTAATTTAATTTCAGACTAACAGAACATTTCCTTCTCAAAGCTATCTCGGAGGTTGATAGCTCAGACCTGAGACCAGAGCAAATTCTGCTGAACAAGTTAAGTCCTTTGAAGCACCGGATTCTACCACTAGTCGCTGACATGCTACTGGCAGGAGTTACCCCTGTAAGTTGAAGAATTTTAACCAAAAAAACTTATCTTTTCGATAGCCTATGATTTTGATATTCACTTACCTATCAAGACAAGATTGCAAACACTTTTAAACAGTGCTCGCTAGTGGAGAGGTTGACACGTTGGACGTGAAATCTAAAGGTACCAGGATCGATTCTTGGTGTGACCACGTGCGAGAGCAATGATATTTTTCTTTGCGCTTTGACCTTTGTATCTACATCACACTTCTAGACCTGAGGGGTTACTCCGAAACTCGAAATTCGAAGTTCGTAACGTAGCGTCCCTCTCGCTCTCATATTAATCTGTATTTGAGTGAGCGGGATGACGCCATACGAACTTCGTTTCTCGGGTTTCGGACTATCCTCTCTGTTCTGCTCAAATAACTCCCGATAAAAGTAGTTAAGTATAGCTTTCTTCTCATACCTGCTTGATTGATGTACCTTCGCTGATCACTTTCTCTGGCTGGTTGGAAAATGGCGCTACAAGTTTCTCGTGTATAAGAAACTAATAAGTTTCTGTCAAAATTTTCATTTTGCGACAAGCTTTTATTGCCGTCTGTAGTTTTTTTGTTACATCCATTAACTACTCACCGAGACGATTCTAAAGAGCGCAAACTCGGTGGGATTGAGTTATTTTATTACAGAGTTCCTATGACCACCTTCCTGCTCCATCATCAGATTAGCTCGATGGTATTATATTATTGCATTGTCACCAAACTTACATATCCAAATTTTAGCTCAATTGGAATCCGGGAAGTAGGTCAAATTTAACTTGCAAGATTCCACCCGAACTAACATATTACATACATTGCAAGTTAAATAAAAGCTTGTAAAAATTAAGCGACTGCTGCATTAGGCTCAGGGTTCACTAACTTGCCGGTAAGGAGATAGTTGGTCAGAGGAACCATTTCACATACAGATTCGAAGCCTATGCGAAGCGCTTTTTTTCACCTTTCTTTACATCCATTTATATTTAAAAAAAAAATTGCTGGGCTTGTTATGACAACACAACAAAACCGGTCTTAATCGCGTATACATTTTTTTTCTACCTACCCGAGCTTGTACCCGTGTTTCTACGTTCAAAACGTCGAAAAATTACGAATGAAAGGTAATTGCGGCAAAAAGGCGTACATGCATTAATTTTTTTATCGCTTTTCTTAATTAATCATCAGAATATCTTGAAAACTGTTACAAAATGTGAAATAAAAATTAAAATCGGCCAAGAAATACACATGATATAGGCAATTTAAGCTACTAATTAGACAGAGATGTCCGACATGCACTGTTACGTCATAGTGCACTCCGGCCATATAAACTCCATATTAAATTCTGTTTTGCTAGAAAGAGATAGAACGAAATGTTTGGTGGGTTATATCTTGGTTATTTTTATAGTTATTCGAAAATTTATTTTAGTCTACTGTTTGTTACATGAATGAGCTTTTATTAAAGCAAAAATAAAAAATCATGCATATTTCCTATTCAATTAATCATATTTATTCGCGATTAAACCTCGTTGTGTTGTTGTGAAATCAATGTTTAGGTGGCTTTTTCCTATCAGGTCATCGGCAGATAATGTCCCTCTATTTACATAAACATGTCTTTTACAGCTGGCTCAGTCAGCGCTAGCCATGCTTTACCACCTGTCCCTCAATCCGGCACGGCAGCAGCGAGCCCACGACGAGGTCAGCTGGGCAGCCGCGTCCCAAGAAGCAGGGGCTGGAGTCCAGGAGTTGCCATACCTGGCAGCTTGTGCCAAGGAAGCATTGAGGCTGCACCCAGCCACGGGAGGAGTCGTGCGGAGAAGCAAAGAAGAAATTAGTGTGGGAGGCTTCAAGGTGCCAGCTGGGGTAAGAGTCATACTTCTTAAACTTATAGCTTGTTGATCCTTTGATAAACAAGTGCACAGTTTGATGGTAAGTCAGCTTTTGGAGAATCAAAAACCACTTGAGATTGCAATTCATCTGAAAATGCAGGAGCGAAGAGTCTAGGAGATGCCGTATCTGGGAACTTGCACCAGAGAAGTCTTAAGACTCCACTGGACCACAGAGGGAGAATAGAATAGAGTAAAGTGTTAGAGGGATCGAGGTTCCAATTGGGGTAAGCGGTAAGCACTCCTTCTACAACCCGTTCAAATTACTTTTTTTATAAAGAATCTGTGAGTGCAGTTTTTTTAAATCTAAAATCTGAGCCATAGTTTCTGAGACAAAAATTTTGTATCTCTTAGAGATTTCTAGACTTGTGAATTCGGGTCACACTCCCTTCGCAAGAATTATACCCTTCATTTCAAATTTAAACGGCATTTAACACGAAATTAGGGCAAAGTGTGCTTAAATTTAACAAGTCGTCGTATTTCTGTAGATTTGCGGGCGGAGCTATTAACTTTGAACTACGTGAGATTCAGTTTAAGCGTCTCGCAGTCTTTGAGAGCTATAAAATGTTCGCAACTTAGGTACTAATGTGGAATTGTGGACATACAACCTGAACTTTATTTCAAACTAATGTCTTGGGACCTTAGATAAAGAGTAACATGCACGGAAATGAGTTTAGTTTCGCTTGACTTGTAAATTCACAACATTCTTATGAAAACATGTATTAATTAAGAAAATATAATCATCCTACGATTAAAGCAGGCCATTGTCTGAAATGATAGCATTATCTCCTCTTTCATCTAACCACTTCAAGCAAAGATTATATTTTTCGCCCATCTGACAAGCGATCTACCTATACTGCAATTTGACTATTACGATATTATGCCAATTCTTTTTTTTTTCTAATTCCATATTCTACATTTTTTCAGGTTGACATAGTGCTAGCACACGGCGTCACGAGCAAATCCGAAAATCAGTGGGGCCGAGCCAAGGCCTTCATCCCAGAACGCTGGTGCAGCGAAGGTTGGGAGCCTCTCCGGGCCTCCAGAGCCCATCCCTTAGCCTCACTACCATTTGGCACATCTTGCCCGGCCTCTGGCATAACTGGTCACATACTGGCAACACTCGCCACTAGGGTATTGGAGAGATACAGACTGGAATGGCACGGACCGGCTCCTAATATGGTGACCACGGGGGTTAATAAAGTACAAGCGCCTTATTATTTTGTGTTGCAGGATGCGCATTAAATGCTGGTAGGTTACGACTTAAAGTTATTTATTTGGACAAAACACTTACGACATTTGAGAATATGAATTCATAAAATTCTAACCGATTTGTCTATCAGAAAGACATGCGAACTGCTGAGCAATTCCTTGCTAAGCAACATTATATTAGCTGTCTATTTCTATTTACTTTAGTGCGAGCGAGACGTGATATAAGAAGGATATAAGTATATAACACATGCTGTGCCACAAATGAAGCCACGGTCAGTTACGCCAATCCTTTGGCGGGACATTTTTGTGTAAATTTAAATCACATTGACTTTAGCTTAGCTTGAATGAATTCGGATCTAAGTGATGTCCTAGGCACATTTTGCCCGACTTACAGCACCACTGGCCAGAGTGCCAAACAAGCATAGAAGTTGATTAAAGACGACAAACGTATTATTTTTTTTTTACCTACATCTTACTTTAAGTTAAGAACATATATTTTCATTTTATATTTTGTAAGGTTGAACAATAGTTCAGTAATGATTTTTCAATAAAAATACTTTCTTAATCTTCTTTTACCCTCGTATTCGGAAAAAAGATGCCTTTTAATTGTTTCATGTATAAGATAAATAAGATGTACCTAAATATGTATTCGATGTATTTAACGAAGTCTATAAATTTACCGAAAAGGATAGCTAAGCCGCCTTTAAATGTTCCTGAAGATAAGTTAAATCTGTTGTATTTCTATTCTAAGTATTTTGTATAAGCTTTGATTAAATGGTTATGAATTAAATATAAAGTTGTTAGACTGATAAATTTCCTCGAAGCAATTGCGAGTAAAGTGAACCGAATTTCTAATGGTATAAATGTCAGAATCCTTTGAAATTGTGGAGAGGGTGAAATGAGTCTGCACAGAGCTTCAATCTCTTGAGAATATAAAGCATTCGAAGTTAATTATTTGTAACTGAAGTTTGAGCAACTCCTTTACGGGTTCCAGTTCATAGTAAAACCATTTATAATTCCGTATGACGATTTCTTTTGCTTTTGAAATGTTAACTTTTTTGATAGCGGTAGTACTAAATGAAACCTCAGGAACAATTCCTGTTGCAGATTACATCATTGGGTTGTAAGGGAAAAGGCTTGTTGCTGCTAATTTGTTGTTGTAACCGACCCGACGAAGCCTGCGTTGCCGATCTCAATCGTAAAAAAAAGTAAAAATATATAGTTATTTGCGACATCGTTTTATAGTTTAGAAAGAAAGAATGCAAGATAATTTAGCTATAATACATAGATATACATGAAATACAAGAGAGGGAAGAAATAGCATTGTGCGAAAAAGAAGTCAACTCAGCATAATGCCAAACCACAAAGAGTAATTTGATCTTGGTGGTGGTATTACGTGGATCCACAAATTGAGCGAAAGAGATTATATTGTTTATCTTACTTGACACTGGTTTTACACCATGTTAAAAATTATAACAGCTGCTTTGACGGAAAATTGATGTTTTCTATATTTTATATATCGAATAAAAAAATAAAAATAAAATAAAGACCAAATTACAAATAAAAATTACATTTAGCCAAATCTTACAATATCGTACGATAACCTTACGATAACCTTAACCTTAACACATGTCTGAAGTAAAAAGCGGAACCATATTAATTAGTTTATTACTATTATTGTATGGCTCTATTCAAAGGTATCAAAACCACACAACAACGCAGCGACAAAAAATCGTGCTCGTGACGCAGTGTTGACGACTGCAGCTTATTGCAGTCGTTTTCGTGTGGTTATGGTACCTCTGAATAGACTCATAATGATACGAGCGGTCCCAAAAATATCCGACCTGTTTTATACATAGCAATACTGACTGAACAATGACAAAAAATCGAATGTTCGAATCTTACGGCGTGTTAATTTGAAAAAAGAAGATGCGTTGTTCTTTTTTTTTTGTTTCACATTTTGTGTCCACTCCTGCAATGGCTAAAATTAATGCGTTGAAGTTCGAAATGCTTCCTCATACACCTAATTCGCCAGATCTAGCTACCTTGGATTATTTTCTGTTTCCTAAGTTGAAAAAGTGGCTCGGCGGTAAAAGATTTGCCTATAATGAAGAGTCTGCTGTTGGCTATTTTGAGGAACTTGACACTGATCACTATAAACTAAAGAGGCCAAAAAGTTGTTGTGTGTATGACTAGGTATCTGTAGTAAAACACTCTGTACGTAGCTTGACGTCATACGTCTGTCATCGGCACCATAGTTTCGCTCCTTGGTCATAAACATATATCTAGAAGAAGTTCTCAGTTCTCTTAAGATTCCTTTATTATCCTCCATATCAATCTTGCAAAGGAAATGCATTACCAATACCTTTCGGTTCCTACCTGATTGCCCCCATCACGATGAAATTGACAAAGTACCGCCATTTTTAAACTAAATCGAGCTACTAGTGCATTACAAGTACTCAAGCCCTTACTTAATCTAAGACAGGGAAAAATGAGGCAATCCGTCTGTACAAAAGAGTCCCAAAAATCAAACGCACTTGACGTTTGCTCTGCCGCGCTAACGATAACAGCAGTAAGTACGTCTTGCATAGTTTTGAGTAATTGGCGCGCAAAGTTATCAGCACAAATTTCGTTATCCTGTCTAAGATTTTTAAGTTATTAAAATTTGGATTTTTTATACGAATAATAATTAAGGAGGAGCGTATTATGTTATTGTTTTTAAACTGATAATATTATTGGATTATTTTTAAAATCGCCAAAACCCTTTTATACCTAGCATGACTTAATACTGTTCAATTCAAAATTATTTAGAATAACCGGAGTAAGTCGTGACTTACTGCTCTTATCACAAGTAATCAATAGTAAATTAGGTGACAGCAATGAAATGAGTAAATAATACAAATATTTATAAAAATAAGTAGTTTATTGACATTTATTTGCTGTGACCAATAAAAAACTTACGAAACTCAAATTTGAGGTATATTTAATGAGGTTCTCATGGTGTACAAATAAAAAATACGAAAAAAGAAAACAATACAAAAATAAACCTTGCGTAACTCTTTAAACTTTAAAACCCAGAGGGGTTTTAAAAATTCTCGAATAAAAAATGTAAGATTCTTTAAAAAAAAAATATATATATAAAGTTTTTAAGACTTATAATAATTATAAAAAACCGGCTAAGAGCATGTCGGACCATGCTCAATACAGGGTTCCGCAGCTGTTTATACATAAAAATGCACTACAGATGAAAAAAATACTAACAAAAGAGCGTATCTCCCAGCGCTTACGTCCTTTTGCTGAGAAGCGCGGTTTTTTGGCAATAACTTAAAAACAGTAAGTCTGATCATGTTGAAAACAATTTTCGTTGGAAGTATTTATTAAGTTTTTTTATATTTGTATTTTTTTTCATATTGAACCGAAACTGAAAAAAATTTTTTTTAGAAACATCAATGTGTTTTTAGAATATCTGTTGAATGATGTACCACACATTGATATTCGCTGAAAAATTTTTTTTTCACTTTCGGTTACATGTATGGAGTGCCCCCCCGAGGAATATATATATTTTTTATTTAACTATCAAACTAAGTAGCGGCTTACACAAGACATCTATACCCCAAATTTTATCAGTATAGGTCTTATAGTTTCTGAGTAAAATGCCTGTGACATACGGACGGACGGACGGACGGACATGACGAAACTATAAGGGTTCCGTTTTTGCCATATTGACTACGGAACCCTCAAAAGGCAATTTTAGCCTGTTCTGCACCTTAAAAGAAGAAAAAAATAAACGTTAAAAATACCATGCAACAATTTGGTAATCACGTTTAGAGATCAGTCAAGTAACTTGATTACCCCTTAAAATTAAATTACTTAGTCCGGATTTGACAAATCAGTAATTAGAACTTAAACTGGGCTTAAATAAACATCAGAATGGGTGGTATGGACTAGTCTTGGCATTAATTATATTCTGGTTTGGCCGAATTGATACTTGTTAGGAACTGAATCTTAGGTAGAAATATATATAATTAACAACTACAAACAGTCCACCAAACATGATTTAATCAATACGAGTATTAGATTCATTTTCTGATACCGGTAAATACCAAAATTTATTTCTATTAGCTGGCATCAACTCCAGCAATTTCTTGACTATCTCATCTCGTTTTTCGTAGATGAGGGTATTCCTCTAGTGGATATTTTTTGGACGAATTCAGGGAATGTTTTCGTTTTCAAACACTTCAACTGTAGGAAATCTAAATCTTGTGATTCAGTTTCATTATGATGTATCTTATATTGGAGAGTGAACGCCCCTCTATTTGCTACTAAAACCATTATATCTTTGAGGTACACTCTTGGTTCCCTTCGCGCAACTTATAATGAGAGGAAATGACGATTATAATTTATAAAAATCAAAGCCGTTCCTTAGCTTGCTGTCGTACAACATCGGTAAAGTCAGCGAAATCATAGACCTTGTTTTTAGGGTTTCATAGCTAAAATGGCAAAAACGGAACCCTTATTAGTTTCGTCACGTCCGTCCGTCCGTCTTTCTATCCGTCCGTCCGTAGGTCACAGGCATTTTAGTCAAACACTACTTGATGTATATTGATGAAATTTGCAGTATAGGTGTCTTGTATAAGCCGCTACTAAGTTTTATAGTTCAATAACAAATATCAATGTGTGGCACATATATCGACAGTTCTTTTAATAACACATGAAGGTTTCTAGATCTTTTTTTGAATTCGCGAATATTTTCGAAAATTATTGCTCTGTAAGTAGCATTAATTGTGCCTCCCCCCCCCCCCTCAATTTTGTAAACGGTGCGTCCAAAAAATATGAAAAATATTACATTAATAAATACTTTCAACGAAAATTGTTTTCAATATGATCGGATATACCGTTTTTGAGTTATTACGAAAAACTTCTCAACAAAAGGACGCAAATGCTGTGGAGATACGCTCTTTTGCTAGTGGTTTTTCATATCGTATTCTTTCATCTGTAGTGTATTTTTTTGTATGAACAGCTGCGGAACCCTACCCACCCACCAACCCACTTGATGATGGAACCTGTCCCAGACATAAAAGTATGATCGGGCTCAAAATATTTTGATGTGATATTGTTAACCTTTGATGATGTATACTAAATAACTCTCAATTCGTTTAGTAGTATTAGTAGTAATAATTATCAATGAATAGACTTCGCGTATCATAATGCCTGTATGTGAAGTTAATTACTGCCGATATGACAAGTAATGAGTACCAAATATTAAAAGACTTCGCTTGTTATAATGGTAGTATGAGGAGTTACTGCTGATATGCTAAGTAACACGTACCAAACATAATATTTTCTTCTGTTTCCGCGATTATTACTCATTGAAATAAAACAATTTAACGGATTATATCGCGTATATTATCTCATTTTAGTTCCCGACGTTTCGGAAGCTTTCCAGGTGGACCGAGAAAAGATGTATTTTCCTCTGTCAAAGTTACAATTTGTGCAAACTACCCATTTTTGAAAAAAAAAACAAAGGTTACATGCATACATGCCAGATGGGCCTAAGCTATAAAGACAGTTACACATGTGCCAGAAGGGCTTAATTATTTTATTCTAATAATTTACCAAGCAGCATTTCACAAATGAGGCGTACTGAGGAGAAAAGAAACGCTGCTAAGAAAAACTCCCAGGCTACCTCATTACTAATTATAATATTTTAAAAACAGAGACTATTAACTACTTATAAACAGATAAGATATTTTACACCGTTCGGAAATTAAGGTTTTGCAGTCCTGTGTCTCGCTTGTTCCTTGATGAGATGTATTACAGGATCCCAAGCTGGTGGTAGTGACAATCCATCTTCTCTATTGAAATTAGGATGCTTTTTAATCTTAATAGCCTCGCGTAGCATTCTGGGAAAATATCTTTTTTCTTTGGCAAGGATAGAAGGTTTACCAAACTTAATTGAGTGGTTTGGTTTATCAATGACATATTCACAGAGTTCAGAAACCTCGGGAACTAAAATGAGATAATATACGCGATATTATCCGTTAAATTGTTTTATTTCAACGTACCAAACAGTTGATAGGCTTTGCTTATTATAACGGCGATATGCGTAGTTGCTGCTAATATTCTAAGTAAAGTACGTCGCGTAGTAAACAAACATTACTTATCATAACCACAGTAACTATAGTTACGGCTTTTATCATAAGTAATAGCTTAATCTAAATGTTTAACGTCACTTGTGAACTTGGCGTAATAGTAGGAGATCTTAGGTCCGGTCTTCTAAGGGGACCTTGCATTTTTGAGACAAAGCAAACCGCTTGGAACAGGTGTGCCTGGGAGTGATCTGAGCTGATTTAGCCCAGTTGCCACGAGGTTCCCCCCAGCAGGTGGGCAGGGGGGGGGGGGAGTGCCTCCGGCGCGCCTCACTCTAAGTTTTTTATCTGCATACATCTAGCAACTATGTTTAAGTGATTTCTGATAATTTGTTATTCTTCTGGTTGTAGATTACATGAATACATTACTTCTAAATACGGCGTATAAGTACTCACGCCGAAAATTGAATAGGCAGCGGCAGTTAATGCGCGGATATTGGCGGAAATCGAAGGTGAATAGGCAGTATATAATTCCACTAGCTGTTGGTCGCGACTTCGTTCGCACCGAGATGAAGTTTATAGCCTTTTAGAAGGCAACTTCGTCAGCGGAGGAAAAAAACATAACCCTCTTATTTCTTCAGCCTAGTCGAATAAAAAGTATCCTATAATTATCTGGAAATGCCCAGCTACCCGTGTACCAAAAATAGTTGAAATATGTTTGGCCATTTTGGCGTGATGAAGCTACATCGACACCTACATACAAACATACAAAAAATAAAATTGAATTAGTGACCTTCAAATACTCCATATCACATATTTTTTAGATTTTCTATATTATAGTAGTAGATTATCTATATATGTGAGTGAGTTTAGTAAAACACTTTGTCGATTCTAGTTTCGGAGTTACGGGCAGTTTAGTGAAATATGGCAAAACCTACCGAAAATCGACTTTCAATGAAAACTGATAGAACATACTGTAATAAAGCTATGATTTTGATGTCGACCCATAAATTACCAATTTAAGCACCTTTTTAAGGCCAAGGCCTCAAAGTTTAGTGCCCAGCGTCCCACTTTGTCGAATACCGAAAAAAATCGTCGATATCATATTTGTGCCTGTTATAGGGAAACATTTCTACTTTGTCGATATGGAGTATGAGTAGTTTGTAATATAACAAAGCATAAGCTATCTTTCGGTGAAAAAAATATGTTTCTAAGTGCTATAGTTATTTTTTTTTAATTCTTCAAACTTGCAAAGGTGAAAAAGCGACAATTGAGAAAACGTTGGTTAAAGTTTGGGACCGCAAAAATCACACTTGTACTTTGAAGTTATGGAGTGGTTAGTATCAAATGAATTGGCATACTTTAGGGATTACAAATTAGTCAAAATCATGTATGTAACCTTAGTAGTTTGAATGTTACGGAGGCTTGAACATAAAAACAGAACGAAAATATGTCCATCCTGAATATGGGTTCATTTTCTATATTTATAACACGACCCGCAGATTCATCATTAAAGTTGTATTTATCTCCCTCCCCTGCCAACCTGCTGGGGGGAACCTCGTAGCAACCGGGCTAAATCAGCTTAGATCAACCCCTGGAACACACATGTTACAAGCGGTTTGCTTCGTCAAGCCAAGCCAAGGTGTTGGACCTAAGATCTCCTACTATAAGCATAGCTGCATTTGATACAGCAAGTATAATTACATTTGAATCAGTAGGGATAATTGTTCATAGTATTCTCCGAACCTTATATATAAACAAGTAAAAAATCTCGTTCGCGCGATTCGGAAGCTGAAGCGCTTGGTACAGCGACATCTAACGGTACATTCGTGAAACTATATAATTGTTGTTAATGTTGCGACTTTAATTCGGATCGAGGTTTAACAGTTAATATGTAATACAATATTTTTTAGGATAATATATTAAACATTATTTTGGTCGTGAACTAAAGTAACAACATCAGAAACTACTACTACTAGCGCCATCTGTTATCGAATAACTGAACTATAAGTTACTTACTTCTTCTGATTTAATTAATATAAATATACATATAAATGTTACCGTAATAACATTTTACAGTTGTTACATGTTAACAACCGAACACCGTCTGCGGGAGAAGTGGCAACTACGCGCTGATAGGATAGGTAAGTCTGAAAAATAACTTATGTAGCTACTAAACAATGTTTTTACTACTTATATACTCCGGTGTTAGTCCGTCTGTTACAGCGGTATATCTCAGGAAGTGAAATAATTATAAAGATGGCTTGTACACTGCAAATGTTAAAAAAAAACTTATGAAAAATTATATGAGGGGGGTCAAAAATTCAAAGTCTACTAGACTAGCTCAACTAGGTCAAGTAGGGTATTATATGTGAGGACTTGATTTGCACATTGTCATTTCTTTTATTTTATTTTACAATTGCAAAGTTAGATTTATGCAGGAATCGTTGGAGTCGAGTTATGTACATAAAAAATGAATAAATATTCGCTCCTCTCTGAAAATTATCCCTTTTAATAAAATGGTAAAGATCGTTTTTTCCAAAAAGGATGATTTTAGTGAGTAGTAAGCTGTCAATAGCGCCACGAAACTTGGGTACATATGTGGCAACTTGACTTAATGTACTTTAGCTATCACAATAAATTGTTTACATGAAAATGTATATCTTCAAAACTGAGCTGGATTTGCCTGGGGTTCAGATAACACGTTTTGCTCCTAATGACCTGAGGAATGCGTGGTTAAAATCTTTACCATTACTCGCGGGCACCGTGTATATGCGTTATTTGCTTGTGTGTCCTAATGCTCTCAGTAATTATTGATTTTTCTCACTGCACCAATTTCATGCCTCTCTGTTTGGCCCTACGGTTGACTGGTAAAAAATGCCAAAGGTTTTATTAAGTCCACCATTTTTAGTTATTTGCGATTTGTGCATTAAAGTTTCAATGAATAAATTTATACGTAGCTAACCATTCTCCAATCACAATACATTAAAGAAGGCCTTTTCACATCCACTTGACATTTTACTTTATTGTCAATCAGAGAAAACTCCAAGTTTTGAGTGGTTCCGGCGAAAATTGATTTATTTTGCTTTGGCATGTTTCGTTTCCTAATCGTCGGCGACGGGTGAGGGAGGCCATTTATAATTTTAATGAGTACTTGAGCGGAGTTTAAACTTTGGCTTTAGTAAAAAATAATGGCTTTACATTGAGTCGAAATGTCGCGTAACATCACGCGTACAGTTTATTTCATTATGTCGTCACGAGCCCCCCACTCCCTTTAATACTATGTATCTGAGTATTTTTGTATTGATTTGATACAGCAAAAAATACTTAAAACATAATAAACAGACAAGGGGCCTTTGTTTATTTTTTAGGAACTATGCATTTTTTGCGTTAAAAGAAGGTCACGTTATTCGCAACCAATAATATGTTTATGTAAAACTGATAGTGAAATAATGCAAATTTTACTGTAGTCTTGTTTTAAGTTGCTCGTAAAGTGGCTTATTACACCGTTTTTATGGCCGTAATCCAGTCCATTACACACGCGTGCCTTTTACATTACATAATCGCACTAGTGCCTTTTCATTACAGTTTTTTTTTATGAGTTATGAAATATATAGTACAAAACGGAAGCAAAATTAATAATATATTTTCATAATAATCATTAACCACGAAATTATTCACTATCAACTCTTATTTGTTACGGATCATTAACCTACAATATTCTTTTTCCTCACATAACCCTAATATACCTAGTTATATCTTATACTAAAAGGTACCCTTTGTCAGCAGAGGAGGAAAAATTCATAACCCTGTTTCGCGTAGTCAAGTAAAAAGTATCCTATAAATATTTGTGGGTACCGAGCTACCCGTGTACGAAAAAAAGTCGAAATCTGTCTAGCCGATTTGGCGTGATGAAGCCACAACGACACATACAAACATACAAAAAATTCAAACAATATATTTTTCTTTTCGGTGGCCTATATAAAGTCCGTACCGTACACTCGGGTTACTTTGTTCCAATGGAGAGTTACTTATTGACCCCCACATGAAAACCTTACTTAAAAGGGTCTAATAAAAAACACAAAAACGTTAAAGGCTAGCTAAAACCAATCTCATGGCATATGTCTACAGTTACAGTGCAATTATATAACCTGGACCGAGTAAAACTCAATGGCCAAAGTTACGCTCTAGGACTATAGTAACCTGACTTTGCGGTATCACTTTTTTTTTTTTATATCGTCAATGCACAGACATTTAATTTTTACAACTATAGTAGTACACATACTTATTTATATGATTGATTCGTCGGAAAGGCATTAAGCCATATCTTCAACTCGACCTTAAGCTCTAACTTCACAAGTGCCACTCTCATACCAACTACACTTTACATTTTTACAATATTTTAAAGTTGTAAAAAATAAATGTAAAAGTACAGGCATCTCAAGTTAAAGTGTTTTTTCGCCGCCCAGCCAGCACCCCATAAAAAATCTATCCGCCAATCCAGCCTCCATTCTCCGCCAAGACGATTGATGGCGGCGGCCATTGCCGACCCTTTCTGTATGGAGACGCCATTAGCACTAATGCCCTGTGAGAGGACATCTGTAACGCATTGTGATATGACATGGGTGTATTAGGTCGGTAAAAGTGGCTGGGTCATATTATTTCGTTACATGTACTTATCTATCTATACTATTATAAAGTTGTAAAAATGAAACGTCTGTACAATGAAGATATTTAAAATATATATATTGTTACAGACTAAGTGGCGGTCGCTGAAACGATTTTTTTTTTATTATTTGTATGTTCGTATGTCGTTGTGGCTTCATCGCGCAAAATCGGCTAAACGGATTTCAACTATTTTTAGTACGCGGGTAGCTGGGTATCTCCAGATGGTAATAGGATTCATTTTACTCGACTACACTGTCGAAAAAGAGGGTTATGACTTTTTCTTCCCCGCGAACGAAGTTGCGGGCGCCTTCTATTATGGAATTATTAGCGTCACGTACTTACTATCTAAAGTTGCGGTTACCTACGTTGCAGTAAAAATTTAACCAATTAATTTTAAGGTCGATAAAATTTTAACATAAGGTTCAAATGCTTTGGACGGATCCGTATACCAAAGCGTTCGAGGGGTTAAATTTCTCAGAGGTGTTTATATTATATGTAATCTCGAGAGTATACGTATGTGGACATTTTGGCGTGGCATCTATATAAGCCGATTCTCACCAGGTTACCCAAAGAAAGGTTTATAATCACCTTTTCCCTTAAATATTAGTAAATGAATACGCTCCGGGTTCCCTTGTAATTTTCCACATGGTATCTGGACATAGAATCGACGGATGTATGTCGTAATGTTTTTTAAATATCATTGACTCACATACAATCGACTGCATACATTTTTACATTGGTTTGTACAGATTAGCAAGATAAATAAGCTCAAACATGCGGGTTTTGCTGCGAGCTAACAGTGTGCAAAATGCGATTTTACTGCGAGAGTGCGGCAAAGTAACTTTTTTTTTATTAGAACGGCGCGAGTTGTCATGTTACAGTGCTGAGTCTATGACCGAGTTCGAAATATTTGAACTTCGAAGCACTTTGTCCCTTTCATATCCGTATAAAGAAAGCGAGTGACAAGAACATTCCAATTCTATTTCTATTTTCGAATTAGACACCGAAAAAAGAACTAAACCCATGGAGTATAGAAGTAATAAATTTAGTAGTATCGAACAAATAAGCATGGAGTATCCAATCTCTTTTAGCATGATAGCGTAACCCTCGTATAGGAACTGAAACTTCTACAGAATCGTCAATCAAATTGGCCGTGCCTTTTAGGGATGTGTCTCATGAATCTCATGATAAACACTATAATTATACTAAAACTTACAGATTTTACTCTATGATTAAGTCAAGAAATTAAGAATCAGACAAGATTTAATAAAAGTGTTTGCAATTAACTTTAAACGGTTAAAACTCGTCAGATGGGGGACCTTTGTCTAATCTCGCAGGGTCGCATCCCATCGCGTTGTAATAAGATTTGCGAGATGAAAAAATTACGACCCTTTAGATGCAGGGTTGTCACAACACGCAAAAATATAAGCTCATTTTGTATTTCAAATTATAACTTATGAATTCGTGGCAAATCTCAAGCAAAACGACAAGAGAGAGAGGCCGATAAAGTCAAATATTATGGGATTTTGTTTAGACTTATGAATATTTTTTACTAAAAACTTGCGATGACCTTTTCATGCAATATACATATAATCGTATTTTCCTAACACGTAATAATTGACTTTGTTTGAAACCTAACAAATTTAAGGAACACTCAGCAATGACAACGACTAAAGTGAGAAATTAGAAATTTCATAAACCGGTTGCAACCGGTTATAGCTATGACGGGAAACCCTAAATTCCATATTCCGCATTGCTGTAGCCATTCCGTATTTCAGATTGGAGCCATTTAAATGCTTAACTGGCCAGAGTAGCTAATAGATTCTCCCGGAATGCATTCGAGCGGATTTATAACGGAATAAAGGATACTGAACCTGGTTTGTAGGATTAATTTCATATCTACTCATGATTTAAACATATGATTGAATTTTTTTATGCAGAGAATGTAGTATGAAGATTTGAATATAAATTTGTATTTATTATTTATTTTTAAACAGTCTTGACATGTACCTCTTCGAGACAACCATAACAAAAAAAAAGATAAATAAAGGGATTTTAATGCCGAATAATGCACTTAAACTTAGCCCGGCAAGAACTAAGGTATTCATGTTATTATACACACTCGTAAATATTTACTAGTGGCTTCAATTAATCGTATGGCAAATATTGCCATACGATTAAAAAAATAAGTGGCTTTAAACACACGTAGGTCTAGAATAGATCCGACAATCACCATAGATGTAGAAAAAAATCAAAATGAATTCAATAATGAAATGAAATGATTTATTCTATGTGGGAAATCGGGTAACATTTGCATTTATTATTGGATATAGGTACTATTAGGTACATAGGTATAACGAGACCCTACATTTTCAGGCGTAGATACATTTTTGGTAATTTTGTATGTAATATAAGTACACAAATAAAACATAGCCAGGGGATAAGATGTAGTCAAAATAAGAATATAATGTTCAAAAAAGAAAAATAATAAATAAGCGTTTTTATAAAACTGTGAGTGACAATCCTACTCGTAGGGTTGTCAATTCGCTGTGACGACCGCTGCGACTCGTTGTTTGAAATCATTACTTTTATGAAGAACCACCCGATTTGTACCGATTATCTTGTTCCTTGACTACCGCAATCTTGCAAATGTTGGAAATGACGTAGTAATCAAGTGATTACAAACTTGCAAGTGGAGATGCCCTGCTACCCGTGTACCAAAAAAATATTATTATAAAAACAAAAAACCCGGCTGCTAATAATAATGAACTGAAAAGGAAAAAACAAGTTTTTCAAAACCTTTTCAAAATTTAAATGAGTAATATATACACTAAATACTTCAAGGTACCGCATGCGGTGACAAACGTAGTTTTGGTAGATCTTTCTGCGCCAGTAGGTAATCTTATCGTGCCAATGTTTTTACTCGGCTAAGAGCAACATAAGCTTAACTCTTTGCGAAAACATGTAAGCTGAGGTCCACAACCGCTCAATCGAGAGTGGTTTCTTACGTTATGCGTGTGTTCTCGCATCTCTTCGAGCCGCATAGCATGAGAAGTCGGGGACTCGATTTCTCGCACGTTTTGCGCGTGTTCTCGCATCTGTTCGAGCCGCATAGCGCGCGAAGTTGGGTACTCGATTTCTCGCAAGTCCTGCGCATGTTCCCGCATCTGTTTGAGCCGCATAGTGCGGGAAGACGGTGACTCCAAATCACGGACAGTTTCAGAATAATCTCGCATACCCTTGAGTCGTATAGAGCGTGACGCTGGGGAGTCGAATTTTTGTTGCACATGATTAGCACGTAGACGCATTTGGTCCAACCTTTGTGACCGTGCAGACTGTGATTCTTTTTCACGAGCCCTAGAAGCATGTTCTCGCATCTTATTTAGTCTTTGGAGACGAGATGAAGACGTCTCTTTCGACCTAGCTCGAGCCCTAGCGATGTTACGCCACTTACGATCTTCGCTATCAACACTGGTTTTACGTTTGCGCGAAGCCCGACTACAGATGTTTGTTATTAGCTCTTTCCGTGACTCATCCGAGAGCTGGCTGTAGTACTGCGACGATCTCTTTCGTTGACTTTCCAGACGTTCATCGCGTTTACTAGGAGTTTCACTTTTTAATTTAAAGGCTTTAGTTCGGATATTTTTCGTTTTTCGTGACAATGCCATTTCTTATATTAATATTTGTATTTATTTTAATTATTTAAATGTATTTATTATTTTTTTATATTTGTATGATTTTAATATGCAGATATTTATTTTTATTACATTTTCAATTTTTATAGGCGCATTAATTATATCTCTTGCTGCGAAGTACACACCATGTTCTAGGGTATCTTATAATAATCATAAAAAATCTCTATAGCGTGATTCACGTTTTCACCTCGAGGAGTCAGCGACATTTACCATGAAATTGACAACTACATTTTTATACAAACTTACGTTCTGTCATGTTCAAAACATAACCCTCCTTTTCTTCGGCAGGCGGGTAAAAATTGGTATATGTCACGACATCTATTTACCAGTATATAAACCAAAATACCTTACGGTTGTACATTATTACTATACATACACATTATATGAGTTTCTCTTTGTATTTTAGGTGTGCGATAAAGAATTATTGTCTTGTATTGTAAGAATTATGTATGTCTTACACATAAAATTATCGAAGTATTACGTAACATACAATACTTTATTTTGAGTACCTATGGTTCAGTTGTTAACACGTAATAACTGTAATGTTATTTTGCTAACATTCCTACGGGTAAATACGCATATTTATTATAGCATTAACATGTAGCAATATGTTATAGTAAGAAGTAAGTATTTTTTATATTAGTTCAGTTGCTAGATAGCAGATGGCGCTAGTAGTAGTGATTTCTGATGTTGCTACTTAAGTTTACGACCAAAAGCATGTTTATTGCATTTTTCAAAATATTTTGAACTGTTAACCCTTAATATTTTCTTCTGTTTCCGCGATTATTACTGATTGAAATAAAACAATTTAACGGATTATATCGCGTATATTATCTCATTTGAGTCCATCCGTGATCATGGAAAGCTGAAAAGCTTCTGAAACGTCGGGAACTCAAATGAGATAATATGGGTCATACTGATTTGTAGTATGAGTTAGCGTTATGCGTCTTTCCTGTGGACACCCGAAAGTTAAGGGCTTTAAATACTAATTTTTCTTAGTGCCCTATTAGGCGATGTACAAATTGATTAATACTCTAGATCTAAGCGATAAAAATATCAGTTATATGTACCCAAGCCCTTAACTATTGCGTTGTCCACAGGAAAGACGGCTAAATTCTAGAATCAGTATGACCCATATACGCGATATAATCCGTTAAATTGTTTTATTTCAATGTTAACCCTTAACCAAACCGTGCGCTTGAGATTGTGAATCACGCTAACGAAATTGATTATTCGGGCGGTGCGTTAGGTACGTTTTTTGACAATGTGTGTTGTAATAGAAACGTAAATAAGATGTGATACATGTATTTTAGAATTGGCCTTATCACTAGCTTTCATTTGATACCCATATTGCTGTGGTAAGAAAAATTAAAAAGAATCCCCCCTCCCCTTTTCTTCATTTTTGGGCGCCATTTTCAAAATTTATATAGCCTCTGTCACTTCCACAATTTTGAAGAATTCAACGACACCTCATATGTCAAAATCCGTCCAGCCGTTTAGGCTGTAGGGCGTGCCAAAGAAATGGACATATGTACATACATACATACATACGCTCGATAAACATAACCCTCCTTTTCTTCGACAGTCGGGTAAAAATAGTTGAGATTTTGCAGATTGCATGTTACGGTGATGAGAATGTTGAGATGGATGAGTGAGTGACGAAAAATTACCAACGAAAGGTATTTAAATAAATCATATTTATACGCGATTAAGCCCCGTTTTATTGTGTTGTGATACCCTTGTGGTAGTTATGGTGTATGAAATGTTTAGTAGCTGTTTGTGTTTACAACTTAGTACGAATAACAGCAAAATTACTGTATCTGAACAGATCTAGTGGAGACCGTGGTGAGTTAAACCAGAATAGAAACAGTATTAGTTTCGCCGAACTTATGATTTTTGTTTAGTTAGCGGAGTAAATTATATTTATTTGTTTGTAAAAACTAACGGAATCCATGTAATTTAAAACATGTTACGTTCAAGAATTGTTTAAAGAATCTCTTGCTAAAAATGAAAAATGACTAAGAAGAGTTGCGAATATCCCACTGAGAGTATACAATTTGCCGGAACTTAAGTACAGAGAAGCACAACTGTTGGCGAAGTGAGTTGAGAATGGATCGGATAAGGAATGAGTATATAAGAGGAAGCCTAAAAGTAGCACCCGTAATAGTCGATAAGCTGAGATCAAATCGCCTACGGTGGTATGGACATTTTATGCGGAGGGATGAGAGTCATGTGACAAGAAGGGTATTAGATATGCATGTGAAGGGATGTAAGAGGAGGGGTAGGCCGAGGAAACGTTGGATGGATCGCGTGAGAGATGACATAAACAGGAAGGATGTGAGTGACGAGATGACGAGTATTATTATATATTAAATATATACCGTTAAAAACGTTTCTTGATAGTATGATAGTTGATATGTTACTAATTACCTACATTACACTGTACGCAGTATAAAGGAGTAATATTTCTTCAAGCTTTATCACATATATATTTATATTATATACGTCTTTTAAAATGTAAGTCAAATATAACTAACACGAGATCCAATTATAGACGGTTTGATATATTATTTGGAACAGTTGATTCCAAACCCTTCAAGACGCACGCACCCCTAAAACAACTTTTTATATAATAGAAAATCCAAGTGTGGACTCGAACCTCATTCTCCATTAGCATTGCGATGTTACCCTGTTTGCAACATGAGAATTAAACAAAAAAAATACGACATCTCAGGTTTCCCTTTTAGAACAATTAACTAATGGAGACTACCGAAAGACAAGCCGTGTCATTACCGAATGGACAACAATTCATATTTTTACCCCCTAATTTTATTGAACTATCTAATAATGCAAAATTACGAGGAACCTATTTTTTATTTTAAAATTATTTAAAATTTTAGCCACTTATTTTAATAAAACAAAAGTACCTCGTTCTATAAGGGCCTAAGCGCAATTTGAGGAAGAATACATTTATAAAGTAAAAAATATTCTGCATCTGCGGGCTCATTGTGACAAGTGTCATAACTAGAGATGGTGAAAAGCGTTAAAATTCAATTTCAATCACCGGGACTCTCGTACCAGTTCTAAAAAAATCACTGTGATTTTGTTACCCACGACTAACCCTGACTAGCCACGTTAAAGTTACTTACTATAATGTATTCAGATCGTTATAACAATTTTACCGTGATTTTATCACACTTGTTGCTCACATAAGCTACGTAAATTTGTAACCTTCCGTGGTGACCAGTCACAGATATACTTTTCTAGATCACTGTGATTTTTTATTGTGTCATTATTATTACTCGCCACTTTATGACATAAACGTAAACTGCCAATATGACACGTTAACACTCTTTTTATACATGCCAGAAAAATAAAGCAAAGGAATTAACTTTGAACCGCCTAAAGATCACTATTTGCTATTAATATCTTTTTTTCTTAAATTAGTGACCCCAAAATTCCCAAAATAATGTTAATGTGATCAGAGTACCTACCCATATCTATCCGTGATATTTCAATTGTAATCACTTTCAAAAAAAACTATTTCGTCCATTGTCTCTCGTTTCTTGTTTTCGTCAATTGTTTCTCGTTTTCGTAAATTTTTCATGTATTTTTAGAGGAGGGTGAGGTTAACACGTACAGCACACCACGGAAGGAAATTTCTACCTATTTCTACAAACACACACAATTAAAAGCAATCACCTACAAACGAAAATCACCACACACGGGCAATTTACCGTATAAACTTACCAGAGATTTCTCGATTACTTTGGCAGGGAAATATATTCGTATGTCAACTCCAGTGATTAAATGCTCTAAGGGTTTCCCATTTAAAATAATCCTCATCATCATATCAGGATTTAGTCGGTTGTAGACCAATTTTAATGTGATTTTGTTCAGTAGGTAGGTAATTGTCTTGAAGTGATGCTTACGAAAATCAGATCAACCAATTTGAAGATGTCGAGGGTTTTTTAAATAGTAATTTAGCTTTTATGATGTGTTTCTTCAAATACATCGCAACGCTAATGAAGAAAATTAAAATGAATATAGGCACTGCGATGTTGCTAAATCGCTGAACCAGATCGGAATAAGTACTCTGTACAGTTTCCGGAACTGTTTGCGGTCAGGATGTCGGAATTGATTTTCTTTTTATTTCTCCGAGAGACCGCCAATTGAAAAGTTTGCCGGCCATTGCTGCAGGCTAATTCTAAGAAGTCACAAGAACCAGACTTTCAACATGTTCACAGGACCTTATAGAA
Source organism: Hedya salicella (assembly GCA_905404275.2). NCBI lineage: Eukaryota > Metazoa > Arthropoda > Insecta > Lepidoptera > Tortricidae > Hedya > Hedya salicella. The sequence goes on from FR990108.1 coordinate 19,218,756, forward strand.
TAACACGGGCAGCGCCACAATACAATTACAAAGGGTTACAAGAACCAGAGACTTCGATGGTTCATAGGACTTTTAGAATTTATAACAGTGTTGTGTGGACACTAGGGATATGACTGTGATTATTTTTGGGACTTTTATTGGTTTAGTTCTTATAGAAATCCCTATTGCGGTCATAAATGTAACGTGGTGCGCGGTGCACGTACTTAAGTGAAATATAGTGTATATTTTAATTTACAACGAGATTCAACGTTAAGTAGGTACTCATATGAATGTGGAAGATAATAGAAGTGAAAAACCGAAGAATTGTTTTATAGATTAATGGATTATAGTCTCTTTATAGAAATCATATTTAGGGCATAAATAGGGCCGTTTTGGACATTTCACTTCTCGGGTGGACACCGGACCGCCAACTCCTGCATTGCCTGATGATGCCTCGTAGAGAGGCGAAACACTTGTCGAGGATTATACTGTCTGGTGGTGGTTTGTTGTAATGCAAATACAATTATATTATTATATATGCGTATTTTTTTGTGGAAACTAAATGAAAATATGTGCATGTGAGCGCAATTATTGTCAGCAGGCTATAGGGGGGCGCCTCCCTATGGCTATGACAGTTGATTTGGATACCAATTGGGTACTTTCCTGTAGTCAACATAAATGATGTCACGCTTTTAAGCGGACATTATACTCATGGCTAATAGGTAATATATTTTATAGTATTAGAGATTATTTTAATTTTGACAGGAATAAATAGATGATGCTACATTATAATTGTTAGGAGTTGTGTGTAGACGAAGTAATTATTAATAATTTAATTATTTCATTTTGATTGGACAAAATAATAATGAGGAATCCTTTTGAACTGTATTAGTTATTATTAATAATTGTACTAACTTATTTATTCAAATGTTTATTAAGACGTAATTTTTGCATGCCGTAATAGGGCTAAATGTGTGATCCCTTTAAATGTTTTGTAAGACCTGCTGTTAACCACATTTAATGCAAATAAAGAACTTACTTACTTACTTACTTGCAGTTAAATGTTATTTCCGAAAATACGTAGAAAACATTCAAAAATACTTATTTTTAAGCTTTTGGCTATTATATAATGATCAAAAAGTAGAAATAAGAAGGTAATTTGACCGTATAGTATTATGACGTCATAAACCTTTTTTCCATTCAAACTTCATGCTTTCTGACCGTTTTGACAGTACATAAAAAGGAACTGATTTGATAACGAAATTATCTGTCAGTCAAGTTAAAAATTTCGTTAGGCAATGACCTCCCGGGTCGTATGATTTTAACACTTTCTCTGTCAGTTGCTATTTGGTCAATCACACCAATTGACCGCGTTTTATCCCTTCTCCTCGCCAATTTCTCGAAACTGTAACGATGCACGTCAAATGTGTGGGCTGCGCGATACGATATCGCGAGGGTCCAGACAAAGTGCCCCCGAGGGTCCGGCCGAATAAAACCGGATTGCTGATCGCTACTTCCTCTCATGAGCTTGGTGCGTAAAAGCTGTAGGTAGGGCGAATAAATTATTTTTTCGAGATGAGGAGTAGACTGACACAAGAGAGCAGTTACGTACTTTTCAGAACAGATTTTTGCGAATTTGAATTCGCCCATTGTATGGTTTTTAACCCCCGCCCATAAAAGGGAGGAGTTATAAAAGTTTACCGTGTATATTTATTTGTGTCTGACCTAAACTTTGGAGCACTTTAAATGCGGGTTTTTTATAGGCTTCTTCGAGATGATTTTTAGCAATGTTTGAAGAAAACTGGGGCTGCCAATGCGATATATCGCTTTTTAGGTTTCCGTAGATAAAAAGGCAAAAACGGAACCCTTATAGTTTCGTCATGTCCTTCCGTCCGTCCGTATGTCACAGGCATTTTGTTCAAAAACTACAAGATGTATATTATATAAGTCGCAACTTAGTTTCAGAGTGAATTAAAAAAAATCAAGGGTGGGCACTCCACACATATGTAACCGAAACATTTTGAGGTTTTTAAAAAAAATTATTCTTTGTTCTAGCATAAATATTGGCGTATATATTGCCCGAAATTTAGGTATCTTGATGGATAGTCACTTACGTTTCGAAGAGCATGTACTCAACACTGTCAGTAATTGTTTTTATAAGCTTAAGGTTCTTGACAATATACGACAATTTATTTCAATAGACCTCAGAATTAAATTATGCGAATCCCTCATTCTTTCTCAATTTAATTATCGTGACACTGTTCTCGGCCCTTGTCTTTACCAAAAAACCCGAAATTTAATTCAAAAGGTGCAAAACGTTTGTGTCCGCTTTTGTTTCTCCATCCCTCCGCGTACATCAGTATCACCATACCTAACCAACGCCAAGCTACTGAAGATGAAACAAATACAACAACTTCATTTTGCCAGTCTTCTATTTGGTGTCATTAAGTCAGATAAACCTTCCTACTTATTATCCAAGCTTATTTGGCGACAGCAGCGGAGAGCCGAGCATCAAGGACAAGGATCTAACCATAAGCCGCTCATCATCCCCCGGTACAAATGTGCAGAATTTCGGGGCAGTTTCCGTTTCCAGGCTACCAAATGCTGCAATGACTTACCACCTCCACTTAGAAATTGTGGCTCTAAATTTAGTTTTCAGCGAAAATTGCGACTTTTGTTGTTAGCTAGCCAGGCACTGGAATCGGGAACAAGGGGACCTATACCTTCTTCATATTCTTAATATTTTTAATCTTTTTTATTTATTTACCTATTAATTTTCATGTAGCAGTTGAAGCACCGAGTACTCTTTGCTCTCTCAATCTTCACACAACCCTACTAATCTTACATATTTCTTTTCATGACACTGACAACTATATTTACTTGTATTTGTTTTCTATGGTATCGTCACAGTGTATCGTTGTTTTTTTTAATATATATTACCGAGCGTTGTCATGTTTAAATCGAGCTCCCTGTGGGCTTTGACAGAATAACAGCGTTGCAGTTCTGTCCTGCTCGCGAACTGCAACACCATGCTGAGTCGGAGCCTTTTCCTTAACGCACACATTGCTGGACCCATTGCAGACAATTTACCTAATTAACCTAAAAAAAAAAAAATTATGCAAATGATGTCTGTGTGTGCTTTCTATGGAATAAACATATTTTTCTTTCTTTCTTCTATAAATGTGAATATTTTCAGAAATAATCGCTGCGAAAGTAGCATAAATTATGTCCCACCCCCTCTAATTTGAGTTATTGCCGAAAAACCGTTTTTGAGTTATTGCCGAAAAACTTTTCTGTATGAATGGATGCGGAACCCTACACTGACCATGATCCGACATGTTCTTTGCTATTTCTAAATCATTTCATCAATCACACATCACACTAACCAAGCTTTACTACCTCTTCCGTCGCCAATTTCTCGAAACAGTAACAACGCAGGTCAAATGCGAGAGCGGCGCGATACAATATCGCGAGGGTCCCGACAAAGTGCCCTCGAGGGTCCGGCCGAATAAAACCTGATTGCTGATCGCTGATTACTTCCTATTGTGAGTGTGGTGCATGGGAGATGGAAGCAGGCGATATGGCTAGTTAGGAAGATGGATATATTGCCATAATATGTAATCATCTTAAAAATATGCGCCAAACCTTATCTTCACTGGTCAAGCCGTTTGTTGTAGCAAAACAGCATAAGTTATTTGCTTTGCGCCAATATTAACAGGTCCATTAATTCCGCTAATTAGTACTTTTGTGTTAAAAACATCGCGAAGAGACATACATTTGTAGCCGATCTGTTGTTATTGTTGTCGGCCATCCGAATCTCTATATCCATCCTTCGTAGACGGTTTCGGCGACATTTTAGGATGTTATTTCTTTGAGCGGGAACGCTTCGACATTCATTTATTACGAGTTACTCTGCTCATCAACCTAGCGGCTCCCATCTCCTAAACATTTCACTGCCTTCTATAATGGCTACGTACCTTTTTGTTTTCATCACAGAATTTCATAATCATTACATCAATCTTACCAACTAACCTTTACTGCCGTAAATTGTTCTTTTTGACAAGTAATAAAAAATCGGCAATATTTTTCGCAATTAATGTTAACTTGACATGAACTGAATAAGGAGATTTATTATAATGGGCGCCCTAAAGTGGGCCACTAAAATGTGTGCCGGATGAAGTTATGCTCTTCTAATATTATTATATGTATATCTTGTTAATAATCTCGAATGGCCATTTAACCCATTCACTGCCAGGAACTCGCCTAGCGGGCGCTCTGCTCGTAGACGCCATGCCTTTCCCCGTATGTAGTTCGTAACGCTCTAACGCTATGAAAAGCTTGGCAGCGAAAGTGTTAAGAAAACATAACATCGACACAGTTTAACAATATTCATACAGTTGCGCAACGAATGTACTTGCGCAGAGCGCACAGATTAATTTAAAACAATTATTATTTTGAAATTATCAGGAAAATAAAAGTTCAAGTCCTCATAGTATGTTATGTATATTTTCACTTTAATATAAAAATTATAGATATTCACTGTAATATTTACAAGTAAGTAAATGGCAAACAAAAAAGATGCAATACATACGCAAATCGTATTACTGGACTCTTCTGGCGATTGTGACAGTAACAATAATATTAAAAAATATAAATTATATAGATCTTTCAAAAATTTGTTTTGATTCTTTTAAAACAGAATACAGATTTTCAGGATTATCATTATTTGGATCATATGCATCATAAAATTTATAAACTAGACACAATGTAATCGATAAATAGTTTAAACAGATGCATTGCATTTTTACTGCAATTTGTATGAGTACTGCAAGCCGACTGCCAGCCGACTGCTAGCTGGCGTGCGGTTCCCATACAAGTGTATTACGATGCAGTCCGTCTGTTTCAACTCTTAGTGAAAATCACAAATCACTTTTGCTTGCGCTGTATTATGCAATTGACTCTTAACAAATGATAATAAATACCGTCAACCTGAGTACAACCGATTAATTAGTCTAATGCTGACAATCTTTAAATCGACTCCTAAGAGCTTAAACATTTTGCCCTCTACATAATAAGTAGGTATATCACAGTCGAAGTATACGACTCATCTTTTGAATATCGGCCAGTTTTTAACGCTAGCAAACTCAAAATACGTAAGTCATCCCACTAGTCGATCTATTCCGGTTGACAAACTTCATATAAAAAAAATCTACCCAATGTAGATTACAAGCACACACGCCACAAGAGATCCAGGTAGTCGTACCATTTCAACCGATTCCTAATATAATTTATACAAAACTTAATACTGTCTACTCCGACTAAACAGGATTAATCTATTCTGCTCGTTTGATATGGAAGCACTCAACTGAGAGACCTATAACAAGACCAAAAAGCTTATACAACAGAGAGCAAAGCAAAGTAGAAAAGGCATCTACATTCTGTATAACTAATCGTGGACACTGAAACAGATGCAAAACATTAGTGATGTAATTCAAGGTATTTTGTGGCTTCAAACGGCTAGTCGCATTGCAAGCTACAGTGTGAGATACAAGCTTCTTGGACCAGACACAACATTATATCGGCGACCTTTAACGATATTAACGATAGGCACTCAGACCTTACAATAATCAAAATCAATCATATCAGAAAATATTGGACATGTATTTTCTCTGTTGTGAATTAACCAAAAAATGATGAAGATATATCCCGTTAAAGTTCCGCGTGACGTCATGCGCCCCCACTCCCAAACTTTAAAGCGATTTATGTTTGCCTTTTTTTGTTTCATTGACAGAAGAAAAAATACGTGTCCAATTTTTTTTGATGATCTATCTGACGGACGAATTAGAATATTATATTACCCAGGAAACTACCCCTATAGGGAACATCAAGTTTTCCAGAGGTAACATTTTATATTTTTACGCCATAGTATACGTTGAATGGACACATAATCTACAAATAATTGATTTTTATAACGTATTGTTTTAGATTTATTTTCTTAAAAACTCGATGAGACATTTTTGTTCACTCATACTCATACTCATTTATTAATAAAATGTTAACATTTTACACGTCAATCGACACTACAATCGACTGTATACATTTTAACTTTAGTCTATATGGTTTTGTCAGAAAAAAAAAGATCCTACTAATCTATATAGACCAAAGTAAAAATGTATACAGGCAATTGGGTACTTTCCTGTAGTCAACATAAATGATGTCACGCTTGCAGTTAAATTATATATCTGAAAATACGTAGAAATCATTCATGAATACTTATTTTTAAGCTTTTGGCGATTTTAAAATGATCAAAAACTAAAAATAAGGAGGCAATTGACAATATTTCATATTTTTGAATGGTACTTTTTATTGTCCAACTCGAAAGAACGCAAAATTTTAAGATACACGTCTCTTTCTCTTCTATCTTATTTTTTTATGCAAAAATCCATGAATATTATTAGTTTGATGACAAAGGGCGTATGTAACTAAAGGTTAACTATGAGCTACGTGACGTCACAGCTCTGTTTCACACACTTTAAAAAACGTTGGAAATGACAACAAAATGTAATGCGAACTTTGTCATTTTAGTGCACTCAGTTTTACAATGACGGCAGTTGTCACGGCGCCAAGATAAACGTCAAAACTTGAAAACTATACGCAGCAAAACGTAGTGGTTATATTCTCTTTGATACGCATGTAACTAATTCAATAATTATGTAGAAAATACCACGCATAAAATATTGTTTTAAGAAAACTTGTATGAACAACACTCGTATATCGCCTATTCTCTTATATCTATTTGTGCCGATAGGTACCTACTTGGTACATTTTGATGGGCACCATGTGCTCCAGCGATATGCGGAATTTAACAAAAAATATATCATTTTGAAGCTTTATTTCTACATAGCCCATGGCATTTGCAACGGTGTTCTGCCTTTTCGCAGAACTATTTTTGGCCGAATTTCATTTGCCAACTAACGTTTCGCCGACTTTTCACTTTGACAACTAACGATTACCAAATTTTTGTATGACAACTTTTCACTTGGCAGAATTATTGTAAAGCAGATTATTATTATGCCTCTAAACTTTTGGCAGACTAATCATTAGTCAAATCTTTCACTTGGTCGGACAACTTTTGGACGATTAACGTTTCGTAGATGGAACAGTTCCCTTTTCATACATTAGGCAAGTTACAAATAAGAAAAAGATACATACTAATGCTTACATATTTTTTGGTTGGCCGAAACTCTGGCAAGGAAGAGTAACTGCGACAAAATGGAATATGGGTCAAAACCCAAAAACTGTAAGTTAGGTTTGTTTTATGACCATGGATAGCGGAGCGTCAGATTGCTTGCTTGCATGAAGGTAATATTAAAATGCTTGCAAGTATTACAAAAAAAAACATATTATACATATATTTATAATTTACTTTTAGAATAGTTTTTAATTTTTAGTTTTAAATATTAGTTTGTAATTGGTAAATTTACCACATACATACACATACCTACATATTTTGTTTTGGTAAACAATAAACAACTAAGTGTATATTATGCCAACTAAAACATTCTGCTACATGAAAGGTGGCATTTTAAAAAATTACGTAATAAAACACAGACCAAAAGTTAAGTTGGTAACGGTGAGGTTGGCAAATAATAAGTTGGGAAATGAAAGGTCGGCGAAATAAAATTCCGCGAAACGAGAGTTGGGAAGTGATAATCGGCGTAACAATTTTCTGCGAAAAATAAGAGAACCATTTGCAACATAAGACGTTTGCGAAGACAGTGAAATTCCGGCACCTCTGATGCCGGCCAAATTATATTTATCCGAGGTTTGCATAAACTCCATCATTATATATCGTCTCCACTCGAGGCAAATTATAAGTATTGTCAGCTTGTACAAATCCCTCCGCGGTTCGCATGTGCGGTCTGAATAGCCGAGTCGTAGAAAATTAAAGGAACCGAGCAGTATATGAGTCAAAAGTCGAGAAGTGGAGTCGTTTTTAAAGAAATTGTCCAACCGGTTGCCAGTCGTCTATAGAGAGAGGTGTCCGTCGGTCCCGTGGCAATGCCAAGTCGTTGAAAAGCTCAAAATCAAAGGCAGCAAACATACGAAAAGTACAAGACGATATTCGAGTGAAATTAACTGTCAAGTGTCATGCGTCGAACCGGAAAAAGACTATTTTTATAGTGGCAATATTTACTGTGTGACGTCAGTTTCCGTTTTGAGTATTTTGGTAGTTCGGGCAAAAATATTGTAAAAAAATCTACAAAAATATTTTTTGTTTTCTAGAGGCATTTTTCTCCAAATGGTTTTCAATTTAGGGAAATGGGAAAAAATGAAATGTTGTCAATTCGACCGTGTAGAATTATGACGTCATGAACCTTTTTTCCTTTCAAACTTCATACTTTCTGAGCGTTTTAACAGTTCATAAAAAGGAACTAATTTAACCTGTCAGTCAAGTACCCTACTGTCATGAACAAATGTCACTCCAAGGATTCAAAAAAAGGATATCTAAAAATCAATATGACATAAAAATTAACCATCCGTGGATTCTGAGTCCGCGTACATCGAGATAAAATATAATATGCACCTCTGGGGAAAAATAATGTTCCCGATTTGATAATTTATTGAGGTGAGTATCCTTACGGGCTCAATATCAAAGAATCGTCGGATCACATGTCTAAAGGATGACTTTTAGAATTTGAACAGTCTAAGTGCATAACGTGATGGTTTTATATGTAACATAACAAAATAGGCTGGTGTTATTGAACGTTTTATAATTATAATAAATACTACCTAACCTGACACTTTTCAGGCTTGATACTCACTATGAACGTTTCAATTGCTCTGACTTCCCCAGTCTCTGCGAGATTTGTGTTGAATATTCAGTTATTTTGTAAAGGGAACAACAGCCCAAAACGAAAGTATAATTATTTCTTGCGGTCTCCGGAAGTGCCCAAAAAGAGTAGGGGGCAGTCATAAAAAACTTTTGTTAATATAACGTAAACAATTACTGAAACTAGTATAGTTGAAATGTGATACAATATTTTTTATGTTATTAAGCACTCTGAACACCGGTAGAGTAAAAACAATCTTAAACTGATCGCCCCTCTACTAACCGACCTAAGAATGAGAAATACTTCGTCAATGTACACAGATCTGTAATTCTTCATAGCGTCTTGGACTTCCAGGTGAGTTACAGGTGTCTTAGAGTACCATTATTATACAAGACTTCTACAAGCGTCTTTTAGTGCTTGCTTACGAAGCCACCAAATGTAGGGTGAGCTCAGTTGAGGGGCGTTCATTCTAAGATTAACTGTTACTTAGTTGCGTTATTGGGTCGTTTTCCGAGCGTTTTGGCCGCGGTGTAACTTTTTGTATTCGTGTTCAAATATTGGCTATGGATGATCAGTACACTCATTTAATTCAAGTAGTCAAACTGTTATTAAATAAAAAAATGCCGTCAAAACGTTTGGAAATCTCCTAGATACAAGTTTTTGATAAAAGTGTGAAAGTATTCTCATTAAATCTCAATTAACACAGTCACTGCCAGGAACCCTAGAACCTAGCGGGCGCTCTGCTCGGAGATGCGTAGCCGATACGATGCGTTTCCCCGTATATAGAGGAAAGTGCCAGCTTGGCAGCGAAAGTGTGAAATTAACAGTGACCATTAGCGTACATAGAGATGTGCTCAAACACAAACTATTACCAGTTTGTGTTACAATTTTATTACAATTCTGTTTTAGTCAAATTTTCATATTAGCAATAGAATTTTACAAGTAACAATTGTAAATGAACACGCCAAAAACGGCCTTGTAGAAATAATCCACTAATAACACGCGTTTGAGTTCTAGTAGAAAACTGCTTTTTGTATGATACCGCACATTTAAACTATGAAATATATGAACACAACTATTCCTATAAGCGAGTGTATACTATTGAACACTACATCCAATGGGTGACCTATACAATATTCACATATTTGGCAGTCGATTTGTAAAAGTTTATTGCTTTTCGAGTTTCGAAACTGTTACAGACAGTAACAAAGACATTACAGACATTACCAGACATTATCTATCACAGACTAGATACACAATAATCCAAAACTTCCGAACCCAACTTAGATTCATATAACCCCATTACAAGTTTTAACGCACACAGATCCTTGAGTTTAATTGAACAATATTAATACTTGTAAGGGGGTCATTTTACATAGATGCATTAGGGTCGATATCTTCATCTCCAGAATCGTTATACCATCGCATATGCATGCAATATGATAAGCGTGGAACAATGACACAGTAGACGGAATAATCGCCCCGGTAAATGTTATACATCTGATTTAGTATTAATATATAAACCAATTATAATAAAAACTCAGACCTAAAATAAAATTCCGATTGCACTTAACTGAAACCTGCCATTACTTAGAAACTCATTACAATTATAATAATGTACTTAACAACTTATTCGAAAAGATGAAACTTAAATGCGTACGTACAGAGAGATTTTACAATATAATTACAAAACCGGGGTCCGGCAACGTTTACAAAACTGATATGTACAGAGCCCTATCGGTAAACTAAGCTACCCTTACACTAGGCTAATTTACAGTTACTATGGTATCTTGTCTTTTTACACACGCCCTGGAGATGCGTTATGTTCTAAATTTTAGAACATTGTTATCTAAACCAAGACACAGAAATCTACGGACAGCTTATCTAACAAGCCTAATTTGACTTATCCTTGTACTATCCGACAAATTTTCTAGACTCTCCCATCCAACTTTTTACTATACAGTGACTCGCTTCCTCGATTCGTTAAGCTAGGCTTGCAATTGCGGTAAATGGCCTTGCATTTGGTGTTTCTACGCGACTATGCCTACGTCAACTGAATAAAAAAACACAATTAAATAATGTACATTTGTCAAGACAATAAATAATGCTATACAGGTTTTATTCTCGCGTCCACGTTACAACGTTAAAGCTGCTTGTGATGAATGGAAGGATCTAACTTCCAATTTAATGATTAAACATAAGATCCCAAATTTAAAGTTTTAAATCCAACCTCCAAGTCTCATGTAGGGTGCAGACGTAACTATTTCTTTCCAAGTAGGCGTGGCCAAAATTTTCCTGGTCAAGGCAAGTTCCCTCATCCTAAGGTTTTTTGAACACAGGTCTATATTTTTGTCAGATCCTGGAGCCAAAGTATGTCCTGCACATCCTAAAGAGGTTATGCTTGAAGAGATTGAAAATGGGCTGTTGAGGACTAGCTGACAGATTCGAGCTGCAACTGCGCAACTTCCCACCATAATGTTTTCGAATAAAACTTGCCTAGAACTTATCACCAAAACCAGACTTGCACGGGCGTTGACACTGCAAGGCGGTAGGGATGGAGATCTACTTAGATTGGAAACTTTGAAGGCCAGCTACCCCTGCGTTTCTAACCTAAGGTTTTCCGATTTACTTCTGCCTATTTATGTCAATATCTCGATCAGGAGAGTTCACTCGGCGCACAGTCCAGCTGTTGAACTCGCACGGCGGGCTTGACGGACGGTATGGAGATCTACTTAAGGTTGGAACCCCTTTGAGGGCTTGCTAGCACTGCGCTTCCCACCAGAAAGTTTCATAGAACTTGCCTAGAACGCATCACTGTAATCTCGGCCAGTTGAGTACACTCGTTCAGTCTAGCTGCTGCACTTGAACCACGGGCGTGGAGGGCGGGATGGAGATCTCGTACTTGATGAGGTTAGAGCCCCGCGCCGTTGAGAGGACCAGCCCACTCACTTCTTTCACGTCACCGCTGTGAAATAAATTGTATGTCATTTGATAAAGTTAATTCAACAAGGCCCACTTGCGCCAGCAAGAATTAGCGTCCTAACTCATGTACATAAGTAGACTTTTATCTCTCAGTTAAGGACTAAGTCTGGTTGACGCAAGTAGGCCAGAGATATCCGAAGGAAATTAATTAGCTGAGGTACAGTTGCCACTCAACATAGGGAAATAGATGTCAAGACTGAGAAGAGGAGCGTGTAACTAACTAGACAGAGCTCTTGTGTTAAAGATAACTAAGAAACCTCTTCCACAAGAAGAAGCTGGGTAGTTGCAGACGATGATTTACTATCAAAGGTAGCTAAGCTACGAGACATCTTGTTAGTATGATGCTATTAGACAAGTTTTTCCTCAAGATTTGATTACTTAATAAGCCAGTTTTGTCCGTGAAATAACACATATCTGTTGTTGTTATGCCTCGCACGTTTGACGAGCAGCAGCGTGCCGACGATTTTTCGATCAGAGAGACGAAGTCTTCAAGCCTGGTGGTGTACTGGGGGTCTTGTTGGACGGCCGGATTTTACTATATAATATATCCTCAAGAGTTAATTGATCCGCTAGTTTTTTAACTTGTCGGATCTGTATGGGTCAAATTTTGCAAGTTAAATTTGACCCACTTCCCGGTTCTCGATTGAGCTAAAATATGCACTAATGATACCATCGAGCTGATTTGATACAAAAGAGTGGTTACCGAGATTGGGCACGTTAGAATCGTAGTTGACGGATGTTCACAGAAATGTACTTTTTCTCAAACATGCAATGAAATGTCATTACGTGCGTTAAAACAGGCTTCAAAGTATCACGTTTCGGGCGGAACCACTTGATAGAACTGTAAAGGAATTTCATACAAAATTGAAGGCCTAGGCCGGGAAGTATTTTTTTTTTAATTTTAATGTAAACATGGCGTCTGTTCATGAACAGTCTAATTAGCTGAATGTTTTCTTTTTCTAGTGGCTGAATGGATATCGGATCAAAAATATCCGCGTCAATGCCTTTTACACACGAACTGATATTAAGAACACAAATATGTATGGTTCGTATGTTGATGAATAAATTTAAAATATTGTCTATAGTATATTTTTTGAGTGGCTTATTTTTTTATATATGTTTCAGAAAAGCACTATACATGCATGTTACGATCCTCAGCGATTTCATGGGACTAAGAAATAGTACATTACTGCAGACGCCGTGAAAAGTGCTTACCGGCTTCGTATCACTCACCCGGCAAGCCCTTCTTTCCCGGCGTCTGCAGTAATGTACTATTTCTTAGTCCCATCATGGCTGAGGATCGTAACTAACAGTAATGTCCCTCCACTTGGCGCAGTCAAGGGCGCAGTTAATGGTGTGGTGTCTTTCAGAAGGACAAGGATAAGGATCCAAATGTGGACACCATTGTCGTAACCACGACCACTCTGCCAAGAGTGAACGACTGATGATGATGATGATGATGACCGTCTTATCAGTATCCTTCGACTTGGCCCAGTAAAATTCTCGTTTGAGGTTGTGCTAGTTAGATCGCTTATTGGATAGAGCGCTAACCTGTTGGCGTTGTGTCTCGCGTGTTTGATGGGCAGCTGGGTGCCGATGGTCTTGCCGTCGCGGCCGATGACATGTAGCTGGGACCCCACGAGCCGCCGCCCCACGCCGCCCACCACGATCTGGTTGCCGATCACCTGCCCCGATCTGTTCGTCACCTGGAATCATAGATAACAACCTAAGTGGAAGTTTTACTTGGCTGACGTGAGAAGGACGATGATATGTGGCAGTAACGGCGTGAGTAACCGCTAATCCATACTAATATTATAAATGCGAAAGTGTTTCTGTCTGTCTGTCTGTCTGTTACCTCTTCTCGCTTAAACCACTGAACCGATTTGGATGAGGCGGACGAAGTCGCGGGCAGAAGCTAGTGGAATATAAATATGTGTAAAGTAGGACTTTTAATTAGCTGGAGTAAACTGACAGGTGTCAGCGTGAATATTTCGTTGTTTAGAAAGAATTTTTCAAAAGTATACATGAAAATACGTGTAACCGGTGATATTATGGTAACTTTTATTTATCAGAAATACTGTACTTCTGCCATTATTAAGTAATCACGGTCGACGTGTGTCCGTAAATGTCAGTTTACTCCAGCTTATTAAAAATCCTACTTTAATTGCTATACTCTATTTTTAACCGACTTCCAAAAAAAGGAGGAGGTTCTCAATTCGACGGTTTTTTTTTTTAAATAAAGTATTGATCAGCGGTTGTCTAGACAAGTTTAACTTAGCCTTTATCTAATTCATCGTCAAAGATGGGAATAGGTAGTGCCTCTGCCTACCTACACTTCGTTGGAGGACTTAATTAAGAGTGGTTATGTTATGACCACCAAAAATAACGATTGATTTTTATTGATTGCGGGATTTCCCGAATTACTTAATTATTAAAACCAATAAAGAGTACATTTAGGTATATTAATTCAGGTGACATTTTTCATGAATAACAATAGGGAACATGCATGAATTTTATTTATCGCTTTTTTAAACTTAATATCAAAATACCGTAAAAACTATTTCAAAATGTGAAATTAAAATTGAAATCGGCCAAGAAATACGCATAATATGGGCATTTTAAACTAGTAATTAGATAGAGAGGTCCGATATGCACTGTTAAGTACAGTACACTCCGGCCATATAAACTCCATATTAAATTCTGTTTTGCTAGAAAGAGATAGAATGAAATGTTTGATTGCTTATATCTTGGTTATTTTTATAGCTATTCGAAAAATTATTTTTGTCTACTGTTTGTTACATGAATGAGCTTTTAAATAAAGCAAAAATTAAAATTCATGAATACTCCTCTTTGTCTATTGCAAAAAAATCATATACATTAACAACCCAAAAGTGGACATACAATAGGTCCGTAGGACATTAGGACTGACCCTGATAGTGAATTTATGTGTTTTAAGTATATAATACTCAATTATAATACTTAAAACACTACTCGACTAGCTTACTCGAATCTTTATATTTTTAGAAGGGTCCATGGAAACACAACTCACTACTTGTATGTGCGTGGGCTGCTGGTGCTCCTGCGGCTCGATCTCAATCTGCATCTGCTGCTGGACCTGCTGCTGGACTTGCTGCTGGACCTGCTGGGCGACTTGCTGCGCGGCTTGTTGCGCGGCTTGTTGCGCCGCTTGTGCCTAAAAAGTTTGTAACATTGTATTCAATAGCTATAATGTAATGACTTCAATATTATACACAATGTGAAATTTTTGTGGTTGTTTTCGCTGCGGGCGAGATGATTTTGAACATGATAGTGAACAACTTTCCCCAAGGAACATAGGTCGAAATATGATTTAAACAATTCGAGTTCCCATAGAAAATATGCAATCAGCTGATCAAGTTTACTATGGGTAGGCTATGATCTGGCGTTACCTGTTGCATTTTATAGCGTCTATTGTTACACAAGTTGTTGCTGACTCTTAAAGTTTTTCAAGCTTCTTTTTGATGATTATTTATTTATTTGTCAAATTATTACCTGTTGTTGCGCTTGTTGCTGGGCCTGTTGTTGCGCCTGCTGTTGTGCTTGTTGTTGCACCTGCTGTTGCTGCGATTGGAAGTTTTTCGAGTGTCCCGTGATCATGATTATCGCTCCATTATCATTATTACTCGTGTCTCTCTGTCGACAAAATATTAAAATATCACCCATCAAGTAAAAAAGTCAATCAAGAAGAAATAGAAATGATTGTAGAATATTCGATATTGCATGGAAACGATGCATTAGGTCAATGCAGTACATAATTAATAATATTAGCAATGGTTCAAAATTTGATGACACAAACATTTTTTAACTAGTCGGGTTGTGTTATTTTTGGTAATCGACCACAACGTGGACATACGTGCAACTTGCGGAAAGTTTTTAAAAATTTAGGAAAATTCTCTGAAATTTCTGGAAGCTTTGATAACATTCCTAACAAGTAATTTTGAGAAATCATCCAATATTTTCTTAGTGGAAGTTCCGCAATATAGGATTTAGAACTGACCACAAGCCTAGTCGTACATCGCACAAAAATATATATGCAAAAGTATTAAGACAGGCACACTATTGATCGGTCAGACAATAACGATGCGGTTGTCTAGATTTGTCCTCTACTGAAATGAAAAAAAACTCAACGAAAGATACTTACATTTCTAGGCGGTAAGTCCATGTGTTGTCTCTGATGTAGCATGAGATGGTTTTTCTGGAAGAAGGCTTTTCCACACTGGTCGCACACGTGCGTTCTCAGTGTACAGCTGCCGTCGGGGTGTCTGAAGAGCAAAATAACATATTAGGTGCTTATTAGGGTTCCGTAGCCAAAATGGCAAAAACGGAACCCTTATAGATGCATCACGTCCGTCCGTATCTCACAGGCATTTTACTCAAAAACTACTAGATGTACATTGATGAAACTACTTAGTTGAATAGTTAAATAATAATAACATGGGGGGGGGGGGGGGGGGGGGGGTGTTGGATAATAACATGTATTCATGTAACCGAACTGTTAATTTTTAAAAATACTTTGAGGTTTGTAGATCTCTTTTTTGATTTAATGAATATTTTAGGAAATAATTGCTCCGAAAGTTGCATAAATTGTGGCGGAAGTCTCTTTTTAATTTTACATTGTTGGAAAGAGACTTAATGTAATACATTGTAACTTGAATACTTATCTATAATTTAGATTGCTCGTAGTGTATTTTAACCTCGTCTTCATTGTGATAAGAGCCCTTTTGGACCATACTGTGAAATTGAATATCTAAACGTTATTAATAAAGTGATATACCTTCTGTGATGTGCTAACAGGCCGTGCTTCGCCGCGAATCCCTTCCCGCAATCCACACAAAAGTGGATCTTCGGCCGAGGCGTCGCTATGTGATGATTCTGCTGTAAAGTCATTTACGCTGTTAAAACTAACCGACATTGAATTAGAAATAATACTATATTTTAACTAGAAAACTTCCATGAGCCTGAAGGACTGGCAAAATCCTAGGAGTGCGGCAATCCAATGGGTTGGATATAAAATATCTCCCGCGGAACACCAGAAGGGTTACTCCGAAGTTCAAAATTAGAAGTTCGTATAGCACCGTCCCTCTCCTTCGGGAGCGATCATGTATGGCGATTCCAACAAGCCCAAACACAGCTAGGAGACATTATTTTATTATGGAGATCCGGTGCCTACCTTCTGGCTCCACCATTAAATCAGCTCAGTGGTACCATTCTCATAAGGAAAATTTAAGTTTGTAACTATGAAGTTGCTTAACTAACTTAATCGAGATATCTTATCTCCACCTGTAAATCATTTATCACTGTGGAGTTCCGATGGCATTCTGTGGTCTTCTTCATCAGTTCCACTTCACCAATTTACACTTTCTGAATGCAAATGCTTATTAATTTTCTTATAATACCAAAATCGCCATATGTTTGCATACAATATTTGAAGAGTTCTTTCGATTCCTCATGGATCCCATCATCAGATCTTCACCAAAATAATATGGGACCAACTTTGAAATACCTCTTAGGAAAAAAAGGAAATCGGTCAAATAGTCTTTTGTCGAATAATCGATGAACATACATAATAAAATAAAAATAAAAAAAGGTCCCGACGAATTGAGAACCTCCTTCTTTTTTGGGAGTCGGTTAAAAATAAAATAAAAACAGGTTACGAAGTACTATAGTAGATTCGTGTTATTTATACTTACAGTGGCTATGACTTGCGTGTGGACAACATTATTTGGATTCGAGGATATGATTTGTATTGGCTGATCTGAAAGAACAAAACATTTGCATATGTAAATAATAGTACATTACGTATCAAGGGCCGTAAAAGAGAAATTACGAACGAGTGTCATTGAAGCCCGAAGTCGAAGGCTGAGGGCTTTAGTGATACGAGTTTGTAATTTCTCTTTTAAGGCCCGAGTCACGTACGACGTTTTTCATAACATTTGAGAGGAAATGAAAAACTTTACGGCCCTTAATTTAGATAAAAAAAATCTTTACAGCCCTAGGACGTAATTTGGGTTTTACGGCCCGCATTTCTAGCATGTAATTCGACCATTTAAACTTTACGGCCCTAGGGCCGTAATTTAGATTAAAAAAAAACTTTACAGCCCTAGGGCGTAATTTGGGTTTTACGGCCCGCATTTCTAGCATGTAATTCGACCATTTACGAGCAAGTGTGATGAAAAGATAATTAGTAATTTTTTTTTAGGTTCCTTCGATTACTGTCAAAAGCGCTATCGTAGTATAAAAATAGTTGCTTCGTATTTTATGCATTCCTCTCCCCAGGAAAACATAACACACTAGAACGAGTCCATCACAGAAATGGCGCGAGGACTGAATTGTGTTTATTGTGGCATCCTGGAGTTCACTCATGGCAGTGCAGAGCGCAGTCTCACTGTGGAGTTTAATTGATAGGAATGCCACAGAAACTTTGTTCAAGTGAACTTCTAGTACAGTCGAGGAATGAAAAGGTTGATCACTTTTCAACCTTAATACAATCACATAGAGTCGAAAAGTGATCAACCTTTTCATTCCTCGACTATACAACTGCGTTTGGGTACAATAGGGTGAAACAGTGAAATTGTTGGGGATTGTAGGTGTGGTACGGTGCCACACAAGGGCACGGAAACTTCTTCTTTTCGTTCAATTGCGAGATATTGGTATATTTAATAAAAATTCTACAACTTGAATCGGTTGTATCCAAAGATACTTCTTCTCGTCGTCTTCTCCTTAATACAGTTTGTAAACTTTTAGAAATAGCGTGTATTTTAGAAAATATATAAATACCGGTTCCGAGCCCAGCACACAATAGAAAAAATACGGTAATGCAAAACATACGCTAAACATGGTCGTTGAAAATCCAGTGTTATCAGAGCCCTACTCCGAGGCAAATTGCACGCGGTAAGGGATCATTTTATATTAGTTATTGCCACAGACACACACAAAAAATTAAGACTTCTAGATTTATTTAATGGGTTGTGGTACAAGAGCTACCTTCATACCAAATTTTAAGTTTCTAGGACAATTGGAAATACCTAAAAGGTTTTCCAAGGACGGAAATTTGTTTATACCTTTTTTAAAGACTGTATCTTTGGATTTGGCTGACTTAGAAACTTGATCTTTTTACAGCTTCAAGTGACCGCAGACATAAGTATTTATTTAACGTTAATTTCAACTTGATACCTCCACGCATTCCTGAGAAAAGGGTCTTGGCAACCAGACGGACTACCAGGTGATCATATAGGGTTCCGTTTTTGCCTTTCGAGGTACGGAACCGTAACAAACGGCAAGGAGGAGCTTACTGTGCGTGTGCTGCTGCGCCGCCTGCACCAGGCCGGGCTGCAGCGCGGCGGTGAGCGCGCACAGGTCCGTGACGCACGTGCGGTCGCCCGCGTGCAGCCGCACGTGCAGCGAAAGCGCCTCCTGGCGGGAACACGACAACGTTACTAAATATTATGTTAACCTATACATTTTCCTAGCATGATAGGCAACGCAACTTCCTTTCGATACATATTTTATCGATATGATGCTAGAAGATGCCCGCAGAGGGAAAAAAATCATAACCCTCTTTTTTCTTCAGGATACTCGAGGAAAAAAAAGCTGTATAACCATAATATAACCATCTGTGGCAGGTACCTGTGTACCAAAAACATTTGAAATCCGTTTAGACGTTATGTATGACGTGATGAAGCCACAACGGCATATACAAATATACAAAAAATCTAAAATAAAATCGATTCAGTGACCTTCAAATATATTTTTTTATGTCATCAATGTACAAACATTTAATTTTTACATCTTAATCATACGTATAGACGTCACCAGTTTTTAATGATTCAAAAAGTAATCGGTGAACTAATGAAAAACTAACAACGCACCTAGAAAAAAGCTAATAATTTATATTTTTAAACAATAACTTACGGTCAACGAAGTCAACTTTCAAAGACAAATACTAAATCAAAATCTGAGCATCCTTTTTAGATACAATGCCACAGACAGACAGATACACTTTTTTTCGAAGGTTGTTAAAATCGTCAATTACGTTAAGTGTAAGTTGATTTTTCCGTGAATTTTTGGAAGTTGCAACTTATTGTCAATTAAGTTACATCGAGTAAGTAGCAAGTTGCTTATTGTCCCAACTCTAGTTCAAGCATTTTAATGCCTACTAGAAGGCGCCCGCGACATCGTTCGCGGAGGAGAAAAAGTCATAACCCATCAGTTTTTCTTCAGCGTAGCGGCTAAATGCGGATGATCTATAACCATCTGGAAATACCCAGCTACCCGCGTATCAAAAATAGTTGAAATCCGTTTAGCCGATTTTGCGTGATGAAGCCACAACGACACATACAAACATACATAAAATCCAAAAAAAAATATTTTTCGTAATAATTACCTCCATAGTCCATAACAATCATTTTTTTTTAATATCTCCAATGTACAGACATTTCATTTTTACGACTTTATAATAGTATAGAGTAGATTGACACATTTAATTTGTTAACATACCTTAGTGTTGAAGCAAGAACCGCATTCCGGACAAGGATAACCGGGCGTTACCTTTTCTGTCACTATCTGGCCGTCGGCTCCGATAAGCTGTAAAAATACAAGAAGTTAGATTCAGGAATGCCAATTAAGTCCTATACTTCTAACGGTTTTGAAAGAAAGAAAGAAAACATGAATTCAACGTTAGCATAAATAAAAAATACAAATAACAAAAACAATTGACGACGCTGAAAGGGGTCACCACTCAGCTTTATGCCACGGTAAGCCGTGACGCTGATTTTTGGTGGTGCCCTGTAACTTAAAACTAATTTATACCTAACATTTCGTCTGTTTCCGCGATTATTGCTCATTTAAATAAAACATCTCAAAAGAGATGATATACGCGATATATTACGTTAAATTTATATCGCGTATATTATCTCATTGGAGTTAACTCCAATCCGTTAAATTGTTTTATATACATAATTTATACCTACCTACTTTATTATCTAAACTATCTAAAGACCTAGTGGGTGACTTCACGAACCATATGGTTTTGTGCCATATATCTGGGTATCTCTAGGGAAAGTACGTCAGCTGGAATAGGGATAGCTTGACTCGTACAATTTGTCTGTTAAGGGGAAGGAGCCGAAAGTAGAAGTAATTGTAATTCTACAATTCCACATAATTGACAGTATTTCAAATCTTCAAGTAATATTAAATCGACACTAATATCAATCATCAAGGGTGCTAATAATAATTTTCTTATTTTTTTATTGCAACTAGTTTCGAAGATCTTTGAGAAACTGTGTAGGAAGCATAGCATTCTCTAAGTCATCACTAGGTGGATTATGACACAGTCACAGCGCACAAGAAGAACAGCAGTACCATTTCTATACTAAATCCGCCTTAGTAATAGTGCTTCTGTAGGATTTTTTGCGCATGTGAGCACAATTTACTCACACACAACACACATCTAACCACTATTTCGCGGAAAAGCATAGGAACTAGAATCCATTTTATCTAGTATGGTAATCCGCAAAGTAACGCCGGAATCTATCAATTATTTAAAACTAGACTCTACTTACATGTACAATTTGTGGTTTGAAATCGTCCTGTTTGATAACCGTCGTTTGTTGTTGTTGTTGTTGCTGCTGCTGTTGTTGTTGTTGCTGTTGCTGCTGTTGTTGTTGTTGTTGCTGCTGCTGCTGTTGTTGCTGCTGTTGTTGTTGTTGCTGTTGCTGCTGTTGTTGCTGCGCTTGTTGCTGCGCTTGTTGCTGTGCCTGCTGTTGTGCTTGCTGCTGCTGTTGTTGCTGTTGTTGTTGCTGTTGGGTGGTTTGTTGCTGGACCTAGAATAAGAACAGCTTATTGAAATTCGAATCTACATATAAGTAGTTGGATTATTGGAATTGCATTTGCCTGAAAAAAACCAGCCAAGTGCGAGGTCGGACTCGCGCACCGAGGGTTCCGTACAAAAATATACGCTACAAACGGCCGTATCTGGGTCAATTTTTATTTTGTTGTAGTTTTTTGTATTTTGTCCGATTTGGGTGAAAATTGGTACTTACATAGAGTGATGGACTCTAAATTAAAATTGAATTACGTATACGAAAAACATAATTTCCCGATGTGTCCTACAAAAGTTGTATGAAAACTTCCATTGAGTTACGAAATATGGTCACATACTTTTTTTTGTAACTCAATGGAGGCCCATCTATGACAATCCAGTGTTAGCAGAGCCCTACTCCTAAGCAAAATGTACGCAGTGTTCGATTTTTTTTTTTCAAACTAAGACAAAGTTAAATATCTTTGTAGAAAAATCTTTATAATCGTTTTCTGATGATGATGACTATGTTTCTATATGACATAGTTGTCATAATGCAAATATCAAGTACTGATAATTCGAACATGGAACATATATTACATGTAACAACAAACACAAATAAATGAAGGTGTTCTGATTTATTTGTTTTGATACAGGTAATATACAGAGCTGTGTACAGCTCTGTATATTACTATTCCACATTTTATTATAATAATAATTAAGCTAGGTAAAATAATTGGCGATTTAAATATTTTCTCTATATACTTCCAAAATTGTCATTGTACTATCTGAATATATCCGATTTTATTCAACAGTAACGGAGTTTTATTGCTCACTCACTGTTATAAAGCTATTGGATGTTGTATTGACCTGTTGTTGCTGCGTCTGTTGCGTCACGCTGCCGCCCATGCAGTGGCGCGACATCTTGCAGTGCTGCTGCATCTCCGTTTTGCATTTGAACGCCTCGCCGCACTCTAGGCACGCCACCACACCCTCGCCCGTGTGAATTCTGGAAGGAAAGTTCTAGAATTAGTATTACATCTCGGGCTTTGAATTTGCATAACGATTTGAGAAGATCGAGGAAAGTCGAAGGAAATCGTTGGATGAGGCTGATGATCCCACCGGATTCTGTGTACATCCTTTACTTTAGTAGATGTCTTTCGGTTGAGGAAGACATCGAGCGAGGTCGTACAGTCAGCGTCAAAAGTAAGTGATAATTTTAGTATCCAATTTTACATATGCCAGTAGTAAAATTGTCATCTACTTTTGATGCTGACCGTACCTTTAAGACCTGCACGTATCTCCTGAATAATGACAGAGTTATGGTCTCCTCTACCCAACGTAAGGCTTAAACTTATAGGAATCACGAAAGTTTCTGAGGTGGCTTTGCCACTCGGCTAACGGTCCTAGAGAAGGTGGCTGACAACATAAAGCATCAGTATGAGTCCAACACGCGCATGGCATGAGGACTCTAATGCATTTATGTTGATATCCTGGAGTCCTCTGCAGATAGCGGCCTCCATTGAGTTTCCAGTGTCTAGAAATACCAACTTTTCTTCAAGGGCTGTATCTGTTACAGGTTTTCTGCAAGATAAAATAAAGTACTATAGCGTACTTACTTCATGTGGGCGACCAGCGTCCGCTTCTGCAGGAACTCCTTGCCGCAGACGGGGCAGGCGTGCGGCACTCGGCCGTGCACGCGGCCGTGGTTGACGAGCTGGAACTTCCGCGCGAACGCCACCCCGCAGTCGGGGCACACGAACGGGGACAGCGAGCCGTGAAAGCGGCTGTGCATCACTAGGTGCTCCTGTGAAGATAATAATGTTGCTGTTAAATTGGCACCGTCTGATTGTTTGACCATATTCAGTAGTGAAAACGTTTAAGTGATTGCTCTTTGGGTGACGGGAGGAGTACCATGAAATCGTTCTTTCACTCTTTATGACATTACTAGTAGAACTGATGACCGATGAAGCTGACGATTTCGGGACAACGATTTTGCGTCCTCGTAAGTATCGGAAAGTAGCGAACTTTGAACAAGTTCCTAGCCAAAAGTTCTCCAGCGTTTAGATGAAGATGATGACGATGATGATTATAACAAAAACATAAAACCGACTCCAAAAAAAAGTAAAAAGTAAAAAAATAACGCCATAATTCAGTTTCTTCAAATTACTTACAGGTAACCGTTTGTAAACTCAATCTATACAGTATATACAATAAATCTTATTTTGGCGTCGGTGATATGAAGTTGCTTAGCTAAATTAATCAAGATATTTTGTCGCCACCCGTAAATCATTTATCATTGAGGAGTTCCGATGGCATTCTGTGGTCTTCTGCATCAGTTCCACTTCACCAATTCACACTTTCTGAATGCAAATGCTTATTATGTTTCTTATATTACCAAAATCGCTATATGTATGCCTACAATATTTGAGGAGTTCCTTCAATTCCTCATGGATTCCATCATCATATCTTCACCAAAATTAAATGGGACCAACTAGAAAGTACCTTCTATAAAACCGAAAAAATTTTTTTGAAGTCGGTGGAATAGTCTCCGTCGAATTGAGAACCTCCTCCTTTTTTTGGAAGTCGGTTAAAAATGATGATAATTAAGATGATGATGATGAATAAGATGGTGAAGATGATGATGAAAATGATGATGGTGATGATGATGATGGTGATGAAGATGATGATAATGATGATGATGAAGATTACGATGATGATGATGATGATGATGATGATGATGATGATGATGATGATGATGATGATGATGATGATGATGATGATGATGATGATGATGATGACGATTACGATTACGATGACGATGATGGTGATGCTGACGATGACGATGATGATGATGATGAAGCATTAGCAGAACCATCACTAAGTGCGTAACAGTAATGTATGTCTGACCTTCTGTGCAAAGCTCTCCCCGCAGTCGCTGCAGACGTAGGGCCGCTCGCCCGCGTGGTACTTGCTGTGCGTCACCAGGTGGCGCTTCAGAGGGAAGCCTCGCCCGCACTCGCCGCACACGAATGGCCGGTCGCGGCTGTGGACCTGGGTAGAACCAACCATACATCACAACATTGATGCAGAGCAAAACGAAAGACAAGCGTACTAGCGCATAATTATTATGCTACAAAAAAGAAACCGGCCAAGAGCGAATCGAACTCGCGCAGCGAGGGTTCCGTGCAAAATATACGCTAAAAACAGCCGTATCTATGAAATTCCAGTGTTAGCAGAGCCCTAAGTAAATTTTATATTGATTACTGACAAACATACAGCCATAAAAATTTAAGATTTTCAGACTTTTCCAGTTGGTTGTGCAGGTTGTGCTTTAAGAGCTACCTTGATACCAAATTTCAAGTTTCTGGGACAATTGGAACCTTACAGAAACGCCTTTTATCCTGTATCTATTAATTGCGTTGATTCGAAGTTTGATTTTTTCACAGCTTCAAGGGACTGCAGAATTCAGTATTTGATACTAATTTCAGGTTGATACCTTGATACTCGTTCCTAAGAAAAAGGGTCTTACCAGACGGATAGACGGACGGACAACAAAGTGATTCTATAAGGGTTCAGCTTTTCCTTTTGAGGTACGAAACCCTAAAAACAAGAGCGACACACAATTTAAGAAGCACAACGCAGCATGTTATCATGGCAAACTATGACTCGTATTTTCTTTGAAGCTTCTGCCAGGCTACTTCGCTTGTCTCGCGACATAACATCACACGTCTTTCACGCACCGTATTGAAAGGAAAGAGACAGACAATCTTTATCGCGCGACAAAGAGTTGCGTATCACCGTCGTCGTAGAAATTAAAACTGATCTAATGTATGAACCAAATGTTATGTGAAACAAAGGTGCCCGCAACTTCGTTCGCGCTCTTTTCAGCGTTGTCGAGTAAAAAGTATCGTATAACCTGCGGATGTCCAGCTACCCGTGTACTAAAAAATAGTTGAAATCCGTGTAGCCGTTTTGGCGTAATTAGGCCACAACGAAGCATACAAAAAAAAATATTCGTTTCAGTGACTTCTAAATAGTCCGTATCACTTTTTAATTTTTTGCAAATATCTTTAATGTACGGACATTTCATTTTTCATAATAGTATAGAAGTCGTTGTCGAGACTGTTGGTGGAAAAGTCGGTTACTAGAGTAAAATTTGTGGAAAACCAATACACCTGAATCAAAATAGTCCGTCCAAAGGTCCAAATGCCGCAACACACCCCTTATTCGTATCATATTGGCATAAAGATGGCTGACGATACATTGGTCTACACGGACGTTAGACACTATAAAATGCTGACTGTACCACATTACACAGAAATAAATATAATAAGCACATACCCTTGAATGCGTGACCAAATGGTGTTTCAGCGTGAACGCCATCTTACACTCATGGCACCTGAACGGCCGATCGGCCGAGTGCAGCAGCAGATGCGTGTTCAGACAATGCTTCCTCGCAAACGCCTTCCCACAGTGCGCGCAGACATGCGGCCGCTCACCTATTCAAACAGGTTGAGACTTGTTAGAATTACCCGCGTATGAGTTAAGAGGTGATGTTTGAGCGTGAAGCTTTTCTTGCACTCGCGACACTCGAACGGGCGGTCGGTACTGTGCAGTAATAGGTGGGTGTTGAGACAGTGTTTGTGAGCGAAGGATTTGCCGCAGTGAACGCAAGCGTGCGGACGCTCACCTGAAACAAGCGGTACATCCCATTTGTTCCATAGAACTGCCAGCTAATACGCACAGACGTTCATGCATCTCTTTTTGTTTTTGTGAATTAGAAAGGGATGAGTTGTAGAATGAAAGTCGATGAACGTTCGTGCAGTTGGACGTAAGAGGTAACCCTTGCTGAGCTGGTAATAACACAAATAGGATTCCACGCTATGCCGCTTTAAGCGAATATAAGAGGGACATCCCAAAATTCCGAAGTTTTATATGTCCAATAGCATCATTCATTTAAATAAAACAATTTTAACGGATTATATCGCGTATATTATCTGAGTTCCCGCCATTTCAGAAGCTTTTCAGCTTTGCTTGTTCAACCTTTATTTCCGAACGTTGTAAAAATATGTTATCTGTTCAAAAGTAGTTTAGTAGTCTTTTTTTTTACTAATATAAGTAATTAGTAATTAGTAATTAGTAACTAGGTAGTCTGGGAGGTATTATTTAAAGCGTTTCTTTTTTCCTCAGTAAGCCTCATTTTGTGGAATGCTGCTGGTAAATTATACCATCTGGTATGTATAGTCGAGGAATGAAAAGGGTGATCACTTTTCGAGTCTATGCGATGATAATAAGGTTAAAAAGTGATCAACCTTTTCATTCCTCGACTGTACACCTTTAATTGTTTTCCCAAGGTGGGTAGTTTGCACAAATTGTAACATTGACGGAGAAAAATAAATCTTTTCTCAGTCAACCCGTGAACACGGAAAGCTGAAAAGTTTCCGAAACGTCGGGAACTCTAATGAGATTGTATACGCGATATAATCCGTTAAAACTGTTTTATTTAAATGAGTGGTCATCGCAAAAGCGATAGCATCATTTTTGCGAATTTTCATCATTCCGAATGCGCTGCACTTTTCTGTCGACGATACGCAATGTTCTTAACGTGGGTTTCGGAATTATGAAAATTCGGAAGAATACGCTTTCGAACAAATGAAACTTTGTATTTACGTAGTGTACCCAAATACAAGCGGTCTTTACTGGATGATTCGAGCGTTTGTTCCACAAAATTTCAGTTGCTACCTTTTGTCGAAAGTAGTGTAGATTTAAATGGGATTTTGAACTATTTATTGGTCCGGTATTTTCTCCAAATACCTTGAAATGCCACAAAATCTAGATAATTCAACATCCATGAAATTAACACTCGAATAACCCAGTTTATAACTGTGGTCAATGTTGGGATCATCTCTAATTTGTTTTTTCTGACCCAGCAAGAATAAACTCTCAGCAATATAGTTTAAATTCGCATAACAAGTTTCAGTTCTATAGAACTAATGGGAAGTACTCGAAACAGCGTTCCACGGTCATGCTAACCAAAAATTTTCTAAATTAGAACGGAAGTGAAAAAAAGTACACGCGTTTTATAAGAATTCAAATATTGTTACATAAAGATTTTTCTGGCACGAACGTCAGGTGGCTAGTGCGTGACATAAAAATAACATCGACAATCCAGTTATCGATAACTACAACTTCAATGACTTAGAGGAATATATAGTATGTGGTAGCTATTAAGAAATTAATCAGTGTCCTGCAACTCACCGAAAGTGGCAAAATCGAGTAATAAAACCATGATAATGGTTTTATTACTTGATTCTCGAAAAAAACGTGAGCGTTTACGATCACGTTTTTTTCGGTATTACTGTGCAATGCAAAAGAATGGGATATCGATTTGTCACTTTCTTCTTAAAAAGTTTTGATTACTTACCTAGCGTTGGTATTAAGTAGAGGAAAGTAATTAATCGCGTGTTACGATTTTGCTACTTCCTTATTACTACAACGAGTTGCAGGACATAGTGAACATTTTCTTAATAGCTACTACGAGTACATGCTATGTACTCCTCTAAGACGTTGAAGTTGTACTTATCGATAACAGGATTGTCGATGATATTTTTACGTCAAGCACTAGCCACCTGACGCTTGTTTTAGAAAAATCTCTAGGTATCGTTATTAACCCTCACATGCGATGTATGTACAAAATTTGGCAACTAAATTAAAAGGAGAGATCAAACCAATAATTATATTTTTAAACAAATGTGGAAATACCACAATTTTATTCTAACTTAATATGTATAATACAGAGTTAGATTGCAAAGGAAAAAATCAATGCGACCTACTAATTTGAAGGATTCGAACCTACTACCTATACCGAAAGTGCTCTCCCAACTCAGTTATCACAACTTTTTAAAAAGACGTGTTGTTGTTTTTCTTTTGCAATCTCAAATCTATATTACTACGTATTCAAAACATCTGTATACAAAACAAGAAGGGCACAACCGGGTTTAACCCTTTGAGCGCCAAAGACGGCAAATCACGTCAACAGAAAATTTTACCTCAGACGCCACGTCATTTGCCGGTATACGGTATCATACAATTGGTTTATTGGTTGGCGTGTGGCGCACGGTTTTCCTTTGACACGCTGGGCGTTTAAAAGGCAAAAAAATCCTCAGAAAATGGAAAATTGGGGCTCATTTCTGTCAACAATCGACAGCACTACAAATACAGTGTCGCCATTTTTCTGCGAAGCTGAGGTCCTGGGTTCAAATTCCGGTAAGGGCAAATATTTGTGTGATGAGCATAAATATTTCTTCCTAAGTCTTGGATGTTTTCTATGTATATAATTAATATATCGTCGTCTAGGACCCATAACACAAGCCTTATTGAGCTTACCATGGGACTAGAGCGATTTGTGTAAAATTGTTCCGGAATATTTATTTATTATGTATTTATTTATAAAAAAAAATATATATACGCTAAAGTAACAAAACTAGAAGTAGATGGGGGACTCTTTATTTGGTTTATTTAACACTTTAGACTAGGTGGGTGCTCTACTCGTAGCAAGTTTTTGTTACATGCGCATTTTCGTATGTGATCGGCTACGTAGCGCTACTAAAATCTGGTAGTGAACGTGTTAAAATTCGGTAGTGTTTTACTATGTTTCCAATGAGCCCAAACTTCCTATATTCTGAGAAGGGATTTTTTATTACCCTCTATGACCTCCTGGATCCCCTGGTCCTCACTCGACTGAGCTAGTTGTTTGTGGACTTGGCCGTCTATGACTCGGTGTTTTTTTTTTTAGGTTAACTCGTTAAGCCGGTATGACAATGGACAACATTGCATTTTTGAAAATGACTACCGTGGAAATATCACGGATAGATTTCTCTGAACATTAATAATTTTTGGAATTTTCGGATCACTTTAAAAAAATAAATATAATATTAGCAAATGGTGATGTGTTGCGGTAAAAAGTTAATTCCTTTGCTTTATCACGGTAAACTTGCTATTATGATCTGAATACAGTACAGTAACTTTAACGTGGCAAGTCAGTGTTCTTCGTGGGTAACAAATCACAGTGATGATTTTTTTACAACTGGTACGAGAGTCACGGTGATTGAAATTGAATTGTAACGCTTCACCATCTCTAGTTATGAAACTTGTTACAATGAGCCCACAGTTGCAGAATATGTTTTACTTTTTAAATTTATTCTTCCTCGAGTTGAGCTTAGGCCCCTGAAGAGGTAATTTTTTTTTATAAAATTCATTGGCTAAAATTAAAAATAATTTTAATGTACAAAATACGTTCCTCGTAATTTTGTAAAGATTATTAGATGACGATAAAATTAGGGAGTAAAAAGAATGAAATGTTGTTCATTGGCTGTAGATTTAAATATTATGTCCTCCAAGGAGGACCAGGGATCCAGAAGGATAAATACGACATCATCACTCACCAGTATGCACCCTAGCGTGTGTGGTGAGATGGTGTTTGAGAAGGAACGATTTGCCGCACTCGTCGCACGCATACGGTCTCTCTTTGATGGTGGCGGGAGGCGCCGCAGACATCGTGTTCGTCGACATCAGCTCCGTCTGCGAATACACCGCCTGACAACAGATTGAATTCAATAAATGTCTAGGACAATCTTACACGAATCGACTTACACCACAATGTAAATTGATCAATCAGCTTTATATTTTTCTTTATTAAAGTGAATTTGAACTTTAATAAAGAATTACAAACGTGGACATATTGGAGATTGATATTTATCAGATATGGATTGACCGTTTAAATGAGACCTCTCCGAAGTAAAAGGTTCAGTGGTGAGAAGATAAAAGCTTTTATCTACCCACATATCATTAGTGCTCTAACATGCGTTCAGAAACCGTAGGAAATGAGCAGCATTATTACAAACAATTTTACTATGAGAACTTTCTTGTCTGTGGTAGTAGGTAAAATCTGTACTGTAATGTGTACTTCAGTATAAATTTTTGCGATCTTTGTAACTTTATGAGTTTAAATTTGGAACAGCTGTCAAAACTCAAGTAGATCTCTATTCTAGTATCCATAGATATTAAAACAGTTATCGATATAAAACGTCAATTCAGTATGTTTTTTATATAAACCGCACAACATCTGATCTCAAGTGATATGAGAATAAGGACTTCATTCGTTTGTCTATGATTTTAAAAAAATACATTCGTTTTGACGGAGGATCGAATTGCCGCACATGTTGACATTTATGTGTTGTTGAAATAAAACAATTTAACGGATTATATCGCGTATATTATCTCATTTTAGTTCCCGACGTTTCGGAAGCTTTCCAGCTTTCCATGGTCACGGGTGGACTGAGAAAAAAACCATCCACCTGTGACGTTCAATGAGTAATAATCGCGGAAACAGAAGAAAATATTTATGTGTTGATTTTTTGCTGTTACGAAAGTAGAATTGTGCAAAGTTGTTTTTCATTTACATTTAAGTTGAAAATATGAGTAGAAGTAACCCCGAAAACTATGTGAACACTCCGCCGGATATTGTAAATGCAGCCACAATTGCAACAAATAACTTGTTCTCAAAAAAATCGATAGCCAAATTTAGTACTAGTAAAAAAGTATAAAGATTTTTTAGATTGGAGAATGAACAAACGCACGAATTTATGTGAATAAATAATTTGTTTCCTTCTGTATTTGTTCAAGTTTATTTTTTATTGCATTATTTTAATATCTATGGCCTATTGATATTTTACATGTAGCACTAGTAACAATGCAGGTCATTTCCCTACGGCTATTTCTGAACCCATGTTAGAGTACTTATGATATGTGTGTAGATAAAGTAGTGTATGCACCTGTACATAATTAGGCCTTAAAACACTCGTGTGATCCTATTATGAAACTCACACTCGTATTTTAAGGCCTCTCATTACGTAGCAGTTGCATAAACTACTAAAGTATACGTGCCGCCCGCTTTTCTTTAAACCTCTTTGTCGTACAGTCACCAGTAATAATATCTACCACAACAAAGCGCGCATAAATAACTGACGCGACTCCATTTCTAGGGCCGTTAGGACGTGTTAGATATTTTCGCCCGCTTTGTTATGCCAGATATTAATGATATTAATCCTACGTGCAGCGGTGAATTTATATTAGAGGCAGTCGAGGCTAGTGCCCAGGGCGGCAAAATTTGAAGTGTAAAAAAAATATTTCCAGTCTTATCAAGACTTTTCAATGTAATTGATTAATTCTTTTAATAAAAAAATTATATAAGTTTGAGTATAATTTCAGTAATGGGGCGGCATTTTTTCCGGTGCCCAGAGGCGACTTGAACGTGTAACACTTACGGGAGAATATAAGGAATATTTCCGTATTGTGATGTACGTGTTTACCTCACCCCCCGCTAACAATGTAAGAAACATTTGTTCGGTAATGTCATGACTTGTCATCTCCATTTTTAGTTATTAAATGCTCTAAGCAATAAAACGATCAATCCACACTCGACAGCAAATAAACCGGGCCACCCAAAACCTTGGCACTCTCATCCAATATTCTAAAAAAAAACTTAACAATCAAAGTTTTACCTACAGAAAGTGCGTTTCTTGACGTTTATAATAGGGATGTTGACTGTTCTGTGGTATGTTATAGAAAGCTTTCAATAATAGCAATATTGGTGAAAAAACTACTTCAATGTCATAAAAACTCCACGAGACACAACGACGTTAGAATCACATTTTTGGACTTCCCCAAAAACGCTCCATACTAAACCCTAGGAAGGCGTGACGTTCCTACCTTATATGGGGAAATTAAGAATTTTGTTCTGCAGCTATGTTCAAACTTGCGTTTGTCGAAACGGTTTCATAACAAAACATACCATACATTTCATGGGTTATTCAATGGTATTATTATTTATTAATATTTACATACTTTAAAAATGGACTTTTCCACCAATTCTTAAAGGCTCGTAAAACAAGATACGCGTAAGGTATCGAACTCAAAGTTAAAGGATTTTCGTCATAAAAATTACCATTTCCCATCTAAATTGTATTATTATTTGAGTAATAATAATAATAATAATGTGTCTATGCCCGCTGACACTGACGGACGCGTCAACCGTTAATATTTTAATATAAAATCACTTTTTACGTCTATTTACGCTTTAAATCCTCCGTCTTTTTGATAAATATATTTTAAAAGCAACACAAATGATGACGTACAGTGTAAGTACACAATGTACGAAACAAGAAGACGCAAAAGTCGGATTGGTTATGACGGCGACAAAATAGTCTAAGAAATGTTAACGAGGCAACGCGCGAGAGCGGCATCGACACCAGACACAAACGCACGCCCACCACCCCCGCCTGCATCGTCCAGCTCCTCGGCATCGTCGTCGGGAGACGAGTTTGCCACTGCTCCCGACACCAACAGTCAGTCGAGTGACGACGAGCGCGGGCCGCCGCCCCCGCCGCCACGACCACCAGCGCGACGAGGGCGCCCACCGCTGCCGGCACGCGCGCGGGCCTGCGGGGTATCCTGCTCCGCCCACGGCTCCCGCTACCGGTGGTGTAGTGCGTCGCATGCGATGGACTCAAGCAATGAACGAGCACTGCATGCGCGCATACTACGGGGCTACAGAGGGGGGAACCCACCTGTCTGCGTACCGAGACAGGATGCTCCTTCTGTTCCAGACCCTCGAACCGGCCATCGCCGTATCTGCACAGCGGCTATCGGATCAAGTGCGCGCTATCCAACGGCGTAAGTTGCTGGACGACGCGATGCTTGATCAACTGCGCCTGGAAGTACTGGCTGCTCGCGCGGCCTCCACGTCGTCTCGGGATCCACCTGCTACGTCGCCAGTTTCGGCGCCAGCACTCGACCTGGTGCCGGGGGCGCCGCGGGTCGATCCTGGCTCTGACGAGGAGCACTGCGCGAGTAGCGTAAGTACCCAGGCCAATGAGCAATTGAGGAGGACTCTGGAAGAGACGATTGAGCGGTATCGATTCGCGCCTGACTCTAGGCCGCGATTACCACGCTTGCCCACGAATAGACGTAACTTAGCGCTAGTGGGAGCCCTGAACGCTTTGCTAGACCCGTATCTGCGGGCTAGCGAAGATCTAGCTGATACCCACTCGATCATGTACTGTGGGGCCATCGCGGCGTGCCGCGTTGCTCGTGTCAAGTTCCCGGACGCTGACCGAGCACCGCGGACTGCCGGTGGTGTCCCCGCCTGGCAAGTACGGATCGAGCGGCGTATCAGCACGTTCAGGACTCTCATTGCAAAGCTAATCTGCTTCAGAGGGGGTAACAACCGCCCTCGTGTCATGCGCTACGTAGCACAGGCCTTTGCGGGGACTGCTGTCAGACCCCGTGATTACATGGCCTGTGTTACGGAGCGCATCGACTTCCTGAAGCAGAAAGTATATGCGTGGGCAAGCCGTATCCGCCGCTACAGAGAACGTGTGGATCGATTCCAGCAGAATCGCCTCTTCCAGAGCGATCAAAGGAAGGTATACCGAAAGTGGGAGGGAACCGACCAACGTGTGACCGACGGGCGGCTGCCGGATCCTACTGCCATGAATAATTTCTGGGGTAGTATATGGTCGGTGCCAGTCGAGCACACCGAGGGCGAGTGGATGAATGTTGTCGAACGTGAGTGTGAGCCCATCGAAACCATGGGGGCTGTTACCATCAGCCCCGATGACGTGAGCTGTGCAGCTCGTACGACCCAGAACTGGAAAAGTCCTGGGCCGGACGGGTTGCACAACTTCTGGGTCAAGTGGTTTCGATGTTCACACGAACGACTGGCAACACAATTCCAACAAGCCCTCGAGCTTGGTTCCCTGCCATCTTTCCTAACAACTGGTGTTACCTTCCTGCTCTATAAGTCCGGTAGTACCACGGAAGCGAAAAACTATCGACCCATCACGTGCTTGCCTACGCTGTACAAGCTCCTTACATCTATTTTGAGAGCAAAAATTAACACGCACATTGTTGCGAACAACGTTTTGGCCTTCTCCCAAAATGGATGTAGGGTTGGGTCCCGTGGTACTAAGGAGCTCCTCCTCATTGACACGACTATTTGTCAACAAGTTCAGCGGAACAGGGGGACTCTTTCGGCCGCTTGGATTGACTACAAGAAGGCCTATGATTCGGTGACTCATTCATGGCTTGGGAGGGTCTTGGAGCTGTATAAAATCGATACAGTTTTAAGATCCTTTATAGGCTCATGTATGAGGCAGTGGACCACAGTCCTTCGTCAACCAGGTGGCCGAGATGGCCCCCCTGATCCGCAGGACTTTATAAGGATTAAGAGGGGTATTTTCCAGGGCGACAAATTGAGTCCGTTGTGGTTCTGCCTAGCCCTAAATCCACTCAGCACTCTGCTGAAGGATTCAGGATTAGGTTGCCGGCTTCGCAGAGGGGGTGAGATCATTTCTCATCTGCTGTACATGGACGATCTCAAGCTGTTTGCACCAAAACGACCAGAACTGGTGGAGCTACTCAAAGTCACAGAAACATTCAGTAGTGCCATCAAAATGGAGTTTGGTGTAGACAAGTGTGCGATCATGCATGTAAAGCGGGGGAAAGTCGTAAATTCAACGAATTTACAGCTTTCCGAGACAATGTCTCTCAAATCTCTCTCCGAAGTTGAAACCTACAAGTATCTCGGTATGTCACAGTCATTGAGTATTGAGGACGGAGACATTAAACAGGCAGTGAGGGAGCGTTTTTTTTGCCGCTTGACAAAAGTACTGAACAGTCTTTTGTCGGGTGGCAACAAGGCGCGCGCCTTCAACGCTTGGGTGATGCCCCTGCTCACTTACTCCTTTGGCATACTAAGGTGGACCCAGACTGAGCTGGACGCCCTGGATAGGAGGGTCCGTATGCTGCTCACTACACATCGCATGCTACACCCACGCTCGTCAGTAATGAGACTGTACATCCCGCGCAAGTGTGGGGGCCGTGGCTTTTTAAATGCCAAGGACCTCCATAACCGCGAGGTGTGCAGTCTCAGGGAGTATTTCCTAAACAATGAGTGTGGGATACATCGCGATGTAGTGGCAGTAGACAAAGGCCTCACCTCTCTATCCTTGGCAAACGAGAACTGGCGCAGACCAACGGTGCTTAGCACTGTAGACCGCAAGGACGTATGGAGGAGTAAAGAGCTACACGGGCGGTTCTAC
The DNA here is from genome assembly GCA_905404275.2 of Hedya salicella. NCBI lineage: Eukaryota > Metazoa > Arthropoda > Insecta > Lepidoptera > Tortricidae > Hedya > Hedya salicella. The sequence goes on from FR990108.1 coordinate 19,254,551, forward strand.
AAGGCCCTTACAGGGCCTGATGTAGATCTGCTCGCGTCGGTGAACTGGCTACGTTTCGGCGATCTCTTCGGGGAAACCGAAGGTTTTGCCTGTGCAATTACGGACGAAGTTATCATGACGAACAACTACCGGAAGTATATCCTGAAGGACGGTACGGTCGACATTTGTCGGGCATGCCGCCGCCCCGGAGAGTCACTCAGACATATAATTTCCGGTTGTTCTCATCTTGCTAACAGCGAGTACTTGCACAGACATAACCAAGTAGCCAGGATTATTCACCAGCAACTTGCTGTTAAATACGGTCTTGTGGGGTCTGAGGTGCCGTACTATAAGTACGCACCCATGCCAGTTCTTGAAAATGGTCGTGCCACGCTTTATTGGGATCGATCTATCATCACGGACAGGACTATTGTAGCCAATAAGCCTGATATCGTGCTGGTAGATCGATCTAAGCGCCGGGCAATACTCATCGACATCACCATTCCACATGACGAGAACCTCGTGAAGGCTGAGAAGGACAAACTCAGCAAGTACCTCGACTTGGCTCACGAGGTGACCGCCATGTGGGATGTTGATTCGACGATAATTGTCCCGATAGTGGTTTCGGCAAACGGTCTTATAGCGAAGAGTCTCAACGAACATCTTAAGAGACTCTCGCTAGATGGCTGGGTCAAGGGTCAGATACAGAAGGCAGTAATCCTGGACACGGCCCGCATTGTCAGGAGATTCCTCTCTGTGCAGCCCTAACCACCGGTAGCTTGAGCCCTGCCCCGCTGCCGGCGGCACCCTAGGTTAGGTTTTTTATAATGTGTTTATATTTTGTATTTGCATTTTGTATTTTACTTTTTATATATATATATTGTAAAAAACCTACCCTAAGATTTTAAATAAATAAGTGAATAATAATAAAAGACATTTATTCGGTAGCTCAGCTTATGTCAATGCCAAGAGCCCACCAGGACAATTGGTCACCGACGCTGTTATTCTGCCACCCCCGCGACTAATTAACTAAATACATTTTGGATGACTATCATGTGCCATGCAATTGTTTTTGAAGATCCAACAGACATGCCTTACAACGGTTTTTAAATACCTCCAGGGACTTGCTATTTCTTACAGGCGGTGGCAAGTTATTCCAGCACTCAGTGGCAGCGTATCGAAAACTGCCCCTAAATTCCTGAAGCCGATGTAGCGGAGGAGAGATAGAGTCGCTTTGTGCTCTCATACCTTTTGCCTCTCGTTTTTGCTTCCACTTAAGCTTACGTGCAAGGTATGGTGGCACGCCAGTCTGCTTCAGGGTAAAAACCATTGATGCGAGTTTTAGCTTTCGCTGGTTTGACATGTTGAGTACATTCGATTTATTTAGATATGGGGTTATATGGGAGCGACGAGGAATATTCTGGCAAAAACGCATGCATGCGTTCTGTACCCTTTGTACAGCTTTTTCGGTTCTCTTAAGTGAACATGGTCCATAGACTATATCACCGTAATCCAGTTGAGACAAGACAAGAGACTCCGATAACCGTTCGCGAACTTGTTTCGTTATGTAAGGTCTCAATTTGTACAACGATTTCAAGGCCCCAAAACACTTCGAAATCTTGAGGTTTAAATGAGCTTCAAATCTCAGTGAGTTGTCCATAATAAATCCCAGTTTCTTTACCTGTTGCTCTTCCAATATAGGCAATCCTGATATTCGCAGATCAGACTTAAAAGTGCGCACATTCTTCTTCTGCAGTTTAGTTCCCAATATGATGAAGACTGATTTTGTCGGATTAATGATGAGACCGATATTACTGGACAAATCTACCACCGCCTGAAGGTCGTCATTGATTTGTGATATTGCTAGCTCTACATCTTCCTTGAGGGGACGGACGTGCTTATAGATCTGTGTGTCATCAGCATACATATGGTATGAGCAGTGTTTATGACATCAAAGAGGTGTGCAGTATACATATTGTACAAGGTCGGTCCCAGTAAAGATCCTTGGATCACTCCTCTTCCTAGTTTTAGGGGAAATGAGCGCATTCGCTTGCCCTCTGCATCAGGACACTCCACGATCTGACTTCTGCCACTGAAGTAACTTGCAAACCATTGGCAAAGAGAATCAGAAAAACCATAGCTTCTCATTTTGTTCAGCAGGGTTGGAATCAGTATGCAGTCAAATGCACGGCTGAAATCTAGCAATACTAAAATTGTCGTAAGCCCATCATCAGATGCCTTTAAGACATCATCTACTAGGTGTGAGACTGCCGTAGTCGTACTGTGGTGTTTGCGAAAACCTGAGTTCACTAATGGGGACGTTGAGTACAGTCCACATCCCCATTAGTGAAAACGGATTTATGAATTTATTAAGTGTTTATTATGGAGTTTACAAAATCGCGTCGTTGCAAGGTGGCCCGGTTTATTTGCTGTCGAGTGTATAATCGCCAATATGAGTACAAGGGCGGTGCATTCTTACATTTTGCAACTGGGTGTGCTGTATGACCGTCGCCGAAGTTTCCCCATCCTCGAAGCTGACCAGCTCGTAACTCTGTGATCAACACAAAGAAATTGTTCAACGAGGTTTATAGAGATAACATACTGATTTTGTTTACTATAACTATGATGTTCACATACAAAAATATGGTACTTAAAAGTAAATAAATAAAAAGTTTGACATTAAATTAAATACATCTGTGCGTCCTAAATACGAGATGGCGTTCTCTTGTGTCAGAGGCCAAGATCCTCTTCGAGTCACTGTGCTAGAGTAGTAAGTAAGTAGGTAACATTAATAGATTCTCATTTATATTACTTTATAAATTAAAAAATAAGAGGGAACTTAAATATCTAAGTTATAATATTCTGAATTACCTATCTCCTACTTTAGGAAACTTAAGAGTATAGCTAAAATAACTTAAAGCATTCGCCTCTTGCATATAGTAGTATATGTAATTGATATGTAACTTATGTAAATCTTGGGTACCGTACCTCAAAAGGAAAAAACGGAACCCTTACCACTTTGTTGTCTGTCTGTCTGTCAAGACCCTTTCTCTCAGGAACGCGTGGAGGTATCAAGTTGAAATTAACATCAAATACTTATGTTTGCCTGCCTTCTAAGGCAACGCAATCCAAAGATACACTCATCAAAAAAGGTATTTCCATGACCACGAAATAAATCTGAAAATCTTATTTTTTCATGTCAGTGTCAGTAACCAATTTAAAATAACCCACATCGCGTACAATTTGATCAGGAGTAGGGTTTTGCTAACACTGGATTTTTTTAGATACGGCCGTTATTTTCTACGGAGCCCTAGGTGCGCGAGTACTACTCACACTTGGCCAGTTTTTCTAATATGGAACGTCAAAGTGTAGATACTTTGAACGGAATTCCGGATACGCTACTACTACATACAAGACAGGCTTTACTCAAGTTAAATATATATTTATTTAGCATCATAAAATACAACGTTCTCGTTATGATAAAAATACATTTTAATGCGCGTTACAGTGAGTTGAACGAAATTATGATAGAATAAAAAAAAAATGTAGCATGAATGATATAAGTGATTTTCACTTCTTCTTTTTTCCACTGATAAATGCTAACTAGCTCTGTAAGCAGTTACCGAACAAATGTGTTGTGGACCACCACCAGACTGTAGCAAGTCTACCTACCACCTAACAAAATGGTAGGTAGACTTGCTACCACATGTTGATTGTTGCCGCACGCGGGCGCTGAGAACAGCGGACCTAGCTGACGAACTGGATTCTTGTAGGTCGGGCTCGTATAGGTTAATTTAAAAAATCCTCTGGGCTCCACAATTGTGTAGCGTTAAACAAATTACGCTTTGTACGAAACTTCACCAGTTAAGTATACAAATGGGCCCTTTTTTATTGGTAGACTTGCAAAAGGAAATCCGACATACCACTGTTACTTTATGAGTTTTCTTGGCATGGTAACACAAAGAGATTTTACAATTATATAATAACACTAGAAGGTGCCCGCAACTTCATTCGCGGAGTAGAAAAAGTCATAACCCCTCTTTTTTTCTTCAGCGTAGTCGGCTAAAAAGTACCCTATAACCATCTGGAGATACCCAGCTACCCATGTACCAAAAATAGTTGAAATCCTTGTAGCCGATTAGGCGTGATGAAGCCACAACGACACATACAAACATTTCATTTTCACAACTTTATAATAGTATCGATATAAGTTGCCTGTCGACTCCATAAGTTGGCTTGATGTAAACACGCCGTAGATGGTTTGTTGACATTTCGTTAACTGCCTAAGCAAATAATGTATAGAAGGTTTAGGCAGAAACCATGACAGTGTTAAATTGCGGGAATATGGAATAATCATAGTTCAGTATCGGGGCAAGAAATAGCAGAACATTGAGGCTACAGTAGTAACACCTAAATGTTATAATTATAATATTACTAGAAGGCGCCCGAAATTTCGTTCGCGGAGGAGAAAAAGTCATAACCCTCTTTTTTACAACAGGATAGTCGGATAAAAAATATCCTATAACCATCTGTGAATACCCAGCTACCCATGTACCAAAAATATTTGAAATCCGTTTAGCCGACTTGGCGTGATGAAGCTGCAACGATACATACAAACATACAAAAAATAAAATCGATTCAGTGACTTCCAAATAGTCCGTTACAATCATTTTTTTGAAAATATCTTCAATGTACAGTTATAATCCTAAAAATATACTGATGGTCCGTGATTTTTCCTTACATTTTGTTAGGTCTGTTTTTTTTCAGTAGTAATGAAATGAGTATTAAATTATAGTAAGTAAGCAGTGTTTCAGACTAGAATTTATACTTCCTACCCCAGCGATGACTGACGCGAGACATAACATACGGGCGTTACACGATCAGTCGTGTCATACTTTCTAGCGGTGACATGGTATCGTACGGAATTCAAACTCATATCAAAAAATATTACGAGAAATGTACTAAATTGTACGCTAATGAAAAAAAAATGTACTACACGTTCTAACAAGAAAACAGTGATCAATCTGTCACCGCTAGGAAGCATACTTACTGGCGGTGTTTTCTTGTAAGATTTCGATTGATCACTGTTTTCTTGTAAGTATGTGTAGTACATTTTTCTTCATTAGCGTACAATTTCGTACATTTTACGATATGAGTTTGCATTCCGTGCGATACCATGTCACCGCTAGAAAGTATGACACGATCAGTCAACACATATTGCAACATCTATACTATTATAAAGTTGTAAAACTGAATTGTCTGTACATTGAGGATATTTTAGAAAAAATGATTGTAACAGATTATTTGGAGGTCACCCAATTGAAAAATACTTTTGTTGTGGCTTCATCACGCCAAATCGACTAAGCAAATTTCAACTATTTTTGGCACACGGGTAGCTGGATATCTCCAGATGGTTATAGAATACTTTTTACCCTAATACGCTGAAGAAAAAAGAGTCGTTATGACTTTTTCTCCTCTGCAAACAATGGTGCGGACAGCTTCTAGGGGAGCATATGAACATTTGAATCATGGACTGAAATTTGTATTTATTTCATACTAGAAGGTGAAACTTTGTTCGCGGAGAAGAAAAAGTCATAACCCTCTTTTTTACATCAGCATAGTCAGATAAAAAACATCCTATAACCATCTGTGGGTACCCAGCTACCCGTGTACCATAAATAGTTGAAACTGTTTAGCTGATTTGGCCTGATGAAGCCACAATGACACATACAAATATACAAAAAATACAATAATAAAAACTGTTGATTTAGTGACCTTAAAATAGTTCATATAATTTTTTTTTTTTGAGAATATCTTTAAACTACAGACAATTCATTTTTACAACTTTGTAATAGTATAGATTTTCAAACTGAACAGACTTGAGTGTATAACACCCATCTTAAGATTGTGCTTCATTAAAGTATTATTCCACACTTGAAAACATTACAAAAATCTATTTTGAAATAAATATATAATTTGACTGCAATTGTAGTCTGTTTCATTAGATGACAAGGATACCGTTGATTGGAGTCAAACCTAGAATAATATACCTTAACATATAAAGAAACATCTATAAATGAAATAGGTGTGAAAACATAATGGATAATGAGCACTAAGATTTAAATTAACTAATGAAAACAAACACATAATAATGTCTTACTCACTTTAGGAGAGCTATTAGCAGTTCCAGGCTCCTGTTTCGTATGCATTAACTGATGATGTTGATGTGCTGTGGTGGTCTGTATTGTCTCCACTTGGGCCTGCTGCGTTGTCGCCTCAGTAAGACTCTTTAAACCACCGTTAAGTATTGTATGGTTGATTTGGGAAGCATCAATCACTGCCGGCGTAGCAATACCCTGCGCTTGCAGGGCCCTTTTCATAAGTATCTCGTTGCATTCTTCTGCGGTGAGCTGGATAGGCCCAATTGGTGTCATAAAAGGCTTTGATGCAAGGTTTGTGGCTGTAAATATGGGGGCTACAAGTTAAATTATTACTGCTCTTTTAGAAAAGGATAAGGTGTGTTAGTAAATAATTACTTCTTAATCTATATTATTGATATTTAAAAAGAATCAATAATAAATTATGTATTTCAGCGGACTACTAATAAATAATGGGCGGATGACGATAAACATTATGTCAAAATAATGATGAACCATGTTCATAATATGGTTATGGCTACAATTGATTTAAAAAGAAATGCAAAAAAGTTATAGGATTTTATTGTTGAACTAAATAATCATATTTTTTTCTATTTTCGATATTTTCAGTCCATTTCTTTTATAAGACTCAAGCAGTGACAATTTACAAGTGGTCAGTACTTTCTTAATGTACAAAAAATGTATGTACCGATGTTTAACAAAAACTGCATTTTAGACATAAATATAACTCAAAATGTAATTAGTCTTATCCATCTTATGTGCTAGTGACCATATTGATCCGATTTTCAACAAACAAAGCTAAGAACACTCGGGATAAAATTTTCTATGACACAAAAAAACTGCACTCAAAACGGTCCATCCGTATGGGCACTACAATGCCACAGACAGATACACAGAGTCACAGACACATTAAACTTATAACACCCCTCTTTTTTCTCGGGGGTTAATAATGGTGAACAGAGTGTGTGTGTGGACAAGGAGTAAACCTAAAATATAAGGAACTTAGTAAAATAATAAATAACCCCCACTTTTCAATTTCAAATTACTGTTTTGTCATCATTTTAGCAACACAATTTATGATAAGTTACTATTGATACATATGTAACTCACTATTATTTATTTTATTTTATTTGTGTTGCATGTACGAAAATAGTTATTTTTTTAGATTTTGCTAATAAGACTCAAGACATGTAAAAGAAATTAATAAACTTAAGGTTAGCCCTACTTATGAAGTTTTAGACTGAAACTTACTCTGTATCGTTGCCGTTTGATTCTGGGAAACTCTATTGAGAGTATGAGGACTTTCGTTCAGCACAAACATTGCTCGTCTGGCTGTCACTGGAGTGCCGGCTGTGACAACCCTGGTTACTTGTGTGCCGGTGTTGCTGACTGCCACGGAGACAGTCCCGACCTTCTCTTGGACCTGTGGTGTCTTGTGTGACATAACCGTTAGTGTTGTTTCTGGGGACACCTTTAGACACAAAAGGTTTTGTTTTAACTAACAGACTCTGGACATGATTTCGTTTTTATAAGTTATATAGGGACTGTCAATGATCAAATTGTTTCAGTTTCCATTTATATAATGAGTTGTAATGAGAGATTAATTATAATTTGATCATATTCAACTCTTTGTGGTGAATTCATAGAAATAATCTATAGATAATGCAAAAAGTTTGTATGAATTAGGTAATTTGTATTGGATACATGTCCATATAATGTGCGTACAATGTGTTAGTGAAAACAAATTCTTATTTGAATTATTTTTGTAATGGCAATAGGTGTCTGGTAAACACAATAAATAATAAATAGAAATAAACTTACCGTGTTCCCCAGGGTGTAGCTAAGACTGCTCGGAGTCTCCACCTCGCCCTTCGTGAGATCCGCGGAACTCGTGAAGCCCCACGAATAACCGAAGCCCGAGACATTGCTCGGCGTAGGCATACACATTTTCAACAACGACTTATCACCACATCAAAATAAAAACAAACAGACCAACACAAATCCACTATTTGATAGTAAACACGAGTCCTCATGACAGTTTTAACATCGCGAACATGTATGTACGCTCGCTTTCACAACTACTAGCGCACCGTGCCCATCAATCACACTAGCGTAACGCCGACTAACACACGCAATAATAGTCCCCCGATAGCCCTAATTAGACCGCTCCGCCTTTGGAAACCATTCCCAATCGAAATATACACTTAATTTGCCCTAATCAACTCAATATTAAAGGCGGAGCACGACGACGACGCTACCTAGCCACATAAGACATGCACTGGATTTGCTACTAAAAGCTCATCCTGGAACTTACTAAACGAGATATAAAAGTTCATTGTGATGTAAGAACACCAAAAAAACATAACAATTAGTAAAATTCTCGCTAAATCTCTTGATTTCATGAAAACAATTACTTCATTGCACACACAAAAAACCGGACGCCATTTTATTGTTTATGGCCGATTTGATTTTTAAATACCAACCATTCGTCCGTGACGATGGTGTTTTGTGGTGCCAAGAAGAAAGACATTTTGTCATTTATGACAATATCATTTCCAAATGACTTGAAAATCTTAGGTTCGTGCAAAACAAAAGTGGGTAGGGTGAACTTTTTAGTAAAACCTTCACGTTCACATGTAGTTTTCACTAAACAAATATAAAATATAACACAGATACAACTTTTATCACTACATGTATACACGGTTTTATAGTATACGATTAACGTTTTGCATGTGTGCGCAGAAAGAATGACGTTTGTTTTTTTTTCGGTTGTTTGCGTGTGTGTATCTGTCATAGAATTTGCGATATCTACACATCATTTTATTGAAGAAAATGTGCATTTAATATCGTTTGTTGTGTTAATTTCACCGTGCTGTTAAAGTGCTGAGTTTTGTTGAAGTGTAAAATATCATTTATAAGCAAGATGAATGCTAATGCTATGTCCATGGACAGGGACGAACCTTCGTCACTATCTAATTATTCGGCAAACCAACCGTTGGAGCAGTTTGTTCTTCTGGCAAAAGGAGCCAAGGGTTCTGCGTGTGCAGAACTTATCAAACAAGTGCTCGAAGCTCCGGGTGTGCATGTATTTGGAGAGCTATTGGAAGTGCCGAATATAGTAGAGGTTAGAGTTTACAATTATTTGTATTATAGGGTTATTCTCCTTGTTTGATAAGATAAACAGGTTCAAATACTTGTTTGAAAGAGTTATATAAAGTTCACAGTTCATTAAATTAAGTATTTTTATTGTATTCTCCTTGATTTATTTAAAATATGCTTTTCTAAACCTTCTACTAATATTACTAATCTATAGTTCGTTTTTGTAGCATTAGAAAAAGCGTATAAATAATCTTCACGTGTCTTTTTATTGAAAAACACTGAAGAAGTAATTCACAGCAAATATGTAACAATTATATAGAAAGGATAGTAATTTACATTATTTTGGTTTCATAACTAGTAAGTTACTATTTTTTTAAAGTGATTTTCAATTTAAAGTCGCATCAAGATTGTTTATCCTTTTCCTAATGCACAAAAAACGAAGTATAGTGCTGGATTAAGACTCCTTGATGCCCCTAGCAATCCATGCATTTGACACCATATCCATAAGAGCTAGCAAATATCTTTTTAGGTGATCCTAACGGCCCCCAAAGCATGATTCGATTAAGACTACGAAGATTAGACTAAGATTTAGATATTTATGATGCCCCCAGCAAGAGTTTAAATGCTCTGCACAGATCTGTCTCTAACCATATGAGGGGTTAATTGGTTTATTTGCTAATCCAGTACTATTAATCTATGCTATATCCGGATAACGGGGTCAGGCTATAATACTTCTAAGATGCAAAATGATTTTTTGTTTTTCAGCTTGAAAATGGACCGTACGCTGTCCACTTTAATACCCTCAACCTATTTGCTTACGGCACATACAAAGATTACTTAGACAACAGATCAGACTACCTGGAGCTGACTCCGGCACAGTGCAAGAAGCTCCAGCACCTTACAATAGCCACACTTGCCACGCAGGAGAAGTTGATCCCGTACAATGTGCTGTTGAAGGAATTGGATATTAAAAATGTCAGAGACTTAGAGGATCTGATTATTGAAGCAATTTACGCTGGTGAGGTTATTTTAATTATTAATTTAATTCAATTCATTTATTATTCAGATATCAGGGATCCATACACTGTGTTAGTAAAATTGACTATAAGTAAGTTGTTTGCAAATGTAATTTCTAAAAATGAATAAATAAAAGAATAACAATATTTATTAAAATGTCTAACCATGTCAAATATATAAATATATAATATAACAATGCTCATTTAAACATTAAAAATACTAAGTACCTATGAAAAATTAACATTATAAAAAGTGTGTAGTTAAAAATTGAAAATATACTGTTAAACCAGAAAAAAAAAAAAAATTAGAATTATCACAGCAATGTCACTTTGTACAATTGTAACATTAATAAAATTAAAATATTGACACTTGTGGTTGAAAATTCTAATCAACTATATGTACATGTAGATTGGTCCATTTAAATCAGATACTTTAATTGCAATACATTTCGTCAGAGCGTATGTCTATTTCTTCAACACAATGCAACCCAAACAGGTTGATGGTGAATTCCACCAGAATGTCGGGCATGTGACGCCATTCTCTTCATACTTATAAGAAAGTTAGGAAGTCAATTTTTGGTACGTGAATATTTGTTATCTTGGCTTTTGTATTGGTGGAAATTCTTTGACTTTTTATATGTTTTTAAGGTAGTTGTTATCAGGAGCTTAGAGTCTGGCAAATGAAAGATGAGAATGGAATCAACTGCGAAATTTAAAAATGTAGCTGCAGTGTGCCTTTATGAGCTATATAAACTAATTTGAATGCTTTTCTCATTAAATAAATATAAATTCAAGCTGCAAAAAATTGTTTCAGTAGTTTACATTAAAAAAATTCTTTGTCTTCTTTTTCGAGCAAGCCAGTATTTTAGGGTTTGTGTTTTGTGAAATAGCATCTTATATCTGGGAAAGTAACTCAAGTGCCCGGTATGTTTGCAAAGTAGTTCTATGCTTGCTTTTTTGTCGCGCCAATAAGTCTAGCAACTCTCTGATGTAAACAACCTTAGTTCTTCTGTGGATTCCCTCATTTCCGTTTCGAAGTCAAAACTTATCTGATTAAAATGAAATAAATTAAATATTGCCAATCTATTACGACACATTTGGCTCAATGGGTTGTACAACCGCCTACAAAGCTGGCGGTCCCGGGTTCAAATCCCGGCTGGGGCTAGTGTTTGTATGATCAGCACGAATGTTTGTTCCTGGGTCTTGGATGTTTTCTATGTATTTAAGTATTATAATTTATCTATATATTATGTATATCGCCGCCTAGTACCCAAAGTACAAGCTTTGCTTAGTTTGGGACTAGCTCGATTTGTGCAAGATTGTCCCTGATATTTATTTATTTATTACTAGACATTATCCACGGCAAGTTGGACCAGGAGTGCAAACGTGTAGAGGTCGACGTGGCGATCGGTCGCGACGCCCGGCTCGAAGACGCCTCTGCCATCGCCGACGTCCTGGCTGATTGGTGCAACTCGTGCGAAGCTGTGCTCAGCTCAGTAGACCGTCACATCCAACGGGCAAATCACCATAAACAGAAGGCTATAAGACATCAGCAGACTATTGAACAAGAGGTAAGTCTGCAAAACTAAATTATGTTTCGGAAGTTTCATTGCTGACTGGAAACTCCTGTGCCCTGCTCAGCTCAGTAGACCGCGACATACAGCGGGTGTGCATCACAAACAGAAGGATATAAGGCACCAGTAGACGTAAAATAAGAGGTGAATCACTGAATTTTTTATTTGTAACATTTGCTGGAGTTCTGGCCACCTAGTACAACTGGTAAATCCAACATCAACTTGGTGCAAAACCAACGGTAAGCTATCACTCACACAGCCAACAGTACCTCTAAAACGCCTCTGCCATCGCTGATGTCTAGCAACTGGTCCAACTCCTGCGAAGCTGTGCTCAGTTATATACACCGTCACATCCATTCCAAGCAGAAGACTATAAGACACCAGCAAACTATTGAACAAGAAGTAAGTTTCAAGGAAGAATTTTCGTGGTCTCCAGCCTTGAAAACGCCTCGGCCATCATCGATGTCCTAGCTGACTGGTTCAACTCTTGCAGAGCTGTGCTCAGTTCCATAGAATGTCACAAAGACTATAAGACACCAGGAGACTATTGAACAAGAGGTAAGTTCCAAGGAAGAATTTTAGTAGTCTCCCGCCTTGAAAACGTCTCGGCCATCGCCGATACCCTAGTTGACTGGTCTGGTGCAATTCCTGCTAAGCTGTGCTCAGTTCCATAGCCCGTCACATCCATCCCAAGCAGAACAATATAAGACTATTGAACAAGAGGTAAGTTCCAAGGAAGAACTTTAGGTAACAGGTAATTTTGGTACTAATGTCTAAATGTATAATGGTTCTAAATGTCTTATTATCAAAATGTACAACGGTCAAAAAGTATGTAAATGTAAACATGTTATAATGAACCAAAGACAAAACAATTAAATGTCGCAAAAACTTAAGAGCCTAATTGTATGAGAGACATAACATACAAAAATTTAAATGGTCAAGATCCCAAAATATTCAATGGGTTTGAAAATCCCTTTGTCAAATTGTACAAAAGTCAAAAAGTATATTAATGTCAACATGTTTGTAAGAAAATACGACAAAATGGTAATGGGTAATGTTGGTACACGTGCTGGAATGTTTAATGGGTTAAAATGTACAACGGTCAAAAAGTATATAAATGTAAACATGATATAATGCACAAATGACAAATATAATTTAACAATGTTTTGTTATTATTGTTTAGTTTATTAAGAAAAGTACAATAACTGATAATATTAACGGGTATAGTAGTCCCAGAATAAACAGTTATAATTAAATAAACAACATAATTAATTATATCGTGAAAACATTTCAAGTAGAGCACATTTAGACAATCGCGTTTTGAGCATTTTGGCCACAGAGTATTCTGTACTGAAAACTTTCACACAAACTGACATTTTGGCCGTAATTAATTCTATCGAGTAAACATTTTGACTAAAAGAAATGTTGTCCATAGCATATTTTGCTTTTAAAATATTCAGACAAAATGACCTGGTGGCACAAACATTTTGTATTTTTTGATAAAATTACAACTCAACCTTTTATGCATTTTGGCATTTGTACTAAAATGACCTGTTACCGAACTTTAGTGGCCTCCCGCCTCGAAGACGTTTCCGCTATCGCTGTCTGGTGCAACTCCTGCGAAGCTGTGCTTAGTTCTGTAGACCGCCACATCTAATGAACGAATCATCATCACAAGTAGTTATATAACACCAGCAAACAGGACGTGGGTTACTAAAACTTGTTGAACTGGTGTAACTCATTGATTTAAACTTACACGATCTTCACTCATTATCACAACACAACAAAACGGGGCTTAATCGCGTATAATTATGATTTATTTAATTACCTTTCGTTGGTAATTCTTCGACTTTTCGGACGTCTAACTCCTCCAAAGCCCTTGGCTTCGTAGACCGTTCTATTCAATAGGCGAACCATCACAACCATAAGGCTATAAGATCTCAGCAGACCATAGCTTTAAACTCACAGCGTTGCTGATGTCCTGGTTGACGGTGGCAACTCCTGCCATTCTCAGATCAATAGGCGCTACCACATTCATCCTCCAAACCATCACAAGCAGAATACTTTCAGCGGCAGTAGTAGCGGCAGCGAAGTTGCAGTCACCTTCTAGTATTAAATATAGAATAAACACTTTAACAACTGGCGACGTGTGACGCGAGTTCTAGGTGTCATCTAACCGGCCACGCCCACCTTATCAAGTTTTTTGCGGCGGTAACATTTCTTCAATGTAAACTTTGGTTCCAGATAATGTTTCTCAAGAAGACCCTCAAGCCACAGGCCGACACAGAGGAATCCGCCTCCGGTGCCGGCTGCGACAATCACTCTGCCCCAAAGAAGAGCTCTGGCAAGGGCAAGATGCCACGGAACGCAGCCAAATTCTGGCAGAAGAATACGTAGATTTGATATTTTTATGTACTTATGATAAATAAACTCCCCTAGGTATTTGCTCTCATGATCTGTGTTTACTATAGAACTTGTATCCACATCCAACCTGCTTCAAAGATGAGTTCTGGCAAGGGCGAGATACAACGTACCACAGCCAAATTCTGGCAGAAGAACACGTAGACTGGACTTCTATACTTGTATAAAGTTATATAAATTACTCTGAACATAAAGTACTATTATAAAGTTGTAAAAATTAAATATCTGTACATTGAAGATATTTACAATAAAATCAGTGATACGCTATTGACGGTCACTGAATCGATCTCAGGGTTCCGAAGCCGAAATGAAAAAACTCCGCTTCTCAGCAAAATAACGCAAGTGCCGTGGAGATACGCTTTTTCGCTAGTGCCCTTTTTCATATGGATTTTTTTCATCTGTAGTGCATTTTTTGTATGAGCGGCTGCGGAACCCTACACTGAGCATGGTTCGACGTGCTCTTGCCTCTTGGCCAGTTTTTTTGATTCAGTGTTTTTGGCCAAGAGCATGTTGGACCATACCAAAAAATTCAGTACAGATGAAAAAAATACGACATTAAAAAAACTACTAGTATTTTGATCAATGGCTAGCAAAGGCCGGCAAGCGAAAGAATCTACGTAGGGGAACCCCTACGTCCGATTCTTTCGCTTTTTCTCACGCTGTAAGTCGAGGTGAACCGGTTCAAACCAGCTCTGCAGTCTTTGTGCCTTGCGCACCGCGTCCCACCATAACTGAAGTGGCATTCCCATTAATGTGTTTGCGCTCCCCCCCACTGAAATCCATTACTGGTAAGGGAGCTCAGCCAGACCTACTTAGTTCAAAGTCAGGTTCTAAAAACAAGGCTGGCTTTGACCTGCGGTGCCTTTAACTAAACAAATAAATCCCGGCTGGGACAAGTGCTTGTGTGATGAGCACGAAAGTTTGTTCCTGGGTCTTGGATGTTTTCTATGTATTTAAGTATTGTGCGTTGCTCCATAGCGCGACGTTGTATGAAGAAAGCACGTAAGTACATTTTGACACAAGATTAGTGATAGATCGCCTCTTACCTCGTTATATTTAGTCTTTTACCATTTTCTTTAGCAGGGCGCTCCACAAGAAGTACAAGCTGCTTAGTTTGGGACTAGGTTGATTTGAGTGAGATTGTCCCTGATTTTTTTTTATTAGTGGGAGGGCGGGGCGGCCTCCCAAGGTGCCTATGTCTATCAGACGTTTGCTACATGGGCTTAGAGCCCCTGTTTCACCGCTCAATTAATGTGCCTAGATTAAAGATTAAGGCCAGCTTTGATTGGAGGCACAGTTACAAGATACCAATAGCCAGGTGGATTTGTGTGAGATTGTCCCTGTTTTTTTTTTCATCAGTGGGAGGCACAAGAAATCGCGGCTCCCTATCGGGGTGCCTAGTTTAGGGCCCCTGTTTTAATGTGCCTAGATAATTACCGCTCAATTAATGTGCCCAGATAATATGTCTATATACTCTATAACAAGTATGTCATCACATCAGTACCCTGAAAAAACTCGACAGCAAAGCACGCGACACCTCACTCATCAAAATAAGAAGGAATACCGACATACAAACACTAAACTGGGTCACTAGTAAATGAGCGAATTATGTGTCCCAATCTTTCGTTCTCAAATATTTCATTATCAACCTTGGGTTTTTCTCGAAAACCGTGAAATTTTCAGAATTTATGTAACTAACTTAACTACCATACAAAGAAAGATATTAAAGCATATAGTGTAGTGCAGCAGTCATTAGTGTATTAAAAGTAGTCTTGGCTGTCCGACTCTTTTAGCCCTAAAAACATAGTGTTCATATTCTTTGTCCCTAAAATGGTCTCGTCCAAGTCTATATCTAGCTGTTCTTTCACAAGCATAACAATTGCGTTTGATTATCTGTACGGAGCATGTAGGTACTTTATGCACAGATATTTAGTGTCTCGCTCCAAATAAAAAAATACACGAGTGTGACAGAGAAGTGAAATCAACCCCAGCTTATTGGGTGACCTGTAGAACGTTAATGTCATAATATTTTATCTCTGTCTCTTTCCAGACCTTTCAGATTCCAGTTGCCATGTTCATGGTATTATTTTAATACCATACAGGTAGATTAATTCCATACTAAGAGGCAGATATACAGATAGAGCAGATAGATAGATAATTAATAATAGGTAACTGCTGCCAATTTCTGAAATCGGACGTCACTGAAAAGAGCACTTTTTGTTATTTGATCAGTCTAAAATGTTGAAATTGGTCAAATAAAGTCCATCTTGGACGCGCGACGCGAATCGGTGTTGCTCAACTCATTGTTTTAATATGTTTAATATAAAACCGTACCTTGGCTTTTAAACTTGATTCTGGTTAAAATGTCCTAATGGACAGAAGCCATTACTTAAAAACTGAACTCAACTGAAAGTGTTTGTTTTGACCTTAAATAAGGGCCAGAGGAAGCACAAAAGCAAGAAAGTTTGACAAACAGTTGGTTTCCCCTCAACCCCTTTTTTAAATAAAAAGTAAACCAATATTATAAAATATATAGACTCATCAAGATGCATCAGAGGGGCTTCTTCAAAGTTCAAAATTCGAAGATCGTATTGCACTGTGTCACTCATGCAAATACAATTGAACACGAGAGTGAGAAAGACGGGACTATACGAATTTCGCAAATCGGAGTAGCCCCTCTCTTACAAGTTACACAATATAAAACGACGTTCAATGCGCCTGATCTATAATAAAGGCAATGATATCTTTGACGTTACTTCTACTATTACACCTGAACAGGCGTTCTCGAGTTTGCCGGTTTATTGAACATTTTTCGGAACATAGTTAATTAAAATGGTATTCAAACACAGTCAGGTGAAAACCAATATTTAAAATACAAATCTATAGATATTTTCTACAAAAAAACCCGGCAACCCCTCCGCAAATGTCATTTGAGCGAGTAGGACAACCTAGTTGATAGGCTAGCGTTTGCCGGAGTGGGCAGAAACACGAATTGGTTCGTGTTATACGAACGGATCCGACGAGTTGAGTCGTAGCAGCGCAACTGTAGTGCGCAGGCAGTGCAACGATTATCGCGTTCGCAGGCCACTAAAAAGTGATGTAAATAACATATAAAACCCAAAACATTGTAAACAAAGACTTTAAGTACTTAAATAAGCAAAATCCAATTTGACACGCGCGTTGTGATTGCTCAAAACACCGTAGCAACCGACTAGCCGAAACTACGACACAATTGACGTTCGTGTTGCAGTCATGATGTCGTGATTTCTTTAATATTCCGTACATTGGAAATTTAGGTTAAGACTGTTGTTTATCGGAGTGCAGCGTATCGCGTAGCTTTGTGAATTGGATGATCAGAAAGGCAAGTACTTAGTGACCCTTTGTTAGGACGTCATCACCTTTCATCTTCGTACCTACGTCTTCATGGTCGTTTATGTTTTCTGTTTATTCAATAACATCACTATTACTTACATCTATCAACACATGATCAACTTAAATTTAATAATATAGCTGTTAGGTACGCCAAAACCAAATATAGGTATGAAATACGTTTAGAGTTCAAGACCTTTCAATCAATACAGTAGCTATGCGTGTTTCGCTAGTTAAAAATAATATTATTGATGTAACTACATATTACTATAGTTGGGTAGGTAAAGGTATACATATGTATGTATGTTATTCTTTGTTGTGCGTCGTTGTGCGAGCCAGTCAGCTGTTCGGGAAAAGGGAGGGGACTGGTCTGACAACTCACTCCGTCTGTATTGTCTCGGCTGACTCGGCTCGGCTCAACTTCATAAATACATATGTATAGTAGCGTAAGTAAGTAGATGTTTATAATTGATCTCTATGCTCTTTGTTAGGAAGTTATTGTGAATTGACCGACTACAATAAATTATGCCCACGTCTGTTAGATTTTTTACTGAAACTAGGTACACACACAGCTAGGTAGGCCTATTTTAAATATATACAAAGAAAGAACCTGAACTTAAAATAGATGGAGGAAACGAAAAGGCATGTATAGTCGAAATAGAAAAAAAAATATTATAGATAGGATACGTTTAGAACATTAATTTTTCGGCCCCCGACAACATCAATAACAATAACAAGTAGGTACCTACCTATATAGGGTACAACAACTGGCACTGTTTGTGTTGACAGTGACAGATCAATCTGCATTTTGCAAAAGAATAATTAATACCATAGAGTTCTTTGTTTCATTTTTAAGCCGGTTATACACGTGCTGATTCGTGCATTCGGCAATCCAAAACCGGCTCTCTTTGTTACATAACAAGTTAGACAAGGATAAACTAGGTATTCCCTTCAATGCTCTATGGCATAGAGCATTGAAGGGAATTGCATAGAGTCTGCAATGAAGTCCTTTGTGTAAGCTTTGCAAAAAAGTTGAACATAGGTACCTATAATTGTTAGGCTTGTGTTGTGAGACGTCGAAGTAAAATACACAAAAGGGGATGTAATAATCAAATAGCGTTAACCCCTTACGACCCTATTCATCATATTTTATTTTTTTATTATACACAACGTTCTTGGTAAATGTATAATTTGGCTTGCGCTAGCGTATATATAGATACTTTTAAAATATCATTGATAAGCCGTAAACTTATAGAGGACAGTTAACCCTTTGTCTTTCTAGGGCTTCCTAGCCTACATATGGCGCGTTATGCAGTACAGTCGACCAATGATTAGAGAGGTCACCCTGCTTTACAACCGTAGCGTGTATGGTGGCATATATCCGCAGCCGACTGTACGTACGGTAATATGGGATTAGCATTCATCTACTGACACGTAACCTAGTTAGCACTGCTAGGTATCTGTGGGAGTGGAACTCGCCATAAATAACTATTCAGTTCATTAAGGTTTTGTTCAAAAATAATTGAGTATCGTAATGGAGATTCTTCCACTGCTGGACTTTTCCCAAGTGGACTTTGGGAATGGATAGCTGGTGTTGTGCCTTCCCACGATCCTCAACATCGTCGGTCTACCTTATTGGGGGCTTTCTTACGCAGCGTCATCCGTGCCGTTTGTGGTCGCCACACGAGAACCATTCTGCCCCATCGGCTTTGTAAAGAGGTAAACAAGAGGCGGTCTTATCGCTTAGGAACCATTGTAAGTATTATTATAACTGAGTCAGAAGAGGGGTTATATGTTGGTATGCAAATGCTATTTCTTTGTCACGATGTGAAGCCTAAACCACTTGACAAATTTTAAAGTGTGAGGTGTCCTTAGGTTCGTCTTGGTTGTGGGAATGACATAAGCCGTAATGTCGAATTCGAGTTTTTTTTAGAGTAGTACCTACTGATAATAAACTTACAGTTGAATTTGAAACTCTTTGACAGCCGTCATCCCAGTACAATACAGAGACGACTGTCAAAAAATGGTTGCTAGAAAAATTCAACTGTAAGTAGGGTTTGCAATATTCGTCCAATTTTAGTATTCGAATAATACGAATACTTCCATTTCCAATATTCGAATATTCGAATTTTTCGAATAATGCGAATATTTTCGGAAATAAAACAATGTAATGATTCCAAGTAGTAAGTAATGACATAAAAATTTTAAAAAATCAACATTATTTGGATAATAACAATTAAACATTGGAAATATAATAAACAATTACTAAACCAATCACAGCACAAAGTTACAATAAAATCTGGATACCGGTCTGGCTCAAGGCACTGGTTCAAGTCCAGTATCGTCGAATTTTTTTTTCATTTGTTTCTGATCTTTGTTTATAATAGGTAATAACGCTAGTGGAGTGATCCACTAATAATTCGCAAAAATTGTGATTATTATCATGATATTTGTAACACAAAAAAGTACAGTTCTTTTTAATATTTAAATCATTTCTACGGAGTTGTGAAGGTAGGGGATACTTAATCCTGGCATTTACTTACAGTTTTTCGCAAAGATCAATAATTTTAGACAAATTCGGCACTATTCGAAATATTCGTTTTATTCTAATAATCAATGCTGTCGAATTCGAATAACGTTTGTAACGAATAATTCGAATATGCGATTATTCGAATATTCGAATTGCAAACCCTAACTGTAAGGTCCGAGTCTCGAAATTGTAAGTTCGTATCGTGCCGTCCCTCATGTTCTCATGTTAAACTGTATTTGAGAGAGCGGGATGGCGCCATACGAACTTGAAAATTAGAATTTCCGTAGTAGCCCCTCTTGTTCTTACACATATCTCTAGTACAACGGTTTTCAAACTTTTCGGCGATGGAAAGCGAAATCTGACGGAGCCCTAAAACTAGATCATGTGTATTCTACACTAACAGGTACGGAGGCAATATTATGTAAATTTACCTAATCACCTCGTTATGTGAAATCAATTAAACAATGCAAAATAATATTCAGAAACATTCACTCAGGAAACTCGGCGCACTTTGGGTTTCTCTTGTGTTTTACACACTCAAACTCGTACAATTAGTGACTGCCCCATTATATTTACTGTCCTCTGCAACCTTTTTAACTTTTTTTGCCATTATATAACCTGTCTATTTAATATCACGGAGCCCCCACAGAGGCTTTTTTTCGGCTCTAGGGCAGGAGCACACTTTGAGTATCGCTATCGCTGCTCTAGTACCTATTTCCTTAAAGGGAGACACGACACGACCCACATTATAGATATGTCGAGGATCCTGGTTCGTTGCACTCTCATAACAAAACAATAAAACGTATTGTTTTATTGTAGTAACGTAATACCTAAGCTCGTGTCATGGTCACAACGCGACCACAGACTAGCTAGAGTAGGGCCGTTGTTGACCACAGACACCGTGAAGCCGGTCATAGAGAATCGACTGCAGCGTCATGCTGCTTTTGACTTAGACAAAGAAAACACAGTTCAATTACCTCTACGATTTGCCTATCTACAAGCCTTTGCCCGTTTGTCCTTTCTTTTCTACGTCCATCCGGTCTAGCACAACTCTGCGCGACTACGCTTGTCGCGCGACATAGCATCACCCGTCTTTCTCGCATTGTACTGAGAAGAAAGAGACAGACAAAGAGTCGCGTATCACAGGTGCATGTATATTTCAAATTTCAAAAAATCCTTTCTTAGTGCAGGTGCGCACTCTCTCTAAGAATTGGTGCCTATATTTCAGGTGCCTACTTTCAATGGTTTAGGCTGTGTGTTGTCTATCAATAGGTACTTGACCTATGTTATAGGGGGCAAACGAGCCAAGAGTCAAGACGTATCGCCCGATGGTAAGCAATCACCGTCTCCCATAGACACCACCATCACCAGAGGAGTCACAAGTGCGTTGCCGGCCTTTCAGCCGCTCTCGTATGCTTAGGCTTAGGCACTGATCAGTGCAGATCATTAAAACTCTGTTAAAATTGCATATAGCTTCAATTTCGTTGCCTAATTTTTGACATCGTAAGTATACGAGGGATTAAGTCTCGTCACTGTTTTATAGGTACATTGGCATCAAATTAGTCTAGACCGAAACAAGATTTTTAGCCGAAACCGAAACCAAATTTCGGCTTTGGGTCTCAATATTTTAAATAACATTTTAATTCTAGCAAATCAGAATCAGTCCTATCTGTTTTTCTTCAAAAATGTCTATAAAGTTATAAAAGTTGAATAATCCAGACTATTTGGAGTTCACTAAATCGTTTATATGTTCGTATGTGTCGTCGTGGCTTCATCACGCCAAGTCGGCTTAACGGACTTCAACTATTTTTGGTACACGGGTAGCTGGGTATCCATAGATTATAGGATACTTTTTACCCGACTACGCTGAAGAAGAAAACAATAAATTAATAAAAAACATCCAAGACCCAGGAACAAACATTCGTGCTCATCACACAAACACTTACCCTGGCCGGGATTAGAACCCGGGACCGCCAGCTTCGTAAGTCGTTGTGCAACGCTTCAAACGTGTCGTCTAAGCGTCATTACCACAGAAATATATCAATAACGTTTCTCATGTGAATTTGCTACTCGTAAATATGGTAGGCATTTCGGAGAGCGGAGGGTGTGTGAGCAGCGTTGATTGAATTGAAACTAAAATTAGGTTTGAAGCGAAAAGCGTATTGAATTACCAATAATGCATTTATGAAACAGTGGCACATGCGTAGTCTGGTTTGTTCAACTTTGAAAAAGGATTTTAATGTCCATTTTGTCTGGAAATAATTTTAAGGTCAGCCGGGGTCAATATGGTGATGCTATTGCGTATTTTGTGTTAATAGGCTTTTAAAAAGGCGCCATTCATATATTTGATCAACAAAAATAATAGGGAATATGCATGATTTTTTATCTTTGCTTGATTAAAAGCTCATTCATGTAACAAACAGTAGACAAAAATATTTTTTCGAATAGCTATAAAAATAACCGAGATATAAGCTATCAAACTTTTCATTCTTTCTTGAAAAATCATTTCTTTCTTGCAAAACAGAATTTAATATGGAGTTTATGTGGCCGGAGTGCACTGTGACGTAACAGTGCATATCGGACCTCTGTGTCTAATTACTAGTTTAAAATGCCTATATTATGCGTCTTTCTTGGCCGATTTTAGTTTTAATTTTACGTTTTGAAATAGTTTTACGATATTTTGATATTAAGTTAAGAAAAAATTGATTTAAAAAAATCATACATGTACCCTATTGGAAGTCAAATATAGGACGATTCACAAGAGCTGGCGCGTATTAATATGAAATAAGCACTCGCTGCATATAAAATCCGCGCCAGCTCTTATGAAACAACTTATACCATTATTAAATATTTAATTAAAATTTGACGAACGATTGGTTTGAATATTATCTGATATGATGGTAAGGACGAAAGATGTTGCTTGTTGGTTCTTTAAGTTCATGAGATCCTTAACTCTCTCACTTGAAAATTTCTCTCGTCAGGACTGCCGTAGAATCGGTTTTGTCAATCACCAAAAACAGTGTCTCCCGAACATTACACCTAATAGGGGCTCCATACATGGTACGATTAATCGCTTCGATCAATCTGACAAAAATCGTGACGATCAGTCGCTTCGAAAATGCCAGTGAACACACGGAACTCGTCGTTACGATCTATGCGCGATCGAGGGATGAAACACTTCATGTATACACGGAGCAATTGGTCGTTACGATCGATGCGCTATCAAGGGATGCAGCGCGTGCGGCGCCTGCGTCAAGAATGGTACAAAAATCAAATCGTTAATCGCAAAGAGCCATTAACTCTGCTCACAAAAAGGTCATGTCATGCATTAAAACCTAGGCAACTTCATTCCCGATATTGCGGCCGAAGTGGCGGGCAAATTATTAGTCTTCCATAACGCGGAACATTTCCTATCATGCACCAACGAACTTTAAGATTAAAGCCCGGTACACTGACCTTAAGGTCGACGGCACGAGGCAAGTGCGTGGGTCATGCTTGTGTTTAAATTAATTTAATTGTGGCCGGGGCACACTGTGGCTAATCTTACACGTGCATTTTTTACGGCTTTGCCTCGTTTTTATTGTTTTCTAGCATTTAACCGCGGCGTTGCCGGCGTTATTGAGAAGCAGCCTTTGTTTTAGTGATTGATTCCTCATACAAATATCCACCCCTCTTTCTACCCCCTTAACACGTTCCCTGTCCGGGTGCCCCCAATTTGGGGCCATGAAGCTTTTCTTTCAGGAATCCATGCTCCTACGACTGCCTGTGGGGTCACGTCCCATACTAAATGTGACAGTTGGATTCGTCAGATTGTTTTTTACAGGGACAGTGAACGAGTTAAGGAATGATTTCCGGGATAGAAGCTATCAAACCATACCAAATTTCTTCTAAATCGGCTTAACGGTATAAGCTTGAAATTGTACTAACAGATAGCCAGACAGATTTTCGCATTTATAATTGATTGAGCGACTGTAGTGGCGAGTCGTCTCCGTTTCAGCTTGACCAAAAATGCTTTCGTGTGTCTGTCTGTCCGACGGTCTGTACAGCTCTTCTCCTCTACATGTCGCATTTCTCAACCGATTCATGTCAAATTGTGTAATTTAGAAGTACCTATATTGATACACCTTATAAGAAGTAGTCATCGTCTCCTATGAACAGTGGCGTACAGTTCATATAGGCACAAAGGCACCGCCTACCCTAAACGACCATGGCTCTCTATAGGCACAGAGAAGCTGCCTATACCTATGTGATCAAAACCATTTTAACTGCCTACCTTAGGCAAAAACCCTGTACACAGCACTGTCTATAGATATGTGCAAGACCAAAAAAACCGCCCATACGGCCCATACACGTTGATGACCCTTAAGTAACCTGTGTACTCGCTTCTTGAAGAACCTTAAGTTATAGCGCTCGCTTTGGAAACAATTAGGGTCGTTCCATTAACTTGCTAGTTCGTGGCAAAAATGAACGTGATGCCAGTTTTTGGGATGCCAAGCAACCAGTTACTGAACACAGCGCTGACCAGTGGCGTAGCGTGGACTAATTTAGACGTGGGCTCAGTCGGCCCTTTTTCTTTCAAGAGAATGTTCATCATACACCAGGGGGCTTCGCGCGAGGCCCCATTAAGTGCGAGGCTGTGGGCGAGGGCCCGCTTTGCCTACGCGTAGCTACGCCACTGGCGCTGACAAGCTGTTCGCTGCTATAATATGACCCCTAGACACCTATCAAAATAGTTGACAGGAATACTATGTAACGAGTAACGATAGATCTCGCTCTTGGTTTCTTTCTCTTAACCCGGTTTCGACAAGCTGCTTGACGGAACAATATATTCTGACTTGCGATCTGTAACGTGTACTACTTCTCGTGTCACTAGCTATATCAGGGACGAACTGAACGCAGTTTATCCATCCAGATACCAGAAGCAAGGACATCGTAGTTATGAGCGTAAATCTAAACAAACTCGCATACCTCCCTAACATCCAAACATAATCTCAACCTAACCTCGCTTAATGCTTAGGTTCAATTGCGCATGGCCCATTGTACCTAATGGGCCGGGACCTTTCCAGGGTCTCCGTAAATTGTTAAATAGGTTTAAACAGGGTTTAAATATGCTCGGGATCTCTCTACGAGATCAAATCAGAAACGAGGAGATTCGTAGACGAACCAAGTCACCGACAGCAGACAGGGTAAGCAAACTGAAGTAGAAATGGGCAGGGCACATAGTTCGAAGAACCGATGGCCGTTGGGGCAGAAAGGGTCTCGACTCGAGTGAAACCGGCTACCAGCAAGCACAGCGCGGGAATACCACCCGCAAGATCGGACGACCTGATTAGGATTGCGGAAACTCGCTGGATGCGGGTCGCCTCTATCCGGCCCATGTGGAAATCTATTGAGGCGGCCTGTGTCCAGCAGTGGACGTCCTATGGCTAAAATGATGATGATGAAACCTTAAAGACTGAAGGTGGTGAGAGTGCCAGCTGCCCAGCTATCGTCCTTCATGAGCTCTGGCCGAAGTGTGTCGTATTCCGGCGTTTACGCGGCCGGTTAGTTGACGCCCAGAACTTGCGTCACATCGCCGTGCGATTAAAATTTTAGATTTTTTTATGCTTAATCTATACCTATTCGGTTAATTAGGCATTTGATGCCTGAATTGATTGAAAGGGTTGATTGAAAGGGATTTTGATTTGAAAGGGTACTTACTTTTGTTAGAGGTGCCAGTAGCCTTGTTGCCGCATCAAGGTAAATCGAAACAGCTGTGTGGAAGGTAGCTTGCTTAATCTACACAGGATTTCCACTGATAATAATCATCTATCAGTTTACTGCTGGGCGTAAATCTTAATGGTAAATCTTTGTACCTATGAAACTGAGATAAAAATAAATGAATATATATTACAGGACAATTATACACAAATCGAACTAGTCCCACGGTAAGCTCATTAAGGCTTGTGGTATGAGTACTAGACGAGGATATATTTAACAGATAAATATACTTACATACATAGAAAACAAATATTTATGCTCATCACACAAATGTTTGCCCTTACCGGGATTTGAACCCAGGACCTTCAGCTTCGCATCGCAGGCAACGTTACTCCCACTTAGCTAAACCGCTCTGAGATTGTATAAATGTGCCTTGTATGAAAAAGTCTAAAACGATAAGCAGATAAAGAGAAAATCTTCAAAATTCCCACGAGAGTATAGTCACAGGCGCAGCATTAAGTTATTCTATCTATAGGGCTGTCATCTCCTACGCTTTTTAATATTTATGTAAATTCACTGATCGAGGCTCTGAGCAGTCAACACATCGGCTGCCATGTTGATGGAGTTTGCGTAAATAATATAAGTTACGCAGACGACATGGTCACAGTTTAACAATATTCATACAGTTGCGCAACGAATGTACTTGCGCAGAGCAACGGTGCGGGGCGGCGCGGGCCGCGGACGCCAACTCGCCTAGTTGGCGTTTTTAAACTTTCAGGGCAGGCGCGTACATGTTTTTGAGTGAGCGGTGAATGATTTTTGTTTTATTACAATGGTGTGCACCTGTTCCGTGTACGGATGTACATCGACAACATTAAATAAGGATTTAAGATTTCATAGATTTCCTCGTGATGCGAGTTAAGATTGTTTATCTTGTAATTACGTTATTACGTAGTTACCTAACTTCAACCTAACCTTATATGTTGGAAGTAATATCGTCAAGTAAGCACTATTATTTTAGACTAGCTTGGCTCGATAATGATATTGCGATGGCATAGAAACCGATTTTTTTGGTAGTTTCGATCGCGATTCGGGTAAAGCGCATTTTGTTATTTTTTTGTTATTATACAATTTTTTTATAGCAAGTTACGTATCTGTTCCATAAAAAATATTTATGAGTCAGTGGGTATGGAATTATTATACGAAACAGCAATTTTAGCGCGATTTCGAAACTTTAGTATCGTTTGTTCATACGGGCCTAAGTTCGTTTATGCTTTAACTTTGTAGGTGCCTACAACTTTGTACCTACCCGCGTCAGCTGTAGTCATCGAACCTTTTATCTTTACCGAGCGATATTTAGGTAGTTAGTTATTCATTAATGAAACACTATATAATTTTAATGTATGTAAAGTGTCAGTTTGAATGAATGTTAATCTTTATGTTCTAGACAATTTTATTCTTGTCTTTTAATGTAACACCTCATACTCTATATTTATTAATTATTAGAAGGTGTCTGCAATTTTGTCCGTGTAGACGGGTAAACAGTATCCTATAACCATCGTGGGTACCCAGTCCAGCTACCCGTGTACTAAAAATAGTTTAAATCCGTATAGCTGCAACGACACACACATTTATGCTCAAGTTGTTCATACGCATTCGAATGAATTACATAGTTAAATTTAATAATAGAAAACTTTAAATGTTTAAAAATAAAATCTCGTGTAAATATATCTGGCTATGCAACATCTGTAAATACATACTAGCTAATTGTACTTGTAAATAAATCGTTGCATAATAATAACGTTTATTTTAATTTCCATTTTGTAACAACCCTAGCACATTCGCGCGTGACAGCGTACGTACTTACACGAGCGGCGGCGTCGCCCGACATCAAAGGCGTTTCACTACTGTAGGGAATATATTGTAATACTGTGACATGGTGCTGCTCAGTGCCTCGGTCTGTGGACTTAGGAAACTACTTAGCACATGTGAGGCATATGCAGCTAGCCATGGGCTTATTTATAATGTCAAGAAAAGCCAGTTTATGGTATTCGGACTTGGTTCAAAGGATCCTGGCAATGTACGTCCTGTGTTGCTGTACGGAGAGGAACTGATAAGGGTGAACCAATTTAAATATCTTGGACACGTAATAACCCCAGACCTTAAAGACAACCTAGATATAGAAAGAGAAAGGAGAGCTTTATTTATTCGAGCCAATATGATCGCACGACGATTTGCACGTTGCTCCCCACAGGCTAAGATCACACTTTTCAGGGCCTATTGTACGACATTCTATACCTGTAGCCTGTGGGAACGCTATACGCAAAAGGTATACGGAGCCCTCAGAGTTCAGTATAATGACGCGTTCCGGGTCCTGATGGGCTGCCCCGCCGCAGCAGCGCGTCGGGCATGTTTGCTGCGGCCCGAGTAGACTGTTTCCGCGCCACCATGCGCAAGCGCGCAGCCGCAGCCGTGCGCCGCGTGCGGGCCAGCCCCAACGCCATCCTTAAAATGATAGCGGATAGACTAGACTGTCCATTAATCATTGTTGCATGCTTCATGTAAATACTAACACGTAGGACAAGGAACTTTGTAGTACTAACAAAATGAGTCACAGTTACTTGAAATAAATGATGTATTATTATTATTATATACTAAAAAAAAAAAATGTCTGTTCATTGAACATCTATCCTTACTATATTATAAACGTGAAAGTATGTATGTACGTTCCACTTAATCTCAAAAAGTAATGGACGAATTTTTATGAAACTTTCCAATTATGTACCTTATATATCAGAATAGGACATAGGCTATAATG
Organism: Hedya salicella; assembly: GCA_905404275.2. NCBI lineage: Eukaryota > Metazoa > Arthropoda > Insecta > Lepidoptera > Tortricidae > Hedya > Hedya salicella. Next base: position 19,283,215 of record FR990108.1, read on the forward strand.
TTTGTCAAATTTCGTCCCTTTTAGGGACGAAAAAGGGGATGAAAATTTGTATGGACAGTCATTTTTTTTTTACACTAGGAACTTAAATCTAGGTACTCGTAATATGCTTCACATTTAAATTAGTAAAAAATCGAGTTTTGGGGAAAGACATAAGCTACTTTTTTCCCGGAAAAATACCTTTTATCCGCGATAATCGAATCTAAGGCGGACGAAGTCGCGGGCGGGCGCTAGTATAATATTATAAATGCGAAAGTGTGTCTGTCTGTCTGTTACCTCTTCACGCTTAAACCACTGAACCGATTTGGATGAAATTTGGTATGGAGATAGTTTGAGTCCCGGGGAAGGACATAGGCTACTTTTTATCCCAGAAAAATACCCATATCCGCGATAAACGAATTTAAGGCGACAAAGTCGCGAGCAGAAGCTAGTTCTATTCTATTATAGTTGTAAAAAAAAAAAAAAAACCGTTCCGTCGAATTGAGAACCTCCTCCTTTTTTTGGAAGTCGGTTAAAAATAAAATGTATGTGTCGTTGCACGGTGTGGCTTCATCACGCTAAATCGGCTAAACGGATTTCAACTATTTTTGTTACACAGGTAGCTGGGTATCTCCAGATGGTTATAGGATGAATGTTACCATATCAAGTTTACCCGAAAGAGACATTCAGAGCCAACCATGTATAATCTCAAGGGAATCCCTCTAGCCGAAGTGACTAGTATTCGTGACTTAGGAGTTAAAGTTGACAGCGCTCTTAACTTTCGAGAACACGTGGATGTGGTTGTTAAAAAAGCATCAAAGCTTTCAGGGTTTCTGACAAGGCAGGTTAAGTCCTTTAAGGATCTGAATGTTATGATACCTGTATACAATTGCTTGGTTAGGAGTAAACTAGAATATTGTTCAACAGTGTGGAATCCTGGCTACAAGATACATTCGAATCGCATCGAACGAATACAGCGACGATTTCTATACCACCTGGCCTTCATCCAAAGGAAGTGTACTGTACTGCCATCGTACGAAACCAGACTTGATTATTATAAAATGGAATTACTGTCAAATAGAAGAAAAACCTGTGACATCCTGTTCCTTTATAAACTTTTGCAAGGTTTAGTCGACTGTCCAGAGTTGTTGGAAAATGTTAAGGTTGTGGTCCCTCGCGCAGGTAGTCGCCTGTGCAATAGAAAGCCTTTTTCTCTTCCGCAATGTTGTACTAATATAGGCAAGCATGCACCTCTGTATAGAATGTTCGCATCACATAGTAGTGTTCAATTTAATTTAGATATTTTTGCGTGTTCTTTAGCCTCCGTTAAAGTAAAGCTCAAACAAGCTAAAAATTTAAATTTACTTTCCTAGTTTATTCATTTCATTTAAATTTATTTTATTTATATAGTTTTTAGTGTTAAATTTTAAAACTGAACTGTTCTCTGTACTTGCATGTTGTGTCTACTGTTTTATAGGGTGTGCGATAATGTTCAAGCAGTGATTTTCAATATTGTTATTTTGTACTTTGTAACATCCAATTTGTAGACCTTATTAAAAAAAAAGGATACTTTTTACCCGACTATGCTGAAGAAAAAAAGAGGGGTTATGACTTTTTCTCTTCCGCGAACGAAGTTGCGGGCGCCTTCTAGTATGTATACCTATTAATAAAACAAGATGGACTATTTGAAAGTCACTGAACTGTTTTTTTTGTATGTTTGTACGTACCTGTATTTGTATGTGTCTTTACGCTCTCAGCATGCATTTTTGATACACGGGTGGCTGAGCATCCACAGATGGATATATGTTTAGAATACTTTTTCCCGCGTACGCTGAAGCAAAAATGAGAATTATGACTTTTTCTCCTCCGCGAACGAAATAATGATTAAAAAACAATCAAAAGTTCATTGTTTAAGATTGTTAGACAGACTCGTTTGCATGACTGACTCTGCGCTTCGGGAAAAGACACCGCAGGGTATTTCGAAAATTCCCAGCAAAGAAAATAATATGTCCGTCTCGTTAAAAAATGACTAACATTTAGAAAAATTAAATTCATTCTTACACTTCCTTAACATAAATTAATTTGATCCTAATTTTGAATTATATCACACTTTCATTACAAATAAATGTCCTTAGGGTAATTCCGGGGTAGATGGCTATAAGTTTAAGATGGCCAGTCGAAATGTTTCCAACTTATAGGATGTTAATGTCGCTTATTTCACGTAAACTTTATTCGTTGAGAAGACAACACTTGATAAAAGTGGAAAAACAAGTAGGTCAAAAGAAAAAATCTCATGAAAAATAACTTTCTTTAAAAATACGCTTCTTGAAAATTTATAAAGAGATTGCCGATATATAACGTAACTTTATTTTTTAACTGGCCCAGTAATAATGATTATTTTAGAAAGTACTGAGGTTTTCGTACATATTAAATTTAAAATAACTTGAATGGGCGCAGTACTTTTTTTTTTATTCGTTGATATAATGAACCGGCTGCATCGGGAGAGATGGCCATACGCAGTTATTTAGTACTGGAAAGCCATGAACTGGGATCTCAAATACTAAGAAAAAAGAAATAAATGTTATTAATTAAAATCATAGCAATAGTAATAATAATATGCGAGAGATGACAAATACATTACTATACATCCAGAATAATGAAGAATTGACTATTATGTAGAAATATATACTGTGAGTTCATTAAAATTGAACCGAATTAAAAAAAATGTTTATTTTATTTAAAAGGAGTGAAATGTGCACAAAAATAGTGAAAATTTGAAATCTACTCATATTCAATGTTATGGCCATCTTTCCCGGACATATTCGGGAGAGATGGCCAACCCTAATTAGATTTCAAAATATTATTTGACCATGTTCGCTTAGTTTTAACAATGTGTGTGGTTTTGTTTACGTTAGATAGATAATCAAAGTTGAATTTTCAACTAAAATCAAAATTGAAATAAAACAATTTAACGGATTATATCGCGTATATTATCTCGTTTTAGTTCCCGACGTTTCGGAAGCTTTCCAGCTTTCCATGGTCACGGGAGGACTGAGAAAAGATGTATTTTCCTCTGTCAAAGTTACAATTTGTGCAAACTACCCATTTTTTTAAAAAACACAAATAAAGGTGTACATACATGCCAGATGGGCCTAAGCTGTAAAGACAGTTACACATGTGCCAGAAGGGCTTAATTATTTTATTCTAATAATTTACCAAGCAGCATTTCACAAATGAGGCGTACTGAGAAGAAAAGAAACGCTGCAAAGAAAAACTCCCAGGCTACCTCATTACTAATTATAATATTTAAAAAACAGAGACTATTAAACTACTTTTAAACAGATAAGATATTTTACACCGTTCGGAAATTAAGGTTTTGCAGTCCTGTGTCTCGCTTGTTCCTTGATGAGATGTATTACAGGATCCCAAGCTGGTGGTAGTGACAATCCATCTTCTCTATTGAAATTAGGATGCTTTTTAATCTCAATAGCCTCGCGTAGCATCCTGGGAAAATATCTTTTTTCTTTGGCAAGGATAGAAGGTTTATCAAACTTAATTGAGTGGTTTGGTTTGTCAATGACATGTTCACAGACTGCAGACCTATTACACCGACGGTGCTTGACATCTGCTATGTGCTCCTTCACCCGGGTTGATACACTGCGTTACGTTTGACCAATGTATGAAAGACCACACTCGCAGTCCAGCTTATAAATGCCTGCACTCTGCAAAGGGGTGCTACTCTTCACGGGTCTAAGGTATTGAGACACCTTCTTCAACGGCTTGAAATATGTTTTTATAGAAGCACGCTTCAAGATGTTTCCGATCTTGTCTGTGACCCCTTTCACATATGTTGGTTTCTTCATACTGGGATTCTGCTTGGAAGGTGGTATCTGGAGCTCGTTGGCTCGAAGCGCACGTTTGACATTCTGTAACTCAGCAGTCAGATGTTGATTGTCGCAGATACCCCTGGCTCTCTGAAACAAAGATTTACCCACTGTAGCAAGTTGACAGGGATGGTGGGGAGATTTGCCATTCAAATACCTATCTGTATGCGTAGGTTTCCTATATACAGTATGACCTATGTCATTTTTAGGACCTCTAATTACTAGCACATCTAAGAATGCAAGTGAATTTTGATTTTCCAACTCCATAGTGAATTTAATTTTACTATGCATGGAGTTCAGATGGTCTAAGAAAGCTGAAATACTAGATCTAGGTAAAATAGTAAAGATCATCTACGTATCTTTTAAAGATCCTCGGCTTGAAAGGTGCCAATGAAAGCGCTCTCTCCTCGAAGTCTTCCATGAAAATATCAGCGACGACAGGAGACACCGGAGAGACACACCCCATTGCCACACCATCAACTTGCCCGTAGAATTCACCATTCCATAGCATATAGCCAGATGTAAGGCAGTGTTGTAATAACTCAGCATATTCTATTGCCATCTGTTGTTCACCCAATCTTCTTTTCACAATTTCGATACATTCTTGAACTGCTAGGCATGTGAAGAGAGACTGGACATCAAAACTGACCATAATTTCATCATCAGTTAGTCTCAAATCCTTAATCTCACTGACAAAATGGTATGAGTCCCTTGTGTATGCTTCCGTCTTCCCTCGCAATAAAGAAAGTACACCTGCTAAGTGCCGAGCTAATCGATAGGTAGGAGCATCGATTTGACTCACTATAGGGCGTAATGAGTCAAATCGATGCCTTAGACCCGTGAAGAGTAGCACCCCTTTACAGAGTGCAGGCATTTATAAGCTGGACTGTGAGTGTGGTCTTTCATACATTGGTCAAACGAAACGCAGTGTATCAACCCGGGTGAAGGAGCACATAGCAGATGTCAAGCACCGTCGGTGTAATAGGTCTGCAGTCTGTGAACATGTCATTGACAAACCAAACCACTCAATTAAGTTTGATAAACCGTCTATCCTTGCCAAAGAAAAAAAATATTTTCCCAGGATGCTACGCGAGGCTATTGAGATTAAAAAGCATCCTAATTTCAATAGAGAAGATGGATTGTCACTACCACCAGCTTGGGATCCTGTAATACATCTCATCAAGGAACAAGCGAGACACAGGACTGCAAAACCTTAATTTCCGAACGGTGTAAAATATCTTATCTGTTTAAAAGTAGTTTAATAGTCTCTGTTTTTTAAATATTATAATTAGTAATGAGGTAGCCTGGGAGTTTTTCTTTGCAGCGTTTCTTTTCTCCTCAGTACGCCTCATTTGTGAAATGCTGCTTGGTAAATTATTAGAATAAAGTAATTAAGCCCTTCTGGCACATGTGTAACTGTCTTTACAGCTTAGGCCCATCTGGCATGTATGTACACCTTTATTTGTGTTTTTTCAAAAAATGGGTAGTTTGCACAAATTGTAACTTTGACAGAGGAAAATACATCTTTTCTCAGTCCTCCCGTGACCATGGAAAGCTGGAAAGCTTCCGAAACGTCGGGAACTAAAATGAGATAATATACGCGATATAATCCGTTAAATTGTTTTATTTCAATGAGTAATAATCGCGGAAACAGAAGAAAATATTAAAATCAAAATTCTAATGTTCATAGTTTCAGCATAATTGGTCTTGGAAAAAACTATCGCCATCTACCCCGGACTTACCCTAAATCATTGCTATTGGTAATAAAAAAAACATCGAACGTATGAATTGCAATATTTAAAAAAACCCTAGTATACAATTACAATATTGATACAAAGATCTAAGTAGAAAAGAAGAATTATTTGCGATCCACTGCAGTCTAAGCCGGAATCGAACCCGCGTCTCTGTTATACCGGAACAGCGCCCTAACCGTTAGACCAGCAGACCGCTTGTGATTCACAACGAATTAATCCTCTACCTTCGGTAACGACACGTTACTCACGACCTTATGTACCATTAATTTTTGCAAGGTTTACTACCTTATAGCACCAGTCTAAGATGCGCTCTCGCAACATTTCTTCAAGCTGACCTGCCATTTCAGTAGTGTCAAGCTTACGAGAGAGATGGCGCTGTGATCACTTTTGTGTTTTGTTTATATTTTTAATGTGAAAACATCACATTTTTTTTGATACAATATTGATACAAAGATCTAAGTAGAAAAGAAAAATTATTTGCGATCCACTGCAGTCTAAGCCGGAATCGAACCAGCGTATCTGTTATACCGGAACAGTGTGCCCTATCCGTTAGACCATCAGACCGCTTGTGATTCACAAGTAATTAATCCTCTACCTTCGGTAACGATACGTTACTCACGACCTTATGTACCATTAATTTTTGAAAGGTAGAAGGGTAAGGAAAAGGGGAAGACCAAGAAGGACATATTTTATTTGCTCCATATACATAGGTATATGGAGCAAATAAAAGGAAAAATAAATGTTTCAGCATATAAAGAAGTAAAACTCATAGATAACAGTCTCATATTTAAATTACATTAGCGGTTACTCAGGTTGTAAAAGCCCAATATTGATCGACACGTTTCGGTCCATTACGAGGGCTCATGAGCGACGAATGGACACCGACGCGGCTCGCCTCGGCTTTTACATCGTTCGTAACCGCTAATGTAATCTAAATATATCTGAGTCTCACGATAGTTTTCTAGTTAAGATAACAGTCTCATTTAAATTTCACCCTTAATTAAGTTGTTTTCGTCGGCTGCATCAATTTTTTGGCAACCCTGCGCTGCGGGGCCGCAGTGGCGTTGCCGCGACCCTAATAACTGGGTCAAACCAGTTGCAGTTCGTGGGTCGGCATCGGCAATGTTCGGCCGTTTCCGAATGCATGTGTTTTCGACTTCACGGATACAGTTTCAACAGTTGCAACTTCACGGATCGCATCGTATTACTGGCAGTGTGCTGATTTCTATATTCATTACCGTGGCCCGCTTATACAAAATCATTTTCCAGTGCGTTTAGAGACCTCTTCTACCCCGCAGGCCACCGTCCATGTAGTATCACTGGGATCAATAGATGGTCAGTTTTTGGATAAAAAAAGAGAACAAAGAAAAATATACACCACGGCTATAGACTCCGCCAAGTCAAAGGCTATATTAACAGTACCTACGCTGTTTTACATTTAAAAAAATTTCATGTATTTTCCATGTTTTAAGTACAAGTAAGTTAAGTAAGTATAAAATAACTAAAACGAAACTAGCGATAATTGGGTGCTTGGTGCCGAAACCGGGATGTGTAATAAAATTTTATTCCACTTAAATATTTGAACGAATTTTATATAAGCGAGTACATTTTATGGAGGATGCAAATTCCGGCCCGTGGTTTCTAATATTTGGCGCTGGATACCTGTGGATATAATAATGAAATAATGAATGTAATTAGGCCGCAAGGACACTTTTACAAGTCTGACTCTACGGCATTTCCCAAGAGGAAACCACTGTTGAGATGAGAGCCGAAACAAACTCAACAGTCAGTCATTTATAAAAAAAAAAACTTCTAAAACAATATTTGTACTTAGCCTATCATAAATATATGTTTTTAAGTATAAACTCAATGCGTAGCTCTCCAAGAAAACATATCAAAACTTATTAAAGTAAAAATATAATAGAAAAAAAAGCTTACTAAGCCTTCCTCCTTTAAAAACGTCATTTTAACCCTTAGAGGTTTTGAGTCACATTCAAAGTCAAGCAGATAAAGTCTATCTTTAATGTTTCCTAAACTGCCATTAGACTTTGATTGATCCTTTTCCTGTATTTATTTACTCTAGCCAAACTTTTTTTTAAAGTTACAAACCATTTAAATTTAAAATGTATAAACATTGCGACGACGTGGCAAACTTTTGTCTACACTTCCCAAAGTATCCAATTTCAGAACATTTTAACGGCAAAGTTTAATTTGTCGGTGGTTTCTGTCTAGACGAGATCTTTCCACACTTAGTACTTAGGTTTCACTGGAATTTTGGGTTCACTGAATTGAAACGCTGCCCATGTTACTAAGCAATTTAAACGAAACCGTTTTCATTGTCGGTTAGAAAGGAATGGCTTTTAATACCGTGACCTCTCCAATGTGTATATAGACATTGGCATGAGTCCTTCGTGTATTTAAAATTGGCAATCTACAGTCAACCTATTGGAACCCTAAGCCACTACAGAACTATGTCAAAGTGACGTCTTATATGTAATAAGGAAGATTTTTATTTAACACCGTCAACCCCGTCTTTGTCTACACGCGCGCCAATGTGTATGGCCGGTACAAAAAATAAAGATAAAAATGTTTATTCTGCAAATAGTTCACACACAGTTCAAACTTAGAATCCGGCATCGCTTCTGGGGAGCAATACCTGGGCTGTACACACTCGCTGATACCGATTGACAGGCAAGCCGTCCTCTCCGCACGTTATGTTATGAGTAAGATACGGACATCAAACGTGTCTTGGCGAGCGTGTTCACCCGGGTTTACGAGATCGTTTCCTTGCAACCTTTTTTGAATTTTTTTACTGTCTTTTGTGATCCGCAAAAGAGCGCCTATTGTATAGACGCGGTGACATGAAATAAAATAATATTTTAATGAACTCAGGATGTGTTTTTTAGTCATTCTATGCCTTTGCACACGGCGGGCATACAAATGGGCATTTGTCCCTGGCCTTGGCCGGTAACTGCTATCTGTAATACAAGATGGCAGAATCTCAGATTTAGCGTGTGATTGTTGTCTTTATGCTTTGTCTGGTTGACATGACTAGTTAAAATAAAACCGGCCAAGAGCATATCGGACCTTGCTCAGTGTAGAGTTCCGCAGCCGTTTATACAAAAAAATGGACTACAGATGAACAAAATACGATATGAAAAAGTGTACTAGCAAAAGAGCGTATCTCCACGGCGCTTACGTCCTTTAATAGCTCGAAAACGGCTGCACCGATTTTATTCAATAAAGTTTTCGTTGAAAGTATTGTGTAAGGCCTCATTTTCATGAATTTATCCATAATTTTTTGACCCGTGCTTGAAAAATTTGAGGGAACGCTATTTTTTGGATTTCTGGAGTGAATATTTACAAAACTGCAGACTTTGTCAAAAAATAATGTTTGGAAACACCTATTATTTTTAAAAGACCCATTCGACGACAACCCACACACTAGTATTGGAACGAAAACAAAAAATTGCCCCCCATTAGGTGTACGGTGTAGGAGAGGCATCTGGAAAAAGGTTTATTTTACCGTTTTTTCGGCGTGATACATACACATACTCATACCTACCAAATTTCAGCTTTCTAGTACTAATGATCACTGAGCCAAGCCGCGGACGGACAGACAGACGGACAAACGGACATGGCGAAACTATAAGGGTTCCTAGTTGACTACGAAGCCCTAATAAAAACCATACGAAATGTGAGCAAGTCATAAGTCTTGCATACATAATGCCGTAGCTTCAGATATAGTTGACACGTGGTTCATGCCACTGAGCTCATGGGGCTTTTCCATAATGGTAGTCAGGTACGTTACCACCAAAACTTGAAACGTGTTAACAGTGGCGTAGCTAGCTAACTAAGGACCCATGCCTCCATTCCATCCCATATACATAAAAAAAAAAACAGAAATAGTGACGGAACATCATAAACATGTCTCAAAAGTCAGCAACTGGTGTAAACTGTTCTGGCCAACTCTAGGTTGGACCAGGTACCATCCTAGGCTACTCAAGGGCAACATGAAACATTGAGGTCCCATGTCAGTTTCGAAGTCCTGTTAGTCAGGGACCAATGGCCCCGAAAACTTTGGGGGCCCCATCTAACTTTTCGATAGCTACATTGCTGGTCACGGTCCGAGAGCCCCCTGAGCTTAGGGGCCCCGGGGCACGGCCCCGTCTAGCCCTTCTGTAGCTATGCCAGCGTTCTGTAGCGTGTTAACCCTTTGGACGCCGTCTTGCAAGAGAACATAAACGCTACTTCAAAGTTTAGTGTAAAGGTACAAGTTCGTAGCCAACTACATGTAGCAACAGCAGGCGACCACGACACCTTTGGTTTCTATGACAATGTATGGAGGCGACGTGTCGCTAGCTACGCAAGGTTTTTCATAGAAATGCATAAAACCAGTTGTGCGACGGCGATACGTCGCCTGCCTGCTGCTGCTACATGTGATCGGCTACAAACTTGTACCTTAAGAGTCCCCGGTAAGCTCGGTTCTCCATACAAATAGTTAAGCTCTCATTTTAAAACGACTAGCTAGTTTGCTCTGAAACTTTGTACTTAGAATAATTTAAGGTATATGCAGGCCTGTAATTGGTTTATGTAGCTTCAGATGCCATAGTAAAAAAAATACAGCTAATTTAAGTTTTTCATACAAAACTTGTTTTTGCTGTATTTCTTTGTTTTATAAACTGGAGCCATATAAACTAATTACAGTCACGTCATTGCATATGCAAAGTTTTATTACAATCCAACACGTAGTTTTTAAATAAGAACGAAACTCCGTTTGTATCGGAAGGTGAAATTCGGCTGAGCTTGCCGGGGACTCTTAATACAGCGCAGTTGACGGAAGCTAACAATGTATCCAGACAATAATAGCATATGTGCCATTGTTGCCATCCATATTAATATCGTAACATTAAAGTATAATTTTTTACATGGCAATAATTTTGTCAGCCATTTTCCTTCTTCTGACAATACAGAACTGCACCACGTCAAATTCGCTTTTATTTATAAAAACAACAACACGACCCGTAGGGCAAATTTGTGCTGTAAACAGCCATAAGCACGATGATTTGTGCCTGGGTCTTGTTCTATGTAATTATTGATCTATTTAATTAGTACCTAATTACCGTAAAGTGCTGTAACTTTGCCCACCAGCTAGGAAATATGCCTGCTTGAAAAACTGTTTTATCTTACCACTTCCAACAACCATTTATTTTTAACGGGAATAATGTAACAATACTGTCATGGCAATCTATTCCAACTCGTGTTTGGCAGAAAATGTATATAGGGCAATGTTGCGAAGTTTTACGCTATGTATAGAAGTGTCCACGAAAGTGATGCGAACGGAATATAAAGCTTTTTTCTTTTTTAATTATTTATTTAGGCAACATACATTCACAATTAAAAACTTATATGACTATTATTATTACGATATTCCTCTTAAAATCAAACAGGCCCAGAATAACTTTGCATTCAAAAAGTCCGTGAGCAACTTCTTTGCTGCCAGAACCGAAGACTCTTATTTTATCTGCTTCATACATTTCATCGCTATATATATTTCTTTATTTATTTTAAAATATTTGTATATGTATTATATATATTTATGTTATTCATGTATTAAGTATATGTCTAAATATGTGTTTTTGTAGAAATAAAACAATTTAACGGATTATATCGCGTATATTATCTCATTTTAGTTCCCGACGTTTCGGAAGCTTTCCAGCTTTCAATGATATTGTTTTATTTCAATGAGTAATAATCGCGGAAACAGAAGAAAATATTACGTGTTTTTGTAGTTACACAGGTCTCAGCACCGCCCACAATTTTGCTCCTTTGCCCTAAGGTTGACTGGTAGAAAGACTGGTTATGGCATTAAGTTCGCCTTCTGAACGATAACTTTTATTTTGTGCAATAAAGATTAAATACATAAATCTTAATAATTATTACCGTAAATGACGTGGCGTGCGATAACTTGTTTTTTTTAAGGAATTTTATGGCCTGGTATGTAGACCTTTAAGCCAAACAATAACTTGAGGTTAGTTGCCAATGTTGCCACAGATAAATATTTGCAATAAGCCTTGCTGGTTTACATACCACTAGTAAACCCTCCTTTGTCGATGTCAATACATAACGCTTCGTGACATTTGCCATGGACGTTATTTTGTCTAACGACCGTAACACGGATGGAATTGAGTGTCAATAGCACTATACATATACAGTTTGTTTGTATGGGGCGAATTGGTTTTGTCGCGTTGTACAGGCACGTAGGGGTGACATGGGACGCCGGAAACAAAATGACGAGTTGTTTAAGCGATGATTGGGATGTCCCAAAATAAAAAGGCTCTGGTGTTATCGTTAAAATAGGCTACTTTAAGAAACTACTTTCATGCGTTATACATTTGGATGCATTTAATTTTTTTATTGCCTAGCAGATATTTTGAGTGACATTAGTACTGACTGACGTCTGTAATAGGATTTGGGAAGGAAAAATAAAGGTCAAAATTTAAAACACGAATAACTTATCCCAGAAATCATACTTTATAAATTTGATAATTGCAAGCGGTTTATTAAATCTATTCCTCGAAATAGTTTTTGAATGACCGTACCTTGTAAAAGCTTGGTATATCCCAATCTGCTTATAAGAGAGTACATGCATACGTTTTTGTAAAAAATATATCTAAAAAACTGAGTTAGGTACAATTTACATGAAGCCTCATACGATTTGTAGAAGTATAAAGTTTTGCACAGAATTTAAAGATATAAAAAACATACACTAGTAAACTTTCAACCCCTATATCTCCGCCATTTTGAAACCCGACAAAAAAATTCCACGTAATTATCGAACCTGTTTATAATTTCATGAGAATCTGTTGAAAGAGGAGAACAACCGGATAGACAGACTTACGAAAGCATGTTTGCCCCAGCTGAAACGGAGACTTATACCTTTAATTGAAAATATATATATAGATGAACTTATCCATTAATTGCTACTATTCTCATTATTTGAAATAAATAGGCGTAACTGTATATAAGTCGTTTTAAGACTTGTAAGTATTACGTGTATCGGGTACATCCAATTACGTGTCCAAATAAAAAATCTGTGGCTACGGGCAATCGATTACGGCGGGCGGTGCCATCGCGTAGAAAATTTTTAATAACATTCCGATGTTGCCGTGAAGCTAGACCATTACTTCTTATGTCGTGTATATGTAAGGGAATTTGTTCAAAAATACTTTTCTTCGGTTCTAAGATGAATGTACTCCGACTACTTCCACTTGAGTCTGGCAATTTTCTGAGCTATTTCGACGCGCTTGGTTTTCCTGCGGATCTCCCCATTTCTAATTCAATCTTGCGGGAAGGTCGATGCGTGGGTAGACCCCCAACAAGGCAGAGTGACGATAATGAAAAATTAAAATGAAAGAACGTTTATTTACCAACAGCAATCATACTTTTTTTTACTTATGAAGTACTTAGAGCTGTAGTCGAGATTGAAACTGAATGATCTGGTTAAAATTGAAAATCATTGATTTAAGACAGCGCATGACTATATAACTTGTAAAGTGTGCCCAGGACATCATTCATCATCAACATTTCAGCGATAGGACGTCCACTGCTGGACACAAGCCTTCTCCATAGATTTCCGCATGGGCCGGATAGAGGCAACCCGCATCCGGCTAGTCCCCGCAGCCCTAACCAAGTCGTCCGACCACCTTGCGGGCGGCCTTTCCACGCTGCACTTGCCGGTACGCGGTCTCCACTCGAAAAACTTTCTGCCCCAACGGCTATCGGTTCCTCAAACTATGGGCCCTGCCCATTGCCACTTCAGTTTGCTTATCCTGTTTGCTATGTCGGTGTCCTGGGTTCGTCTACGAATCTCCTCATTTCTGATTCGATCTCGTAAAGAGATCCCGAGCATAGCCCTTTCCATAGCTCTCTGAGTGACTCTGTACCATTTGTCTGTTATTGCTAAATATTGAACTGCAATGTTATTATATACATTGTAAATGTTTGTTTATTGTGAAATCAGACATGTCAAAGGGCTCTTGAGGCCTACTTGCAGAATAAAGTTTTGCATTTGATTCCCTAGGTATAGGCCTTTGTGCAGAAATGATACGGATGAAGACTTTTCTTTGCAGCAGTTCGTTTCTTCGGTCAGGCGCATACTACTAACTTCGGGTTGGTAAGTATGTTTCCTATAATGATTGGTTTATATTTAAAATCCCTGCCCATTTTATGTTCAAGCCATCCTAACATTGCTGTTGTTGTAACAAAAAATGTCTTATATGGCTGATTATTCTATTAAAATCTATTTATAAAACTATAAGTTTATGGCATTAATAACCTACCCTACGTTTTAGAATAAACGATCAATATAACACATATATGGTAGACTATAAATGCCCTGTATCAGAATTTGAATCATTTGGAAATTAAGTATAACAATATTATACCATTCGTTACATTATACAAAGCAGTAGTATATCAGACTAAACAATTTAGTGAAATTTTACAAAACGTCGGGCACCTAAACATTACGTACTTATATAATACTTGTCACTTTTCTTCAACCTGACAAAATGAGCAGACAATAAATCCCCACAAACCTCAATAGAATTGACAATAACGATACATTAACGTAATGACATAACAGCCAATCCACGTCCATCATATTTCCTGTTCCCGTGACATAGAGATGGGTGATTAATAATGTCACGATGAAAAAATCACAGTGATCGCCGTGTCTTTTTCTACTTGTGATTCGCGATCCTTTAGCGAGTCGCGAGACGTCTTAAAGGTCGTCGCTATTTTAGGGCACAGGTTTGCATTAGCGCAAAAAGAAGGTCGCGAAATATTTTTACATTACAGGGGGTCGCAATATGAAAATGGTATAAAAACAGTGGTTTGAAAGTTCTGTAACTCTACTTCTTCCCATTTTTGACTACGCCGATGTTGCCTATCTAGATCTTTCGGAGGAGCAACTTAACAAACTTGAGCGAATTCAAAACTCATGTGGCTCCCTATTCGTATTCGTCGTAATTCTCACATTCTTTCTCTTCTCTGTAATACACTATTTCATCCTGCAACTCAACAAGTTATCTTCTATCAGCAAGGTCCGCTCAAAACTTTCTTCTAGCTGTTTCATCATCAAAGTCAAAGTTTCATACAAATTCTTTTACATTCCGGGCTACTCTGTTGTGGAACTCCCTTCCGCTCGATTTGTTTGTTGTTTGTTTTTAAATGGTCTTTATTTCAACAATAATGATATACAAAATACGCGGTATTTGACTGTTAACATTCGACAGTCCGATACAAATCATGCGTTAACAAATACTTTGTCAGACTGCAGCGCCTATAAAAGTTTATCACTTAAAATTTCTGTTGGTACAAATTTAACATATCTTTAGAATATAAGCATTAATTATACACATAAAATACATACTGTGAATCTATTAGTTGTAAATTCACTTCCGGCATCGAATAATTCACTATTTACACAAAACACTTAGACAATTCGACACTATATCGATTTTCGGGTGGACGTATAAAATCGCGCTTGCGCACTGTCCAAGTTAATGAGAGCCTTCACGACCACCGCAGCCGCGCGGTGATGCCCGCCGCTTCGGGGGTCTTGTTAGGCTGGTCACGGCTATGCAGTACGACCGGCAGTGTAGTTACCAGGCGGGAACAAGATGTAGTGATGAGGCAGGCGATACGTACCATATCTATCGATATACGGCAGGTCGACAATACGCGACTGGCATGTGCGCGAAACCAGAATATTGGTATGATTTCTATGTTTACTATTGGTAAAAAAATTTGAAGATAAATTAATTATATAATTACGTATTGAGGGGAGTCTTATAGTAGAATGAAGCTTGGCCAGATTTGTCCTAAATGGCGTATTATAGGCAATTTTAACTGCTTTGTTTTGGATTGTTTGAAGTATTTTATAATTACTGATGCATGTGCTATTCCAGACTGGACACGCATATGTTAGGCATGGGCGAACTAGTGTCGTATAAATTCGTAACTTAGTTTTGGGGCTAAGGATGTTTTTTCTGTTCATCACCGGATGTAAGGCACCCAAGATTTGGGCACATTTAACACGGAGATTAGCTATATGTTTGGACCAGTTGATTTTATTATCCATCGTTACACCGAGGTACCGCACAGACTTACTCCAGGATATTGAGTGGCCAGCAATATTGAGAAGTCTACGCGGGCAATGACGCTTGCGTGTAAATAAAATAGCTTCGGTTTTACTCTCATTTAACTTGAGTTTCCATTTAGTGAAGAATTCGTGCAAAAGGTCGATTGATAATTGGAGTCTAGCTGTAATGAGATCTAGATCGTCCGATGAAGTATACGAAGCTGTGTCGTCGGCAAAACATGCTAGACTTGTACGAGTCTGGATTGGGATGTCATTGACATATAAAACAAACAGAATAGGCCCTAAAATTGATCCTTGAGGCACCCCGGCTGGTATCGTATGGGGTGCCGACTTTGTATCATCAATGTGAACAGCAAAACTACGATCACTAAGATAGGACTGTAAGATTTTGACTATGTGAAGGGGAATACCAAACAAGATAAGCTTGTGGATAAGACCTTCATGCCAAACTGAATCAAAAGCTTTTTCTATATCGAGCAGGAACATGCCAGTTGATTGATTTAAATTTAAATTATGAGCTATGTGTTCGGTCAGTCTAGTTAGTTGTAAACTTGTGGAATGATGGGAACGGAAGCCGAATTGTTCATTTATAATCTTGTCTTTAGAATAAGAAAGTAAACGAGAAACAATAATCTTTTCAAATAATTTGCCAAGTGCAACTAATAAGCTAATTGGTCGGTAATTAACTGGTATAGTATCATCTTTTCCTGGTTTTTTGAGAGCTATGACTTTAGCATTTTTCCAAGCCTTGGGAAAATAGCCAGCATAGAGACATCCATTATAAATTTTGGTGATATAAACAATTGACTTTTGGGATAATTTTTTTAGTAGAATATTATGAAGGCCATCCTCTCCGGGAGCCTTTCGAGGTTTAAGTTGACGCAAAGCCTTGCCAATCTCATGTGGACGTACAGGATTGAAAAGCTTTGGTATAGTATAGCTATTGAGCTCTGACATGGAATCTTTAACTTTTTCATCCAACGGTGAACTCTTCCAATCTAGCGTAAGGCTCATATTACCCTGAAACGTTTCAGCCAAAGCTTCGCATTGCTCTGAGGTATTTGTGGTTAAGGTGCCGTCGCCTCGCTTCAAACAAGGAATACTGCTACTGTTCGGTTTCAGGCTATTAATTAGGCGCCAGACGTCATTCGTAGGATTATCAACTTTAGCCAATTTGTCGTTCCAGGCCTTATCTAGGAATTTTTGTGTCGACAGTTGGATGGTTTGTTGGAGTCTGTTTATTTGTGCTCGAATTTCTCTTTTAGCACTACCACCGAGCAGTTTTTGGTCCTGACGACGAAGTTTGTTTTTCTGCCTAATAAGTTTTTTAATCTTTCTGGGTAATTTGGGTTCGGGTTTTTGACATTTCGTTGCGGGAATGTTAAGATTTCTAGCTTTAATAATGGAATTTTGAAGATGATCAATGGCTCTATCAATTTCTAATTCATTTTTAAATACTGGGGTATCTAGAACAATATCAGAATTTAGAGATGAACGGAAGCCACACCAATTAGCTGCAGTGTATTTATACGAACTAGGTATTACATAGCGCTCAATTATACCCTTTATATCAAAGAAGAGTGGTAGGTGGTTTGAGGATAGCACCGGGAGGGCTTTTAATTTACCTATGTCTGTAATATTGTTGCAAAGTACTAAGTCTGGGTTAGTGGCTGCTAGATCGTAGCGATAATTTAATTGGGTGGGCACTATAGATGAATGGATCACATAGTCTTTTTCTAGCATGTGGTTAAAAAGAGTCCTACCACGAGTATTTACATATGAACTGTGCCAGAGGGAGTGATTTGCGTTAAAGTCACCCATTATAAGAACACGTTTGCCAAGATTAAGGAGTATGTCTAAATCTTTGCAGTCTAATGGTAGGTTTGGAGACTGATATACAGAAAAGATACAATAATCGATATTAGATATTTTGATACTGACACCAATGGCTTCAATGTTTTTAGTTAGCGGTATTTTCAATAAAGTATGTGGCAGGTTTTCTCTAATGAGAATAGCAACTCCCTGACCTTTCCCAGTATAATGTTTGTCTTGGCGGTAACACCGGAAACCAGGCGTAAACATAGCAATCCCACCAGATAACCTAGTTTCACACAAACCAATGATATCGATAGATAGTGTACTTACAGCGAGGCCGAGTAGCTCATGTATTTTGGTACGCACTCCATCGGAGTTCCATGAAAGTAAGTTTATCTTCTTGCAATCAGACATACTGGCCTAAATGAGTGAGTATAAGCATCACTTTATCAAGCATGGATTGACAACTTAGGTATTGCTGCTTTAGGTTACGAAGAACGTTGAGAATGTTGAGCATCTCTCCAATAGCTGGATCACTGGGACCATCCAACGAAGGTGTATCAGGAAAAGGTGCGATTGGAACGCATGCAGCTGCAGCTGCCCAGGACTTAGAGGATGTTACAACCGGTATAGGTACTTGCCTTTGTAAGGTACGGCTTATTACTTCTTGTGCCTTCTTAACAGGAAGTTTAATTTTGGTCAGTCTCTCCATGTAAGCAATGTAGGAGGGACATTTGTGATAATTTGCTGGGTGTGTTCCGTTACAGTTGCAACACGTAGCAGGCTCATCTCTACTCTTTTTCGAACAATCGGTAGATGCGTGTGGCTCTGTACATTTTACGCATCGAGGCGGCATATTACAGTTCCTTGAGGAGTGACCAAATCTTTGGCATCTATAACACTGGGTTACTCTACGAGTTGGCTTAAATTTTTGGATTTCAATAACACAGTTGAAGAGGTATCTAATTTGCCGGAATTTTGGTAGATTCACTCCTGCAGGTAGCTGTACAAGGAATGGAGGGTAAGGCATATTGTCTGATTTTGAAGATTTCATCTTGGTTATCTTAGTGCCCGGAAAACCAAGGCTTTCAAGTTCATGGCATAGCTCATTTTCAACCTGTGCTGGTAGACCTTTGATAACGACCTTTGGTGTCCTTTCGTCTTTACGCGTGTAGGTGCAAAATAGGGCATTGTCCGTACGCAAGCCTACTTTGACTGCTTGATGTGCTTCTGGCGTGTAACATATTATAGCAACTTTGTTGTTACCTTTATACTGCAGATGGAAACGGTTAGTGTACTTGCCCACTAAAGTCATAATCTGTCCATGTGTGTAATTCTCCTTCAAATCGAATACTAAAGGTGGAACATGTCCAGATCTCTTCTGAGTAGTAGCAGCCTTGTGAAAACTTTCATTGGGTGCATCATCTTTCTCGTCTTCGGGGAGGCCAGAGAATCGATTTTCGCTGATGTGACGGTTGACGTCAAACTTCGACTGATCTTTGGGAAGAGCCGCGCGCTTTGGAGTAGACCATTTTTCTGCTTCGGCTGGTCTCTTAGCACTAGGGTTTCCCGTGGACGATGACTTCGTTAGGAACTTGTCCATAATTTTGTCGATAGTTTGTCGATAGTGCGGTGTCCCATCACTATACGCAATGCTACGTCACTAAACCGGTGGGGCTAACTAGACGTCCGTGCGTTCTATGCGAACACCCCGCTCGATTTAAGGCAAGCGAAATCATTGCCTATTTTTAAAAGTAAGTTGAAAGATCATTATCCATCTGTCCCATAATTTCTACTTTTTAATTCTGCTGTTGATTTTCTAATCAGTTTGATGTCAACTGTATCATAGTTTTCTTCCTTCTGTTGTATATATTTATGTATATAAGTTGCATATATGTCTAATTATGTTTTTTTCAATTATTTATAATCTTATCTCACCACCTACTCATTCCCAGCTATTGTGTGTCATTTCCGCTACCCAAAGGTGGTCTGGCAGAGATCGCTCTTTAACGATGAGACCGCCTATTGTCTACTATATTTTATGTTAAGGCTCTATTGTACTGTTTCTGTTGTTGGTGTGCAATAAAGAATTGTTGTATTGTATTGTGACTTGTCATGTAGGAACAATATTTTAATGTATATCTGGATAAAACTGTCAAATTCGGTACTCGGTCTGAAACGCAATCTAATGTGGGAATAAGCGTGACAAAATCACGCTTTTATTTTAAGGATTGGATTTAATTACAGTCAGTAATGTTCACGTTACGTAACAACGCATAAGACGGAATAGTTTGTCTGTTTTACCTAAATCCCAGTGACTTTATTGGGACTGGAACGACTGTCACTATTATTGAAATGTAACGCCTTATTCCATCTCTACAGTTACATTCCGACAATGGAATTGATGGCCTGTTCCATTTCACCCCAAAATACTCGAAAGATGCCGATTGAAATTGGGGTGAATAGATTTTCCTGCTTTTATATTACGTAAATGGGGAAAATGGAGTGTTATATAAAGCGTTCGTAATAGGTTTTATTGAGTTTATATAGCTCACTTGTGGTTTTCTTTTCTATAGACCGCTTGCGCGGGTTGCGACAAGAAAATAGCGTGCCGCGGTTATTAATAGTTTTATTTAAATAAATAATATGCAGTTATTTTAAAGCTAATTTTAACAAAGTTAAGACCGGACCGTGCGTCTGCTCAATAGGGAACGTCGTGTAGGTACGGTTCACGTGTCGATTTTCATAAAATACAAAATTGAAGAAGAAGAATAAAAAAAATAGTGTATATATATATTGTGTGTATCTCGCTCATATTTAAATAATGATTATTGGCGTTTCTGAAACACTTTTCTTAATAAAAATTTTTTAATGATATTTTTTACGATAAGAATGGAACAATCAACCCCGTAATGGGGCTGGTTGTACCATCGTTTCAAATACAAACTTATCCTTCAAAAAGTAAATCTCAGTTCACACATACTAAAAAAAAAAAAAACATTCCGTCGAATTGAGAACCTCCTCCTTTTTTTGGAAGTCGGTTACAAATAGTGTTTTGTAGTTCGTCAAAATATATGTTTTTTGTTTGTGCACTATCAACAGTTTACACAAAATCAAAGACAAAAATATATTAATCCGTGGGGTTAGTTGTTCCGTCGATTATGATTATTGCCATATTCTACCACGATGGAAGCAACTAAAACTGCTCCTTCAACGGCATAGTGTCATAACGTTTCGTGACAAATATCATACGAATCGCTCCGTTATTTTACTGCGTTCCTATTGTCATCGGAACAACTTACCCCGGGCACTTTGAATCCCGCTGTCCCCTGCCGGACGCTGCCTGACGTCGCCATGCTATGGTGCCGTGGTCAGGCTCTTAGAGGTTGCAGGCAATATCATGAGGTAATCATTGTTAGCACCATCACTGAGATTTGAAGGCTAATTTAAACCGCTCGGATCTAAATTTATTCGTCGTAAAGTATAACAATTAAAATGATGTTACTGTAATTGTAGCGGGGTGATCTGCAAAAAAAAAAAAATTAAAGGTTTTCCAAAATTTTGGAAGTAAAATTATTTCTCAAGTGTGTTTGATGTTTGATGATGTTTTCATTTCTATGAATGTAATAGAAATGAAAACATCATTCATATTAAAATGTAACGAAACTGAATTTCAAATCAAATTTGGGTCGTAGGAATGACAAAAAATTGTATGGAAAAATATGTCACAGGTGCGTATCGTTCAATGAAAAAAAAAAAACATTTACATACAAAAACGTAACGAACTGCAATGGAAAATATTGGGATATATTTTTTCGAGCATAGCTCGCTCCATTGCCCTTAATAAATTTCATGCGGTAAAAGTGACAGATAAACAGAGTTACTTCGTTCGCGGAGGAGAAAGAGTCAAAACTCCCCTTTTTTTCGTCAGTAGTTGGGTAAAAACCATCCTATAACCATCTGTGGATACCCATACTCACCCGTGTGCCAAATATAGTTGAAATCCGTTGTGCCGATTTGCCGTGATAGATAGAACCACAGCGACACATACAAAAAAAACAAAAAAGTTTTTCATTGAAATAAAACAACCATGTCCTCCCGTGACCATGGAAAGCTGGAAAGCTTCCGAAACGTCGGGAACTAAAATGAGATAATATACGCGATATAATCCGTTAAATTGTTTTATTTCAATGAGTAATAATCGCGGAAACAGAAGAAAAAAGTTTTTCGTTTGAGTGACCTCTAAATAGTCCATTACAATATTTTTTTGAAAATATCTTCAATATAAAAACCTTTCATTATGACAACTTTATAATAGTATAGATGTATGTATTAATTACGTATTGATGATCTTTACGGTGGCAACTCCAGCGTCTCTAGAACAAAAGATTTTCTGTCTCTTTCCTTTCAATACATTGCGAGAAAGACGGGTGATGCTATGTTGCGCGACAAGTGTAGTCGCGGATAGTTGTGCTAGACCGGCAATTGTTGTCGCTAAGCCGCTGAATCGCTGCAAGGACGATTAATCTAAAACTGTACATTTATTGTAAAAATGTTATTTATACACGTTTCACAATCAACAATGATAATTATTTTATTGGAATCAAGCCCCGGCCGATTTCTTTCATATTAAACCATTTATAACCACCTAAAACCATAGCATGCCCTCAAGACGATTTTGAAAGTATGCAATGTAGTATGACTGCCAATTTTTTGCTGCACAAAGCTAGGTAGGTACACGAGAAAAACTTCGTCCTTGTCTCAATGAAGGTAATGAAGGGAATGTATGTCTACAATTAAATCTGATCAATGATCAATGAAATCTGTAATGGCTTTGTTTCCAGGTTCAATTTGTAATTACTTCGGACAAGAAAGGTGATTTGAACTAGGATCTCCCTCTTTTTCTTTCTCATGCAATTTATCTTGTCGGCAAAAGGACTTTAGATACGACGTTTAATACGAAGTCTAACTACTGCATTTATTGCTTAACTGTGCTATCGTTTACAGCGATTTCACAGCACTGCCACTATGTATATCATATCATTTATCAAATCAAGTGTAAAGGTTAAAGGGCGTATAGATATTATGAATATTAATTTTGGTTTTATGTAGGTACTTATGTGCATAATTATTATAAATGGAGACGGCGAGTGGGTGTAATGTAAAAGTATCAACATCGACGGTCAAAGTCTTCGAGATATGAATATTTGAATAATATAGGCGAAAATCGCATTTTCTTTAAAAAATATATATATTTTAATATGAGTCTGTTTGATATCTGAAGACTGGCTTCGTCTTTATTCTGTAAGTAGGCCGCAAGGGCACTTTTACATGTGTAACTCTACGGACTTTTTCAAGAGACCACTGCACACTGTTGAGAAGAAAGTCGAAACACACTCCAGTCAGTATCTACTACCATAGTAGTATTAAGCCTATCTTGTGAGGCGTGCGCGGAGCCGAAGCCAACGCGGTGTTAATAAAGTTTACCCTTTCGACAATTTAATGAAACGTAAGGGTGCTGTTCCTGCCCCATCTAAACTTTTACAAAGCTGTAAAAATGGAATATCTGTACATTGAAGATATTTAAAATAAATTGTAACGGACTATTTGGAGGTCATGACATGAAGGGCCAAATCGTTCTCACAAATAATAAGCTGGCTGAAAACGTATATCCAAATTTCTATAATCCGAGCAGTCTCTATGCGAATACGAGGGACAAGAAAACAAATTACACGATACTCTAGCGAAGACGGCTCTGGAATACCTAAAGTGTCATTCTATGGAACTTGCTAACTATGTAAACAAACCGCCATATTGGAATTGTCTCTGAATGATGAATTTACTAGTGATGGGCAAGACTCTGACTGACTCATGTACTTATGTATATTCAGCTTAATAAATACTTTCAACAACAATTGGAGGTCACTGAAACGAAAAATATTTAATTTTTAATTTTTGTATGTGTCGTTGTGGCTTCATCAAGCCAAAGCCGCCAAATCGGCTACACAAATTTAAACTATTTTTGGTACACGGTAACTGGGTATCCACAGACGGTTACAAGATACGTTTTACCCGCCTGCGCGAATAAAATAGAGTTTTTTTTTTCTCCGCGAACGAAGTTGCGAGCACCGTCTAGTTATGAATAAAATATCAGGGAACTGTTATTTTCTAGACATATGAATAACTATCTTCTGCCCGCGGTTTCCTCCGCCTTAAATTTATTTATCGCGGATAAGGGTATTTTCCGGGATAAAAAGTAACCTATGTCCTTCCCCTGGACTCAAACTATCTCCATACCAAATTTCATTCCAATCGGTTCAGCGGTTTAAGCGAGAAGAGGTAACAGACAGACAGACAGTCACATCTATACTATTATTATAAAGTTGTAAAAATGAAATGTCTGTAAATTGAAGATATTTTCAAAATAATGATTGTTACGGACTATTTGGAGTTCACTAAAATGAAAAAAAAATTTTTGGATTTTTTTAATGTGTCGTTTTGTGGCTTCATCACGCAAAATTGGCTAAACCGATTTCAACAATTTTTGGCTCACGGGTAGCTGGGTATCTCCAGATGGTTATAGGATACTTTTTACCCAAGTACGCTGAAGAAAAAAAGAGGGGTTATGACTTTTTCCCCTCCGCGTACAAAGTTGCGGCCATCTTCTAGTTTATAATATTAGTAGGGATAAACTGAGCTGATCTGAATGATCTGATGATGGAGCCGGAAGGTGCTCAAAGGAACTCTGTAAGAAAAAAACTCAACCCTACCGAGTTTGAGCTATTTACAATCGTCTCGGCGAGTAGTTGCCATGGATACTCAAAGAATTAGTACAGTCGGCAAAAAAAGCTTGGATAAAAAAATATATTTCATCTTCACAACGATTATTTATTCTGACAGACATCCTGTTAAGTTTGTCCGTATCGTCTCGCTTCAGAGCATCCGCAAACTAATTGCATCACAAGATTATTAAACTCATTTTTAGCGTATAAACTCATTAAGAATACCGCTAGGTGCGTTTACCTCAGTAAGGAAGCTAATATTTGAGCATTTGTATTAATTAAACATAAAACTTTTTACCCATATTTTTTTGTGCGAGCATCTTAACTATTATATAAATGAAATGTCTGTACATGGAAAATATTAAAAAATATATATTGTAACGGATTATGTGGAGGTTACTGAATCGAAAAATATTTTTATTTTATTTTTAGGGTTCCGTAGCCGAAATGGCAAAAACAGAACCCTTGTAGTTTCGTCATGTCTGTCCGTCTGTCAATCCTAGGTGTGTTAATGTATTATTATTACGACAGGGTTGTACGGTGTACGTGGATCAATTAGCCAACAGATATTACTTGCGGTAGTTGTATTTTTTTTCAGAACAACGCAATACCCTGCTTCGTAAGCATGTATTCGTACAGGTATTCCTACACTTCTAAAATTCCCTAAACATTATCTTAGCATAATAGGAGTTTGGGTAGGATAACAAAATATACCTAATGTAATGTAACATCAGGCAGGTATAATCAAAACTTTCAGCACTTGATCGTAAAACGCGCTCTTTCGCCCTAGTTCAATATTGCACCGTAAAACGTAACAGGCGTTGGTTATGACGTGACGTGTGAAACTTTGATAAAAGACAACCTTTTACCTTGTGAGTATAGTCAGATTGAATTACGTAAATAAATGTACTAAAGAAACCTTCTTTATTTCAGGTATTACGTCATAGCGGTTCGGTTTTATGTGTGGTGTGGAGCAGGCCTTTCTTAAAACGAGGTAATGTAATGGTATCTTTGCTTCTATACTATTATAAAGTGGTAAAAAATAAATGTCTTTACATTGAAGACATTTAAAAAAAGTGATAGGACTATTTCAAGGTCACTGAAACTTTTTTGTAAGGTCAGTGTATATGTGTCAATGGAAATAGAGTTGGGCCAATTGCATAGTTTCTCTGTCCCCACGAAATGAATTATGCTTTCCTTACCCCACCTGACCTTATGTGTCTTTGTGGCCCTATTATTGCTGTGCAAATTGCGGAAACTTTCCAAAATGCATAAAAAAGGTCTGAACTCTTGAAACTTACATGTTTATAAGACCTTTTTAATCATTTTTTTGTATATAAAAGATCTTAAGTTAACTTACCTGTTTAAAACATCTTTTTTAAGCATTTTGGAAAGTTTCTGCAATTTGCACAGCAGTAGGCCTTATCACGCTAAATCGGCTAAACGAATTTCAACTATTTTTGGTAGACGAGTAGCTGAGCATCCAGAGATGGTTATAGGGTACTGTTTACCCGACTACAAAGCAAAAAGAGGGTTATAACTTTTTCCTCCTCCGGTGTGGAAAGAACTGAATGTTACATCGTACGTATTTAATAATGTAGTATATGTATTGTGAGGTAAGTGTCATGATGTTTTTGTTTATAAAGAGTTGTTTGGTAGGGCTACCGGGTGCACTGTGAGAAATTTTTCTCAACGCTCGCTTTTGAAGAATAAATACTCGCTGGTGTTCAGCTGCCGTACCCCAGAGTTCGAGTCTGTAACACATTACCGAGTGGAACAGCTCATATTTAAAAAAAAGGTGGTTATAAGCCTTTCCTTTGGGCAACTCGGTGAGAATCGGCTTATATGGACGCCATGCCACTGCAAGGTAAGCAGTGCCTTTGTGCCTATATGAACCGCACGCCAGAGATTTGGATACAGGGAGAAGTGTAGTTACGCAAGGCGGTTTTGTGAAGTCATAACACTGTACCCAATAATTTCACCGTATTCTAGAGCATGAGTGAACAAGTCAACCGGTAAAATTTAGGGGCTTGTTTCGCATTTACTGGCTGCTTGGGCTTTAGCTTCGTAACCGAGATCTTATAAAACGTGAGGAGGGTTGTTATTTTTTAGTAGCATTCCGATATACTAAAAATGTGAGACGGATGAGTAATAGTGGATTAAGGGGATGCATCGAAAATTTAATCTATTTTGTAGCGCATTTTTTGTCAAATCTAGTATATAAAACAGGCTGGTTTTCAGATATGTGTTTCTTGACTATATAACCTATTCAGTGATTAACGCAGAAACATGTTTAATGAAAATTTCCTCGATAGAAAAGTTATCCGAAAACGCGTCTTCATTTCCCGTTTTTTGTCTAGTTTGTACAAACGACAGATTAATAAACGGCTAAATTATGTTAAAATGTCATTCTTCCCTTTAGCTTTCTCTTTCTTTGATGCGCGCGAGGAATAAATGCGTCCCTTATTACAAATCACGCTTATTGGCTGGCTCCGCGTTTGGGGCGTGGTTTACAAATGACGAAGTAGGCCCTTAATGGATTATAATTCCTTTGCTTAACCGTGAAATAGTGTCTTGGTTAGATGTGACAATAAATTCTGCTCGCGACAAAAAAAGTGTCTCGGGTGAACGCCGGACCGTCAACATCTCCTGCATCTCCTGATGATGTCTCGTAGAGAGGCGAAACACGTGTTGAGGATTATACTGTCTGGTGGTGGTTTGTTGTATTTGCATGCGTATTCTTTTTTTTGTGGAAACTGCATGAAAATATGCGCATGTTAGCACAATTTAGTGTTACATCCAACGAAGACACTATCTCGCGGAAAACCAAATAAATAAATAATAAATATTACGGGACAGTTTTACACAAATCGAACTAGTCCCACGGTAAGCTTAATAAGGCTTGTGTTATGGGTACTAGACGACGATATATTTAATAGATATATTACTTATATACAGAAAACATCCAAGACTCAGGAACAAATATTTATGTTCATCAAACAAATATTTGCCCTTACCGGGATTTGAACCCAGGACCTCAGCTTGGCAGGCAACGTTACTCCCACTGAACTAAGCCGGTCGTCCAGTAAGGAATTATAATCCATTAATCGAATATGGACTTCCGTAAAGTAACGCCTGAATCTAGCAATTATGGGTAATAGTGCTTGAAGACGAAGAACAGTGCGTGTTATACCACTGCTAGTGATGGCCTACGGAACAGAGACGTGGTCGTTCATAAAGGTGCGTCCACACTTGTATCATTTGCTCGTAACCGATCACCGTGGCGTGGCATGACTGCGTATCGCGCTGCTTGGACGCTCACAGTCGGCGCGGCGATCACGCCACGCTTGTCCGATCTAAGTGTGTGATACGCGTAGCAACATGGATTTCGAGCGATCGGATCGGCGCAACGTCCAAACGCGTGATCGTGACACGCGATCATGTGCAATGGAAAGAGCTATGCTCGGAATCTCTGTGCGTGATAGAATCAGAAATGAAGATATCCGCAAAAGAACCAAAGCAATCGATACATAGCTCGCAGGGCTGTATGGTTGAAGTGGCATTGGACGTAACTCGATCCCGAAACGTCGAAGAATTACCAACGAAAGGTAATTAAATAAATCATATTTAAACGCGATTAAGCCCCGTTTTGTTGTGTTGTGATAATGAGTAAAAATCGTGTAAGTTTAATTAAATCAATGTTTAGATAAGGGTTAGCAAGAATTTGTGAATTTTCGGAATGATTCTCCTGGGCTGTATCGTCTTAACCGAGGTCTTACGTAACGTTGGCTAAGCAGCAATGCGGTGATGTCTGTATTTAACTATTTAGGTCGGTTAAATGTAAACTTACTGTTTCAGTTGAATTTATTTATCTTTATTTGGGGCAAATTTAGCTGCTATTGTGAAATATTTTGATACGAACTGCGGAATGAAATAGTCAATTGTTTTATTATTTAAATTTAGATAAAATTAGTTTATTGTAAACACAAAAACTGAACAGAAATTCTCCGCGCAAAAGTGGCCCCTATATTGTTTTGAGTAGTATAGTACTTACCCTAGTATAATCTTGATGCAATGGAAAGGGCTGTGCTCGGAGTTTCTCTGCGTGATAGAATACGAAGTGAGGATATCCGCAGAAGAACCAAACCAACCGACATAACTCGCAGGATTGCGTGGTTGAAGTGCCAATTGGCGGGCCATGTAGCCCGGAGAACGGATGGCCGTTGGGGCAGTAAAGTTCTGGAGTGGCGATCACGTATAGGAACGCACAGCGTGTGACGGCCCGCGACTAGGTGGATGGATGACCTTGTGAGAGTCGCGGGGAGTTGGTAAATGCAGTCTGTGCAGATTCGCATTCTGTGGTGTGCTATTAGGAAGGCCTATGTTCAGGAGTGGACGTCTGTGGCTATATACATAGAATCTTGATACTATACAATATTAAAGCAACGGTTGGAGTCATTGCATTGTTCCACGTGTTTGGCTGCTCGTGTAGTGAAAACAGACAGCTTGACAGTTCAATGGGCAACAAAGGTCGTTGATATTGTTTTCATTCGATTTCACGGTGCGAAAGTGAAATCATGAAGTACGAGTTACTTTGGCGCCAGCCAGGCGACGACTGCAGACGATTTATACGCATTAAATTACCTACTTACACTAAACTACTATTAAAATATATGGTTCCCACTATACTCATGATAAGGCGGTTATTACACTATTGCGGAAATAGCAACGGTATTGTTTTGTTTAAATGGAGATAATCGCGGAAACCGAAGAGAGAAAGGGTTAAAATTGAAGATATTTTGTATTTGACGCCGTTTTTCTCATTCACAATCGTCGAACCAGACTGCATATCTAAACACGACCCATGTTTGCATCGACTCAGCGTTGCCTGTTATTGCACCCAGTAAGGTTTTATATTGGCCACAGCCACTGGAAGCCAAAAGGCCCTGAAAGTTGCCCGATCCACCGGCCATCCCATCTTTTTGTTATAAGTTCATCATCCTAATGACCTGCATGTTTTTGTAACATTAAGACTTGATATTAGTTTTGTTGGGTTTTTATTCTGGGAAAGTGTCTAGTTTCTTTTGAGGTTGAAGCTGTGAGAAAAATTTGTCACGATATTTTGAATTTGGTGCTGATTTCCTGCACATATAAAGCCAAAAGGCCGTGAACAATTCCTGATCCGCCGGTCATTTGTCTCTGTGATAAATTCAGCAATCAAAATATCTCCAAGTTTTGTTTTTATACCATCCAAGTTTAAACTAGGTATTTACTTAGATTTTTAATGTGGGCAATCTCTATTCCTCGAAGTAACACGCGGGTCAAACCACAGGACAGGAAGCTCAGGAATGTTTTGAATTTGCTCCCACATCCACTCGACCAGCCCGAATTGTATATATTTCAACACATGACATATTTACATCGACATTACTACTGCACAAAGGGATGCTCAGCTTTGCCTGTTATTGCAGCCATTGAGGTTTTATATTGGCCGCAGCTATCGAAAGCTTTCAACGGCCACTTGTCGTTTTGTAACTTGGTTCTAGGAATAAACAAAAGCGATGCCCGCGTTCGGAGTAAAAGGATTCTATTGATATTGGCTGGTTTTATTGGTGAATGTAAGTGATTTAATTAAAACATGGATCGGATAATTGGATTTTTCTAACAGTTTCTCTTGATGTCTAGAGGGGATCGGGTAAGCTTTAGAATCGTATTTTTAATTAGCAGTCGTACTCGTATGAATGAACGGGTGCACTCTACTCGTATTATTATTATTTATTCCTATTGGTGGCGCATTCTGGGTTATTAGAGCATTCATCATCTTAGGGTCCTACTGGAACGTAAATAATAGTGGACTGTATTACTGGACAGGTTCGTTTATTTGCCGTTTTAATGTACAATAACTTGGAACGTCTGTACGCCTACCATGAGTTCGGCACGACCGAGTATCGAGCGCTCGATGACGGTCTATCTCTTTCGCACTATTAGCGCGTGCGAGAGAGGTGCACTGACTCTCGATACGAGATACTCGCTAGCGCCGATCGTAAACTCAGCTTATGGTAGGCACACTGATGGTCGCAAAAAAGGGTTGAAGGAAAACTACCTAGAGGCCGGAGCCCAAAACGTTGGTCTGACCAGATCTCAGAGCAGACCAACAAACCAATTAGCGCCGCACTACACCACGCAGCTGATCGTTACCGATGGGAAGAAGCAGTTGACAAGCTGAAGCGGAGTCACGATCCTCAGCAATGGGGGAGCGATTGAGAAGGAATGGAATCTACAATGGGTCCCGGGCAAACACTTCTAATTAAGAATCGGATAGTCGTCCATTGCCGATGGAGGTTTTTTGATTGATGGGACTGTTTTTCGGCTAGCTTTCTAAGCTGTTACCGATAGAGTGTGTTGTGGTGGTGGAACTGCCGCAGCAGCTCCCACCACCACGTGTTGATGACTGCCGCGCTCGGGCGCACAGACCAGTCGGTGTGTATCTAGCTATACTAGCCGGTCTTCGTCTTGTCCATAGTCCGTTACCTTAGCTAAGGACATTGGGAATTTTGTTGGGGCTTTTTGGGAGTTAGATGGGTGGGATATTTGTGTGGGAGGTGTTGTTGCTGAGTGTCGACGCTGGGTCGTCGCGGGGTCACCGTTCCGTCCGTGTCGATGACGTCGCACTGTCTTATCCCCCACCCTTCTCCCCCCGTGCGTAAGGCAGCTGGTGCTTAACACATAGTCATCGAATTTTATTTCGCTAACCTTCGGACTCCTCCAAAGCCTTCCATAAATGCTGGTCTCGTGCCACCAACATCCAGTTTAGACCAGTATGGCATTTGATGAAAGGTATTGGTATGGAACATTATTTTCTGGTGCTTCCTTCACCAGGCCCGTACTCCTGAGCGAAACCCGGTCCTGGGACCACGATGTTGCTATTTGCTATTTAAGTATACATAATATATGTCACCGAAGTGACTGCGATTTGATGTCGTTATTTTTAAAGAAAAGATCTATTTGTTGTAATTTGTGCTAAGAGATTGTAATGGAAACTTTACAACAGAAGTGAATCAGGAGCATAAATATTGCATCACTCACTCAATTTCCAACCAGGACAGATTTTACGGGCGTGTCGCAACAGGCAGCGCAGATTAGCGCCCTAGTTTCGAAAATCAAACATTTCGAGCGAAGCTTACAGCTGCCCTATATTCCGTCCGTGGTATCCAGTTTCCTCTGATGGCAAACGGGATATTATATAAACAAATCGTTGAAACATGTTTGTTAGCAGGACTTTCAAAGACTGATATAACCTAAATAAATACCTTTTAAAAACATTTTGAGGTTACTCCAAAAAAAAGTATTTAGTGGATATTTTCGGAAATAATCGCTCCTAAAGTAGCATAAATTGTGCCCTTCTATTTTCTAATCCTTACGTCCAAAAAAGCGGCCAATTGCGAGTCAGACTCGCACATGAAGGGTTTCGCAGCCGTTTATAGAAAAAATGCACTACAGATGAAAAAAATACGATATGAAAAAAAAATCACTACAAAAGAGCGTATCTCCCCGGTACTTACGTCCTTTTGCTGAGAAGCGCAGTTTTTTGGCAATAACTTAAAAACGGTATGTTCGATCAGGTTGAAAACAATTTTATATTTGTACATATTTTCTACTGTTTAGAAAATAGAGGGGGGGGAATTGTGTCCCCCACATACAATTTTCGCTACTTTCGGAGCGAATATTTCCGAAAATATTCACTAAATCAATTTTTAAAAGAACTGTCGAATGACGTGCCACAAATTGATATTTGCTGAAAAAAAAATTTTCAATTTTGGTTACATGTATGGAGTGCCCTCCTTAGAAATATATATATTTTTTATTTAACTATCAAACTAAGTAGCGGCTTACAGAAGACACCTATACTGCAAATTTCATCAATATACATTTTATGTTTTTTGAGTAAAATGCCTGTGACATACGGACGGACAGACA
The DNA here is from genome assembly GCA_905404275.2 of Hedya salicella. Lineage (NCBI taxonomy): Eukaryota > Metazoa > Arthropoda > Insecta > Lepidoptera > Tortricidae > Hedya > Hedya salicella. The sequence goes on from FR990108.1 coordinate 19,315,571, forward strand.
GACAGACAGCCAGACAGACAGACATGACGAATCTATAAGAGGTCCGTTTTTGCCATTTTGGCTATGGAACCCTAAAAATATGAAACAAATTACAAAGATGAAGCCTAAATGAATACTTACAACGAAAATTGTTTTCATCATGATCGGATAAACGGTTTTTGAGTTTTTGCCGAAAAACGGCACTTCTCAAGAAAAGGACGTAAGTGGTTTTTATGGAGATACGCTCTTTTGCTAGAGCGCTTTTCATAAAGCATTTTTTTCACCTGTAGCGTGCATTTTTTCCTATGAACTGCTGCGGAACCCCACACTGAGCATATGGTTCGACATGCTTTTGGCCGGTTTTTATATAAGTCGCGATATTTTGCTCGCTTTCTAGATCTATCGACGCAGGACGAGTCCATCATGATGGAATCCATGGTTGAGATTTTTGTGTTTTTTTTCACCACCGCTGACGAAGTTGAAGGTACCTTCTGGTTTATGATATTACATAGTAGGATATAATTCAACCCGATCGTCTGCTGCGATGCACTTCATTCATTAACGTTTGTACCCCCTAGAAATAGGAATGAAGTCCTTTCTATGTTCTGAGGCGTACCGAGTGTGCGTGTCTTAAATTATGGACTTTTTGGGTTCAGAATCAAGAGTAGGTACCTAATATCGATTTTGATAAATAATAAAAGTGTCCGAAATAAAGAGTCAGTTTTGTAACACTGTTTCAGTACATTTGGTAAGAGCGTCAGTAAACTAACGACTTGATTTTTCATAAAAATTCTTGAGATTTTTTTTATATTCGTGAAATTGATTCTTAGTAAAACGAGCCCAAAAATCTATAATCTAGACCAGGGGTGCTGATCTGATCCGGTATTTGTAAAATTTCTGAATACACGCTACTTCTGGAATGTTTTAAAACTGTACTTAGGAGAAGACAATTATCTTCGGAAACACATGATTCAAGTTCTAGAATTTTAATAAAATATACGAAAATCTCGTAACTGAACGAAAAGAACGAAAAAAAACAGGTTATTTTGTATGACGAAAATACGAGTTTCCGAGCCCTGATCTAGACAACAAGTTTAGTAGTAGAGAGTACCCTTTTTTTAACCTCTATCTAATTTAATCGGTTCCGACTTTCGATCTTGACATGTCTGAAAGTCCGATGCAACTGTTTGCCGGCTGTAAAACAAAAGCATACTTTCCAAGCTGTCAAAGTTGTATAAGAATCGTACAGCACTAGCAGCGGGAAGGAAGCTGCGTCTCAAACTTTGACGGAGTCGGTCACGTGTTCAGCACGGCCAACTTGAATTTATATACCACCGGATCCACGCGCGGTGAACACACTTCTAGTAAAACGTGGGACTGTCCAATTTCCAGGGCTGAAACAAGAGGCAACTTCCGGATGGAAACGCGTCCGGAGGCACCTAACTTACCTTGAAATGATATACCACTGGGAGCCGGATCCACTCGCGGTGACCAAATTTCTCAAGGAACGTAGGATTGTCCGTTTTCCACGGCTCGAACGAGAGGAAACTTTGACGAAGTTGCCCATGCCTCCTGGACTCGCCTAACTTAACTTGAAATGGAATACCACCGGGTACCGGATCCACGCACAGTGACATTGCTTCTAAAGGAACGTGGGACTGTCAACTTCTTATTTTCTTATCCAATATGGATCAACTTGGATGCGTGGAAAGAGTGACTGATGATTTTTTCCAGAGTAGCGATGATATATTACTATATTAATATATATTAGATTTATAACTATTTTATGTCCTTCCCAGGGTCACAAACGATCTTCATACCAAATTTCATCTCATCTGTTCAGCTGCTTAAGCGTGAAAAGTTAACAGACAGAGTAACTGTCGCATTTATTATGTTAGTATAGATAGGCGCAATCCATATTCAGTCGTGGTTATCAGAATAAAAGCCGGAAGTAATCCTGTGTGTTTTATCTAAATTGAAATTACGGCAAAAATATAGAAATGAAAAAGTACAGTAAGGTTTAGTCATGAATCAGTATCCATAAAAAAGCGCGAACCAGTATGATATCTTTGACAGTTAAGTCCTTTTAGTTAGGTATACACAGAGGACAGTTGCTGACACTTTCGCAACTCGCCAGAAATCCTAGTATTACCCAACGCGCTGCAGAGCCGAATTTGCCGCACCCTGTCCTACGCTGTCACAACCGAAAATCCAATATTTTTTTACAAACTTTTATTTAACTTGCTATATCTAGGTAGGTACTAAGTAGTATGTATTTATGTTTGGGTCTTTTGCAATTTCGATTCCTCGGATTCCCATTGAGCTAAAATTCGGCATACTTAAAGTGTGAGTTAAGTAACAATACAATATTATTATTAGAGATCGCTATTTAGCGATAAGACCGCCTGTTGTTTACCTCTGCTTATTCGAATGTTACTGTCATGTTCTGTACATCTGAGGTGTGCAATAAAGAGTATTTGTTATTGTATGCCCGGTGGCGTGCGGTCCATATAGGCACAAAGGCACTGTCTACCCTGACCGACCATGGCTCCATACATGCACAGAGAAACTGCTTACCCTGAAGCCCTGATCGACCAGGGCTTCACATAGGCACAGAAAAACTGCCTACCTTGGCCAAAAACCCAGTGTACGCCACTGATTATGATACTATCGAGCTGGTCTGAAGATGGAGCCAGATGGTGGTCATAGGAACTCTTCAATAAAATTTTGTAAAAGTGCGTCCACACTTGTATCATTTGCTCGTATCCGATCACCGTGGCGTGGCATGACTGCGTATCGCGCTGCTTGGACGCTCACTGTCGGCGCGGCAATCATGCCGAGCTAGTCCGATCTAAGTGTGTGATACGCGTAGCAACATGGATTTCGGCGCAACGTCCCGCGTGATCGTGACACGCGATCATGCCACGGGACGAAGATCTGATCGGGCAAATGATACAAATGTGGACGCACCTTAAGAGTTTGGGCTCTTTACAATCGTCTCGATGGGTATTTAACGGGTGTTTAAGGAAAGACCAGTCTGCAATAAAAGCTTGTCACAAAAATGCTATTTTTGACATAAATTTATTCTTCTACTTACCCGACTGCGTCAAAAGGAGGGTTGAGGAAAAAGTATGTATGAAAAAGATTAAAAATAAATGTATTGAACGAAAATCAAACACAAATGAAATATGTATGACACACACGTGGTCATCAGAAATGCCGAAATGAATCGTGATTGTTTTATGTAAATTCGAAAGAGAAAAAACAGGAAAGTATTCTAAATTCAATGCACACAAATTCAGTGTATCTCTAATGGCACAGAAACAAAATTTCCATACATATTTCTCCTAATCCGGCAATTTGTTCGCCTTTGTTTAGAAAATGTATATTTCCAGTGAAAATTCCCGCTCGCGTCCAATGTTTAATTCATCATGCTCACTGTCTGTTCCAATGGGGACACACCTTTCAATTACGCTTTTAGCGATGACCTTTTTGGTTCACTTCTACATAAACCTACTTCTATGTATACTCGAGAGCAAAACTTTCCTGATATTTCCTGATACAATCCTGCACTATTTTAGGATATACATATACAGTTTTAGGATATATATGTACAGTTTTTTTTATCTGTTATAATCAATATTAAATTATACATCTAAACTGCAAAAATAACAGTAAAAACAGTATAGTTATTAGGTATAAATCGGACTCGTAAAAACCCATGAAAAAACCGTCGTTAATGGAGCGAGATATTGCAAAAATCGTCATTTTCGGATATTGTTATTTCTATGATAAGATCGCGGAAATTGCTAATACAGTTGGGTATTGCAAATGACAGTATATTATGTAAATAAAACTGGTGTTTATTAATAAGATAAATCTATTACTATTATTTAAATTAGGGTGACCAGGAACTTTGGCTTTCGAGTATATATCTGTCGTGGACAGCACGATGCACTAATATATCCATTCTTGACCAACTATGGATTAAGACTAGGCTATATATCCATAATATAATGATTTAAACTTACACGATCCACGCATTGTCACGCCCATACCGTAGTCTCGAGAGAACAGTTTCTCCGACGTCTGAAACGTCGAAGAATTACCAACGAAAGGTAAATAAATAAATCATATTCATTCACGATTAGGTGTATATCCTAGTAATCCCTTAATAATCCCTTTAAGGCTTGAAAAGGGGGTGAAAGTTTGCATGGGGAATCAATCATTAAAACAGGGTACTCAGTTACATTACACTTCTACGTGGGTGAATCCGCGGATAAACATTAGTAATATTATAAACTGGAAGGTAATTATATATACCCTCTTTCTTACTTCAGCGTAGTTGGGTAAAAAGTATTCTATAACTTTTTTTTTTATGTAACGAGTGGCAAAAGGGCAGACGAGCCACCTGATGGAAAGTAGTCATCGTCGCACATGTAGATGTGCGACGATGATAGAAGATGAAAACTGGACAATTCAATATTATACCGAAGATTGGAAGAAAAGGCCCAGAAGGGGTCATCTTTAAGAATCTTCAATATCAAAACAGCTGGCCCATATGCCAGCATCTCATCGGCTTGACAAAAAGTCCTGGTTGCAACCCGGTCGCCAGGCGAAGCCTTAAGGTTCAGCAGGCACCACGCTCCTTTGGAGCGAGGCGCCCACTTCACAACTCTAAAACGGTCAGAATTGACCGGAAGAGACCCAAGAATCAACAAAAAAAATGGATATGTGCAATACCGGAGGAATCGCACATATTTTGCCAACCTTTGAGAGCACTGTCAACTCGCTTCTTGAAGAATCCACGTTATAGCGCTCTGGAAATACCTCAGGGGGAAGGTTATTTCACAACTTGCAAGTGCGTGGTAAGAATGAGCGTGATGCCCGTTTATTTTTGGGATGCCAAGCATCCAGATAGTGGGGATGTACTTTTTTTCTGAGGCAGGAGGTGCGATGATAGAAACGTGACGGTGGCACCAACTCAAAAAGTTCTTCAGAACATTCCCCATTGTGCAAACGGTAGAACAAACACAGAGAGCCAACATCTCTCCGGAAGCTAAGTGGTTCTAGGCCCTCTGTCAGTTCGGGATCATCGACAATACGAACTGCCCGGCGTTGGATGGAGTCCAAGGGGAGAAGTTGATATTGGGGCGCTCCGGCCCAGAGATGAGAACAGTACGTGCGTATGCGGTCGAACCTGAGCTTTGTAGAGTAAAAGCTGGTGACACGGTGTGAAGTACTGTCTCGCTCTGTTGAGTACCCTGAGCTTTTTAGAAGCCAGTTTGGCTTTGTTCTCCAGGTGGCTTCGAAATTGGACTTCATTCGTAATGCCGACACCGAGTATCCCGATACTTTTAGAGATGGTAAGAGGAATGTTCTGTAACTTTGGCACTAAAACGAAGGATTTTATCTTTGCGGAGAACGCGCAGACTTGTGTCTTGCTGGGGTTAAACTGAACGAGGTTGCGTTTGCCCCAATTTGAGACTTCCGCTAGGGTGTTCACAATCTTAGACACAAGTCTCATTCTGCAATCTTCCAGCTGCTCGGGGGACATGCTAACACGGCCTGTCTAGTAACTATGACACGTGCTGTTATCCGCATAGCAGTGAATATCACAGGTCTGTAATATATGAACAGGGTGGGTGACAAGACAGATGCTTGGGGAACGCCAGCATTAACGGACAAGGACTCCGAGCATACCCCACCACACGTTCCTAGGCTTTAGGCACTAGTCCCACCGCCGGCGATAAGCGATGAGCTATCGGCGATTTTCTCGCCCAAGAAACGAACAAAAGATAATCACTCCCGTGTAAATAAAAGAGAGAGATAGATCGCCGGCAGTGTGAACAGCCAGCGATGAACTATAAATATATCTACTCTACTCTACTAGGGGAGCGATTATCATTTGTTCGTTTCTTGGGCGAGAAAATCGCCGATAGCTCATCGCTTACTCGCCGGCGGCGGTGGGACAAGTGCCTTAGTATGGAGCGTTTTTAGGAAAGTCCAAAAACGTGGTTTTAATATTGTTGTATCTCGGGGAGTTTTTATGACATTGCAGTAGTTTATTCACCAATATTTCTATTATTAAAGGTCGTTCTATAAACATACAACGGAAAAAAGTTATCAACATCCCTATTATGAATCGGATTATATCTATATACCCACTAGAACATCGCTACCCGACACTTCTGTTAGTCTATTTTAAAAACGTCATATGTATATGGAAATCCTACAGCATGTATACTTTTATTGGCTAGAGAGTCTAAAGTAGCGAAAACTAAGCCGCTCCCTGTATGGGTTTATCTAACTGACTAACAGACAGTAATCCAACGCCATGGATTAGCGTTAGTTAATACGCGAAGGGCCTTAGGTTACGATTCTGAAGCCATTTATTCAATTAAAATTGTAAGCTAAGCTTAAATACTTAAACCGTTCTATGGATGGAACACTTTTTAATTAACATTGTCTAATCTAATGTGATATAGATACAAATAGCAAAATAGCCGCACGTGATTTTTGCATATTTCTGATGAATTTGCATACAACGTTTCTTAAATGAATATTTAGATTTCATGCACGTGCTACGGGTTATTTTAGTTTGTCATTTTAATGTTAATTTTATAGCGGAAAGTTGAAAATTGTTGCGTTTCGAGCGGGAGTCGAAACCACGTCGCCAACACGGCTGCCTTAACCAATTAGGCTATCGTAGCTATAAGCTCAAGTATCGATTTTTTAAGCACTTGCTTCATTGCTACCCTATTTAGTCCCATCACAAAAGAATAAAATACTATTGAAATAAAACAATTCAACGGATTATGGGCGTGACCATGGAAAGCTGAAAAGCTTCCGGAACGTCGGGAACTAAAATGAGATAATATACGCGATATAATCCGTTAAGTTGTTTTATTTAAATAAACCATAATGTTTCTTTTTTTGTACTAAGTGGTTAATTCATTTGGTGACCCATTTTCGATCGCCTCGTTTTGTTTTCTTCTAAAAACAGTAGGTATACCTTTATTTGGAGTACAGAACAGACAAGACTGCTTTATGACGTATTAAGTCAGATACGAGCACGTAAACATCGCTTTCCCCTGTGATGTAACTTGTTCACAATATTGACAGACGTTATGTCGCCTTACATAGACTACCAACTTTAGTTTGCGGCCGTACAAACGCCTCCAACATTAAGTTTTTACGAGACCATCTTAGTTGCAACGGTAAACATAAGTTTGTGGTTTTATAAGATTATCTTATAGGCGACTTGTAAGCTTGGCTTATCTTTATTATGTTATTTTTGACGTTTATTGAGTCATTAGAGATTACTTGTGTGTGCAGATTGGAAGTCATCAGTCCTTAAAAATTGTTATGCCAATTTGAAGTGTATATCTTGTTTCAAAAGCTCAAATCCCTTTATCAATTTACGTGGACTTAGGTCTTTTATATGCGTCGACAGGTATGTCTCATTGACCTTAAAATGTATCATATTATTTTATTTTCCATAGTTACATATGACGTTTTCTCTCCTAGGTGAAGTAGTAGATAACAGTGTAAGTGTTAACGAATACTTTGTATAGCTCATTAGCTAATGGCGATGTTTTTACTCGTCTCTAGACAGCTAGGCGTTTGCACCTGGACTGTCATTTGAAAAGACTAATTAGTAGATTGGTAAGCCAAAGAATGGATATAAATAAAACTGATTACACTGAGACATTTATGTTAAAGCAAGCATGAGCGAGTACAATCAGCTGCAAAAAGATATTCATACACGATTAGTCCGATCAAAAATATCTTCGCTAGTTTCTATTACCCGTCAATAGAATTGAGAGTAGATATTTTTGAACGGACTAATCGCGTGTACAATAATTATTATAGGACAATTTTACACAAATCGAACTAGTCCCATGGTAAGCTCAATTGGGCTTGTATTATGGGTACTAGACGACGATATATTTGATAGATATATTTACTTAAATACATAGAAAACATCCAAGACTCAGGAACAAATATTTATGCCCACCACACAAATATTTGCCCTTTCCGGGATTTGAACCCAGGACCTCCAGCTTCGCAGGCAACGTTACTCCCGCTGAGCCAAACCGGACGACGAATATAAAAAATCGGCCAAGAGCATGTCGGACCATGCTCAGTGTAGGGTTCCGCAGCAGTTCATACGAAAAAATGCACGCTACAGGTGAAAAAAATGCTTTATGAAAAGTGCTCTAGCAAAAGAGCATATCTTGACGGCACTTACGTCCTTTTGTTGAGAAGTGCTAATTTATGCTACTTTAGGAGCAGTTATTTCAGAAAGTGTCCACTAAATCAAAACAAAATCTTAGAAACCTCAAAATGTTTTTAAATCTCTGCTGTGACTATTATGTGGTCAATATATTAGTGAGTAAGGATCATTTAAAAAAAAACGTAAATTAGATATTGATAGATACAGATCCCGGCAAACTTATTGAACAATAAGGGTTCCTGTTTTACCTTTTTGGTACGGAATCCTAAAAAATTACGGATCTGCGCATGTACATTTGTACGTAAATCAGTTACTGCGCAGTCAAGGTTTTGCTCAAGATGTTTGCCGGCAACTGTAATGGTGGTTGGGTAGGTAAATGTTGGATAAGTGTTACGTAGTGGATAAAATAACAAAAACCGGGTGTATATATTAAACTGCAAGGCAGTTTGGGGAATTTTTTTATGTATAAACGCTGTGTATATTTTGTGTTAATAATAAATAAATAAAAAAACAAGAATTGTCAAAATGTGTGCCACATAATGATATTTGATTTGATATTTTTTCAGTTTCGGTTACACGAATGTACTATGGAGTGCCTCCCTTAGAAATATATTTTTTTTCTTTAACTGTCTATTAACTAAGTAGCGGCTTATATACAAGACATGTATATACTCCAAATTTCATTGATGTATATCTTGGTAGTTTTTGAGTAAAAGGCCTGTGTCATACGGACAGACGGACCGACGGACCGGATTTTTGCCATTTTGGCTACGGAACTCTAAAAGCGTATGTTAAATAAATATTTTATTGTCAGCATCGTAAAGTTATGGATTGTGTAATGTAAAGTGTATCTAATGGTGCGTCCACACTTGTACCACCGATCACCGTGCCGTGGCATGACTGCGTATCGCGCTGCTTGGACGCTCACTGTCGGCGCGCCGATCATGCCGCACTCTTCCGATATAAGTGTGTGATACGCGTAGCAAATGGATTTCGAGCGATCGGATCGGCGCAACGTCCAAACGCGTGATCGTGACACGCGATCATCCCACGCGACGATGATCTGATACGGGCAAATGATACAAATGTGGACGCACCTTAAAGCAGTCACCTCTGCAGAAATACACATCAAGAGAAAATTGCACGACATCTATTACAAAACGTCACAAAGGAAAACTGCTAGGATTACATTTCGCTCACGATCTGGCATTTCAACTGCAACATGAATTTTACCTACTGGTCTTGCTTTCAAGACATTTGTTCCAAATTTAAACCTTGTTTAAACTTAGAATAACTAGAAGGAGCCCGCAACTTTATTCGCGCAAGAGATAAAAGTCATAACAGGCAGTTGGATAAAAAGTATATATCGATCTGTGGATGCTCACCTACCCGTGTACCAAAAATAGTTGAAATCTGTTTAGGCGTTTTGGCGCGGCTTTCGTTTTATTTATTATTCAAAAAGTTACACAGCCTTACAATAAAAACCAAGGCACTGTAAACAACAAAAAACAATAACATAACTACAGAAAAAACATTAAAAGTAGTTCGATTTAGTGACATACAATATAGATCATAGAGTATAGAGTGATGGTCCAATCTAAAAAGTATGCCTTTTTAGTATGATTTGCGGAGTTCTTATTCACAGGTTATAGTTAAAGAGCAGAAAAAATATTTTACGATTCAATGACATCCAACTAGTCCGTTACAATATTTGTTTTGCTGTAGTATATCTGGATATAGTAAATGTATGGGCATACACAACTATAAAATTTTCTCGAAACATAGTTATTGAGTTTATACACAGCTGGAAGGTGCTCATAGCTTGGTTCCCGGAGGAGAAAAAAGCCATAACCCTCTTGTTTGCTTCAACAAAGTCGGGTACGAAATATCTAATATATCGTCACGCAACTTTATGCCTGTAAGAATAAAGATTTTTGGCACTTTGTACGCTACAGACTATTTGACGCTGACTGTACCAAAATAATTGTAATCAGTCTAGCTGTTTTGGCGTGATGAATGAGGCCGTAGAGACACATACATACAAACATAAAAAATAAGATTATTTTTGTCGATCTAACTAAGTAGTCACCTTTACATAGGCCGCTTTACTTATTTTTATGAAAATATGTTCAATGTACAGATATTTCATTTGGAGAAATGGACCTATATTGGCTAGAAAAAGAAAATTAATTGGTATGTAGTGTTCCGTTATTAAGACGTCATCAAAAACGCAATCCCATAGACGCAATTGTCCCAGTTGATCTTACCTCGTTGCCATGGTTACGTCTTCTGACTCACTCAATATTTTAATTTATTGTCAATATTTTTTCTAGCCAATTGAGGTCCATATCTGCCACAATTAAATCCTGAGTTACGAGACAGAATAACTAAAACAAAACGTTGATCCACCCTTTTAAAACTTTATAAAAAGTATAGAAGAGATGCCGCGGCATCGATGGGAATTCAGGGTCAATATTAAGGACAGTCGCAGTGCATCGAAAATTTAAGCAATTTACTAGTGAGATTTTTGTCAAATCTAGTATATGAAACAGGCTGGTTTTCAGATATGTGCTTCTTGACTAACCTATTAACCTAATTTATAACTTATTCAGCGCCTAACACGGAAACATGTTTGTTGAAATTTTTCTCGATAGAAAAGAAATCCGAAAAAGCGTCTTCATTTTCCGTTTTTGGTCTAGTTTGTACAAACGACAGATGAATAAACGGCTAAATTATGTAAAAAATGACATTCTTCCCTTTATCTTTTACGTGGTTAACTTAAATGTTAATAAAACAATTATATCATTGATTTCATTGAACTTTTGCATCTGGCGCTTACGCCAAAAACTCGAAGCATGTAGTGTCTTAGCTTTCTCTTTCTTTGATGCGCGCGAGCAATAAATGCGTCCCTTATTACAAATTACGCTCATTGGCCGGCTCGGCGTTTGGGACGTGGCTTTTCCTTGACGATGCAGGCCCTTAATCATAACGCTATTTCAACTATTTCGAACATACTTTTCCCAGTAATATAAACCACTGAAACGAGTCAGAGTTTCACTTTTCATTAGTGCAGTCGCATCACCAAAGGATCGCCCCAAATATATGGTCACACATCTTTGTACCCATAGTAATAAAGATTTGTTGCAATATATCTGGCGCTTTAGATGCTGCAAACTTTGATGCTAACTGCACATAAAACCACATAAAATGTCTTCTTACCTTAGAAAGTGTGTGTGTGTCAATCTTCCGTAACCCTACAGCTTCCATTTGGAAACCCTTGCAATTTCCCAAAGTGTGTCTCCTATATGAGCCATCTGTTCCTCGTAACTCTGCCTTCGTACACCGTAACTACAAAGAGACATAACTACCATGAGTTTCAGTCTAAAATACGACGTTTTGAATTAACAGGATAGTATACTGGCATCTTACATTATCAAAAGCAAGCTGGAAACGTGTACTGAAAGATCCGCTTCTGTAAATGAATTTAAACCGTGTTACTCCACATCTGTAGTTGAAAATTGAGGGTCGATATATTGAGACTTACTTTGTTTTAGATTGGATGGTTTATTTATAGGTGATGTGACGTACATTGCAAGTTGCATTCTGCAGGTATTGAGAAGATGTATCGGGTAAACATGCCGACTATGTCGTATTTACGTAGGAGCCCGAATCCCGAAGTTGTTTATGATTTATAGTTGTTCTTAGTTTGGTCATTACCGAAGACAGTGAGAAGTGGGCTAGGAAGTTTCGAGCTGAGAGCCTTTAATATGGGATAATTTGTGCTATCTTTATTAAGAGACTAGAGTTTTCTTGGAGCGTTGTCGGTGGTTCGGGAATATTTTGCTCGTCAGGTTGTCAACTTGTAGTGTTGTTCGAAAAAAGCATAGATTATCTAAATATAACAATTTAAACGGTTTATATCACGTATGTAATATTTTATTTGGGTTCCAAGCCTTTTGGAAAGCTTCACAACTTCCATGTTCAATGGGTAATGAGCGACAATTGTGAAAACGGAAGAAAATGTATGGGTTCTTGTAATGGTGACCAAGCCTCATTTTGGGTCATTGTGCCAACCCAGTCAGTTCCTCTGAGGAATGCTATGCATGTATTTTTATCCGTGCTAATATTAGAATGATCTTTAGGTGTGAAATCACCATCAGCATGCATATTAAGAGACGATGTTGTATACATTGTTGTATAGCTATAATTTACTCGTAGAAGTCGAAAAGACGAGTCAACGTAATATGATTCTGTAGTCTGCTGCTGAAGTTGTTAAGGTGTATTCGCTAAAATATCTCATCATCATCAGCCAAAAGACATCCACTGCTGGCCATAGGCCTCCTCCAAAGAACGCCACTATGACCGGTCCTACGCCACCCGCATCCGTCGGACTCCAACTTGTAGGGGGCCTACTCATGCTGCGTCGGTGCGTGGTTGCGACTAAAGAACTCTTTGGCCCCAGCGGCCGTGGGTCTACGAGCAATGAGCCCTGCCTAAGGCCACTTAAGTTTTGCTATCCTTCGGGCTATGTCGGTTACCCTGGTTCTTATACAAATCTCTTCATAAAATATCTCTTCTTCGTCGGTTTCACTCTTGGCAGAGTGGTCGTGGTTATCATTTCAGGTGTTGGTGGCAAGCTTCACAACACGCCGCCATTCTCCTCTGATGGCCGTTTTCCTCGTGCATTCGTGTAGTGATGATGAGCCATTCGAATAGCCAAAATATCTCAGTCAAGTCTTAATATCAAGCATCCAATTGTCCCACTTCCTTTTAACACTGATTGACAAATCAAGCCCAGGAGAGGCAGCTTGGACGGAGGCGCGTTTAAACCGAACCGAAATGGTCCCTGCCCTCCTCCAACCAGAACACTCGTTGTCAATTACACGAATTGCAGCCAGCTAGGTCAAAAGTAGGCCAGATCAGGCGCCCTCTAGACCGCATTCAATGGAGAGCTATCGTCGGTTGTCAGCATATTACAGATCGGCTTGACTCCTTGGCACTGCGTAGAGATTAGAGATGTAGCCTCGCTCTGTATTTTCTATAGTTTATAATAACGGGAAGTGCTCTGAGGAATTGTTCGAATTGATCCCTACCGCATCTTTCCGCCATCGTCCTACGCGACTATATTTCCATCCTCACCACTTAGATAGTGCGACTGTGCGTTTTCCTAGAAATTTCCTGCCTCGCACGACTCAACTGTGGAATAAATTTTCGCCGGCGGTATTTCAGGACCGATGCGACCTTCAACCCTTCTAGAAAAGAGCGTACTCCCACCTGAAAGGCCAGTAACGCATTTGTGACTCCTCTGGTGTTTCAGGTGTCTTTGGGTGACGGTGATCGCTTACCATCATGCGATCCGACTGCTTGTTTGCTCCCTGTAACATAAAAAAAGATGTAATGTACTTACGTTGAAACTAGTCCTCTTTATTTCTGTGTTTTTTTAGTGAAGCATTAAATCTCTTAGCATGACACAAGGACCCTCCACCCCCTGAAGAATGTTCTTGAATTATATAATTTGATATGAATATTGCAGAGAAATTATATTATAGCACGGTTTGGTTAATCATATAATGGTTAATCGCATATGTATGCGACGACGCCATAGATACCAGAGGCTAACTTAACTCAACCGACTAGTTAAGTCGGAATAAATGAAAGTTGTACGAAACCCTCGGTGCGCGAGTCACTCACACCTGACCGGTTTTTTTAACTCCCAACGCAAAAAGTGCCATCTATCTCTCTATTTATACCTAAATCGTGGGTTCAAACTTCGGAAAAAAGTTAATAATTGTTTCTGAGTTTTCTGATCCTCGGGAAAAAGACAAATGCAATATCATCACTATCACATAACTTTACTATGTTTTTCGTCGGAGCGAGATGAGATGAGTTTTCTTCAAAGTAGTGACGAAATACCCATATCAATCTTATCCAACCACTGAGTCTGAAATAGGAATAGTATAGTAGAACCAAGTCCAAATTGAACTATTCAAAAACACATAACTTTGTGTCACGGATGTAGGGCGAGGTGAAACTCCTAGCGCTCCAGTTCGGGAATTTATTGTTTTAAACGCTGAAAGCATTGCTTTTGTTTTCTAAAATGTTCATCGGAAGAATATGGTGAAAGATGCCAGAAAGCCGTTTGATCAGGGCATCAATTTAGATGAAAAAAACAAGGATTATACCCGTAGTCCTTGTTTTTTTCATCTAAATCTCCATTATTCACCTAATCACCTGATTAAGTGAATAATGACGAAATATAGAAGGATCCCTTTGTTACTCATAATCATCGAATGTCATATAATAAGGTTAGTCATAAAAACATTTGTCATAATTCTGAAACCGTTATATTTTCAGGATCTTTGAAAATGTCATCCTGTAGAATAAGTTAGGTTTGTTTTGTGTTTTGTGACACCCGTGAAAAGTTAACGGTTTTGTAGAAAAATGCGATTATGATTATGACTAACGTAAATTCGGACAAGCTTATGACTTTCGATTTTATGGCAGTCAATATTGATAGATAGATATATTATAGAGTATATTAGGTGCCATAGCCCGTTCCTATCTTGAGAGCAAAATGCAAACTGCTGGCTTTTCATGCGATCAAATCAAAAACTGCCAATGCTCTCGTCTATTAAATCATAAATCATAACTTTGACTGTGACACACGACTATTTGTCGCGCGACATTAATGTCTGTTTCTTTCCTTTTAATACAGTCACAGAATATATAATAGTGATACAGTGCGAAAAAGACGGGTGGTGACGGATGACGAGACAAGCAGTGGCAATTAGGGTTAGCCCTGCTGGAAAACGTGACATGTTGGTGACCAAGGACACTATTGACGTATGCAGCAGCCTACCCGTAAGATGAGTGAACATTTTGGTTGAACAAAATCGAAACGTTCGGCTAGAGATGGTAGCATGGCATTGATGGAAGACTGAAGATATAATGTAGAGTAAATCCTGAGAAATTGTTGTTAACTGAGAAGCCAAAAAAAATTAGCTAATCAAATGTTGTTAAAGCAACAGTCAATATTAGTTTTAATATTTAAAGATACAGTTTTTGCCTTGTTTGCATTTCTTCGAGTCGGTTAAGTACGGAACGCTGTACAAAAATACCTTCGACGCGAAATCATGCAGATGCATCTAATTTTAGAAAGAAAGGATTTTGCCCTCAAGTTTAAGTCCTTAAAGCAATAAAGAGGGCAGTAAATTGCATCAAAAAGTGTAACAGAAGCTGGTCATCGACTTTCTGGTGTTTGCAATCAGAGTCACATACTTGAAGATGCATTATAATAGCATTATACTTGGGGTATTTTTAAAAAAGATCAATGCTAGAGCTGCACTCTCGTCACGAGTTAATTAACGCGTTAATAACGCATTAACGCAGGTGTAGCCGACGACGTCCTAACACGTAAATGAAGATGTCATTATGATGGTTGCTGGCGTTGGACGATTATTGATATCTTGAGGAAACTATACTAACACATCCTACTCGTAATCACAATCATTGAGTACCTATATTGTTAAACAAGTACACATCTGGTGTCCACCAGATAGCAAGTGGATTCAGACTCCCATGAACATATTATATATCCACCGCAACTGCAGAGCTCGCTGGTGGAGGGGTAACACGCTCGACGCGTAATCGAGAGGTACCGGGTTCGAGTCCTGGTGTGACCACGTGCGAGAGCAATCGTATTTTTCTGTGCACTTTGACTTGTATCTATATCACAATAGGTAATAATGTGGTGTTAATTTTCCCACATTAAAAACACAGAAACATAAGAATTTGTGTTTCATATTAACACATATTATATGTTGCTTTTAAGAACTTAAAAGCATTGTCAACGCCAAGTCTTTAGGCCGGTAATGTCGGTAATGTGGGAGTGTAGCCGTTGGTAGTAAAACAAGAGTAACTATTTACGTATTTATTCTTTGATAGCCAAATCAGTAATGAATATTTTAACATTATGACATTACAAAAACAGAACATTCTTTATTCGAATCTATTATTTAAAATAAACGGCCAGGATATGAAAAAGGTGGCTATACACGAGCCACCTCACAGTAACTAAGTTTTCGAACGGAACCCATATGACAACAAACCACAACAGTTAACAAGTTGCTTTTTAACGCATTCATTTTGGCACTTTTGGTTTAGTTAAAACGTAGTTTTAACGTCAGCCTTAAAATAATAAAAGCGTTCCGAACCTGATTTATCACGTTTTGTCTATACAACAGCTGAAAAACGTTTTCCGGAACATTTATGACGAGCATTGCGAAAATAACTACACAGGGTAAATATCCTTTCGTTTCTCAATGTAGGTTAGTGTTTTCTGTTGCTGACGTCTTTCGAAAAATTAAAAATAAAGGCACGTATTTTTAATGTTAAGTAGTCGTCAGTATCCAAGTTAATTAAAACTATTAAAAGTAAGCAAATAGTTAATACGTTACTGAGTGACGATGACGACGAGATATGCGAAATCATGAGTATAGGTCCTGCTTTATCTTATAAACTTAATAAAAAACTATATAAAATTAGGAATATTAAGTTTCTCAGAGGCGTTCATTTTTTTCGAGAGTACACGTTATGTGGACTCAGAATCAACCGATGGTTTATTTTTATGACGTAAGTAGTGTTTTTTCATATTATACCTATACATATAGTATTATTATAATTATTTTTATATTATCATTTTTAAACCGGAAAGTTATATTTGTTGACGACAATCGACTGTCTAGAGTTTTACTTTGGTCTGTACAGCAAGAAAAAATTGAAAGCTAGCTGTCAATGTCATGTTTTTTTTAATTTTCTTAATAAACCATATAGACCCCAGTAAAAATGTATATACAGTCGATTTTAGAGAACAAATGTCACATCGAGGTAATAAAAAAATATATTTCAAAACGATATGATATAAAAAGAAACTATTTTTCCATTTTTTGTCCTTGTATCGGATAATATGGCGTAAAAGTAAAAAATATATACCTTTGGGAAACTTAATGTTCCCAATATAATATTTATAATACCCTATGACTTTTTTTGTTGTTTGGTTTATACACTAGGTCAGGGGTTAACCTGGGACTCGCGAGACACATGCGACTCTTTGAATGTGAAGCTGCCGCTCAATAGATTTGTTTTTTTTTGTATCAAAAAGTATTATTTATTGCTGGCAAGATTTTTTTTGTGGCTCTTTTAAAACTTTGAAATTTTGTTTATTGTAATTTTTTAACTGACTTCCAAAAAAAGGAGGAGGTTCTCAATTCGACGGAATGTTTTTTTTTTTTGACTTGCTGACTTCTGCACTAGCTATAGGTAGGGATAGGGAGCCTATTCGTAAAATACACCTGGGTCGCAGATATAAAGTCAAGTTAGGTGACAAAGATTTTACATAGTTTTTCTGTGTCAAAATTTAAGGTTGCGATGTAGGGCGCCGTAAATTATACAGATTTATTAACCGTATTAGCTTCGTAATCAAGCCATTTCACACCGCAGTAACAGCTGCCAAATTACAAGGCACTTCATCATGCTACGTTCCAGTAATCACAGCGAGATGCGTTAGGGCATCCAGTCGCGACCTAGGTCAACCCAGCTCGACCCGGTCACTGGGTCGCCATTGTTGCTCTGCCGAAATAAACCGACTTATTGTGGACGCGGCCCACGCGGAGCGGTGCGGTCGATGAAAGCGGCACTTTAAATAGGTCGGGTTATGTTGTTTGTGTTTATAAGCCGAGACGTTATGAATGTAGGTGCGATGGCAGGGAGAGCGGTCGATGCGTGGAGCGCTTGAATTTCGTCGGGTTATGTTGGTGTTTATAAACTGGCGAATTAGGAAAAGTGGGGGGAGGAGAGGGATACGGTCGATGTTAATGGCAATTAAAATTAGCCTGGTTTTCTGCTAACGTAGTTAATAATATTTAGGACAGCGTTTAAACTAGAGGATGATTAGGAGAGTAGCTTGGATTTATAGTGATTGATGATGCTGAATATCGGCTAGCAATTTTGCTGTTACCGTAACTATATGTTGTGGCGGCGGAGCTACCGCAGCAGCTCCCGGCACCACGTGTCGGTGACTGCCGTGCTCGAGTGCACGACAGTCGGAGTGTACCTAGCTATATTCTAGCCGGTCTATGTCATGTCTGTTGTCAGTGGCCTTAGATAAGGACATTGGGTTTTATTTGGGGCTTTTGGGAAATAGGATGGGTATGGGATAACGTGTGGGGGACCCGTGTATTAAGATCGCGGTGGACGTCCCCGCCTGAGGGGCCGCCGGTGTCCGTGTCCGTGTCCGTGTCCGTGTCCGTGTCCGTGTCCGTGTCCGTAATCGTTATGTGGGTTTCGGAATATGTCAATGTTCCGGTCAAAGTAATAGTCAGCAACATGGTTGATGGGTCCGTCGTCTGTGTCCGAGTCGGAGGAGTGTTCCGGGTACCATCTTTTGATGGTAGCCGTGATGACGTCGTCCGGGTCGGACAGTATGTGTCGCGGCCTTCTGATTCAATCAAATCAAATCAAATCAAAATATCCTTTATTCAAATAGGCTTAGATACAAGCACTTTCGAATTGTCAGTTACAATGAGAGAAGTCTTTGCTGGGAAACATACAATATGATCCAACATTTGTTGCAAGGATTAGGGAAACCCAGAAAAACCTAATCAGATCATTTAACTTAAGTATAATACTTACTTATTATTGATAAAATCATCATTTTAAAAATTAAAATAATTAGTAAATCTAGAATGTGTCTAGAATAAAATTCTAAATGTCAGAGTATATAAAACAATTAATATGCGTGTACCAATTAACTATTACAATATTGTCTTAATTATACTTAAAACTTTTACAATTGTGTTATAACTAATTTATAATTGATACACGCAGAGATGTACAAATTCTCCAGATCAATGTTAATATAAAATATAAACATTTTTTTTTTTTAGAGATGTATAAGGTCTCTAGACGTCACGACATGCGATAAAATTAAATATAATAATTTGACTGAATTCTACTGAGATGTTTAAGGTCTCTTAGGGGTCAAAGTGAATAATACATTAAACATAATTATTATTAAATCTAAATTTCTTAGAGATGTATATGGTCTCTATGCGTCATAACATGCAAAAAGATAAAATTAGTTAATTAAAATCCTCAGAAATGTTTAAGGATATACCTCTATAAATAAAACAAAACTCTTAGAGATGTATACAGTCTCTAAATCAAATAAAAAAAGAATAACTTCAATCGAGTACAGGATGGACTCTCACGTCATCAGTTCATTAAACACTGGTAGGCAGTTACTAGGTATACAATTAATTTGGCCCTTGCTAGCATGAACAGACCGGACCCCACAAACGGCACCCGTTCACGAGCATGACGCATATCTCAGCCATCGCCTCCCTTAACCATATTTTAGGGAAGGTTGCGACCCGATCAACGACGCCACCGTAAGCAAAGACCTTTAAGCGATCATGACATGCTCACACTGCCGGGCATTAAACACTAATAGTATTGCCCGGTGAGAAACAACAAATGTGCTCTCATGTTACATTAAATGCGAACTATTATTACCTCTTAAAATAATGCTTACTTTACATACACAAGACTAAACTACTGGCTTAAAGACATCTTTATCGTCTAAAAAGTCATTTACAGTATAATACGCCTTAAATAATTCGCCGTAAATTCACTACATCGGTAGGTATTTTGTTATAGAAGCGTACACAGTTCCCCACGAACGAAGTTCCGACCTTGCGGAGACGATGAGCAGGCATGGCAAGCTTGTTCTTATTTCTTGTATTGTAGTGGTGAATGTCACTGTTGTGTTTGAAATCATGTTGATTTTTCCGAACATACATAATATTCTCGAGAATGTACTGAGATGCTACGGTGAGAATATTGGTTTGCCTGAATTTTGCTCTCAGTGATGCACGAGCTCCCAGTGCATAGATTGAGCGTACTGCCCGTTTTTGTAGTACGAAGATGGTTTGTATGTCCGCCGCCTTGCCCCACAACAGAATTACATATGACATTACACTATGAAAATAACTGGAGTACACGAGCTTTGCCGTCTCGACGTTTGTTAACTGTCTGATTCGCCTCACTGCATAGACTGCGGAGCTTAGTTTACCTGCAAGAGTGGCTATATGCGCATCCCATTGCAGTTTAGAGTCCAAAGTAACACCCAGGAATACTGTTTTGTCTTCAAATTCTAGCACATCGCCTTTCAATGTCACCTTGGCACAATCTACTTGTTTCACATTCGGTAATGTGAATTTGATGCACTTGGTTTTCTTGGCATTTAAAAGTAAGTTATTTGCAGTAAACCAATGTACAATAGTAGACAGCGCATCGTTTATAGTAACGAAGTTATTCTCTCTTCTTTTCACTTTAGAAAGAAGAGAAGTATCATCTGCGAATAACACGATATCATGTTTATCTTGCACAAGGTTTGGTAGATCATTGATATACACTAGAAACAGAAAGGGGCCTAGAATTGAGCCCTGGGGTACCCCCATAGCAACAGATGACCCAGTTGATTGCATCCCGTTGATGACTACGCGTTGCGTTCTGTCTGAAAGATATGATGAGACGAGGTCAAGTGCACCGTTCTTTATTCCGTAGTATTCCAACTTACGCATTAAATTATTATGATCAACGCAATCAAATGCCTTTGATAGGTCACAAAAAATCCCAATAGCATCTTGAGCGTTTTCCCAGGCATCAAAGATGTGTTTAACTAGCACTACCCCAGCATCAGCAGTGGAGCGACCTTTGGTAAATCCAAATTGACTGCTATGAAGTAGGTTATATCCATTAAAATGAGATGTAAGTTGATTAAGAATAAGTTTCTCAAAAACTTTACTCAATGCGGGTAGTATTGATATTGGTCTATAATTTGTGAGGTCTGTTTTCGTTCCTGATTTAAATAAAGGAATGATCTTGCTGTGCTTCATCAAATTAGGAAATACTCCAGTGTCAATACATTTGTTGAATATATCAGCCAAATATTTACAGAAATACTCAATATGCCTTATGACGCCTTCTGACGGCTAATCTGAAGGCGCTTTGGTCAGTGACGGTCTGTAATAATTGAGCCTGATCATTTACAAGATTTTGTATATGATCATCTAAGTTTTGTGGGATAATTTGAAAGTCAGCTTCCACCGGAATGTGGGCCGGGACATAGTCCGCCGCGTTCCTAATTAAAGGATTCGGGTGAGAGCTGGTTTTCTCAAAATATGTGGTAGATAAATCTTTGAGATAGGTATGGATGGTGGGAATCTCTGCATCATGATGTAGGGATAAGTTTGAGACGAACCACTGTACACCCGTGGCACGCCTCAGAAATCGGTTTTGGATAACCTGAAGGGGCTTGAGCTGCACTTCGCCCACATGAGCGAAAGCAGGGCTACAATAGGTCAGTATTGGCCTTACACAGGTAATATACAGGAGGAGCTTATTTTTAAAACTCATTGGATTTATAGTTTTAAACTTATATATAACGTAAGGCTCTTAGACTAGGTGGCGCCACAATCTATGTAACGTGGCTGGCAAGGGCTGGATAAGATTTTTAAGAGTTTCGGATTTATGACGTAAACTTTGAGATGTCAATGACTTGTAGAAGATCAAAATAGACTGTTGATGATTATGTTCTTGGTACATACATAATAGATTAATAGCCTAAAAGTAACATGGTAGAAATAATTGCTACTTGAAATTTTTATAGCTCTGTATTGTAAGTAAACATAAAATTAAAACGCTAAATAGATTATTTCTCCACAATGGTGGTATTTTGTCGCCAAATTCTAAACTCCCTGTGATATTGGATTACGCAAGAATATCCATGAAAGTATATGTTACAATTTGTATCACCAGAAATACTGGAACAACAAAAATAGATGCAAGTGACCTAGGTCACCCGGTCATTCGTGCGCTAAATATAGGATTGCCTGCTTTCAATGTTACTTAACTAATATTCTCTTCTATTTCCGCGATATCACTCATTTAAATAAAACAATGTAAACGGATCATATCGCGTATATTAACTACCGATGTTTCGGAAGCTTCCGTTTTCACTAAGAAAAAAAAAATCTGTGTCAAAGTGTAGGTTTTTTTTTAGTCGGCAGGGGTAACCCGAGTCCGACATATCCAGACAAAGCACCACCAAACACACATACACACACACACACACACACACACACACACACACACACACACGAGCTCACACAGAGAGACACATACACATTTGTAGATATACGAATAAGCCGTATTTAAAAATGGCTACCTAATTTGTATGACCATATATGAATTTTAAATATATTATGTTCAATAAGTTACTTACTAGTTACTACCGAGGCAGACCAATAAGGAGATGGCAGGACGATTTGAACACATTTTGCAAGGGCTGGCGGGAGTATGCGTTGGATAGGGATGCATGGCGGAAAACAGGAGAGGCCTTTGCCCAACAGTTAGGCACTTCTACAGGCTAATAAAAAAAGTTACCTTTTTACTACACATACTACAAAACACACGTCAAACTAATTGTTTTTTTTACTCCGACGAAAAAACAGAGGTGTACTTAACCTCTGTTTTAAACTAAAAACCGATCATTATAATAGTGCTGGAACAACACAAGTAGGTACCAGGATCTTAGAAGATCAATGAAGTTATTCAACACCCAAATGCAGGTGTCCGGGTCGGGTCATGTTTCTGTTAAATAGGTCAGGTCGGCCGTTACGCCCCACCGCGGCTTTCACTTCCAAATATTGTTTGCGTTTCTGGGAGAAACTGCAATGCATTTCTTTTGCCATAAATAGCATCATTTAAATTTATGTACTGAAAAAGAAAATTGAAGTTATACTTACAATTAAAAGAAGAAAAACGGCATACTTTGGACATATTTACAGAAATACTCAATATGCCATTAATTACTAATATAATAGAAGGAAAATTAACGGAAAAAGAGGAAGAGGCAGACCTAGAATAACATGGTGTGAAAATATCAGGGACTGGACTGGTATTAAAGGGTTGGTATCAAAACGACTGGATTTACAAAATGACCTGTTTCTGCATAAGGACTAGATCGCAAAACGAGTACGAATGCAGGAAGTCTATTTCTCAAAATGACATGGTAGCCGAAACGACCATCGAGCAGAAGGTCTTCATCTCTGAATGGCTTAGTATCAAAACGACTAGTTCGAAAAACGGCCACCTCGTGAAATGTCTAAATCTTTAAATGCCTTATTAATAAAACGACTAGATCGCAAAGCGACATTTTTCGCGAAACGTACATTGAAGATATTTTCAAAATAATAACTATAACGGACTATTTGGAGGTCACTGAATCAAAAATAGTTTTATTTTTATTTTTTGTGTTCGTATAAACATTGCGGCTTCATCCCCTCAAATCGGCTAAACGGATTTCAACTGTTTTTGATACACAGGTAGCTGGGTATCTTCATATGGTTATAGGATACTTTTTACCCGACTACGTTGTCGAAAAAAAGAGGGGTTATGACTTTTTATCCCCCGCGCCCCATAAAACTCGTGTTAGCAACCACGATCAACATAACGCTTAAACCAAAGAACAATAACGATTTGTTCTCCGACGCTTGCATTTTGATTGAGCTCAGTCAGGGCAAGGACAAAAGTTGAGCTGCAGCTTCCAGGGACGTAGTTTTTAAAAAGATCCAACCCACAAGAAGTTGTCATCTAAATTTCATCCTTTCATCTAGCATCTAAGTTCTAATTTTGTAAATGTTATTTGCGTATATTGGATCTTTTCCATTAACTACGTCCAGTTTACGGGCCAATATACGCATTGCTGGGTTTAGTACCTATGAGACACAACCCACAGTATCGCTCGGAAAGTCCATACGACATAGGTACTCGTAATTATTATACTTCTTAATTGAAATCGAAAAGGAATTGCAAAATATGGCGGGTGATAGGGAGAAATGGAAAAAGAGAGGAGAGGCCTTGAGTTTTACAACCTGACTTTGAACTGGCTAGGTCTGGGTAGGCCACGTTACCGGTTATCGAATTCAGTGGTGAAATAAATAATGAAATAATGATTTTATTCTGTAAGTAATGGCACTTTTAAAAGTCTGACTCTACCTACGGCATTTCCCAAGAGGAGACTACTGTTATTTTAAGAAGAAAGCCTAAACAAACTCAACAGTCAGCCAATTTTCTAAATAACTCTTATCTTTTACAACTTTATAATAGTATAGATATGCTAAAATTCTGCTGTCAACGAAGTCATTTCTTCCATTCGTATTCACTGCATGTTTAAATTTAGAGCGGCACAATAAAATCAGATTCGTATACTTGCAATAAAAATGACATAAAAGCCATATTGCCTTTTCATTCGCTCGTTTAGGATACGAGCGGGTGGAAGAGTCCTTTTTTTTCCGGTAAAATTTGATTTTATTGCTAATATATATTTAATGTTTTCACTGATGTTTTTATGTAGATTGTCGATTTTGTAGGTTTTTAGGGGTCCGTATCGTAGGACTATTACAATCTAATGATATCTAAATTTATAATTACTTATCTCTATGCTTTGGTTTTATATGAAATTCATGGTGATTTACCATCACGATCTCCGTGATTTTTAAAGTGAATTTCTTCAGTAAGATACCTATGAATACAAATATCTACATATTAAAAAAATCTAAGACCCCGACTGGGTTTGATTGAACCAATGCATTATGCCTTGGGGGGGGCGCTTGCTCGAAATATTACCTACAAATCTCCTCCTCCTCAATCGGCCCTTCAATGCTGTGGATCGTGACTCTGCCGACGTAGTCTAGCGAGTATTCCCTTCCATGAAGCTCGATCGGTTGCCTGTTGAAGGGCTGCATTAACCGGCATGTCAAGGCACTCCCATACCTGGTTTACCCATCGTTTAGGGCTACGGCCTCTGGGTCTCTTCCCTTCAACTGTGCCTGTCACCATCAGGTTTTCTAAAGTGTCGGCCTCTCGGCGAGCCACATGGCGAAAATACTGGTGCAGACAGACAGATGAGAGGCGCTGTTTGTGTTCGAGGTCAAGCATTTTCAGTATGGACCCGTTAGTTCGATAAAGCAGTCCAAGGTATCCTTAGCATACGACGCCAGCACCACATCAAATCTATTGCAATCTAAATTTATAACTATTTCTAAGTTTCCTTGGAAACGTCGCTGTAAATAAGTTTCGGGAATGGGTACTTTTTTGAGAGATTACTCTCGTGTTGAGTATAGCATTAGCACCCGTTTTTGACAAATATAGGTAATCTAGTATAATATAAACTCCTGAGATTCTAAATATAGTATCATTTGAAACGAAACAACACCAGGCATCTCGAAGGATAAGTAATGTCGGTGCTTAAACACAAAGGGATTTAACCGAGCAAATGACCCATCATTGTCTGTTATTTAAGATCGGAGACCGCAACTCTATTAAGCTGGCAACATTGAAGCCGGTTGCCATACCATTGCTTTTCTTTGTATTTATATTTTTTTGAACTGGGCAAATAGTTCGAACGACTGATGGTCAAAGGAAAAAGGTTCTCGATGCGTGAGATTAACTCTGATACTAACTCTTGATATAATTAAATTTAACTCAATATTCTTATATGGCGCACCTTCTTTCTTACTTTAAGTGAAAACTACAAACAGTAGTCTTTAAAGGAGATGTCTCCTTTGACTCTTGCTATACAAAGTTTTCCAATCCAAAATTTCTATGTATAATCCTGTTGTATACCTCTAATTGTGTTTTGTTAATGCATTATTTGTAAATCCCTGTATATTTGTGTGCAATTAAGAGTATTTATGTATGTATGTAAACTAACGTACCTAATAACAGATAGTAGAAGCACAGTGTAAAAAACATACTGTGGGCCGACGCCTTTGATGTTTGCGTAAATGACAATGACATGTCCCGAGCTACTTACTGTAATATGTATTATGCAGCTCGGGCTCACCCCATCCACGTCTCGCCTCTTGCACCCCGCACGATTGCTCTGTCTAGACGGCTTCGTCGGATGACTGTATTGATTTCTAGACTGTGGTAGAAGTACCAACAGCCACAGACTTAAGTGACCATTGGTAGACCTTATTGACATTTACATAAGACCTACAGATCTCTTAAGTGTGTTGCTGTTTACAAAAAGCAACATCGTTGTTGTTTACATCGTTGTACACAACGGCGAATACTTTTCAGATATATCTTCTAGATCACGGAACTCATAACGAGGCGCGTTACGACTTGCTGCTTACAAACTGTCTGGCTATGCGCAGCTTTTTAAAATCACTCTTCTGACAGCAAATTCGAAATTATTTAAAATTCCACACTCGAACACACGCTCGAGATTTATTCAATTCTGAACTTCGGACCTGATCAGATGTTGGCCTAAGTCTAAACACTGTTTTAAAATCTTCAAGCCCCAAAATAAGTCCTTTATTCCTGATTCTAGTGCTTTGAGTGACTATTATGTGAATACATATAAAGTTTACTTGAATCTAAAACCATATAACGATCCGTCGCTGACAACACGTCTTAATTTATAATACTAGGCACAGAAAAGTGCCTTTCTTTTCCTTTATTAAACACTCCAATAAATATCCTGTCCCTGGTCTCGTGCTTTGTTTCTTCCGGCTCCCGTGACAAACTGAAAGATAAATAGATTCAACATTTTGTATGAATCAACGGCTGACCTTCCAGTGTTCAGGAATGGAAATAAGTGGCTCATTAGAGGCACTGCGCCAGTGCGACGATGGGTCGTCGGCGGCTAACTGCTGATTGTATTGCCGAAGAAAGCTCAAATTGGCTCTACTGGGGTGCAATTGATATACATTGATTTCATACAATTTATAGTGATTCAAACCATTTCAAGGAAGGTTATACTTTAAGTAAAACGGACCCTATTACTAAGACTCCGCTGTCTGTCCGTCTGTCTGTCTGTCTGTATGTCTGTCTGTCTGTCCGTCTGTCACCAGGCTGTATCTTATGAACCGTGCTAGACAGTTGAAATTTTCACAGATGATGTATTTCTGTTGCCGCTATTACAACAAATACTAAAAACAGTATAATTTCATATCTGTCTGTCTATGTCTTAACTAATATAAAATGACTGAACACCGCGTACATTTTGCTTAGGAGTAGGGCTCTGCTAACACTGGATATTCATAGATACGGCCGTTTGTAGCGTATATTGTGTACGGAACGCTCGGTGCGCGAGTCCGACTCGCACTTGGCTGTTTTTATTTTTCCTGGCTCAGGCCGGAAATGTCCGTTTTCCTTAAAAGTTATATTTCCAAAATGTCTGCTATATCCCTAATGTCAGCACATCCGTGGTATAATTTCTGTTGGACATTGTGAGAATGGAAACATTTTGGGAATAAAACACTTTAGGAAAACGGGTATTCAAGGGCCGAGTCTTTTTCCTCCTTGTGCAAAAAAAAAGCAAAATAACAACGAAACATCCTGCTAGAAAACTGATTTAAATATGTAGTAATTTTATTTTCTCCAACTTGCTCGGAAATGTTCCCATTAATGTAGTAAAAACACACCGCGAAATCCATCGTTATATACGTTGATACGATAATAAATTAAATAAAGTGGCATTACTTCCCGAACATGCCTGGGTAATGTACATTATTGTGCAGGTTTTTACTTTTAATTTCATCCAAAATTGACCTTTAGTAACGTACAAAAACCGAGATTAAAAAAACTTTAATTGTTTTCTGCGTTTAATTAATGCATGGTTAATGCCAATAATACTTAGTAGAAAAAAAAATATTATTGTGTCCAAATCATGATACATTTTTTTAGTCTTAATAATCTTCTGGGACTGATAATTATTTTTTAGCAAAGGTATGTATTTTTAAATATTGTGCGTTTAGGAATTGCCGATTCACCTAAATGTAATTATGCATATATTTATATTAACTATTCCTATGGGTTTTCTTTTTATTTATTTTCATTACTACATTTTATGTGGAATCAAATATACAATTCGGACCCAAAACTTTGAACTTTTAATATCCCTAAAAAAATTAAGGTGGGAACTTGAATTTAATTTTGTCAAAGGTTGTTTGCCATGTTATTTTTACGAAAATAAGTTATATAAACGTGTGTCAAATATCCTCACATATTTGGAGAAAAGCAGTATCCATGCCTCGACAGGAATGTCATTTCGTGGATTCGTATCTATTGAAGGACTCGGGTACGCCTACATCCACGAAATGACTTTTCCCGCCCTCTGTAGTAATATACTAGAAAAAGTAATATTTTTGGTTCAATTCAGAAAATCCGCAACCTTGTCAAATACCCTATTAGGCACTAATGACCGGTATTAAGTATGTCGGTATGCCGCAGACAAATAGATACACACGTTAAAATTATATCATAACCCCATTTTTCGGGTTCTGTACTCAATAAAATAAGCGGAACCCTTATAGTAACACTTTGTTGTCCGTCTATCTGTCTGTCTGTCTGTCTGTCAAGACCCTTTTTCTCAGGAACGCGGGGAGGTATCAAGTTGAAATTAACATCAAAAAATAGCTGACAATTTTACTACTGCTATATATCAAATTGCATTCTAAAATTATCACTTACTTTTGATGCTGTCTGTACGAGTACTTTATGGATGTTCAAAAAACCCGCAATAAAAGCTTATCACAAACATTTCTGACAAAAAAATATTCGTGGAAGGTTTAAGATATATCTATGTTTAGTGACCTCTCTATATACTAAATAATACAATTACATTGAAATGGTTAGAACTACCATCCCAGTAGCTTTCGGACCCTTGCCAAATGAGTCATTCGGAAATAAATTTATACCAAAGCCTCAGTAATTTCCCTAAAAGGATTAACCTTTATACTCGACCAGGCTAAGGATGAGCCGTGAACTGTAATCAATCAGCACCAAGCGATTTGTTCGGGGTCCTCTGGGGATCTGAGTAATTAGAAAGATACGGGCGACTCCGATGGTCGAAACTCAAAGATCGTATGGCGCCGTTGTGCTCCCTCAAATACAGAATAACACGAGTGTGAGACAGGCCCCTCAGGGCTGTCGTTTTTAAATTTAGCACTCGGCCTCCTTCAGTAAGTCCCTAATATAACTAGACACGTGAAATAGTGGTACATGTTCCAGATCAGAGGTCAAAAAGTGGCTTTGAAGCTGATTGTCAAAACTGACTTAAGAAAACGAAGCCAAGACCTATGAAAACACATAGTTTATACGTGTCTAGAGATCATATTAAAGTAGCGATGAGTGCGCCAGCGCGGTTCGACGCTGACGCACATTTTGTGATTGCTATAGCTGGTCACAGTCATTTAAAGGTAAATAACAAGCTTTCACTTTCATATGCCATTATTGAATGTGCTGCAGCCAATCCAATCTGCAAAGCAACTATCTCAACAATACCATTTATATACACTCGGATAGCCAGGCGGCGCTCTTGACCATAACCTCTGACGTTATAAACACAAGGTTAGTCAAGAACTGCAGGCAACTGTTAAATTAAATACCCTGGGTGCAAATAACAGGGTAGTTTTGCGTCGGGTCCTAGGTCACGCAGGCAACGAAGGCATCAAGAAGGCTGACGAACTTGCACGGGTTGGAGCTTAAGGGACACAAATTGATCCTGATCCTATCTGTGGTATCCCGAAAAGCCTAACTAAACTCACCCTAAGGACATACTGCTTTTATGCAGCCATACGACTCTGGAGGGAAACTACAGGATTGAATCCTTCCAAAGTACTGATAAAGGTCTGCAGCAAAAATATATCTTCGGAGGTTTTATCGCTGTCTAAGAACAATCTTCGCATTCTGGTGAGGATGCTAACAGGCCACTGTTGTCTAAACAAGCGCATGCGGATTATTCGGAAAAGTGACACAAGGTTGTGCAGGCTCTGCCGCATACCGGAGGAAACGCCTATGTACTTTCTCACTGACTGCCCTTCCCTAATACGTAACCGCAGCTCTGCACTGGGTTAAACATTTACTGTGCTCAGAAGAGATAATGCCTCTCGGAATCAAAAAAGAGCTGAAGTTCTTTGCAACCACAGGACTTGACCGGAAACTCCTGAGGTGGCGATCACAATATAGATCAGTCATGGTCGCAGTGATAAGGGGGGGCTACATAGCCTGGAAAAGCCAGTACCAAAACTCTCCTCAAGCTATATACCGGTGGTTAAGGCTCTGCACTAAGAGATTATTATTATTTTTATGTTAAGCCGAAGGTCCATTATATCGTCAGTTTTATTTAGATATCCTTTATATATGTCACGCATACCGGTAATAGTAGGTATGGAATTGGATACCAGTATTCTCATGATTCTTTGAAGTAATTGTCTTTGTTCGTTATTTCCCAGATATCGGCTTACGTCATCTGTTTGCAATCAACGTCGATTTTGCAGAGGTGCCAAAATTGTGCACTGGGTTGCAAACAAACATAAGACGCAACACTTTAATGTTTACGCCATGAACTGTCTTTCATGTCCAGATATTTTTAGACTTTTCGATGAATTTGAAATGTTTTTATTATAATTTTCACGTCCAAGGTTTTCTGAGCGCTACGGGCGTAGCCGATAATATAACACGGGAAATACGTATGTAGTGTTGATATATCTTACAGAGCGTTTTTAACCCTCGCCCAACAAAGAGGGGGGTTATATAAGTTTTACGTGTATAACTGTGTGTATGTCTGTAGCATCGTAGCTCCTAAACAGATGAACATTTAGTTTTAGTTTTTTTTTGTCTGAAAAGTGACTTTCGTCATCGAGTCGAGAGTTTGTTTCGCTATGAGATAATTTGTTTAGTCGTTTGCGCATTAGACATAGGGAAAATGACCCAACCCACAAGAAGAAGTCATACAAATTTCAACCTTTTCTTCTGCAACTAAGTTTTAAATTTGAATATTGTTTGTGTGAACTGGACCGATTTTAAAGGCTGTTAAAATACCTTTTTATATTTTTTTTGTTGTATTTAATGGGAAAATCTGGCTTAACTTTATTATTTACGCTACCAATTTCATCTGATTTTACACTTAAATTCATTCCAGCTCCTAGGCCCCAGAATAACATCCAAGTCATCATTATTTTGCCCTTATCCGTTTTATTTGGGGTCAGCGCAGCCTATTTTTTCTTCCATCCCTCTCTATCACATCCAAATACTAACAGAAATATCAGCCAATGCCCAAAACTCAGACAGTCGTTTCGTGCGTATCATTTCGACTCAAACAAAATTAGGTGAAATGAAAGCTATTAATCTTCTCTCTTCTTCGCTCTCTGTATCAGCCGACATGCTTCATTCATTAGTTAGCTTAGGTAGCCAGAGGTGTCATTCTTAAATTACACACACGGCCACCCTCAGTTGGTCTCTAATATAACTAGAGACACGTGAAGTTTTTCGTCAATAATAGGGGGTATACATGAATTTTTATTTTTCCTTCATTAAAAGCTCATTCATGCAAGAAACAGTATATAAATATATCTTTTCGAATAACTATAAAAATAAACAAGACACAAGCCAACAAACATTTCATTGTATCTCTTTCTAGCAAAACAG
Source organism: Hedya salicella (assembly GCA_905404275.2). Lineage (NCBI taxonomy): Eukaryota > Metazoa > Arthropoda > Insecta > Lepidoptera > Tortricidae > Hedya > Hedya salicella. The sequence goes on from FR990108.1 coordinate 19,347,351, forward strand.
AATTTAATATGAAGTTTATACGGCCGGAGTGCACTATGACGTAACATGTCGGAACTTTCTGTTGAATCGCTCTCTAATTAGTAGTTTAAAATGTTTATACCATGCGTATTTCTTGGCTGATTTTAATTATAACTTCACTTTTTGTATTAGTTTTTACGGTATTTTGATATTTTCTGAAGAAAAGCGATAAAAACATGCATGCATGTACCCTATTTCACCCCAACACATATGTTTTGAAATAACCCGCATAGTGGTACCAGTAAAACATATCTCACATGAATAAATTGAGAGCAGCTAAAAACTTTCGGAATAGCCTATATATTTTCTTCAATACAAGTTTTTTGTTTCACCGACTGATCTTTTGTTTAGCATAAGATAATGCTAAAGAAAAGATTTGCCTTTTAGATCGGGTAACAAACTGATGACATTACCAAGTTCATATACACCGTGTTTTTTTTGTATCCTTTACTTATAACAGGTGGTAGTACCCTTCAATACGAACAACTTGTCCTATGGGGAGACATTACGGAAACGAAAAAACTGCAAGCCCCTACATTTTGGTTCAGTTATTAGTATATGGTAGTGCGCTATAGATGTGCATGGAAAATACCAATTTAATCGATTAAACATAGTTAATATTAATATTTTCTTCTTTTTCCGCTATTATTACTCTTTGAAATAAAACAATTTAACGGATTTTATCGCGTATATTATAAATTGTAACTTTGACAGAGGAAAATACATCTTTTCTCAGTCCACCCGTGACCATAGAAAGCTGGAAAGCTTCCGAAACGTCGGGAACTAAAATGACATAATATACGCCATATAATCCGTTAAATTGTTTTATTTCAATAGTTAATATTGTTGACAGTAACCCTAATCCATCATTTCAGTTGAAATTTGCCACACCTATGCCACACTAACATGATCGGTGCATCATAAATGCAACCAAATATACAATACCAATTCGTCCATCGACGCTCCGACCAGATTCATCGAATCTTTCAACCAGTCGCTTAATTTTTCATTTGTTAGCAAACGATCACATAGTACCTATCAAACGGTAGATTATTTTTTTTCGTTTCACACTTTCCTAATTTTTACATCTTTTACAAAATCATGTTCACATACCATTTATTCTTCTTCTTCTTAGTCGGTCCCTCATGGCTGAGGATCGTGACCAACAGTAATGTCTCCCTCCACATGGCGCGGTCAGGGGCCATATGGGCAGCCCTCTGCATGGAACCACAAGCATTTTTCAAAGTACCTCCTTGTCGGGATTTGACTTCTGGAACGTTTGCCTTCGACTTGGCCCAGTAAAATGCTCCTTTCGCGGTTTTGCTGGTTAGATCGCATAATATGCCCGAAGAATTTGATGATTCTCTCCTGGCAGATAGTTGAGAGCAGCTTTGTGATATTAAGATCTCGTAATATGGAATCGTTCGTCCTCGATGCGGTCCATGAGATTCTGAGCGTTTTTCTCCAGCACCACATCCCAAAAGCATCAATCTTACTCCTATTTCTATTCTTCAGACACGGTTTCTGCACCGTACATAAAGATAGAGACCAAAGCTCGGACCAACCGCACCTTGGTTGTACGACGAATACCTCGGTTTTTCCACAGTTTCTCTAGTTTCAACATTGCACTTTTGGCCATTCCTGCACTTCGACGTATCTCCTGCGTGTTGCCGTCATCTTTGGTGACCCCAAGTATAAAAATGTATCCACTTTCTCGTAACTATCGAGAGCATTGGATAGACGAAGGACTTGAGCTCTGTCTACTACTAGAATCTTGGTTTTGCTGTGGTTTATCCTCAATCCAAGTTTTATTACTGTTACTATATGGTGGATATATGGATAACTACTTTAGATAACTTTAAGATAAATTAAATACTTTAATGAAAATAAGTGTCACTTTAGTAGACATGACATAGCCGTAGGTAAAATAGAAGTTGCAAAATGTATGTTCACACTTGTTAATGAAAAATACCTCCAGACACTGGGGAACCTCGCAAATGTTATTCGAATTAATTATATTCCAACACTTCGGTTGGCTCTTATTATTCCGACGCAAACAAAAGATAATTAAGAAAATAATTAAACATATTTAAGCCACGTTTCATTACTGGAAATTGGGGCAAGGGTCTGTTTTAATCGGTTTGCCTTTGTCGACAATTTTGACAATTTAATTTATGATACTAATTAGGATCAAGCAAAATTTGCAAATTTTTATTAAATTGTTTGCAAAATAACACGTTCACTGTCCCCATATACAAAACGGCTTTGATTCAAAATGTTAAGCCCACTGTGCTTCATGTATATATATGTATGTACTAAAAGGTGCCCGCAATTTCGTCAGCGGAGGAGAAAAAATTATAACCCTCTTTTTTTCATTAGTGTAGTCGAGTAAAAAGTATCATAAATATCAAAAGTACCATATGTGAATGCCAAGCTTCCCTACCCGTATACAAAAAATATTTGAAATCTGTCTAGCCGTTTTGGTCTGATGAGTGATGAAGCTACGAGAAGCTAATTAAGCGACAAGCTACTAGATATATACGAACACACAAAAAAATCAAGGAAATTAAAATTTCGTGTTACGTGTTGCTTGTTTTATGAGCCTTTTAAGTTGGGTGGGAAAGTCCATTTTAAAATATGAAAATATTAATAATTAATAAGACCATTTATTGACCCATGAAATTTATGCTGACTTTTGTTATGAAACCGTTTCGATAAACATAAGTTTAAACATAGCTGCAGAACAAAGTTCTCAATTTCCCCATACGAGGTAGGAACGTGTGACGTCACACGTTCCTAGACTTTAGTATGGAGTGTTTTTCAAGTCCAAAAATGTATTTTAACATATAATAACGTATCGTGAAGAACGTCCGACAGACTAATAAACTATTATAAAGTTGTAAAAATGTAATTTCTGTACTGTACATTGAAGATATAAAAAAGCGGCCAAGTGCGAGTCGGACTCGCCCATGAAGGGTTCCGCAGCCATTTATACAAAAAATGCACTACAGGTGACGAAAAATACGATATGAAAAAAAAAAACACTAACAAAAGAGCGTATCTCCCCGGCACTTAAATCCTTTTGCTGAGAAGCGCAGTTTTTTGGCAATAACTTAAGAATGGTATGTCCGATCATGTTGCAAACAATTTTCGTTGGAAGTATTTATTGAACTTTATATTTGTAAATTTTTTCATATTTTTTGAACATACCGTTTAGAAAATAGAGGGGACACAATTTTTGATGCTTTCGTAGCGAATATTTCGGAAAATATTCACTAAATCAAAAATTGAAAACCTCAAAGTGTTTTTAGAAGACCTGTCGAATGATGTGCCACACGTTAATATTTCATGAAAAAAAAAAAATCGGTTTTGGTTACATGTATGGAGAAGAAATATACATATTTTTTATTTAACTATCAAACCAAGTAGCGGTTTACACACGACACCTATGATCCAAATTTCATCAATGTACATCTTATACTTTTTGAGTAAAATGCCTGTGACATACGGACGGATAGACATGACGAATCTATAAGGGTTCCGTTTTTGCCAATTTGGCTACAGAACCCTAAAAAAGGGCTACGGACTATTAGCAGTTTACTTAATCGTTTTTATTATTATTTGAATGTTTGTATGTGCCGTTGTGGCTTAATTACACCAAAATAGCTTAACAGATTTCAACTATTTTTGGTACACAGGTAGCTGGGTATCCACAGATTGTTAAAGCAGGATACTTTTTACCCAACTAAGCTGCAGAAAAGGAGGGGTTTTAATTTTTCTTCCTCCGCGAACGAAGTTTTTTTAATAAAATTCCTTTATCTAATATGTCTCACGAATCTAAATCAAACTTTTTGCTGCAATTGAATCAGTCGTCTCCCGCAATTATAAATGCGTTGGGACCGCGGCCATATTAGTTTTCCCAGGGACCGTACTGCGATTCTTAGTAACCAATGATAATATTACGAAACCAATCTGACGTGTAACTCCACTAACTCACGTGCTCTTATTGATGTACTTATAATAGGCTTGTGTCCTACAAAAATATAATTAATCCGTCAATTAGATTATCAGAAAATATTGGACACGTATTTTTAGGGTTCCGTAGCCAAAATGGCAAAAACGGAACCCTAGATTCGTCATGTCTGTCTATCTGTCCGTCCGTATGTCTCAGGCATTTTACTCAAAAACTATAAGATGTATATCGATGAAATTTGTAGCATAAGTGTCTTGTGGAAACCGCTACTTAGTTTGATAGTTAAATAAAAAATATATATATTTCATGGGGGTGTAAATATGTACATGTAACCGAAACTGATTTTTTTTGTCAGCAAATATCTATGACTGGCACATATTTCGACAGTTCTTCTAAAAACACTTTAAGGTTTCTAAGAAAAAAAAATGATTTAGTGAATATTTTCCGAAATATTCGCTCCGAAAGTAGCAAAAATTGTATGTCCCCCTCTATTTTCTAAACGGTATGTTCAAAAAATATGAAAAAAATTACAAATATAAAGTTCAATAAATACTTCCAACATGATCGGACATACCATTTTTAAGTTATTGCCAAAAAACTGCGCTTCTCAGCAAAAGGACTTAAGTGCCGGGGAGATACGCTCTTTTGTTAGTGTTTTTTTTTTGCATATCGTTTTTTTTTTTTCATCTGTAGTGCATTTTTTTGTATAAACGGCTGCGGAACCCTTCATGGGCGAGTCCGACTCGCACTTGGCCGCTTTTTATTTTGTCAATTAAACAAAAAATGATGAGGATATAGCCCGTTAAAGTTTCCGTTCCGTTTCCGTTTTCCGTTTCATGCGCCCGCACTCCCAAACATTGACGCCCGTTATCTTTGTCTTTTTTTGTATGATTGACAAAAGATAAAATACGTGTCCAATAATTTTTGATTATCTAACTGACGAGTTAGAATTTTTCTTTACCTAGTAAACTACCCTATTGTTGCACTCAAGCGACAAGGAGAAAGATCGACTGCGTTGATGATTCGTTTTTAGAACTATCCAAAACATGTCGAGCGGTAAACATGAGGTCCTTCTTGTACAAGGTGCCCGCGAGCAATCCGAAAGATTATAACCACGCATTCCTTAGATTATTAGGAGCAATACATGCTTAGTATTGAAGATATTATCCATTTTCACGTAAACTATTTATTGTCATTACTAATGTGAATTAAGCTCTTCTGATCGTGACGTTGTCACGCATGTTGCCAAGTTTCGAGTCACTATTGACCAGTGGCGTGGCATCAAACATGTTTTTGGTCAAGCCGGAATATGTTGTCTCATATGTTTTCTTTATAAGCAGTAAACTAAACTACTCAAATGCCTTAAAGTAGTTTTATTGATTAAGTAAGTAATTGGTAAAGTAGTAAGTAAGTAATATAAATAATAATGCTTTCGACACAGACATCAAAGTGACCGTTACTACTTATTAAAGTCATACTTTTTTGGAAAAAAAATCTTTATCATTTTATTAAAAGGGGTAATCATAGAGAAGCGGAAGTTATTCAATATTTATGCTCAAAAATCGACAAAATTAGATTTTTTGTTTGTTTTTTGCTGCTGCTGCTGATGACGTCATTGCGTGGTTAAAAAAATCGGTACAACTCTTGTATTGCGTCATGAAGCCCGTTGCATCAGTTTTCACAGTTCAGTATGCTGGGCTTGATCGTCTTTCTTTGAGTTTTTCTTCTTTGAAAATGCAGAATTCATAATCTGGTTCATAATCAGAATTATTATAATTTCTTCGCCACTCGCTTAGCCATGACCCGTACAGCCCCGCGTTGATGCATAATGAGACTGAAAACGGCGTTCATTACTACATCAAAAACACATTGTTATTTTTTACTAGATGTGCAAATTCGTGAGTAGAGGAGAAAAAAAATATAGCCATCTATGGATGCCCAGCTACCCGTGTACCAAAAAATAGTTGAAATCCGTTTCGCCGATTTGGCGTGATAAAGCCACAACGACCCATACAAACATACAACAAATCCAAAAAAGAAATCGGTTCAATTACCTTCAAATAACGGACTATTTGTTATTTATTTCACTATTTTTTGAAAATATGTATGTTCAATGTTCATATAGTAATTTCATTTTTACAGCTTTTTAAGAGTATAGCTATATTTAACTGAGATTCCTTTTGTTTTCGACTCTCAAAATAAACACATTCCATAATCAGTAATCTCTTCGTCACTCGCGTAGCCCTGACCCGCGCAACCTCGGCCGTGTTGACGCATAATGAGCCTGAAAACTGCATTCATTACGATATCGCAACGCAACTGTATCATACATTTGGCTAAGTTGCTTGCTTAACGGCTTACGAGCTGACGGTCTCGGGGTCGACTCCTGGCTTGGGAAAGTATGTTGTGAGCAATATAAGTAATTATTTTCATATTTTTTAGACAAAAGGTTTAGCACATAGAGGGGGAGGATACAATTTATGGTACTTTCGTACGAAAATATTCAGTAAATAAAATAAAAATTGTACAAACCTATTTTTTTTTAAAAAGAACTGTTGAAATATGCACACATAGATATTTGCGTAGAAAAATCTGTATTGGTTACATGTATGGAGTATGGAGTGCCCCTCCTAGAAATATTATTTTCACTTCTCCTGCTCAAAAAGTACGTCAAGTTAGCTTCGCGAAGCGAGACAAAAATAGTACATTTAGCCCCTAGAGTTCAAAAGAAAACCATATAATCCCACACACACTAAATCGAGATTTATTTTTGGACTTTTTGTATGTTTGTATGTGTCGTTGTGGCTTCAACACGCTAAATCGGCTAAACGGATTTCAACTATTTTTGGTACAACGGTATCTGGGTATCTCTAGATGGATAAAGGATACTTTTTACCCGACTATGCTGAAGAAAAAAAGTAGGGTTATGACTATTTCTCCTCCGCGAACGAAGTTGCGGGCGCCTTCTAGTATTATTATAAATTGGTAAAGAATAAATGTCTGTACATTGAATATATTTTCAATAAAATATTGTAACAGACTACTTGAAGGACACTGAATCGAAAAATATTTTTTTGGGTAGTTTCGCTTGTTTGTATATCCGTATAGCTGGGTATCCACAGATGGTTATAGGATACTTTTTACCCGACTACGTACGCTGTCGAAAAACCCCTCTTGGTTATGACTTTTTCACCTGCGCGGACGAAATTGCGGGCATCTTCTAGTACTGTAGTTATGTGTATGTTTGTAGGTATGTGTCGCCAAATCGGCTAAACTGATTTCAACTATTTTTGGTACACGGGTAGCTCGGTTTATAATACTTTCTACTCGACTACACTGAAGAAGAAAATAGGATTAATGACCTTTTCTCCTCCGCGAACGAAGTTAAGTTAAACGAAAACGTGCATTAAGGAAGGATTTTTTGAAATTCGAACTGCCAAGAAAGCTACTGAACAATAAAAGCGGTTACAAAGAGTTTTGCTGGTTGATAAGGTTTATTACGGATTCGTCTAGACTGGCTACTAAGGGTATACAATTCGGAACCGAACTTGGCAGACGAGAGATTAAAATACCTAAAATGAGACGTATTTTTAGGAGCGTAAGAGCTTGTCTAGCTGTTATTTTCGAGTTAGGTACCGATTGCGTTGCTCACTGTATGTTTACTTACATGGTTGTGAATTGAACGTTATTTTAGATGTATCGTTCATTTGGGCGACACGGTGGCGGCAGAAAGGGTCGTAAAAATACCGTCGGGGTTATTTAGTTGTAACTACTTAACTAGAATATTTTATTGGATTTTGTGTATGTTTGTATGTGTCGTTGTGGTTTCATCACGCCAAAACAGCTAAACGGATTTCAACTATTTTTGGTACACGGGTGGCTGGGTATCTTCAGATAGTTATCGGATGTTTTTTTCCCGAATACGCTGAAGAAGTAAAGAGCGGTTATGACTTTAAGAAGGTACATAAAATCCAAAAAAATATTTTAGTTAGTTACAACTAAAAAACCCTGACGGTATTTTTTACGATCATTTCTGCCGCCACCGTGTCGCCCAAATGAACGACACATCTAAAATAACGTTCAATTCACAACCATGTAAGTAAACATACAGTGAGCAACGTAATCGGTACCTAAATCGAAAATAACAGCTAAACAAGCTCTTAAAAATACGTCTCATTTTAGGTATTTCTCTCGTCTGGCAAGTTCGGTTACGAATTGCATACCCTGAGTAGCCATAGTCATTCAGAGCGTCAGGGTAGGCAGTTTCTATGCACCTGTATGGAGCCATGGTAATTCAGGGCAGGCAGCTAGGCAGTGCCTATGTGCCTATATGGACCGGAAGCCACTGTTAACTACGCCACATACAATGTATCGCACAATCTAAATATTTATTTATGATGCTCCCTACAAGACACCCTTTTGATTACAAACGTTAGCTTTGTATACGTAAGTTATCTTGAACAAATGTAGTATAAACACACGCTGTTCACAGAATGTATGGTACTTGTTGAATCCTTTGTTGTCTGCGCGGAGCGTCTCGGATATATACACGTATAATATGTATGTATATCTCTCGCTAGTTAGGGAAACTACGGAATGTAAGAGGAGGGAAATGGATGGCTCAATTAGCGAGAAGGCTCTCTTGTGATGTAAATATTGCGTAGTACCAGCCCTTACGCAATATAGCATTATTAGTGAAATAGTGTACACACGTGGCTAGTTAAGGGGATGCATCGAAAATTTAAGCTATTTTTTGTGAGATTTTTGTCAAATTTTGTATATGAAACAAGCTGGTTTTTAGATATATATATTTTGGCTATATATATATATAACCTATTCAGTGATTAACGCGGAAAAATGATTGTTGAAAATTTCCTCGATAGAAAAGTTATCCGAAAACGCGTCTTCATTTTCCAATTTTTGTCTAGTTTGTACGAACGACAGATTATGTATCGTTAATTCAATGAAAATAATTAAGTAACGTAACAATGTCTCAGGAGTGGATCACCGAGAAAACGTGGATAATTATTTATAAGTAATCAAACGATAGAGTTTCGTGTATTATAATATTTATTGTTAATACGTTGACTTATTGTTGAAATGATTTTATTTATAAATAACAAAATTTGTAGACTCAACCCGTAAATAGGGGGATCTCGGCCTATAAATTGAAAGACAAATCAAATCGAAAAAAAATAAAATAATTGATGACTGAGACCGTAAATTACCGGATTCTGGTCTATAGTGTTAGGAGTTAAATTTATTTAAACAAAACTAAACCGTGGTCTAGAGTTTGGCAAGCGAAACGTGACATTAGAAATATGCGGCAAATTTGAAAAAGTCTTGACCTGGCAATACGGAATGCATAGAAACGAAGTAGGTTTTATAATTTAACAGATTTTTAACCCACTTCCAAAAAAAGGAGGAGGTTCTCAATTCGACGGAATGTTTTTTTTTTATGGATGTTTACCGATTACTCAAAGACTATTTGACCGATTTCAAAAATTTTTTTTTGGTTTTATAGCAGGTACTTTCTAGTTGGTCCCATTTAATTTTGGTGAAGATCTGATGATGGAATCCATGAGGAATTGAAGGAACTCCTCAAATATTGTAGGCATACATATAGCGAGTTTGGTATTATAAGAAACATAATAAGCATTTGCATTCAGAAAGTGTAAATTGGTGAAGTGGAACTGATGCAGAAGACCACAAAATGCCATCGGAACTCCTCAATGATAAATGATTTACGGGTGGCGACAAAATATCTTGATTAATTTAGCCAAGCAACTTCATAGTCACAAATTTAAATGTTTCTGATGAGAATGGTACCATCGAATTGATTTGACGATGGAGCCGGAAGGTAGGCACCAGATCTATGTAATAAAATAATGTATCCTAGCCGTGTTTGGGCTTGTTCGAATCGTCACGAGATACACTTTTAAGTAACGGTTAACTAAAAAGTGTAAAATAAATAAACTTTTAAACAAAAAACTAAAACCGACTGCAAAAAAAAAACTAAAAAGTCAAAAATAACGCCATAATTCAGTTTCTTCAAATTACTTACAAGTAACCGTTTGTATACTCAACCTATACAATATATACAATTAATGTTATTTTGGAGTAGGTGCCATCGTGTCACAACTTATTAAAATCGTCAATTTTCAATATTTTATACATTCTTTATATGGCACCGACGCCAAAATAAGATTAATTGTATATACTGTATAGATTGAGTATACAAACGGTAACTTGTAAGTAATTTGAAGAAACTGAATTATGGCGTTATTTTTTACTTTTTAGTTTTTTTTGGAGTCGGTTTAAGTTTTTTGTTTATTCAATATGTAAAATTGTTGCCATATAAAGAATTCTATTTCAAGGTCAATATCATGTTTCTCTGGCCAAACTCTAGTAAGAGACTTATTTCTCTAGTTGCTAGAAAAAATAGGGAAACGAATTTATCATTTTGTTTTGCCGAGATACATAATACTTTCCCAAACGTATTCCCACTTATTTTGCGTGTACCCATCTAAATGTGACACTACAAGTTTTGTGAATGTATGTAATAACCTGAACGGAATTGTTGTAAAGCTAACCTTTTTATCCTGCGCAGGACAAAGTGAGGTAGGAAGAAATAAGGATTTCTATTTCATTACAATTAAGGTTTTTTTACTTTGGTGTCATTTTCGTTCTTAATTATTTCTTTAAATTCTAAAGCTGGCCCGCAATTGACGGCCATTAGTCAATTTTGGTAATTATGTATTTAATAAACGGCTACATTATGTAAAAATGACATTCTTCCCTTTATCTTTTACGTGATTAACTTAAATGTTAACAAAACATAATAATATCTTCGATCTCATTGTACTTTACAAAAAACCCCAAGCATGTAGTGTATTAACTTTCGCTTTCTTTGATGCGGGCAAGCAATAAATGAGTCCCTTATTACAAACTCCGCTCATTGGTGGTTTACGATTGACGATGCAGGCCCGTAAATAGAGTGTCCTTCCATTTCATCGACAAACGTTTCCTAAAGTATTCGCTTTTTTTTAAAGGAATTTTCATTTTATCGAAAACTTTTCCCCTGAAACCGTACAGTTTTCATAATTTTGAAAAGATCATCACATTAGAAGCCGTTAGGTTAGGTTTTTTTATTATAATAATCCCAGATTAGTAACGGTTCCAGGGAAAAAGCTTTTTATGAAATGATATGTCGTCGAAATGAAGTTTCCGATTTTTGAACAACATCATTTTTATACACGAAGGACTGTGACTCCATATCACGGTCAACGACCTCATATAAAATGCAGTTTCCGATCAGGGCCAATGATCCACTTTCATATGCCGGCTGCAGTTTGGATCGCCCATTGCAGTTCATTATCGTATCAAACTTTGAAAATCGGTAGTTTCTGTAATTTCTTGTTCGAGGTCTGCGATACACTGCGTCTTCTATAGTCATCGATTCCATTTAAGAGTAATGTACCTTGCCCGAGAAAACATATCCTACTAATCCTACTAATATTATGATTGTGAAAGTGTGTAATGATGTTTCGAGGTTTGGTTGTTTATCGAGGTTGGTTTCAGATACAAGTTATTTCAAAGAAGTAAAGATATACTAAAAAGTAAACTTCACCAAACTGTCTAGAAGCACTAAACCACGGTGAGCAAAGTTCGGCCGCATCTATCACCGCAGCGTGGCTATCCTCTTCAACAAAACATCTTATATCCGTAGGAACGTAAATACAGTTATGACATTCTGTGGCTAGAAACCTTCAACAAAACGTCTTACAATCTATAGGGACGTACGGCAGTTATGACGTTCTGTGGCCAGAAGTCTTCAACAAAAGGGCTTATGTCTCTAGAATAATAACGGCAGCTACATTATTTTGTATCTGTAAACGTGTAATGGAGATAATTGGAACCGCGTGGGTGCATTATAGACTGCGAAGCCCAGTTAAGAACAGCGATGCAAATCGTGCACATTTTCTGATTCCGTGCATACATTGTGAATACTAAATGCGTATACAACGTGTTCTTGATGAACTCGCATAATTAAACCGGAGTATACCTGAGGTCTTAGGACCAAAAAATGTTATTTGAATCCTAGGCAAATCTAGCTTAATTTTGAAGATATTTTATACGAATTTTCATATTCAATTTTAATTTTAATATAAGCTTCCGAAACGTCGGGAACTAAAATGAGATAATATACGCGATATAATCCGTTAAATTCTTTTATTTCAATGAGTAATAATCGCGGAAACAGAAGAAAATATTAATTTTCATATAGTTACATGCTAAAGTGCATTAAGCTCGTTTGATCGCGACGTTGCCACGTATGTTTCCAAGTGTCTTGTCGCTATTGACAAATATCAAAGTGACAGCTACCACTGACTAAAGTCGTCCCTTTTTGGAAAAATAATCGGTACCATTTTATTAAAAGGGATAATTTTCATAGAGAAGCGAAAGTTATTCAAGTTTTATTTACAAAAATGAAAGAAACAACATTTTTTTTAGAAAATCAAAGTAGGCTGATCATGTTTATAAGTACTCCAAATTTCAAATAGCATATGCAGTTTTGAGATATGGTGCTCTAATAGTCGGATAGATAGACAGAGTCGCACCATACGGGTTCCTTTTTAGGGTTCCGTAGCAAAAATGGCAAAAATTGAACCCTTATACCTTTTTACCTTTTTGGTACGGAACCCAAAAAAGATTGTAATGTATTATTTGGAAAATGAATTTAAAAAAAGTTCATTCAGTATGAATGAAATTCGAAAGTTCTCTTTCGGGAATTCAGGTTATATATCGAACGAATGGCTCTTTCTGTAGCACAAATATAGTCTGTATCTCAGCTGCTTTGCCCCAAAATACCGTGTGGCATGATATTATGAAAATAACTATGATAGACTAAGCGAGCTGTTTCAACATTGGTCAATAGTCAAATTTTTCTGATAACGTATGTCGCTGAACTTAATTTACTTGCAAGTATTGCTAAATGGGCACTCCATTCATTATGAAGAACGCTAACCTAAGTTCATAAAAATGTTATCATATGGCTGTATCAACAAAACATCCAGACATCGTTTTATATGAAATACATTTTAATGCATTTCTTGATACTTTCCCAAGGTTTTCCTCTATCTAGGTATTACTCTAAAAGATATATACGGTTGTTGAATAAAATACATTCCCCGGAAGATCCTCCGGGGAATGTATTTTATTTTATACAGGAGGTTTAAAGGTTTCATACACCGTACGGACGAGAAACCTGACAGATTATAAGCAACGACAAAAATAGTTTAAATATTGTTGAATAAAATTTCTCCAAATTGAACAAACTGTAACGGTTCCCAATGAATGTGTTTTTTTTTTTATGCGGAACATCCACAGCATTACAAAACATTACCTACTAACAATGTTTCAAATTAATACATAAAGCCAATAATAGATGTCCACAGATTAAACACTTTGACTTTGACGTGACAGATTTACAGTTAATGGAGCCAGAATATCGGTATAACTATGGAATCCAGGTTATTGTTATGATTATCAAGGCATCTTGAGTAAAACAAGTGAAAACGAGAAAATCTTCACATTAATTATTATTATTATTTTAAAATATGGTAGCTCGCAGCTTTTCCCAAAGTCAGTTTTGTAGTGATTATATTATCATTGAGTTTTGCCGAAGTCAGTACATATTAGGAGTAGGTTATTTAAGTTTTCATACTGCTCCGAGTCAAGTTTTGAAAACAGCAGGATATAAATGTTACGGATATAAATTATGGCATCTAATAATCTTCTCACTCCGTGTTTGCGTGCATGTGTGTAAATGGGTGATGTAAACATTTTGCACACGGAAGCTGGAATCGCAAGCTTGCTGTCCAGTTGCCATTATTTTACAAAGATGTAGTGAGAAAACTCGGAAACGCGACAAATCCCGAACTGTCAATAAGTTATCGTAATAAATGGTGAACGTGTTTATGTCCTATATGAAACTATTAGTCAATGTCAAAAGTAAAGTGAACATTGACATTTGACATTGATTAATAAAATTTCATATTAATGGACAAAAACAAGTCCAACATTTAATACGATAGCTGATTCATACTTCGGTTGTGACACGTTTCCAAGTTTGCGCGATAGCAATTCTTTATGCACTATCTTTAAGTTTATATTAATAGCAATAGCTTTTAATTTTTGGAGTCCCGTTATTCACGTCTCCATATTATAATAGGCGTCTCTATATATATATAGACAAGCATTTGATTTCAATCTCCCGTTAATACCCAGCAGTACTTTTAGGAGTACAGCTGAAGGTGACATCTGAGGTCGTACCAAATATTGGAGTAAATTATGACCGTACACAAAGACTGTCCAGTGTCCCCAAATGGGTCGAATGGTCGTCAATGGGTTCTCACCTGAGCGACGATAAAGCCGATGATGAAGCATGCTTTTCCCAATAGCGCGGTGTCCATATAAGCCGCTTCCCACCGGGTTGGCCATGGAAAGTTTAGTAACCACCTTTTTCTTTAAATATGAGAAACTGAATACGCTTCGGCTTCCCTTGTAATTTTCCTGATGCCACTCCTCTGTCACCTAGATAGTGCTTTTATTCATTTTCGTCTTGAAGATATCCAAGTTATTGAGTTCCAGGATAAGGTATGCTGGAAGAAAGTTCCACTCTTTAGCCTTCTAGGAAGACGCAAATCGCTTGTTCGAGTCGGTGTTATATCAACAACATAAGGGTGGAACCCAAATCCACGTCTAGTCCCATAGTGACGATAGAGCCATCTGTACTAGTGGTATTATCTATTCTTTGACGATAATCCCCTGCTTCGAATTCTAAACAGTCTGATAGAAAATCGATCCGTCTAGAATATAGAATAATGCCCTCAATGACAGTTGAACGAACTTAAATTTCAACATGGCGTCTCGCACTCTCGTTTTGAATTCGAGACTTTATTTATTGAAATCAATCATGAATTCATGAATAATTGAAAACAATACCCCGCCTTCAAGTTAGTGTGCGGCATGGTACACTGAGCAACAAATAGACTGTATCGTCCATAGAACGTTACGTATTTTTAATTATTTATGCGTATAAAAATAAAGAAGTGTTGAAATTAGTTTGGCACTTTGGATGTTACATATAGATGCTGTCTGTACTAGATAAAGATAAAAGAGCGTAAGTTATAACGAGATTTTGGGCATAGTCGCCTGTCAGAGAATCTATGCTCTAACTCGATACTTGATATTTGTTGATTTTATTTTTTAACTTTCTGTTACATGTATGGAGTGCCTACCGTAGTTTTTTTAATTTTTATTAGTTAACTAGCTTCTGCCCGCGACTTCGTCCGCCTTAAATTCGTTTATCGGGGATAAGGGTATTTTTCCGGGATAAAAAATAGCCTATGTCCTTCCCCGGGACTCAAACTATCTCCATACCAAATTTCATCTAAATCTAAAAACAGCGGTTTAAGCGTGAAGAGGTAACAGACAGACAGACAGACACACTTTCGCATTTATAATATTAGTATGGATTATTAAACTAAGTAGCGGCTCACACAATACCTATACAGTATAGTCAGTCACATTAATCAATGTCAAATTGCAGCAATGTACATTCTGTAGTTTTTGAGTAAAATGCCTGTGACATACGGACGGACATGACGGAACTATAAGGGGTTCCGTTTTTGCCATTTTGGCTACGGAACCCCAAAAATCAAGAGTATCAGATTATTCGGTCATGAAAATGAAGTCACAACTTCGAACGGCAATTAATACAATTAAAAATCACCTTGTTCGTTAACCCCTGATTAAGTAACCTCTACTTATTATTAAGTAACATTTACCAATCAACGTCTCAAGGTCGCCGGCAGGTCGTTCACCCCGCGGCGTTCATCAGTCTGAATTTGCAACGATACAATCTTCAACATATAGGTCTCAATTTGCTCTCCTATCCATACTAATATACTAAAACTAATATATTAATTACTAATATTACTAATTACTAATATACTAATATACTAATTACTAATATTACGAATTACTAATATACTAATAATATTATAAATGCGAAAGTGTGTCTGTCTGTATGTCTGTCTGTCTGCCTGTCTGTCTGTCTGTCTGTCTGTTACCTCTTCATGCTTAAACCGCTGAACCGATTTGGATGAAATTTGGTATGGAGATAGTTTGAGTCCCGGGGAAGGACATAAGCTACTTTTATCCCGGAAAAATACCCGTACCCGCGATAAACGAATTTAAGGCGGACGAAGTCGCGGGCAGTAGCCAGTACTATTATAAAGTTGTAAAAATGAATTGTCTGTACAGTCAGCGTCAAATAGTGTGTAGCATCCAAAGCGCCATACAGCGACACATCTTTATTATTCTTATTGCTGATTTGTGGGCCCTATGTATGCCGCTTCGACCAGATTTGATCTATTGTGGCAGCCCTTTATTAGAGTTCACTACTGCCCGTTAAGTCTAGGAATTCCCAAAGTCTTTGGCCAGTGAAGTGTTGTATCTCTTCCGGGGGCACGACATGTTGCCCTAGGGAGATACTTCTTTTCCTCATGAGTGGTACACAGGAGCAGAGGATATGCATTGCAGTCTCCTCTGTCTCTTGGCAGAATCTGCATACTGCGTCCTGTTTCATACCCATTTGAAACACGTGCTTGTTTAGTTTGCAGTGACCCGTCAAGATTCGTGTTATTGCGCCAGTTTTCAGTGTTTCAAGCTGTAGTATCTCTTTTGACAACTTTTGCTTGAATCCCTTAATTAAGGCTTTCGAGTGGTTTTGTCCTTTTACGAGCCTACATTCCTCGATTGCCTTGGATTATACGTCGTTGAGTAGAACGATAACGTATGCGTTTCGTTTAGTGATCCCACCTGTGACACATCTGCCTAATAGTAATAAAGATGTGTTGCGATATATTCGGCGCTTTGGATGCTACAGACTATTTGACGCTGACTGTACATTGAAGATATTAAAAAAAATGATTGTAACGGACTATTTGGAGGTCACTAAAACGAAAAAGATTTTTTTTGGATTATTTGTATGTTTTTATGTTTCATTGATGATTTATCACGCAAAAGCGGCCTAACAGATGTCAACAATATTTGGTACATGTATAGCTGGGTATCTCCAGATGGTTATAGGATCCTTTTTACCCGACTACGCTGAAGAAAAAAAGACGGGTTTTGACTTTTTCTCCTCCGCAAACGAAGTTGTGAGCAACTTCTAGTTGGAAATAAATAAATATTTGACTTAAATGTACAATCTCTTTTTGGGTCAGGTCTTGGTTTCTCATTTTGTGGTTCATTCTGGGCTTTCACCCTTTCAGCTAGAGTTCAGAATATGTAGTGAGATCTAAGGATTTTTGGGCACATTACAGGATTGCGGCCGGACTTTGAAATCTTAGGATTTTAGGTTTTAAAATACGAGTAAGAGCAGATTATTTGAATTTTCCTTCTTCCTCCAGAAAAAAGGCGACGCTCGCCAAATAACCTCGCTACACAAATAATAATTAAAATCCTGTTAATCAATACTTGTAATCAAATATACGCCCACGAAAATACGATTTTTTTAAGTAGATTAGTCAAATATTTCATATGGCGTAAAACCCGAAATAATTATTTTCGCATCCGAAATAATTATTTTCTTTGAATTTTTGGATATTTTTCCACTTAAATTCACTTGATATGTGTAATGTGAGCATGGGATATTTGTTTATCATCAATTTCCAATATATTTCATAATCATAAATCGTAACGTGTTACAGTTTATTTATTAATTTAAACTTTAATGTACAATAAGAGACGGCACAATTGCCGTAACACATTCTCTGCTAGTCAACCAGAAGGTCCATTATAGACGTGGAAAAATGAGAAGCATCAATAACTATTGGCGTTAATTACTTATGTGACGAGGAAAAAAGTCCAAACATTGTGGAAAAAACTCGCGAAAGTTTCAGAAACTTCCTAAAAATTCTCAAATGTTTGGAAATTTTCCGCAACTTGCAGATTTTAGTGTTAACACAATCACTGCCAGGAACCCGCCTAGCGGGCGCTCTGATCGTAGACGCGTAACATATACCATGCGGTTCCCCATATGTAGACGAAAGTGCTTAGCGCTACGAAAAGCTTGGGAGCGAAAGTGTTAACCGTTGCGTTTGGAAAACCAATCCGTTTGCCCAAGTACGCCGGCCGCTCAAATGTTTTGTGTCATTGTATATTTGTGTCAGGGCGGCGTATCGTGTGTCTGCATTCAACTGTATATAGCCAGTTAGGAAAGCAATGACAGTCGGTAACTGTCAATGCTTTCCAAACCTTGGTGGCCTAAATTATAATAGAATGGATGAGCGGGCATTTAACTTGATTATTTAATTTTTAAAGGTAATTATAAAATACTAATTGTTTGGTATTACATGTTAATATTTGAATAGACTCGAAGTCACTCAAAGGTCAATGGAGCGAACTATGCTCGGAGTCTCCTTGCGTGATTGAATCAGAAAAAAGGAGATCAATGAGTTGCTAGACGAGCAAAGTGCCCCGCCCACTGCCTCTTAAGGCAGTAGGCGCGGCACTTTGCTCATAGAACCGATGGCTGCTGAGGCAGAAAGGTTCTCGAGTGGTGAGCGCGTGGTGAGGCCTGGACCGATGATCTGGTGAAGATCGCACGAAACCGTTGGATGAGGCCGGCGCAGGAACAGTCGTTGTGGAAGGCTGAACAAAGTCCACTGCTGAACAAAGAGATAGAATAAGAAGACGTGATATGATGATGATGATGACTTCTGTAGGCCTCAAATTCATCGTCAGCCAAAGCAGCGAAAAAACATGAACTGCTGGACAAAGGTTTTTCCTAGATTCTACATCTTCATAACGACCCTGCAAGCCCTGCCCTTATTAGTTTCATAAATCCCTGATGCAAATAATATTATAAATCGAAAGTACTATACAGCAATTCATTAAAATGTAATTCTTTGTATGTATATACTAGTGCTGCAACTACGTATTACGTAGGGTAGTCATAAACATTAATTAAAGGAGTATTGAACTTCAATTGTTGCAAAGCAAACAAACAAATGGATAAGTTTCTTCACAGCATGTTTATTCATTTTCAATGCATTGTTTAAAGTTAGATATTTGTTACTATTGATAAAACAAATACAAGTGGATCAATAATAGAATTCTTACCCAAATAAGCTTCATAAACATTCCACAGTATAAAGTCAATGATGGAATCTACTAAAGGATAGTTACATTCGGTGTTCAAGTCTTGAGAAGCTTTATAAATCAATACGTTTAGTGGGTATATACATTTACACCTGCAAATATCTTCCTTTAGCATTACCACCTTAAACCAGCCATCTAATTTATTAAAAAGTAAATACATAAGTTGGGCACTTAACTTATTTCCAGAGGCTCGCTCGATCTCCAGTAAAAGACTGCCCATCGAATGGCATACAACCCCTTTTAAAACCTTTACTTCTTACCCCTACCACGCCCATGTTAGGAGAAGCAATACAACACTTCCGAGACTTCCATTTAGTGTAGATATTATATTTACTTTACATATGTACTTTATTAAATCTCGATTATTCAACAATGATTTAATGAAGCCCGAAATTATTATATAAAAGCCAACTTATATGTTCTGATATATTAAAAGTAATAGTATGGATTTATCAACTGGAACTAACAATCACGTGATGTTGTGGTAGTTAAATATTTCATTATCAAGATCATAAAGTGAACAATGCCGTAATAAGGTAAGTTTAATTACAAAGTATATTTACGAGTATAATCTAACACGGCCATACTGACAGTACTTCGTTCTCGAAGTAAATAAAACATTACATTTTAATTACATTCCTTTTATATATTTATTTTTACATAATATCATCAACTCCATCATGCTAAGGTATGTACATCTATATTTATAACATTTTTTTTTACATTTCAGCATTGCTACTGTCTTACTCCTCACATTAAGAAGACTATGCAGCAACGGTCAAATGCTTTCAACAACATTCAGCTCTAGCCCCTCACCTGCTGCGCATGAGATAAGCTAGACAAAGCAAATGACTCCAGCAGTTCCAGAAATCAACTTATTTACATTTCATTTGTATAACATCATTAAACTGTTTAATAAGCTGCTAACTAATAATGTCAATTCAGTGCCATAAGTAAACAAAAAAAAATAAAAGATATGTTGAGGTGAAAACAGAGTCACGCGTATTTTTGTTTTTCTTATAGCACTAATTTGAGTTAAGAGTAATCACTAACAATAATAAAAAATCACGTCTGCAAATATGTAAATTGTAAATATTTATGTATAAATCAAATATAATATCAAGATTCTGAGATTTCCACCGAGTCTTCATCTACTAATTCCCCTGGCCATAACCTTATTTTATCCTTAACTATAGTTATATTTCTTAAATTCCCTAAACCTCTGAGAGCATACCTGCCATTAGCTAGTACAGCAGTAATTTGGTAAGGTCCTTTAAATCTAGGGCTTAATTTATCACAACGCCTGTGATCCTGGTTGACATATACTGTATTTCCGACCTCAAAAACTTTATTATCTCGCCTAACGCTATCAAAACGTGCCTTAAATTTATTAGCTGCTGAACATAAACGTTGATAAGCTAATTCGCGATCCATCCTAACGTCAGTGTTTAAGTCTGGGAGGTTGATGTCATTTAATCGAGCCTGAATACATGGGATATTTCCATTGCAACCCATGAGCAAACGGATTGGTGTGAACCCCGTTGATTTTTGATATGTGGTGTTTATCGATTGTTGAACCTTCCACAGCCCGCTTGGCCAATCTGACGACCCATTACACGTGGCATTCAACATATTAATAACGGTTGATACGTATCGTTCCACCTGTCCGTTTCCTCTTGGTGTGCCTGTGGTAATCATGTGGTGCTCAATATGCAAATCTCTAAATAACGACGTAATTTGATGAGAGCTAAAGTTGGTACCTTGATCAGTTATCACTTTAGAAGGGGTGCGAAGTGTTGTTACTATTTCCTGAATAAGAGGCACTAGGTCCTCGGCTTTTAGACTTTTGAGGGGCTTTAGTAAGCAAAACTTAGTGAATCCATCCACTAAAATAAGAATATATCTGTACCCTTCCCTAGTTTGTGAAAATGGACCTGTGCAGTCTAAATGGACAGTGTGAAGTGGGACTGGAATTTTTTCTATTGGATATAAGAATCCCTGTTTTGGACCAGAGTGACCTTTTCGTTGGACACATGTCAGACAATGATCGAGGTATTTTCTTACAAATGCTGCCATGTGAGGGAACCAAAAATGTTCACGAAGTTTATGCAAGGTCTTATCGAAGACCAAATTGATCGACTTGGAAAAGCAAAATACTATATTTCGATCGATATGAAAAATGGGTTTTACCAAATACCGGTATATTTACTTTTTAATAAATTAGATGGCTGGTTTAAGGTGGTAATGCTAAAGGAAGATATTTGCAGGTGTAAATGTATATACCCACTAAACGTATTGATTTATAAAGCTTCTCAAGACTTGAACACCGAATGTAACTATCCTTTAGTAGATTCCATCATTGACTTTATACTGTGGAATGTTTATGAAGCTTATTTGGGTAAGAATTCTATTATTGATCCACTTGTATTTGTTTTATCAATAGTAACAAATATCTAACTTTAAACAATGCATTGAAAATGAATAAACATGCTGTGAAGAAACTTATCCATTTGTTTGTTTGCTTTGCAACAATTGAAGTTCAATACTCCTTTAATTAATGTTTATGACTACCCTACGTAATACGTAGTTGCAGCACTAGTATATACATACAAAGAATTACATTTTAATGAATTGCTGTATAGTACTTTCGATTTATAATATTATTTGCATCAGGGATTTATGAAACTAATATCAGAAGAAGGGATATGTACGCCCACAAATGGTAGGTTATTGTTTCATTAAATAATGTAATGTTTTTTTTTTGTCATACCTTGATTGCCACTTTTAGGAAATAAAGTTATATTTACCGAAACGGATTTATTCCGGAGGTTTATTCTTGCCAGGGTTACTCTCTGGAGATGGATATGTGTTGTTTTGATTAGATAGTTTAGAAAAGTGAACTATATTTATCGTTACGGAGTTATTCCGGAGGTTTATATGGTGAATCACATATATTTATCTTGCCAGGGTTACTCTCTGGAGATGGATATGTGTTGTTTTGATTAGATAGTTTAGAAAAATGAACTATATTTATCGTTACGGAGTTATTCCGGAGGTTTATATGGTGAATCACATATATTTATCTTGCCAGGGTTACTCTCTGGAGATGGATATGTGTTGTTTTAATTAGATAGTTTAAGAAAGTGAACTATATTTATCGTTACGGAGTTATTCCGGAGATTTATATGGTTTGTCACACGTATTTATCTTGCCAGGGTACCCCCTGGAGATGGACACGTGAGATTTTTGTATCAATTCATAACTATGAGAGTACCATAGCCTGTACAATAAAAGTTTTATTGTTTTTTTTTTAATATATATTTGTAATACAGGTGGATTATGGGGGTTAGTACTTTTCTTACATATTTGTAATATTTAATATTGTAATTGCACATTTCAGGATGGATGTCACAACAGTTACAGAGCTTTTAAAGGCAATTAAAGATGCTGTCACCACTACGCATCAAAAGGATGACGACATTGCGCTGCCGCTGTTCGATCCCGAGCGAAACGACTGCGGAGCAGCCAGCTGGTGCGACAGCATCGAGACTCTGTCTAAAGAATTCAAGTGGAGCAGCATCAAGACTGCGGCCAAAGCCGGTAAGGCTCTCAAAGGCTCAGCCTTAGCATGGTTCGAATCCTGGGAACCTTCAGAAGGCAGATCCTGGGAGAATTTTCGTACCGACATTCTTAATGTTTATCCTGAGAAGAAAAATTTATCCGAAAGACTTAGCAAGGCGGTGTTATACTCTTCTGACTCTGCTGACTCTTACAGTGAATATGCTAGAGAGAAACTAAGATTGCTACGCAACACTAAAATTGCTTTTACCGATGTACAGTTGATTGAGATAGTTTGCGGCGGTATTAGTGATGTCGATATTAAGATGGCCTCGTTAAATAATGGTGCTAAAACAACATCTGCCCTAATTACATTGCTTTCAACATATGTAAAGGCCAAAAAGAGACCACTAGATAAAGATGGTGATGGCTCAGGACCCAGTGGAGCAAAGCGTCTCAAATTTAGTAACGAAAAGAAATGTTTTACTTGTAATAAAGTGGGACATGTCCAATCTCAATGCTTAATGTATAAGCAAACCAAAATTACAAACACTGCTCAACAGGTTCCTAGGCCTACTGATTTTCGTACAAAAGTCTGTACCTATTGTAAAAAGGTAGGACATACTGAGACTGTTTGCTACCATAAACAACGAGCTGAATCAAATAACTCTTCTTCAATCACTGTAGTGCCAACTAAGGAAGCAAATTTTTTAGACAGTCTGAACTAAACCTTACCAAAGTTTATGTTAACGGTTACGCAATACAATCTTTAATAGACACAGGTGCTAATTGTAGTCTAATAAAGGAATCTGTAGCAAAAAAACTAGGTTGCCGCTTTGCTCCGACGTCATTATTTCTGAATGGTATAGGACCAAATAAAATCCATATATTTGCCGTGATTACTGTATTAGTGAAATTTGACGAAGTTTGTATCGAGCTTGATATTCATGTTGCTAGAGACTGTGACTTCCGTTATGATCTTCTGATAGGTAGAAACGCTGTTAAGTATCCTGACATAGAAATCATCACAGATTCAACTGGTTCCCGAATAGTTAGAAAACCAGTGAAAGCCAAAACAGAAGTCAACCTTATCACTTCAACTACTGAGTTAAGCGAATTGGCATCAAAAATTGATCATTTAGATGGCAAATTACAAGAACAAATAAAACAAATTTTCCTTAGATATCCTTCTGTTCTGGCTGAAACTGGTACTGTAAGAACTGGTGAGTTAAATTTGCGCTTAAAAGGGAATGATATTGTTTATTATCGCCCATATCGATTGGCTCCGATAGAGAGGGAGAAGGTAGACCAGATAATTCAAGAACTTTTGGAAAAAAATATAATACGTGAAAGTGATTCCCCTTTTGCTAGTCCTGTCATTTTAGTAAAAAAGAAAGACGGTAGTGATAGGCTATGTATAGATTATCGAGCCCTAAACAAACTTTTGGAAAAGGACAGGTACCCGCTCCCTCTCATCGAAGACCAAATTGATCGACTTGGAAAAGCAAAATACTATATTTCGATCGATATGAAAAATGGGTTTTACCAAATACCGGTTTCATCTGAGTCTATTAAGTATACAGCTTTTGTAACACCGAGCGGTCATTACGAATTTTTAAAGATGCCATTTGGTATCTGCAATGGACCCTCCGTGTTTCAAAGAGCTATTACGAAAGCTGTTCAGCATTTGAAATTTCTTTTAGTTTACATTGACGACATTCTCATCCCTTTTTCAACTATAGAAGAAGGGCTACAGTACTTGGACGAGACGCTTAAGGCTCTTTGTTGTGCAGGATTTACTATTAATCTAAGGAAATGTAAATTGTTTGTCGATAACATAGAGTATCTGGGAAGGCATATATCGCAGGAAGGCGTTAGACCCAGCGAAACCAAAATAGCTGCATTAGTTAACTCCCCGGTCCCTAGCAATATCAAACAAGTCCGACAGTTCTTGGGTTTGGCTAGTTATTTTAGAAAATTTATACCGGATTTTGCTGCTCGAACGGCTTGCATTACAAAACTCACCAAAGTCAACCAGAAATGGGAATGGGGATTAGAACAGGATGCGGCGCGAAATTATGTAATAAAACATTTGTCATCCAAACCTCTGCTGAGTGTATTTGACCCAAAATTACCAACAGAACTTTATACGGACGCCAGTTCCTTAGGTTTCGGTGCTATCTTAGTTCAAAAAGTAAATAATAATAAAAAAGTTGTAGCATATTTTAGTAAAAGAACATCTCCCGTAGAATCCCGATACTGTTCATATGACCTGGAAACTTTGGCAATATATAATGCACTTAAACATTTTAGAGTATACCTTTTGGGCATTAAATTTCAAATTTATACAGATTGTAACTCTATTAAATCTACCATGAATAAAAAGGATCTTTCTCCACGTGTCGCCCGTTGGTGGACATTTATGCAAGATTTTATCTTTGAAATAATATACAAAAAGGGAAAATACATAGGTCATGTGGATTTTCTCAGCCGTAATCCTGTTCAAAGCCCTGTTTCTGATCCCCAAAATGCGTTACTTCCAGTAGATGCCAAGTACGATATAAACTTAATTGAAGAGCCTGAATTTTGGTTACATAACGCACAGCAAAATGACCCGGAAACTCAACATTTGATAAGTCAAGTTCTGGCTGGTGAACTGGACGCAAGTAGATATTTACTACATGACAATCTATTGTTTTATCATGCCCTACCTGATGAACCAAAACTCTATGTTCCCAAGAGGTGCAGGCTTAGTCTCTTACAACTTTGCCATAATGAAAATTGCCATGTTGGCTTCGATAAGACCTTGCATAAACTTCGTGAACATTTTTGGTTCCCTCACATGGCAGCATTTGTAAGAAAATACCTCGATCATTGTCTGACATGTGTCCAACGAAAAGGTCACTCTGGTCCAAAACAGGGATTCTTATATCCAATAGAAAAAATTCCAGTCCCACTTCACACTGTCCATTTAGACTGCACAGGTCCATTTTCACAAACTAGGGAAGGGTACAGATATATTCTTATTTTAGTGGATGGATTCACTAAGTTTTGCTTACTAAAGCCCCTCAAAAGTCTAAAAGCCGAGGACCTAGTGCCTCTTATTCGGGAAATAGTAACAACACTTCGCACCCCTTCTAAAGTGATAACTGATCAAGGTACCAACTTTAGCTCTCATCAAATTACGTCGTTATTTAGAGATTTGCATATTGAGCACCACATGATTACCACAGGCACACCAAGAGGAAACGGACAGGTGGAACGATACGTATCAACCGTTATTAATATGTTGAATGCCACGTGTAATGGGTCGTCAGATTGGCCAAGCGGGCTGTGGAAGGTTCAACAATCGATAAACACCACATATCAAAAATCAACGGGGTTCACACCAATCCGTTTGCTCATGGGTTGCAATGGAAATATCCCATGTATTCAGGCTCGATTAAATGACATCAACCTCCCAGACTTAAACACTGACGTTAGGATGGATCGCGAATTAGCTTATCAACGTTTATGTTCAGCAGCTAATAAATTTAAGGCACGTTTTGATAGCGTTAGGCGAGATAATAAAGTTTTTGAGGTCGGAAATACAGTATATGTCAACCAGGATCACAGGCGTTGTGATAAATTAAGCCCTAGATTTAAAGGACCTTACCAAATTACTGCTGTACTAGCTAATGGCAGGTATGCTCTCAGAGGTTTAGGGAATTTAAGAAATATAACTATAGTTAAGGATAAAATAAGGTTATGGCCAGGGGAATTAGTAGATGAAGACTCGGTGGATATCTCAGAATCTTGATATTATATTTGATTTATACATAAATATTTACAATTTACATATTTGCAGACGTGATTTTTTATTATTGTTAGTGATTACTCTTAACTCAAATTAGTGCTATAAGAAAAACAAAAATACGCGTGACTCTGTTTTCACCTCAACATATCTTTTATTTTTTTTTGTTTACTTATGGCACTGAATTGACATTATTAGTTAGCAGCTTATTAAACAGTTTAATGATGTTATACAAATGAAATGTAAATAAGTTGATTTCTGGAACTGCTGGAGTCATTTGCTTTGTCTAGCTTATCTCATGCGCAGCAGGTGAGGGGCTAGAGCTGAATGTTGTTGAAAGCATTTGACCGTTGCTGCATAGTCTTCTTAATGTGAGGAGTAAGACAGTAGCAATGCTGAAATGTAAAAAAAAATGTTATAAATATAGATGTACATACCTTAGCATGATGGAGTTGATGATATTATGTAAAAATAAATATATAAAAGGAATGTAATTAAAATGTAATGTTTTATTTACTTCGAGAACGAAGTACTGTCAGTATGGCCGTGTTAGATTATAAATATACTTTGTAATTAAACTTACCTTATTACGGCATTGTTCACTTTATGATCTTGATAATGAAATATTTAACTACCACAACATCACGTGATTGTTAGTTCCAGTTGATAAATCCATACTATTACTTTTAATATATCAGAACATATAAGTTGGCTTTTATATAATAATTTCGGGCTTCATTAAATCATTGTTGAATAATCGAGATTTAATAAAGTACATATGTAAAGTAAATATAATATCTACACTAAATGGAAGTCTCGGAAGTGTTGTATTGCTTCTCCTAACATGGGCGTGGTAGGGGTAAGAAGTAAAGGTTTTAAAAGGGGTTGTATGCCATTCGATGGGCAGTCTTTTACTGGAGATCGAGCGAGCCTCTGGAAATAAGTTAAGTGCCCAACTTATGTATTTACTTTTTAATAAATTAGATGGCTGGTTTAAGGTGGTAATGCTAAAGGAAGATATTTGCAGGTGTAAATGTATATACCCACTAAACGTATTGATTTATAAAGCTTCTCAAGACTTGAACACCGAATGTAACTATCCTTTAGTAGATTCCATCATTGACTTTATACTGTGGAATGTTTATGAAGCTTATTTGGGTAAGAATTCTATTATTGATCCACTTGTATTTGTTTTATCAATAGTAACAAATATCTAACTTTAAACAATGCATTGAAAATGAATAAACATGCTGTGAAGAAACTTATCCATTTGTTTGTTTGCTTTGCAACAATTGAAGTTCAATACTCCTTTAATTAATGTTTATGACTACCCTACGTAATACGTAGTTGCAGCACTAGTATATACATACAAAGAATTACATTTTAATGAATTGCTATATAGTACTTTCGATTTATAATATTATTTGCATCAGGGATTTATGAAACTAATAGATAATAGAATGGATGAGCGGGCATTTAACTTGATTATTTAATTTTTAAAGGTAATTATAAAATACTAATTGTTTGGTATTACATGTTAATATTTGAATAGACTCGAAGTCACTCAAAGGTCAATGGAGCGAACTATGCTCGGAGTCTCCTTGCGTGATTGAATCAGAAAAAAGGAGATCAATGAGTTGCTAGACGAGCAAAGTGCCCCGCCCACTGCCTCTTAAGGCAGTAGGCGCGGCACTTTGCTCATAGAACCGATGGCTGCTGAGGCAGAAAGGTTCTCGAGTGGTGAGCGCGTGGTGAGGCCTGGACCGATGATCTGGTGAAGATCGCACGAAACCGTTGGATGAGGCCGGCGCAGGAACAGTCGTTGTGGAAG